>OX463243.1:15205805-17605805 GCA_949820135.1 Sylvilagus floridanus
TTTCAGCAAATGTTTTGGCACATGTTGAGACAATAGCACAGACGTTGTAGTCCATACTGACACAAAAGTTGGCCACATTCTCAACTCAGCAGGACCAGAGAGAAGCCCCAAATGTCCTCCTGCTCTCTACACAATGATGGCCATCTGCCTCCAACTTCCCGTGTTTCCTGTCTCTTGGCATCACCTTTATCCCCTGGATAACAAGCCTTCAAAATGGCTAGACATTATAGTTGCCTGGAGAGCTTTAAAAAATATTGTTCTCTGGGCCCCATCCCAAACCTGTTTAATAGGAATCCTGGGGGTAGAAGGGCTCAGGCTGCTTGTTTTAAAAGGTGCCTTAATTAATTCTAATGTGCATCTAGGTGTGAGGGCCACAGCCCAGATCCAGCCAGCTACTCAAACATAAACCTAGGTTCCTCCTCATTTCTGATTCTGATCCCCAGTGAATCAACTAAAATTGACAATAGGCTTTCTAAACTGGTCTCCTTTTCATCTTCATTACCATTTTTTTAGAACTTTCTTGCTGGTGAAGAGGATTGGACTGTGCTGTCCCCGAATGTTCTGCTTTGGCATCGAGATTATTTTAAGCCAAAGATATTTTAGATTCAAAGATTAACAAAACAAAGGAGGGGGGTAGTTTGGGGCATCCCTTTTCAGACTAAAAGCAGTAGTTTCTGTGAAATAAGACTGCTGCAAATTACTTTTCAGGGTAAATTCACTCACCAAAAGGAAAATGCTGATAAAATCTGCCCGGAATACCTTCTCCAGGGGAATTTTATACCCTCAAGAAAGGTGGAAGACCATTCATCCCAAAAAAGACAAGCAGTCTTGTCTCCTGTTTGTTATGTGTGTATAGCACTATCTATGTGATTCCCAAATGCTACACCTGTTTTTTACACTTTCCAGGATGTGGTCTCTGAAAATACTAGTATCCAATGAAATTTTTTGACCTTAAACTCCCTCCAAACATATTTTAAGTTTGGCCTAAAAGTTTCTCAAGCATAGTGAAATTCAGGCTACCTCGATGTTAAATAGTCTGTTGTCTTCTCTTATAATAAGTAACTGAGTCCCAGTCAATCACAGAAGGCCAACAGTTCAAACAATGTTTAAATAAGACAGATGGTTGTCTGTCTACCTCGCTTCTGTTTTCTGAGATTTACCTTGTTTTCTCTGGTTATAAACATGCCCATGCGATGGGCTGGGGCATTCTAACCACTCTTCATGTAGACTGTTGCCTGATTTCAGAATCACTAATAAAGCCAATTAAGATCTGAAAATGTAGATTCCAATGTAATTTTCCCTTTTCACAATGGAAACATATCATTGGAAGGGGAATGAAGTTTTGGGGGTTAATGGTCCCTAATTCAGAAAGACATTTTCCAGCGGCGTGGGCAGATATTTCACAGCCCATCACAGATCCCTTCAGTGATGAGGGTGCTCACTAATTTGAACTAGGCACATTTCACTATCACTCATTTTCAACCATTAGAAAGTTCTTTCTTACACTTGGTTGCAGAGGGAAAATCTAAATATATCGTCTCATTTTTTTAAAAGATATTATTTATTAATTTGAGAGGTAGAGTTACAGACTGTTAGAGGAAAAGACAGAGAGAAAGGTCTTCCTTCCGCTAGTCTCCTCCCCAAATGGCCACAACGGTTGGAGCTGAGCCGATCTGAAGCCAGGACCTAGGAACCAGGAGCTTCTTTTGGGTCTCCCACATGGGTGCAGGGGCCCAAGCACTTGGGCCATCCTCTACTGCCTTTCCATGCCATAGTAGAGAGCTGGATTGGAAGAGGAGCAGCTGGGACATGAACTGGTGCCCATATGGGATGCCAGAGCTGCAGGTAGTGGACCAACCTACTGCACCACAGCACCAGCCCTGTGTCTTCTCAACTTTTGATTGCTTGTTGCAAGATAGCTGGGTCAGAAACTGGGTGAATGTGTAGGACACCTGCAGAAGAAATGGCTTCTCCCCCACTGCCAATCAGTAATTTCCAGAGCAAGGAAGAAAGTCTTGCTGTGGCAAGTCTTAGCACAAAGACTTTAAATGAATTTGTCCCTTTCCTTGGGCCAAGGAGGAAGTTTGGCCTGAACACAAAGCATGGAGACATTTTCCTGTGGAAGAAGGTAGGGTGTCTCTGGCCACTTGGAGGCAAGTTGGGAAAGAGGCAGGAAAGCATCTTTTTTTAAAAAAAAATTATTAATTTATTTAAGAGGTAGAGTAATAGACAGTGGGAAGGAGAGACAGAGAAAAAGGTATTCCATCTGCTGTTTACTCCCCAAATTTCCGGAGCTGGGCAGACTCTGAAGCCAGGAGCCAGAAGCGTCTTCCAGTTCTCCCACATGAGTGCAGGGGCCCCAGGACTTGGGCCATCTTCCACTGCTCTCCCAGGCCATAGCAGAGAGCTGGATCAGAAGAGGAGCAGCCCAGGCTTGAACGGGTACCCATATGGAATGCCAGTGCCCCAGGCAGAGGATTAACCTACTGCGCCACAGTGCTGGCCCCGGGAAGGCAATTTATCTAGGGGCTGGCATTTGTCACAGTGGTTAAATCTCAACTTGGGTGGCCCACATTCCATATTCTAGTGACTAGGTTTGTGTCCTAGCTCTGCTTCTGATTTCAGCTTCCTGCTACTGCAGCAGGCATTACAAAGCATCATAGAGCCAGGAATCAGCTGGAAGGCAGCAGGTGATGGCTTAAGTCCCTGCCAACCATGGGGGAGATCTGGATTCAGTTCCAGGTTCTCACTTCGGCTTGACTCAGCCCTGGCTGTTGTGAGCATTTGTGGAGCAGATGCAAAATCTCTCTCTCCCTATGTGTCTGTCTTCCAAATAAAACAAAAATAAAAATTTGAAAATGTATTTATCCATTATTTTTCTCTTATTATTTTGAAATATTAAGTCATTGTTTAAAAGTGCATAGCTTGCTTGGCTATGGTGCAGAATTGGGGAAGAGCTAATGCCCATCAGAGAAGAAAGGAGTCACAGGGGGTGAGAACATTGCTCTCTCTTGGCAGCACTGCCCTCAAAGGAGTTTTCTAGCTCTGTCCTTTTGGACATCTATGGTATAGCTGTCTACATGTCCTCTCCATTTCCCAGCCACTTTGATGTAGACGAATCCAACTCTGTTCCTTTGCTGGTGTTTCCCAAGCTGTTATTTTGAAGTTCTTTGCAAGCCAGGTTACTAAGATTGCCCACATCCCACATAAGAGGTAACCAGAAGAGAACTTATTTATCTTCTAAATGAACTGAGACTGAAAATTCAAATCAAAGGGACGCTGAGCATAAAACAATGATGGTAATACTATTGATATCAAGGATTCTTCAAGGTCCTTGTTATCCACCTTGGTTTCTGCTGGAGTTCAGACCATGGTGCTCTGGGTGCTGCTGCAGATGAATTGAGCAATTATACTGGGAGGACAAGTTTTCATGGTGTCATGAAAGTCAAAGTTTGGTTACCAAATTGTAAGGGAAAATCTATACTTTTTCTCCCACTCTTTATCATCAGTAAGCTATTGACAGTTTCTGAGCTTTTATTGTCCAAACATTCTTGACTTAAGAACACCTTTCTTTTTCTCTTTCTTTGTTTCTTTCTTTCTCTCTCTCTCTCTCTCTCTCTCTCTCTTTCTTTCTTTCAAAAGATTTATTTATTTATTTGAAAGTCAAAGTTACACAGAAAGAGAAGGAGAGGCAGAGAGAGGGTCTTCCATCTGCTGGTTCACTCCTCAGTTGGCTGCAATGTCTGGAATTGCACTGATACGAAGCCAGGAGCTTCTTCCGGGTTTCCCACAGGGGTCCAGGGGCCCAAGGACCCGGGCCATCTTCTACTGCCTTTGCAGGCCACAGCAGAGAGCCAGATTGGAGGTGGAGCAGCCAGGACTTAAACCGGCGCTCAAATGGAATGCTGGCACGTCAGGCCAGGGCGTTCACCCACTATGCCACAGCACTGGCTCCAACTTACGAATTCTTTTCCGCAATCTGTAATTGCATTGCTTGGTCTATTTATCTATTATCTCTCTGTCATCTATCTATCTATCTATCTATCTATCTATCTATCTATTCCATGAATACACAAAAACCTTTCTCAGGCCTGTTAATGGTATAGTTGAAATACTCTATCTTAGTTAAATCACAAAACCATTGTGTTTTCTGCAGAAAGGCTGCTAGAGTTTTATTTTGGTTTCTGGGCATCTAGTGGCTGATCTGAAAAATGCATCTAGAGGATTTTAAGGGAACTCAAATGAGCATTTAAACCTAGAGGAAATTTCTCAAATGTTTTGTGAAAAGAGAGCCAAAAAAAGCATAATTCCTCTTACTAAAAAGAGAGGGGAAGGGGTGGCACTGTGGCATAGTGGGTAAAGCTGCTGCCTGCAGTACCAGCACCCCATATGGGCACTGGTTCGAGTCTCAGCTGCTCCACTTCCAATACCGCTCTCTGCTATGGCCTGGGAAAGCAGTAGAAGACGGCCCAAGTCCTTGGGCACCTGTATCTGCAACCATTTGGGGAGTGAACCAGCAGATAGAAGACTCTCTCTCTCTCTGTCTCTGCCTCTCTGTAACTCTGCCTTTCAAAAAATAAATAATTTTTTTAAGAGAGGTGAATTGGGACACACTATCAGTGTGACCAGGTTTAGATTTGCACTTGTGACATGAACCTGAGCTATCTCTGGACAAGTGAGGTAATGTGCTGGGCTTCTCTGTACCCTGTGAGGCACAGCAAACATACAAGTCTGTCACCTCTGCTCCCAAACAGAACTGATGTCAAGAATGGAAAAACCTTTGGAGATTTCAACCCCAGACCATTGATTGCCTTACCTGTAATATGACTTCTCTGCCAGTTTCTGCAGCCTAGACTTGATTCTGGAAAAGCAAGAAAGAGGTCAACAACTTGCTTTAAAAAAGCTGATGATGTTCTAAACTCTTCAGGACCATTTGTTCACTCTTCACCTTAGGTCAGATAGGATTTTCCCTAAGCCAAAATGCAAAAGAAACCTTATATGACCAGAGATCGGAGTTCTTGCAGCTAGGGATTGGGCACCAAAGGTTATGTTGATTTCAGAAAACTGTCATCTAGGATGTGACACTGAAGGAGGACTTCTCTTTCGTTTTCACTTCTGGAAGTAGATACAGAAGCATCCTGAATAATGCCAAATAGAATAGGTAAATCTATGTGAGATACCACTCAAGGAAAAACAAAAGCAAGAGAGTTTTGAAGATTATGTATCCCTGTTTCTGTGGAAGCTTAAGTTTACTCTTCCAATTCTATTTATTTATTTATTTATTTATTTTGACAGGCAGAGTGGACAGTGAGAGAGAGAGAAAGGTCTTCCTTTTTGCCATTGGTTCACCCTCCAATGGCTACCGCGGCCGGCGCGCTGTGGCCAGCGCACCACGCTGATTCAATGGCAGGAGCCAGGTGCTTTTCCTGGTCTCCCATAGGGTGCAGGGCCCAAGCACTTGGGCCATCCTCCACTGCACCCCCGGGCCACAGCAGAGAGCTGGCCTGGAAGAGGGGCAACTGGGACAGAATCCGGTGCCCCGACCAGGACTAGAACCCGGTGTGCCGGTGCCACAAGGCAGAGGATTAGCCTATTGGCCGTGGCACCGGCTACTGTTCGAATTCTTAAACACAGCCCCTAATATTGCATTATTCCACTTGACTTGCTAACCCATCTGTCTCCCATAATGCTGAGCAGCAGGCATTATAGAGCCAGGTTTCATCCCATACCCCAAATCTGTGATGGTGAATAGGTACAGGCTATTGAGTGCACACTTTTGCAAATTTGTTTTGCTTTGATTCCCTCCATGAGGTTATTGATGATACTAGCAGGAAATTATTTATTGGGTGCTTCCAAGAGAAATTTCAGATTTGTTAAATTCATGAGAATCTTCACATTGTGAGAGCAAACATAAATTCCTCGTTAACTTAATAAAATGTTAGTTCATACTTCCCATGTGCTGAACAGTGAGTGATCAGTAGAGTTAATGTTGATTGATAAAAGTTGTTTAAGCAAAGACAGAAATCTGAGAAATTCACTGAGTGTACATGAATACAGCCATTATGGAAAGCAGTATGGAGGTGCCTCAACAATAGAATTGACATGTGATCTGACAATCTTACTTATGGGTAAATATTTTTAAAAATGAAATGTGTGTGGAAGAAGTATCTGTACACCCACATTCATAGTAGCATTAATCAATATACAAGATATGGAATCAATCTGTGTGTCCACTGAGGGATGAATGGTTAAAGAAAATGTGGTGGATATATACAAATGAATACTATTCAGCCACAAAAAGAAGAAAATCCAATCATTTTCTCCCATATGGATGAACCTGGAGAACATTATGCTAGGTGAAATAAATAAATCAGGCACAGAAAGACAAATATAGTCAGCCTTCTGTGTCAGCAAGTTCACATCCACAGATTCAACCAACCCCAGATGGAAAATGTAGTGAAGCCTAAACAAGTTGTATCTATCATGAACATGTATGGACTTTTCCTTGTCATTACTCCCTAAACATACAGTACAACCACTCTTCACATTGCATTCACATTGTATTAGGTATTACAAGTAATCTAGAGATGATACAGAGATGGGTAACTTTTTTGGCCAAGGGACATTTAGATATCTATAACATCATTTGTGAACCATACAGAATTATAAATTTAAAAATTATCCTGCCATAGGTTTATTGAATTTCAGTCCTACCTGTGGTTGCCTTGGCAGGGCTGACCTGATGATTTCATGGGCCTTTCATGACCAGCAGGCTGGACGTCCCCTCCCGTGAAGCATGTGTGAGCAGATGAATGAAGGTTGCATGCAACTGTTATGCCATTTTCCACAAAGGATTTGAGCAACCTTGCATTTTGGGATCTGTAGGGTTCCTGGAACCAATCCTCTGCAGATCCTGAGGGACGACTGTTCTGTGTGGTTGCACTTGTATGTGAATGCAAAATATGAAAAGGTGACCTCCTAGAAGTGGATTGCAGAATGGTGACCATGGGCTCAGAGAGACAGGAGGGAGAAGGGATGTTGGTCAAAGCATACGTAGTTTCAGGTAAATGGGCTGAAGGAATTCTTAAGATGGACTCTACAGCAAAAGATGATAGTTAATAATAATATATATGTTCCTGAAATTTGCTAAGGGATAAAATCTTAAATGTTCTCATAACACAAAAAATATAAGCATGTGATGTGATAGATATATCAATTAGCTTGGATTTGATAATTTCACCATGTATACACATATCAAAACATTCCATTGTGCACCATAAAAATATAGTTTTTATTTGTCAATGATACCAAATGAAACCTGATAAAATTTAACAAATCAGAGAATTTACTGTGTTTTTGTTTTCTTGGAGTCTGCTCTCTGGGTCACCCTGTACTCTTGATTTCACTCTCCATTCCAGCTACACTGGTGAACTTGGCCACTCTTCAATATTGGATACTCTAATTCTTGGGTTCTTGGGTCTTCCATTTGTTTGGTTATCGCAAACCAACTCTGTCACATACATTCTGGGTGACCTCATGCAAGTTCCCTATCGTTTGTGATTTTTTATTTCTTGACCAGTGAAATGAGAATGCTGCCTGCCATGTTTTGCTCATAAACATTTGTGTGTGTGTGTGTGTGTGTTAAGGGAAATGGTATAATGTCTGTGTTCACACTTTTTCATTTGTAAAGTTCAATTAAAAATAATGTTACCATGTGAGCTAATTAGAAGCTTGGATCAGACATGAGAAGCTGTCACACTGGATCCAAATGTTGACCTGCTTGGAATCTCTGTTAAGATTTCTGAGTGAGAGGTGGTGCAGCAGATTGCTGAGAGAACAAGACTGAATCAGGAGATCTCAGTCTTTGTTGTGCATCTACCACTACTAATATAGCTCTGTGACTCTGAGGCACTTAGAGTCTCTGGGCTTAGACCTGCTCATTTACAAAATGTGGCTACACTAGGGGGGTCCTCCGTGTGTCATCTGGTGTTTAAGTTCTGTGATTCAGCCACTTTAATTCAGAGGGAAACACTTGATATCTCAGATTGGACATACAATACAGAGTTTTGTCACGGTGGAGAGATGGTTAAATATAAAATCCTTGACAACGAAGTCAAATAACATTCAGTAATGGAACTCAATGATTTAATTTTCCTCCCCTGAGTCCTCGGAAATGCTGGCTCTCCTGAGCACAATGCAGACCTGTATTGTCACTCCTTGCCTCGCTGCCTCTTGAAAGTGATGTCCAGACAAGTTGGCCTGTAGACAGCAAGCCTTCCCATGTGCCAGAGTTTGGGGCCACCTGCGGCATGTCTGCCTACCTCTTCTCTCCATCGCACTCACTGGAGCAGAGAAGATTAACTTCCTGAAAATGAAAAGGACAGAGAGAAGACGAGCTGCTTATCAAATATGCACATTTCAGATGGAACTTCACACTCAGTAGAAAGATGTTAGATTGCTGTTAGCTCTCTGGAGCGCGCCTGACAATGTGTTATCGGGTCATGTTTGCATGACAGAGGCAGCCCAGGCAGGAAACATTAAGTCATATGACTTCTAAGACGGAATCAATCAAGTGAGCAGTACAGCTCCTGAAAACTAATTTCACCTTCATAAGGTCTGGTTATCTGTGTGGCAGACATGAGGTTTGTCAGCCCCATTTCAGTCTGACCAGGTTCAGAGCTGCATCAGGAATTTTAATGAACCGACACCGTAATGTGTATGAAAGATGACACTGAGATGAATTCATGAAAAGCCAAGTCCCCGTGAAATGCGAACAATTACTTGTGGGCTCCTTCGCCTACTTAGCTGATTTGAAATGTCCATTTCAAAGGCCTTTGTCTCTTTGTGATTCATTTGCAAGTTTGTGCACAGATTTTCATCATATTTAACCAGTTTAAAAACCAAAGAAGCTACTCACAATTAAACAGTTCAGTGAGCTCTGGTTTGATGGGGGCAGAGGCAAGGCCAGCCAGAGTTTAAATCTTCATCTGACTACAGACACACAGATTTCCCTGTGTGGGAGGGAAGGAGCTGAAAAGAGTGGCTGCTTATGCTGACTAGGTCCTTAACATTCCATGTGGCTCTTAGGAAAGTTACTCATTTTTTTGTCCTAATGACAGCATCCTCTCTCTAGTTGTACTAACATTTCTTAATTTTACATTCAGAACAGCATTATCAGTGCTAGCTTTCTTTTGAAAACTTTAACAGTTTGTCAGTTAGATACATGTTGAAATCATAGCCGTCTTTTCTGGAGTATCTTGGCCGTTTTGTGTCTATGGCAACCCCATCCACTCTCCAGATGCTCTTCTTTTGTTTTATGAACATCATTCATAGTATGGATATCACTTTTAGATACAGATTGAGACAGCTTAGGATGTTCCATGAACCATTGCCTACAATTCTTATTGTTCTCGCAGAGGTTTGGATTTATTGCCATCCTCATTTAGCCCCGCTTTCATTTCAAGCCCTGTCACTCACCACACAATGCCTCCCTGTTTAGGAGATACTGCCCCCACCTGCCTCATGAGCAAGAAAAATCTCTTTCTTGGATTTTTTTTTCATGTATTTGAATATTTCAAACATATAGAAAACATAGATAATGAAGAACATTCATGTACTTACTACTCAGTAGACTTCAACAAATGTTAGCATTTTGACTTACTTGACTTAGATCTTTTATTTAAAGAAGCAAAATTGTCCATGATGTGTGTAGTAGTAGAGATTTAGGTTCACTCCCTTCCCTCTTAACTCCCTGACAAAAGCAATTACTATCTCAAACCTGGCAAATTAAAAACCCCATGCTCATTTTAGTCCAGATAAAATGCAAGTATGTTTTCTTAAACAATATGCAGTACTATTTTCATGTTATATAAGTCATATCATGCTGGTTACATCTTTTTGTAAGTTAGTTTTTTTCTTATATCTATACCCATAATAATCTATGCTATGTAAAGTATTATTTCATTCATTTTTATTGTTGCATACATGTGAAACACATTCATAATGTGGATGTACTATAATGATTTCATCACTTTATTGGATGGAGAAAATTAAGGATTTTTATTTCAAATCTCCCATTAGACACAATATTGCAGTGTTCTCCCACATAGGTGGAAGAGTTCTTCTGGGGTGTATAACAGAAGAGGAGCAGCAGGCCTGAGGGGCATGTGTAGCTTCCAACAGGATTGGATTACTTTCTAATGTATTTGCATGTCTTAGACCACTTAGAGTAAGTGAGAGATAGTTTTCCACATGTTTAGCAGTATGAAGTATTTATTCATTATATTAATGCTTATTGAGTTATTCCCATGAGTCACCCACTGTTCAAGGTGCTGAAGATACTGCAAGGAAAAATCAAAGATTCATGCTTTCATGGAGTGGTTTTTATTGTATTTCATTTTTTTTGACATTGCTATGAGTGAAATGGTAACATTTTTCTTCCTTTGGCACACTGGTTAATTTTAAGTTTTTAATTTTTAAATAATATTTGAAGATTTTAAAGAAGCTTAGATTTTATGCATCATTAATATCACATTCTCCCAAAGGGTAAAGTGATACTGCACACTCCTATATTTTACTTTTCTCTTTTAGTTACTAATTTTACTCACATAAAGTAAATGGTAGTATAGAATAGTCTAACATTTCAAAACTCTATGTGATATGTCTAAGGATGAAAATTCAGAATTATTCGTTTTATACCAGATGTTTAATGCTGTTAATTCAGTGGATCTCCTGTTACTAGTGGGATTTTACTTTACCATATTTTTATTTTTAATTAGTACATTTAACTGTCCACATTTCTGGAACACAGGAGAGTGTGGGAGAGGAAAGGATGGAGAGAGAATGATGAATGGGTACAGTAATACAGTTAGGAGGAAACATTTATAATGTTCTATTGCATGATTGGGTAGCTATGGATGAGGACAATTAATTGAATATTTAAAAATAACTGTTGGGTTTTTTAATGTTCCAGTCACAAAGAAATGATAATTATCTAAGGTGATATGCTAGTGTAGCTCTTGATTGTTCTACTTGTCTCAAATAAAATATCTTTTCCTATTTTCTTTCATACTGTGAATTGCTCATTAGGAATTTACCCATTTTCAAGTATTGTGAGAATTTTCTTATTCATATGTAAGTTTTCTTTATTCTGTATTCTAAACCTTCATCAGACTATTTATATGCTTTGAAAATTTGCTCCTAGTCAATAATTAATATTAAATTTTGTTTATGGCACCATTATTTAATAAGATAACTTATTATGTATTTAATTGACCATTCCCCACTTTCTGTTCACAAGAGGAGATCTACCACAACCAACATGGTTGTTACCCTGATACTCTCCACCCTGGAGCACTGATGAGAGCTTCCTAGCCACACCCACTACACATCCCTTGGTATTCACTGAAAGTGCAGACATTCAACTAAGCCGTAGAGGCATAACAGCCAATAGAGAAAAAAACAGTAATCAGGTCAACAAATGCCTAAAATTAAATGCAGAAATCAAGAAACAAACAAACAAAAAAGGAATAAACTGTGACCCCCCTACCCTGCCAAAGGAAGACAGTAGTATTTCAATATTAGAATACAAATATGAAGAGGTTGAATAAATGCAAGAAATAGGTTTAAAAAATTAATCACAGGATTACTCAAAAGCAATCAGAAGCAAATCCACAACTAAAGAAAACAATACATGAATGAAAAATTTTCCCATGTAATTGAGATTTTAAAAAGAAATTTGGATGTGAGAGCGATCTGGCTGCAACATCTGTCACCCCATTGATCACCAGGGTTGATTTGGCTAATCTGGCTGGCTAGGCGGGTGTCTTCTTCCTCCCTCACTGCTCCATGTGCGTCCCTCTGGAAGCTGCATGCTCAGTCGAAGAGGACGACCTTCCCTGCTAGAGGAGGACTGGTCTTCAGTCAAGGGTAGCTGCACTCCCCTGCAAGAAGCTCCAAACAAGCTCTCAAGAGAAATCAAAACGACATATTAGAAATGAAGAATTGCATAGATAATTAATCAATTCTTTAAAAAAAATCATGTAGGATCTCTGTCCTTAATGTGCTGTACATTGTGAATTAATACTATAGTACTCCAACAGTATTTTCACTTTGTGTCTCTATGTGAGGGCAAACTGTTGAAATCTTTACGTAATATGTACTAAACTGATCTTCTGTGTATTAAGAGAATTGAAAATGAATCTTGATGTGAATGGAAGGGGAGAGGGAGCGGGAAAGGGGAGGGTAGCGGGTGGGAGGGAAGTTGTGTGTGGGGGGAGCCATTGTAATACATAAGCTGTACTTTGGAAATTTATATTCTTTAAATAAAAGCTTTATATATATATATAAAAAGAAAAAAATACATACTGAATCGATCTTCTCTATATAAAGATAATCGAAAATGAAAAAAAAAACCTCAGTGTTACGTTGGAAATTACATTAAAAAATTAATCAGTTTCAAAAAATATATATATATCTTGTAGGATCTCTGTCCTTAATGTGCTGTACAATGTGATTCAATGCTATAACGAGTACTCAAATAGTATATTTCACTTTGTGTTACTATATGAGGGCAAATGGACGAATTCTTTACTTAACACATGCTAAATTGATCTCATGTATACAAAGAGAATTGAAAATGAATCTGGATGTGAACGAAAGGGTGGAGGGAGCAGGCAAGGGGGGAGGGTTGCGGGGGGAGAGGGAAAGCATGTGGGGAAAGCCATTGTAATCCGTAAGTTGTACCTTGGAAATTTATATTCTAAATAAAAGTTAAAAAAAAAAAGAAATGAAGAATTCAATAGATAAAATAAAAAATGTGGTGGAAATCCTTAACAGCAGACTTGGTGAGGCAGGAGAAAGAATTCTGAACTAGAACACAAATCTTTGAAAATCTTACATTCAGTCCAAAAAAAGCAAGCAGAAATTTAAAAAATTAAAAACAGTGTTGGAGACTTATGGGATACCATCAAATGGCCCAACATACAGTTCTTAGAAGTTCCTGAAGGTTTAGAAAGGGAGAATGGATTAAGAAGACCTATTTAGTGAAATAATTACAGAGAACTTTTCCAATTTAGAGACAGAAAGGGACGCGCCATGTCTTGCAAATTTTCCCCAATGTTCTCTAGTAATTTGATGGTATTGGATCATAAATGAATGTATTTTATCCAATTGAGTGGATTTTTGTATAAGATGTAAAGTAGGAGTCTAGTTTCATACTTCTGAATATGGAGATCCAGTTTCTCCAGCACAATTTGTTAAAGAGACTGTCCTTGCTCTAGAAATTGATTTTAGCTCCTTTGTCAAAGATAAGTTGGTGTAGATGTGTGGATTGATTTCTGGAGTTTCTATTCTGTTCCATTGTTCTACATGTCTGTTTTTAACCAGTACCAGGCTGTTTTGATTATAACTGTACTGTAGTATGTCTTGAAGAAATCAAGCATTGTGATGTCTCTGGCTTTGTTTTTGTTGTATGCTTGCTTTAGCTATTCAGGGTCTCTTGTATTTCCATATGAATTTAGCATCATTTTTTTCTAGTTCTGTGAAGAATATCATTGGCATCACACTGAATCTGTAAATTGCTTGAATCATCTTATGATTGATTACCCTTTTTTCTGACATATTCTTTGTAATTTGTTAAAACTTCCTTTATTATCTCACATATGCTAATTTTCAATGCTTCATGTTCAAATGAACGTATTTTTATTTAGTTTTGTTTTTTTTTTTTTTTTTTTTTTTAGTGGGAGGTAAAATAGCAAGTTTTATTAGGGAAGGGACATCCATAAGAACGGATGGGCACCTCTCCAGACAGGACCTGGGAGAGAGTGCAGTTGCTCGGACTGGGGTGGGGGAAGGAGCAAGGTTATATGTTTGAGTGGAGAGATTACACCTGGCCAGACCAGGCGGGCGGCTCAGCAGAGAGGCAGAGGCCTGAGCGTGCAGTCCGGTCGAGGCCGGGGGTTTTTAAGGAGATGGGTCTTGCTTCCCCACCTCTGTTCCTCTTGGAACAAAGGACTTTTTGGATGTAAATAGGAAAACTTCTGAGTTTTCTCTTGAAGGTCTGAAACAAAGGACTTTATGGATGCAAATGATATCAGACAGGAGGAAGTGAGAAGGGTGTTTGAGATGCAGCTACTGGGATGCACCTGGGAGATTGTGGAAGATTGTCAGGCAGAAGGGGTGGGGACCTCCACCTGGCAGGTTATCAGGTAGAAGGGGGCAGGGCAGGGCAGGATGTGAATACACCATTGGGATGACCTTGAGATGCAGCATATGCTGGACATAGATGTCTTCTCTTTAGGCCTTTATGTTGCACACACATAAGCTCATAACTGATTTCCTACCTAACATTCCCCCCTCAAGAGGCAATACCCAAAATTCTTCTTTGGGATTATGGATGGAGTTCCGTTTTCTGTAACTTCTTCAAAGCTGGCATATGGGCCTCAAGGGGGATTTGGGTATTTCCTCTTGCTACCTGTCTTGTGGTGTGCAACAGTGGCCTTGGAAAGACTGTGCTGCTCGGTCCAGAAGGCTGCTCAGGTCATCCAGTGGAATGGGCTTGAAGCCTTGCCTGTTGACCATTTGGAGTTCGACAGCTTTTAGTCTGTTAGAGACAAATGAACAAGGGCATTAAAAACACTCAGTGCAAAGAGAAGCATCAAGATTACAGAAGTTATTGGGTCAAGGAGAGGAAATAGCCAGGATTTCCATGACCAGATGTCAGGCCAGAAATCCCAGCCCTGCTTGGCCTGGTCCTGGAGCTGTGTGGGGAACTACAGGCCGGCCACCTGTGGGAACCTCCTAATTGCAAACATGTTACTTGCCTCATCCTGCTGAGCAAAACAAGTCAAGGAAGTGCTGACCACAAGACTTCCACAAACAACAGGATGGAACAAGATACACTTTCCAGCTGAAGTTATACGTGCCCTTTAATCTGATTGGACTGTTGGCTATGGACTGCTTGCTCTAGGGGACCAGGGAGATATAAGGGACTGGGAGAGGGGCTGCGGGCTTGCTGTTTTTTCTTCTTCTTCTTCTTTGCTTTCTGCTGTCGCTCTAAATAAAAGTTCCTTGAGAACCGATCAACAGCGGTGGTGTCGTGACTCTGTTGGACCCTTGCTGGCGAGGGTTCGACAGAGCTGTTTGGCTTTGTCCAGGAAAAGTACGAATTTGGATTTGTACCTATCTAGTCTGATTGACCAAGAGACAACATTCTTCCTGGAACATGGCACAGACACCCCCCCGAGCAGCAGTTAGCATGTCCAATATTTCTTTCATAAACTTTTGTGATTTCCACACACCCTCTTCAACTTACTTGAAACATTCCATCATTTCCATTCCAGTCTAGAGTAAACTAGCCATGAACGTATTGGATTTTTATTTGCATTCATTCTTTATCATTCTTGGTATATCTCAAAATCTCATTACTGTGTCCTCCTTCATGAATAAAAGTGTGCTTGGTATCTAGGGTGGCATAAATTTTCCTATGAATTCAGATTCACTTGTTCTTTTGATTTCAGAGATATATTGTGACTGTTAGGTTACTGTTAATTTGTTAATCCTTCATTGGAAATGAATTTTCATCATAGCATTGAAGATTTTCTCTTTATCCTTAAATTTATGGTACAGTATAAATAGGTGAAGAATTATATTTATAATTTTTTCTTGATTCTCAGGTAGCACTATTGATTTGAAAACACTTTCACTGCAAAACGGATATTCCTAAGTTTTTAATTTTTCAATATGCTTTCTTGGTTATTTTCATTATGTTCTTTTCTAGAAGTTTTATTAGTTATTTGCTTTTTTTTTTTTTTTTGACAGGCAGAGTGGACAGTGAGAGAGAGAGACAGAGAGAAAGGTTTTCCTTTACCATTGGTTCACCCTCCAATGGCCACTGCGGCCAACACGCTGCAGCCGGTGCACCACGCTGATCCGAAGCAGGGAGCCAGGTGCTTCTCCTGGTCTCCCATGGGGTGCAGGGCCCAAGCACTTGGGCCATCCTCCACTGCACTCCCGGGCCACAGCAGAGAGCTGGCCTGGAAGAGGGGAAACTGGGACAGAATCTGGCGCCCCAACCGGGACTAGAACCCGGTGTGCCGGTGCCACAAGGTGGAGGATTAGCCTATTGAGCCGTGGTGCCGGCCGATTTGCTTGAATCTCTCTATTTCTTCTCCACTGAATTTTTTATATATGTAAAATTTTTGAGTTTCTCTTTTTAGCTTCATTATTATTTTTATCTTTTTATTTTTCTTTTTTCTCTGTTATTCTGGATATGTTAATCCTATGTACTAAAAATCTTCTTGACAACTTGGATTATTTTTGGTTGTTATCAGTAGTTTGTTTATCTCTTGTTATACTTCTGCTTTTATCTCTTGGTTATTAGTCATATGGTCATGTTTTTTTATGTATGTCTAGGAATATTTTTATTACATTCTAGATATTATGTATAAAGGAAGCATAATCCATATTCTTTGCTTTGCCCAAGAGGGCCTGCCTATCCTCTGCAGGTTCATGCTGGTCATCTCAGTTCAGTCAGGGGTTCGTTTTGGTAAGGCTCAGTCTACTACATCTCTTTTATTTTTTAAAATATATATATATTTTTTGACAGGCAGAGTGGACAGTGAGAGAGAGAGACAGAGAGAAAGGTCTTCCTTTTGCTGTTGGTTCACCCTCCAATGGCTGCTGCAGACGGCGCGCTGCGGCCGGCGCACCACGCTCATCCGATGGCAGGAGCCAGGTGCTAGGTGCTTTTTCCTGGTCTCCCATGGGGTGCAGGGCCCAAGCACTTGGGCCATCCTCCATTGCACTCCCGGGCCACAGCAGAGGGCTGGCCTGGAAGAGGGGCAACCGGGACAGAATCCGGTGCCCCGACTGGGACTAGAACCTGGTGTGCCGGTGCCGCAAGGCGGAGGATTAGCCTGTTGAGCCACGGTGCCGGCCTAAAATATATTTTAAGATTTTATTTTTATACCGAACTATACATCTCCTCCTTCTCTTATTCCCACTCTTATATTTAACAGGGATCACTTTTCAGTTAAATTTAAATACCTAAGAATAATTTTGTGTTAATTACAGAGTTCAACCAATAGTATTAAGTAGAACAAAAAATACTAAAATTGATAAAATATTAAGTTGTTACTCAACAGTCAGGACAAGGGCTGATATAGTCATTGTTTCTCATAGTGTACCATTTGGTACATGCTCAATTAGACTTGCTCCTAATGGTAGAGCTAGAAACATGCCAGGGCATTCCAATTCAATCTCATCAAGGTGACATGTACCAATGCCATCTCACTAGTCAAAGTGATCAGTTTCAGTTCATAATTGATCATAATGACAGGATTAAGAGTCAAAGGGATCACATAAACAAGAATAGTGTCTGATAATACTAACTGATAGAATTAAAAAGGAGAGAATGATCCAACATGGGAAGTGGGATATATAGCAGGCTCATAGAATGGGAGATGTCTTAAACAGCACTCTGGCCTCAGAATCAGCCCTTAAGGCATTCAGAGCAAGCTAAAAAGCCCATGAGAGTATTGCAGGCATGGAATGCCAAAACAATCTGGCAAAAAAATATGACCTAAATGAAAGATCTCTGTGAATGAGATCCCAGCAGAAAGAATGGGCCATCAAAGAAGGAGGTACCTTTCTCTGAAGGGAGGAGAGAACTTCCACTTTGACTATGACCTTGTCTAAATAAGATCGAAGTTGGCGAACTCAAAAGGCTCCGATAGCCTTGGCAACTCATGACAAGAGCCTAGGGTGATTACTGATGCCATGAACAAGATTGTCGATTGTTAAGTCAACAACAGGAGTCACTGTGAACCTACTCTCCATGTAGGATCTCTGTCCTTAATGTGTTGTACTATATGAATTAATGGTACAACTGTTTCTGTGTGGGTGCAAACTGTTGCGATATTTACTTAATATATACTAAATTGATCTTATGTATATAAAGATAATTTAAAATGAATCTTGATGTGAATGGGATGGGAGAGGGAGCAGGAGATGCTATGGTTGCAGGTAGGAGGGAGTTTATGGGGGGAAAAGCTGCTGTAATCCAAAAGCTGTACTTTGGAAATTTATATTTATTAAATAAAAGTTAAAAAAAGAATTACATAACAGAGCTAGTACATGCTATTTTTAATTGTTTTATTTACCAGCCAAAAAATTTTATTAATATAAAGAGAACAGATTTCCTGTATTTAACAGGTATAGTTCTAATAAATCAATAGTACTTCCATCCTTCCCCCCTTTACCTCCCCTAAACCCCCTGTTGTCCTCTTTTCCTTATTCCTTCAAAGACATAATTTCAATTTACTCTTTAATCACAGGCTTAATTCACCACTAACCATAATACTAAAAAAGTGAAAAGTATAAAGACCAAAGTTCCCTAGTAGTATAAACAATGGTTAGAAATAACCATCATATCACAATATGTCTGTTTCATTCTTGTACTTTTTTTGTATTCTGTATTAAGTACCACATATCAGAGGAAAAGACACTGTATTTGTATTTTTGTGACTGGCTTATTTCACTAAGCATAATGGTTTCCAGTTGCATGCATTTTGTTGCAAAGGACTGGATTGCATTATTTTTTATGGCTGTGACAAATTCCATGGTTTATTTATACCATAATTTATTTATCCAGATATCAGCTGATGGGCATCTGGGTTGATTGCATGGTTCCATGCCTTAGCTATTGTGAAATGTACTACAATAAACATGGGGGTACAGATAAGTTTCACATGCTGATTTCATTTTGTTTGGGTAATTTTTCAGGAGTGGGATGGCTGGGTCATATGGTAGATCCATTTTCAGATTTCTGAGGAATCTTCATACTGTCTTCCACAATGGCTGTACTAGTTTACATTCCCACCAACAGTTATTCCCACATTCTCCTCCCAACCACATCCTCAATAGCATTTGTTACTTTTTGACTCTTGTATGACAGCCATTCTTATTGGGGTGAGGTGAAATCTCGTGGTTTTTATTTGCCTTTCTAGTGCATGAACCATAAGGATTTAAACTGGAATCTTTTTAAAAAATATAAAATTTATTTATTTATTTGAAAAGAAGAGTTACAGAGAGGCAGAGGCAGAAAGAGAGAGGTCTTCCATCAACTGGTTCACTGTCCAGCTGGCCCTAATGGCTGGAGCTGAGCTGATCCGAAGCCAGGAGCCAGGAACTTCTTACAAGTCTCCCACATGAGTGCAGGGGCCCAAGGACTTGGGTCATCTTTCACTGCTCTCCCAGGCCATAGCAGAGAGCTGGATTGGAAGTGGAGCAGCCCGGACTCGAACCAGTGCTCATATGGGATGCTGGCACGGCAGGCAGCGGCTTTACCTTCTGTGCCACAGCGCTGGCCCCTGAACTGAATCTTAATGGGTCTTTGCCTCAAGGGGGAGAGACAGACCTGGGGAAAAATATGAAGATTCAAATTTTCTCTCCAAAAGGTTTCCATTTAGTGCTTTAGTCTCTTACCCGACAATACTTTTGAGTCAGAAACCCACCCTATGAGAAGACCTTCAGGTCTCTTTTGTCACTCTAGCCCTGCATTCCTCCATTTGCTGGGTTTTTTTTTTTTTCTTTTTTTTTTTCTATCTCTCAGCACTTTTCTGGTAGGGAGTCACATGTGAATTCTGTTAACTCCTTTAATCCCTCTGAAATGCCTTTCCTCCACATCCGATCAAAACTAATTTTCATCTTTATCAAATAATTATTGATACTTTTAAAGAGCTTAATAGATGTTTTTTCTCACACTAAACTCTATTTAATTACTTAATCTCCATTTACTCCTTACAATTGTTTTGGGAATTAAGCAGTATTATTCCCACTTTATACTTGAGGAAAAATGAGTTAAATCACCTTCCTAAATCTCAGCTAGTAAGTCATCCAGCGAGAATTTGAAGAGAAGAATGTCTAATTCTCAAGCATTTGCTTTTAATTGCTATATTGTGTTGTTTTGGTATATTCAGTGCTTATTTTTAAAATAAATACTAGTACAGCTTTGCATCTTATCCTATATTTTTATTGTTTTATTTCAAGCATTTCTTCATAGACTTGCATTTACTATTTGGAATTGATTACTGCTTCTCTCCTCATGACATGACTTCCGTCACTGTCACTCTCAGGAAATGGTCTCAAAAAGGAAGGTTCACCCTTGACCTCTTTGTTGCTTTGTATTGTAATTTTATAAAATGATCACCACAGTCAAGATAATGAATGAATTCAACAACAGCTGAAATTTCCTAGTGGGCTTTTCTAATTCTTTCCTTCCACCCTGCTCTGCCCCATCCCCACATAACTGCTGATGTGATTTCTATCAGTATAGTTTGCTTATTTTAAAAAATTATATAGGGGCCAGCATTGTGGTTTAGTGAGCTAAGCCACTTCCTGTAATGCTGGCATCCCATATTGATGCTGGTTCAAGTTCCAGCTGCTCCTCTTCTGATCCAGCTCTCTGCTAATAGCCTGGGAAAGCACCGGAAGATGGCCCCAGTACTTGGGCCCCTGCATCTACTTGGGGCATGTGGAAGAAGCTCCTGGCTCCTGGCTGGCCTGGCCTAGCCCCAGCTGCTGTGGATATCTGGGGAATGAATCAGCAGATGGAATCTTTCTCTCTCTCTCTGTCTTGCTCTGTGTGTCTCCCTCCTTCTGTGTAACTCTGACTTTCAAATAAATAAATATATTCCTTTTTATTTCTGGGTAATATTCCATTTTATGCATATACCAAGATTTATTTATCCATTCACCTGCTAATGGACATTTGAGTTATTTCCAGTTTTGTTGGCTATTACAAATACTACTACTATAAACATTTGTGCACAAGCCTTTGGAAAGTCACTGAATTTATTTCTCTGGGGGAAATACCTAGGAGAAGAATAGCTAAGTCATATTGTAGGTATGTAGCTAACTGTTTAAGAAAGTGCCAACATATTTACAATGCTTGAATGATCAATCTTTTTAATTTTAAACATTCTAATAGGTGTACATACTTTGTTCTTATCCAGTTTCTACAGCTGATGGATGGTTGGGTTTTAGGAGCATCATTTTACGTGTCAAAACAATAGTGCTTCTGAAAATAATATGTGAGCATTTATTCATGCCTTCAAGATTTAGAAATGTTTTTTAAGTAGAGCACATGATTCACTAAGTATAGAGAAAAATATTGATACATTGGACTACATTAATAGTAAGAAATTCTATTCCTGAGAAGAAATTCTATTTATCACAAATTGGCTACATTAAAACTAAGAAATGCTGTTTGTTAAACAATGTCCTTACATGAAGAATTTTTGGGGAGGGCTGGAACTGTTCTCTACCCTGATTGTGGGAGTTACAGGGGTATGCAATAGTCAAAATCCATGGAAATGGAATCTCTAGATCCAGATTTTTAAATGAAGATTATCCCTCCATAAAATTAATTAAAGAAAAAATCAATAATGAAACCATTAAGATAATGAAAAGACTATTCAATTGCTTTATTTATCAGTTTTTTCTTTATTTTCATTTTTCTTGTAATCATTGTTCCAACATAGTGTTCACCACTTTTTTTTTCTTGAGGTTATTTTGGTATGTGTGATGACACTCTGTGATCTCTAAAATATTTCTTTTTTTTTCAATTGATCATTTATTTCCAAATACAACTTAGCCCTTACAAGCTTTTTGGCAATGCAGCAGGTGCTGGGGGTAGAAGAAATGAGGGCTTTGGAGTATGAGCTAATTCACAGGTTCTTGACACTGATATGTTTGGTAAGTATTGTCCAAAGTTTGGGGAAGACTATTTTCCTTTTCACTTCCACTCTCCCCCAAAGCACTGTGGACTTTGAACTCAGATAAACACAGGGATAAAACCTGCCTCTATGATGTACTAGATATGTGATGCTAGATGTTATTGGCTAACCTATCCAGGCCTGAGTTACCTCATCTACAAGCTAGAAACAATAATAATGCCTTCCTGAGTGGACTCTTATGACTGGAAATGTTCATGTAGACTGTTCAGTCTTGTGCACTGCAAAATATACTAAAAAGCTTTAATTGTCCTCTCTTCCTTCTCCTTTCATCCCTTCCTTCCCCCCTTCATACACTTTTTAAACATTTTTATAGAAGTTATAAAACTTTCATGTATTTCATATGTACAGATTTAAGAACATGGTGATACTACCCCCTTACACACCCAAGCTCAAACTCTTCCTCCTTCTGCCTCTCACATTCCCACTCTTAATTTTTACAAAGATCTGTTTTCAGTT
Source organism: Sylvilagus floridanus (assembly GCA_949820135.1). Taxonomy (NCBI): domain Eukaryota; kingdom Metazoa; phylum Chordata; class Mammalia; order Lagomorpha; family Leporidae; genus Sylvilagus; species Sylvilagus floridanus. The sequence continues at coordinate 15,228,059 of OX463243.1, forward strand.
TACTTGATGATTGTGTAGTTAACCCTGCACTGAGTAAAAGAGTTCAACAAATAGTATGAAGGAGAAAACAAAAAAAACCACAACACTGTTCCTCAACAAAAAAGACAAGGGCTGTAAAAAATCATTGTATCTCAATATGTCCCTTTCACTCTGAACATTACATTAAATTGCTATTTGTTACCTCAAATCATGGAAACATATGATATTTGCCTTCTGGGAACTGGCTTATTTCACTAAATATACCGGTTTCCAGTTGCACACATATTGTTGCAAAAGACAGGATTTCTTTTTTTCTAATTTTTTTTTTTTTTTTTTTTACAGATGAGTACTACTCCTTAGTGTATATACACCATGATTTATTTATCCAGTCAACAGTTGATGAACATCTGGGTTGATTCCATATCTTAGCTATTGTAAATTATGCTGCGATGAACAAAGGGGTACAGATAACTTTCAGGTACTGATTTCTTTTGGTTTGGGTAAACTCTCAGGAGTAGGATGGCTGGATCATTAGGTGGGTCTATATTCAGATTTCTGAAGTATCTCCATACTGTCTTCCACAGTGGCTGCACCAGTTTACATTACCACCAACAGTGGATTAGGGTACCTTTTCCCCCACATCCTTGTTAGCATGTGTTTTTTGTTGATTTCTGTATGACAGCCATTCTGTCTGGAGTGAGGTGAAGCCTCATCATGGTTTTGATTTGCATTTCCCTGATGGCTAGTGATCTTGAGCATTTTTTCAAGTGTCTGTTGGCCATTTGGATTTCCTCTCTTGAAAAATGCCTGTTCAAGTCTTTGCTCATTTTTTAACTGGACTGTGTTGTTGTTGTTGTTGAATTTCTCGAGCTCTTTATACATTCTGGATGTTAACCCTTTATCAGTTGTGTATCTTGCAAACATTTTCTCCCATTCTGTCAGTTGCCTCTTCACTTTTCTGTTTCTTTTGCAGTGCAGAGGTTTCTCAGCTTCACATAATCCCATTTGTCAATTTTGGCTTTGTTTGTCAGTTCTTCTGGGGTCTTTTCCAAGAAGTCTTTGCCTATGCCAATGTCTTGCAGATTTTCCCCAATATTCTCTAGTAATTTGATGGTATTGGGTCATAGATCTAGGTCTTTTTTTCTTTTTAAAGATTTATTTGTTATTTGAAAGGTAGAATTACAGAGAGGCAGAGGTAGAGAGGGAGAGAGAGAGAGAGAGAGAGAGAGAGAGAGAGAGAGATCTTCCTTCTGCTGGTTCACTCTCCAAATGGCCGCCATGGCCAGAGCTGGGCCAATCCAAAAGCAGGTCCCAGGAGCTTCTTCCAGGTCTCCAACACTGCTGCTGGGGCCCAAGGACTTGGGCCATCTTCTTTTTTCTCAGGCCATAGCTGACAGCTGGATCAGAAGTGGAACAGCCAGGACTCAAGCCAGTGCCCAAATGGGATGCTGGCACTGCAGACAGCGGTTTTACCTGCTACACCACAACACTGGACCCTAGATTTAGGTTTTTGATTCAATTTGAGTGGATTTTTGTGTAAGGTGTGAGGTATGCATCTACTTTCATACTTCTGCATATGGAGATCCAGTTTCCTCAGCACCATTTGTTAAAGAGACTTGCTCCAGAGGTTGATTTTAGCTCCTTTGTCAAAGAAAAGTTGGTGTAGATGCGTGGATTGATTTCTGGACTTTCTATTCTGTTCTATTGTTCTACCTGTCTGCTTTCAGCCATTACCAGGCTATTTTGATTATAACTGTACTGTAGTATGTCTTGAAGAAATCAAGCATTGTGATGTCTCTGGCTTTGTTTTTGTTGAATAAGAGTGCTTTAGCTATTCTCGATCTCTTGTGTTTTCATATGAATTTTAGCACCATTTTTTCTGGATCTGAGAAGAGTGTTGTTGATATGTTCATTGGGATCATATTGAATCTGTAAATTACTATTGGTTGTATGAACATTTTGATTTTATGATTTTGACTCTTTCAATCCATAAACATGGAAGATTTTTCCAAGTTTTAATGTCATCTTTGATTTCTTTCTTTAGTGTTTTGTATTTTTGTCTTAGAGATCTTTGACATCCGTGGTTAAATTTATTCCAAGATATTCAATTTTTTTGGGAACTATTGTGAATGGGACCCCTCAGACACTTCTACTTATCTTTTTCTGTTATTGTCCTCTTCTCCGTTTCCTACTTCTACTTATTATCTTTCCTCCTAACTTCTTCTTCTTCCTGTTCATATCAGATTAAATCAGTGTATATATCAGGTTACAGAAGGTCACATGAGTGTATCTAGAGTTGTGGCAGAGTGAGTTAAACCACTCTTTATGACAATAGCATCCCATATTAGAGTACTGGTTCGAGGCCTGGTTACTCCACTTTTGATCCAGCTCCCTGCTAATGTTCCTGTGAAAGCAGCAGGAGATGGCCTAAGGGCTTGGACTCCTGCTATCCATGTGAGAGACTTGGATGGAATTCTGGGCTCCTAGATTTGGCCTGGCACAGCCCTGGAATTGTGACCATTTGGGTGTGAATCAGTGGATGGATGATCTCTTTTCCTCTCTCTATCACTCTGCCTTTCAAATAAATAAAATAAATATTATTTAAAAAGATTATATATGAGTGTGTTTCCCTTTTATGATGCAAATCTTATATAATGTTCAATAATCCACGTGTTAATCATATAATCTCAGCTTTAATTGGACCACCTATTTGAATGTATCTGGACATGAATTTTTATCTCCAAAATTGTAGGGCGTTTTATGGTGGCTTATCCTATCCCATCTAGAAGTATTAGTACTAGTTTAAGATGTAAGCCATTTGAGGCAAGGGCAATTTTTTTAAACAGCACTCAGCATAGGTCTTGATACTGTAAATCCTAAGCAAACATAATTAAATGATTAATAAACAAAATGTATGAGTATAGTTGTACAACAACTGTATCCATTGCAAATGGCCTTGAGTTTCTTGCCTGTCTCAATCAGATTAAAATATTTTCAAGGAGAAGTTCCTTAATGTAGTAGTAGTTCTGGGTATAAGAATGTGGGCTCAAAGAAAACATGTATCTTTGTCTCATTTTTTTCCCTTATGTATCCTGGGTAGCAGAACAGTGCTGGCACATAATAAATGGTCAATAAATCTTAGTCTCCTAAATAACTAATGCAGAAAATATTTTCATATATATATATATATGAAAATATACATTTTCTAGCCATTAAGAGGTGTTTTGTCTGAGAAACAGAGCTAAAAGACACAAATCTCTTTGAAAGTGTAACACAACTGCTTATATAGTTTGAAGAATGTCTTTTTTTTATTATTAGACAGGTAGAGTTATAGACAGTGAGAGAGAGAGAGACAGAAAGGTCCTCCCTCCATTGGTTCACTCCCCAAATGGCTGCCACGCCCGGCGCTGTGCCGATCTGAAGCAAGGAGCCATGTGCCCCTTCCCGGTCTCCCATGTGGGTGCAGGGGTCTAAGCACTTGGACCTTCCTCCACTGCCCTGCCAGGCCACAGCAGAGAGCTGGACTGGAAGAGGAGCAACCGGGACTAGAACCGGCACCCATATGGGATGCCGGCGCTGCAGGCAGAGAATTTACCAAGTGAGCTACGGCGCCGGCCCCTGAAGAATGTCTTTTACATGGATTTAGTGTCCTAGAATTCATGAGTTATGGTGTCCTAAAAACACATTGCTCTGACTAGTAATGAACAATTAAAAATGAAGTTAAGAAATAATCTCACTTACAATAAAAATACACTTGAGACAAGTACAAAACATCACTGAAAAAGGTAAAGATTTAATAAGTGGAAAGACTTCCCATGATCATGGATTGGGAGACTCTCATTAAAATGTCAATAATATCCAAATTATTCTACAGAGTTAATGCACCTCTTATCTAAATCTCAGCTTCCATTATTGCAGAAGTTGAAAAGTTCATCCTAAACTCATATGAAAATGCAAGGGATCCTGAATAGCCAAAACAATGCTGAAATAGGACAAAGTTGGTGGATTCAAATTTCTCTGTTTCAAAACTTACTACAAAGCTGGTGTAATGAAGATAGTTTGCTACTGGCATAATATTCATCAGTAAAATAAAACTAAGGGTTCACAAAAATAAGCCCATACATTTTTGCTGAATTATTTTCTGATAAGAGGGCCAAGGCAATATAATGGTATAAGGCAATATAAGAAATAAATTTTTCAAGAAGTTGAGACGTCTCATTTGTTGCTATGACAAATAGATTTCTGAAGAAGAAAACCTAAAATTGGACCCCTACTTTGAATTACATATGAAAGTTAAAGGAATTACAGACCTAAATGTAAAAGCTAAAATTATAAAGTTGTTAGGAGAAAGGCATAAATGTTTGTGAACTTCTTTTAGTTGAAGTTTTTTTTTTTTTAATTTATTTATTTGAGAGGCTGAGTTACAGACAGAGAGAGGGAGAGAGAGGGAGAGTTTCCCATTTGGGTTCACTCCCCAAATCGCTGCAATGGCCAGAGATTAGCCAATCTGAAGCCAGGTGCCAGAAGCTTCTTCAAGGTCTCTCACTTGGGTACAGGGGCTCAAGCATGTGGTCCATCTTCCACTGCTTTCCCAGAACATTAGCAGAGGGTTGGATGAGAAGAGGAGCAGCTGAGACACGAAGCAGTGCCCATATGAGATGCCAACACCATAGGTGGAGTCTTAACCTACTATGCCACAGTGCACACAACACCTAAAGCACTAGCAAAAAATGAAATAAAGTATAAATGTTGTAGATTATCATAATTAAAAACTTTTAAGTAAAAAATAAAGTTCAAGAAAGTAAAAAAGTGACCTGTACAGAGGGAGAAAATATTTACAGAGCATATGCAGGGTCTTCAGAATGCTCATGGAAAATTTATATTAAGAAGGAACTAGGGGCTGGCGCCACAACTCACTAGGCTAATCCTCTGCCTTGCAGCACTGGCACCCCGGTTCTAGTCCCAGTCGGGGCACCGGATTCTGTTCCGGTTGCCCCTCTTCCAGGCCAGCTCTCTGCTGTGGCCAGGGAGTGCAGTGGAGGATGGCCCAAGTGCTTGGGCCCTGCACCCCATGGGAGACCAAGAGAAGCACCTGGCTCCTGCCATCAGATCAGCGTGGTGTGCTGGCCGCAGCGCGCTGGCTGCGGCGGCCATTGGAGGGTGAACCAACGGCAAAGGAAGACCTTTCTCTGTCTCTCTCTCTCACTGTCCACTCTGCCTGTCAAAAAAAAAAAAAAAAAAAAAAGAAGGAACTAGGGGCTGGCACTGTGCCGTAATGGGTAAAGCTGCCGCCTACAGTGCTTATATCCCATGTGTGCACCGGTTCGAGTCCTGGCTGCTCCTCTCCTGATCCAGCTCTCTGCTATGACCTGGGAAAGCAGTAGAAGATGGCCCAAGCCCTTGGGCCCCTGCACCAGCATGGGAGACCCAGAAGAAGCTCCTGGCTCCTGGCTTCAAATTGGCACAGCTCCAGTCATTGTGGCCAACAGGGGAGTGAACCAGCAGATGGAAGACCTCTTTCTCTCTCTGCCTCTGTATCTCTGTAGCTCTGCCTTTCAAATAAATAAATAAATCTTAAATATATATATATATATATAGGAAGAAACTACATATATTTCACTTTTTTACCAAATAAATAATTTTAATTCCATCTTTCCACAAACTTTTAAAGTGCCCTCCTAATCTGATAAGTGATAAAGAGAAAGAGAGAGAGAGAGATCTTCCATTTGCTGATTCATTTCCCAAATTGTTGCAACAACTGGAGCTGGTCCAGGCCAAAAGGAGCCAGAAACTCTTTCGATGTCTCTAATTACTTGGATCATCTTCCAGTGCCTTCCTAGGTACGCTAGATTGGCATTGGTGTAGCCAGGACTTGAACTGACGCTCCTGTATGGGTTGCTGAAGTCTTAAGTTGTGGTTTAACCTGTGGCACCAACCTGTCTTTTGTACTTTGAAAGGGTGGATTTTATGGCATGTTAATCACTCTGAGAAAAGTGCATTGAAAACCAAGTGCTTTAAAACATACATTATTTATAAAGGCAACACATACTTATTTCACATATGCTAAAAAAATTCACCATAGCAGTGAAGCAAACTTTACTCCAATTCTTCAATGAAGCATAACTTGATGACAAGTGATAGACAGTGCATAAACACTTCAGTGACAACTCTGTTCATGATTCTCAAGTTCTGTAACATGGCTTACCTTTAAGGCCATTTAGTTGTACTTTTAAATGGCAGTCTATCCACGGACTCAGCTTCACAAAGATGGCTGTGACATCTTTATCCACAGTAATACTCATTAAACAAACGTGCCTTTGCATGTTTGCCAGTATCAGGTTTTCTCTCAGAGCCTCTGGGTGGGAGTCTGATGGGATATCCCTCTTAACAAAGCAGCCTGAGCTCTAGGAGTTGAAATCTTACCCCTTTTCTGATTTTCACAATGTGATATGGAATGATGTGGAGCTGGATTTTCCTCTCCTTCTCTCTGTCTGTGAATGATACCATCCAAAGGATCAATCCCCCAGCCTGGTGGATGCTTCAGACCAAACAAAATCCTGGAAATACATAGAATGAGTGCTTATTCTGACTTAGCCAAGTAAAAACCTCGATGATTTGATGAAAAGAAGTTCCTTTCATGGAAAAAACTTCCATTAATGGAGCGTATGTATATTCTTTGGACAATTAGGAGTCTATCAAACAAATTTTGTTGTCACAAAGTCTTTAAATATCTACATTTCCATGCACTGCATTACAACACTTTGGCCAATGACAGACTGCTAGAGCAGAAACTTTTGTTGCCAAATGATGGTTTAATATCATGACATCACTGGGCAACATATTATTTGTGTGTTTGTAGTGATGCTGATGTAAATAAACCTGCACTGCTAGCAGTATAAAAACATAGCAATACAATTAAGTGGCGAAGTATAGAAATGATCCCTGAAAGTGTAGTCTTGTAGTGATATAATTTTTTTTTATATAAAGCTTTTATTTAAAGAATATAAATTTCCAAAGAACAGCTCATGGACCACAATGGCTCCCCCCCCCACAACTTCCCTCCCTCCCCCCACCCTCCCCTTTCCCGCTCCCTCTCCCCTTCTGTTCACATCAAGATTCATTTTCAATTCTCTTTGTACACAGAAGATCAATTTAGTACATATTACGTAAAGATTTCAACGGTTTGCCCTCACATAGAGACACAAAATGATAATACTGTTGGAGTACTAGTTATAGTATTAATTCACAATGTACAGCACATTAAGGACAGAGATCCTACATGATTTTTTTTTTAAAAATTGATTAATTGTCTATGCAATTTCCAGTTTAACACCAAGATTTTTTAATCATTTGCAATTATCTTTATATAAAGAAGATCGATTCAATATATACTATGTAAGGATTTCATCAGTTTGCACCCACTCAGAAACACAAAGTGTAAAAAAACTGTTTCAGTACTAGTAATAGCATCACTTCACATTGGATAACACATTAAGGACAGATCCCTCATGAGACGTAAGTACACAGTGACTCCTGATGTTGATTTAACAATTTGACACTCTTGTTTATGGCGTCAGTAATCTCCCTAGGCTCTGGTCATGAGTTGCCGAGGCTATGGAAGCCTTTAGGGTTAGCCGACTTCGATCTTATTCCCACAGGGCCATAGTCAAAGTGGAAGTTCTCTCCTCCCTTCAGAGAAAGGTACCTCCTTCTTTGATGGCCCCGTTCTTTCCACTGGGATCTCACTCGCAGAGATCTTTCATTTAGGTCTTCTGTTTTTTCCAGAGTGTCTTAGCTTTCCATGCCTAAAATATTCTCATGGGCTCTTGAGCCAGATCCGAATGCCTTAAGGGCTGATTCTGAGGCCAGAGTGCTATTTAGGACATCTGCCATTCTATGAGTCTGCTGTGTATCCTGCTTCCCATGTTGAATCATTCTCTCCCTTTTTCATTCTATCAGTTAGTATTAGCAGACACTAGTCTTGTTTGTGTGATCCCTTTGACTCTTAGACCTATCAGTGTGATCAATTGTGAGCTGAAATTGATCACTTGGACTAATGAGATGGCCTTGGTACATGCCACCTTGATGGGATTGTATTGGAAACCCCTGGCACAATTCTAACTCCATCATTTGGGGCCGTTCCAATTGAGCATGTCCCAAGTTTTACATCTCCTCCCTCTCTTATTCCCAATCTTATATTTCACAGAGATCACTTTTCAGTTAAAATTTAAACACCTAAGAATAATTGTGTGTTAATTACAGAGTTCAACCACTAGTACTAGGATAAAGAAAAAAAAATACTACCATGGATAAAGTATTACATTGTACAACAACAGTCAGCACAAGAGCTGATCGAGTCACTGTTTCTCATAGTGTCCATTTCACTTCTACAGGTTTCCCCTTTGGTGCTCAGTTAGTCATCGCCAATCAAGGGAAACAAATGATATTTGTCTCTTTGGGACTGACTTAATTCACTCAGCATGATGTTTTCCAGATTCCTCCATTTTGTTGCAAGTGACCGGATTTCATTGTTTTTGACTGCTGTATAGTATTCTGTAGAGTACATGTCCCATAATTTCCTAATCCAGTCTACTGTTGATGGGCATTTGGGTTGGTTCCAAGTCTTAGCTATTGTGAATTGAGCCGCAATAAACATTGCTGTGCAGACGGCTTTTTTGTTTGCCAATTTAATTTCCTTTGGGTAAATTCCAAGGAGTGGGATGGCTGGGTTGAATGGTAGGGTTATATTCATGTTTCTGAGGAATCTCCAGACTGACTTCCATAGTGGCTTCACCAGTTTGCATTCCCACCAACAGTGGATTAGTGTCCCTTTTTCCCCACATCCTCTCCAGCATCTATTGTTGGTGGATTTCTGAATGTGAGCCATTCTCACCGGGGTGAGGTCAAACCTCATTGTGGTTTTGATTTGCATTTCCCTGATTGCTAGGGATCTTGAACATTTTTTCATGTGTCTGTTGGCCATTTGGATTTCCTCTTTTGAAAAATGTCTATTGAGGTCCTTGGCCCATCTCTTAAGTGGGTTTTTTGTTTTGATGTTGTGGAGTTTCTTAATTTCTTTGTAGATTCTGGTTATCAACCCTTTATCTGTTGCATAGTTTGCAAATATATTTTCCCATTCTGTCGGTTTCCTATTCACTTTCCTGACTGTTTCTTTTGCAGTACAGAAACTTTTCAATTTGATGCAATCCCAGTAGTTAATTTTGGTTTTCAGAGCCTGTGCTTCTGGGGTCTTTTCCAAGAAGTCTTTGCCAGTACCTATGTCTTGCAGGGTTTCTCCTATGCTCTCTAGTAATTTGATGGTGTCGGGTCGTAGGTTTAAATTTTTAATCCATGTTGAATGGATTTTTGTGTAAGGTGAAAGGTAGGGGTCTTGCTTCATGGTTCTGCACGTGGAAATCCAGTTTTCCCAGCACCATTTATTAAACAGACTGTCCTTACTCCAGCGATAAGTTTTGGATCGTTGATCAAATATAAGTTGGCTGTAGATGTTTGGATTGATTTCTGGTGTTTCTATTCTGTTCCATTGGTCTATCCATCTGTTTCTGTACCAGTACCACGCTGTTTTGATAACAACTGCCCTGTAGTATGTCCTGAAATCTGGTATTGTGATGCCTCTGGCTTTGTTTTTGTTGTACAAGATTGCTTTAGCTATTCGAGGTCTCCTGTGTCTCCATATGAATTTCAGCATCATTTTTTCCAGATCTGAGAAGAATGTCCTCGGTATCTTGATTGGTATTGCGTTGAATCTGTAAATTGCTTTTGGGAGAATGGACATTTTGACGATATTGATTCTTCCAATCCATGAGCATGGGAGATTTCTCCATTTTTTGGTATCCTCTTCTATTTCTTTCTTTAAGGTTTTGTAATTTTCATTGTAGAGATCTTTAATGTCCTTAGTTAAATTTATTCCAAGGTATTTGATTGTTTTTGTAGCTATTGTGAATGGGATTGATCTTAGCAGTTCTTCCTCAGCCGTGGCATTGTCTGTGTATACGAAGGCTGTTGATTTTTGTGCATTGATTTTATATCCTGCTACTTTGCCAAACTCTTCTATGAGTTCCAATAGTCTCTTAGTAGAGTTCTTTGGGTCCCCTAAATAAAGAATCATGTCGTCTGCAAAGAGGGATAGTTTGAGTTCTTCCTTCCCAACTTGTATCCCTTTAATTTCTTTTTCTTGCCTAATAGCTCTGGCTAAGACTTCCAGCACTATATTGAATAGCAGTGGTGAGAGTGGGCATCCCTGTCTGGTACCAGATCTCAGTGGAAATTGTCGGGAACCCTCGTCAGCGAAGGTCCAACCCACGGAGTCACAACACGACCGCTGTTGATCGGTTCTCGAGGAACTTTTACTCTTAGGGATAGAAGGAAAGGAGGGAGCGGGAAGCAGCCGGGAGAAAGACGGAGACTGAAGTGGCTGCCCCCTGTTCCCGCCCCTAACATGGTCTTTTATCCATTCCCAGTCCCCCGGGGCTAGGGCGAGTAGTCTATCAATCAGATCAAAGGGCAAGCATAGCCTCAGGTCAAGGTGTATCTCATCCCATCAGGTTGTTTGCAAGTCTTTTGTTCAGGTTGTTTACAAGTCTTTTGTTCAGCACTTCCTTGACCTTGTTCTGCTCTGCAGGATGAGGCAGTGCAATGAGGAGGTCCCCACAGGTGGCCGGCCTGTGGTTCCCCACAGCTCCCCCTTTTTAGTTTTATATGACATGGAATCGTGCCTGTCTTAGGTTCCCAGCGACGTGCCACCTGCTTACCCGTCATCGAGTCACTGGGAAGCATGTCCCATGCTCTGTCTTAGGTTGCTAGGTGTACTCGCCAGTGATTACCCGTCATTGACTACCGTTCCATCATGCTAAGCCATATCTGTTGTTGAGGGTCGGAGCGAAACATAGCATGCAAGCCTGCTGAGCAATCAGGTTGGTGTGCTGTTGCCTTCTGACAGTGCTTGAGATGATCTTACTGACCAAGAGACAGTGGCATAGGCCAATCTTTTGGGATCATTGTAGGAACGGGCAGCCCTGGTTGCAATGCCCCCATGGGTTGCAACTGCCTGTTTATGGCTCTCAAATCCTGCAATAATCGATACTTGCCCGATTTCTTTTTTATTACAAAAATTGGGGTGTTCCAGGGTGAAGTGGATGGTTGAATATGTCCTGCCTCTAACTGCTGCTGAACTATTTCTTTTACTGCAGCCAATTTCTCCTGTGTGAGGGGCCACTGGGGTATCCACACCGGTTTGTTATCTAACCAGGTTAGTGGCAGTGGTGATGGCTGCTGCACAGTGGCTCCTACGAAAAACCCAAACCCTGCTTGCCTCTATGCCCTCGAGGCTCAGTGGGGTCCCTTATGCCCTGCTTGTCTTTTCCTAGTCCTCCGCCTGCATATCCCATTTTTTTCATCATTTTCCACCCCGGGGATGACTCAGTCTCATGTTCACTAGTCAATTGGATTCGGAGTTGTGTCAAAACATCCCTTCCCCATAAGGTGATAGGAATAGTACATACATAAGGTTGCACTTTACCAGTATTGCCCTCCTGATCTTGCCAGTCTAGCACTTGCGCGCTTCTAGACGGGGCGACAGCCGTACCTAAGCCTACCAGGTTGTTATCCCCTTCTTGAAGTGGCCAAGAGGGAGGCCAGTCCTGCTCAGAGATGATACTAACATCTGCGCCCGTATCCAACAGCCCCTTAATCGGTTTCCCTTTGATGTTAAGAGTCCATAATGGACTATTATCAAGAGTCATGGAAAGGGCTGCAAAATGTTCTCCCTGGGTTCCTCTGGCATCTAGCACAGGGCTCATCACTAGTAATTGAGCAACCGGCTGTGACGGTAGTAACTGTATGATTCCTTTAGTGGACTGCAACATTACTTTAAATTTCTTACAAGGCATTTGGATAATTCCGGTTATGACTACCAGTCCTTTTAAAGAGTTTGCAGCCTTTCCTATGGTAATGCCCAAGCCTTCCATATGGTCCATAGCCTCCTGGGGTTCTACATCTATGGCTTGGATCCCCATTTGCGGTGTTAATACTGTATAGTCGGTGGCTCGCAGCTCTGTGCAGTAAATGCCTGTTGTTCTCCCTGAAACTGTCCTGTTCTTCCCATGGCCTGTCCTCTCACCCATTGAGTTTTCGGGGCCCTGGGTACGGGGGCCCGCCACTCGTTTTTTGGAAACTGCTGTCCTGAACTTTTCGGATTAAAGGGTTGCCCTAGTGGGTTGCCGGCTTTATCTAGCTTGGAATAACATTCATTTGCCCAGTGATTGCCTTTTCCACATCGTGGGCAGAGCCCTGGCCGACGCCCTGGAGGCTTGGAATTCGCGCATTCTCTTTTTAGGTGACCTTCCTCTCCACATCTAAAACACTTTCGCCCCGGCCCATTGTTATGCAGCATTCTTGCCATGGCGACTGCTGCATGCGCCCCTGAGGCCACATCATCCATAACATCCCTACAGATTTTTAAAAAGGTAGGAATGTCTTTGTGTTGCCAGGGCCTTAGGGCCTCACGGCAGGTTTTGTTTGCTTGTTCATATGCTAATCTTCGTACTAGCGGCATCGCCTCCTCCATGGTCTCAAAGATATTGCCGGCAGCCTCCATTAACCTATTTACAAAATCAGCATAGGGCTCCGTTGGGCCTTGTGTAATTTTGGACAAACTGTGCCTAATTTCTCCCTTCTTAGGTACGATCTTCCAGGCCCTACGAGCTATTTCTCTTACTTGCATTAGGACTTCATTAGGGCATTGAGCCTGGGTACTCTCATCACGAAAATTTCCCTCCCCATTCAGCATGTCCTCATTCCAGTCTGGCCGACCGTTTTTCTCATTTTTTGCTGCTTGAGTCTTAGCAAGCTCTCTATAGGCCGCAGCCCAAAGGAGGAAGTCCCCACCCACCAAGCACAGCTTTCACTAGGTTTCTCCAATCCTCTGGGACCAGTCCCTGGGTTCCTATATTGTCTAGAACTGCTTTTGTATAGTTAGCATGTGGTCCATATAACTGTACCGCTTGTTGCAGTTCTTTTAACAGCTTATGATCTAAAGGGGTCCATCCTCTGTTACCTTGCGCATCCACTACCACTGGGAACACCTGATCTGCTTTTTGGTACTCTTCCCACCTGGGGGGAGTTCCGCGTGTTCTCTCTGCCCTTCCTCTGGATCTTACTGAGGAGGGTTCCTTGCTCTCCACTCCCTCCATGAGGGAAGGATTCCCTTTCGTGGGGGGGGCCTTAGTTAGCGTGAGAGGTCGCCAATGTGGAGGGTCACGTAAGGTTAAATTAGCCATTCTACAGTGGCACGGGTGGTTCCCAGGAGAAAATAAGCCTTCTGGGTACGGAGGTGCGGAAGGGAGGGGTCTATCCTCCCTGTCCCCGTCCTGACTTCCACATTGGGACTCACTCTGAGTCTCCTCCGATATCTCTAATCCCTCATCCGTTATCTCTTCTGACTCATTTTGAAGAGCCTGTTCAGTCCACACCCTATAAATCTCCGGCGACTTTCCCGCCATTCTTAACTTTTTACCTACTCTTTTCCACTTTCGTTCTTCCCCCTCACCAGCGTTCGCTAGCCAGGACGACATGCTACCAACTGCTTTGGTGAGTAACCAAATAATGGCCGCTATCACGGGCGTCCCCGTTGCTCTTAATAAGCGGCTTAACAATAATTTGGTCATCGACGGAGCGTTTCCCATTTACACTTTTACTTTTATGATTTTACCCGCGGTTACAATCCTAGGCCTTTTACTTTACCTGCCTAGATTCCCGTATATGTACGTTTATTCTTACTTACCTGCTTCCAGCGATCGGTCCGACGATCCAAGATCCGAGTCACGGCACCACTTGTCGGGAACCCTCGTCAGCGAAGGTCCAACCCACGGAGTCACAACACGACCGCTGTTGATCGGTTCTCGAGGAACTTTTACTCTTAGGGATAGAAGGAAAGGAGGGAGCGGGAAGCAGCCGGGAGAAAGACGGAGACTGAAGTGGCTGCCCCCTGTTCCCGCCCCTAACATGGTCTTTTATCCATTCCCAGTCCCCCGGGGCTAGGGCGAGTAGTCTATCAATCAGATCAAAGGGCAAGCATAGCCTCAGGTCAAGGTGTATCTCATCCCATCAGGTTGTTTGCAAGTCTTTTGTTCAGGTTGTTTACAAGTCTTTTGTTCAGCACTTCCTTGACCTTGTTCTGCTCTGCAGGATGAGGCAGTGCAATGAGGAGGTCCCCACAGGTGGCCGGCCTGTGGTTCCCCACAGGAAATGCTTCCAACTTTTCCCCATTCAATAGGATATTGGCCGTGGGTTTTTCATAAATTGCTTTGATTGTATTGAGGAATGTGCCTTCTATACCCAGTTTGCTTAGGGTTTTCATCATGAAAGGGTGTTGAATTTTATCGAATGCTTTCTCTGCGTCTAGTGAGATAATCATATGGTTTTTCTTCTGCAGTCTGTTAATGTGGTGTATCACGTTGATTGTTTTGCGAATATTGAACCATCCCTGCATACCAGGGATGAATCCCACTTGGTCTGGGTGGATGATCTTTCTGATGTGTTGTTGCAGTCTATTGGCCAGAATTTTGTTGAGGATTTTTGCATCTATGTTCATGAGGGATATTGGTCTGTAATTCTCTTTCAATGCTGCATCTTTTTCTGGCTTAGGAATTAAGGTGATGCTGGCTTCATAGAAGGAATTTGGGAGAATTCCCTCTTTTTCGATTGTTCTGAATAGTTTGAGAAGAATTGGGGTTAGTTCTTCTTTAAATGTCTGGTAGAATTCAGCAGTGAATCCATCTGGTCCTGGGCTTTTCTTTGTTGGGAGGGCCTTTATTACTGATTCAATTTCTGACTCACTTATGGGTCTGTTTAGGTTTTCTATGTCTTCCTGGTTCAATTTAGGTAGGTTGCATGTGTCCAGGAATCTATCCATTTCTGATAGGTTTCCCTGTTTGCTGGCATACAATTCCTTGTAGTAATTTCTGATGATTCTTTTGATTTCTGTGGTGTCTGTTGTTATATTTCCTTTTTCATCTCTGATTTTACTGATTTGGGTCTTTTCTCTTCTTTTTTTTAGTTAGTTGGGCCAATGGGGTATCAATCTTGTTTATTTTTTCAAAAAACCAGCTCCTCGTTTGGCTGATTTTTTGTAATGTTTTTTTGGATTCAATCCTGTTGATTTCTTCTCTGATTTTGATTATTTCTCTTTTTCTACTAGATTTGGGTCTAGTTTGCTGCAAATTTTCTAGATCCTTGAGATGCATTGAAAGCTCATCTATTTGGTGCCTTTCCAGTTTCTTGATGTAGGCACCTATTGATATAAACTTTCCTCTTAACACTGCTTTTGCTGTATCCCATAAGTTTTGGTATGTTGTGCTGTTATCCTCATTTACTTCCAGAAAATGTTTGATTTCTCTTTTGATTTCTTCAGTGACCCATTGTTCATTCAGGAGCATGTTGTTCAATCTCCATGTGTTTGCATATGCTCTAGAGATTCCTGAGTTGCTAATTTCCAACTTCACTCCCTCATGGTCTGAGAAGTTGCATGGTATGATTCTAATTCTTTTGAATTTGCTGAGACTTGCTTTATGGCCTAATATGTGACCAATCCTAGATTAGGTTCCATGTACTGCTGAGAAGAATGTGAATTCTTTACGTGTAGGATGAAAAGTTCTGTAGATATCTGTTAGATCCATTTGGGCTATAGTGTTGTTTAAATCTACTGTCTCCTTGTTGATCTTCTGTCCTGTCGATCTGTCAATATCTGTGAGTGAAGTATTGAAGTCCCCCAGTACTATTGTGTTGGGGTCTAAGTCTCCCTTTAAGTTTCTTAACAAATTTTTTAAATAAACCTGTGGCCTGTAATTAGGTGCATATACATTGAGAATTGTTATATCTTCCTGTAGTATTGATCCCTTAATCATTATATAGTGCCCCTCTTTGTCTCTCTTAACAGTTTTTGTGTTAAAGTTTATGTAGTCCGATATTAAGATGGTTACACCCGCTCTTTTTTCATTTCTGTTGGCGTGGTATATCTTGTTCCATCCTTTTATTTTCAGTCTGTATGGATCTTCGTTGGAAAGATGTGTTTCTTGTAGGCAGCAAATAGATGGTTTTTGTTCCTTAACCCAATCAGCCAATCTCTGTCTTTTAACAGGACAGTTTAGACCTTTAACGTTCAATGTGACTATTGATAAGTGGTAAGTTTGCCCTGCCATTTGCCAGATATTTTCTAATGTATGCTTTGAATTCCCTGTGATCTGTTGCCGTGAGGTTCCCTTCGTTTACCTTCTTTCATGTTGATGGTCGTGTTTCTGTGTTTCTGTGTGTAACACGTCTTTAAGTATCTTTTGCAGGGCTGGACGAGTGGCAACAAATTCTTTCAATTTTTGTTTGTTATGAAATGTCTTTATTTCACCTTCATTCACAAATGAGAGCTTTGCAGGGTATAATATTCTGGGCTGGCAGTTTTTCTCTCTAAGTACCTGGGCTATGTCTCGCCATTCCCTTCTAGCTTGTAGGGTTTCTGTTGAGAAGTCAGCTGTAAGTCTAATTGGAGATCCTCTGAGAGTAATCTGACGTTTCTCTCTTGCACATTTTAGGATCTTTTCTTTTTGCTTCACTGTGGTGAGTTTAATTACAATATGTCGTGCAGAGGATCTGTTTTGGTCATGTTTATTAGGTGTTCTATGAGCTTCCTGGATTAGGATTTCTCTGTCTTTCTCCAAGCCTGGAAAGTTTTCTGCTAGTATCTCCCTAAAAAGGCCTTCTAATCCTTTCTCCCTCTCCATACCTTCAGGAACTCCTAGAACCCGAATGTTGGGTTTTTTAATAGTATCCTGTAAATTCCCGACGATATCTTTTAGTTTTCTAATTTCCTCTTCTTGTCTTTGGTTTGACTGTTTCCTCTCCTGTTCTCTGTCTTCTAGGTCCGATATTCTCTCTTCTGCTTCACCCATTCTGGTTTTAAGGCCCTCAAGATTGCTTGTCACTTGATCTATTGAATTCTTCAATTCATTAAGATTTTTTGTCACTATCGTAGCTTCTTGTTCTACTAGTTGTTTCATTTCGTTTTGATTTCTCCGTAGTACTTCATTCTCGCGAGAGAGATTTTCTATCTTATCCATTAAGGATTTCTGTAGTTCAAGAATTTGTTTTTGAGAACTTCTTAATGTTCTTATCAATTCTTTGAGATCTGCTTCTTGCATTTCTTCTATCTCATTATCTTCATAATCCTGACTTGGGGTGTCTTTTCCGTTTGGGGTCATCATAGCGTCTTCCTTGATCTTGCTCCCTCGGAATCTGTTTTTATTTGGCATTTTTTTTTTCCCCCACACTCTTTCTCTGGGTTGTCAAGGTAACGGAGTTTGTGTGTGCGGTGTGTTCCCAGTTTTTGGATCCCCTTCAGGTTTCTACAGCCTCAGGTTTTTGGTTCCGTCTGCCTCAGTGATGGGCGGGCGGGCGGGCGGGCGCGCCTTGTCCCACTGCGTTTAATCTAGCTCAAATTAGCAGGGTGGGTGACGAGAGAGGCTAGTGTCCGTGCAGGCTCGCCTCAATTGTGCTGTTTCCCCCGTGGGGGGTCTGCTTCCCCCCGCCAGTGTCTCGGGATCTCTGTATCGGCCCCCGTTTAAGCGCTCAGTTCCAATGGCGACTGTGTTCCGCCCGGCTTCCGGTTCAACCGGCGGGCGCGCGCCGTCCCACTGTGTTCAGTCTAGCTCGAGTGAGCAGGGTGGGCAACGAAAGAGGCTAGTGTCCGTGTGGGCTCGCCTCAATTGTGCTGTTTCCCCACTGGCGTCTGCTTCCCCCCGCCAGTGTCTCGGGATCCCTGTATCGGCTCCCGTTTAAGCGCTCAATTCCAATGGCGACTGTGTTCCGTCCGGTTCCCGTCCCTCCCGGCAGCTCCCGTGCCACTAAGGCACGATTTGCCGTTCGCAAACTTACTTTCCCCTAGGTCCTCTGCGTCTCATTCACTGGGTCCGGAAGAATTTCCACTGCATTTTTTTCCGTGAGATTTTTCCTGAGGCTACAGTAACTCTGTTTTTATTAAACTATCTTTTTGCGGACTGCTAGTGCGCGTCCTCACTATTCCGCCATCTTGGCTCCGCCCCCTGTAGTGATATAATTATGTACAGCACAATATACATTGTAATGATGTCAATCACGTTACAACTTTAGGTATTTATTATATTTTTGTCATTGTTGTAGAATGTTTTGCTATTTATTCTTTAAACGAGTTAACTGTAAAACAGCCTCAAGCAGGTCCTTGAGTAGATGGTCCAGAAAAAGGTATTAAAATCATAGCAGAGATGACTTCTCCATGTGGATTTCTGTCCCTAATGCCTTCTGGGGGATAACATACAGAGATGAAGAGTCAGTGATATTAATAATTCTGAATCTGTGCAGGCCTAGGCTAATGTGTGTACATGTGTTTTAGTTTTTAACAACAAAAAAGTTCAAAAAGTAAGATATAAATAAAATGAAAGATAAAAAATATTATGAAACAGTCAAAAAGTTAAAAAGTAAGATTTAGAAAGTAAAAAATTGTAGTAAGCTGAGACTAACTTGTTATCACTGAAAAAAATTTTTCTTATAAATCTAGTGTAGCCCAAGTGTCCAGAGTGTGTAACAATCTACGGTATGGACAGTGATATCCTGGGACTTCACATTCTCTCCACACTCACTCAGATCTACTTGCAGTTGAGTAAACTCCATGATAAATGCCCTAAACAAATTACTGTTTGTGCCTTCTATGCCATATTTTTATTGTACCTTTTCTATCATTAAATATATTTAGATACACAAATAGCTTCCATTGAGTTGCAGGTGCCTGCAGTGTGCAGTAATGCAACATGCTGCACAAGTTTATATCCTGGGGCAATAGGCTACCATCAGGACTATGTGACTAGGTTCTATGATGTTCACATAATGACAAAATCCTCTAAGGACACATTTCTCCACACATCCTGTCTTCTTCAAAGCATGACCATGATAATAAGTATGTCCAGTTAAGACTGAATCTTCTATCTGAAGTTTTATAAAACATTAACCTGGTGCCAAAACCTCAACAGCCTATGTCTAAACCATTTGGGATGAAAAGCATGAGACTGAAAAAAATCCCACAGATTCAGAGATCAGATATTTTCTTTCACATTGTGTTACTTTTCTATTGTTGCCCAATAAATTACCAGATATCTTGGGGTTTTAAACAATAGAAATGTTTTATTTCACACCTTCATAGGACAAGTATTTGGTGTGGTGTGCCTGGATGCTCTGCTCAGAATTTCTCTAGGATACAAGTAAGACACCAGGCGAGTCAGCCGTTCTCATTTACACTTGGTGTCTTCCCTCGAGCACACTGATTGTTGGCAGGATTCATTTCTTTGTGGTTGCAGGACTCTAGATATCTGCTTTCCTCCTCGCTGTGGGTTAGGGACGAATCTCAGTCAATAGGGGACATCGGTCCTTCTTACCCATGTGACGCAGTGCACAGTGTGGGTATTCTTTGCAAATGAGAGCACAGTTCTCTGATCTTTTATGTGACTGGTTGGAGAATACCTGTGATATCTTTTAAAAGTTAATCGTTGAACATAAATTATCACCTTTTAAAGGGCTCATATGATGAATTTAGGCCCACCCAGATAGTATCCATATATCCATATTTTAACATAACCTAGTTGTGGGAGCCTCCAACATAGGCATAGTTCAAAGGATATGCAGGGCCTATAAAAGGGTGCTTCAAAAATGTGTATGCAAAATGGAATTAAAAGATGAGCTTATTCTTGGGCAAAAGTTTTTTTTTTATATCCATGCATATGAGGTGTTTTCAAGCAGTTCGTAGAAGAAATGCATCTTTTGAAAAAACTATGCATGGATTTCAAAATGTTTTTGTAGCAAAATAAACTTCTCTTTTGATTCCATTTGAAATGAAATTTGTGAATTCCTCTTAAATAACAGGGAGGTGGGAGACATTGAAGGCTGTTTTGGAGTTCTGTCAGTCACACCAGTGCTTTTCCTTTGGAAGAAGTGGGCCTTCCTCTTAATCCTTAAGGACAAACAAAGGCTATGGACTGATACTAAACATTACTGCATTTTGTCTGTAATAAAAGCCCTGAAAAGTTGGATTCAGAAAGTGGAGGAAGAAAGGTTAAATGAGAACAAAATGAGATACAACAGCCTGGCTTTACTCACAGGTAAACTTAGATCTAGATCTACTTCCATCTGTCTTTATAGAATCTGATTCTTTAAATATAATTCCCCTTCTCTGTATGTTGTGTTCAAGAATTCTGATGTCAACTGATTTTCTTTATAATAACTCCAATAAGAATTGAATCTCCATGTCATTTCTGTAAAAAACAAGATAAAAGACATGTGATTATCTTTTTATCTATTAAAATTTATTTATTTGAAAGGCAGAATAACAGAAAGAGAAAGAGAGGGAGGGAGGGAGGGAGAGAGAGAGGGAGGGAGGGAGAGAGAGAGGGAGGGAGAGAGTGAGAGAGGGAGGGAGAGAGAGGGAGAGAGAGGTCTTCCATCTCCTGGTTCACTCTCTAAATGTTTGCAACAGCTGGGGCTGAGCCAGGCCAAAGTCAGGAGCCAGGAGCTTCATCTGGTCTCCAATGTGGGTGTCAGGAGCCCAACTATTTAGGCCATATTCTGCTGTTTTCCTAGGCATATTGGCAGGGAACTGTATCAGTAGTGGAGCAGCTAGGACTCAAACTGGCTCCCAGATGGGATGCTGGCATACAGGTGGTGACTTTACCCACTGTGCCACAATGCCAACCCCAAGCCTTTATTATCTTGCCTTTAAAGGAATACATATATGTTTTCATGACTGACAGCCATTGAAAAAGTTCAGTAGGAGTATGAGTAATTCTTTCAGTAATGAAAATTTTCATTAGCTTTCCTCCTTCTAAATAATCTTTAAAAGTAATTGTTAATAGAAAGATTGGAAACTGGTGCTGTATTCAACCTTTGGTTTCCAAAAGTAACACACTAGCTGTGAATTATGGAATCTACATATAAGTATAAATGTTGTATAGATAAGGAGAAAAACGCAGTTTCTCCTAGAAATCTTTTTGTCCATTGAAGAGGGTGGCTGGTAAATTATGAATCCTTTAGTGAGTTCAGATGATCCCAGAGACTCTACATTCATGACTAGAATTTAAATTGAAAACAGTCAGATCATGAAGGAGAAGTGAGTTGAATATATTGTTGAAAAAAATGGAAAAAGGTTGAGAAAAGGAATATGGTTTGAGTCTTGTCCCAAGAGGATTTTAAAGCTGTTTGTAGAAAAAAATGTGGAAATAAATTATATTAATCTATCCATTATTGTCTTAAATTCAGAGCCCATTAAGACAGGCCCCAAAGAAAGCTTTGGATGACCCTGTTCTGCCCAATTAATTTTGAAGTATTGGAAATCAATTAGTTACAATAAACAAAACTGCTCTCATTATTTTAAGGAGTTCACAATTAACTTCGAAGAAAAATGATTGCACACAAGGATGTGCTGGCATTGACAAGAATTCTGTGCATCCCTTTTTCTAATCCTAAATCTCTTTTGCACTTCCAACACCAACGTCTGATAGTGAAATGAAACTTTTACGAAGTGCTCTTCTTTTTATAGAACTGATTTAAATATTGAAACATAGGATTTTTCATTCAAAGTACGTGCTATAGAAACTGAAATTCTTCTGTGAATGTACACATAACATGGTACCAGTTTTTGTTTGGTATGCTTTTAGGCTGCACGCAATAAAGGATGAAATGTGCTTAATCCTTTTCTCAATCCTTCTAGCCACTGAGGCACTTGGCTTGCCAAGTTACTCCCTTTGTACCAAAAAGGACTCATTGTTCCTATCATTAAATGCAATAGACTTGTTTGATAGAATCTGTTTGCTTGCCTTCCTATCTGGCAGGCTAACTGTTTTGCATCTGCAGTTTCCAAGGTATTCATTTGCTTACCAGAAAAAAAATAAAAGATTAGGAAAAAGCATAATCTGCATATTTCCTACATTACTACATTGATTCATTATGTCATTTCTGAAAGAGGGATAATATTATGACTCATGAGTATGGAGGGAAAATGGAACATTTTGTTTCTTTGTTGGTTTAATAAGTGTACATTTGATGGTGACATGAACTAATTGCATAGTTACCATGAAATAACACGTTTTATTTTTCTGTAATAATGTAGTAACTACATAGAAAATTCTTAGGAAACAATGGTAATGATATGGTAATATGGTAATGTGATAATAGTGCTGTTTATTTTTCCCAACAACTATGCAATTAACTGTACATAAAGTACAAAACACACCATTTCTGAGCTAATGCATATACTTGCCTGAAGGGGTTTCTTCCTGCATTTTCTGACCCTGATTGCCTCTTTTCCGTATCAAGATCCTTGCACTCTTCAAAGATCCAAATCTATTCCCTTTTCACAGTCTTTCTTCTTGAAGCCGGACAAGCTATTCATCCTTTAGAGTTCTATCAGGAGGTTTAGAACTGAAGCATGAAACTGAAATACTGTGTAGGGCTTTATGTTAAGTAACCCAGTAGTCACTGGAATGGCAAAAATAGCAAGGCCAAAGGATGGCTTCAGCACATCATCTTTGGATAACCTGACTGTGAAGGAGATCTGAGACTCTCCTGGCAGGTTTCACACTGAGCTAAACAGGACTGAGTAGTCAGAAAGAAAAGCACATATTTAGCTCCCAGGGAGAAGCAGCGTAGGAAACACTAGTTGCACTTCCTCTGCTGGACAATCCACAAAATCCACACACACACACACACACACACACACACACACACAGTCTTGCAGAGAGAAGAGGAGAAAGGGCTCCTTCATGTCTCAGCAGGCAGAAGGAGTTGTAGGACTATGAAGCAAAATTACTTCTCTATGGAAAGGAAAATATCACAATGGAATTGTTCTAAGACTGGTGTGAGTCTCTGTGTGTGGGTGAACAAAGAGACACACAGTAAAAGAGACTAGAGACATGGCTAAGAAGACAAGGCAGAGAGGTACAGAGGCATACAGAACAAGTGACAATGAGAGAGTAAGAGGATGAAAAGAATAAAGAGGAATAGAGTTCATGATCAGAGAATGACACAGAGAAGGAGACATGCACAGAACCATGGTAAACAAAATAGATTAATGTAGAAAGAGAGAGAGGGAGAGAAAGGAGAAGAGGGAGAGAAAGAAAGGGCAGGAGTGAGAGCGAGATCAAGATAGAGAGAAAGGAAATAAGAAGCACTACACATAATACCAATTTTTTAGAGAAAAACAGAGGCTCAAAGAAGGAACAAGGCAGTAGGAGAGGTACTGAGAGAAAGAGGTAAGGGTAGAGATAGTGAGATAGAGATAGAGAAAGAGATTAAAAATAGATAAAATCTTCTCTCTCTCTCTCTCTCTCTCTCTCTCTCCCCTAATGTTAAGATGACTGTGAAGCCAACTACTGAACATTCTTCGGACCCTCCTGACTTTTGGTCAGCCTTATTCTTACTATTTTTGGAGTGGTACTGAGGGTTGTGGGCAATGCTTCTGTTCATTATAGAATTGCCTTGAATTTTCAACTTCTGGTTTGGTACCAAGTAATGAATCATACAGCCTTAGAGGAGTACTGTCATTTTTTCTCTGGTCTAATTTAAATTCTCTATGAAATACCATTGCAATAGTGACTTTTAACATTTTTCATGATTTATACTGTTAATGAGCAAAAAAAATAAATAAATAACCAGAGTCAGTTGGGATGTTCTTTATAAAAGGAACAGAGTAAAATAAAATCCTGCACACAAACCTAACAAAAGTATTCCAATTCAAAAAGGTCCTATCGAAACTGATCACTGTAAATGCTCTCTTCTACTTAATGTACATTAAATGCCATTTTTCAATGACTGGGATAGTTGAATAGGTTTCTTGCCCACAGAAGAGAACTGATTGGAGAAGAAACATCACAAAGGTAGAGGAAAGCCATAGCTTCTTCTGATTGAATCCAAAAGATAACTTTAGGTTAAAGGAACACAAGGAATACGTGAAAATCTTCAAACAACAGGGTACACTGAAGCCAAGTACATTGTATTCTGGTTGTCAAGAATCTGAATAATGCACCTCAAATTGAGAATTTTCTAAAATGTACCCTATATTGTCTGAAAGGGATATTGCCATGTGATGAGTCAACACTTTGCAAACAGATTAAGAAAGCCTCAAGACTCCAAGTCCTCCCTCCTCTTCTTATCAGCAATCTACCATGTGACCCTGTGAAAGATGTGTGGGTCTGGGTTATTCCCTTCACAGCCCTAGCCTTTTGTTCATCAACCCACCCCACTTTTCTTTTCAAATAGATATATTTATCCCTTAACTAAACTTATTTTCAGTGTAAATTGTTAATAAGGCAAAGTTGATAGTTGATTCAATGAACATTTAAAAGATAATGGGGAAATGGTTCAAAACTATTTACCCTACAAACAAGAGTGTAGCTCTCCACCCCCATCCTGTGTGCAACATGTTGCCAGTCTGTGCAGAAAGCATGGCTGTCCGAAGCCCAGTGTGCTCACAGCATTCACCTCCTTTGGAGTTGTATCAATATAATGGGCTGAGTTGCGTCCTCCCAAGTTTACAACTAAGGAAAACAATTTCCTAATAATCAACCCTAATAACACCTTGTTCTTGGACTCCTCTCCTCTAGAATGATAAGAAAATAAATTTATATTGTTTAAGCCATGTAGTGTGTGGAAGCCTCTAGCAAAGGAATATAACAAATCCTCATGTTTACAAGAATCATTTTCAGATTGTAGGTACTTCTTATCTAATGAAAGCTATGCTTTATTCAAGATAAACACCTTTAATATGATATTTTAGGACATCTTTTTTTTTTTTTTGTGACAGGCAGAGTGGACAGTGAGAGAGAGAGACAGAGAGAAAGGTCTTCCTTTGCCGTTGGTTCACCCTCCAATGGCTGCCACGGCCGGCGCGCTGCGGCCGGCGCACCGCGCTTATCTGATAGCAGGAGCCAGGAGCCAGGTGCTTTTTCCTGGTCTCCCATGGGGTGCAGGGCCCAAGCACTTGGGCCATCCTCCACTGCACTCCTGGGCCACAGCAGAGAGCTGGCCTGGAAGAGGGGCAACTGGAACAGAATCCGGCACCCCGACCGGGACTAGAACCCGGTGTGCCGGCACCGCAAGGCGGAGGATTAGCCTGTTGAGCCACGGCGCCGGCCTATTTTAGGACATCTTAAAAGTGACATTTAGGACAATAATTTACTAAAATATACTTGATGGTCTTCTTATTAGACCTCAATTTTCCTTTGCCAATTAAAGGTGAGAAGTCCTTCTGTCTAAAGTCTGCACTACCTATGTGGGGAATATCCAAAATTCCAGATACCCTCTATATTTTGAATGAAATCCAAGCACATGTTCACTAAATGAGCAGAGACTGTTATTCTCCTTTGCCTCTCTTTCAGAGGCTTTTTCTCCTGATAATGTCCTTTCCTTTGTCACATCCTTCTATGGAAAGCTATGTATTCTTTCCTGTCTTTCAGACTTTTGTAGACATTCTCTTTTCTTTTGAAATATAGACCAGTTCTATCCAACATGTGACTGCCAGAACAGTTCATTACTAGTTTTGCTACTATTTCATGAGATGATCAGGAGCTTTCAATAGAGTGCACATTATCACGAAGCTCATTCTTTGTTTGGCTATTCAAATAATATTATTGTTCTTTGAAAAGCAGTAGTAGCAGTAGCAGTTGCAGTAGCAAGACCTTCCCAATGAAGGAAAGAGTATATTGGTTCGCCTTTTTCTACAAGCTATTTATCTTGCCTAGGTCCAGCACTTTGAACGATACTGCTCTATACATCTCTTCTTTATTCCATGACTTTGCATTACTTTTGAAGACCAGCAATCTTATTTTCTCCTGCTCTATTTTCTACTCTAGATCCTCCAAATTAGATATTTCTTTGGTTTCTTCATTATACTTCTACCCTGTGAGTCCTATTCTATTCTTTTGAATCACTTTCCAACTTAGAGAATTATCCTGCATATCAGTGTTTACTCTTGGAACTTTCCTTGGTTGTCCCTTAATTTACACTGGATGCAAACTAAGCTTTTTGCAATTGTAATTCTTATCTGTTCTTAGAAAATGCAGCCTATCAAATTTCTCTTTCCTTTCAGCAATTCAATTTTACATTTTACTCTTTGGACATTGCCTGAACTTGTTCACTGCTTTCACTGTATTGATAATTATATTGCACTATGCTACAAAGCAATGTGCCTTTTCATAATATTTTTTCTAAAAAATTAAAGCAACAAATGAAAGTGTGCTCAGATATTAGTATCTTCAATGGAAAAACCAGATTTCTTTTTTTCCCCTTTTTCCTATTACAGAGTTCTTTCTAGCATACCATATCCAACATCAACCTATACGTGGATTAGAAAGTAATATTAATCACTTAGGATGCAAGTATTTGAGGAAGAGCATTTTTGGGCTCACTTCCAACTCAGACGCACATCTATTGTAGTCACTTGTTTTTCCCTTGGACTGGTCTTTCAGAGAAATGTTCTGTAAGATGTTTTGCACTTTTCTTTCCCTTCCTCACCATCTTGCTCTTTATTCTTTAGTAGATTCCTTTTATCTTGCTTAAGTTCCTTAGACTCATATTGACAATCCCCCTTCTTCTGTTTCTGCAGGCCTCAACTTTCTCCAAGTTCTGTATCATCTGTCAATGGCTTCTACGCTAGAGTTTCTCTTCTGTTTTTTATTTTAGCAATTGTTCCTGTAATGTTATCTCTATTTAATTAATCATTTTTCTTCTCTGTAAACTCTTGATTTGTCCTAAACATGCTATTCAGTGGGTTTCTGTAGACTCATTATATCCTGTTTGTGATTAAGGAACTATTCTTGTAGTTCATATTTAGCCTAAAAAATACTGTGGATGTTGTTTAAAACACAGATTTAAGACAAAGGCTGATTTTCCTATGTCTATACTTTCTATCACGTTTTCTGTAGTTTATCACAAAGACTCCTAATAAATGTGTTGGCTTACTAGGTGAACATGTCTAAAGAAGAAATACTCTTGGGAGCAAATAGGATGAGATTTAGACAATTAACTAAACTAATGTATTTCTCAGCCTGAGCTATCCTGAATACTATATGCTTAAGGTCAATACCTTATGATTTATTCTATTCAACTTAAAGTAGGGTAATGGATCATCAATTTTATATTATAGCAATATTGTTTAGCAATGGTTCTTACCTTGGAGTCTGAGAACTGAGAATTTGGCCTTTAAATTCAGACTAAATTACATCACAAACCTTCCCTTACTACTTACACAGGGCAAATTATTCAGCTTCTCTGAGCCTTAGCTTTCCACTACTTCAAGCTGGGGGTAATAATGTTTCCTTTCAACATTATACAGATTCAGACTGTACAACTCAACATAAATTCTTGCAATTCCTGTAACAGAAAAAAATGACTTGTAGATTATACAAGTTACAAAGGAAACTAGGGTTATATGATGGATCCAAAAAGCATTTTTGGGAACTTTGAGGAAAATATAGAATTAGCCAGTTCTTTTCCAGAGATACTGTTACTGAAATTCAGTGAACAGGCCTATTTGGCTTCTTGAAAAGAGAAATATGTTGTATATATCAAAATGCTGGGGGTCAATTAAAAATCAGTAATTAAAAATAAAGGCCCTGAAAGTTATGATTATATGCGCTCCTATCTTCAGGTGCTTATTTGAACTTGAATAACTTGTCATGAAAGCAATTTCACATAACTTTCTCAAGACAGTGTGGTCTACAGTTTTAAATTTAATGATTCTTCTCAGCAGGGCTAAGAAGTCAGGCTACATAGTGGGATAATATCTCTGATGTATTACAAAATGTCTAGCATGTAAAATTGCTCAAAAATTATAACTATTATTATGTTCAACTAATGAAGAAGGCTTTGATGAATCCACAAATATCTTTTTTTAAGAGTTATTTATTTATTTGTTCTTGAAAGGCGGAATTACAGACAGAGAGAAGAGAGAGATTGAGAGATCTTCCACCCAGTGGTTCTCTTCTCAAATGTCTACAATGGCCAGAACTGGGTCAGATTGAAGCCAGAAGCTTGGAGCTTCATCCAGGTCTCCCACGTGGGTGGCAGGGACCCAAGCACTTGGGCCATGCTCCTCTGCTTTCCCAGGCACATTAGCAGGAACCTGGATTGGAAGTGGAAGTTGGGTCTTAAACTGGCACCCATGCTGGAAGTCCAGGTAATGATTTAGTGCACTGCACCACAGGACCATCCTCCTTGAATATCTTCTAAAATTGCATGATGGGTATGAATTGGATGCCTTTTTCTGAGGGTGGGGCCACATGTTTTATCAGATTATTACTTGGTTCTTAATGATTCAGAGCTATTTTAGGTTCTGTCCCAAAAGTGGACTCTAACCAGAGTCTCTATTGAACTTAAAGATGTTTTGGGACTGATAGTAAACCCATGAGACTTCAGTTTCGGAGTAGAAAAAGACCAGTCACATGCATATGATAAGTCAATATTGAAATTTGGAAGCAGGCCTGAATCTGAAGAGATGTTCAGAGGTAACATTATGATAGCTTTGAGTCCAGCTAATACACTTTTCCTCATGAATCTAAGCATTAAGGAACCATTTAGTAGATCTGGGACTGAATACGTTCCTTCCTTAATTAATGATACTTAAAAGTGCCCCCATTCAGAGATGCTGGTAATTGGCAATGGGTAACAGGCTAGTCAACTTTTCTGGTGGCCTAAAATATCACCATTCGCTGCTTTGAGACATTGTACAATGATTCTAGGATATAGAATCCTACTTATTTTTGACAGCTCAAATTATAGGTCATCTGTCAGAGGGCATTCCCACATTGCCAGATGGCCCCATTTCATCAAATACTTATCCAGCTATTCCTACTATAATGTTGACCATATCTGTGTAGTGATTATTTTTATAGGAAGTTAAACATGTGTTTTTCCTTAAAATCAGTTAACTTCAGAATTTATATTTTCTACTCTGGTGAGCACAGACTTGCTTAACCACCAGACTGGCTGAGTTTTGTGCAATGTTGCGGTCCAGGAGTTTTGTTTTTCACTCTTCGTGTGTGTGTGTATGTGTGTGTGTGTGTGTGTGTGTTGTTTTTGTTTTTGTCTTTTTTTTTTTGTCTTTCAGTAGTAATTTTGTGCCATGATACATTTGCTGGCACCTTGGCTAGCTATGTTCATGCATTCCTTTACACCTTCGAAAACTGTAAATGTAATCCAAGGCATGGCTGTCAGAGGGAGTCCAGGAAGTGGAATACTGCAAATCAAAGGTGTGCTGGGAGAGATGAGTGTGTGCAGCAGATAACTGTAGTTGATTAGCTAGATTTAAATAGTGTCGGATGAGTTTGCCAGGTGAAAATAAAAATTGTCAGTTCAGTTTAATTTCATGGTGAATCAAACAAGGAAATTAGATTCTGCTACTCTGTCAGTTTGACATCCACAGCAAGTGACAATTAGAGATGATGGGAGAACTTATACTTGCTCTGAAACTCTTGATTTTCTGATAGGCATGTAACTTTTATTTACCCCTTGCATTATAGAGGAGTGTGGAATAACAGTAGCATTAGTAGAGGTTGCTGGAACATTCTGGATATAGACTGAACAGCCACAGAAAGGGCAGGTAGAGAAGCCCTGAGCTCACTTTCACAGTGACATTATCAGATTGAGAGCCCTGCTGGAGAGTTAATCCCTGAGCTGTTCGTCCGGAGGGGTTTAAAACTGAAATGCAGATCATAACACAGTGGTCACACCTCTTGCTTCACCAGACAAGATTACATTAGAGCGAGTCAAGGCTGGAAGGTGAGGAATGAAAATGACTCTGACTTGAGCTGTGGCAGTCAGGCCATTGCAGTTGATTAGAATTTTCTTCACAAATCCAAGACCAAAGCATTGAGCAACTTGGAGGACTCATATTTAAACACAAACACTTTTCCAGATATTCTCCTTCACCACTTCTAATATAAGCAAATGGAATTTCAATACCAAATTAGGGTTCAAAGAGCACAGAAAATTTAGTAGAACTGGAGCATGAAATGTCCACATGGGAAGTTGCTTCCTTGATTTGCAGCAACAGTTCTTGGCAAGAGGTGGGTTTCAATAACACTATGAAATCCCTGACTTTGCCTCCAAAAAAGGGTTTCAGGGTTGATTGACAACCTTTGGAGAGCAAAGGCAGCTTTGGGAGCTATACACAAAATAAGAGACAAAGTATGGTTTGATTTAAGGGCAAGACAGAGACTAAGATTTCTCATCTTTTTATTAATCATATTGATAATGTTAAGGTATCATATATTTTGGGCATATGAAGACAATAATTGGGAATGGGAATGCTAACTCACATCTCTCTTCCAACTTTCTCATGAATCAGGACAGTTTTAGATCTCAGTCAACAGCAGATATTTCCTATCCATTTGCCTCTCATTGGTTAAGGAGGAAAATAATTCTAACACTAACTAGATATTTATTTTCTAGGCAAAATAATATCAGTGTTCCCTACTAGTTTCTAATTTGCCTTTTCTCACAACAATATCCAAATTTTTTCTCATAAAATAACCAACAAATTCCAAGATAATGGTAGGAGAGTTAATGCAAAAGAATATGACTGGATACTTTTGGATTCTAATATTTTGGAGCTGAAGAACTGCCGGGACATTTACCAAATGAAAACTAAACAACCAAGTGAGAAAAATTTTACTGTTCCATCGAGAATATTTCTTTAGTTATTGGTGATTTTGAAGTTATTTCTTTGTGTAATCAAAGGAAAGCCAGGCCAAAGAGGGAAAAAAAAGTCCTGCAAAATTTGAAGGTGATGATTTCAAATGGGAATCAGATAGAAGCAAATGAGATTGTATCCTAATTATTCAGAAATGTGATAATTCATGGAGGTTGAAGAGTGAAAAAAAAGTGAATTAATTACTTCTTATCTATTTCCTGCTTTCCTGGGGTCCAAACTTAAACCTAGAAATGGAAACAATGCTTATTGCTCAACTATATAAAATTCTAAATGATTTGGTTAGTGCTTATGCCAGATTTCTAGTGTAAAAGTGGAGTACTCTCATTCTAGGATACTTGTTCCATCTAAATTCCAAAAGCATCTATTTAAAAACTTCTTCAACACTCTAAAAATGAGGTAAAATAATGATAAACAACTTGAGCTAGAAATGAATTAGTAGCATACAGCTCAACAGTCTTACATAAATCCTCACATTTCTAAATCTTGTCTTTTATCGGAAGGCTAATTGATGCTTGAGTATATCGTATGAATCACACAGGCAAGATAAATATTTATAAGTGTAAAAATTATGTAATATTTGAAAAATCTAGAAAGAAACTCTCTTATTTATTTAGTATTTCTATTCACTGTATTTCTTAACCCCTGAATAGCTACTACCTAGTTAAATAAAGTATAAATTAATGTCTACTTTTTTGTCTTCTCTTTTCCTTTCACTTCATTTCATTTTCTTTCTTTTTTTATTTGTCAAAAATTATTTTAGGGCAATTAAATCTTTAGTAGACTATAACCTGAAGTTCTTTTTTATTGATGGTAAATACTTGAAATTAAACTCTACTATATATTCTTCAGTTAATATTTTTGAGGAGTCTTTGCAGGAAAATACAGGCATAAAGCTAAAGAGTTGCTTGCTATAAAATACCAGAAGGCATTTATCTATGCCATTACCCTATCCTCACCTTGAAATCCTAGGTGAAGAACTATATAAGTAAAATACGATATAAATAGGATCTCTCCCTGGTTTATAAAATCTTACAAATTATGATTCTGACTTTTCCTCAAAGAAATATATTTTGCTGCTAGCACATTAATTGCCAAATGGAACATTCTCTAGCTCGGCCATCACACAATGCCATGGTTCATTACCTGCAGATACTTGACTCACCGAGCCAGTGGTTACATGCAGATTTCCAAATGACTTCATAAACACAGGAGCACATACTGTTAAGCAGTGATTAATTCCTACAAGACCATGTGATGCCCTGTAATTCCTTAATGGTGCCAAAGTGATCTATAGTGTACGTGCAGACTTTGGCTGGCTCAGCAAATGCCCAAGGGAAACATGCGGAACATCTCCCCTTGCAGCATTTGTGGGGATGTTATTCACCTTGGAAAAGGACCTACAGCTTGCGTTGAACACATACTTTAAGAAATTAGCACGTGCAGTGGCTCAGGGGGCATAAAAGCACATCTCTTTCCTCTTAAAGATATATTATGATTTTTTTTATAGTGCTCACATGATCATGATGCTTGACAAAGGGAGGTGGGACAGCTGACCTTTCTCCATTTCTCTGGAATCTTTGTTAGCGGAGAAGGTGTGTCCCTTTTCTTTTTAAATATATTTTGAGATTCTTTCTTCATTATACAAAAAGATTTGTCTAAGGATACACATCAGTAGCCAGTTCCATCAACAACAGAGAATGAACAGGATGTGTTTAGAAACCAGTGAGGTTACAACAGCAATCAACATTTTCCAGCGAAGCGCTCCAATTTTAAATGAGAATTCTGGTGGCTCTGTGATGTCAGACAGCGTATTTTGATTAAAACATTTCTTTATTGAATTTTTTATGGACCCATTACTGGAGTCCCAGGGTACATATAAATATTTTTTATCCAGAACAATGCAATCCAGCAGAGGTGGGACTGGGCCCGGAGTCATAAAATAGGAAACATTAAACTCAATGGCTAGGGAGTGCACAGTGTCCTAAACATCAGTGAATCAAGCTCTCCCTAGGGCTCAAGCTGCTCCCTGAACTAAATTAGTGCTTAGGGGAAAACTATGAATAAAGGTACTTCAGACATGGTTGGGGCTGGGAGGTCTCATTTCTATACCATTTAGCATGTTAAGCTATCAAATATATCCTTGTTTATGTAGAAATTGTGGCCTCCACAAAGCCCTGGTCTGGAGACAGGCAGCCCAGGTTCTTGTCCTGATTTGAACGCTTAGTATTTGGGGAATTTTTATAAATCACTGAAAGTATCTCAGGTTCAGAGGCCTCATTGTGGACAAAGAGATAACAATATCTGCTGTGTTGGGACCTCCCTAAGATGACCAATCAAATGAGGGGAAATAACGTAACTGGAAAACCATCTGAAAATCTTCAAGGTGGGTATCAAGTAGAAATTGATGTCATTTAATTGATGATGAAGACATCAAAAGAAGCCCTCAAAAATTTTTTAAAGAGAGAAATCGAAATCCTAGACTTTAAAGTGATCTCTTTTTAAGCTGAGCCTTTTGTTTTAAGGCCTGACCACCATTTTACATTCATTGGAATCAATTCTGGAAATGATGAGGTGGACTCAGTAGAAATTCCCACACCGTTGTTCTCTGCTTGCTGAGCAGGTGCCTATTTGGTCCAGAGTCATAGGTCAGTGGTGAGAACTGAGAGTGTTCTTTGTGCTGATTCTCTAGGCTCTAAATTGAGAAAGTTTCTTGCTACGAACATAGTTGGAAATGAAGAGTTGTATGCAGTTCCCATTTTATTGTAGAGGAAATCATAACTTTCATCTCCTTTTTCTGTTTATTAAGATTATTTACCTGGTTTTAAAGATATAGGGTTGCAGGCACTGAAACAGGATAATTCATATCAATTTTGAAGGCATCTCAGATGTCTTCCTATTTCTGTGTGATTTGTGTCTGCATCTTTCTCTCTCTTTGTATGTGTGTGTGTGTGTGTGTGTGTGTGTGTGTGTGTGTTTTATAGTATTGACAGAATGGATAATTCCGGAGCAGTACTCCATAAATGTCCAAGG
Organism: Sylvilagus floridanus; assembly: GCA_949820135.1. Taxonomy (NCBI): domain Eukaryota; kingdom Metazoa; phylum Chordata; class Mammalia; order Lagomorpha; family Leporidae; genus Sylvilagus; species Sylvilagus floridanus. Next base: position 15,261,858 of record OX463243.1, read on the forward strand.
TATTGAGAAATCCAAATAATAACATAGATGTTTTGCCCTAGTCATTTACCATTCAGGTGAATACACTTAGCTGATATTAACTCTTCAGCATTCAAGGGCAGATTCTCATAAATAGTGAAGTGCTAGATGCCATCACAGATTATAAAGCATTGCTTTAAAATCATTGCAATTCCTAAAGTGGTTGGTAAATATGACAAAGATTGATGTTGATGTGTTTTGTAGTTCTTTATTAAGGAATAGTGGCCAAGACGTGGAACTTCTATATACACAGAGCTGCATAAATACAAACTGGCGTAAACCATTTTTTTTTCATCTTCAAATGACTTCTGATTGGAGGAGGTTGTAGACTAATTAATAAGAAACCTCACTGGCCCATAGTTTTTTGACACTCCAAATGATTAAAATGCTATATTGGGTTGATTTGAAAGAAGAAAATTCATTCTCATATAGTATACTCTTACTATTGAGCCAGCAAGAAATTTAGATTTTATTCAATTTACAACCTAAATCATACACACATTCAAATAATAAATTGAGGTAGAATGATTCATTTATTTTCAGGAAACATTTTTCCCCCTGAGTTTAATGTCAAAAGCCAGCAAGCTTTTAGTCAACATTTACTGTTGGCTAGGTGGTAGGTACCAGGAAAGAAAACTGAATGACATGTAGTCCTGCTTTAAAGCTGCATGGAGAAAGGGAAGGAGACCATTAATTCTACAGTTACCATATTCAGGGATCAGAGCTTGGGAAGATGGAGATTGCCACATTCATATTGAGACTGTTTCGTATCCTATAGAGGGAGGTAACAAGTGCTGCCTCAGTAAGATGCACCCCAAGGCTTCTGAGGTAGGTCATTAAGACAAAGAAAGAAAAACAAAGAATGGGTGGAGATGGAAGAAAGAGGGAGATGGAGGAGGGTGCAGCTGAGGGCACTGGACTTGAAAGTATTTAGGTACCACATATGTGATGAACCCCATGTCTTTAAGCACAGGCAGTTATTGCATCAACAGCCTTGTTAGTTATAGGAATGATTTATTGCTTCCCATCTTCATTCTTCTGAAATCAGGCAAACAAAAAAACAGTTTTGCATCAGTTAAGATTTGCAGTGGTGGGTTTACATAGTGTAACATTCTTGCAAACTGAAGACATGTGGTCATCAAACTTATTTGGGCCATAAAACTACTTTCTTTATTTAGATGTCTAGGTTTATTTGAAAATAAAATGCATGAAACATTCTTCAGTAGTTTTGTTATTTTATGGTCCAGATAAGTACCTTCAAAGCTTTGGATGCTGGCCACTCACTCACTGCTATATCAGGTGATACTGTTAGGGGTCGAGGCACATTTCAAGAAAAACATTATTTGTGCTTCTCGTTCAGCTCCAACGAGCTGTAGACTCTGACTCAAGTGAGCTAGAAGGACTCTCTGGCCTTTTCACTATAAAACCTAGGTGCAGTTGGCTTAGTTTCTGCCTGTTCTCTGAAAGAAACTTTCTGACTGCTGTGGGTACAGTTGCCTCTCATGATACAGTGATTCCTGGTCTATTTTACCTTGTTTGACTGCTTAAGACAACAGACAAAGAGAAGATACAGATATGTAGGCAATAGATAGACTTAATGATAGAAAAGATAATAGATAGATGTAGAAAGACAAATAGAAAGCATACTCTAAACAAAGTATATCAAATGGTAGAAATATCATATGTTCTCCCTGATCAGTGACAACTAACTGAGCACCTAAAAGGAAACCTGTTGAAGTGAAATGGACACTGTGAGAAACAATGACTTGATCAGCCCTTGTCCTGACTGTCTGATTTTAATCTAGACTTAATCATACATCTAATCTAGATTAAAATCTAATCTAGATTAAAATCAGACATCTAATCTAGATTAAAATCAGACATCATGCTTTTAACCTGTATGATTGGGAGTGAAGGAGGGGAGTGGTAGGGGATGTGTTGTTGCAAAGTTCAGTGTGTGAAGGTATTTTGATTTGTCCCCTTCAGAATAACATTTCAAACAGCATTCTTAGGGCTACTCTCTAAGAAACAATACTTCAGGAAGTGACTGGAGCTAGCAGTCAAGTGCCACATTATTTTTAATAAATTAGACTATTCTACTTTGAAAAACATTTTTGGTGTTTGTTATTGTACTTTGTTTTTCCAAAATGGCAAGATTTCTTTCAATATTGAATGTTTTGAAATAACACAGATTGAGCAATATTTGTTTTCTGTGCAAAAACTTAACAGAATAGATCTGCTCTTTTTTATTTCTTATGAATTGTGTCTGTCATAAACTTTAAACATTAGGCAGAATTCTTTTCTTGGCAATGTTAATGCATGAATATCTATGATTTGTAGTGTTCTTTGCATTTTTGGGATGATGAGCTAGGACACTAAAGGAAAGAATGCATTGAGGTAGCTCATCCTAAATCATTGTGCAATTAATGTGTGGACAAACACTTTTTCTTCATAACTTAATGTCTTTATATGGACGCTCAACAGCAAAGGTAAAACCATTTCTGACAGGTGAAAAATTTCCCAAATATTAAGAAACAAGTAACACAGAGTTTCTTCTTTCTTCTTTTGACACAGCTATTCAAAATATCCTAATGTTATTCTCTATTCCCAATTGCGTAAATTTTGAAGTTAGTGCCTTAGAAGTATCTAATTTCCTTTTCTTGTATCAGTGTTGGAAAACGATTTAGCTTGACACAAGAACCTGAAAATTAAATTGTACCCGTCTACAAGGTTTTAACATGTACAGTATTTCTCATTCCTTAAGAACTGAGATCATTGCAAGAAAGCCCGAGCTTTAAAATCATAGATTTTTATTTTTTTTAAAAGAATATTCATTAGATTTGTGGTGACTTTACTGTCTCAGGTCTTCTACATAAGAAGGGGTGCAAGTACCATTAATCACTGCTATTCTATCCTAGAACTGGGTGTTTGTACTGAAAACACCCAGTTCCAGTTGTTTGGGTCATGATTTTTCCACTTAACCATACTAACCAAATCCTATAAATGTAAAGGGTATCCTTTATTCATATTTCATTCTAACTCCTGGGCAATGTCAGTGTCTGGCTACGTCAGTTAATGTCTATATGTCCATGTCAATGTCTACACTACACTGATAGCTAAATATTGACATGAGTATCTACCTGTCACAGTCAAAAATTTAAAAATGGGGGCCTGTGCTGTGGTGAAGTGGATAAAGCCACCACCTGCAGTGACGGCATCCCATGTGGGCCCTGATTAGAGTCCTGGATGCTCCACTTATGATCTGGTTCTTTGCTATGGCCTTGAACAGTGGTAGAAGATGGCCTAAGTCCTTGGACACCTGCACCCATATGGGAAGACCCGGAGGAAGCTCCTGGCTCCTGCTTTGGATCAGCGCAGCTCCAGTCATTGCAGCCAATTGGGGAGTGAACCATCAGATGGAAGACCTCTCTCTCTTTCTCTCTCTCTGCCTCTCCTCGGTGTAACTCTGACTTTAAAATACATAAGTAAATATTAAAAAATTTTAAAATGAAAATGTTTCTATTTCCTTGGGCCCTTGTACCAACATGGGAGACCCAAAAGAAGTTCCTAGCCTCTGGCTTTGGATAGACTCAGCTTTGGCCACTGTGGCCATTTGGGTAGTGAACCAGAGAGTAAAAGAACTCTCTCTCTCTCTCTCTGTGTGTGTGTGTGTGTGTGTGTGTGTGTGTGTCTGTAACTCTGCCTCTCAAATAAATAAATGTTTTTTTAAAAAATTCACTCCGGCCGGCGCCGTGGCTCAACAGGCTAATCCTCCGCCTTGCCGCGCCGGCACACCGGGTTCTAGTCCCGGTCGGGGTGCCGGATTCTGTCCCGGTTGCCCCTCTTCCAGGCCAGCCCTCTGCTGTGGCCCGGGAGTGCAGTGGAGGATGGCCCAAGTGCTTGGGCCCTGCACCCCATGGGAGACCAGGTAAAAGCACCTAGCACCTGGCTCCTGCCATCAGATGAGCATGGTGCGCCGGCCGCAGCGCGCCGTCTGCGGCAGCCATTGGAGGGTGAACCAACGGCAAAGGAAGACCTTTCTCTCTGTCTCTCTCTCTCACTGTCCACTCTGCCTGTCACAAAAAAAATAAAATAAAATAAAATAAAATAAAAATAAATAAAAAATTCACTCCAAAATGAATTGACTTAAAGCATTTTTATTATTAATATCTTTTTGTGTTGTGGGTTGACTAGGGTGATTCTTGTTCACAGTGGTTCTTAAATCTACAGTCATTTGGATATCCTACATGACCGCTCACACAACTGGCAGTTAATACTGGCCTCAGCTAGAGCTCAACTGGACTATTGATCAGAGACCATACCATGTTTCTCTGTGTCAGTTCGACTCTGGCTTCAAGAGAAAGTATTCTAAGAGGCAGGATCACAAGAGACCCAGGTAGAAGCTACAAGACTTCACATGATTGAACATCAAAGCTCTCAAGAACATAATTTCCAGATCATTTTCATGGTGAAGCAACTCAGAAAGGTATTCTCATACTTCATAAGAGGTATAGGCAACTAAGAGAAACCAAAAGAATAGCAGGTGTGAGTGTGTGTGTGTGTGTGTGTGTGTGTGTGTGTATGTATGTATGTAAAGAGTTTTCTTTTAAGGAATTGGGGGCTGGAAAGTTTGAAATAAGTAGGGCAGATTAGCAGGCCATTAACTTAGGCAAGGACTGATGTTATGGTTTCGAGAACAAAATCTGTAAGATAGATAGGTGGGCTGGAAATTCAGGCAAGATTTCTGTGTTATTCTTAAAGCAAGGCTCCTTCTTCCTTTTATCTTCTTAGGGCCTTCAATTGATTGGATTAGACTCACACTGTTGAGGGTACTCTCCTTAAAGTTATCTGATTGTCAACATTAATCATACTACAAAATACCTTTTTCAGCAATATATAGACTGGTGTTTGACCAAACTACTGGATCTTCTAGCCTTGCAAAGTTGATGCATAAGATTTAAACCTCACAAAAAGTATATCCAATAGTTTCTGTGATCATTTTAATTTTCTCTAGTTTAAATGAAAACTACTTTAACAAAAGGAAAGTTTTACTTATAAGGCAAAAGCAACTTGCGATATTGAGAAACTATGTTAACCTTGATTAGGACTAACTGAATTAAGTGCCTTATTCACCTGCGATAAGAAGACTGTTCCATCTCTATCGTAGCCTAAGTCTCATCTCTTGATATTCAAAACTGGTATTTTAAGTATGCTTACATTAAGGTTTCAATACAATGTCTATGCCATTCTCCAACTGTCCTTTGCTTTTTATAATATGACTATTTCATTTACTTGCTTGTGCACTTCTGTTTCATTTCCTTTCTCTTGGAGCTACTTTGTCAGCATTGATATATACTGCCTTTCACCCTTGTGGAAAAAAGCACCTACTTAGTTTCAGAATATCTCAACATATATCATTTTAAATCTTGATTAGGTGCCCTTTTTGTGCATTTTCCTCTTTTAATGCACATATTTAGAATTTTTGCTTTCACTTCAAGTGAGATTTGACATATGTTCCATTTTCCTTTGAATAAACAGACTAGGTTAGTTTATTTAACTTCTGCAGTATAATAATTTTCCTCCCTACTGGTAGTTCTCACAAGGGTGTTGGTTCATTGATAATATAACTTTCTAGGATCTTGTAAGAAGGATAGATTCCTGAACACCATACTTGGTGACTGAGGCAGAAAGGAAATAATTGCAATATGCATTACATTAACATATCCTTTGGGGTAACCATTTCCCTAGTCATCTTTAGTAATATTTACTTGGTGTAGGAGTAAAATCAGTTTCTAAATTTCATTACAGCCATCAACTTGAGATTATGTCAGTCATAGTTATTTAATTTACAGCCTAATTTTCAGGTTGAATCCCCTTTTCTCTAGTATCTGGTAGAAGCTTCTGTCTTTCAGGGCTAGACATTACTATGAGACCCTTACAACTTCTGTCCACTGTCAGTCCACATATTTCAGTTTTTTTTTTTTAATGGCACCATCCATTAGTACCAGTAACTGTTTCAGGTTGATATGTAGAATTATACAATATAGTAAGGTTTTTTGTTATAGGCTCTGGACCCTATGTGATTTGAGGCATTTATATTTCAAGGGAGGGCAGGGGCCAGTGGATCAGAGAAATGTCACTAACCCGTCCTAATGTAGGGGAATGAATCAGACTTTCTGGGAAATTGTCAAAGTAGGTATCTCCCGTTCCTGAAGTAGGACTGTAAAGGGAGCAGTTGGTAGTTCTGTGGGACTACTGACTTTCTTTTCTTTTTTTTTTTTTTAAAGATTTATTTATTTATTTTAAAGTCAGAGTTACACAGAGAGAGGGGAGGCAGAGAGAGAGAGAGAGAGAGAGAGAGAGAGAGAGGTCTTCCATCTGCTGGTTTACTCCCCAGATGGCCACAACGGCCGGAGCTGCGCCGATCTGAAACCAGGAGCTGCCTCCAGGTCTCCCACGCAGGTGCAGGCGCCCAGGGATCTTGGCCATCTTCTGCTGCTTTCCCAGGCCATAGCAGAGAGCTGGTTTGGAAGAGGAGCAACCAGGACTAGAACTGGTCCCCATATGGAATGCTGGCACTTCAGGCCAGGGTGTTAACCCATTGTGCCACAGCGCCAGCCATAGCGCCAGCCCCGGGACTACTGACTTTTTGAGTCCTTATTTAAATGGTGGTTATAGGCTTGGGGTCCCAATTTGTTATCATGGCCACTGATTGGGAAGGGAAGTAGAATAGGAAAAAAAGACAAACTGGAACTCATCCATTCCTTGGCCATCTCTATTTACCTCCACAGACATTGGTATCTAAAGTGTAATGGGAGGTGTTTTCACTTCTACTTCGCAAACCTCATGCAACTTCAGTTTACGCAACTCTATGAAACTGTACCATGAGGGGGATACTGAGAAACATTGCTTCCAGTGTACAACTTGGCAAAGAAACAATCTAGCACATTTAAGCCTTTGTCAGCTTGACATCTTTCCTCACATCTTTTCATCATGTTTGAGTTTTAAATATAGACAGCAAAATCACCCTTTCTAATTTGTATGCATTTGTCTCCTTGCCAACTGAAAATGTGCTTTCTTGCCAACAGATATACTGTATTTATTTTATTTATGATTGCAGTTCAGTCCTTACCCAATATTGCATAGAAAAAACCTTCTCCTATAATTTTATACTAGAAATAATAGCAATAATAAAGTGTATGGACTATAAAGGGAAATTATATCTCACTTTTGAAACTGAAGTGCTTCATAAATTTGGTATCCCCCTTTCAAAGGATCTCCCAGTGTGATATATTATGTATCATAAATTAATAATAGAGGTACCATGTATTGTTTATCAATTAATTTAATATTGAAGTATAATCACTTGTTTCATGATGTTAAATAGCCTTCCTAAAAATACTTGCATAATATTTTGCATGGTGATTATGGCATCAGTTAATTTGCTTCCATTCTACTGATGCATATATAGATTGCCTCTGATTTTTCACAGGTGTGAATACTCACATAGTAAAATATACAGCATTCCTAGAAGGTCTACGAAAGCAAAATGCATGAAATTTGTACAATATGCTTACATGTTATAAGGAAAAGTCCATTCCCCAAGTTTAAACTATTTATGAAATTCATAGCTATACATCTTTTAAGACAATGTGTTTCTAACAAGTATTCACAGAGGTTTCATACTTTTACATGCAGTAGAATACTGTTGGCTAGTTTAATTTTAGTGAGTGACTGACTGAAGCAAAGAATTTCCTGATTTCCTCCTCTTTGCAGTTGTATTATATTTGAAGGACCAGTATTTTTACTTATAATCAATTTTCCCCTTATACTAATTTTTACATTAGTTATAAAATGAGCATTACATTCAATAATACTATATAAAAATAATTATACAAATGCTGCTAAAGAGAAAAATTGCTCGCAATGCCAAATCTGAGTGTTTTCAAGAGTGAAGCTATAACTTAAAATGTGCATTTTTCAACTGATTGCAGAAGTTACAAATTGAAGAATGTAGACAATTTGTGATGGTTGTGTATAGAAGTCTTATAGAAGTTAGAAGTATGAAAAATCAGTTGCTTTCCTATAAAGTTACAGTAGTGTTTCATGCTTATAATCTTTCATATCTATGGAATGATTTGCAATTAGTAAATGATAGGTTACTAGTATGAAAATGTTATGACACTTGATACATTGGAATATGATTGGGGACATATAAATGAGAGTGTGATTAGATGGACAGAACTGTGTTTTCTTGGAAAATGTGATATCTGAGCTGAGTTTGGGGATGAAAATTATATTGGCTATGTAAAGGTAAATGAGATAGATAACAAATGATATTCCAGGCAGTTAGGGAAGCAGAAAGCTCATGACAGGTTGAGAAGTTGTTAGAAGCTCAATATGGCTGGAGTGAAAGTTGCATATGGCCAAAGGGTGATGTGGATGGAAGTGTGAGTAGAAAGAAAGGCAATGGCCAGAAGTGAAAATCATGGTTGATCTTGATTCTGAAAGCACTGGCAAGTTCTTCATGAAGACATGAGATCAACATGCTCATATTTGTTTTCAGAAAGATTTTTTGGCAGCTATAAGTAGTAAAAATTAGAGATACTACATATGAGCCAGTTGAGAAAATATTGGCATGGGCCAAGAAAGATTTTAAAAGTGGATACAGGAAGTTAGTGGTAGTATAAGGAGGGTGTAGGGGGACATGACAGACAAAAGTAAAGAGGTTAAATGCTCTAGACCATGGCCTGTGCATCTGGACATGGGGAGAGGACAATTAGTGGGAAGAGTCTGAGATAATTTCCAGACTTTAATCTGATGAAGTGGTGTGCATGGTGATTTCTTTCTCTAGGAGAGGATGAATACAGGGCAGGATATAGTTTCATTGGTATATATGGTGAGTTAGATATACCTACATGATATCTAGAAGTATTCATTGTGTAGTGGCATATGGGAATATTTGAGTGTAATTGGAGAAAGAAATATATGTAGTGTTGATAATAAAGAAATCAACCCTAAAAAAGAATATTTGGATGAGATAACTCCAGAAAAAGTTTAGACAAAGAAGAGCACAAGGTCTATGGCAAATTTGGGGGCAGCATAGTCATTACATTACCATGGAAGGAATAGAAAATACCAAAGAAGGCAAAGAGATACCAAAGAGAAAGTTTGGAGAGATGTCCAACTCTTTAGTATTTTGTACATACAATGTGAGAAGGTTTTGTAGTCTATGAGTCAGAAAGTGTGTGCTCTTGTGCTGTTTCTAGGCATGTGACCTTGGATTCATTCTTAATGTCACTGATATTAACTTTATATATATGCAAGTATTTTGAGAACACCCCAAAACACCATTTAATTGTAAGCTTTTACTATTATTTTCTAGATGATTTATTTTATCTGGAGTAGTTGCATCTAGCCAGTGCTTTGAAGTATCTGAACTGAATGTATGGCTCTTTCCTCTGGGCTGGCCCACATCTAGCCATTGTGGGCATTTGGGAGTGAATAAATACATGAGAGATGTCTATATCTGTCTGTCTGTTTTCATTCATCTTTCTTCTCTATCTGTTTCTGTTTCTCTGACTCTCAAATAAATAAAAACATTTTTAAAAGAAAGCCATTCTATGGAAATTTGATTATATGCTTGACATCATTATAACATAATTGTGAAAAAAATGGGACAGCTAATTTGAGATGTATGGCTGAGTACAAATCTGGTCTTAAAAATATACTGAAGTTAGGGCCGGGGCTGTAGTGCAGCAGGTTAACACCCTGGCCTGAAGTGCTGGCATCCCATATGGGCGCCAGTTGGAGCCCTGGCTGGTCCACTTCCAATCCAGCTCTCTGCTATGGCCTGGGAAAGCAGTAGAAGATGGCCACGATCCTTGGGCCCCTGCACCCGCATAGGAGATTTGGAAGAAGCTCCTGGCTTCGGATTGGTACAGTTCGGGCTGTTGTGGCCAATTGGGGAGTGAACCTTGGATGGAAGACCTCTCTCTCTCTCTCTCCCTCCCCCTCTCTCTCTCTGCCTCCACTCTCTCTGCATAACTCTGACTTCCAAATAAATAAATAAATCTTTAAAAAATATGCTGAGGTAAATTATAATCAGTAGTATCAGTCTCATTACCTACTTCTATGTTTTTATAGACTCTTTTTGTTTCAGCCCAGTCTTTTCTCTATTTTACCTCAATTCTAAATATTTTTTAATGTATTCATTAAATTAATTCTTAAAGGTAGTGTTTCTTGAAGAGTAGATTGTGAATCATGTTGAGTCACTGATTCTGATGATTTTGGTCCCCAAATCCATAAAAGTAACACAGGAAGACTTTTATTATTACAAAAGAAATGAACGAAACATTGCCATAGTGTGTTGGAAATAGTGCTTGGAATAACAGTATTCAGTTTTTTCTCTCTGCCTAATTGTGTAGTGTTCTTAGCTTAGTAACTTGCTCTCTCTGAAACTCCATTTGTTCATTAAAATAGATACAGTAATAATAATAAAACCTATTTAATTTCACAGAACATTATTAAGCATCAAGGAACAAAAGGTGGTTGGTGAAAATAGTTACAGTTCTGAAATAGTATAGCTATAAATCATTATCTTTGTTTCAGCTAATGGTGGAGTATCTTGGGGGAAGAATATTTTAGGGCTTTTCACATTAAATTATAATTTTATTAATACTCAAATAACCTGACCTACAAGTAGCTGGAATATGTAAATGCAAATATATCATATAAATTACACATAGCTGAAACTGTTGATAGATTTGGATTTTTATTATTATGGAAATATTTTAAGAAAATCTTTAATATTGTATCAGAATTCTTGAGTTGGTGCTCAATAAATATTTACTGAATGGTTGAATTCACTTGGAATAGATTTACCTTATATTGTTAGCACAGAACTATTCCTTTTTATTATATTTTCTAAAAATTCTTCATAAGAACAGAAAGTATGAAAACTTTGTTAATATGTTATTGATGTGACATCTTCAGAAGTATTAATACCAGTATGACAGCATATCAATAAGAAGGTGATTGATGCAGAGAAATTCTGCCTCGGGCTTCATGGAAGAATCCACTTGAGCTTTAATCTTATGAATCAAAGGGTTATTACCTATCAATTAAATTATAATGTTGTCTAAATGAAATGAGCATATGTCTGCCAATAACACTGTTTATTAATTCTTTTAAAGGAACTCATAATATCCTTAAGGTGATTAGATCAATAACCATTGCAGTCCTAAGGGAATAGTTGCTTTTTCATTCCTGTGATTGATGTATTATTTACATGCTTTACTTAAAAAAATATTTTGAATTAAGAAGTGAGTTTTTGAATGTTTGGTTTACCATAAGTATTAAATATTAACCAATGAATATTAGAAAATATTGTAGAGCACCTCAGTTCCCAGTCTCTTCCCTTGTACCTCAGCTGCTTGGCTTCCTTCCTTTTGCATATTTTTTTTCCCATCTTCATTCCTATTATCAATACATAGTGCTCTGGCTGTCTTCCTTGAGTGTATGAGGTGATAAAAGAGTGTTCAAACCCATGATCCTCAACTGAGGTTGCTTTTGCTCCCCAGGGAGTGTTTGATAATTTCTGGAACATCTTTCTTGCAATTTGAGGGAGTGTTACTGGCATCTACTCAGTAGATTCAAAGATGTTACTAAAGAAAAAAGACTACAAAGGAGAGGCATCTCACCCCTGCTCTTCTTCCAACACACACCAAAGAATGACCTGCTCCCAAACCTCAGTGATGCTGCTTTGAAAAACTTCTAGCGTTTCTGTGCCCTCAGCGTTGGCATTGTCTCTGCAATACCCCCTTTACTTTCCTCCTGCCTGATCTGTCACAACTTCCAACATGTGATTTCAGATCAGAGTTACACAGATTGCCTTCTACATATGGAAAGTATTGAAGTCTTAGATTACTGTTTGGAGGTTTCTATTATTTTCATTGTTATATTAGTCATTTTTTCAGAAAATATTTTCTGGTTGTGAATAATTTTTGCTGTTTATTAACCACACCATTACCTTTGTATCAAAAATGAACATAAATAAAATGTTTTATGATATGATTGGAGAAAGAAAGTTATGATTCCTATTCAATAATTTAGTCTGAGCGGCATTACGATTAGTGATCAAAGGCACAAACTTAGGTCAGTGTTGAGGTGCAGTGGCTTCAGCTGCCACTTGCAACACTAGCATCCCATATTTAAGTGCCCAACTCTGGCTGTTGTGGCTTTTTGGGGAGTGAACCTTGGATGGGAAATCTCTCTTTCTCTCCCTCTCCCTCTCTGCCACTTTGCCTCTCAAATAATTAAAGAAATAAATCTAAAAAAGGCAAGACATAAACCTTGATTCCATACTCCTGGGTTTGAATTCTGACTGATGCCTATTAGCTATGTAAAGATAGCCAAGTGTCTAAACTTCTATATAAAATGCAGATTTTATATAGGATTGTTGTAAGCATTGAAGGTAATACTTTATCTAATCCAGATGAAGATGTTATCAACTAAGAGAAGAGCATTATTTTATATAACACTAACAAAAAATTCTGCCAATTAAATTATTATGTACCGTCATGTGTAATGCATATTCCATTTTCAGCGATTGTTAAAATGTGGCAAAATAAGAATCTTAAAACCAATGAAATGCAGTTTATAAAGTGTTTAAAAGTGTACTTTACAATGAGTATGTGCTAAATATCCACTAACACTTTATCAATATATGAATAATAAATAACCATCATGAAAACAGTACTGTTAAGAACTCACTAACTGCAGCCTTGCCAGTATCATTCTTTAAGAAGAGGATTTGTTCTTGTTTTAATTGATAATACTTTTATTCATCTATGTTTTGGAGGCCTACTGAAGATTTGAGCATGCATATTGATTACAGTTTCTTTAATGAAACAATTAAAAAAATAAGTGAAGCCAACTAAATGGAAGCATTTTGTGGAATGGAGATTTTTGTTTTCAATGTACTTTATCCACTTCTGCTTCTGGTATGGTTCCATGTTTGTGTGGAGTCGCCTGCTATATTATCTTGGCTGGCCTCAGTGTCAGTAAATACTTCTCAGGGATTTTCATACCACTTTCCAGGAACATCTGTTTATGTTACTCTCTTTATATTGTATTACTCTTTCTATTTACCTTCTCCATTTTGATATAAAGACCTAGAGGAAAGGTACCAGGTGTTAATGTTTTTTACATACCTGGCATGCACAGACTAGGTATAAATTCAAGTACAGACTAGTTGTAAGTGTCATATTCAGAGACTGTGGAAAATAGATATGTCAGGACTAGACACTGGACTAAATGAGGGAATTGATGCAATAATATTAAAGACCTATAAGAGAATAGACTTTGCTGTGTGAACATGGAGAATAGAAAGCTTACCAGTACAGAAAGAGCAGGAAGTTTCTGACAACACTTCCATCAGTCCTATATCCTCAGAAACTGAGAAATACTGAGAATTTGAACCTCTTTCTTGGGTCTAAGGTGGTGCTGGCTTCCAAGATTGAAGACAATTGAGTGCAAAACTGTTTTTTTTTTTTAATAAAGCTTTTATTTAAAGAATATAAATTTCCAAAATACAGCTTATGGATTACGATGGCTTCCCCCCCCCATAACTTCCCTCCCACCCGCAACCCTCCCCTTTCCCGCTCCCTCTCCCCTTCCATTCATATCAAGATTCATTTTCAATTCTCTTTATACACAGAAGATCAGTTTATTACATATTACGTAAAGATTTCAACAGTTTGCCCTCACGTAGAGACACAAAGTGAAACATACTGTTGGAGTACTAGTTATAGTATATTAATTCACAATGTATAGCACATTAAGGACAGAGATCCTACATGATATATATTTTTTTAAATTGATTAATTTTCTATGCAATTTCCAATTTAACACCAAGGTTTTTTTTTTTCATTTACAATTATCTTTATATACAGAAGATCGATTCAGTATATACTAAGTAAAGATTTCATCAGTTTGCACCCACACAGAAACACAAAACTGAGATATCACAGTGGCAAGATGGCGGAATAGGAAGGGAGCACACTGATAGTCCGGGGAGAGATAGTTTAATAAAAGTGGAGATAATGCAGGTTCATGGAAGAGTAGGGGAAGAAACAGCAGAGGAAACGCTTCCGGAACTAGTGATTCACAGTGGACCTGCGTGGAGAGCGTGGGAGCCTGCAGTTCGGGACACCAGCAGCAGACTCAACGCACCAGCGCTGGAACGCCAGGTGAGCCGAACCTCAATAGCCCAAGACACCGGCAGGGAAGCGGAAAGAGGAGACTAGAGTGAACAAGGCTTGAAACCATGTGGGGAAAAGTTCACCAGGCTAACTACAAGAGAGAGAAAAAGAAAAAAGCGACCGATACGGACACGAGTTTCTCTCTCTCCACCCACCTCTCAAAGGTGAGCAAGACAAAGAGCAGGCGCCATTTTGGACATACGTCATAAGCAGGGCGACCTCAGGTCTGCACCGGCCCTGAGCCTAGCAGAAAAACCTGACTCTGGGCGTGGGGGTGAAATAACAGGAGATTAGAACCTAATGAATGTGTGGTGCTAATGAACTGAGACTGTGAAAAAAAGAGACAGTGGGGGAGAGAACTCACGGAATTCACCACGTGAGTACTCTCCAGAGACTCTACAGTTCGGTAGCCTTGGTAGCCCAGTGGTGAGACTGCAGGAGAATTTGAACCCACACTGAAGGCCGCAGAGATTCCCTCTGTGGTCCTTGGGAAAGAGCTTCCGATCTCTGGCTCCTGTGGGTAAATCATTTGCCTGCTAACCACCCCCAATTCCATTCAGCTGTGCGGAATTACTTCCCTTTTGAATCAAAAATAAAGAAAGAAACAGAGAGAGATTTACCATGCCTAACCTGGGAGTGTCACCTTTGGCACACCCTCAACCCTGAGGAACCAAACAGAGCTCTCAGGCCACACCCATCTCAAGCCTCTAAGGCTCCATTGAAAGCAGACAGTCCACTTATCTAGAGTCATAGTATAACAAGAAAAAACACCACAGTGAAGAAACCAATATGCCAAACAACAAACGCAAAAACTGAGGTAACAAGAACAAGGAAGACACTATGACACCCCTAAATGAAAAAGACACCCCAATTCAAGACTACGAAGATGATGAGATAGAAGAAATGCAAGAAGCAGATCTCAAAAAATTGATAAGAACACTAAAAAGTACTCAAAAACAAATTCTTGAACTACAGAAATCCTTAATGGACAAGGTAGAAAATCTCTCTCGTGAAAATGAAATATTAAGGAGGAATCAAGCTGAAATGAAACAACTAGTAAAACTGTTTTAGAAGTCTGCAAGCTTTGTGTGAGTTGATCACATGTGTCAGCTGGCCAGGATGCATTCAACATCATGTCTGTAATATCTGAGATTATGTCCTGGGATCTAAGCTGGGCAAGGACATCAGTGGAGATGCAAGATAACAGCTTAGACTCTGTTTCCTCACAATTAAGCCCAGAAGAAAGATTAATGCATTTCAGGAACAGAAAGGTCAACCTGGAGGATAGGATGGAAGCAACACAATGCAAGAAGGAATACACTCCTAAAACTGAGCTTAAACCAATTGCCTATAAAATTTGGTCTCCTTTAAACAATGAAAGGTAAGGCTAATGTCTGCAGGTGCTGGAGTCTTATCAGAGGTGCTTCTTGAATGCATGAAACTTTACACATAGTGGATCACACATCAAGGACAGTAGCAAATGACAGGCTAGTAGTTGCCATGTAGTATATTGAACCCAATATTACCAATGAATATCATCTAGGAATGGAGCTCACATGTCCAGTGTTTTCTAGTGTATGTTAGAAACTTGATCCTCTGTCCAGATTAAGAGTACGAAAGCCAAAATATAAGCAGAGTAGATGAAAAGATATTCCTTATCTAGTTATTGAATTTTGGACAAGGACTGAGGAGTTTTACATCCTAATTTATTTCCCTCTTTGAAAGGACACTTATTTTAATGCCTCCTAATTCCAGCTTTTTATTTAGGCAGATGGTTGGAGCATTAAGATAATCTATTAACAACAGATGCACACCTTTCCCTGGACTTCACAGTGGGGAAGCTGCTGTCTTAAGAAATTATTAATGGAATTTAAAGTCTCTCATTTCCAGTTCATAGGTTTGAGAAATGCTGCCTTTGTTGTATCAAAAAATCATTGCTGTCTAACATGTGTCATGCATTGTGAAGTTAGTCCAGATATCACATTTTGTGTTAACAAGGAGCAATTATTAATAGATAGAAAGTGATTTTTTAAAAATATGTCAAAATGAATTACTATTCTGGGTATTGACTTAAGTTGCTGGGATTTTGACTGAGGTTACCAAATTGTGCAGGGTCTATAGCATCTTTCATACAACATTTTTTTTGTTGTGTGAAATTTCACACAATGTACATCTGGGGTAGTAATTGTTTCCTAAAAGATTAATTAATTTGTAAATTTGCCTTTCAATGTTATTTAACACTGAATAAAATTATTATTGGAAAAAATAATTTGAGAAACAGAAGAATGTGAGGCAACCTAAAAGTTTACCTTCCTAGAAAATATTAACAGAAAATTTTGAAGATCTGAGGATAAATATGGTATAAAGCTATTTCTTCTTATCCTCCTCCTCTCCCTGTCTGTCTCCCCTCCTCTCTCTCCCTTCCCCCCAACTCTGCCCGGCTCACTTCTCCCCTCTCCCTCCCTAAAGTTACCTTAGGACAGGCAAAGCTGAGGCTTGACTGTGTTTTGAGCACTTCCTATGTGAGGTGAAGTAAATTTATTTTCTCAATTTCTTTCATATGTATTTTTCAAATTAACAGAGTAAAATGACTACGGTGGATGGGTCTAGAAATTTTAGTGTGTAGATGGGGATTATCTCAACCACAATAAGACATTCACTGATTGCCTTGTGCTGCCAACTACTAGTCTCCCCTTCCCCAGTCCCTAAATCCGGGCAACTATTAATCTGTTTACTAACACTGCAGTTTTGTATTCTTGTGCAAGTCTCCATACATGGAATCATTCAATGTTAACCACTTTACAGTGGCTCTCTTCACTCATCATAACTATTTAAAAAAAAAAAAGACTTATTCTTATTTATTTGAAAGCCAGAGTTAACAGAGAGAGGGAGATTTTCCATCTGATGGTTCATCCACAAATGGCTACAACAAACCAGAAGCCTCTTCCAGGTCTCCCACATGGGTGGCAGGGCCCAAGCACGTGGGCTATCTGCTTTTTTCCCAGGCCATCAACAGGAAGCTATATTAGAAACAGAGAAGTCAGGATGTGAACTGATGCCCATATAGGATGCTGGAGTTGCAGGCAACAGCTTTACCCTCTATACCACAATGTCAGCCCCAACATAGCAACTTTAAAGTCTCTCCAATTGGCTGAGTCTATCAATAGTGTGTCACTTTTTCTTAATGTGTAGCTGCTATGGTTTAGATGTATTTTTTTCTCTAAGTGTGCATGATCCCTATGTGGCTTCCTATGTTGGGAGGTAGTGAGATCTCTAAGGGCAGAGCCTAATGGGCCATTAGGTCATTGAGGGCACTGCCTTGGGAAGGGAGTAAGGTAGTTCCGTGTGACCCTGAGTTTGTTCTTCTGAGAGTAAGTTTTAAGAGCAAGCACAACCCTGGAATCTCTCCCTCTGGCTTCTTGTCTTGGGATGGAATCTTCCACCTACATGTGTTTCCTCCATTGTGATGCTGTCAAGAGTTCCTTCCCAGAGCAGAGCCCCAGTGCCGTTATATGTCCTTGAACCTCCAGAACTATGAGATAAATAAACCTATTTTCCTTATAAAGTTACATGATCTTATATATTTCATCATAGTAGTTTTCCATTTTATGAATGCAGTGCAGGTTGTCTACCCATTTACTCATTGACAAACATTCAGAATTTTAGCTTTTGGTACTTACGCATAATGTTGCTGTAGAAATTCATGTGCAGCATTTTGTATGAACATAAGTTTTAATTTCTCTAGGAGAAATTCCTATGGGCCTTGCCTTCTTGCATTGACATTATCATATTGTATGAGAGTTTCAGCAGCTGTGCTTTCTCACCAGCACTTGGTATTATTAGGATTTTTATTTGAATTTTTGTAATTGTTTAGGAATATCATATCATGGCTTTATTAGCATTTTCCTAATAAATAATTATGTTTAGTAAGTCAGAGTTACAAAGAGAAGGGGAGAGACAGAGAAAGAAAGAGAGAGAGAGCTCTTCCATCCACTGGTTCACCCCCTTGATGGCTGCACCAGTGAGCTCTAGGCCAGCTCAAAGCCAGGAGCCAGGAGGGAGCTTCTTCCAAGTCTCCCGTGTGAATAGCAAGGGGCCCAAACACTTGGGCCATCTTCTACTGCTTTTCCCAGGTCTTTATCAGGGAGCTGGATTGGAAATGGAGCAGCTAGAACAGGAACTGGTGACTTTATGGGCTTCTGGCATCACATGCAGTGACTTTTGTTCTACTGATCTGTGTGTCTATCCCCTCCCTAATTCCAGGACATTTTGATCACTGAAGTTGGTGCTAATAGGCATTTTGTTCATGAGTTTTTTTGCCATTTGTATTTGTTCTTTTGAGAAATATCTATTAAGATCCTTTGCCCCCCCCTTTGTTTGCATTTTTAATTGTTTTTTTAAACTATTTCAAATAATACATAAAAATGTAAAGTGAGTTTAATGAGTTAATTTTTAAAAGATTTATTTACCTATTTGAAAGTTTGCATTACAGAAAGAGGGAGAGAGACAAACAGAGATTTTCCATCTGCTGGTTCTTCACCTTTAAATGGCCACAATGATGGAGGTTGGGCCAGGCTGAAGCTGAGAGCCTGGAACTCCATGTGAATGGCAGGGGCCCAAGCACTTGGACTATCTCCCATTGCTTTCACAGGCACATTAAGAGGAATTGCTTAGGAAATGGAATAGCTGAGACTTGAACTCTTGCCCATATTTGATGCCAACATTGCAGGTGACAGCTTGACCAGCTATGCTACAACATTGGTCCCACTGAGTCATTTCTTAACTGGATTGTTTTGTTTTTGTTAAATTTCTTGTTTATTTAATTCCAACAAGCATTTTACTGAATAGATATATAATAATGGCTACACTTCATTAAAAAAATTAAAATAGAGTCTGCAAATTGCCACCTTCAATTCCATACCTCTGCCCTTTATTTCATAAGAAATAATTAACTGTGAGTTTGATTTATGCTAACTTAATACATTAAAAGCAATGTCTTGTCCCTGCATATAAACCTGGGAACTAAATATGCTATTTTCAGTTCTTTTTAAATTTACCTAATCATTGTGTTTATAACTACAGAGTCTACCTGGATGAACTGGCTCATGAAGATAAGGCAGAGTTACAGAGAATGAAGGGGAGATAGAGATGAAAGATCTTCCATCCACTGGCTCACTTCTCAAATGGCCAGAATGGTTAGAGTTGGACCAAATCAAAGCCAGGAGCCAGGAGCTTCTTCTGGGTCTCCCATGCGGGTGCATGGGCCCAAGCACTTGGGCTATCTTCCACTACTCTCACAGGTCATTAGCAGGGAGTTGGATAGGAAGTGGGTAGAAAGTGGAGCAGCTGGGACTTGAACCAGTGCCCATATAGGATGCCTGCACTGCAGACAGAGACTTAACCTACTCTGCCAAAGGGCCATCCCAAATGTGCTTTGCTTGTTCAAAATGTTATATAACAATCTGGACTTGACATTGGTTAAAATTTTTAGCTCTATAGTCACTTTGCGATACCTTGGCAAAATGAGAATGTCTGCAAGATAGGGATAGTAAGATATTTATGAGAATGAATAAAACTAGAATATGGTGGTAACTCTCTCTGTGATAAATGAGCCACCTCTCATGCCCCATTTCTGGTCCTCTGAGTTCCTTGTCGTATGTGCCTGTGTTACTGTGGGCTCTAACTTCATTTGATCTAAAAGTGTCTCATGCACGCCATCTCTCTCTCACCTCCACTTCAGGGTTTTCATTTTCACCCAGGGACAAGGGACACTAAGAGTAAGCAAGAGTTAATGTTTTATGTAGCAAACTTTTGATTGATTGGAGATAGGAGCAAATTATTTTGCTATTCTCTTTCAAAGAATGATCCTGAGACCTGAGCCTTTTGTATCTGTAGGTCCGTAAATCAAGTAATCAATGTGTTTATTGTCAGCCACCTGATAACAAATGTTTGCATTATCTCCCACTCCACCCCTACTTCCCTTCCTTTGTATCCACTTCTGCTCGCTTCTGCAGTCCCTAATCACATATTAGCACTTAAAGCTGTGTCTAAGGTTTTATTTTCTGAGGAACCTTGGCCAAAATACAATCATGACTTAATTAGAAGACTTATGTGAAGTATAATGAACTCTGAGGTTGAATATGCATATTAAATAATTATTGTAGTTTTCTTCATTTTTTAAAGATTTTATTTATTTATTTGAGAGGCAGAGTTACAGACAGAGGGAGAGACAGAGAAAAAGGTCTTTTATCCGTTGGTTCACTCCCCAAATGACCACAACAACTGGAGCTGAGCCTGAGCTGAGTCTTAGATGGAGTTCCTGGCTCCTGGCCTACCCTTGACCATTGTGGTTATTTGGAGAATGAACCAATGGATGAAAGAGTTCTCTCTCTCTCTCTCTCTCTCTCTAATAAACAAATAAATCTTTAAAAAAAGTATCCTTAAGCAGTACATAATATGGAGTAAAATTGATTTTTAATTCTCCTTAGAATCACATACCAACTTAGCATCAAAATTTATAACATCCTTGAGTATTTAAAATTGTCATGTGGTGTAAGCAAGATAGCAGGCCATTTATCTTATGTAGAACAGTAATTGGGACTCAGGGAGACAGTGACTTACCTTAGACTACACAGGAGATAATTGTCAGAACCAGAATCATGGGTCTACCAGAATTTTTTATTTTCCCTTAGTCTCTTTCATAGCAGAAGTTAGCAATCACTGGGTCTGGTAAATGAGCAGATTTTATTTTGAGCACATCTATGAGCAGTGTCTGTTATGCAGTATGATGGTTCAATTGATGTCACTTGTTAAAGCTTTCTAGTTTATAATGATATATATAAAATCAATATAATAATATAAATATATGTAATTATATATATAAATATATAAATGAAATATATAATATTTGATGAAAACTTGAAAAGAATGAATCAATTGCTCAGAAGAAGCAAGTTTCTCTTCACCTAAGCTTTCATCTTGATGCATCCTATGTACCTTTATCAGTGTATATTATTCTAAATATATATTATTTGCTTATTTATACATCCTCATTTAAAGCTTTCATTGGTACAAACAGTGGGATATATTGTTTCTGCAAGTAAGAGATGTTTCTGGTATTTAGTGAACATTGTCTTGTACAGCAAAATGGACAAATGTATCTGTGGTCCAAATTTAAACACAGTCAAGTGTGAAATGTAAATATATTGTATGTTATGTAAATGTGTACTATGCATTATGTATTATAGGTAACTATAGCTTTTAATTTTTATATTTTTTCCATTTCTAGAATAATTTTTGTATTATAAAAGTATTATTACCAAATATTTGGTATTATAAAATATCATCAAATGTAAAATACTTTAAAAGGCTTTTGATAATCAAGCTAAGTTAAAATGCAGTATTTCTTTACTGTAGTATGTATCACGTGTTTTCCCCTTTTCAGTAATTTGTGTCTGCTTTTTGCTATAGGTTTTTCAACTGATAGTTGAGGTAATAATTAGTTACTGCTTAGTTAGCAACAAATCCTATTTCAATACTTTCAGTGTGTACAATAAATGGGAAACCGAAATATTTTTTCTGTGTGTCAACATTCTCACTCCTCGTACTTCATTAAATCAAGATGATATAAATCCCTGAAGACTGAAGAACAAATTTTAGAGCTGTATTGATTTAACCTTCCCTTTGTAAATATTTCATAGTTCTATAATGTGCAAATGCAGTCACACGCAGAACAAAGGATGGCACTTGTGTTAGTATGCAGAGGGGATAACTGACAGCTTTTATTATACCATTTAGAAAATAATACATATGAAAATGTGTAAGGATATTTTGTCATTATTATGGATGTCAAGAATTTCTGAAATATTGTTTTTAAAAATGATTTTTGTAGAGAGTACTTTAAATCCTTTTGCCTTTAATACTTTAATTTTTTCTCTTACTACTTTTTCAAATTATTTATTGGTTCTTTTCAAGTAAGAGTCTTTTGTTGCTTTTGTTGGCCTTTAATCTCTCTCTTATTGACACTGTGGAGGAAGTCAGAATTTAAATATGTGATATTCTGGTTGCTTCCATAATAGCATGGTATTTTAGAAAACATTATTTAAATAAATATTTCATTGACAGTTCCATCAAAGAAGTAACCTTTCTCATCTGAAGATTAGACACAAGGCTGTAAAAATGATAAGTATGCTAACTACTGTTTCATATTTTCTTTTTTTAAGGCTTTATATAAAGTAAGGCCATAGCCAACATGGAAGATTTTTGTGAATACTGATAGATCAAAATATAACAAAATTAGTTTTTTGCTGCTATAAAAATGACAGGAAAAGAAGATGATGGGTGAACATTTAGCCTAGCAGCTAATATACTTTAAGGTGCGTGATTAGCACACTGGAATGTGATACCTGGCTTTGGCTCCTGGCTCCAGCTTCCTGCCAAGGCAGAACTTGGGAGCCAATAGTGATGGCTGAGGTGGTTGGGTTCCTGCCACCCATATGGGATACTGGATTGAGTTCTTGGCTCACTCCTGGTTTCGTCTGTAGCTAGGCTCTTGTGGGCATTTGAAGAGTGGATCTGTGGATAGGAGTTCGTTCATTTCTCTCTCTCTCTATTTCTCAGAAAAAAGGAAAAGATGATGGTGATTTGTCTACTTACTTTGCTAAGGAGACAGAGAAAATGAATCTATTGGTCAATGATGACACTGGTATTATGAGATACCAGTGTGACAGACTTTTATCAAACTAAAAATATGCTGTTTGCACCACACACACACACACACACACACAAACACAAACACTATAGCGTAAGATTATTTTAGACTTTTAGGGGCCAGCAAGTCACTAGATTGAACCAAAAATTCAGTCTATACCCAAGCAATTTGCATTTAGAGTTCTAGGAATAAGGTAATAAGGTTCACCTATAAAGAGAGTTTTTGTGAACAGGGGCTGAGGCTTTTCACTAGAGGGCAAACTTTAATCAGTTCAGATTCACTTTTCAGTATCTAATCTGTGCTCAGCTTGCTCATAAAATTTTTCCATGAAAACATAATACAGATATGTAAAGAAGGCTAATAACATTTCATTTCTTACCCTCTTACTCTTTTAAGAATGGATAAGTTCTATTACTGTATCAGTGGTTTGTGTGTGTGCATGTGTGAGTGCAAATGTTCACATATGTGCAATGTGTGATATTGTACCCTGTGATCTCATATAAAAGAAATTTTATTTTCTTGGAGAAAATTTAAACTTTATTGATCTTAATATTTCTGATTATTCCCTCACAGTGCTTTCTGTATGGAAAGTCTACATTTCTCATCACGCTTTCAATTTAAAGCATAGTCAAAGCATAGCTCTCACAAATGACGTCCCCCCGCCCCAACACTGCCAGTTTCTCAAATATATACCTAAGAAATCT
This sequence comes from Sylvilagus floridanus, assembly GCA_949820135.1. Taxonomy (NCBI): domain Eukaryota; kingdom Metazoa; phylum Chordata; class Mammalia; order Lagomorpha; family Leporidae; genus Sylvilagus; species Sylvilagus floridanus. The sequence continues at coordinate 15,285,554 of OX463243.1, forward strand.
TGCTATTTGGGAATTGTAGCCACTTTATTACCCCCCCCTAAGGTGACTTTTTCTTGGTTATTTTCAATCTTTTTCCCCATCCATATTTTCAGGATAACCTCTGGGCATCCATTTTCCTATGTTCTATTATAACTGAAGTACAATTACTTATTTTGGTCAACAAGTATTTATTTATTACATGTAATGTGCCAGATATATCCTTTCAACATAAGCTTGGGTTTAGGGAAATCTGTGTCCTAAGGACAATCTGCTTCATTTCTGTGCACACCCCCACCGACATTTTAAAAAATGTCCAGTGTGATGTAATCACTTCTTGGAAGATGCAAATGTCTTTATCCGGGCACTTGGAAAACAAATATCTACAAAGAGAAGGAGACAAAGTAAAGGAAACATAAAGCTCATACTCTGTTTACTCAACATTCAAATGAATGCAAACAAATATTAAACACCTTGCATGTCCCAGGCAATTTCCTGCCCTTTCAAAACTGAAAAGAGAAACAAAACAGAAAAATATATCTTGTCAGGGGAAATAGTCCACAAACAATAAGGCTATAAATCAATAAGTGATTATCACTGCTGTTATTAGATGGTTGTAAGTCCTACAGAAATAGTTAGATGACTTTAAGACCCATGGAAAACAAAAAGAAAAATAAGGCCAAGGGAAACATAATCAGGAGTGCTTGTGAGCTGTGGCACTTTTCAGTTTTCTATGGGCTGGTCAGGATAAAATTCCCTGGAAAGGGGGATAGGATCTGACCTGAGATTTCAAGGAGGTGAGAGATTCAGCCTGGAGGAAAGATACTCCAGGCAGCAGAAACAGCCAGGGCCAACTGGAAGGGACAAGCACTAAGAAGACCATGTGACTGTGGAGCTGTCAAGTGATCTAAGGGAGGAAATAGATTCTAGGAGGCCATAACTGACCAGATTTGTGATTCAAAGGACTGATCTGGCTGCTTTGCTAAGAATAGACCATCAGGGAGGAAGTACAAAGCAAGTGCCTGAGGAGGAAGGCTTCTAGCAGTCCACTTGGGAGGTGATGGTGGCTGAGACTTGGGGGCAGCCCTGCGAGCTATGGGAAGTGAACACATTCTGGATATTAGAAACATATCCAACATTCTCAACAGTGGGATCTGGAAGAAAGTGAAGAGGCAATGATGATGTCTTAGCTTTGGTCTAAATACTGGTCAAGATGGACACAAAAAATAATGTGGAAGACTGCAGGTGGGGCTGGTTTGTGTCAGGGAAGAACAGGAGTTCAGTTTCAGACAAATAGTGGAAAAATAAAGAAATTAGCTAGATATGTGTCTAGACCTCCAGAGAGAGGTATGGGCAAGAGACATCATTGTTAGTCATCACCGTATAAGAAGACACTAGTAAACTAAGCCAGGCACAGAAAGAAAAATAGTCTATTATCTCCTTTATCTATGAAATATAAAGAAAAAAAGATTAAAAATACAGAGATAGAGCATGAAACAATGTTACCATGGCTGAGGGGTGGTAAAGAAAGTGGGGAGATGTACGTCGAAGAATAAAGAATAGTAGCAGCTGCGATTATGGCTCAGCATGTTAAGCCACCGATAGAGACACTGGCACCGCATATGGGAGCGCTGATTTGAGTCCTGGCTGTTTTCTTTCTGATCTATCATCCCTGCTAATAGACCTGGGAAGGCAGCAGAAGATAATTCAGATGCTTGGGCTCCTGTAACCCATTTGTGGGACCAAGCTGTGGTTTCTGGCTTCTGAGTTCCTTTTAGTCCAGACCTGGCTGTTGTGGCCATTTGGGGAGTGAATTCTCTCCATCTTTCTTTCTCTAACCCTCTCTCTATGTGCCTCTTCCTATGTCTCTGATGCTCCACCTTTCGGTTAAATAAATAAAGAAAGAAAGAAAGAATAGAAAGTGGTAGATATATAGAATAGTGTTATAACATGAGCATTGTTAATAAAATGATAATGTTTTAGGGATTTTTGTTAAATAAGTAGATTCTAGCTGCTTTTATCACCAAAAGAATAATTATGTATGATGATTAATATGTTAATCTGCTTTAGTATTATAGTCATTTTATTGTCTACATGCATCATACAGTACCAAGTTGTAAAATTCAAATATATATAATAAAATATTATTTATTTTATAAATATATAATAAAGTTTATTAAAAATCCTAGAGCAGGCATTTGGCTCAGCAGTTCAGTGGCTGTTTTGGGATACCTGTCTGTCATGTCAGAGTACCTTGTTCACGTCCTAGCTACTTTGCTTCCCATTCAGCTTACTGCTAATGTGCAGGGGATAGCTCAAGCAGTTGGGTTTCTGCCACTCCTATGGGTCTTCCATGGCTCTCACCAGGGGAGATCTGGATTGGATTAAAGGCTCCTGGCTTTGACCTGCCCAGCTGTGGCTGTTGTGGACAGTTGGGCAGTGAACCAATGGATGAAAGGTCCCTCTCTCTTTCTCTCTCTCTGTCCCACTGCCTTTCCAAATAAAAATTAAAATTAAAAAAAAGCATATCAACATGAGGGTAGATGGGATCAACAATTAGGGTGAGTGCCAGTAAAGACAAGAAGTGGTAAATGAATGTCAGATCTCCCTAACATTAGCAGACCTGGAGAAGAGATTTCTCCAAAGATGTTAAAGAAGGTGAAGTACGTGGAGTGTATTAAGGTAGAAGGATCCATTAACAGTGGTAAATGCTGCTGATGGGTCAAGAGAGAATGAGGCTAAGAATTAATATTTCAGAAAATTTGGAAGGGTCAAACACAAGTCCTACAGTAAATTATTCTTCTTTGCAAGATAAACATCAAAAGCTTTAAGAGGCAGTAGCATTATCAAGTTGGGGGCTCATAACAGGAAATGGTACTTTGGAGTGCTGAGTACCTTGAACTAAAGGAGATTGGGAAGCCCCAGCAGCAGCCTCAGAAGCATGTTCTCTGTGACCTTCTCCTGCCCTCCTATCTCTTGCCCTTCTCTCCCCCTAAAATAAACCAGAATTTCTCTTTCCTAAGGCAGGTAATAGAAACTAGAATCTCTTTCCCCCAAGACAAGTCATGAAACCTAGAAAGATCACTTCTGTGTTTTGGAAAACCCTCATTCTATAGGTATCCTGCTTCATCCCTGGGAGGAAAAAAATGCTATATAGAGAGTCTGAGAACAATCTGACAGAGAGGCTCTGTACTCAATCCATTACCACTAGGTCTCACTCTTTCCTGTCACATTTTTACATGACTGACTGGTCTTCATTGGACCCAACCATTAAAAATGCAGTTTCTCTTGGGTCTTGAAGATGCCAATGTTACATGAAACTTTTGATTTGGGGGCCGGCGCTATGGTGCAGCAGGTTAATGCCCTGAACTGAAGCACCAGCATCCCATATGGGTGCCGGTTCTAGTCCCGGCTGCTCCTCTTCAGATCCAGCTCTCTGCTGTGGCCTGGGATAGCAGTAGAAGCTGGCCCAAGTCCTTGGGCCCCTGCACCTGCACGGGAGACCCGGAAGAAGCTTCTGTCTCCTGACTTCAGATCGGCAATTGGGGAGTGAACCATCAGATGAAGACCTCTCTCTGCCTCTCCTCTCTATATGTGTAATTCTGACTTTCAAATAAATAAATAAATCTTTTAAAAAACTTTTGATTGAACAAATTCTCTGTATTTTTCTCTTGTTAACCTGTCTTTTCTTATTGAAGTGTTGGCTGTGATTCTTAATTATGGGTGATGAAATGAATCACACACCTTCTGACACTCTGTCATCATGAAAACCCCATCTTTGGAATCATTTAGAGCTGTGTTTGGGTCTTAGCTCTGTTACCCAATATTTTATGACTTTGGGGGAGTCACTTAACTTTCCTGAACCTCAATTTCCTGTCTGTAAGAAGTAGATAATATACCTACTTCAAAAGGTGACTGGGAAGATGAAATATTTAAGTTGTGATAAGTGCTGATAAATGTTGGTTGCTGTAATTATTATAATTATTATTAATTTTAAACCTTATTGGGCTACTTCAAATGTGGCCCCATCCCACTATCCAGCCTCGTTGTTTACTACGTTCCAAAAAAGCCTTTCATGTCCAAGTTTATTGCTCATTATCTCTCCAGTATTTTGGGCGTTCTCTCTTCCACTTCTAGACTTCTTTTTGTTAGTCTTTAGCTGTTAGTCTGTTTTCCCCAGGTTAGAAAATTGTCCACTTACATTTGACTACCATGATTCTACCAATTCTTCAAACTCTTGATCAAGTCCTACTTTTTTCTGGACACTTCCTTTATCATCCCTATCAGATGTAGTTTCACTCTCTTTTGAACCAACGCAGCAATAGTAACTGCACTGTCAATCTGTCTTCAATATATACTGCATCAGGACAAGTCTGCATGCATACTTTATTTTGTCAAACTACAGAGCAAGTTCTAAGAGGTTACAGTTATAAGTAACTCCAGGAAGGCACTATCATGGCAATGCCCACATCATTCCTTCTGTGTTAATTGACAGGGGATTCTCATAACACAAAATATGAGACTTTAGCCAAGTACTGTACCTTTCAGGACTAATAGCGATAAAAAAAGAAGGTGATTTTTTTAGGACTAAATGAGAAAACAGATGAAAAATGCCTAGAAGACACCTAACACACATACACACACACACAAACACTAAGCCTAATGACTTTCAGTTATCATTTGTTAAAGCACATTTTTGTATAACATTTTGTTTTTTCTGCTGTATGAGTGTTTCAGACACAGAGTCAAGTGAAGTTTATTAGAGTCCTTGGATGTGCCAGGCACTGTGCTAGGAGTTTTCTTAGATATTGCCACATTTAATATATAAACAATCCTTTTAAACGTTTTAAAGATTTATTTGAGACAGTGAGAGATGAGGTTGGGGAGATAGATAGATAGATAATAGATAGATAGATAGATACAGATAAAGAGAGAAATAAATCACTTTCATCTGCTAGTTCATTCCCCAAATGCCTGTAATAGCCAGGGCTCAGCATCCAGGTGCCAGGAAATCAATCCAGGTCTCCCACTTGGGTGGCAGTGACCCATATACTTGATCCATCATGGCTACCTTCCAGGGTGTGCTTCATCCAAAGTGGATTTGGAACTTGCACCTGGGCACTCCAATATGGGATGTGGTGTCCCAAGTGGTGGTTTAACCTGCTGTGCCACAAAGCCCACACCATAAATCCTAAAAGAATCTTATAGATATGAAAATTTTCATTTGTTAATTAAATGAGCAATATGAGCTTCAGAATGGCTAAGCAAGTTACCTAATATATGTTCAATATCACAAGATTCTAAGTTTAATATTCTTTCATATGCATTAATGATAATTCTAACATCAATACTTAATAAGCAATGAATATGTGTAGGGCATTATCCTGACTTAAACATATATTACATCATTTAATTACCACCTAAGGGGTAGCTGCCAATGTCCTTCTTGGATTCACTAAATCAAGCCATTGCCCTACTTCAAACAGGTAGGAATTGTACAGCAAGAATTTAAATTCAAATTGGTATGATTCCATACTCAGTACTTGCCCTACTCCTTTAAACATCCATTAGTTCAAGTGCTTATTTGTGTCAAACAGTCAATTTGAGTGGTGGGAACACACACATTTTGCTTCAGTGTGACAACACTGCACATTGGTCCTAAAATGTCATTGGTTAGGAAACACTGGTCTTAGATCTCCAGTTTTTATTTTTCAATTGCGCTGCTCATGGAACCCTTGAAATACCTTCAGAATCTTAAACGCCATCTCCTTTCTCTCCTCCTTTGCTTGAGTAACTCCTGTGCATTCTTCAAGTCTTGGAATAATTGAAATCTCTTCTTGGGAAATTTTCCTCCTATTTTCAGGCTCAGGAGGGGCAATTGTATTTCAGGCATGTGACCTGGATCAATCTCTATAATCCAACAACCACATTTTTCTACTTTTCTCTCCACTAAATTCTTTTTAAATTTATTTTATTTGAGTTAAAGAAGGGGGGGGCAGTGAGAGAGAGAGAGAGAGAGAGAGAGAGAGAGAGAGAGAGAGAGATCTTCCATTTACTGGTTCATTACTCAGATGACTGCATCGACCAGGGCTGGGCCAGGCTAGAGCCAGGAGCCGGGAGCTTCTTCCAGGTTTCCCTTGAGGGTGCAGGGGCCCAAGCACTTGGGCCATCTCCCAGTGCTTTTCCCACGCCATTAGCAGGGAGCTGAATCAGAAGTGGAGAAGCTGGGACACAAACCAGTACCCATATGGGAATCCAGTGCCTCAATACAACACACGGCAAGGCCCTCCACTAAATTCTTTAGCTTTCTTAATCACCCCAAAGCCTAGAACATGGAAGGTGCTCAAACAGGTTGTTTGAATGAATAATTAAATAAAAATTACTTCTTACCATTACCTTTCACTATTTCCCTATAGGCTGTGATTTATTCTAAAGGAAAAACAGTTTCTTTTCTCTACTATTCTCATCAAGCTTCTCCTCTGCTTCCTATTCCTTTAAAATGGAAACAAGGACTTCATTTTGTTTATGGAGGTTTTATCAGATCATTCTGGGTTTCATATGTTACTTTGATTGGAGCCACCATTAACTCTTCTTGAAATTTCCAGCTGTGGCAAAGGACACTTTCTCTGAAAGTTTTGCCTCTTTTTGTTTTTATTTGGATTCCTGGTTCTTTTTGTCTTTGGGAGATTTATATATTAAAAACAAAAATTAGTGTCTATTAAAGCTAAAAATCCCTGTTCCTAACTCTCATGAATAGAGTATTACATAAATAGAAAATAACAAACATCAACCTGTGACAGTCCAGTGTCTTTTGGTCCTGAGAATGAAGGAATGGGATTATGATAAGAATGATTTATGCTGGATGGTGTTTGCCCTAGCAAAATGACTGCTTTAGATGCCTTTTCTCACACTGGAGTGCTTATATGCAAGTCTTTGCTCTGAATCTTCACTCCAACGTCTTGATAATGTGCACCCTTGCAGGTAACAGGTGATGACTCTAGTGGTTAAGTCCCTGCTACCCACGAAGTAGACCTGAACTGAATTTCTAGCTCCCAACTTAGTCCTGGCCCAACGCTAGCCATTGTGAGCATTTGAGGAGTCATGATAGGTGTGTCTGTTTCTGTTTCTCTATCCTTGAGATAAATAATTTTAGAAATATAAAGACTTCTACAACTATATATCCCTAGAATGTGATCTATTTTTACTGATGATAAGCTAGACTGGCACAAAAGCCAAGCTCTAGATGAGTATGGACTGACTCTTACTGGTATAATTTCAATAGTCTTATGACAATCTTTCCTCCCTAATTAGATGCTTTAAAAATGAGGGTTAGAATTGACTGCTGGAGGTAGTCACCATGATGAAGTGCATTGTAGAGACTTGAGCTAGGGCACATTTCTTTATCACTATTACTAAGAGCAAGCAAGGGGCATTGTGGAATATTTACAGGTAACTAGACCTTGCATCCACTAGACCCATTTTCAAACTCTATTTCTGAAATTTCTTAGAAACTATCTTTTTTTTTTTTTTTGACAGGCAGAGTGGACAGTGAGAGAGAGAGACAGAGAGAAAGGTCTTCCTTTTGCCGTTGGTTCACCCTCCAATGGCTGCCGCGGCCGGCGCGCTGCAGCCGGCGCACTGCGCTCATCCGATGGCAGGAGCCAGGTGCTAGGTGCTTATCCTGGTCTCCCACGGGGTGCAGGGCCCAAGCACTTGGGCCATCCTCCACTGCACTCCTGGGCCACAGCAGAGGGCTGGCCTGGAAGAGGGGCAACCGGGACAGAATCCGGCGCCCCGACCGGGACTAGAACCCGGTGTGCCGGCGCCGCAAGGCGGAGGATTAGCCTGTTGAGCCACGGCGCCGGCCAGAAACTATCATTTTGAACAAGACATTTAATTTCTTAAGAGTCCAATTTACATGTCTTTTTTTTTTTTCTTCATGTTTTCATTGTTTGAAAGACAGTGACACAGGGAATGAAGGAGAGACAGAGAGAAAGAGGTTTCCATCTGCTGGTTCACTCCTTAAATGGCCTCAATGGCCAGGATTGGACCAGGCTAAAATGAAGGAGGGAGAAGTTGGAAACTCCATTGAGGTCTCGTATATGGGTGGCAGGAGCCCAAGTTCTTGGGCCATTGGACCATTAGCCACTGCTTTCCCAGGCACATTAGCAGAGAGTTAGATCAGAAATGGATCAGCAGGGACTTGATTGGCACTCTAATATGGATGTCAGCATTGTAGGTGGCAGCTTAATCCACTAAGCCACAACACTAAACCCCCAATTTAACTTATGTTTAAGTAGATAACTGTACTTAATTAAATTTGATACGTGAGTTGTGATCTGAATGCAGTAAGTGCTCAGTAAATTTGTGTATAATTCAAGTAGATGTTGAATAGGAGTTTTTGAATCACTTTTACATAAATGAAGCTAACTTAAGAAAGATAAAATTCCTATTTTCACTGTGTATGTGCACTAGGGCACTGGTTGCTTTGTATCTCTGTCATATTTTTAGCTGTGTGCTATCCATGACAAGGGATAATTTTGTACTCAAATTGTTATCACAGTATCTTGTAGAGTCCATGGGACACAGTTTACTATAAATAATATTTTAAAAATTGAGCTTCTGAGAGATTCGGTGATTTCTTCAAGTTTCCTGAGCAAGAAAGTTGCCAGCTCAATCTGACATACACATAGTAATCAAGCCCAATTTACAATCCCTCCCCCTTCCTTAAAATGGCCCAACTCTGGTATATTTTTGCTAGATAAAGCCAGCCAGATGTCCTTGCAGGTGAATGTCACAACTGATTGCATGAAGACACCGTCCCAGGGGTGAACTCCCTCTGGGAAAAAACCATGAGCCCCAACTTTGCTAAAGCCAGTTTAAGGATTCTGTGTGTAAGCAGCAGTCACACCTTCAATTTCACTTTTGAGACATAGAAAGTCAAAATCCTCTCATTATACTGCTGAATCTCCACCCCTAACTGAGCATGAGGTGATTGTCACATACAGGACATCTTTGTTAGGTCTGCAACCACCCCTTTGGAAAATGTGTGACCCTTCCTGTAACTTCCCTGAAAATATAACAGAAATGAATGACTTTCTGGAAGGCAAATTCTACAAAACTTGTAACTTCATAACTCTGGAAGCCAGGCTTTCTATCACAAGACTATCTTGCTCCTTGCCTGCACAACCCACTAAAACTCCTTTCTGAGTATACCTGAAGCCACTGACTTCATGGCATACAGTTAGATAAGGATCCTTGGAAATTTATCCAATTAGATAGTTTCTCATTTTAATTTTCCAGTGGTTACGTGTAGTAGTAGCAATTGTATGTCCATTGGTAGTCCAAAGCTTTAAACAAATTCACTTTTCATATATAATTGTATTTTGACTGAAAGTGTCCATTATTTTATTAAATACAAGGTCTCAATATTAGAGGTCTGATTTAAGAGAAACTCACTAAAAATGCAAAATGTGACTTCTTAGAAACATTTTACTGTACCCTTACAGAGGCAGCTCCTTTCTCAGGGTGAACTTTATTGGTTAAGCGGCACTGAACTTGGGGTCTTGGGAGATCATTGCGTGACGCTATGGCATAATGATTGAGTTGAACACTCTTCATACATTGTATATTGGGAATAATTCTTGTAAGCCTTTCATTTATGAGGTGTGATGTCAGAATGAATTGTTGCAGATTTAATTTGGATGTTTCTTATATTCAGACAGATCTTTTCAAGAAATTAATAGATACTTTCCCTCAGTATATATTAATTGAGAAACAAAAATGTTAAATGACTCTTTTTAATCCCAGAGAAGCCCTCTCACATTTCAGAATGAAACACCTTAGAAGATCAACAACCTTCTTTCTTTTGTTCCTAGTGGACAAAGCCAGGCAGTAAGTAACTTGACCTTTCTGAAACCCCCCGCATTATATGATAAGTCTATTTCTCAAACTTCTCAATTGACATGAAGTCACGAAAAGGATTTAAACAGTATGTCGTGGCTCAAAATGAGAACCTGAGTCACAAAATAGGGTAAAATCTAAATTATGTTAAAAGCTCTTAACTTCTTGAAAAGTATAATATACAAGCTGTCATGAGCTATCAAAGGATGCTGTGTTTAATACAGGGCTTGTGTGCAGCTAGAGGAAGACCCATGGAGAATTCTGAAAGCAAGCTTTAGTCAAATTATAGCAGTAGGTTCTCACTTGTGGGTTAACTTAGTGATTGGAGGGACTTCCAGGAGGAAAGCCTTGACTTTCTGTTGGCATAGCATTAAATGAGACCCTTGGAAATTTTAACAGCTTAGATAGTTTCTCATTCATTTTTTCCTAGTGGTTGTATGTTTTAGTAGTATTATGTACACTGGTGGTCCATTGGGGTTAAGATGTTGGTAGTTCATTTTCTGGCTCTACAGCATAAGTTTTTTTTGACCCTTAATTGGATTCATTATTGGTCCTATCATTGGCTTAGTGTCAGAAACTTAACCACCTCTATTTCCCTTCTCTTCTATCTTCTCCATTTTTTAAAAATGTTATTTAAGTTATGCAAGTTTCACATATCTCATTTATACAGATATAGGAACATAGTGACACCTCCCCCTAACCTCCTTCCTGCCATGCTCCATCCCTTCCTCCTCTTCCTTCTCACATACCAACTCTTAATTTTTACAAAGATCTATTTTAAGTTTACATAATGATTGTATAATTAACCCTACACTAAGTAAAAGAGTTCAACATAGAAGAACAACATAGAAGAAAAAACAAAACATTATTCATCAATGGAAGAATCAAAGGCTATAAATAATCATCAAATCTCATTTCACTCCTATACATTACATTTCAGGTACTCTATTAGTTACCTTGGATCAGGAAATATACATGGATATCTGTCTTCTGGGGACTGGCTTATTTCACTAAGTATAATGTTTTCCAGTTGCATCCATTTTGTTGCAAAATATAGGATTTCATTCTGTGTTTGCCTATTTACTTATTTATTTATTTGTTTATTTTTACAGCTAAGTAGTACTCCATAATATATATATATTCCATATTTCTTTATCCAGTCAACTGTTGATGGACATCTGAGTTGATTCTATATCTTAGCTATTGTGAATTGTGCCGCATGAACATGGGGATACAGATAACTATTTCATATGTTGTTTTCTTTTGGTTTGGGTAAATTACCAGAAGTGGGATAGCTGGGTCACATGGTAGGTCTATATTCAGATTTCTGAGGTATTTCCATACTGACTTCTACATTGGCTATAACAGTTTACATTCCCACCAACAGTGGACCAGGGTACATTTTTCCCCACATCCTTGCCAGCATATGTTGCTTGTTTATTTCTGTAAGAGAGCCATTCTAACTAGAGTGAAGTGAAGCCTCACCATGGTTTTGATTTGCATTTCCCTGCAGTACAATTTTTTAAAAATATCTTAAAACTGTTGTGGGGAAGCAGTCACATGCATACAGCAGGTGCAGGAAACAGAGAATGACAACTAATATTCTACTACTTTGCTACTGTGAACTTGCATAAAGTCCCAGGTTTCTTCTGGAGAAAGGGGGGATCCATTTCATTAATTTCAGAATTTATCTAAATATATTCTGGATGTTTCCTTAGCAATTCCTAGATAATTTATCTAAATTTTCTCTTTCAGATTAAACTGAGGGAGATAAATGTAATAGCACAACTGAGTGGGGAATAGATCATAGGTACTTCAAGTACTTGCGCTTTCTCTTCTAGGATTTGCTGATAATGGGAGCAAACTTGGGCAGCCTTTTTACATCTGATCTCAGAGGATCCCTTTGGCAGTAGGTGAAGCATATACTGATGTGAAGTGCCTGGTAATAGCAGGAAGCTGCTCTTCGTACTGTTTGTGCACCTCCAAATAAAACGCCAAATTCAAACTTCCCAAGACCATTTATCAGGATCAGCTACTAAAATGAAATAATTTTATTTTAAGCACGATTTTCCTCAGGTCACGTTTAACTATAACTTTAATCAAGAGGGTATATAGTAGATACACTGCCTTGCAGTGCTCTTACTGTGGCCACTCTGAAGAAGAGTTTGTCTATTTAGTTATTTTACATAGTTGCTTCAGGGAACCATTCCAGAGCCTGCTCCCGAATTTAATGACTGGCACAAGGTAAAACATTTAACTTAGAAAACTGAATCCCCAAAGGTTGTCAATATTTGCTTTTCTAATTTCCCTTAGCTACCTATAGTGACTCACCCAAATTCTTCCCTCCATCCCAACCAACCTTCCTTCCTTCCTTTCCCCCTTCCTATCACCCATCATTCACTTTCTCCTTCCCTCCCTCCTTTTTTCTTATCCTTCCCTCCTTTTTTCTTATCCTTCCTTTCCTGAGTCAGTTAATCAAGAATGAAAAAATATACATCACCTTCCTTCTATGAACTTCCACCCCATGTAGGTGTCTTTGATATAATAAAACATTGGTAGTACAATGCACCATTTAAAAATGATGAGCATGAAGCCAGTCACTGATCTTGAACATGGGCCCTCAGTTCAGATTTCAGAAAGGCATCCATGACCCATTTGGCTTATTGTTTGGTTTTTGCATTTACAGCTAATGACATGGAAAAAAATTTACAGCTAATGACATGGAAAAAATTTTACAGCTAATGACATGGGAAAAAAAAGCAACATATGAATGCCAGGAAATAAACATTATTTTCTCCCATGTGTTTGCAACAATTCTGTCCCTCTTCTGTTCATTTTGATTCAACAAGTTAATCTCAAAATCCTTGCAAGGATCAGTTCCAAACAAAGATCTGTTGACATTAGACATATACAATGACCAGAGGGGGTCAACTGAACCACCTCTCAGAGGGGGGAGGGTCATTTAAAACACACCCTTTGCTGTCCCTTCCTGCCACACCTGTGTTTGAAAATGAACTCAACTGAATGAGCTAGACAGAGAGATACCCACCACCCCTGCCCTTTTCCAGGATTAAAGTATTGGTTTTAACAAGAACTTCAGAATTAATCTTTCTGTGCTTCCTTATCGTTTTTTGCTCCACTGAGCTTTTTAAACACAAATGCCCTGCAGCGGCACACACTCATTTTAAAACACTGGAGACTCAGAGCAAGACAATCGCAAGATTCTCTTTACTGCCAACCATTAGAGACAAGTCACAGGCCTTTGTCTCTTTCTTGCTCTCAGCATGGAAAAATCACCTGCTTATAACACATCCCCTGCCTCCAAACTCAGACCTGCCCTGACTGAATCTTCACATCTTCCTGAACATGGCCAGGTTGTAACACCTGGTGCTAACAAAGAAAAGACCTATTTTAGTGGTGGGGAGAAAACTAAACAAATAAAAATAAAACAGAACTTTCTACAAAACAGAACTCAGAAGTGGACCTATTAGCTTTTTGTATCAGGAATACAAAACCCAGAGAAGACGCTCAAAGGAAGTAATCATGCCTGTTCTTTGCCCTGCAGTGGGAAGCAATGATGTTATTTTGTATGCAATCTTTTACACAATTCTAAGAAATGAAGAGTGAGATCTGTTAAAAGAAAAGCTTCAAACAATATAGATTTAGCAGGGTTTATGTAAGCAAAGAGTGAGTCATGAACTGGGCAATACCCAGAAATGCAAGAGGTTCCAAGAGCTTGGTAACGTGGGTTGCATTTCCATGCAGAACAGGGAAGTAAAATTAGAAGAACCATGACTGTCCGCAGCTAGGCTTTTGCCTTTTTTTGGTTGTGGACTGCTCAGTTGGGCAGACTGTGATTGGCTGAGACTCAGATCTCTGCTATAAAATATGTATTCCTAAATTAGGTTTCAGTTTGTTTATGTACCAAGTAGGTTGCAGTTTCTTACTTAGGGACTAAACTTTTGGAGACAGCTTTAGGCAAAATTTAATCAGACTTGTGAACATCACCCTCCTGCCCCAGAATAGCTTATAAATCAGTGTAGAAAATAATAAGACTGTATTTGAAGAATAATTGTTAAATGACGGAGTGTGTTATAGTTACTCATCTATCTGATAAGGGGCCTTCATTCAGAATCTTCCTGAGTTTCTCTATGCTCCACAAATATACAGGAAGAGCAAAGGCAGGAAGAAAAAAAGCGTCTGCATGCTTCCCTGGTCTCCTTTCTGTTCCTTATCCCGAGCACCTTCATGTTCTCATTGACTCTCTGAACTTTTGTTGCCCTGTGTATACTAATGTCTCTGGAAATCAGAAAAGAGTAGTCAGTGGTTTTCAGTGGCTTTAGACCTGGCCACAATATATTAGGTATTATGAAAGAGGGAGGAAAGAGGAAGTGTGGATAGCTGGGGGGTAGGGGAGAGAGAGACTGAGACATGTATTGCACTCTGACAATTCTTTGACATCTGGTCCAGCTCTGATTACTTGCCTGTCTGTCCAGCCCCATTCCAGAATATGAAAGCAATCTAGACCCTGGGAAGGATCTCTGTGATTAGCTTGATGTTGGTAAATTAGTGACTCAGATGTTGCTCTGGTTAGGTGCCAGTTCTGCTGTGATTGTGAGCATCTGGGACCTGGCCCCTAACATACTAACCTGCTTGTTTCTGACCAAGACCTTTATTAACCAGTCATTTACTTAATACCCCCACTATTTTGTTATGCATTCCTGATTTGAGTCCTAATTACATGTAGTCATATTGGAAGTGCCTCCATAATCTCTCCTAGATTTAAAGACTGAGTTTCTTAGTTCTGAACCCTATTTTCTTCATGCTTAAATCATTGTAATTCCTCCCAGAGTTTTCCAACAGGTGTTATTCACCTGAGTGGACTTCAGTTATCCAGGGATTCCTCTTCCATTAATCTCTTGAGTTTTGTTATTTGAAAATGAAGGATCAACACACCAGAAGTGCAGATGAGCACCTTACCCACTCCCTAGCTGTCAGCCAGCCGGGAAAGGGAGACACAGTTTAACACCCTCAAGGAACTGAATTCTGAAAACAATTTTTAATGAACAGGGAAACAAATATTTCTCCTGAGCCTCCAGGTCCCCACTGACACTATGACTTTTGGTCTTGAAAGATCCCAATGATTAAACCCAGTCAAACTCACCCAGATTTCTGACCCTATAAAATTGTGAGCTAATAATGGATGCAATTTTAAGCTGCTAAATTTGTGGTAATTAGCAACAAAACTAAAATATATCAACTTTCTTCCTCCCAGTAGAGTCTTGGTAGGAAATGAATTGAAGATGAAATACAAACATTTTAAGTCTGAGTAAAATATTTTTATGTGCTTGAAATTTTTTTCCTTCATTTAGATGTTTGAGGTTGGTTAAAGAAAGTTTTGGAATTAACATAAACAAACTATAAGAGTCTATATATTTGTTAATGAATATCAGTCCTTGTCTTATCAAACATTCAAAGATAAATTAAATAACTTTAAGACAGAATTGGGGCCGATGCTGTGGTGCAGAGGGTTAATGCCCTAGCCTTCAGTGTTGGCATCCCATGTGGGCGCTGGTTCAAGTGCCGGCTGCTCCACTTCTGATCCAGCTTCCTGCTAATGTGCCTGGGAGAGCAGCAGAGGATGGTCCAAGTCCTTGGGCCCCTGCATCCATGTAAGAGACCTGGAAGAAGCCCCTGGATTCTGGCTTCAGATTGGCTCAGCTCTGGCCTTTGCAGCCATTTGGGGAATTGAACCAGCAGATGGAAGACCTCTCTCTGTGTTTCTACATCTCTCTCTTTAACTCTACCTTTCAGATAAATAAAATCAATCTTCAAAAAAATCATAGAAGTTTTATATTCTGAATAGAAATTGATCTCCAGGCTCACTTCTTTTTGTATTCCTTCTTGGATAGGAAGTGGCAGGAATGGGAGAGAATTGGTTAACTCTCAGTCTTGGTGAGATCTAAGTATTTAAAAAAAATCACAGCCATTTACTTACCAACATTAGAGATTATTAATATGTTTGGAGAAATTTAGTTTTACAATAATACACTCTGCTGGGTCATTTAATATTTGATTCATTTGAATTTATCTATAGGGAAATAGTAAAGTATTTAGCATAAATTCTAACTTTACAGTATGATAAAATGTGAATGTTTTATGGAAGCATACCCAGTAAAATAGGTTTTATTGGATGAATTCATTTAAGTTTGGCAGTAGAGAAAAAGGACGGGTAATGATCATATAAAGTCTTGGTAAGAGCACATCAATTTAGATTGCTTTAATCTGGGAATGGACTTTAGTGTTTAATTTATAAATGTGAATAATTAGCATTGTTTATGGGATTTTATAATTAAAAAAATCTCTGTACAAATCCCTGAAAGATTAAACTTGACCGCCTAATGGATGTTTAGAGAATATGCTCTGACTAATTGAGTTTTCTGGTTAACTGTGAGTTTTTATTTTGCCCATGATAATTGAAAACCTTGTTCAAGTGTACTGTTCTAATTTCTTGCCTTAAGTTTACAATGCTGAATATGAACATAATTTGATGCCTTCACAGAATTAAATCCATTATTAATTCAAGGGTTAATACCAATAACTTGAAGTCATTTATATATTAAAATATTTGTTTTTAGGGTAATTAATATGTATTTATCTGAACTTTTTCTGTACTGGTAGACATTTTCTCTTGAAGTGAAAGAACAATAATAGAGCTGTGTGAACAATTTTTTGAGTTTTGACTCAGGTACCTGAGGGACATATGAAGGTGTATGTATTTATGATTTATTATATATCTAAACCACAAGGTTGTGGAAAAACAGAAATATAAAGAAGAAACAAAAATCATATATAATCTCATTTTCACTGTTAATCTTTTTGGATGTATTGAGGTTTTTTTTTTTCTATCCATATGGTATTATATAGTATGTCAATTGTATGAAGGTCTTGAAAGAAATCAAGGAAAATTGGTTTTAACAGATAAGTTTTGGGGCAGGCATTTAGTGCAATAGTTAAGATGCCTGCACATCCCATATCAGTGCCTGGAGTAAATCCCTGCTCCTTGTTTGTGATCTGGTTTCCTGTTATTGTGCTCCCTGGGAGGCAGCAGGTGATGATTCAAGTACTTGATTCTCTGCCACCCACATGGGGGACTCTTTTTCAGCTTCTGGTTTTGGCCTTGCCTACTTCTGATTGTTGTTGGCATTTGGGAGAGTAAACAGGAGGATGGAAGATTCATTCTCTCTCTCTCTCTCTCTCTCTCTCTCTCTTTGTGTGTGTCTCTTTGCTTTTCATATAAATAAAATTAAAGAAATTAAAATTTTAAAAAGTTTATTTTGGTGCAAAATTTTTGAAATATTGAATATTGATTTAACAATGCTTCATTATAGCTAATTTAGTTAGATTTATATGAGATAATATTAAATGATAAGCATAGAATGCTTTGACAACACATCAGTGTAAAGGAATGTTCAAAATGTGGACTGTATAGGAAAGAGAAAGAAATCAGTCTTTAAGAAAGAGAAGGTGATGGAAAGGGTAGAACATTAGAATTTCAAATGTAAATATAGGCTAACCTCTTTCTAATGGAAGAGAGAAGTGACACAGCGTAATGGATAATTTAAAAGGTGTTTATATTAGTCTTGGAATGTCGTCAGAAAGGCAAAAATACACACATATTCAGACACAGGCATATCCCCCTTGGACCTGGGTGGGTGGTAGTAAGGAAACACGAGGTTAGTGAGAATGAACCACAGAGAATTCCACCACTGATGAGTAATTGAGGGTGACTCTTCTCTCAACAATGCACAATCTGTTCAAGGCCCTGACATTCAAAGAAGCCAGTGTTCTGCCCAGGGAGGGGAATTTTCTGGTGCACTGAAGGATGGCTTTTCTTCCCTCATAAATTCAATCATTCAATTTTAGAACTGAAAGGAATCTTAGAAACATTTTAACACTAATTCACTTAATGAAGGAGGATATTAAAATCCAGGGAGGTAAAGTGACATGCTGAGAGTCATTAAGCCTTTCCCTTAATGGTCAAGAACTCTTGTCCTTTAATTTCCAGTCCACTGCCTCCTCAATTATACAATGAAATCAATTAATAAACATTTAGTGAGGAACTTCTACACTCAGGGAGATATTAAATATAGTGATAATAAAGAAATGAACTGTAGTACCTCTGTCCTTATGGCATTTACATGTGTGTATCAAAAGCAAAACCATAATAACTATGTAAATAATCACATGAATTTGACTAAGCAATATCAGATATAGGGAGAAAGAGGGTACTGGGCTGGAACCATTAGAAAATAAAGGAAGTAGTGCAAATTTTGGGAATAAGTTTTAGGATTATCAAATTTAGGATTATCGAAACTATTGAATTATCACAATAGCTTTGAATTTTCAAAATACTATGTTACTCTGAAATTGTGTACTTATCTTGACTTTTATTTCATTGTCATTAGAATGTTAGTCTATTAAATTCATGCTGTTAAGTTTCTGTTTTGCTGGTTCAAATTAATGTAAGTATTTGATAGATGCTTCAAAAAAATCTACCCTGTGATACATTACTGAAATCTTTATATTGTTATTCTTATTTTTCTTTTGTATGCTCTACTTTTAGAGTACTTTTTCTATAGGAACTATAGTTATATGAATACTTTCTTACATTTCTGTTAATTTTGGCCTCATCTATTTTGAAATTCCATTATTAAACACAAATATTTATAAATCTTGTGTCTTCTTGGTGATTTGTACTCATTTCATTAGTATATGAATGACCTTCTGTATTTCACTTAGTGACTTTTCACCTTATTCCTTTCTATCTGAGATGAATATCATCACTTCCATTCTTTCCTTTTATTTGCCTGCTGATCTTTGATAAATGTTTTTGTGTTTTTTAAGAGTCTTTTAAGGGCCAATGCCAGGGCTCAATAGGCTAATCCTCTGCCTGGGGTGCCGGCACAGGGGTTCTAGTCCCGGTCGGGGCGCTGGATCTGTCCCGGTTGCCCCTCTTCCAGGCCAGCTCTCTGCTGTGGCCCCAGGAGTGCAGTGGAGGATGGCCCAAGTGCTTGGGCCCTGCACCTCATGGGAGACCAGGAGAAGCACCTGGCTCCTGGCTTCGGATCAGCATAGTGCGCTGGCTGCAGCGCGCTGGCCATTGGAGGGTGAACCAATGGCAAAGGAAGACCTTTCTCTCTGTCTCTCTCTCTCACTGTCCACTCTGCCTGTCAAAAAAAAAAAAAAAAGAGTCTTTTAAGACTATGTGTATTTTTCCAAACTAGCGTAAACTCGCTTTATATTTTTTGGTAATAGCTTTATTAGGATATAATTAATGTATCACACAATTTGCCCCATCAAGTTGACAACGTAATGGCTTTTGATAAGTCCAGAGTTGTGCAACCATTACCACAATTTTAAAATAATTTCATCACCTTAAAGCAAAATCTTATACCCTTTGGTTATCATCTCCCAATCACTCCAATCTCTATCCAGGCCCTAGGCAATCTCTAATCTACTTTCTGTCTATCCATAACTGCCTATTATGAGCAGTTCATGTAAGTGGAATTATACATGGCCTTTTGTGTCTGATTTCTTTAATTTTCTCAAGGCCTAATTATGTTGTAATGTATGTCCGTCATGCATTCCTTTTTATAGCATAATAATATTCCATTTATGCATTTAACATAGTTATTCATCAATCAATGGACATTTCGATCATTTTTACTTTTGATGTATGATGAATAACACTGCTGTGATAATTTGCATGTAAATTTTTGTGTTCTTATTTCATAACTGAATCAAATGGTTACTCTATGCTCTATTTCTTGAGCAGCTATCAGACTATTTTCCAAAATAGCTGCATCGTTTTACATTTACACCAGCAATGCATGAAGGTTTCTATTGCTCTATTACCTTGTCAACGTTTTTTATTGCTTCTCTTTTTAAGTCCAGCCATCTTAGTGGATATTAAATGCTATCTCCTCAAGGTTTTTATTTGCATACCTCTGATGATTAATGTTATCTTTTCATGTGGCTCTTGGCCATTTTTACATCTTCTTTAGAGAAATATCTATGGGGTTTTATTTCAAATACAGTCTAAGTGTCATTGCTTTTTGAGACAAGATCAAGCATTTTGCATTCATTGACTAACTTAATATTTATTTTCTATCATTTCCTGTTTTCTGTATTTTACTGTGCAGTCTTTATTGATTTTGACTCTCACACAAGATTTGGCAGTTACTGCTATAATTTTAAGTTACTATGATGTTTCATTCATAATTTATTTACACATCATTGTTTAATAAGATGAGAATTCAAAAATGTCTCCTGTCTCAGGTGAAATTAGGAATTAGCTAAACATTTACTTCAACTTTTCCACCCTCTCTTAGATGTTGTGTTTGCATGTTTGATATGATGAGCAAATTATCTTTATTAGATTATCACATTTGATACCAACATGTTATCTTTGGAATTTCTTTGTATTTAATTCATGTTTTTTTTAAAGATTTATTTATTTTTTTGAAAGGCAGAGGGAGAGCGAGAGTGAGAGAGAGAGAGAGAGAGAGGTCTTCCATCTGCTGGTTCATTTCCCAGATGGCCGCAATGACCAGAGCTGTCCCAATCCAAAGTCAGGAGCCAGGAGTGTCTTCCCAGTCTCCCATGTGGGTGCAGGGGCCCAAGGACTTTGGCCATTTTCTGCTGCTCTCCCAGGCCATAGCAGAGAGCTGGATCGGAAGTGGAGCAGCCAGGACTTGAACTGGCACCCATATGGGATGCCAGCACTGCAGGCTGCGGCTTTACCCACTACACTACAGCACTGGCCCCAAATTCATGTTTAATAAGACTCAAGTGTATTCTACATTTAATTGGATTCAGTATGAAGTTGAAGTTTTAAATTGTTTCTTCATTACTACACTATCATTTTTGGTTACTCAGTCAATAGTATATAGTATAAAACAAGTTTTTTTTTTTCAAGAAAGGCATAAATTGGTATATCTGAACTGTAGATCTATTTAGAAACTTAATTACTTTCATATGTAAATGACAGATTTGACAGCAATAAAAATTTAGATGTATACCTTTTTGAGATATCTTCACTTCCATGTTTATTGCAGCCCTTATTCACAATAACCAAGAAATGGAAAAAGCCAAATGTTCATTTACTGAAGAGCAGATAAAAAAGATGTGGCACATACACACCATGGGATTACTACTCAGCCACAAAATGATGAAATGTTGACATTTTCAACAGCATGGATAGAACTGGAGGTCATTATGTTAACAGGAATAAGCCAAGCACAGAATGATAAGTGTGATTTCATTCATATGTGGCTAAAGAAAGGTGATTTAAGTTAAAATATCATGGTTTCCAGTGGCTAGGGAGGAAAAAGGAGAAGGAAGAATGGGGAAAGGTTGATTAATGAGTGTAGGTTATGGCTAGACAAGAGTAGTAACATGTCTTCAGTACTGTTGCAAGATAGGATAATTATAGATAATGTTTATGTACTGTGTACTTCACTACAAAAAAAATCCTAGAAGATAGGATTTTAGATGTTTTCATTGTACAAAAATGTTGAATGTTTGAGGGGATAAATATATTTACCTTGACTGGACATCGTACAATGTATACGTGCACTGAAATATCACATTGTACCCCATAAGTATATGTAATTTTTATTGTTAAAATATTTTTAAAAAATAAAAATATATGTTTTTGCTTCAACAATACATACTTTCTGATATATTGTCCAGTCATGTTTGAAATTTTACCTGAGTTTGATACTGAAACCCGTTTTTCCATTTTTATATTTTTCCTGTATTTTTGAGTATGTTTTTATTACTCCTTTTTTTTTTTTTTTGACAGGCAGAGTGGATAGTGAGAGAGAGACAGAGAGAAAGGTCTTCCTTTTTCCGTTGGTTTACCCTCCAATGGCCGCTGTGCCCAGCACGCTAAGGCTGGTGCACTGCGCAGATCCAAAGCCAGGAACCAGGTGCTTTTCCTGGTCTCCCATGCGGGTGCAGGCCCAGACACTTGGGCCATCCTCCACTGTCTTCCCGGGCCACAGCAGAGAGCTGGCCTGGAAGAGGAGCTACCGGGACAGAATTGGCACCCCAACCGGGACTAGAACCCGGTGTGCCGGCACCAAAGGTGGAGGATTAGCCAAGTGAGCCGAGACACCGGTCTTATTATTGTTATATTCAAAATTTTTTCCAAGTGTTTGCATATAATTCATTTTGTCCTGTTAACCATTCTTTTGGTGAAATATTTTTATTTATTTTATAGGTTATGAAACTATTTTTAGGTTTAAATAATTAGCTAATTTTAGAGGTAGGTGATTAGACACACACACACATAGACACATACACACACACACAGACTGAGAGAGGGTAACTTTGATCATCTACAAATGAGATCATTAAATGCATATAAGGAACCAGGAACTTACTCTAGGTCTCTCACATGGGTGGCAGGGTCCTAAATACATGGGCAGTCTTTTGCTATTCCCAGACCGCTGGATTGGAGGTGGAGCAACTGGGACACTAACTGGCGTCTATAGAGGCTGCTGGCATCGCAGGTGGTGGCTTTACCTACTACTCCACAACACTCGTCCCTCTACTGGGGTCTTAATTACTAGGCCAAATGCTGTCCCTTCAAAGTAGTTTTTAATTATGTAACTGCTCTGTTTTCATGTTCAAATTGCTGTTTTAGAAGTAATTTTAGAACTGAAAGGAATTGCTGTAATATTTCTTACACATTAAGTGGCACACAGTAGTCACTTCCTTAGTCAGACTAATTAATTGCCAAATTTCAATGATTGAATTCAGTAATGATACATTGCTCAATTATGCTACAGGGTGTTTTGTAGGCAGCCTTCTATGTGGTAATTCAGAAATCAAGTTCCTTCTATCTGTGGTTCTGGTTGCTTCTACACCCTCATTGGACTACTCTGCTGGAAGTCTTGCATTCAGCACCAGAGAAGGAAGATGGAGAATCTGTTTTGAGCAATAGAAACAACCAAGCCACAAGGGAGGTTGGAGGATGTGGTCTTTCTTGGCATTCTGGAAGGGTAAAAATGGAATTGATGAACATTTAGGTGGAATTTACCACGTAGTCAAACATATGTTAACTGTTTTGGAATTCTTTAAGGCAAGACATTATACTCCTCTTTACATCCCCAGCCATGTGGCACAGAGGATTATAGGAGCTAAGTAAATGCATCTTAATGATGTGGATGACAACTCTATGTCCATTTTAAATGTGGCTTGACTTTCTTTTTAAGCAACTGGCTCATTTCAGAAGCTAAGCTAATTACAACCGCTACTATACAGGGTGAAGCACTATCTTATTTTCATGACTTGAGAAAGACCATCATGCTAGGTAGCATCTTCCATAAGAAAATCTCTTAGGAAGGTTCTTGCTCCAGGACTTTAATCTTCATTGCAAGAGCATATCATAATCAGAGTGACTGTTCTTGTATTCTTCTAGCCAAGAGTCTCATAGATTTTAATTTGTGATTTTATATTAGAAAGTCTTTAAACTGCATTACAAAGCCAATGACCAGAACAAATTCCAAATATGCTTTGGAAGTAAGCTTTCTACAGCTAAACAATTTATATAAAATATCCTTCTTATTCAAATGAACTCTGGGCAGCATTTTCTGAGCATATAGGAGCAGTTGCTTTCTGCTTGCACTTGAGATTGACACATCATGATTGTTTAGGTCTTAATGATCACTGATAAAATATTCAGTGGTACTTGAAATTTTCATTTTTATTTTTTTCTTAAAGGAGTTTTGAAATGATGCTCTTGAGTATACCATTAGAGGTATCCTATGATAAAAATACATAAAATGGTTCAGCAAAATGAAAGTGTCAATAAAAATGGTCTCTATGATGACTTTCAAAGGATGCTTGCTGCTGACCTGGCTTTTATTTATTCTTTCAATATTAATTGTTGATTTGTTGGTTTGAAAGTCTTCCTGTGAGTAGATAGGTCTAAAGCTAAAAATTTCCATTTTTTTTTATTTGAAAGAAAACACTACTCCCACGAGGAGTGGCAGGGTTTGCATGCTAGTTCCACCTATATGTGGAATGTTACTACACTCACTGAGTCTTCACTTTTCATTGTGATACATCATTGTGTTAGAGATGTTGGTTAGGAAATTTGCCTATGAAAAATTACAGAGCAATAAAGAGAAAAAAATAAAAAGCAAATGTAGCACTTCCATTCTGAATGTGTTTCCTTCTAATCCTATCCCAAATCCTCACACATCCCAAGATGTGTGTATTTGAGATAATGAAAATTGCTGGTATAAACTTTGGTATATCACCATTTTTGATCCTGCAATTAAAAAAACCATGATATTTAGAAAGACATTTCATCTAGAAAATTTTTTTTTCATCTATACAATTTTGAAGAAAATACAAGTCAGAAGTATTTTATGGAGATTAATTTTGATAAGATGTTACAATTCAGTAGCAGATATTCAAGTATAAATTTTGTATATTAAAAAATCTAGTTTCACGTTTGTTTTCTTATGCTTACGTTTTTCTAACTTCTTTATTCTCTTAAGTATTTGTTTTTATGCTGGTAAAGGACATGTGCCTTTGAATACTTTTTGGAAAATTTGGAGTGTGCCAAGACATTTACTGCTTCCCAGCAGTATTTCCTTGTTCTTTGTGCTACTGGAGCTGTACTCAGCAACTGTTCATTCTTTGCCTTCTAGGTCAATGCTAGGCTCCACCAATGTCAAGTACATAGGGATTTTAGGATACTGAAGGAAGATAAGACTTATTTCTTGGTTTCTGGTTTTTACCTGGTGATGGAAGCACAGTGCCATAGTGGGTCCTTACCTGATATCTCTTTAATTGCTGGGTCTCACCCTTATAGTATCTGTATTTTTCCTTATTCACTGTCTTTCAGCCCTCAGGGGAGGCAGACAGCCCACAGTTCATATTTCTGTTACACCTTAGAAATCTCTGCTCAGATAATATGAAAAAGAATGAAGTCAGATCGTTTTCATCTTCTATTTCATTGTTGTGGAATTGAGTCCTTGTGTTTGGACTGAAGTTTACGTATTTTCAACTTTGAAGTTTTTTTTTTTCTAATGTCATCAGTGTGGTTCTTTTTATTGTCTTTCTTTGATAGCATCTAGGTGGGCTTGACTTGCCCTTTAGAAATTAATTGAAAATCAGGTGAGAATGATTGTGAAATATCTCAATAAACTTTAGAAATTAGCACTACAATTCTGGAACTGTCAAAGTGACTCATGTAATTTCAATATCTGAGATTTCAAATTTCTTTAATGGTTTTCAATTCTAAAGAATTACAAAGGAGAATATTATCATGGGGATGGAAGAAACTCCCTTAATTCTGTTGTAAAATGTGCAAGCAGTCCTTTGGTTGATTTGGATTTATGAAAACAGACATGCAGAGCTGGGAGGTAAGGAGTAAGTTTGAAGTCAACAGAGAAATATAGCAGAAGTATTTCCTATTTATGCCAAGAAAAAGAATTATATTAGATGACATGTGAGAAATACAATAGCTGAGTTTCCTGGAATAACATTTTTCAAAAATTACAATACACACGGGATACATCTTCTTAAAAATTAATAGCAAAATCTCTCCACTCTGACAAAACAGTACAAAAACCGGGGCCGGCGCCGTGGCTCACTTGGTTAATCCTCCTCCTGCAGCGATGGCATTCCATATGGGCGCTGGTTTCTAGTCTCAGGTGCTCCTCTTCCAGTCCATCTCTTAGCTGTGGCCCAGGAGGGCAGTGGAGGATGGCCCAAGTGGTTGGGTCCCTGCACCTGCATGGGAGACCAGGAGGAAGCACCTGGCTCCTGGCTTCGGATAGGTGCAGCGCTGGCCGTAGTGGCCATTTGGAGAGTGAACCAGTGGAAGGAAGACCTTTCTCTCTGTCTCTCTCTCTCACTGTCTATAACTCTACCTGTCAAATAAATAAATAAATAAATAAATGTACAAAAACCTAGGATGTCACATTGATTGTGAATGTGGGAAACGTGGGTTTTCTATGGATCTTAGGGATACAGTGATATAACCATAGACTAGAAATTGATTTGTGCCTAATCTTAACATGTACAATAAGGCTACCTACCTAAGACTCTATTCATTTTTTTTGTTATATTTGGTTATAACCCAGCCATAGAAAACTTGGGTTGCTTTGAGGAATTTTTCTGAAAGAGTAATTATTTGTTTTTGCCAATGTGTTCCAAAGAGAAAACAATGATTCCTGAAGTTACTGTTTTTGAAAGCTGAAGATGCTATAAATACATTGAAAATTGAATGTAAGAAAAAGGAAGTCAGTGAAATTTAATATAGACAGAGGGTTGTATACCTGGCTATGTGTTTGCTCAGTATGGTTTCTATCCTTTATATTTGCTACCAAGATTAAAAGTTTGCTTGGGACAGTTGTGTTCCCAGATTTGGGGGTCGTGGGGGGGAGCTTCCAAGCTGACTTGCAACATTGTTAAATCTAGTCTTAGCCAATGAGATGTAAATAGAATTTTCGACTGAATGGAGTTTTTGAAATTTTTTCTTTTGAGAATTTGAGAAGATTGTCATTTAGCCTGGTGATTTAGAAGCTGCTTATGACATTGGTTGAGTAGCTTGTATTCCATCAGAGTACCTGTTTTTGATTCCTGGTCCCAGCTTCCCGCTAATGCAGACCCGGGAGAGGCAATAGGATGGCTCAAGTTAATTAGGTTCCTACCACACACGTGGAAGACCTGGATTGAGTTTCTGGATCTTGTCTTTGGCTTAGCTCAGTATAAGCTGTTGTGGGCATTAGGTTGAGTGAATCTATGAATGAGAGTTCTCCTTCCCTTTCTTAAAAAAATGTTTTTTTAAAAAAGACAGTTTGTGCTGGCATATATGCTTTTTGTGCCTTTTCCTGTTCTTTCCTATAATGTGAGTTTGAAGGTGTAATTATGGATCAGGAGGAGGAAAGTCACACAATTAGGATGATGGAATAGACTGAGAGAGGGGTTGTGTGGGTGATACTGGCATAGTGAAACTGTCAATTTACCAGTGGCTCTCTGTCTCTGGACTTCTCATTCTGTGGGCAAACATAAATCTTATTAGAACAGGATTTTCTTTACATGTAAATGAATATGGTTCTAACCAGTTGAGAAATTTGATCACAAACATGAATAAATTGGATGTGATGTTTGATAGGAAATTTCTGTTATGAAATCAACAATATAGTCTAAATGCAGCCATATAAATGTCTAACATGGCTTATTTGATCATTTGAGCAAAACTTCATAAATGTCATCAATAAGGAAATGTGTCATGTTTCTATATCTATGGATTTCTCACAATAGGCCAAAAATATTGGTTAAATTTAACTATCTTTTTACTGAATATTTCATAGTTTATATCAAGTGAAAGTAGGGATCAATGGACTCTATACTTCTCTTGCTTTGGTTACAGGCACAGTGTACAAATACATGAGTACACACACTCAGAAAAAAAGTAAGAGCAACGTGTAGAACAAGAGCAAGAGCGAAAGCAAGATAGAGAGAAACCTTGTGATCTTTTCTTACAAACCAATGGTCTCAAGGAAAATGGTGTCTCTTCTTTCTTTTCAAGTCCCTCACATTCCAGTAGGGTTATGGGCCTTTGGCTCTTTGCCTACCTTTTAGTGCAAATTACATTTAAGATGAAGGCTCTCAATCATAGTGGATTTAGCTTGCCTTGCTATAACAATGCTTACAGCCTATGTCTTATTAATGAATATTTCAAGCATCCAATTCTGTATATCTTGTCTTGGATGACAGGAAAACATATTAATATATCCTTTCTCTTCAGTTCATCTCAGGTTCTGACAACAGACGTTTGATCAAAGATAAAGAGTCATGGAGGTAAACAGGTACTGCTGCTGCCACACAGTTTATATCACAGAAAGTCTTCTCTCCTGGAATCACAGGTAACTCTCTGTCTCACCACTGCTGAACAGCAATACTCACTTTTTAAATTGGTAATTTAGTCAACATCAATTCATTATCAACTGTACCCAGCATGAGAAGAACTCATCAAAATCCATGTTTTGCTAGGGCTTAATTACAAATCTTTGCATCATGGTTCTAAGAATTTTCATCATCATGGGAGAACATTTTCTCTGTAAGCCTGTGAAATGCCACAGAAAATATTAGAATAGTTCTCATCCATTTTATTTAGTAAGATTACTAGCACAGCTTACTGATTCTTAGAAAGATGAATATCAGCAACATCCATAGATGTTTCTTTCTAGATCAATAATATTTTGTTGGTAATTTAAGATTATATATGTATATAGGAATATACATGCATGTATATATAATATGCATACACATCTACATATATTTTATATATTCTGTTTTTGGAATCATACAGCATGCCACCTTTCCAGATGGGCTTTTTATCACTAGGTAGTATGCATTTAATATTCCTTCATGTCTTTTCATGACTTGGTAGCTTACTTCTTAAGAAATTATACTCCACTGTATCAGTTTAACAGGTTATTCATTCACTTTTTGAAAATAGTTTAGTTGCTTCCAATTTTCAGTGATTATGAATAAAGGTGTTATAAATATTTTTGTTGGTTTTTAATTTCAACTCAATTTTAAAATCTGTAGAATTGCAATATCTGGATCACATTATAAGATTATGCATAGGTTTGGTAAAGCAAACAAACAAACCACTAACCTTTCAAGTGACTATACCATGTTGCATTTCTTTCAACAGTGAATATATGTTCTTATGGTTCTACTAGTAGTATTTGCTATTGTTAGTGTTGTGTATTTTAATCACTCTAATGCTCATACATGAGTTAATGATATCTTATTGCTATTTCAACATGCAGTTCCCTAGTAACATATAATTGAGCATCTTTTCATGTGCCCATTTTCTGTATCTTTCTTAATTAAATGTCTTTTCAGATCCTCTGTACATTTCCACCTGGATTTCATGTTTCCAATTTGCTGAGTTTTGAATTTTAAGAATTCTTGTATTGCATTTTTTTTTTTGCATCAAGTCCTTCACCAGATATGTAACTTACCTTTGCTCATAATGCCTATCCCTCAATTTCTTAATATATGCATGGGAAAAATTTCTAGCATAACTGTTTGGAAAGGCCATCCCTTTTGTTTTTTTGACAAATATCAGTTGATCTGGGCTTTCTATTTTGCTTAATTGATTTATTCTGTTCTTGTGTGGGTATTTTTAATGATTATTTTCATCTACTTGAGAGAGAGATAGAGATATATAAAGAGAGAGAGAGAGAGAAAGGGAGAGAGAGATCTTCCATCTGCTGGTTCACCTCTCAAATGCTCACAACACCCAGAGCTGGGCCAGGCCAGTCAGGAGCCCAGATCTCCATTGAGGTCTCCCAAGCAGGGGCCAGAGACCACACATGTGAGTCATCATCTGTTGACTCCCAGGATGCATTTGCAGGAAGATGAATTAAAAGTGGAATAGCCAGGACTCAAACCAAAGACTTAACCCACTATGCCACAATGTCTGCCCCATATCTATTCTTTTTAGCCCCATTGTCTTGGCTATTGTAGCTTTGAAGTATTGAAGTTGTGTATTGTCAATCAATCTTCATTTTCTTCTTCTCCTTCTTCTTATTCTCCTCTTCCTCCTCCTCCTCCTCCTTCTTCTTGTAATATTTTGTTGCTTATTTATGGATTTTGCCTCTCTGTAAATATGTTGAAGTCAATTTGTTGATATAAAAAATAACTTGCTGGCAATTAGATTGGGATTGTAATTTGAATCAATAAATCAAGTTGGTAAGAATTAATATTTTATCTATGTTAAGCCTTCAAATATCCATGGAAATTTGGAATAAATTTCCATTTATTTAGATCTATTTTCATTAAAAATTTTTAGTTTCTTCATAAAGATTTTGAGTATATTTTGCTAGATTTTTGTCTGAGTATTCCTTGTAGGTGCTAATGTAAATGACATTGAACTTCTAACTTAAAATTGCAACTGTTCATTCCTATTATATAGAAAAGAAAATGATTTTTGTATATTAACTGTGTATCCTGCAACTTTGGTAGAATTGGCAGTCAGGAGGGTTTTCTTAATTATTTTTCTTTAGAGTAGTGTTTTCTGTATAGACAGATGTGTTGCTGTAAGCAAAAATCATTTTATTTTTACCTTTCCAATCTGTAATTATTTTTCTTTAGAGTAGTGTTTTCTGTATAGACAGATGTGTTGCTGTAAGCAAAAATCATTTTATTTTTACCTTTCCAATCTGTATACATTTTTTTCTTGTCTCATTCCATTTTCCTGTTCTTCTAGTGTTGAATTAGCTAGGCATTTCCATATGATATTGAATACAACAAATGTTCCAAGGGGACATTCTTGCCAGTTCCTAATAATAAGAGGAAAGTATCTAGTTTCATAACATCACATATCATGTTAACTGTCAGTTTTTTTGTAAAATTTTTATAAACCTGAAGAAATTTCCCTCTATTCCTAATTTCTGAAAGTTTCATAGAAAAGGTTTTGAATTTTGTGTTTCCTTTCTGCATGTAATGGTATGAGCTTATGAGTTTTCTCATTGAACCTTGGACTTGATGTGAAGGAATACACTTATATTAATTGATTTGCAAATGTTGCTTGCTTGGGATAAATCTTAATCAATAATAGTGAATAATAATACTATATTTTTATACATCATTTAATTAGATTTGCTGAAATTTTCTCCAGAACTTTTGCATCCATGTTCATTAAAGATATCGGTTAATTTGTTCCCTTGTGTGTATAATGTCTTTGTGTTTTTGTTATGATAATGTTGGTTTCATAGAATGGGTAATGAAATATTAATTCTACTTCTACTTTCTGGTTGAAGGATAAAAATTATTATCATTTTTCCTAAAATTAAAATAATTAATCTGTGAAGTCATCTGGGTTAGCTTTCTTTAATGAGAAATTATTAATAATTGACTCAATTTATTTAATAGATTTAGGTCCATTCAGATTAAGTTTTTGTAGGTACATTCATGTAAGTTTTTGTAGTTTGTGTTTCTGAAAGATTTATTCCATTTTATCTAAGTTATCAAAATTTTTAGAAAAAGAGTTGTTCATAATATGCCTTTATAATATTTTTAATGTCCATGTAATCTGTAGTGATGGCCATTTTTTTCATTTGTGATATTAATAATTTTGGTCTTTCATTTGTTCTTGAATTGCCTAGATAGAGAATTTTGTCAATTCTATTGAACTTAACAATCTGAACAAATAGCTTTTGGCTTTATTTGATTTCATGTTTTCAATTTTGTTGATTGATTACATAATTTTATTGTTATTGTTGTTACATTACTTACTTAGATTTATACTATTCTTTTTTTCTAGTTCCCTAATGTGGTAGACTATTGATTTTAGATATTTCTTCCGTAATACATGCAGTCAGTGCTATAAATTCCCCTGTAAGGACTGCTTTTGCTGCACTTACAAATATTGATAATTTATATTTTCATGTCCATTTAGTGCAAAGTATGCTTGAATTTACTATTAATTAAATTAAATTAAGTGATTTGAGTCGTTTCCTCTTTGATCCATGAGTTATTGAGAAGTGTATTATATAATAGCTATACATTTTGGGATTCTTCTTGATGTCTTTATGTTATCAATTTCTAGTTCAATTCTGTTGTGGTCTGAGAGTATGCTTTGTATGATTTTTATTATTTTGCATTTCTTAAGGTGTGTTTTATAGCTTAGGTCTATCCTGGTGAATGTTTCATGTGATTCTGAGAATAATTTGTATTCTGCTGCTCTCATATTTAGTATGTCATAAATATTGAAAACAATAAGTTTATTGATGTTTTTGATGTTCATGTCATCTCTATGCTTACTTATTTTCTATCCGCTAATTTGATCACTCACGTATATAAGGGTGTAAAAGTCTCCAACTGTCACAGTAGATTACTATATTCATCCTTGCAGTTCTATCAATGTTTACCTCATGCATTTTGCTGCAAGTGCATGCATAATAACCTTTGCTAGAGCCTGGAGAATTGATCCCTTCATCATTTCTGTAACTCTCTTCTTTACCCATGATCACTTCCTGCACTGAATTCTGCCTTGTCTGAGATTACTATAGGTATTTTAGTTTTCTTTTGATTAGTGTTAATATGGTATGTTTTTTCATCTTTTTACTTTTAATCTGTATTTGTCTTCATATTTAAAGTGAGTTTCTTCTAGACAACATAGCTGATATCTTTAACCCACTTCTATAGATTTCATCTTTTAAATGATATATTTAGACTATTAAAACATAAAGTGATTATTTATATGGTTGCATTAATATCTGTAACTTTTCTGTTCATTGTATTTGATTGTGTTTTTCCTCTTTTTGTGACTTTTCTGACTTTATTTATTTTTTAAGATTTATTTTATTTATTTTAAAGGCAGATTAAAGAGAGGCAGAGACAGAGAGAGAGGTCTTCCATCAGCTGGTTCACTCCCCAAATGTCCGGAGCTGGGCCAATATGAAGCCTGGAGCCAGGACCTTCTTCTAGGTCTCCCACAAAAATCTAAATCCACTTGCAAATAACATTGTTTTTCTTGAGGGTGTAATATAGGCACTTCATAACTGAGCATTCCCAGTTCCCCTAGACCGACCCTTATAGCATTGTTATAATTTATTTCATTTATCCATATATTATAATCACTGAATACATTATTGGGTTTTTGCTTTGAACAGTTAGCTATTACATAAACAATAGGAAAGAAAATAGATTATATTTCATTTTCAATTATTTATTCTGTTATGCATTCCCTTGCTTTGTGTGGATCCAACTTTTGCATATATGTTACTTTTCTTCTCCCCAAGCATTTTATTTTTTTATAAACTTATTTATATTCCAAATAAAATTAGTCCATGAATTTCATATTGTCCAACTCAAACCTTTTATACAGATACCCTTGCTGCAATTTGTACTCAACAATTTGAAGTTGTTGAGTCTCTGAAAATGTGACTGTCTAAATCCAAAGGCACACGATTTATCTATAAGGCAAGAGGATTGAGCTATCCAAAAAAATCTTGATGTTCCTTTATTGGCACATGATTCCTGACTTGCATACAGTGATGCACTCACTCAGTAGAGTCTTGTGCACAAATGTGTTACACTTTGCCTATCGATGGAATACATCTATGTGTAAGGATTTATACATCAAAAACATTGGCTTTGTCCAGGGTGCCTATTAACTAATTTCTGAAAAAGTGACATTAACTTTAGCTATTTTATGGCACTAAAAATCTTATGCATTAGGAAGCTTCTCGAAAAATGCGTCTGTACAATGGGCATTGAGCAGAAAAGAGTCCATTATCCCGCCCAGACAAAGACACTGGAGAGAGCTTCCCACTGACACTACAACCACGTAAGCACCAATATGGAATATTTTATTCTGAGAGCCTATGTCCGGGGGGGCATAATTAGGTGACAACTGTCTCATGTCTAACTTGGCTTTAGAGCACCAAGTCTGTTTGATGGTGGCAGCAGGCACTATTATATTCAAGTAAATTAATGCCCATTTAAAAACTGCCAATTTGAGATGACACACAATCTGCTATCCAAATGGTGTGAATATTTGAAGAAACTAATGGCAGGGCCAGCACCGTGGCTCACTTGTTTAATCCTCCGCCTGCAACGTCGGCATCCTATATGGGCACCAGGTTCTAGCCCCGGTTACTCCTCTTCCAGTCCAGCTCTCTGCTATGACCTGGGAAGGCAGTAGAGGATGCCCAAGTGCTTGGGCCCCTGCACCTGCATAGGAGACCAGGGAGAGGCACCTGGCTCCTGGTTTCGGTTTGGCACAGCACTGGCCGTAGTGGCCATTTGGGGAGTGAACCAATGGAAGAAAGACCTTTCTCTCTGTCTCTCTCTCTCACACTGTCTATAAAGCTACCTGTCAAATAAATTTTTTAAAAAAAGAAACCAATGGCAAGTTGTGTCTGTTTCCCAGGTATGGAGATATTAACACAGTGATTCAAATCTCTTTACTCAATTCACTTAGCCCTGAGGTCATCCTGCAAACTGCATATCAAAACTATGAAATTAATGATAAAGTTTGACAATTATGTTACTTACACAAGTCAAACTTGAAAAATCATAAAGTTTATTCTGAGAGACATGCATCAGATTCTTTGTGTTCACAGTTTTATTGTAGCAAAGCAACTTGTACAGTTCTAACTTTTTTTTTTTGACAGGCAGAGTGGACAGTGAGAGAGAGACAGACAGAAAAGTCGTCCTTTTCCATTGGTTCACCCCCAATGGCCGCTGCGGCCAGTGCGCTGCGGCCGGCACACAGCGCTGATCTGATGGCAGGAGCCAGGTGCTTCTCCTGGTCTCCCATGGGGTGCAGGGCCCAAGCACTTGGGCCATCCTCCACTGCACTCCTGGGCTGCAGCAGAGAGCTGGCCTGGAAGAGGGGCAACCGGGACAGAATCCGGTGCCCCGAATGGGACTAGAACCTGGTGTGCCAGCGCCGCAAGGCAGAGCATTAGCCTATTGAGCCACAGTGCCAGCTGTACAGTTCTAATGTTTAAAATTGAGTATGATCTTTCTTAAAAAATAATAAACAGGAGCAAAATTACAATGAAAACGTTAATTCCAAATAAGTTCCCACAGGTTCATCTAGTTTGTAGATTTTCCCATTGAGTGGCAGGGCTCCAGTCATCATTAAGGAGAATTTTATTTTCAAAAGTGTCATCCTAAACTGTAAGGACGTCCATTAAGCATCACCATCAGACATGCAGGAGGAGAATCCATGTTGTCAAACGACTTACTTAACCCACCCAAGCACCTCAAACCTATCCTTTTTTATGTTTTTTTTTTTTCTTTTTTTCAACCATGACAAAGTAGACAGATCCGTGCTGGTGAATGCTAACCGTCCATGTTCACACAGAGGTACACGGTCATCTCTGAGTCCAGTATAAAAAGAAAGGAGGGAAAAGCTAGACTTCTGAGCTCTGCTACACAGGCCCTGGCCCCCTCCAGCTCCCAGCAGAGCCAAGGGGGCAGAAGATTTTCTTTTTTCCCACAGAGCATGGTGGTGTCGATTCCTTACAATGTTGAGGAGACAAAAAAGGAGAAAAATGAATTTGGAAGAGACAAAGAAGAGATTCTTTCAAATCGTATTTTGCCTAAGGTATTTCCCCTACAGTAAGGTGAGAATCATGGTATAGAGAAAAGAGGCCTCAAAAACAGGGAGACTTGGAGCTGGCACTGCTGCATAGAGGGAAAAGCTGCCACCTGCAGTGCCAGTGTCCCATATGGGAGCTAGTTCGAGTCTCGGCTGCTCCATTTCTGATCTAGTTCTCTACTATGACCTGGGAAATTAGTGGAGGATGGCCCAAGTGTTTGGGCCCTTGCACCCACCTGGGAGACCCAGAAGAAGCTTCTGGCTCCTGGCTTCGGATTGGCAACAGCTCCAGCTGTGTGGCCATCTGGGGAATGAACCAGCAGATGGAAGACCTCTCTCTCTCTCTCTCTCTCTCTCTCTCTCTGCCTCTGCCTCTCTGTGGCACTGCCTTTCAAATAAATAAATAAATCTCTCTTTAAAAAAAAAAAAGAAACAAACAAAAACAGGGAGACTGAGCACCGGGGGTTGGGAGGAACAAGAAGATGAGAACATGCTCCCAGAGACTGGAGAGAATTAAAAAAGCTGGAATCCATTGGTGTTTTCTACTAGTTACCATCTACTTTATTCTCCTCTCCTTCTCTTTCATCATCTTCCTCTTCCTCGCCTTCATCTTATCTCCATCAATGTCTTCCAATCCTCCTCCTTCTTCTCCTTCATTATCCGTATCCAAACCAAATAGCACTGTAATGGATTCAGCCAAATCTCATCCTTGCTGGTCTCTCCTAACCCATCTGCACCTGCATAGGAAAGGTCAGGAAACCAGGGACAGAACTCACTGGCCCCTCCTGCTGCTTCTTCCTACTGGCTTTGTTCTGCATTTGGATTGAACATTGCAACAAATCCTTTCAAGATTTCCATTTGGTTTCAGTGGGCTTTAAAGACGGATCATCACTCTCATTCAGATGAAATTTTGTAGAGACAACTTCATTTCTGAAGTAAGGATTTCCATCAAATTACAAATCTGTTCTATAACCAGATTTAACATCTGCAGATGCTGTCCCTTCCACTCTGGTCAGATAGTGCAGCACCTCGCCATCCTCCTCCCCAAGCAGTGCAAGAAAGTGTGGGTGGTTGACAAATGCTGTTACCACCAAGATTTGTTTTGTTGTTGATCAGTTCTGACCTCTTCTGAAAAAACGGTTGGCTGAGTTTGTTATATTTCTGTTCTACTTTCAAAATCTCTTCACTGACTTGTTCACCAAGTCTACTTTGCTTTGTATTTCATCAATATGTTCAGTCGTGTCTTGTTCTTCTCCCTTCTAACAAACCCTGAGAGGCCCCTGAGTCCTCTGACTTCCGGCCAGGAGCTGGTCTCAGCGTCTTCGTCTGAGGCGTGAGTGAACACTGCTATCTAGGGGGTATGCTTCAAGGAACGTCCACGTGCCAGCACCAGGCAGGAAGAAGCCCTGAGAACCTCCCCAGAGATTTTACTACCAGGAGTCTTCAGCACGGTTATAGAAAAGTCTGATTAGGAAAAAATATGCACAAATTTCAAAAGTTTTTATACTAAAGTAAATTTACTGTTTCATCCCACTTTCCACTAACTTTTTGAGGTATTTTTTTGTAGGACAGGGCTAGTGATAATAAAATCCCTCAGGTTTGTTTGAGAAAAAACGCTGTTGAAGAATAATTTCACTGGAGACAGATTTCCAGATTTACATTGGTATTGCTTTTCTTTCACAACTGTAAATATTTCTCTTTGCTCTTGCTGTCATGATTTCTAACAAGGAGACAAATGTAATTTTTCTTGTTCCTGTATAGATAAACCATTCCCCCCCCCCCTTCCTTTTGCTCTTTTCAAGATACTCTCTTTTTCTTTTGCTTTCTGCAATTTGGAATTGATATCCCTATGCATAGATGATTTCATTATTTGTTCTTAATGTTTTCTGAGCTTCCTAGATCTTTGACTTTTTGTATATTTGTTGATCTTCGAAAATTATTAGGCAGCATTACTTCAACTATTTCTTCTGCTCCTATTCTCAGTTTGCAAAGGTCATACCTTTTGTAATTGCCCCACAGTTCTTGATAATATTTTGTTTGTTTATTTGAGAAGTAGAGAAACAGAAGGAGAGAGCAAGAGCTCCTGCTCCCGTCCAAGGCTCAGACCCCAAATGCTACGTCAGCATTGGAAGTCAGGAATCGATTCAGATCTCCTGCATAGGCGGCAGAAATCCCCCCCTTTTAAATCTTTTTTTTAATTTGTTTGACAGGTAGAGTTATAGACAGTGAGAGAGAAAGAGACAGAGAGAAAAGTCTTCCTTCCATTGGTTCACTCCTCAGATGGCCGCTACAGCCAGCACTGCACCAATCCGAAGCCAGGTGCTTCCTTCTGGTCTCCGACGCGGGTACAGGGGCCCAAGCACTTGGGCCATCCTCCACTGCCTTCCCGGGCCACAGCAGAGAGCTGGACTGGAAGATGAGCAACTGGGACTAGAACCCGGCACCCATATGGGATGCCAGTGCTGCAGGAGGAGGATTAAACAAGTGAGCCAGGGGTCAGCCCAAGAAATCCTCCCCCTTGCACCATCACTGCTGCCTCCCAGGGTCTGCGTTAGCAGGAAGCTGGAGTTAGGAGCCGGAGCCGGGGCTCACAGTTAGGCATTCTGATGTTACTCACAAGAGTCCTTTCAGGCTTCTTAATTGCTAGGACAAATGCCTGCCACAGGTTCTTTTCCACTTTGAAATTCAGTTTGCAAAGTTACTATGATAAATCTTCAGTGTCAGTGAATCTTTTCTTGGCTGCACCCAGTATGCTGAAACAGACATTCTTCACTGCTGTTACAGGGCTTTTGCTGTCTTACATATCTGCCTGATTCTTTCTTAGAGATTAAATTTTATGCCTATATTGCTCGTTTGTTCTTTCATGTTGTCTATTAGAGTCCTTAATATTCCTTGTGTTCATAGTTGAAAAAAATTCCCTTGCCAGATAATTCCAAACTCTGTTGTATCTGTGTCTGATTTCGATACTGTTTTGTATTTTCAGACTGTGGTTTCCTTCCCTTATAGTGTTCCTTTGAAAGTTGTATTGGAAGATGGAGAACAAAGGCTGTACATGTGAGATTTTGTGTTAATTTGTGCAAGAATTAGGCTGTACTTATTGTTTCAGTTGATAAATGTGGTAGACTATTTAAATTCCTCTGGTTTCCTCCTTCGTTTCATCTCCTGTTGTGCTTGTGTTTCTAAGAATTTCTTAAATAAAACGTGTGTCTTGCAGGTGTCTTGATTTTAATCCAATGTCACGATACTGCAGCCCCGTGGATGTGGTGGTAAGGCCTCAGAGAGGAAAGCATTCTAAAGTGTTATGATTATATCTAGTTTTTGTGTGTGTGTGAACTCCCGTCCCTGGGCTGTGACTTTTAGAAGCATTTCTTAGCAATCTACCTCTCTAGACAAGAAGTAGTGTAGGCTGGAGTGGATAATGGTGCTTCCTCCAGGTCAGATAAGGCTCTGGTATTGTAGTTTCTTATAGAGGACAGGCCTTTCTCATGCCTTTGATCATGTTTCAAAATAGTTTTGCCCTCTCTCTGACTGAAAAAAAGAGGCTGCTTTTCTCATATATTCACTTTCAAGTCTGAGTGGTCTTCCTGGAGGTAAAATTCAAAAAATTATGAACATCCCTTCTAAGATACAGCCCTAGATTTTCTTTTTCACATTTTATTTATTTTTTAAAAGTATTTTATTTATGTATTGGAAAGGATTTCAGAGAGAGAGAGAGAGATGTCTTACATCAGCTGGTTCATTCCCCAGATGACCACATTGGCCAGCACTAGGCCAGGTTGAAGCCAGCAGTCAGAAGCTTCATCTGGGCCTCCCACGTGGGTGGCAGGGGTCCAGTCACATGGGCCATGTTATGCTGCTTTTCCCAGGCCATTAACAGGGAGCTGGATTGCAAGTGAAGCAGCCTGGACATAAACCGTCACCCATACGGGATGCTGCATATAGGAAGCAGATTTACCCTCTATGGCATAATGCTGGCCCTCTTTTTTAGATTTTAAAAGCATGGTATCAATTAGGAGACATCCTCGAACATATATAGTAGAGGAATTGATAATATTAATATAAGAAGAACACGAACAAAGCAACATTTCAGTGAAAACTATGACAAAAACATGGATAAAATACAAGTACCCAAAGGATGCTCCTATAAACATACTCTAAAATTTCACCCTTGCCAAATATTTTATTTTTATTTTGTTGTGCTAAGTCACTTAATATTAGATCTACTCTCTTAATCATTTTGACGTGTGTAGTTTTGTTAGCTGTAATCACTCTGTTGTATAGCAGAAGTCTAGGTCTTACTCAGCTTGCATATTGGAAGCATTATATCCATTGGTGCTCCCTCTCCCCAGTGGCAGGGACTGATAGGATCACTGCTCCAGACTGAATATTTGTGTTCCCTCATTCAGAGCCTTGATGAATGGGAACAGTGCCTTTATTTTTTTTTTAACATTTATTTATTTATTTGAAAGTCAGAGTTACACAGAGAGAGAAGGAGAGGCAGAGAGAGGTCTTCCATCTGCTTGTTCACTCCTGAATTGGCCACAATGGCCAGAGCTGTGCCAATCTGAAGCCAGGAACCAGGAGCTTCTTTGGGGTCTCCCATGTGTGTTCAGGGGCCCAAGGACTTGGACCATTTTCTACTGCTTTCCCAGGCCATAGCAGAGAGCTGGATCATAAGTGGAGCAACTGGGATTCGAACCGGCACCCATATGGGATGCCGGCACTGCAGGTGGTGGCTTTACCTGATATGCCACAGTGCCAGCCCCGTAGGCTTCTTAACTATCATCTAAACTGCTAGGCCCAATATCCACACTACTTCTTTGATAATATGGATTTTTTTACTTGAATCTGAGAAATCTTTGCTTAATGCAAGCAAGGAAACAGATTTTTTTTTTCTAAAAGCTTAAGAATTACATTTACATTTCATTTTTAATTCATTTTAGTTGATTTTTGCTTATGGAATTAAGTGTGGATTGAAGTTTATTTTTTTTTAAACATGAATGCCCCAATGCTCTAGCATCTTTGTTGAACAGGTTATATTTTGGGGCCAACATTGTGGCATAGGGGCTCAAGCCACTGTCTGCATTGTGGACATCCTGTATTGTTGTGCTGATTCCAGTCCAGGCTGCTGCACTTCCAATCTGGTTCCCTGCTACAGTGCCTGGGAAAGCAGAGGAAGGTGGCCCAACTCCCTTCCACTCATGTAGAAGACCAGGATGGAGTTCCTGGGTCCTGGCTTTGACTTGGGACAGTCCTGGCTATTTTGGTCATTTGGGGAGAAAGCCTACAAATAGAAGATCTCTTTTTCTCACTCTCCTTTTTTTACTTTAAGATTATTTAAATTTTAATTTTTAATTAGTTTTTAACGGATATAATGTGATTTGTAGACACACTTCTAAGAACATAATGATATTCCCTTCCTCCTTCTTGTCTTCTCTCCCCCTCTCTCACTCCCACCCTCCTGACCCTACTGTTCAAATAAATACCTTCTACGATCAATCAATCAATACAAAATAAATAAATCAAGAGTTATTTCTCGATTCTTAATTTCGTTGCATTTTTTTTACACTAATGGAACATTATCTTGAGAACCATTGCTTTATGATATATTTTAAAGTCAGCACTTCACAATTTTTTTCAAACTTATTTTGTTGACTGTAGGTCCTTTACATTTCCTAATACATTTTAAAATTATAGTTTTAATTCCTTCCAAAAATAATGCTAGGATTTTGTCTGTAATTCTATAAAGTATGTAAGTCAAGCTAGGTAAAATTAATATATTAATTTGATACATGAACATGGTTGTAGATCTCCATTTATTTAGTGCTTATTTTATTTCTCAAAGCAATGCTTTGAAGTTTCAGTGTAAAGTTATGCACATATGCTTTCATATTCATCCTAAAATATTTCATAAGTTTGATGCTATTAAAATTATATTTTTAATTTTAAAATTATATTTGTTTCTGGTTTATAGAAATATTATTAAATTTTGTGTGTCTATCTTATATTCTAATATTCATATATTAATTTTAAGATCTAATACAATAATAGTTTGAGAGAAATATGGTCTTATTAAGAAATGGTATTAAAGAATTTTAATATCCATATTTAAAAATTAATTCTAATCTGCATGTTATACCACAAACAAATGTCAACTCTGAATGGATTAGAGACTAATTGTAAGAGGTCTCTGAAGATATAGTTAAAAATATGAAGGATGAATAATTCTGAATTATAAGAGGTCCTAATTGCATTGGTAGAGGACATTAAAGAAACACAAGAAGACATAGAGGAAAGAAAGAAGATGTGAAGAAGGAGGAAAATTTTAAAAGGATGGAAACACATAAAAAGGAATGCCAAGCATTTCCAGTAGCCTCCAGAAATAGGAGGGAAACATGGGCTAATTCTCCCTCAAAGCTTTGAGGTAAAGCCATCATTGCTGACACCTGAATCTTGGATTTCTGGCCTCTAAAACAGTGAAGGGATAAATTTTGTTGTTTTGCAACATGCAATTCATGGTGATTTGTTCTGGAAGATCTAGAAAACTTTCTCATAGACATTAAAGAAGAGAAAATTTCTGGACAGAGGAGCATTATATACTCCTTTAAGGGCTAATTTACCAAAAATGCATAGCAATAGTAAATACATATGCAATAAACAACAAAGGAACAAAACATATAAAGCAAAATGGGTAGACTGAAGAATTCCATTTTCTTCTTTTTTATAGCTGAATAATATTCCAGTGTGTGTGTTTGTGTGTGTGTATGACATTTTCTTTATTGATCCATCTGATGATGAACACCTTGATTAATTCCAATTTGGCTATTGTGAACAGTGCTGCTATAAACATTGTGGTGCAGGTATCTTTTAGATATTATGTGTTCATGTCTTTTGGTTATATGGCCAGTAGAGGGATTGCTGGATAATATGAAAAGTCTATTGCCAGTTTGTTTAAATCATAATGTTTTCCCCAGTAGCTGTGCTAGTTTACATTCCCACCAACAGTGTATAATTTATCTCTATAAAAGAATGAAATTCTGTCATTTCGTAAATATGATTGGAATGGGAGGATATCATGTTGAGGGACATAAGCTGGATACAGAAGGACAAATAATGTGTGCTCTTGCCTATATGTGGTAGCTAAAGTTAAATTAACAAAATAAAATGAAAGAAGAAATGCCTGTCCATCAATTTTGCTAAAAATACAATGTTTCATCAAACTTTTAAATATTTCTCAAATTGTTATGAATTATGTACATTAAAATACGTTTAATGATTTTATGACTTTTAAAATTTATAGGAGTGAACTTTGACATCTTTTCACTTGATTGTTTCTTATAGACCTTACCTATTTTCCTGCTGAGCTATGATCTTTAGTTTTTATTTGTTGATCTATTCATTTTACTTAGTGAAGCATTATATCTTTGACTATTATGTAATTTAAAACTTATCTCAAAAATAAAAAAAGAAGAAATGAAGGAAAAGCAGATATATCTACAGAGTAAGAGACTGATACACCCTTTTCCCCAAACTAGTAAAACAACTATACAGGAGAGCAGCATGAATATAAAAAAAACTCTGGAGCACTGTAAGCCAATTTATATAGTACATATATAGTATTCCTATATTGACAGCAGAAAATACATTCATTTCAAATGCTCATGGAATGCCAACCAAGATAAACCATATCTTGGGTCCTAAAACAAAACTTCATCACATCTTGAAGAAGTGAAATCATGCAGAATGTATTATTTGTCCATAATGGAGTCAAACTAGAAATCAATAATAGGTAACAAGAAAAATTCAATAAGTTAGAAATTCAGTAGTACATTTCCAAATAATCTGTGGGTCAAAAAGTCTCAGGAAAGTTAATAATATCTTGAATGGGTGAAAATAAAAGTGCAACTTTCCAGAGTCTGTTGACTCCAGCTACACCAGTGCTGAGAGGG
The DNA here is from genome assembly GCA_949820135.1 of Sylvilagus floridanus. Classification (NCBI taxonomy): domain Eukaryota; kingdom Metazoa; phylum Chordata; class Mammalia; order Lagomorpha; family Leporidae; genus Sylvilagus; species Sylvilagus floridanus. The sequence continues at coordinate 15,328,550 of OX463243.1, forward strand.
TAATTTATAGCACTAAATGCGAACATAAGCCTTGAGTCAATTATCTAAACTCCGACCTCAGAAACCTAGAAAAGCAACGACAAAATAGGCTCAAAATAATTAAAAGATGGGGATCAGAGTTGTGGCATAGCAGGTATTGTCATTGCCTGAGTTATAAATAAATGAACAAACAAACAGACATTAACAAATACAATGCAGCAAAATTTTTAAAGAATTCTTCACCGGGATCATGTGCCACTTATTCTTGAATGAAATGGTTGTCTATGGCCAGCGCTGCAGCTCACTATGTTAATCCTCCGCCTGCAGTGCCGGTCGGGGCGCCGGATTCTGTCCTGGTTGTCCCTCTTCCAGTCCAGTTCTCTGCTATGGCCCAGGAGTGCAGTGGAGGATGGCCCAATGTCCTTGGGCCCTGCACCCCATGGGAGACCATGCTCCTGCCTTTGGATCGGTGCGATGCGCTGGCCACAGCACACCAGCCGTGGCGGCCATTGGAGGGTGAACCAACGGCAAGGGAAGACCTTTCTCTCTGTCTCTCTCTCACTGTCCACTCTGCCTGTCAAAAAAAAAAAAGAGAGAGAGAGAGAGAGAGAGAGAGAGAGAGAGAGAAAGAAAGAAAGAAAGAAAGAAAGAAAGAAAGAAAGAAATGGTTGTCTATGTAGAAAATTCCTAAAAACTATGAAAGAAAAATTTAAAAAAAAAATGAGGCTGGCATCGTGGTGCAGTGGATTGTGCCACTGCTTGCAACACCAGCATCCTGCATGGGCACCAGTTGGAGCTGGATGGTTCCACTTCCTGTGCTGCTCTCTGCTAATGCACGTGGGAAGGCAGCGGAAGATGGCCCAAGTGCTTGGTCTCCTGCACTCACATGGGAGACTTTGATGAAACTCCTGACTGTTGGTTTTGGCCTGCCCCAACTTTAGCTGTTGTGGCCATTTGAGGGGCGAACGAGTGTGTATGGAAGATGTGTGTGTATGTGTGTGTGTCTCCCTCTTTTTTTCTCTATAAATCTGCCGTTCAAATAAATAAAATGAATCTTTTTTTATAACGCTTTTATTTAAAGAATATAAATTTCCAAAATACAGCTTATAGATTACAATGGCTTCCCCCCCCATAACTTCCCCCCCACCTGCAACCCTCCCCTTTCCCACTCCCTCTCCCCTTGCTTCACATCAAGATTAATTTTCAATTCTCTTTATATACAGAAGATCAGTTTACTATATATTAAGTAAAGATTTCAACAGTTTGCCCTCACATAGCAACACAAAGTGAAAAATACTGTTGGAGTACTAGTTATAGTATTAATTCACAATGTATAGCACATTAAGGACAGAGATCCTACATGATATATTTTTTTAAAAAATTGATTAATTTTCTAGGCTATTTCCAATTTAACACCAAGATTTTTTTTTTCATTTTTAATTATCTATATAGAGAAGATTGATTCAGTATATACTAAGTAAAGATTTCATCAGTTTGCACCCACACAGAAACACAAAGTGTAAAATACTGTTTCAGTGCTAGTTATAGCATTACTTCACATTGGACAACACATTAAGAACAGATCCCACATGAGACGTAAGTACACAGTGACTCCTGAAGTTGATTTAACAATTTGACACTCTTGTTTATGGCGTCAGTAATCTCCCTAGGCTCTAGTCATGAGTTTCCAAGGCTATGGAAGCCTTTAGGGTTCGCCGACTTCGATCTTATTCCGACAGGGTCATAGTCAAAGTGGAGGTTCTCTCCTCCCTTCAGAGAAAGGTACCTCCTTCTTTGATGGCCCCGTTCTTTCCACTGGGATCTCACTCGCAGAGATCTTTCATTTAGGTCTTCTTTTTTTTCCAGAGTGTCTTGGCTTTCCATGCCTAGAATATTCTCATGGGCTCTTGAGCCAGATCTGAATGCTTTAAGGGCTGATTCTGAGGTCAGAGTGCTATTTAGGACATCTGTCATTCTATGAGTTTGTTGTGTCTCTCGCTTCCCATGTTGGATCATTCTCTCCTTTTTTGATTCTATCAGTTAGTATTAGCAGACACTAGTCTTGTTTGTGTGATCCCTTTGACTCTTAGACCTATCAGTGTGATCAATTGTGAACTGAAATTGATCACTTGGACTAGTGAGATGGCCTTGGTACATGCCACCTTGATGGGATTGTATTGGAATTCCCTGGCCTGTTTCTAACTCCATCATTTGGGGCAGTTCCGATTGAGCATGTCCCAAATTTTACATCTCCTCCCTCTCTTATTCCCACTCTTATATTTCACAGGGATCACTTTTCAGTTAAAATTTAAACACCTAAGAATAATTGTAAACAGTAACTTGATCAGCTCTTGTGCTGACTGCTGTTGTACAATGTAATACTTTATCCATTTTAGTAATTTTTTTTATTCTAGTACTATTGGTTGAACTCTGTAATTAATAAAATGAATCTTAAAAACAAATCAAAAACATCTCCTAGAATTAATGAGAAAATGTAGCAGGAATTCAGGACACAACTTAAACACACAAAAGTCCATTGTATTTCTATATACTAGTAATGAACTATTGAAACTTGAAATTGAAAACAAACAGAAAAAAAAAGGAGGAAGGGGGAAAGGGACAAGGGTTTGGCCTAGCATTTAAGACATTGATTAATATGCCTGGATCCCACATTGGAATTCTGAGTCTCACTACATGCTTCTGTCTCCCAATTCTGCTGACTATTATAGCAGACCTTGGGAGGGAGACAGCAAGTGAGGGCTCCTGGAAGACTTGGATCGAATTCTTGGCTTCCAGCATCAGCCCTGAGCCCAGTTCTGCCATTGTAGGCAGTAAGGTAGTGAACTAGTAGAGGAGAGCTCTGCTTCTGTGTCTGTGTCTCTATCTCTTTGCCTCTTGCCTTTTCTCCGTTATCTCTGCTTTTCCAATAAATAGAAAAATAAATTTGAAAAAAAATTTTAAAAAGTAAATTTATCAGAACATTCATTAATGTACGAATCTAAAAGAATATGTACAGAATTTGAGAAAAACTACAAATTGCTGATGAAACAAATCGAAGAGTAACTAAGTAAGTGGAGAAATATCCCATAATCATCTATAAGAAGATAATATTAAAATGTTAAGTCGTTCCATCTTCACTCATAGAATCAATGCAATTCCTATCAAAATCCCAGGTTATTCTGTAGATATTGAGTTTCTAAGTTGGAAACTCAAAAGGAAATGTAACAAGAAAGACTAAAAACAACTTTGAAAAAGAAAGACCAAGCTAGAGGAACGAGTTTACCTGGTTGGAAGTTACCATACAGCTACAGTACTCAGAAATGTGGGTATTGGCAGATGGACAAACACATCCGTCAGTGGAACAGAAAAAAACACATAAATAAATGCACACGAATGTGACTAATAGATTATGGACAGTACAAAAGGAATGCAATGGAAGAAAGATAGCACTTCAAAAAATGGTACTGGAGCAAGTAGATAGCCCAAGGAAAACATAAAAGCCTTTACCTAAATCTTACACCTTATAAAATAATTAACAGAATTCATGGCATATTTAAATTTCATATGTAAAATTGCAAATTTTTACAAAGACATAGAGGAATATTTTGGGGATATAAGATCAGGCATTATGTTCTTAAATTTGAAACCAAAGCACCACACACAAAAGCAAAACACTGGAATATAGGACTTCATCAACATCTGGAACGTTAACCCCATGAAAAAGCCTGTTAAGAAGAAGGAAAGAGGGGCTGATATTGTGGCACAGAGGGTTAATTACTGCTTACAATGACCACATCCCAAATTAGAGTGTCAGTTCAAGTACTTGCTGCTCCACTTCCAATCCATCTCCCTGGTAATGTGACTGGGAAAGCACTGGATGATGGCACAACTTCTTTGGTCCCTTATACCCATGTGGGAAACCTGGATGAGCTCCTGGCTTCTGTCTTTGACCTGGCCCAGCCCTGGCTGATGAGCCTATTTAGGGAGTGAACCAGCAGATGGAAGATCTCTTTCTCTCTCTCAACTTTTCCCTCCCTCCCTCTCTCCCTTCCCACCCCCAAGCTTTGCTTTTTCAAATAATAAATAAATAAATCTATGTTTGAAAAATGAAGGAAAGATAAGTGAGAGCCTAGGAGAAAATATTTATAAGGTACATAGCCAAAAAAGAATTGGATATAGAATATATAAAGAACTCTTACACAGCAGCAGTTGATAAAGCAAAGACAGAAAATGGGTAAAGGACACAAAGAGACACTTCCTGAAAGTGAACATGGATGGCAAATAAGCACCTGAAATGATAGGCGATTTCATTACCCATAAGGAAATACACATTAAAACATAATATCATGATGGATCTATCAGAATGACTTTTAAAATAGTGGTAATAATAAATAAAATAATAATAAAAAAATAAAAAAAATCTTGGTGTTAAATTGGAAATAGCCTAGAAAATTAATCAATTTTTTAAAAAAATATATCATGTAGGATCTCTGTCCTTAATGTGCTATACATTGTGAATTAATACTATAACTAGTACTCCAACAGTATTTTTCACTTTGTGTTGCTATGTGAGGGCAAACTGTTGAAATCTTTACTTAATATATAGTAAACTGATCTTCTGTATATAAAGAGAATTGAAAATGAATCTTGATGTGAAGCAAGGGGAGAGGGAGTGGGAAAGGGGAGGGTTGCAGGTGGGGGGGGAGTTATGGGGGGGGAAGCCATTGTAATCTATAAGCTGTATTTTGGAAATTTATATTCTTTAAATAAAAGGGTTATAAAAAAATAAAAAAAATAAAAAATAAATAAAATAAAATAGTAGTAATATCAACCATTGTGAGGATGCTGAAAAACTTGCTTGCTTGTGTGCTGTTGGTGGAAAATTAAAATGGTGAAGTCACTCTGGAAATGACTTTTAGGTTCTTAAACATAGCACCATCATACCGCCTAGCAACTCTACTCTTGTGTTCCATTGAAATTCATATGGTGACATTCTTCTTTTTTTCTTTAAGATTTATTTGAAAATCAGAGTTACGCATAGAGAGGGAGATACACACACACACACACAGAGAGAGAGAGAGAGAGAAAGAGAGAGAGAGGTTTCATCTGCTGGTTCACTCCCCAGATGGCTCCAAAGACCAGGATTGGGTCAGCCAGGCTGAAGCCGGGAGCCAGAAGTTTCTTCTGGGTCTCCCATGTGGGTGCAGGGGCCAAAGCACTAGGCCATCCTCTGCTACTTTCCCTGGCCCTTAGTAAGGAGCTGAATTGGAAGCAGAGCAGCAAGGACTCGAACTGGCACCCAAATGGGAAATGTGCATAGAAGACAGGGGCTTCAAGAGTACCTTGTTGCCCCATGTCAGCAGGAAATAGCTCTAAAGACAAATCATCGTCCCTCTACCCCTCCTGGACTTTTGGGACTAATGTAATCCCATGCAACTCCTGCTTTATAAAAAAGAAATGGGGGGAATATTAGTAAAATGCCTCAGCCTTACTATGGCGCGATCTACAGCCTGACACCATCTTAGGCTCTAAGCCCCCCCACCCCAGCCATTGCTGGAAGCCAGGTGGTCACATGGCCCAACAACCTGTGTCGAGCTCCACCCTCATCCTAATGGGATTCACTGCTCCTACTTCCCTGCCTGTCCCCAGGCAAAGTTTTAAAAGGACCTGTTCCTAATCACATGTCTGTCTCTCTCTCTCTTCCTCTCTATCTCCTGACCTCTGTCTCTCTCTCTTATGCTCTCCTTCTCCTTCTTTCCCTTCTTTGTCCCTTTGTCTTTATTGGAGTTTCCCCCAATAAAGTCTTTCCCTAAAAAAAAAAAAAAAAAAAAGACGACGACAGGGGCTTAATCCACTATGCCAGGAAGCTGGCATCCCACATACTGACATTCTAGTCTCAAAAATCTGAAGACAGGATTTCAGAAGGTAATTAAGGTTAAATGAGATCATGCTGTGGTTTGAAAAATAGTTTTCTCCTCTGAAACTGATACTGAAATTTTACTTCCAAGGTAACATAATAGTTGAGAAGTGGTGGGACCTTTAAGAGATGATTAGATCTGGATTAGGGAGGTGGGTTCATTATTAGAAGGTGCGGGCTTGTCTGTGTTGTGTCTTTTGCACAAGCACTTGCTTGCCCTTCTGCCGTGAGTCCCTCACCAGAAGAAAGAAGGTGCTGGCACCACGCTCTTGGTTACCCATCCTCCAAAACTGTGAACCATAGAAAAACCAAAACAGAACAGAACAAACACCTCGCAAACTTTTGCTTTGTAAATTAACCATCTCAGGTATTCTGGTGCAGTAACACAAAGTGAACTAAACATAAGGGTGTGTCCCTAATCCCATAGGATTGTGGCAGTATAACAGCTATTTCTCCCTCCTTCTTTCTGTCCATCCCTCCCTGTTTCTCTCTTCTACGTGACAATACAAAAATAACACTGCTACCTGCAAGCCAGGAAGAGAATTTGTACAACCTATTACCAAAAATGCACCTGTTTCTGAGTGAACAGATTCAGTGCTATAATAATGCCTACTTTTCTGATACATTTAAAGCCTTTAAAGCTTTATTCAATGAAATTTTATTTTGAATGTTAATTTAGTAAATTTTAATTTATTTAAATAAGTTAATTTAATTCTTTTAAATAAATTTCAAAAAAATTTGAAAGCAATTTTATTTATTTGATTAAGTGATCATAAGGTTTTGCTTGTATTTTGTTTATATTAAAAGTAGTTGAATATTTTTTTAGGGAGTAAGGTTACAGGATACAAGTTGAATTATCTGATAGTAGAAGTTTTATAAACTTATAAATATAGTAATACAAGATTATAGTGCAAATCTACAGAAGATATTTGAAATAGTTTTTGGTTTAAGGGGATGGGTATGGATGTGTCTCTGTGTTTGTGCACTTGAGTTTGCCTAGAGTCTTCCTTGTTTAAAGAATAGTAAGAGGAATCTTAAGGTCTATTGTAATGGATGTTGGGACAAAGATGTGCCTTGAATGTGAAAAAGAGTTATGATAATTATTTTCTCTACTCTCAGTGGACAGTATCCTGAATGGCTGGACAGAAAACTAAATTTAAAAAAAATTAAAATGCTGTAGAAAAAATGTGAGTTGTCCAATTATTATTTTAGGCTTAAGAATCCATGGTTTTCAGGAAATGGCCCTTTGTATCAAATTCACCAGGTGTCAGGCACATTCTGTGTGCCAGTATTATAAGGGATACTAATGATAGAAGCAGAAAGTAACTAAGGGGTCTAAGAAAAAGGGAATGGTACATAGCAAGGAAACTTTTATAGCTACCAAGGGGAAACTACATGATATATTTTATATATAATATACCTAACAAGAAGGGAGAAGGAATATTTTTTTCACAGTGATTTTACTGATCGCATTCCCAGATTTTTGTCCTCAATTTTCAGTCCCAATCTTCTTGTATAAAATTCTAAGAGGAAGGAGCACTGGTTCCATGACATATTACTTAGAAGTTTATTTCACTGCAAGCCACAGAAAATCTTAAACAGGTCCAACATATGAGGTAGTTTATTCCACATTGCAGGAAATCTGAGAAGATTGCCAAGGGTAGAAATGACTGCTCAAGAAATTTTCAAGGACCCCAGCTTAATTTCGCCATTACATTTTTCCTGTATCTGCAAATTCATGTATGTATTTTAGGCAGGACTGTACTGCTCTTGGAAAATTGTCAGTATACACACTTACTTACAGATAATATATAATATGGAATATCCTTTATTATGGAAACTTTCCTCTCCAATGGGCATTAATGAAAAATAAGCAGAGTACGGTAAAAAAAATAAAATGTATTTAGACCAAAGCCAAATTAAAATACAGTTGGGCCCAGTACAAATAAGTATGTTAAGCTTAGGTTATAGAACAATTTTATACTATTCCATAATTGTTAGAGGTTTATTAACATAACATTCAAATGTGCATTTTTGTCCCCTTTAATAATGTAAAAACACTGTTAATTCCTATGTGACCAGGATAATTTTACAAAAATACTATTTGCTTAAATGGTTTATGTCTTCCTTTGACTGTTAGGCACACTTCCCTCCTGGCTAGGGTTCAGGATCCTCTATGTAATGACTCCAGCTGGCTTTTACAACCATCTCTAACATGCTTGTACTTTCTGTACTCCTAATAGTCTTGGTATTTCTTGAGATGTTACATACTAGCTCAGGCTACTTCCTCCATGTCTGCCAGTCTGTGAAAGTTGTATCCACAGAAACCAAAGCAGCAATTTTTGGGGATGTAGGGTGAGGATTACTGGGAAGAAGCACAAGGGAACTTTCTGGGGTGACATATAGTCTGTTTGAAGTGTGTGTGAATTAGCTGAGCATACACATTTGAATTAACTCGATAATACACATAAGGTCTGTGCAAATGTGCATTTCCTACTCACATGCATATTATACATCAAATTTCATCAAATATTTTTAGAAAGGTATCAATGTTTAAAGCTCCTATTCAAAAATCATCAGGTAATAAAGACTGATGGAGGATTGACCTTCTTGCTCTTTCAATCTCTTTTAGAACTGGTGTAGACAAGGAGGAGCTGAGATGGCCAGCATCCTTGTATCTCCACCTGTGCTGCAGCACCTCCCTGTGCCACCTAAGCCCTCCCCCTCTTTCCATACAGCAGGGAACCACAGTCTCTGCAAAGTCACTACTCAGAACTGGTACCAGTTAAAAATGACCAACGTGACTGCAGCTGCATCTCCATGATGACCTCTAGCTAATTATGTCAGTATGATAAAGTTATCATGGCTGGCACTTCTACTTCCATTATGTATCTGATGCCATGACACTTCCGAGATTTCTAAATTGGGGCGAGGAAATGGATGTTACGCAAAGCCCATCCCCAAAATCTGTACCATTGGAATATTCAACTAAATCCCAGACAAGATATCACCCCTTATTCTGTCAGGTCATAAAAAGGGATGGCCATGAACCTCGTTGAGGACAACTTACTCTTGACTATCCTGGCACTCCCTCTCAAGTGTTTACTTCCGTTTGCATGCAAATAAATATATGCACAACATATTTTTTTTCTCTGCTAACTTTTACCTACATCTTGTCCTCAAAAAAAATTTTTTTTTTTGCGTTGGAGTCATGTACCTGGACCCAGTCACCCTTCCATAGTACCTAATATAGTACTTTGCACATCACAGCTGTTCAGTAATTTTTTTAAAATTTACTTATTTATTTGTTTGAAAGCCAGAGTTACAGAGAAAAAGACAGGGAGAGACAGAGAGAGATAATCTCTCATCCTTTGGTTCAATCCCCAAATGACCAAAACAGCCAGAGCTGAGCCAGGCCAAAGACAGAAGCCAGGAAATTTTTCCAGGTCTCCTGCATGGATGGTAGGACCCTAAGCTCTTGACCTTTTTTATTTTTTGACAGGCAGAGTGGACAGTGAGAGAGAGACAGAGAGAAAGGTCTTCCTTTACTGTTGGTTCACCCTCCCATCCGAAGCCAGGAGCCAGGTGCTTCTCTTGGTCTCCCATGTGGGTGCAGGGCCCAAGAACTTGGGCCATCCTTCACTGCACTCCCGGGCCACAGGAGAGAGCTGGCCTGGAAGAGGGGCAACAGGGACTAGAACTGGCGCCCATTTGGGATGCTGGCGCCAAGGCGGAGGATTAACCTAGTGTGCCACTGCACTGGCCACATTATTAAGCATATTAGGACCACATTGGCTGAATTCTCACTTTCATCTTATGGCTTTTACATTATCCTCAACTGGAATTGAACCTCCTGTGGATATTAGCCTCTTTCTTAATTTCTCATTGCTCTCTATTCTAAGGAAACCTCACATATGCCTATATTTATGTAACAACTTTGATTTGTATCTATAGATGATGAGAGAGTGGTAACTTCACGGTAGAAACACATTTAACTTGAAATTCAACATTCGAGTTAATTGACAATTTTCTATGCAAGAAGCCTTGATTTTTATATATTTTGCTCACCCTTCAATTGATTTTTTTTCCAATTTTCTTATGCAGAATAAGTCAATTTGTTGTAGTGTTCACCATCAAATTTAGCCACATTGTTGCCAATTCAAATACTAGAAGAAAATCTAAATTTGTACTGCATAAAGCTTTGAATTGAACATGCTAGGAAAGACTCCATCTTTCTCTGTGGTATAGTCTGGGGAGCATGTATTTTTTCTATGTTATATTTCAATATTTCCTTAAGGCTCTGAGATCAGAAAGAGTCAAATATTGAAATGTCTGAGTCTCTTGATGCATTAGTGCTGCCTGAAGAATAGGGATCTCTTTTATTCAGAATTAAAAATCCACATCATTTTAAAGGATAAAATAGCATAGATTTTTAGGGTTCATGCACCATTCCAGCTAAAAGGACACAGTCACTTGTGCTTGAGTCTCTACAGTGACTAGTATTAAAACAAGCAAGCACTGCTCCTTCCTCCCTCTCTTGACATTTTCAGCAAACAACAGAGGGAAGCTGAAACTTTTTCACAAGCTCTAAAGGCATCTTGAGAGCAATGCATACCCAATGATATTATAACCTTTTATTTTGATCACCCCAGTTGCCTCTGTTGGAGTTTTTATTTGTAGTGAGTTGGCCAGATTTGGTAGAAATGACAGGTATGAGAAGTGGAGAGAGCTGGATGGGCCTAAAGGGATTTGAATTTCAAAGCTCAGCAGCAGTTCTGTCTATAACAGTAGTGATCTGTTAGTCTCGGTATATAGCCAAAAAATCTCATTTATTTGGTTTAGGAAACTCTGCAGAATACAAAACAAAAATCTCTCCACTTTCAAAGAAAATAGTCTGTAATGCTTCATAAATTTGCAAAAAGTTGACAATCTAGGTTCATAACTTCAATATAATACAACATAATTCTACATTGAAAATGTTTTTTTCTGTTTAAGAAAAAATATCTTATTTTTGAGAACTTTTAAGATAAATTGACGTCTAAAAATACATATCAACATCTTTATGTCTGTTACTCAACACAATATTAAACATTGTTTAATGTTCTGTAACTTGGATGATTGTGGATATGGTATCAGCTTTTTAAACATCAAATAAAAGGCATGATCCAAGAAAGTAATAAATAAGGTGAACTTCGCCAAAACTGAAAACATCTGCTCTGTGAAAGACACTGTCAAGAGAATGAGACAAGCTACAGAGAAAATATTTGCAAAGGATATATTTGCTGCAGAAAGGACTGTTACCAAAATATACAGAGAACTCTTAAAACTCAACAATATGAAAACAATTAGCTCAGTTAAAAATAGGCAAACAGCAGGCATTCTAGTGCAGCAGGTTAAGCTGCAGCTTGGGACACCTGTACACCATGTTGGAATAACAATTTTGGATCTTCTTCTTCTTCTCCTTCTCCTTCTTCTTTTTGAGATTTATTTATTCACTTGAGAGGCAGAGCTACAGAGAGAGAGAGGGAGAGACAGAGAGAAGGTCTTCCTTTCACTGGTTTACTCCTCAATGTTTCACTCTGCAGCTGGTGGAACTTGGGCCTATCTGAAGCCAGGAGACGCTTCTTCTGGTTTCCCACGTGGGTGCAGGGGCTCAAGCACTTGGGCCATCCTCCACTGTCCTCCCAGGCCATTAGCAGACAGTTGGGTCAGAAGAGGAGCAGCATGGACAAAAAATGGTGCCCATACTGGATGTCAGCACCACAGGTGGAGGCTTACCCTACTAGGTCACAGCGCTGGCCCCTGTTCTACTTCTGATTAAGCTTCCTGTGGATGCACGTGGAAATGCAGCAGAAATTAACCCAAGTAACTGGGTTCGTGTCACCAATGTAGGAGACCAGAATGGAACACCTTGTTGCTATCTTTGGCCTGGCCAGCCCTGGATGTGGCAGGCATTTGGGGGGAATGAACCAGTGGATAGAACATATCTTTCTTTTTTTCTCCACCTTCCGCAATAAATAAATTAAATTTAAAAGAAAGCAAAAGATATGAACAGACAACCCTGTGCATACAGCCAACTAATTTTTGACAAAAGTATTCAGAACAGACATTGGAATAAGGATAATTTCTTCAATAAACGATATTGGCAAAATTGGATGTATATATGTAGAAGAATGAAATTAGATCCATATCTTTCACTACATGCACAAATCGACTTAAGATGAATCAAAGACTTAAATTTAAGACCTGAGAATGTGAAGTTGCTGGAGAAAATGTAGGGAAAACACCTGAAGACATTGGTGTAGGTGACAACTTCTTGCTTAAGACCCCCAAAACACAGGCAAGTAAAGCAAAAATAAACAAATGGAATTATATCAAACTCAGAAGCATTTGCACAGAAAGGAAATGTATAATATAGTGAAGAGACATCCTACAAAATAGTAACAAGTGTTTGTGAGATACCTATTTGACAAAGGATTAATATCCAGAATATATCAGCAATTTAAAAATCTCAACATCAAAAAAGTCACTCAGTCTAGTTAATGAGCCAAAGATCTCAAAAGGTGTAAAATAAGAAATACAAAAGGCAAAAAATGTATGAAAAAAATGCTCAACATCACTATCCATCAGGGAAATGAAAATCAAAATGATAATATCACCTCACCCCTGTCAGAAGGGCTGTTATCTAAAAGAGAGTAACATATTGGTAAGAATGTGGAGAAAGGAGAACAGCTATACACTGTTGGTGAGAATGTAAATTAGTGAAGCCACTGTAGAAAACAATTTCCTGAGAAACTAGAAATAGACTTGCCATATGATCCAGCAATTCCAGTACTTTTGGGTATATACCCAAAAGATGTGATCACACTGTATCACGGAGATACCTATACCACCACTGTGGGCACTGTTGGCACTGTTCATAGCCAAAATATGGAATTAACCAAGGTGTCCATCATCAGATGATTGGATAAAGAAAATGATGTGTATGTGTGTGTGTTTATATACATAAAGTGGAGTATTATTCAGTTATAAAAAAATGAAATTCTAGGCCGGCGCTGCAGCTCAATAGGCCGATCCTCTGCCTGCGGCACCAGCAGACTGGGTTCTAGTCCTGGTCGGGGCACCGGATTCTATCCCGGTTGCTCCTCTTCCAGTCCAGCTCTCTGCTGTGGCCCAGGAGTGCAGGGAGGATGGCCCAAGTCCTTGGGCCCTGTACCCGCATGGGAGACCAAGAGAAGCACCTGGCTCCTGGCTTCGGAGGGGTGAACCAACGGCAAAGGAAGACCTTTCTCTCTGTGTCTCTCTCTCACTGTCCACTCTGCCTGTCAAAAATAAAAAAAATAAATAAAAAAATTTTAAAAATTAAAAAAGTGGTTGTATATGTTAGTACTGCTACAAATATAGTTTTGTCAATTTTCATTTTATATCTTGGTCAAATGAATGGTTAAAGGTGTTATACTAATATAATTTTAATGATCTGTGATTATTTTAAAATTTACTATATATAGGTCATATTTCTATTTGATTATTATTTATATTGGTTGATTACGAATACTCTTAGCAATTAGCTTATTTGTGGGATTTAGTGGGAGTCCATGGTGGGAAGATTATTTCTTTTTAAATATGACCATGGGTGTGGGCATTGGGGTAGTGATTAAATCATTGCTTGGGATGCCTCCATCCCATATGGAAGTATTTTTTACAAAACTTTTATTTAATAAATATAAATTTTGAAAGTACAACTTTTGGATTATAGCAGGTTTCCCCCCCCATAACTTCTTTCCCACCTGCAAAACATCCCATCTCCAACTCCCCCTAGCATCCCATTCTTCATTAATATTCATTTTTAATTATCTTTATATATGGAAGATCAACTTAGTGTATACTAAGTAAAGATTTCAACAGATTCCACCCACATAGACACACAAAGTATAAAGTACTGTTTGAAGAATAGTTTTACCATTAATTTACATAGTACAACACATTCTCATCATAAAAGTGGCTAGATAATAAATGTGTCATTGTTGGAGTGAACTATGGAACCACGTAGCAGTCAATGATGGAAAAAAGAAATAAAGAGTAGAGCCAATATTCCTCAGCCAAATGTGTTAGGGACCTGTAGCAATACAATGGTAGTGTAGATAGACACCACTGGTTTGCTTATAAATATTCTGCTCAATCAGAGGTAAAAAAATGGTGCTGGATTTTGTTCACTCAAATAATTGATATCTGTCTCAAAATCATGGATTATTAACAAATTTATGAACAAAGGCAAAAAAGCCTCGTAAATTTGTTGGATTTCAAAGAGACATCTGCTCAGCAAGCGGAAAATGATGCAATAAGAAACCATCAGGAAGAAGAAAGTCTAAGACTCTGGGATCTTCTGCTGCCCAAGATAATACCAATTTGACATGAGAAGCCATATGATTCTAAAGCAGCAAGAAGGGGCCAGCACTGAGGTGCAGCGGGTTAACACCCTGGCCTGAAGCGCTGGCATCCCATATGGGCACCAGTTCGAGAACCAGCAGCTCCACTTCCAGTCTAGCTCTCTGCTATAGCCAGGGAAAGCAGTAGAAGATGGCCCGAGTCCTTGGGCTCCTGCAACTGCGTGGGAGACCCGGAAAAAGCTCCTGGCTCCCGGCTTCGGATCAGTGCAGTTCTGGCCATTGTGGCCAACTGGGGAGTGAACCATCGGATGGAAGATCTCTCTCTGCCTCTCCTTCTTTCTCAGTGTAATTCTGATTTTCAAATAAATAAATAAATCTTCTAAAAAAATAAAGCAGCAAGAACAACAAGCAAGCCATGTCATGTGAAACTTGCAACATATTGCCAAAAATGTGACATAATCCTTTGATATGTTTCGCTGTTTTACATAAAAAATAATTTTTGAAAGGGTCATGAAAGTTACTTCTTTGTATATTGAATAATGTATGGAAGGATATTACATTTGCCCTATTTCTTATTTATAGGGAAGGATAGATAGATAAATGTAAAAGATAATATATTGTACCTATGTCCTATTTATAGGACACTTTCTACTTTTGTTCTTAAAGATAATACTGGATATATAAGCCCTAGATTATGATTTACAACTTATTTTAATGTACTTGTGTCAAATTTATTTAAATACAGAATTGAAAATTTGAGACTTAGTAGGTGAATATTTCTGTATTTCTCTACATTGTAGGTAAATGTTACCACAAAATAAAACAACTGTGAATGATGATGAACTCTAGTTTAACGTATATATATATATATATCACAAAAATATAAATTAAATATAATATATATAAATAATATATCACAAAATAAAATGAGTATTAGAGGGGTTGAAAGTTATATAAATGTCCAATAAAATGAGTTTTGTACAATTTTAATTATAATTAATTGAGGGGCTGGCACTGTGGTGCATTAGGTTAATCCTCCACCTGCAGTGCCAGCATCCCATATGGACACTGCTTCTAGTCCTGGCTGCTCCTCTTCCTATCCAGCTCTCTGCAATGCTGTGGGAAAATAGTAGAAGATAAAAAATAAATAAATAAAATATTTTAAATGGGTTAATTGATTATAGAATTATAATTAATTGAAATTAATTAATTACAGAATCTGGGCAGTGGATATACAATTCTTGTGTATTGTTATGTGTTTGAATATTTTTATAATAAAACGGAAAGTTATCATAGTGATGTAATACAGGAATACTCAAGAGCACCAAAGTGATATAAATGTATATTACTCTTTGTTGTTTTTATTTGAGAGGTAGGGAGAGAAAGAGAGACTTTGAGAGAGAAATAGAGAGAGAGAGAGAACTTCCAAGTGCTGGTTCACTCTCCAGATGCCTACAACAGCAAACACTGGGTCAGGCTGAATCCAGGAAACAGGAACTTAATCTGGGTGTCTGACATGGATGGCAGAGTCCCAAGTTCTTGTGCCATCACCTGCTGCCTCCCAGGGTACACATGAGCAGGAAGCTGAAGTCAAGAAGCAGAGCTGAGACTAAAACCTGGGTACTCCAGTGAGGGATGTGGGCATCCCTACTGGCGCCCTGTTGCAAGGCTAAACATCTGCCTCCTGTGGATTGCTCTTCTAAATAAATATTAACTTTTTAAACAGTAATATAGAGTGATTTTTTTTTTCTTGTTCATAATCATTTTATTTATTTTTTTTTTTATAAAGCTTTTATTTAAAGAATATAAATTTCCAAAGAACAGCTCATGGACCACAATGGCTCCCCCCACACACAACTTCCCTCCCTCCCCCCACCCTCCCCTTTCCCGCTCCCTCTCCCCTTCTGTTCACATCAAGATTCATTTTCAATTCTCTTTATACACAGAAGATCAATTTAGTACATATTACGCAAAGATTTCAACGGTTTGCCCTCACATAGAGACACAAAATGATAATACTGTTGGAGTAATAGTTATAGTATTAATTCACAATGTACAGCACATTAAGGACAGAGATCCTACATGATTTTTTTTTTAAAAAAAATTGATTAATTGTCTATGCGATTTCCAATTTAACACCAAGATTTTTTAATCATTTGCAATTATCTTTATATAAAGAAGATCGATTCAATATATACTATGTAAGGATTTCATCAGTTTGCACCCACTCAGAAACACAAAGTGTAAAAATACTGTTTCAGTACTAGTAATAGCATCACTTCACATTGGATAACACATTAAGGACAGATCCCTCATGAGACGTAAGTACACAGTGACTCCTGATGTTGATTTAACAATTTGACACTCTTGTTTATGGCGTCAGTAATCTCCCTAGGCTCTGGTCATGAGTTGCCGAGGCTATGGAAGCCTTTAGGGTTCGCCGACTTCGATCTTATTCCCACAGGGCCATAGTCAAAGTGGAAGTTCCCTCCTCCCTTCAGAGAAAGGTACCTCCTTCTTTGATGGCCCCGTTCTTTCCACTGGGATCTCACTCGCAGAGATCTTTCATTTAGGTCTTCTGTTTTTTCCAGAGTGTCTTAGCTTTCCATGCCTAAAATATTCTCATGGGCTCTTCAGCCAGATCCAAATGCCTTAAGGGCTGATTCTGAGGCCAGAGTGCTATTTAGGACATCTGCCATTCTATGAGTCTGCTGTGTATCCTGCTTCCCATGTTGGATCATTCTCTCCCTTTTTCATTCTATCAGTTAGTATTAGCAGACACTAGTCTTGTTTGTGTGATCCCTTTGACTCTTAGACCTATCAGTGTGACCAATTGTGAGCTGAAATTGATCACTTGGGCTAATGAGATGGCCTTGGTACATGCCACCTTGATGGGATTGTATTGGAAACCCCTGGCACAATTCTAACTCCATCATTTGGGGCCGTTCCGATTGAGCATGTCCCAAATTTTACATCTCCTCCCTCTCTTATTCCCACTCTTATATTTCACAGAGATCACTTTTCGGTTAAAATTTAAACACCTAAGTATAATTGTGTGTTAATTACAGAGTTCAACCACTAGTACTAGGATAAAGAGAAAAAAAAAATACTACCATGGATAAAGTATTACATTGTACAACAACAGTCAGCACAAGAGCTGATCGAGTCACTGTTTCTCATAGTGTCCATTTCACTTCTACGGGTTTCCCCTTTGGTGCTCAGTTAGTCATCGCCAATCAAGGGAAACAAATGATATTTGTCTCTTTGGGACTGACTTAATTCACTCAGCATGATGTTTTCTAGATTCCTCCATTTTGTTGCAAGTGACCGGATATAGAGTGATTTTAAAATACATGTGGAAATATATGTTAAGAAAAGTACAAAAGCAGGGGGATAAATGAAGGTTATGGGTTCTAGATCCTTACATTTTAAAAGTTTTTAAAAGTTCACATTTTAGTTTGGGACTTCAGTATTTAAAAAACAAACAAAATCAACTTTCAACACAATCAGTTCTTCATCTGTGATTGTAACAAGTGTTATGCAGAAGTGTAGTATGCTGTAGGATATTATAGCAAATGTTCCTGACCCGGTCTTGGTGGTGGTTACAGTGAATGTGGTTTGTGTGTATGTGTCTGAGAATGAATATTGGAAACAAGGTGTTTTAACCATGCTCTGGTGGTAAATTAGATGAAGCGCAAGGGCATGGGCACATATCCCAAATTGAGAGAACAGCCTATGTGCCAAAGTCTCACTCCTTCCTTAAACAGTGTAGTGTCTGCAATAAATTAAGAAGCCAAATGTGACATAAGTGGGAATTGGCTGTGATGAGTGGAAGAGAGAAGACGGTATCCAGAGTGTGCAAAGTTTTTAGGAGATGTTAGGATTTTCTTCTTTATCCTCAGAGGATAGAAAACCTCTGAAGGATTTTAAATGAGGGAGTGGCACAATTTTAAGTGATTATTCTGGACTGACTCAAGGCAAGGATATATGGAGGGAGGCCATTGGGAAAACTTGGCTGTCATCCAGGAAATCCTCTGTAATGGCCCAAACGAGGCTGGTAAAACTGGAAGAAAAAAAAAAAGGAAAAATTGTTTCATCCAAGAAGTATTTCTCCCGTAGAATAGAACAAAACTGATACTTGACTGGGTATGATGGATGGAGAAAGGGAGGGGTCATGGCTGGTGCCAGGTCCTTCGTTTTTCTGACTGTATGTGGTGTTGCTCTTCTCTGGGATTCTATTCAACAGAAGGAGAACAGTAATAGGATGTCAGTGTGAAGTGTCTGTGAGACTTCTAAGAAAACATGGTGGCAGTTGCACTCGTTAGTCTAAAATTCAAAGGAAAGATTTGAGCAAGAAATAAGAAGCTGATTAAGAGATGGCGTTGCTTAAAAAGCAAATACAGTAGAAGACAGGCACGCTTAGTTATGAACTTTAAGGAACTCTTTATATGAAGACCACACGTAAAGGATGAACCTGTAGACACAGAATGAAAGGTGATATTTGTAAGAGGAACACCTACAAGTAAGATTTTGTCTAAGACTAGGGTAGACTGTTTTGAGAATACAGAGTGATAAATGTTATTCCTAAGAATCAAATCTCACTGCAATGGAAGTAGTTTTATTTAATGCTATCTTGAAATGCTAATGTTACCTGCCTCTGTTTAGAGTGAAAGACTAGTTACTGCACTTGGTGATAGGATATGAGATACTTACGTACTGGTTACTTTGTATTTCCAAGAGTCCATGGTACCAAATCTAGTCTAGAATAACATTTGTCTCTTGAATGGTATAATTCAGTGTGTCTTCATTTAATTGACTGTTAATGTTGTATTAGAAGTTAATGTGACTTGTCAGTGCATTATTGTACACACATTAAATAGAATTCTTTCTGACATTAAGTATGAGCATCTGAGAATATGAATGTGTTTGAAATCATGCATAAATACAAGTGTTAAACCATTAGATACTTCTGTAGAAAATTCTTTCGCTGTCCCATTCAGTAAACATTTCTTAATCGCCTGAAGTACGTTAGCAGTTACTAAATGTTGAGGATGTTAAAAATTATTTTAAAATGATCTTAAAACACAATTCTTGTAAACTTTAATATGCTTGGGGAAATATGTGTCTGGTTGGGAGAAGAAGTGAGGCTGATAATTCATACCAAGGCTGGAGGGTGAATTGTTTTCAGTACATAGTTTAAAATTACAGCATAAGGTGACCAAACAGTTGATTAAGAAAAATCCCTTTTTAAAAAAAAAAGGATTTTGATAATTTACCTGAAACCAGTTACAGTGAGAGAGAGACAGAGCAGAGAGATCTTCCATCCTCTGGTTCATTCTGCAATGCCTGAGGGAAAGCCAGGAGCCACTTGGAAACCTGCATCCCATACCAGAATGGCTGGGTTTGAATTGTAGCCTAATTCCAGCTTACTACTAATACTACCCTGGTAGGAAGCAGGTGATGACTCAAGTACTTGGATCCCTGCTATCTATGTGGGTTGTCAGCATGGAGTTTCTAGGTCCTGGTTTTGCATGGCCTACTCCTGGCTGATGTAGGCAATTGGAAAGTGAATCAGCTGATGAGAGATCTTTCTATTTCTATGTGAATCTCTGCCCCCCAAGTAAAATAAATGAACAAAAGTTAAAATAATTAAGACAAAGATCACTTGAATAATTACCATAAACTCAGGTGTAGCTTTGCACCAGGATTGGGGAAAAAGACCAAATATATACCTCTTAGAAACCCTAATGTCACAGTCATGAATTCTGAATGTTGAAACTAGTTGATAATACATGTGTTTATTTTATTATTTTTTATTGCTTTCTTATAGATATAAAAATTTCTATAATAAAATACAGGTGAGGTAAGGAAAGAAGGGGGACAGCAATTTCTTACTGCAGGAAACTGAAACTATTAAGTAACTGTTGTAAATTCTGTGTAAAGAATGATAAAAGATTGAACAAAGTCATTGATGATGAATATAGTTAGGAGAAAGAGTTGGAAACTTTTTTACATAATATCCATTGAGTGTTGGAGGTGAGACGATTTGAGTAATTTGATGATGAAATTAATTAAAGAGTGAAAATGAAGCAAGTGTCCAAGGGGCACATATGAAGTTCTTTTCAGAAGACAAGAAATTTCATGTTGTATATATAATAAGTTTCAGAATCTGATAGGATATTGAGGGAGAGCTTTACAATAGGAAGTTGTTTATATAAAGCAAAAACAGGAAAGTTACAGGTGTGGAAAGATTATATGCACAAGAGAAGCTTCAGTGGCCAAAGCTTGCTGTGCTATATTAGAATGTTCCAGAATATTGAGTAAGAGGTACAGTTGTTTCAACTACCCTCCTTAAGATTGGCAGCTGTCACTTTTATTCCCTGCAATTAGATGCATACAGTTATCTCAGGTGCTGATGGGATAAAAAAGACCTATGTAATGGTGGTAGAAATTCTCTTTATAAAGAACGAATTTTGGCAGTAGGACAGATATTCTGGCATGCAAGGAGAAATGAAACATCAGCCTGTGAACATAATATCAGGAGACAGAGGAAGACTCAAAGTATAGGGAGAGTGTACTTGAGCCTGAATTGGGCCTGATTAATTCTGAAGAAACACAGTCCTCACACCCATGGGGCACAGTTAATGGTGATAGATTTGGGTGATAACTAGGAAGTAGAACATTACTCAGGTTGGCTTCATAATTAAAATATGAGAAGATTGGCACTTTCTGCAGGGAAAAAGAGGTTGTCATAAAACAGATTGTCATAAAGCAGCAGATTCAATTGCTGTGAAGGCTTATTCTTAGAATAACATTTTCAGTAACAATGAGGCATACTTTAGCATAGACGATCTCTAGATTACAAACTATGTGGAGATGAGAACCATGGGTTTTCTTTTGTATGTCCCAAAAGCCAATAGAGGAGGAAGATCATGCACAAAGATTTTAAAGTTAAGGGAGCAGAGTGGTGACCTGAAAGGAAATTGGATTGAAATTTATTTCTTTATAGGCTCTGTTACTCACAGCTCCCTTATTTGCAAAATGTGGGGACAGAGCCAGATCTTTTCTAAATGTCCTTTGATGATTCACTGAGGAATTAATTTTAAATTAGAGTTAAGAAATTCCTGATATACACATACACACAACCAACAAAATAAATCATCTAACCTAGAATGCATTTTGCTTGACAAAATGAATGACTGTAAATAAATGTTGAACTGTACAGTGGGCCAACACATGAGTTTCTTCAACAATATATTTTCCCCAGTGAATACCCCATGGTTTTGTACAGAGCACCTCTTCTGGCTGAGGCACCCATCTTTTAGTTGCATAGAATGTCTGTTGCTTTCAGCTTAAAGTGGTTTTGTTCTCTGGGAAACACCCTGGACTGCAGGAACTGACACAGTTAGGGTTACACTGCCTCATAGATTGCATTCTAAAATCCTAAACTGCGTGCTACGTGTTTGGAGACCAGAACTCTTCCTTCAGTTTGACACTCATAGGGGTCATTTCATTGTCAAAGCTCCCAAGGTTAGGAGGATGCCCTAACTACAGCCACTGATTGCTCAGCTTCTCTCACTGCCCAGGTCTACCATCCTCATTTTCTTCTAGGTGTGGCTCTCAAGAGTCCTCCCTGGGTTAATCTCCTGCATGAAATTATCTGTCTCAGTATTTGCTTCCAGGAAACACATGTCATCAGCTATGTCTATTATCCACCCACCTCAAAACTATGTCAGAGCAAATGGGGCTCTCTTGGATTCTCAAATGTTCACAGCATTTGCCATTCCTTCTGCCTGCAAAGTCAGTAGTTTTCTTTTTATTTTTTTACTATTTAATTTATTTATTTGAAACACAGAGTTACAGAAAGGCAGACAGAGAGAGAGATGTTTTCCATCCTCTGGTTTACTCCTCAAATGGCTGCAACGATGGGAGCTAGGCCGATCCGAAGCCAGGAACCAGGAGTTTCTTGCAGATCTCCCATGTGGTTCAGGCTTTCCCAGGCCATTACAGAGAGCTGGATCAGAAGTGGAACAGCCGAGACTCAAAAAGGCACCGGTATGGGATGCCAACACTGCAGGCGGTGGCTTTACCCACTACGCCACAGCGCTGGCCTCAAGTAGTTTTTATATGACGCTTGAACCATCTCATAGAGGCAATACTCCAAACTGGCCTTCTCCCTGAGGTTGGTATAAGTGAAGGTCTAGCCCCTCCCTTTTAGGCCAGGTATGTAGTTTTAGACATGAGATAAAGACAGGAGTTGAGAACTTCATCATAAGATACTTTTTTCTGTATGTAATATGTTAGCAATATGTAAATGATATGTTAGGATGATTAACAGAGGAGTCTTTTCCCATAGGGTTCCCTGAATGTCCATATGTCAGGCGTGGGGAATATCCAGTCTGAGGGCCATATAAGGTCTCTGAAATCATTTGGTTTGTTCCTTAAAGGCAACCATAATTTAGGGACTTGAAATTCAGTAAATCAAGAGCAGGTTAATTTTTAAGATGATAATTTTGTATGGCCCACAAATGATGTCGTAAATATTCAAAAGACCCTTGGTAGGAAAAAGATTTTTCACCACTGCATGCATGATAGAACATTGTAAACCAAATTTTAAATGCCTAGAAGTCTTCTTTCAAATAAGAAATAAGGCACGGAAAAAAAAAAAAAAACTTCTTAAAGAGAAAGAGAGAGAGGGAGTGAGAGAGAGTAGTATTCAGGGTTTAAAACAAAGCAAAATGACCGATTTCAACTTCAACTATGATAATCAATAGAACCACTTTTATAAATAATCTGGGAGCAAATATAATAATAATGGATGTTGTTTATGTCTTTTAATTTGTTCTTTTTTCACAATAAAAATTGCTTAACGATAAGGGTAAGAGAGAAGGAAAAAACAAAAGCTAAGTTTGTTGCTAAAAAAAGAGGAGGCAAATCTAACACTTATAAATATTTTTAAAATGTTGTGATATGACATATTTATGTATCTGTTATGTGTAACAGATGCAATAATACCTAATGTTCAATCATATTTTTTTAAATGATATGATAATGGAGCTAATATGATTGGAGGTAAGAAAGTATTCTGTGAGATGTGACAACTTGCATCATAGAAGTAAGACTTTCAGTATAGCTTTGAAGTCAACTGAGAGAACAATCACTTAATTTTTGTTACATACTTATTTATTTTCTATTTTGATCATTTAGAACAAAAACAGGTCATATTATTTGTGAGTATTTGTTTCTAAGAAGTTCAACACTTTTGAAAATTCTAGGTGGATCTCTACAGCAACCAAACTATTTTTCTAGTCTAAGGAGAGGCTCATCCCTTAGTGATTACAAAATGCCTCCAGGGGCATGGATACAAGAACCAGAAAACACCAGAGATTTGCTTAGTGGACTCTCTTTTGGCACCCTCTCCCTATTCCAATCTGTTCCCCTAATGACCGAGTTAGTTCATCTTACCCCTTTCTCTTTTCACCTTTGGCTCCGT
The DNA here is from genome assembly GCA_949820135.1 of Sylvilagus floridanus. NCBI lineage: Eukaryota > Metazoa > Chordata > Mammalia > Lagomorpha > Leporidae > Sylvilagus > Sylvilagus floridanus. Next base: position 15,352,326 of record OX463243.1, read on the forward strand.
TATTTTTCCATATTAGCTCCATTTCTTCATCCTGGGTGAAGTAAAGAAAGCTGTTACTATAGCTACCCTCTTTTGTACAGGATTTTGTGTGGCATAGGACCTTGTGGGGAGCATACCAGGATGAACACGTTAGAGAATTACCAGTGCACAGCTGGAATTTCTTTGCAATGCCACATTGCTTGGGAATCTGACTTATTTAGTGTCCTGTTTCTTTGTGTCTTTTGAAATAGTTAGTGATGCTTTCTTTGATGTGAACAAGTAGGGTCTTTTCCCATAGGAGTTTTGCATTTTCTTTCTGCATTTCCAATGGCTTGCTGATCACACTGGCAGAAAGTTGAGGGCAAGTTGTGACTCCATGCACCTTGTCGCATCAAGGTGTACCTACTAATGCTCAAATCCTGTTGTCCACTTGGCCTGTTGAAGATGCAACAAATTCTCAGTTGAAATTTTGAATCTTTTGAGTTTGTTGCCAAAGGCACAGGAGAAGGTCACTAGGTGGAATAAACAATGCTGTCCAAGCTTGAAACACCAACTGACATTGGTAAGAGGCTATTTAATTCGTTATTAAAGCACATGAAAATACACCCTTCATTAAAAAATTACCAGAACAACCTATTGTGTCTCTCAGCAGTAATTTGCTTGTTCTGTAAAGGTTTGCCCTATATGTTTGTTCTACTCAAGCAAACTCAGGGCTCAATCCTAAACTACATATTTAGAGGTAAATGGCAGCAGGCTGGTCTACTGTTTTAAAGAGTGTGTTTGTGAATGTTCTGTTTTGACCTTTGGGAAGCTCTTGATTTGCTGTTTTCTAAACACGCTTCCTGTTTCGAGTGCATAGATGATGCTGAGTGAAGATAGCTTCTAACCTTACCTATTATATGCTCTATTATACATATTCTGCACTCTCAAAACTATTAAGGGTGACTATGTTCTCTAGACAGCTGGTCACCAGTAAGACTATTGCTTAAAACACTATCCAAATTCACTAGTTGGACAGGGTGCTTTTGTACCCTTACTGAACAATTCTAAGAAGCAAAGTGACATTTTTCTACAAAATAAGTCTTACTCTTTATTGTGATTCTAAATTATAGGAGCTGCAGCCACACTCTAGAGAATCCTGGAGAATTGCACTATTTGTGCACAAAAAGCTGCTTAGAATGAAGGGTTAGTCTTTTCCGTTATAAAAACATTTTATGTGATTGGCAAATCAGAAAGTGGTCAATCAGCAGACGGTTATAGAGATGTTTTTCATCTCTAGTAACAGCAGGATACTAACGGGAGAGTTAAGACGAAAAGAAAAAAAAAAAACATTGATTTGTTGACAGAGGCTTAGCAGCTGTCACAGTAAAACATGGTTCTCTTGCACTTAATCAATGTCAGTCTCCGACCCAATCGTTTTGTAGCCCAGATGCGAAGCAATCAAGAGGAACACCTTCATAAGCATGAAGCTTGCTAGATGGGGTTCAATGAAGTGTGTCTTTAAGCTTAGGCACTCAAAATGTGATGCATGACCCAAAGCTAATCAGAAAGGCTTAACCCTTTGAAAGGAGGCAGCAATTACATGTTTGCTCTGTTTTATTTTTTTTTAAAGATTGAAGAAAGCATTTCTCACTTTATCTACAGTTTTAAAGATATTTTGTATGTGTTTTGATGTGTAATTCTTTTTCTTGCTGCATAAATTGAATTGTAATCATACATCATAGTTCTCTTCTTAAGGTGTAGGGCATTATTTTGAGTGCATCTCATTTCTCAGAAAGATAGTACAAGAACAGCAACTAATTTCTCTACTGATTTTTCATGATTTCTTTATGTATGGATATTCACCTTATCAAAGGGTGCCTTTATTATTAGAGCCTTCAGTACAAGGGTGGTAGATGGGTAGTAGCTGGTGTCCCACAAGTGAAAACCAGATTAAGGACCTCAATTATATTTCCTGTAGAATGAGATTTAACTCACGCAAGCTTCCTTTTCAATGAACAGATAAGAGGATGCTCTGAGGAACAAAATGACAATGACAGTTTCACTCAAATGGATGGAAGTGCTAAGCCATACCCCCTTCTTGTGTTTTTGGGCCACTATGCTCCTCCTCACACCTTGTCTAGGTGGTGCTCAGAGAAGCTGTAAAAACAGGGCTTATATTTCCGGTTTTCACAGAAATCAGATTCCTAAGTGGTTGTGAAGGGGATTGTTGGGAATAAACTGAACTATCTGGGGAAAAACAGCAAAAAGCCTGCTTCCTCAGCTATTGGGAAGTGGCAAAGACAGAAGAGCATGTTTTCTCTCTTTGCTGTCATTTTTCACTTTAGTTGCTCTCAGAACTAATCTTTGAGTTGGGGGCGGGGTGTGAAACAGGGAGAGAGAGAGAGAGAGAGAGGGAGAGAGAGAGGGAGAAAGCTGAAGACTAAAAGGTCTTGATGGTATGTAATGAGAAAAAGTACACAGAAATTAAAAATAGAAAACTCCAATAATTCATGCTTGAAACTGCCAGAACAAGATTTAAACTAAAAGTATAAAAGAAATTAAACTGAGCTTTTATATTCAAAATAAATTTCCTAGGCTTGTTGCTAATAAGACATTTCTCACATGTAGATGCAAGCTGTTTAATGGGCATACTACAACATGGAGTGTTAGGAGGCTACATGCAGGATTTCCTAGAGGTCTTGTCTTCCACAATGAATCACTGCTTTGTTAGTGAGAGTTCAGTTTTTCCTTCCAAATTAGAATTCTTACTATTTAACATGCAGATTATAGTACTTTCATTGATATCTCTCCCACACTTGTGAGAGTTTAGGGTCTCACTTATAAAAAAGGTCCTAATTTTTCTGATTGGTAAAGAAAAACAACAACACCAAACAAACAAAGGAAATTTAAAAATATTCAAGAGGCCTAAACAGATATGTATGTCATTATGTATGAATATCATTCCATCCAGTTGAAACATATATAGGACCAACAGTGTGGGCAAAGAATAGTCTCAATTTCTTATGTGGGTAAGAAGACAGAACATGAAAATGTGCATTAGTAATCACTTTTTACAAATTCAGGAGATGTTAGGAAGCTATTGAAATTTTTCCTTATTTTCTCTCATTATCTTTTATTCTCCATTGTTTTTTGTTGTATGTAAAACAATATTTTAGATACATGCATAGATTTGCTTATGACTCTTGTATCTCTAAGATGTTTTGACTTTATAAAAATTTTTAAAGTTTATTTATTTAGTAGAAAACCAGAGCAACAGTGAGAGAAAGCGATATCTTCCACGTGCAGGTTCACCCCAATGCCCACAACAGCAGGGTTGAGACAGAAGGCAGGAGCGCAGCATTCCGTCTGGTATCCCACATGAGTGCCAGGGACCCACGTGCTTGAGCCATCATCTGTTGCTTCCCGGGATGTGCATCCACAAGATGCTGGATCAGAAGTAATGTGAAACACAGGCATCCCAAGCGAGAGTTTAAGCCACTGCATCACAACACCTGCCCCTGATTTCATACATTCTCAAATAATAAATAATTATTCTATAATGAACACAATAGGCATCACAGCTATGGAGATAGTTTAAAGAGAATGTGTAGACAAATTCTTAAAGAGAGGAAATTCAAACAGCCAATAGACACTTGAAAAAATGCTCAGGACCAGTACGCACCAGGGAAATGGAAACCAAAACCACAGTGAGATTTCACCTCACCCCAGTTAGAATGGCTTTCATACAGAAATTAACAAACAATAAATACTTGTGAGGATGTAAGGAAAAGTGTCCTATTCCGCTGTTTGTGGGAACGCAAACTGGTAAAGCAACTGTGGAAGACAGTATGGAGAAACCTCAGAGATCTGAATATAGACCCACCATATGACCCAGTCATTCTACTCTTGGGAATTTATCTAAAAGAAACTAAATCAGCATATGAAAGAGTGATCTGTACTGCCATGTTTATTACAACTCAATTCACAATAGCTTAGATATGGAATCAACCTAGATGTCTGTCAACTGAAGACTGGATAAGGAAATTATATAATTTCTTATATATATATATCATATATATATTTCATATATACATATGTATATATATACATATATATATAAGAAATATATGTACATATATATGCACACACACAAACACTTTGAAATACTACACAGTGGTTAAAAAATAAAGAAATTTTGCCTTTTGCAACAAAATGGATGCAACTGGGAATCATTAAATCAGTGAAGCAAGCCAGTCCCAAAAAGACAAATACCATAGGCTCTCCCTGATCAATAGTAACTAACTATGTAAAATGTAATCTATAAAAGTGAAATTGACACTTTGAGATGTCATAATTTTGAATAGCCCTTGTCTTGACTATTGAGGAACTGTGATTTTTCTTCATACTATTTATTGAACCCTTTATTTAGTGTAAGGTGATTCTTTTTTTAAGATTTTATTTGTTTGAGAGGCAGAGTTATAGACATAGAGAAAGGTCTTCTCTCTGCTGGTTCACTCCCTAAATGGCCACAATGGCTGGAGGTGGGCCAATCTTAAACCAGGAGCCAGGAGCTTATTCCGGGTCTCCCATGTAACTGCAGGGGTCCAAGCACTTGGACCATCTTCCACTGCTTTCCCAGGTGCATCAGCAGGGAGCAGGATCAGAAGTGGAGCAGCCGGGACCCTTACTCTGCTGCATCACAGTGCTGGCCCCAATGCTGGAACATTTTGTCACCAAAAGACTGAGTGGAAAATCTTCCTTTCTCTTTATCAGTAGTACCTAAATGTTTATCAGAGGTGTTAGATTCTCCCTATTACCCATCTGTTAGTGCTCAGTGTCAACATTCATGTCTGATAACTACTGAAATGCTACCATGAAGACTAGAGGTTCAACTTGGATAAAGATGGGTTATTTACATAATCTGCACAAAATGAGTAGGCATTGATATGTACTATTCACCTAATATAGAAACCTATTAGATACTTGACTTTAATGGCAAACCCTGCTGCATTAATGAATGAAGCAAGCATTTTACATGTAGTTACCATTGAGGTATTGCCCATAGAATAGGAACTGGTGGTTTTATGTACTAGAACACGTATGTGTTATGTTTAATACTAAAAATTTTTAAAAATACATAAAAGTGGAAAGAAAAATGAAGAAGAGACTCAGTCTCTAGACACTCATTTTATTTATTTTTTGCTAAATTGAGATATACTACAGAACATGCATGTTTGGAAATCACTGTAACATTCTCTCCACTGTGTAGATAATAATAATTATAGATCATTTTACTTAGTGTTGTGTAAGAGACGAGGGCTGTGTTTCAGTTAATATAGCAAGGGAATTTTTAAATGACATTTTTATTGTGGTGACAGCCCTTTATTTTTCATTTGAGGATAAAGTTTCACAATAGTATCAGTTTCCAAAGGCACATGTGCTTGAAAATGCAAACACTCATTGTCTTTGTCCACTGAGGCTGCTATAGCAAAATTACCACAGACTGAGTGACATATAAACAACAAAAACTTATTTCTCACAGCTATGGATGCTGCAAAGTCTAGGATTGAGGTACCACCAGATTTGATGTGTCTGTTGAAGGCCAGGAGCCTGGAAGTCCATCCAGGTCTTCCACTTGAGTGGCAGTCGCCCAAGCACTTAAGCCATGATCCACAGCCTCCAAGGATACATTAGAAGGAAGTGAATCAGTAATTGGGTTTAAAATCAGCATTTCTGGCTCCGAATCAGCACAGTGCGCCAACCACAGCACGCTGGCCGCGGCGGCCATTGGAGGGTGAGCCAACAGCAAAGGAAGACCTTTCTCTCTGTCTCTCTCTCTCACTGTCCACTCTGCCTGTCAAAAAAAAAAAAAAATCAGCATTCCAATATAGGATGCTATGCCCCAATGCCTACCCTGGGGGCTGTTCGTTATAAAGGAACTAATTCCATTGAGAGCACCCCACTCTTTTTGACTTAATCATATCTCAAAAGTTCTCCCTCCTAGTATCACCACATTAGGGATTAGGCTTTCATTATGTGTGGGTGGGATACAAGAATTCAAGGATGTATGGGAAAGATTCAGGACACAGAACCTTGTCGAGGTAACCTTTTTAGCTATAAGGGTGGGTTTCCAAATGCTGCATAGAGAATGACTAAGATATTACTAGAGGACTGACTTCTGATTTTTCCAAGGACTGTGTTGTCACTTTGAGTTCAAGTGAGAAAGACCATCTAGTGCCGAGTTACCTAGCACATACAAGGTGCTCTATAAATGTCAATTTTCCATTTTCTTACCACCAAAGAAAGAGAGAAAAATAAGAAGGGAGAGAGGAGATGGATAGATGATAGCTAGGTAGGTAGGTAGATAGAATCTTACATGTGTCAGAAGAGATTTTTTTAGGATAAATATGGAAGAGACCATGTCCTCGCAGAGCTACCCACATTATGTCATTTAATTCAGTTTTACCCTAAGCTGTACTGGCCAGTGGTGGGGCATGTGGGGGACAGCTGACATCAGCTGTTTGCTGAGAATTAAGTTTAGAAGCCATAGTGGTCCTATCAACTGTTAACAGGGCTAACACATCAAAGGGGGCTACACTCCATTTGCAGGCATCTCTAAATGAGAATTTGAAACCACATGTTTATCACAATCAGCAGTTTCTGACACAATGCTAAGCTCTGAGAGGGTTGCAAAAATGACTCATATATAGATGGTATTTTCATTCAACTCACATACATACACATACACACACACACACAGAGTCACTTTCTGGGGGATGGTAGTTTAACTTCTGATTTACAATTCTGATCTGTTCTCTTATCAAATGGCATGTTCCTGAGGACTGATTATCAAACAGATATACTAAAGGGTCTCCTTAATTTGCTCCTAGTTCTTTTTATACTTTTACTTATGGAATGGAAAGGAAAATGGTTCCCAAATGTTCTCAATTGACAGCAATTTTTGTCCATTTACACATGAAAGCATGTGGAATGAGTGAGCATGAAGGGAGAGTGGCATGAAGGCCCATGGAACCAGCGGAGAACGCATGGTCCCCATGCTAATGGGAAAAATTATAAAAAACCAAGTTTAACAAATCTTTTCCTGTGTTATTAAAAGGAAGCCTCCCAGGTTTTTAGTCACTTAGTCACCTCTAGATGCAAAGCACTTGGATGGTAATACTGGATGTTATTTGATCAATGGAAAGCGATGAATCATCGCATTTCAATAATACCATATGTACAGGAATGATAAATGAGCAAGTGATTGGTGTCCGGGTAATGAAAGGAAATGCAAGCGATGCAGATGTTGCTCAGCTCTGGACGTGGAAATTAACTGGCAAGGCACATTTGTCAGAAAATTCTCACTCAGAGTTTTATTTATTTCCCCTTCCTTCACTAATCATCTATCTTTCATTTGTGCTTAATTATAGCCCAAACTATGTGTAGGTGACTAAAAACAAGTATATGGAAAAATAACTGATGAGTTTTTCCTCTTGTTAATTTTACAAGTGGGATACCTATTTCAGTGTTGTTTCATGCTTATTTCTTATGTAAAATATCAATGTTATTTGAATGTAAAATTTCTTTAGATTTGGTATTGACTTTTGTGCAGTGTTGGTTTGTGGTTTAATTTACAATGATGATGTAACAAAATTTAGAACTCAGAGTGATTTCAAGATAAATATTGGATTTCCAAATCCATACTTGCCAAATGAAAATTCATCAGTAGCTTATTTTGTCAATAGCTAATAAGAAGAGATTTAGACCTGAAAAAAAAAAATAAGGGTCCAATCAGTATACATTTTGTGTAAAATACAATTAAAGTACCTCGCTGGAATTATTTGGACAAAATTTCCTCAAAAACTTAGAAAATTATATTTGAAGAAATAAAAATTCTTCGCGCTGTGTTTTCCCTTTCTTATTGATATTGTTCATGCTAGGCAAGACAAAATATACTGTATCTTAACTTACCTTTTCAATATCAAGATATTACATGTTATATGAGTGGAAATAATCGTGAATCAATTTGGATGTCCCTTCCCCATCCCCTACCCCTGAGCTAGTCCTAAACCGTATAAAGGAATTGATATGGAGTCCCTTAAGGATTTATTACGCTAAAGAGTGTGGGAATCTGACTGTACATTAGGGAGTATGCTTTATTAGTGTATGTTGGTTGCTCTAATAAATTACAACACACTCAGTGGGCTAAACCACAAAATTTACTCTCTTAGTATTGCTGGAGATCAGAGTCTGAAGTTAAGTGTGTGGGCAGGGCCATGTTGCCTCTGAAGGTTCCAGCAGAAAATCCTTTCTCTTTCAGTGTCCAGGCATTCCTTGGCTTTTAGGTGCAGTCCCTCCAGTTTCTGCGTCTTCACATGACTTCTTCCTCTCCTCTCCATGTCTCTCTCATGTGTATCTCTTATGTGAACAGTCATCATTGGGTTTAGTGCTCACTCAAAAAAAAAAAAAAAAAAGAGGTGCCAAACGTTATCGTATCTTCCAACATTTGCAGGTTCTAGGTGTTATGATCATTTCATGCATCCCTCAACAGAGTTTAATGACTCTCAGTGTCCAGTCAGGATTAACAATTCCCTCAACATGGAATCTTAGCATTCTGAGAGTTAATTGAAATTTTAAAGGATATTTAAAGATATTTTAAAGTGTACCTTGAAGTTGACAGGAAGAACAAACATTAATACATAATTTGTTTAACTTCATCTGATAATGTATTCATAATCTTATCTAGCTGATTTATTTTTAAATATTTATTTATTTATTTGAAAGGAAGAGTTAGAGAGAGGCAGAGGGAGAGAGAGAAAGAGAGAGTTAGAAAGAGAGGGAGAGATCCTCAGTCCACTGGTTCACTCCCCAGATGACAATAATAGCTGGTGCTGGACTATGCTGAAAACAAGAAAACTTAAATCAGGTCTCTCTCATGAGTGGCAGGAACTCAAGTACTTGAGCTTTCATCCACTGACTCTCAGGAAGCTAGAATCAGGAGCAGGCCTGGCATTGGAACTCAGGCAATCTGATATGAGCCAAACATGATCTTTATTATTAGGATGTTGACAGTCTAGGGTAGCTCTGTCAATTAGAAATAGAACACTAGCCACATTTGTAGTTTTAAATTTCTAACAGCCACATTAAAAATGGAAACAGATGGGATCAGCTTTAATAATTTTTTAATTTTATGCTATCATTTTATTAGAATGTAAGATATTGAGCTGGCGCCGTGGATCAATAGGCTAATCCTCTGCCTTGCGGTGTCAGCATACCGGGTTCTAGTCCCTGTTGGGGCACCGATTCTGTCCCGGTTGCCCCTCTTCCAGGCCAACTCTTTGCAGTGGCCAGGGAGTGCAGTGAAGGATGGCCCAAGTGCTTGGGCCCTGCACCCCGTGGGAGACCAGGAGAAGTACCTGGCTCCTGCCATCGGATCAGCGCGGTGCGCCGGCCGTGGCGGCCATTGGAGGGTGAACCAATGGCAAAAGGAAGACCTTTCTGTCTGTCTGTCTCTCTCACTCACTGTCCACTCTGCCTGTCAAAAAAACAAAAAGAATGTAAGATATTATTAATATATTATTATGCAGTCTGTGTTTGCATTCCAAGTCTTTAAAACTTGCTGTATATATTACACTTACAGTACATTTCAATTTAGATTGGCTGCATGTCAAGAGGTGAATAGCTACATGTAGCTAGGGGTCACCATTTGGACAGTGCAGATCTGGAGGAAAGTAGACATGAGGATAAAACTATATTTCATCACAAATGAAAATGTCTATCAGAGAAGAAAATCCAAAGCGTCCTGGGAAGAACACAGGTGGAGTGACCTGCTCCTTAGGATAATTTTTTTCAACCTCAGTGTATATAACCATTTATGGACTCAGTTCATATGTATTTTTAATACATTCATTTTTAAAGATGAGTGAATAGACACAGAGTCAAAGAAGCAGCACATTTGATATTTGAGCCAAAACTTGAGGGGGTGATCTGAGGCTCACCTATCAGCAAAGAAGCTGAGAGTGGATAAAAAGAAAAAAAAATTCCCAAGTGGAAGGAAGACACTGTTGAGAGGCCTTGAGATCTGAGGTTGAATCTGTTTGGCTGCAATCACAGGACTTGTTTTTCACAATTGATATAATCTATTGTTTGTTCATATTCTGTTGATCATTAGTTGGAGAAGAGCACTACAGAAATAAAGTGTAGAACTGGATAAGTGTCTAGGTGGTTTGTGCCAGTTAGCTGATCTGGAGAATTCATTTTCTTTGCCACCCATTCTGACAGGTTCTTTCTTTGAAACACTGGCACAGTATTGTGGCACAGCAAATTAAACTGCTTCTTCAGATTCCCACATTGCATATCAGAAGGTGGTTTGAGTTCTGGCTATCCCATTTTTAATCGAGTTTGCTGCTGATGTACTTGGGAAGGTAGCATGTGATGTCTCAAGTACTTGGATTCCTGTCACCCGGGTGGGCACCTGGATGGAGACCCAGGCTCCTGGTTTGCACCTAACCCAGCCCTGGCCATTGTGGGCATTTAAAGGTGAAACAGAACATGAAAAAATTTTCTCCTTCTGTCACTATGTCTTTCAAAAAATATAAGTTTCTCTTTAAAAGTATATAAATATACGTACAAATAGACACATACTTCAAAAACAGGGAAATAGGATTAAAAAATAAACTGATTTTGGTGATAAAAACTTCAAAATCCATTATCTGAGGAGTCTTCTAAAAATTCATGAAAAAAATGAATAGTCTTTTTCAAAATAAGCATAGGCTTCAAATTGTTTATTGCATTAAAATATGCTTATCTTTCAATTCAGTGTTCCATGAAGATTTTGAAGTCCCCTTGTATCTGTGTATGTTCTATATATTGCCCAAGATTTGTGTAAGTGTATTCAACATGCGACCCTGTCTGGCATAATGTATGGGAGTTTTAGCTTCTAAAAAAGGGAGAGCATCAGTCACACTCTTGTGTTATTATTTGAAAGATGCTTCCTGGCTTTAAAGTGAATTGAGTAAAGAGTAACATTTCTAAAATGTACTTGACCGTTCCCAGGTTCTGTAACATCCCAGCAGAAAGAGTCATATAGGGGAAAGGTATGTTGATGCCTCATCCTCAGGGGTCTCTTTTAATTTGGTACAAATTTCTCCAAAGTTGATGTGTAGACATTTCCTCCAGTTTAAATTTGTTCTAGTTCTACAGATAAATGATGAATTGGCATGTCTAATGCTATCAGTTAGCCAGCACCCACACAGCTCCTACGTGAAGTAAAGAAAGAAAGAAAGAAAAAAAAAAAAAAACAGAAGGAATATATATTGAAACATGCAGGAATGGAATATAAAACTTTTTTGTCTACCATACTTTAAATATGCACACCTATCTTTGATTAAGATAGGGGGTCATGGAACAGTCCTATAATTGAAATGTGCATCAGCCTTACTGAATTGCTCATTTTCCTTAGGAAGTAGCAAGAAAGGTGAAAATGAAGACCTTGTCCAAACACAAACCCACTCAAATGAAGTGTGAATGCCAAGCAATGTTAGCAGTGGTCTGGCAGCACTGGTTCCACACGGCAAGTTGAGACAGCAAATGCCAAAGTGTCACTGCCAGCAACGTTCTGCTCGCTTGTCTAGCCTGGCGGTGGGATGCAGTTGGTGCACACACGAAGCAAAAGGACTGTCTTGTTCCATAATGAGAGGCAGATTCTGCACTAATTACTCTGGCAATAAGCTTGCGCAAAAGTGACGTATGGCATTTTTTGCCCAGATCTGTTTGTAATGGATTTGCTGTTTTTCTGTTTTGTGATCCGTGTGGAGGGAACGTGTGGAAAACTTGAAGATTAGTGGTTAAGTGAGAATGCACTCATGAAAAGCAGCCCTTTTTACTTATACTAGATTTACTTACTTTTATTTTATTTTAAAGGTGCTCTTAATGCTTTTTTTCCGGAAAGGCTGTTAAACCCTTTTTGTATGCAATTCTTGGAAAATTCCATAGATAATGTCATAATTCTTTTTAACTGAACAAAAACAGGAAGCTTACAAAAAGTGGAGTTACACTTTTTACTGTTTCTACTGTAAATAAATCCATTCATATCTAATCATTTTTGCCAACGCTAATCCAGAGGAAGTCATTTTTAGAAAAATCTCTGCAGAATCAACAAACATTACATAATATAGTGATTAACAAAATATTTCAAAGTTGAAAGAGAAAATATCTTAATGGATATGCTTTTAAATTTTCGTGAAATGTAGAAATTAAATCTATTGTGAAACCCATGTCATTTTGATGAAGTTCAAAATTGGCTAAATATTTGAATTAAATTTATAGGTAATACACCTGCCTCTACCTTTTGAGTTTCAAGACATGAGAAAAAAGAAAGTGGTGACAATGCTACAAATAGGGCACCTCAAAGGAAAGATAGAAATTACATTTTTAAAAACCTCCATCAAATGTTATTGCAACTTAAATAATCCAAATGTTATGATTTATTTAGAAAAACTCAAAATATGATCAAACAAGTAGAAAAAAATGGGAATTTGGTTTTTTAAAAAGTAATATTTTTATTTATGGTAAGTTAGATATCTGGTAACATTAATGACAGTGGGCAAATATGAAATCAGACCAAAAAGAAAAAGAATACACTGAAAATGAGGAAAAGCCATCATAAAGTTTATGAGTTTTTTTTCATAAAAGAGTTGTGAAAAAACTATATAGTTGTTGAAAGTAAGGCAGTAGATTAAAAGCAGATGAAAAATACAGACAAAAGAAATACAATGAAACAGGGGAAAACCACCATCTATGATAAACCCTCACCAAAAATGAAAGTTTAAAAATACTACCAATTCAAAAGTGCCTGAAAGTATCACTGCCCTTCATACATATGACACTACTGGTTGGTGTGTTACTAGACATTATTAGCTCCTATTCCACTGTCATGTTCCACCAAAACTCTAAAATAGCTAGCTACATATTGCCCTAGCCTTCCTTCCAGTGGGCAGTGACCATGTGTCATAAGTCCAGGCCAATAAAGCACAAATATGCGGGGACATTACTTTTTTTTTTTTTGCATTCTTGATAACAAACATAGAATTAGCTGACATATCTGCCCTTTTTCCATTTTTATGGTCTGCATGTCACTGTGGTCATGGGAGTTTGAGTGACATCTTGTGATCCTTCAGCAAACATAAATGTGAATCCATATTTCATTCCTGAAAACTTTGAGATAATCAAACATTGTCAATAGTCACATACCTCTTTATTATTATTTGAACAAAACAAATAAATCCTTATTCATTTAAACTATTAGGATGGATTTTCTGTTACTTCTGGAAAAAATAATTAATAGCTGATCAGTGTAACAAAATTGTTTTCCTTGAATCTTCAGAAAAGGAAAAAGGATGTTTTGTATTGTGGATTTCAAGAAATTAATAAATAGCAATGCTGTTCCCTGAGTTTAGAACCAATTGAGAGTCACAGTATTCAAACTGAAACCAAAATACTAATATTATTACAAGGTTATAATAAAAGGTATGATTTTGGGTTAGGTGGAAATGTCACTGTTAATATGTACCCTATAATTATATTTGCGAATTTAAATCTTGGCAGTTTAGACAGTAACCGACCTTGTCATGCAAAGCATAAATCACAGAGAGATCAGAATTTTCATTAGGAGATGAGTGCCAAAGAAGTGGAGGAGATGATTAGGGCTTAAGTATTTGGTTCCTTCCAGACACATCAGTCAGCAAAGGGTAGTGAGCTGTGAGTACAGATCTACTTTTACCTTGATAATGCCTAGTACCAACAATTTTTCCATTTTAGAATCCCTTGAGTCTACTAGAGGCTATTTTGGACTTGCATCAAGAAAGTTCTAACGTAGACCAAAACGGTACACAATTGAATTAATTCCAAGACACTGTTGTGACCAAAGACCAGTTTATATCCAGCCATATCATCGAAGAAAACACATTGAAGTACTATACTCAAGATTAAAAGTGAACATAAAATCCAACAATCTGATGATATTCCAAGTTTTGTAAAAATCCCTTTATTCTCATATTCCAAGGGGAAAATAACAAAGACTAAATTTCTTTGCAGTTAAAAGTCCTGTGCCTAAATAATGTGTAACTCAAAATCAACTGTTCTCAGCTCATATGAATTAAAAGCTAAAATTTCAAAGAAACTAATATCCTCACACATTTTATATTTTGCTGAGACTTAATCATAAGAGTTTTCAAAATTGGGATCCTTTAGGTTTTTAGTCTGATATTCTTTCAGGGCCTCAAAACTGTATGATTTAATGTGAAATTCTCATGCACTTCAAGGTTAAGGACCTTGACCATGGATTACAAGTAGACTGAATAGGGAAAAGAAATACTGATCTTGACTAGGGGAAGATAACAGAAGAAAAGTGGAGGCAGTATATTCTCAAGGTAGAGCTGGATACAGATTTGCAGTGGAACACCATGGCGCATCATGGAACAGACATAGAGCAGTGAGCAGGGACATAGTAGGAGATGGCCAAAGTACTTGGGACCCTGGAACCACGCGGGAGAGTGATGGAGCTCCTGGCTCCTGGCTTCACCTTTGCCCCGCCCTGGCTGTGGCAGTCACTTGGAGAGTGAATCAGATGATAGAAGATTTCTTTCTCTCTTTGCCTCTCACTCTCTATAACTCTGAATTTCAAAAAATAAATAAATAAATAAGTCTTTAAAAAGATGAACAGATTGAAGAAATGCCTGAAAATCAATTCAAAAGAATGATCATAGGATTACTCATAAGCAACGAGAACCTAATTCGTGAGTTTAAAAAAAACTCCGTAAATAACACAGATGAAAAATTTTCCTATGGGATAGAGATTTTGAAGAGAAATCAAGCTGAAATGTTAGATGAATATATGTTAGTGATTATATCAATATAATCAGAGTAAATATTTGATAAAATACAACATCCATTCATGATGAAAACCTAAAACAAATTGTAAAATGTATATGAAATAGGACTGATATCTAGAATCTATAAAGAACTCAAGAAACTCAACAACAAAACAAACATTCCAGTTAAGAAATGGGAAAAGTTTTGATTTGCATTTCCCCGATTGCTAGTGATCTTGAACATTTTTTCATGTGTCTGTTGGCCATTTGGATTTCCTCTTTTAAAAAATGTCTATTGAGGTCCTTGGTCCATCTCTTAAGTGGGATGCTTGTTTTGATGTTGTGGAGTTTCTTGATTTCTTTGTAGATTCTGGTTATCAACCCTTTATCTGTTGCATAGTTTGCAAATATTTTTCCCATCCTGTCGGTTGCCTCTTCACTCTCCTGACTGTTTCTTTTGCAGTACAGAAACTTCTCAATTTGATGCAATCCCAATAGTTAATTTTGGCTTTGACTGCCTGTACCTCCAGGGTCTTTTCTAGGAAGTCTTTGCCGGTACCTATATGTTGCAGGGTTTCTCCAATGCTCTCTAATAATTTGATGGTGTCAGGTCATAGATTTAAATCCTTGTTGAGTGAATTTTTGTGTAAGGTGAAAGGTAGGGGTCTTGCTTCATGATTCTGCACGTGGAAATCCAATTTTCCCAGCACCATTTATTGAATACATTGTCCTTACTCCAGGGATTGGTTTTGGATCCTGGATCAAATATAAGTTGGCTGTAGATGTTTGGATTGATTTCTGGTGTTTCTATTCTGTTCCATTGGTCTATCCATCTGTTTCTGTACCAGTACCATGCTGTTTTGATAACAACTGCCCTGTAGTATGTCCTGAAATCTGGTATTGTGTTGCCTCTGGCTTTGTTTTTGTTGTACAAGATTGCTTTAGCTATTCAAGGTCTCCTGTGTCTCCATATGAATTTCAGCATCATTTTTTCCAGATCTGAGAAGGTCTTCGGTATTCTGATTGGAATTGCATTGAATCTGTAAAATGCTTTTGGGAGAATGGACATTTTGATGATATTGATTCTTCCAATCCATGAGCATGGAAGATATCTCCATTTTTTGGTATCCTCTTCTATTTCTTTCTTTAATATTTTCTGATTCTCACCGTAGAGATCTTTAACATCCTTGGTTAAGTTTATTCCAAGGTATTTGATTGTTTTTGTAGCTATTGTGAAAGGGATTGATGTTAGAAGTTCTTCCTCAGCCATGGCATTTCCTGTGTATACAAAAAAAAAAAAAAAGAAATGGGAAAAGTTCTTGAACATGCATTTTTCAAAGATAAAATTCAAGTGGTCAACAGACACATGAAAAAATGCTCAGGATCACTAGCTATCTGGGAAATGCAAATCAAAACCATAATGGATTTCGTTGCTGTTGTTGTTGAATTTCTTGAGCTCTTTATAGATTCTGGATGTTAACCCTGTATCAGCTGGGTAGTTTTCTTTCATTCTGCCTTTTCACTTTGCTGAGTGTTTCTTTTGCAGTACAGAAGCTTCTCAGCTTAATGTAATCCCATTTGTGAATTTTGACTTTGATTATCTGTGCTTCTGGGATCTTTTCCAAGAAGTCTTTGACTATTCCAATGTGTTATAGACTTTCCTCAATGTTTTCTATTAATTTGATGCTGTCAAGTCATAGATGTAAGTCTTTGATCTTTTTGACGGATTTTTGTGTAGTGTGTATGGTAGGGTTCTAGTTTCACACTTTTGCATCTGGATGTCCAGTTTTTCCAGCACCATTTTTTGAAGAGACTGTCCTTGCTCTAGGGATTTATTTTAGCTTGTCAAAGCAAAGTTGGTTGTGGATTGTGGATTGATTATTGGCTAGTATACTCTGTTCCATTAGTTTGCATTTCTATTTTTGTGCCAGGGCCAGGATGTTTTTGATTTTAACTGCCCTGTAACATGTCTTGAAATCTGGTATTTTGATGACTTAGGCTTTGTATTTGCTATATAAGGTTGTATTAACTATTTGGGTTTTTTTGTGTTTCCATATGAATTTTAGCATCACTTTTTCTAGATCTGAGAAGTTGTTAGTATTTTAATTGGGATCTCATTGAATCTGTAAAGTACTTTTAGTATTATGAACGTTTTATGATATTGATTTTTCCTATCCATGAACATGGAAGATTTTTCCATTTTTAATGTCTTTCTTTAATGTTTTGTAATTTTCATTGTAGACATTTTTGACATCCTTGGTGAAATTTATTCCAAGGAATTTAATTCTTATGTAGCTATTGTGAATGTGATTGATCTTAAAAGTTCTCTCTCAGCCATGGCATTTTCTGTGTATAAAAAGGCTATTTTTTAAAGATTTATTTATTTTATTTGAAAGGCAGAGTTACAGAGAGGTGAGGGAGGGAGAGAAAGAGAGAGAGAGGCTTTCATTCGCTGATTTACTTCCCAGATGGCTGCAATGGCTAGAGCTGGGTAATTCTGAAGCCAGGAGTCAGGAGCTTCTTCTGAGTCTCCCACATGGGTGTAGGGGTCCAAGGATTTTGGCCATCTACTCTTTTCCCAGGACATAGCAGAGAGCTGGATCAGAAGTGGAGCAAAAGGAAATCGAACTGATGCCTATATGGGATGCCGGCACTGCAGGTGGTAGGTTTACCCACTATGCCACAGTGTGAGCCCTGGTTATTGATTTTTGTGTGTTAATTTTGTATCCTGCCACTTTACTAAGCTCTTTTATGAGTTCCAATTGTCTCTCAGCAGACTTTTTGATCCCCTATATATATAATCATGTCATCTTCAAATAGGGATAGTTTGATTTCCTCCTTTCCAGTTTGTATTCCTTTAGTATTTTTTTCTTGCCCAATGGCTCTGGTCATCTTTGTTGACTTTCTATCTAGTTGATATATCCATTGCTTATAGTGGGTTGTTGAAGTCCCCCATTACTACTGTATTGGTGTCTATGTCTCGCTTTAATCCATTAACATTTCTTTTACCGAACCAAATGTCCTGTGATTGGGTGCATATATATTTATTATAGTCACCTCTTCCTGTTGAATTAATCCATTAAACATTAGACAGTGCCCTTCTTCATCTCTTTCAACATTTTTTGTGTTAAAATCTATTTTGTCTGATATTAGGATGGTTACACCTACTTGTTTTTGCTTTCCATTACAATGGAATATCTTTTTCTATCTTTTCATTTTCAGTCTGTGTGTATCTTTGTTTGTGCGATTGTTTCTTGTAGGCAGCAAATAGATGGGTCTTGTTTTTCAATCCACTCAGCCAGTGTGTATCTAAACTGGAGAGTTGATTAATATTACTATTAATAAGTAGTGACTTGGCGCTGCCATTTGTCTATAAATACTTCTTGTCTACTATGGATTTCTTTTGTATTTTTACTGGAAGATTTTCTGCTTTCACATTATTTCATAATGATGGCTGTCCTATGTGTTTCCTTGTGTAGCATATCCTTAAGCATCTTTTGTAAGGCTGGATGAGCGATGATAAATGTTTTCAATTTCTGTTTGTTATGGAAGGTCTTTATTTCACCTTATTCACAAATGAGAGCTTTCTTGGGTATAGTATTCTTGGTTGACAGTTTCTTTCTCTTAAGAATTGGACTATGTCGCCTCATCTCTTCTAGCCTGTAGAGTTTCTGGTGAGAAGTCATCTGTGAGTCTAATTGGAGATCCTCTGAAAGTAATCTGGCATTTCTCTTGTAAGAATTTTTAGAATTTATTCTTTATATTTAAAGTTTGACCAGAATGTGTCATGGTGAAGATCTTTTACTGTCATGTCTATTAGGAATTCTATGTGCTTCTTGTTCTTGGACATCCCTTTCTTTCGCCAAATTGGGGATGCTTCCTGTAATTATTTCACTAAATAGGCCTTCTAGGCTAATCTCTCTCTCCACAGCTTCAGGAACTCCTAAGTTCCATATGTTGGTTCATTAGATAATATCACATAAATCTTCAAGACTGTTTTTAATTTTTCTAATTTATTCTGTTTTGTTTGCTCTGACTAAAAAATTTACAAAGATTTGGCTTCTAGTTCAGATATTCTTTCTTTTGCTCCACCAAATCTGTTTTAAAGCTTTCCACCTCATTTTTATTTGAGCTATTGAATTCTTCATTTCTAATATTTCAGTTTGATTTACTTTTAAATCTCAATTTCTTCAGAAAATTTTAATTCATGTCATATATGGATTTCTTTTTTGTGGATTTGCTTTTGATTACTTTTGAGAAATCCTATGATTAATCATTTGAATTCATATCCAGCATTTCATCAACCTCTTCATCATCACATTGTAAATTTAAATGTTTTGTGTACCTTTTGGGAGAGGGTCTTGATGTTTTCCTATTCTTGTTTCTTTTATTTCTACCTTTATTTTTAGGTATTTGTGCAGATACTTATTGGTTTTATCCTCTGATGACCTTTATCTTTGAACAAAACATCTGTGGCTTACTGGAATGTCTGTCCTTTAAGTGAATACCAAGATGTGTGTTCCAGGGAACTCTGGTCGGTGCTGCAGGGTGGGGTGAGTATACAACGTAATAGCCAAATTGGGCATGGTAGATCTCTTGGTAACAGAAAGTGGGATTGGTCGCCTCAGTAGGTTGATCACGGCAAGGTGAGCGGTGCCTGGGTGTTGCCCCCAGTGAGTTCAATACTCATCCGCACTGCATATGAACTGCACAAATGATCTGCACAGCCCTCACTCTGAGCACAGATCCCACTGCAATGACCCATCCTAGACAGTCAGGGAGCTCTGAGGATGTGGAGCTCCACCCAGTGATTGCCCAGAAACCCAGTTAAACCCTGCACCCTCTTTTGCAGCTACATAGTCTCAGCACACAAGGATCCCACAATCACTGAGTGCAGACAGTCCACTCTGTCCCACCAGCCTGCTGGTCCACAGAGAAGCAGACATTCTCTGAGCCAGCTGTGCATAGGTATTTTGCCTAGTGACTTGAGTCCCAGAGCCTGTAGTATGTTGGGAGACTGGGGGTGCCTCACCATGCTACATGGGTGCCCAGCTTCCTGTCAATCCTCCTAGCCAGGCTTAAAGTCAGGTGCCTTTATGGATTTTTCCCTCTGCTAGAATCTCTGGATCACAGGCACACATGTGAGCCACTGGCTGAATGTTACCTTCTCCCCACCATTGCCATCAGTATTGCTGAGAACATAGCATCCTGTCTTAGCCAGTTGCTGTGCATGCACACAAGGGCTACAGCAGCTGCAGGTTAAGCCAAAAATGGTGCCTGCTTTCTGTCAGCTGGGCACAGGGTACCGTTGTTGGGAAGATGTGGTGACGGAAATGAGCCCCCTTTTTTGACAGGCAGAGTTAGACAGTGAGAGAGGCAGACAGAGAGCAAGGTTTTCCTTCCATTGGTTCACCCTCCAAATGGCCACTATGGCCACCGTGCTGCGCCAGTCCGAAGCCAGGAGCCAGGTGCTTCCTCCTGGTCTCCCATGCGGGTGCAGGGCCCAAGCACTTGGGCCATCCTCCACTGCTTTCCCGGCCACAGCAGAGAGCTGGACTGGAAGAGGAACAACTGGGACAGAACCTGGTGCCCCAACCAGGACTAGAACCTAAGTGCTGGCGCTGCAGGCAGAGGATTAACCTAGTGAGCCGCAACGCCAGCCAGAAATGAACCCCTTTTACTTCCACTGTATTCGCATGTATCAGTTAGCCCCTAGGGCTCCAGGCCCATCTCACACCATGCTTTCCCTCCAGCTATATCACCACGGGTTGCTGCAGTCTGGTCTCTCCTCTGTCTTCAAGCTGCCACCTGCTCTGGTTGCTGCAGTCACACGTTGTATCCATGTTCTCGTTGCACATCTGCACCTTCCACACAGGTCCATGACATTTGTCTTCCTTCTGCAGAATTACCTCTGTGGTTTTCTCTCTAATTCTCCCCTGAGAGTGCACTTATTTTTTTTTTTAATACTTATCCCTAACCTAGTGTAGTAAGTCATTCCCTATTCCACCATCTTTGAATCTCCACTCATTGTCTTTCTCACGCATGCTCATATATTTCATCCTCATGTGAACTAGTCAGTTCCAGGCATGCCAAACAAATCTGTGTTTATCTTCACCTCAGTAGCTGGTTACCCAGGACACCCATGTTCCTCCAGAAAAATATCTAACCCAAGGCTGGTGTAACATGTCCTTGCCTCATCTCTCTGGTGCTTCCTTGTCACTCTACATTCCTTGAGCATAAACTGTCAAGCAAAGATGATACTTGTGTCTTATGTCTCTGCCTATAACTGACACAAAATCTTGACATTTACCTGGAAATCACTGGAAATTTTACCTGTTGTCCCAGATCTGAATTTTGACAGATTCTATAACAAATTTAACAATTTTTCTCTACCTTCAAAAGGAAGTTACCCAGTAATTCTCACTAAGGTTTAAATATGTGATGATTTTAATATATTCCTGAATTCAGGCTTCTATGGAATGAGTTATTTTAGTCTCCTCTCTGAAATCATGACTTTATTCTTCATTGAATTTTCTGACTTGCTAGTGTTTTATTAAATTATAACTAAGTATTAATCTTTTAGTTGGCCTGTTTCTTTGGCTGTGACCTTTGCAATTATTTCTTGACTTCTGTCTCCCACTCACTCACCCTTTTGAGACAGCAAAGCTACGTTGGGGTAAGTGTTCCTCCAAGTAGGCGGGATGTGACTGATATTTTTCCCCATTCAGATATTCTTAAATATACTATACTAATAAAATTTTTGAAGCATATTTAGTCTAACATATCAGAAAACAATTGTGATTGAATCCTCCCAGTGCCCAGGAAAAGATGCAGGGGAGGCTCAAAAGAGCAAAAATCTGGGTCCTTCATGAAGTAGAAGGAGAGGGAAGAGCTGGTCTTCATTATGGCTTCTGAGGGAACAGGTGAGGCAGGGTAGGCAAGGTTAGGACTGGCTAATGTGAATAATTTCAGGTAGTTCTGGGGGGCATCGAGGCTCTCTCTAGATGTCCCATACCTTAGGGTCTCATGTCTGGAGAACTTGATAAAGGAAGTGGCAGAGGTGTGGACTCTGCATTGGTTGGTTTACATGTGAAAAGTGCAGTTTCAATGATTTTTTAACTATCTCCACTAACTGGATAACCCTGTTAGGACAGTACATCTAAGATTAGCAAGACCCCTGTGGGTCACAGCATTTAAGACAGAAAATAAAAGGCATGGTTAAGATAGTAGGGCTTTTTTTTTAAAATAAAAATTCTCTCTCTCTCTTTTTTTAATGGAGAATGGCTACTTTTTCCCTCTGTTGCCAGAAACACGACGTGGTCTGTCTGTTCTTTCATTCTGAAAATCTGTGGTTCCTGCAGCTAGATGCCATATGATGTGAGGAATTTCTTAAGAAGTGCCCAGAATGTCTCACTTCCATTCTAGTCCACACTCAGTCTCCAGCAATTGCTCTAAACTCCCGCTCCAGTGTTCTTCCTGGTGTGTAGATTCTGCTTGGTAGAAGCAGACCTTGGCTGTGACTGTGCTTCTCGCCGACTGCACAGATTCTATCACGGGAGTGTGCCCTGTGCCATCCTGCCAGGAAAAGCCATCATTTTCCAGTTTGTTAAGCTTCTTGTCCTAATGTGAAGTTGTAAGCAACAGCTTCAAAGCACTTTATATACTAGAGCTGAAACTACAAGTATTTAAGTAAACACCAGAAGCTCAACCACCTAAAAATTAAATGTCACCAGGGTCTTCTGCTGATCAGAATACACAACGCTCTCTGAAGATTAAAGTTCCTAATCTCCTAGCCCAGCAGACTAGGCTGAAAAATACCATAATCTGAATAAGAAAACCACTCCAATGGGTTAAAATTTCTCGAAGTCTGTTTCTCTGCCTGTAAACAGCCACTGGTCTGACAAAGTCATGATGCTCTGCAGGGATGCTCCGAAGCCAGTTTATACATGGCCAGTGTTTGCTGAAGCCAATCCTAAAGCTTTCCTGCAAACCATGTCAGTTCAAAAGCAAAGCACATCATTTTAATAACTGACTACATGGAACAACATAAGCTGCTGCAAAAGCTGAGATCAAGAGTTTTTATGATCTACACCTACACTAGTCCAAGGCAAAAAGTCTCATAACCTGGTTGCAGCACATGACAAACCTTAAACTTTGAACATTATTTTGCTTCCTTAAGTTCCACTCCTTAGTTCTTTCAAATGTTCCTTGACCAATGAACTGGTTGATGGGTTTTCATAGGATCCCATCAATAATACTCCTCTATCCTACACAGATTCAGAACAAATCGAGAGGTTGGCAAAGGAGTTAGATAGGTAGCAATGTAAATACCATCTGTATCACATTTGTAGTATATTAGCAGACATAAGTAAGTTTGCTAGATAAGTGGGCATGATATTCCTATTTGCTCTTCAATTTACACTTTGGTACAGCCTACTGATGGGAAATAGCAGTTGTAGTTTCCCAAGATCATTGCTTTCTATTTCTCTGTGTTGTAGAGGGCAGAAAGTCAAATCTCTCATTCTTAGATCTTTTCAAATATAAGCTTCCTTCAATTGAGAAACATTGACACCCATTAAACAGATAATTCATTCCAAATGCCAGGGAACAGTAAGGGATTGGGGAAGGTATTGAAAGTATTTAGGGAAATGCCTACTTGTGAAAATGCGAAGAGCTGGGAATACATGTCTGCCCTTGAGAGGGAAGCAAGAAGAAAAATATTAAAACATATACATTTTTATATCATAATTGATAATATTACAAAATTAGTTATTTCAGTGTAAAGCATCAGTCAACTAGAAAATCATCAATTTAAGTAGGCAAAAAAAGCAAGGGGGAATTTATGATTTCCTGTGACTTTTGAAACTAAACATTGAAATGAGTTTTTTTGTTAATCATTCTAATAATTTATAAAAGCAGTTCTTTTATCTTACACAAAACCAAAAATGTCATAATCTCTCATTATACACTTGAAATACATTGATTGTAAAAGCTTTTAAGACATATGTTAATTTTTAACTTCCCATAGGTATTTACTCTAGTAATAGCTAAGCTGCAATTTTGTAAAAATCAAGTAACACTTTATTCAAGCATGATAATAAACATGCCAATAAGCATTCTTAAGGTTTCTAAGAAATAACAAGGGTTTAATCTGATTTCACACAATTCTCTGCTTCTAGTTACCCCCTACTGAGGAGGAGAGAATAATAGAATCTATTTAAATGTGTTCACATTAATTGTGTTGCTCTTTTAAAATATAGATAAAAATAATAAATAGGGCTATGTATTTTGTCAAGGTGTGTGCAATTAGTTTTGAAAAATGTTGAATAAATTTGTGAAAACCATTTGTTAAGAAATACATTTTTTTGAAGCAGGCATTAGTGTAACAGTTAAGATATCACTTGGAACTGCCCATATTCCATGTTGGAGTGCCTGGATTAGAATTCCATCTTTGCTCCCAATTCCAGCTTCCTGCTAATGTGCGCCCTGGAAGGTAACAAGTGATGATCTATGTAGTTGTGTCTCTGCCACCTGTATTTGAGACCTGAATTGAGTTCCTGCCTTCTCTTTTTGGAATAGCCCACTCAAGGCTGTTGAGGGTATTTGGGGAGTGAACCAGGGACTGAGATCTCTCTCACTCTTCCTCTCTTATAAAATCAATCAATATCTTAAAAAGTGAATATGACATTTTAATGGAATTTTTCTGCATATTGTCTTCATTTTCCAGATATATAAGAAGTTTTCTTTAATGTGATAATATAACCACCTACTTAAAATGTATGCTTGAATTTTTGTGCAATTTCCTATTTCCTTTTCTAGTCTCCAATTATTTAGTTTTTCTTGTTTGTAAAATCTGAAAAGAAGTGAGAGTTAGTGATGGTTTCCATAAGTCATCATCAGAAAAGACATACGTGGTGTATAATCAGCAACAAAAAGGAAGAGGTAGCTTGAGCTACCCATTCAGTAGTTCAAAAGCTTTCAATGGATATATAACAAGCATTTACCATGTGCAGGGCAGGGTGCTCCATCATGCAGCATGGGTGAGAAGAGAGATTCTTGAGGCTGGTGCTGTGGCACAGTAGGTTAATCCTCCACCTGTGGCACTGGCATCCTATACGGGTGCCAGTTCTAGTCCTGGCTGTTCCTCTTCCAATCCAGCTCTATGCTATTACCTGGGAAAGCAGTAGAAAATAGTCCAAGTGCTTGGACCCCCTGCACTTGTGTGCGAGAACCAAAAGAAGCTCCTGGCTCTTGGCATCAGATCAGCTTAGCTCCAGTTGTTGTGGCCATTTGGGGAGTGAATGAGCGGATGGAAGACCTTTCTCTATATCTGACCCTCTCACTGTCAGTAACTCTACCTCTCAAATAAATAAGTAAAATCTTTTAAAAAGAGATAGAGATTCTTACACTGTTGGAGCTCGTGTTTCAGTGGAAGTAAGGCACATGATAAAAATACACAAGTAAATAAAATGATATTTAAGTAGTGATCATTGCTTTATGATGACGATAGTAATTGGAGGGTATGTGTGATTGCTTGGACAGAAAAGGACTCTCAAAAGAAGTTACACTTGGCCGGTGCCACAGCTCACTAGGCTAATCCTCTGCCTGTGGTACCGGCACCTCTGGGTTCTAGTCCAGGTTGGGGCGCCAGGTTCTGTCCTCGTTGCTCCTCTTCCCGTCCAGCTCTCTGCTGTGGCCCTGGAAAGCAGTGGAGGATGGCCTAGGTCCTTGGGCCCTGCACCCGCATGGGAGACCAGTGGGAAGCACCTGGCTCCTGGCTTCAGATCGGTGCAGCACTCTGGCCACAATGCACCGGCTGTGGCGGCCACTTGGGGGGTGAACCAACAGAAAAAGCAAGACCTTTCTCTCTCTCTCTCTCTCACTGTCTAACTGTGCCTGTCAAAAAAAAAGTGACACTTAAAATGAGACCAGAAGGGTGGACATTATGGTGTAGTTGGTTAGGCTGTTACTAGAGATGCCAGCATCCCAAATTGGAGTGCTAGTTCAAGTCCTGCTTCCAGTCCAGCATGATGGCTCAAGTATTTGAGTTCCTGCCACCCATGTGGGAAACCTGAATGGCGTTCCTAGCTCCGTCCTCCACGTCCAGCTTTTGCAGCTATTTGGAGAGTGAACCAGAGCATGGCGAATCCATCTCCCCTCCCCATATCACTCTGTCAAGTGTCAATTTTTAAAAATGAGACCTGAATGGCAAGAAGCATACAGACATGAAGAGTAGAAGGACAACTGTAACTAAAAGGTTAAAACAAGTACTACAGAAACCTTAAGGTAGGAAGTGCTCAGTGTCTGAAGAAAAGAAAGAAATATGGCTTTGTAGAGAATAGGAACACATGAGTTCAGACACTTAGTAGAAATGGACCGTAGGATTGTCAGATGTGGCTAAGGAGTCCCAGTTTTGGTCTAATGCATTTGGAGACCGTTGAGTGGCTTGTGTAGGGAGGTGAAATATCAACTATGTCTTCAAGATTATTTGTAGAAAATTGTTGGAAGAGGACAAGAGTGGAAGAAGAGACATGAGTTTGAAGGGTGTTTTATTGATCCAGGCAAGAGCTAATTGGTAGTGGCAGATAATATAGAGAGAAGTAGAGCAAATATGAGAGGTTTGGGCAGTAGAATAAAAAAAAAATCTTTCAGGTGGATAGGCTTTTGGGATTAAAGTAATGAAAAGAATACATTTTTGGTTTGAGCAACCAAAGGGTGGCAGTGCCATTTATAATGACTGGAAAACGAGCAAATCTGGGATCCTAGAATCAAGAAATCTGCTTACAATTTAGGTTTGAAACATTTTTGAGATATCCAGGGAGAGATAATTAAATATGTAATGAAGTATATGAATGTGGAGGCTCATAAAGGGGTCTGAATTGCAGAAGTAAATTTTTGGTTTGGTTTTAGATAGGTGGCCATGGGGCAGAATGATATTTCTAAGAAGTTGTTCTAGGAACATTGAGTCACAAAGCCTGTTATATCTTCAGAGGTTTGACCAAAGACCCAGAGAGATCACTGTCTCATGTCCAGTCCCTAACATGTATCTCCCTTTCAGTTTGCTGCTGGAAGGTTATCAGTCAGTTCTTGTCTTTGGGACAGAGCTCCACCCACATAATTTGGATTGAGGTTAATCACACTTTGTTCTCTCTTGCAAAGATTCTGTAGATCTAATTCCAAAGAAATGAATGGCTCTCTTTTATAGTGCATTTTTACATATTTTATTTATATAAAATGAATAAATTTCATGTATTTCATATATACAGATTTAGGAACATAGTGATACTTCCCACCCCCTTCTCACTCCCACCTGCTCTCTCACTTTCCCTGCTCCTTCCTTTCTTATTCTTTCTTTATTTTTTACAATGGTGTGCTCTCAGTTTATTTTATAATCATAAGGTTATCACTCCACTAAGTAAAGAATTCAACAATTAGTAAGAAGAAAAAAAATATTGTTCTCCAACAGTAGAGATAAGGGCTGTAAAATAATCAAATCTCAAAATGTCAATTTCACTCATATACATTAGAGATGTTTTTGTACTCTATTATTTACCACAGATCAAGGGAAACATATGATATTTGTATTTCTGGGACTGGCTTATATCACTAAGTATAATGGTTTCCAGTTGCATCCATTTTGTAAGAATCCTTGTAAGGCGAAAGAGACAGAACATTCCTCCAACAAACACTATGACAACTTCATCTCAGTGTAATCAAGACTATGAATGCCGGTACTCTCAAGTATTTTTGCCCCTACCCTTCTTTGTCAAAGTAAGAGCATTTTCATTACCCCCGGTACCCCATTTCTATTAGTGATCCCTTGTAGCACTGTGGCCCAGCTTTTATTCCTTCTCACCATTGCTTCTGATGTTACAGACCTGTCTGCAATACATTGGATTAAATTTTCTTCCACGAATTTCACACCCTTGAAAAATCTTTTGCTCCTTACAAGATCACAGTTTTACCTGGAATGTGATACTTCATGCTAGTTTCATGGTCTTTTCTGGAGGGCTTCCCTGAGAATTATGCTGTGTTAAACTGTTGACATCATGTCCTGGAATAATTCTTTCAAGAACAAGCTATTTCAGAGGGACTCTTCCAGGTCTTCTGGAATAGCTCTTGAAAACAAAGATGGAATGTAGGCACTAAATGTTATCTGACTTCTATTTTCACTTCCTGTCCCATTGCTGAACAGTAGAGAACACAAAGCTCACATCACACTCCATGGTTCCTCCTAACTGGGAGCTCTTTATTCATTCTTGCAAGAGGAACTTCTTATGATGCTGGAGGCAATAATCAGGACAGATCAAGAGACAGTGGGGACTCTGCTCTGTGTCATTTTGTTTCCGTAAGTGCTATGTAAATGTGGGTTCCTCTACTTTTCATAGTTTGCTTCCATGCACATAGAATGTGTCAGACACTATACAGAAACTCATGCTTTGAATTTTGGATTTATACAGATGAATCTAGGTTAGAGGCACCAAATTGTATGGGTTACTAACACCCTTGGTGTTTCAGTGATTTTTTTCATGGCATTTCTAGCTGATAAGAAATACCTAATCATTCTGTTTGTTAAACAGTTAGGTGCAGTCAGTTTAATAGCAGTAGCTTGTGTGATGTTGCATGGCTGTTGTCTGGTTTTCATTTTAAAATTTAAAATATGTTGCAGTGCTTCTGTGAGTTGGCTACAGGAGACTGAGGCATCTTGGTGCTCACTTGGGAACTGTGAGGCCATGTGAGCGGCCAAAAGTGTCACACCTGGCACTCACAAAGCATCCAGTATGGAAGAGGCAGTCCATATTGATAAGTCCCTTACATTTCATAATAGGTACCTAAGCTAGGAGTATTTGGGAAATTATGCATGATGACCTTAGGAGTTTCTAATATGAAGCAAATATGAAACAAATATGAAACAAATGGCAAGAACGTTAATCTTTTCCACAAGGAGTAACAGAATTAGTCCAAGCATTTGCTATTTATTATTAGTAGCAGTAGTGTGGGAAATAAAGCGTGCTCATGTGAACAAGAGAGCTCTTCCAACTGAGTGTCAATCTGAAAGTTTATCAAATGTAATAAAAAGCTGTGCCCTGGCTGGTGGTGAACGACACATGTTTAGCATTTGTTGCCATCCTCTTATCCGTTCTAAATGTGATCGGTTCTTCCATCATTAACAGCCTATAAAGAGGCATAAGACGACAGGAAAAATATTTCTGCATATTTAAATAAAAAAGTGATGAATGATGCATTTCCCCCAGAATTCAGGTGTTCTTCCTACACAG
Organism: Sylvilagus floridanus; assembly: GCA_949820135.1. Taxonomy (NCBI): domain Eukaryota; kingdom Metazoa; phylum Chordata; class Mammalia; order Lagomorpha; family Leporidae; genus Sylvilagus; species Sylvilagus floridanus. Next base: position 15,381,436 of record OX463243.1, read on the forward strand.
TCTGCCTGTGAACATTTTATAGCTGGGTGTACCAGCCAAGTTTCAGCAAGCAAAACAGGATGTCCCTTTGCTTTCCATCAGGAGATATAAAACATTTGCCTTTTCTCAACTACATTAAAAATTACTGTTAAGCCTGTAAAGTGGGTGTGGATAGTAAGGTCAGGATCTGTGATCAGGACATAAGGCAAAATTACTCCTGATGTTGATGTATTTTAAATTTGTCTTTTGTTCTTGATATGTGGCCATTGTGCACTTTCTATGTGGAATACAGTTTATATCTGGAAATGATAAATTGCCTTGCCATGAGACTGAAAGAATGTCTGAGTGTAATTAGTTAATTGGCTACTTGGCACTTTGAGAAGCATGAGCTGAGAGTTTCCTACCCTGGAGTCCAGCCTCAGAATGACCACCCACCGTCTGCTCCACATATGACGTTGGGGGCAAGCCCATTTATTTATTTATTTACTTGAGAATTGATTAAAATATGTGTGCCAGATGATCTTCCTGCCAGGAAAGTACATTCCAGTTAGATATGATGGTTCCAGCATTTACAGAGAAACAGGAGAAATAGGAGAGGGAGAATAGGACTGGCCCAGATCATATGTTTCAACCCGACATTGCACGGGACAAAGTGCATCCATGACTATTATGGAGCTTGCCATTCTGTGTTTCATTTTCACTTTATACAAGACGATAGTGGAACAGAGCCAGACCTATTTATTTCTTTCATGTCTAGGATGTAGGCCTGTACCCCACAGTGCCTGAGGAGATCCCATAGCATGTGTTGATGTTCAGTAAAAGTTTACTGACTCAATTCTTGAAAGCATTTCCACTCTTCAGAGCAAGTTTTGCCAGACGGGCAAGTGGCTAATGACGGAGGCTGGGAATTGCTTTGAAGTAATTGGGAGCATAGAGAAGCAAAGATCAAAATGAAAGGCCATGGAGAAAAGTCCAGAGTGATCACGGCTTCAAGCCGGCAGAATCTGGATCCCATACTCTGCTGGCAATGGATCAAGAAATTTACCCAAGCATAAACAAGGTGGAAGGTGATGGTCTGATGTACTTTCTATAGATGTTTCCTTTTGTATTTGGTTGTGGGAAAAGCAGAAGAAGAAATGTAAATTCTACGTCACGATGACCATTTGTTTTCCAATTCCCATATCTATGTGTATGTTACTTTTTATTTCCTTCAGTCAAAAACAATTTTCAACTTTTAACAACATGATTTATTGAAATTTAAGAGTTTACAGTGTGAGAATTACTAAACACAAAAGCATAATAATCACTCTTATTCATTGTGTGAATACTATGTATAAATGCTAGTGAAGTATTTTATGTGTATTTTTTAAAATGTCTTACAATTTAAGAAGATTTTATTATTGTTACTATTGTCCTCTTTTCAGAAATGAGGAAACTGAGTCTTGGAGCTTTTTAGTTACTAGGGTATAAAATTAATAAGAGGCAGGAGCCTCTTGGAATTGTAACCCAAATGCTGACCCACTGAACAATCATGTGGAAAGTACTGAAGAACATTATTGCTGCAGCAAATGAGTGAGAATTAATGGAAATGGTACAGAAATAGCAGTAGAGTAATGAAATCCCTGTTGGAAATCAGGGCAGATACATGAGAATATATATAAGCCCTACTTGTGTAAGAGGTAATACATTAAAGTGGTGACACTGAATGCCAATTTCAGTTCTCTCATTTTTTAATGATATATCTTATTAATGTTTGTGATACATATTATGCTTTTAACATGTATTTATGTGCTTGAGAGATAGAAAGGGAACTCCTAGCCTTTGCTTCACTCCCTAAATGCCTGTAGAAGCTGAAGCTGGGCCAGGGCCCGAGATAGGAAACAGGAATTCAATCCAAGTCTCACACATGGAGGACCAGTTACATGAACCATCACTGCTGTCTCACGATCTGCATTGTCAGGAGCCTGGTGTCAGAAGCATAGCCAGGTACTGGACGCAGACTCTTTGATGTTGGATGTAGACCAACTATTAGGCTGAAAGCACACTCCTCAGTTATTTTGATTAAACAAAACACTCAATTCAAAGACAAAGTATATAAAAAAGTATAAGTCTGTAAGTCTCCCTCGAGATCCCTCAGTTCCCCATGCACAGCAGCACCTGCTGTCACCACGTACATGGACATCTTTATATTATCCTTTAAAAATCTATTTTCTCAATATTTGGGTGATCAAAGGGGCTTGAAAGCTCTGATTTGAGGATGGCTAAATGGGATGGTTAAAGAGTAGGTGTTTGCAAACACTTTATCAGAAGGACATTGGTTCTCAGGTCTTATACGTTTGTAGTTTGCATGAAACCTAAGGCCTTGTCCTGTACTCTCTCTCACCTCAAGAATGGTTTGAGTTCTGGGAATGTGTCAAGGAATTTGAGCTTGCAGACACTGGATGTGGTTTGGGGTCAATTTTTAAAATGTCCCCTTGTGCTCCTTCTCTCCTCCTTTTCCTCCTGAGGGACCTCCTTCCCTGGCATAGTTGTACATAGTGCTCAGTCTTGTGGGGACAGGCATGTACTATCTATTCAGATAAGTTACCCTAAGCTTCCTTAGTCATTTGTGCTGGCATAATAACATGTACCTGAAAGTGGGTAACTGACAAACAACAGACATTTGTTTCACACAATTCTGGAGGCTTGGAAATCTATGATCAAGGCACTGGCAGATTTGGCATCTGGGGAAAGTCACTTCCTCATACATTATCAAGGTGTCCTCACAAGGCAGAGGAATGGAAGGGCAAAGGCAATTTCAAAGGCTGGGTGAAGCCTCTTTTGTAAATGCTGTGATCCCACTCATCAGGGACTCTTATGCCCTAACCACCCCCTAAAGACTGGATATTTAAGATCACTGTACTGAAAGCTAAGTTTCAACATGAATTTTGGAGGATATACAAATGTTCAAACCATAGCACTGCCAAAACTGTTTTTGTTTTTCCTTTTTTAAACCAAAATGCTTATTAGTATCCCAAGACTCTTATTCTCGCATGTAAAATAGGTAGAAATGTGGTAGATAAGTATATTAGATGGGTGGATAAAGAGGTAGATAGCCATAATTCCAGCCAGGGTCTGTTGGCTCTGTCCTCTGTGAAATAAGTTCAATAACTTGATTATAAAGAACTTATGAACATCTCTCAAAATCCACCAGCAACATATTCTTATTAAACTGTTTACAAAATTCTAGTATGATTGGATTTTTTGTCTAATATGACTACATTTTTGCATTTTTGTACACTATTATTAATTATTCAAAATGGATATTTGATAATGTTATTGTTTAACAGAACGTGCATGCCTTCTCCTCAAACTCATATACACAATGAAACAATATTCTCATGAAATTTACAATCTCTTCCACTCTCTGAGTTTGGTATTCATAATCACATGGTGATTGAATTTTTATGTTCTTGACATTTTTTCTAAATGAATTCTCCTCTGATATCAAGTCTGGACTAGTAGCTTGTTTCTCGATGTATTGAGTTAAAAGCTAAGGGAGACCATCACCCAGGAAAATCCCTTTGCTGTTGTAGCAAATTCTGGGCAACAAGATAGAGGCAATGGTGAGTAGGTGGCCAGATATGGTCAGCACCCTGTGATAATACGATCACTGTGAGCTGTTCAAAGCATAAGGCATGTGAAATTCAGGCTGCTTCAACCATTCTCCATGGCCACCCAAGCAGCCGCCTAGGGTATATTTTTCAGAAAATGAAGCAGACAGCAGCTGCAGAAAATTTGGGGACCCTATTCCCTTTGAGAAAGCATTTTCAGAAAGAAAAATAAATAAAATCTCAGTGTTTGTTCATCTGGTTGGCAAGACAAGCTCTCCCCTTTCTATGAAGGAGACTGAGTTGAGGAATGTTGTGGTTTCTGGGATTCATGGCAGGAGACACAGCACAACACACACCTTATTGGAGAGCAATTCACATCATACATTTTCATAAGGCATGGACCAGAAAGCAAGCTTTGTTTTCAAACTGTGTTTCCTTGGCACTAGTTACAGCAATTTGGTGTGTGGTTCATTGTCAAAATGCTGTGGGTGGTAAAAGCAATCGACTAAAGGTTCATGAAATATTTAAATTGGAGTGGTTTGTTGAGGCCATTTACTCTACTCTTAACACCTGTACTCCAATGACAATAATTAAACCTTTTGTGGGGTAATAATCTGTATCACAGGATGTCAGTGCCGCCAGGAAGCTAACTGAAGAAACTTTTTCTGTTTGGGTCCAGAGAGTAAATATTTTAAGCTTCTAGGGCCATACAGTCTCTGTTGCAACTGCATACACAACTCCATTCAATTCAGTCATTGCCGAATGAAAGCCACCATAGACAATGCATAAACAGAAAAGTATGGCTGTGCTCTAATAAAACTTTATGTATAAAGATGGTTGGTGGCTGAGTTTAACTCAGTCTTGTGGTTTTCTAACTCCTGGTTTAGACCATTGCTTCTTTTTACAGATGAAGAAACGAAAATCTGAACAGGATAAAAGAGTTTATCCCTATCATAGGCCAGTTAGTGGTAGGATGCAATATATTAAAATCCCAATTTACGATCTTAATTTTTCCAATATGCACCTATCTTGGAACACAAAAACAGTCCCTGTTGTTCTGCAGGCTTAAGAAAAGATAGACAACTTTCCCCTCTCTTCTTGGACATTTTCTATCTCAAGTCAATTTCATAACAAAGAATGCTTCTGTCCTTTGAATATTTAACATAGAAAAAAACCATAGTGGACTAGATATGCATGAATATATTTGTATAAATACTGAATTAATTTTAAAAATATTAAATTTTAAATTTAAATATTTACATTTAAAAAATTTTTAAATATTAAAATACTGAATTCATTTTCTAGAACCATACGGGGGGGATCATGAATAATCTCTTTCTCTACGTTAGAACATTGGCATCCTGGGTTTCCCAGAATCCCCATTCCTATTCTCTTTTTATTTTATTTTCATCTGTGAAATCTTCATATTTTGTGAGGCTCCAGGTGTCAGTGGCCTCATCCATCACAGAACTTATTTCTTGCTGCTCTGTTGTATTTTTTTTTTCCGTTTGGGATGTCATAATCCATTTTGTCATTTACATCTTTATTTATTTTAAGTGATGGTTAATAAGGGATAAACAGTCCATGAAAAGAGAAAAAGAAGATAAAGTTCATTTTCAATGCTGGAGAGAGAACTAGGGAGAGAGAGGAAAGAAGGTGAGAGGGAGGGAAGAAGGAAAGAGAGAGAGACAGAGAGAGAGAGACTGATTGGTGGAGACACCACCCAATTCTCTCTTCTCTGTTAAGAACACGTGAGGGCTCAGGTCACACTGTTACACTCTTCTTGGATTTGTTCTAATTCAAGATCATCCTAGGCAGGGCTAACTTTATGAAAACTCGTCATGTGGTGGTTGAAGTGTTCCTGCAAAGATGATGAAATCCACAAAGATATTTCTCTCTGAACTATGTCCAGGTTAGAGTGCCCAGAAAATTCACCCAAAAGCTGTTTTCCCACTGCATAATCTATGATCATTAATTGTTATACATGTGAACATATGGTCCACAGATAAAAGGGATCCTTATTCAAATAAATGTGAGAAGACATTGGTTAAACAAAACCTCCACAGATTTTTCATCTCAGAACTTCTCAAAGCCTTTAATGTGCTAATGTGCATCAGAAATCTCTAAGGCAGTGATAGAACGTGCAGTGTTTCCCTAACATCACAGGACACATAATGGGATAATCATCCTCCAGAACACATCTGGGAAAACTTGCATTCAGTTATCTCATTATTCTATATCAATGAAGTCTCATTTTCTCCAATGGGAAGACACAACATGCGTGTCCTTCTCTAAAGCTAGTTGGGACCTCCCCAAGAGCAAGGCAATATGGCATTTACTGTGGATCTTTTAGGTAACTGTTGATACGTCAGTAGGCCATTGTGTCCCGTGACAGCTCAAATGCACAGCGGTATTTACTTTCACATTTATTTCCCTAAATATTCCTCCACTTCTGCTAAATAGTTCACCCTCTGAGCAAAGTTTGGCTGTCTCCTCTGGATGCACAGGAATGTACACTTAGGGCACCCTTCATTGACCTGGGAACCAAAGAGGCCCTCTGCTTCCCTCAGGCCTTTTCAATTGTGAAACAGCCAGGAGTTGCCCCAGGAAAATTTACTTAGTGGCTAAGCAAAGCTATGGTGCCTTTTTTCTTTCTTGCCTCAGGGTTAGGGTTAGGGTTAAGGTTAGGGTTTTTTCCTTTCTTGCCACAGGGCTTTGGTTTAAAGTGCATCCCCTGTTTTTTCCCCTCTTGCTAAGGGCACCCATGTTTTCACTTTACCCTGTATTTTTCTTTTCTTTTTTAAAACCACTTAATAGCATCTAAGACATATCATTGAATGTCCTATGCTAATCATGTTATTTAATGAATTTTATACTTTGAGATGGAAAATTTCATTTCTCAACTGGTCACTTTTTCATATTATCTAGTTCTTGTCTAATGAATATGAAATCTTTCTGAAATCCCTTACTTGTCTTTTATCCACTTCCTTACAAATCACAATTGCTTTTTTCCCTTCTGTTACATGAAACTTTCTCTGAAAAATTACCCGTCCCTTCTTACCTAGCTCCACTGAAGAGTAGGCAAACTCAAGGTACATTCATTCAAAAGCTCTGATATTGGCACATCCCACATCTTATTGCAGTACATGTTAGGAGAACACTGGATTTGCAAAGCTAGATCATGATGGTCATGTTATTGTGGATGTCTGGCTTGATAGATTTGTCTTACTGCAGAGTGCACTAAAGCCACTTAAATGAACTTTGTAATCCAAGGGCTTGCAGGTTCCTTGGGAGAGCCCCATAGTGAGGGTACTGGTGAACTGTCTATGTGTAGTAGTCAGAGCTACTTTTGCTTTTCCATCAACTTCACAATTCTACAAAGCCACGTAATTTCCTCTACTTGTATTTCTGCAATTTTGAATTAGATTTATGCTCCTGCTGTTCCTCTGACATATGAAGAACAATTCAGTCTCAGAGTCTTTTTGTTACCTGTTGTGTGTGCCTGAAAACTCCACCCCTCAACCATACTCATTCGACCTATGTTTCAATCCATTCAGGAAGTATAAGAAACACCATAGAGGGCCTGCACTATGTCATAGTAGGTTAAGCCTCTGCCTGTGGCACCAGCATCACAAATGGGTGCCAGTTCCTCTCCCAGCTGCTCCTCTTCTGATCCAGCTCTCTCCATATGGCCTGGGAAAGCAATGGAAGATGCTCCAAGTGCTTAGGCCCCTGTACCTGTGTGGAAGACTGGAAGAAGCTCCTGGCTTCTGGCTTCAGATTGGCCTAGCTCTGGCTGCTGCAGCCATTTAGGGAGTGAACAAGTGGATGGAAAACCTTTCTCCCTGTCTCTCCCTCTATCTGTAACTCTGCCTCTCAAATAAATAAGTAAGTAAGTAAGTAAAATCTTTAAAGAAAAATCACCATACATTGAGTGGCTTGTTAATAACATAAACTTATTTCTCACAGTTCTAGAGGCCAAATCAAACCTTCATTATATTCTATGTCCTCATAGATGGCTGTTGTTTTGCAGTAGCATGATGTGGTAGAAGAGGTCAGCGATGTCTCTGGGACTGCTTTTACAAAGACACTAATCTCAGGCATGAGGGCTCCTCCCTCATCATCTAATCATCTCCTAAGACCCATACTTGCTAACACTATCCCACTAGTGTTTAGGATTTAACATATGAATGTGGTGGAGACAAACATTCATATGAACAACAGTGACTCATTAACCTCCATCCTGATGCCTCCCAACACATTACTTTAATGAAAATAACCCAGTCCACACTTGTCATCTTCTAGCGATCTCATGATTGAATTTTTACCATACCCCTTTAATTCAAATGAACTACATATATTTGATATTTTAATGTTTCATTTTTATTTGTTTTTATAAACTCTTTTCACTAAAATATAATCCCCACGAGGCATTATTGTTGCTTCTCCACTCCCCTTCTTTTACTACTACTGTATCCCCAGCATCGAGAAGAGTGTCCATCAATTGGTAGATTTTCCAAAAATTTGTTCTAATTAAAGACACTGGAACTCAGGTTTTAGAACCACAGGCAATAAGTTGGTTCTGCTGGTGAACTGCAACCAGTGTAATGACAGGATGTGGGAGAAAAGGCAACAGTAAATGATAAATTCTGCAGATGGTGACTATAGCCATCACCCAGAAAATACATTTGCATTTAAGTTACCTCAGTTGGAGGTCTGTTGTAGAGGACTCAATAGAGCAGCCTCAGTGATTTATTTAAGTGTAAGTCTTATTACATCTCTGAAGTTCTTGGCTAAAATCTCCCAGTGCCTTTCTGTGTCACTCAAGTATCAAAGTCACTCAAGAACCCAAAATCCTTTCCAAGATCTTTAAGGCTCTACCTGTTGCTTTCTTTGCTAGGTGTTTTCTTTCTAATCCACCACTATTCAACATAATATATGATTATTAATTATCAACATAATCAATATTATTCTATATAATTAATAATGTAAATAACTAAAATAATTAAAATAGTTTAAATAATTTAAAATAATTAATATTGATATACTTAATATCCAATTATTAATATAAGCCACATTTTCAATTTGAAATATTTTAGAAACATTAAATATTAAAATAGGCATGGTAAATTTTAGTAATTTATTTTACTTAATGCAATATATCCACATTATTACCAATTCAACATATAGTAAATGTAAAAAAAGTTGAGATATTTCACATTCATATTCCATACCAAGTTTTTGACATTCTGTGTATTTCAGATGTACAGCACATCTCAGCACTGACTAGCCACACTTCCTGTGCTCCTTGGCCATGTGTGGCTGATGATTGCCACATTGGTCTCTCTTCTCAACTTTTCTCCTCCAGGTGGTTCTGTCCAGGCTGCCATTATCTATTTTCTCAGCCTCTGTGTAGTCCTTTTAATAGGACAAACCATGTTCATGTCGGTAAAGTTGCCAGATAAGCAAATAAAAATATAGGAGACACATTAAACTTACATTTCAGAAAAATAACATATATTTTCCCCATAGATATATTCTGGATATTACATGGAACATACCCACAACATACTGGGACACATTGGCAACCTTATACCTCAGGCCATTTTTATTTCCTCCTCTTTCCTTCTGGATCACTGTTTCATTACCATTCTCTCTTCAGTTCATTCAGGTCTCAGTTCAAAAATCTTAGGGAGGCCTTCTTCATGATCCTGTAGCAAATGTCTGTCTGTCTCCAGACATTATTATTTCTTTATCCTACATTATGCTTACTACTAACTTACAGATTGTTTAAAAAAATCTTAGGGGGAAAACACTTGATCTAGTGGTTAATATGCTGCTTGACTGCGATATCCCATATGAGAATGCATCAGTTCAAATCCTTGAACCCTTCTGATTCCAGCTCCCTGCTAATAACATTCAGCCAAAGAGGTCAGCAGGCGATGAACCAAGTAGTTGAGTTCCTGCCACCCACATAGGAGACCTATATTGAGTTCCTTCTTTCTCGGTTGGCCTGGCCCAGCCCTGGCTGTTGTGAGCATTTGTGGATGGGAACACCCTCTCTGACTCTCTTTGTTGCTCTACTTTTCAAATAAAATAGATAAATTAATTGAAAAAGAATTTTAAAGTCTGCTTTTATTTGTGTATTGTTACTACCTATTAGAACATGAGTATTAGATTCTAGATAGTATAGATATTAGGATATCTCTACCTTTGTTTCCTACTGTCTCCTTGATGTCAAGAAAAGTGCTTGACATAGAGCAGGTAATAAATATTTATTCAATGAAAATGGAAAAATAATGGTTATATATATTTATAAGTAGAAAATATATTATCTATATTAGTAGAAAAACAGATTTTTTGAGTTGGATATTTATAAAACATTAAAACATTTTTGTTTTCTGTTTTTAAAAATTTTATTTAAGACACACAAACTTCATGCATTTCACAAATACAAATTAAGGAACATAGTAATTCTTCCTTTCCCATCCTACCCGACCTTCCACCCTCACTCCCATCCTTCTTCTTTCTCCCTCTCCTATTTCCATTCTTATTTTTTACTAAAATTTATTTTGAATTAACTTTATACACATAAGATTAGCCATACACTAAGTAAAGAGTTCAACAAATAGTATAAAAAAAGTTCCTCAACAGTTGAGGCTATTCAAAGTCACTTCATCTCAAAGTGTCAATTTCACTTCTATGGATTACATCATTTAGGTAACTATTAGTTACCACAGATCAGGGAAAATAAATGGTATTATCTTTTTGGGACTGGCTTATTTCACTAAGCATAATGTTTTCCAGTTGCATCCATTTTGTTGCAAACAACAGGATTTCTTTATTTTTTATTTTTATTTTTTTACCTCTGTGTAGCATTCCATGATGTACATATTGGATAATTTCTTTATCCAGTCTTCAGTTGCAGACGTTTGGGTTGATTTCATATCTTAGCTATTGTGAACTGAGCTGCAATAAACATGGGAGTACAGATCATTCTTCGTATGCTGATTTCCTTTGGGTAAATTCCCAGGAGTGGGATGGCTGGGCCATGTGGTAGTACCATAGTGGCATTACCAGTTTACATTCCCTACAACAACGGATTAGTGTACTTTTTCCCCACATTCTCGCCAGCATTTATTGTTTGTTGATTTCTGTTTGAAAGCCATCCAAAGGGATGAGGTGAAACCTCATTGTGGTTTGGTTTGCATTTCCCTGATGGCTGTGATCCTGAGCATTTTTTCATGTGTCTGTTGGCCATTTGGATTTCACAAAAATCCACTCAAAATGGATCAAAGCCCTGAGTCTATGACCAGGCATGATCAAATTATTAGAGAACACTCAGGAAACGCTGCAAGACATTGACATAGGAAAAGACTTATTGGAATAGACCCCAGAAGTACAAGCAATCAAAGCCAAAATTGACAAATAGGATTACATCAAGCTGAGAAGATTCTACGCTGCAAAATAAATGCTCAGGAAAGTGAAGAGGCAACTGATAAAATGGGAGAAATTATTTGTAAACTGTGCAACTGATAAAGAATTAATATCCAGAATATTTAAAGAGCTCAAGAAACTCAACAACAAAACAAACAATCCTATTAGGAATTGGACAAAGGACTTGAAGAAGCATTTTTCAAAAGAGTAATTAAAATATTGACATCACTCCACATCAGCTCTCTGGCTCCCACTTTCTTAAGATGTTTTAATTATGTATTACTAGACTGTCATTAGGTTTAGAAATTGTTTTATAAACCACTGGAAAATATCCATTGTATAAGTGATATTAGTAGTATCATGAATAATAGTAAATAATAACAGCAATTTTTTCTTTAGGTTGACTGCAACTTATGTGTAATTCCTAGTCACAAATCTCTGAAAACTGAAGTGTTTTTTTTTTTTCTCATAAGTTTAGGACAAAACCTGACTTAACAGAACATGAGATTATTTTGATTATGTGTTTATTTAATTTAGAGGTGACTTTCATTGTAGAAAACTTAGTCTGCTTGATTACAGGCTGGTACCTCAGAGATCTGGATAGTTTTATATTATATAGCAAATGTGCCATAAACTTTCTTACAACTGAAAAATCACCTAAATTCTAAAGTACGTTTGGCTCCAAGTTTTGATAACAGAAAGCTGACATCTGTTAATTACTTGCCACTTCATAATTTTGCCAAATAAGACTTCAAAGAATAGCACGCTGATATACCTGTCAGGTCCAGCAGCCCAAGAGTTTATTAGCTTCCCCAAAGGACTTGAGTCTACATTTTTTATTCTGAATGTACCTTACGTATTTTATCTGAATGTATCCAGAAAGCAATTTTGAAAGTTACTGGGGTGAATTCTACTTTAACTAAATGTTTGTAATTTCTGAATTTATTAGAAATAGAAAAAGAGTTACATTAATGAAAGCAGTTTGGATCCTTCAAGAAATAGGGATCTTCTGAGTGGAGGTACAACTCTGAAATTACTAGACATTCAATGTTAAGAATACCGGGAGGAAGCTCCTGGCTCCTAGTTTCCGATCGGCGCAGCTCTGGCTGTTGCAACCAATTGGGGAGTGAACCATCGGATGGAAGACCTCTGTGTGTGTGTGTGTATGTAACTCTTTCAAATAAATAAATAAATTAAAAAAAAAAAAGAATGCTTTCTTTTTCAGACACATTCCTGGTAGAAAAGAATGAATTAGACTCTATTTTTATCCACCTGTATCTAGCTTTTTTTTTTTTTTTTTTTTTGACAGGCAGAGTGGACAGTGAGAGAGAGAGAGACAGAGAGAAAGGTCTTCCTTTTTCCATTGGTTCACCCTCCAATGGCCGCTGTGCCAAGCACAGTGTGGCCGGCGCACCGCGCTGATCTGAAGCCAGGAGCCAGGTGCCTCTCCCCATCTCCCATGGGGTGCAGGGCCCCAGCACTTGGGCCATCCTCCACTGCACTCCCGGGCCACAGCAGAGAGCTGGCCTGGAAGAGGGGCAACCGGGACAGAATCCAGTGCCTCGACCGGGACTAGAACCCTAGAACCCACAGGCAGAGGATTAGCCTATTGAGCCACAGCGCCGGCCTACCACCTGTATCTAAGCCAATGAATCATTAGATGGAATCTTGCATCCCCCTGTTTATACTCTTGGGGTCAGACTTTTCTGATGCCAAAAAGGAGCTAGAGAGCAATTAAGAGAGACAACAGTTTTAAGGCAAATGCTGTTTATGGTGATGAGGTGACTGGTCAAGAACATAACAAGAACTTCCTGACTTTGCATGCTTTTGCCTGAAAATACTTGACCTTATGGCTTTAATCTTGTATTTGGCACGCATTTTCCAAACTCCCAGCAGTTATTCATTCTCTTTAATCATTGTGAGTGTGCTAATGTATGTTATACCTATGTAAACAAGTTCCTTTTAGCCAAAAACATATTCTTTCAGCCCATGTAATGTTTAGCCTAATTATTTTGATTTGGTATTTTTCTATTTCCCAGTGAAATGTAGTAAGCAAAACAAGCCTAGACACATATGCTATATATTTATACCTTTTATGCAGTAGATAACTGAAAATACATAATTTATACACATATTACATCATGTACCTTATCTATTTTAATGCAACAGACTATCATAATTATTAGTGAGTTTTACTTTTTATTTTATTAAAATTTTTGATATCTTTGAAAGCATCCTTATTTTAATTTTTTTTTATTTGAAAGGCAGAGTTAGACAGTGAGAGAGAGAGAGAGAAAAAGGTCTTCCTTCCGTTGGTTCATCCCCCAGATGGCCACCACAGCCAGTGTGCTGCTCCAATCCAAAGCCAGGAGGAGCCAGGTGCTTCCTCCTGGTCTCCCATGCGGGTGCAGGGCCCAAGCACATGGGCCATCCTCCACTGCCCTCCCGGGCCACAGCAGAGAGCTGGACTGGAAGAGGAGCAACCGGAACTAGAACCCAGCACCCATATAGGATGCTGGTGCCGCAGGCAGAGGATTAACCAAGTGAGCCATGGCTCTGGCCAGCATCCTTATTTTGATAACAAGATGTTGTAGATCCATATTGCTTTAGCAGCTCCAAGGTATGGTTCCAGTGATCACTGAAACAAGGTTTTCTTCAGATGAAATAAAGCACAAAGCTATGGTGTTTGGGTTCTTTCATTCTTTTTTATTGCAAGCAAGGTGGCCATAGACACAGTTTTTTTGTTTATATATTATTTTTGAAGGTCAGTGTTTCTTTTTCATTCAGTTTGAAATGCAGAGAGTTGAAGAGAGAGAGAGATGTGCAAAGAGAGATCTTCTATGCTCTGGTTTACACCTCAGATGTTTACAACATGAGTTCATAGGAGTATTTTAAAACTAATTCTAATGCAACTATGTCATTTTATCTCTTGCTATGAAATAAAATAATCCTGTTAAATAAACTTTTTGAATAAAAAATTAACCTAATGTAGTTTTACATACAATACCCTTTACCACTACTATGTGTTTTCATATCAGCCTATTTGAATCATAATTACTGAATTATCAAACTTTAAAACACTTTTCCCTTGATTAATTCACATTTTTTTCAAAAATATAAAAAGCAACAGTCATGGTCCAGTTATTTTACGTGATATTTTTAGACAATAACTTGAAAGCATAGCATAGTGTGAACTGGTATTCTCATCTTTTCCTGATCCTTGTCCTGCATGTCTTTGAGTTTTTGGTCCACTAGTTTCCAAAGTCAGGCAGGCACCAGAACCATCTGGAAGATGTGCTAGAACTGACTGCTGTGAGCTCCACTTCTATATCTTCTGAATCAATATCATTAAAAATGATCTCTTTATCTGAAAGGCAGAGAGACGGAGAGAGAAGCAGGGGTAGATGGAGAGATATTTTCCATCCGTTTGTTCATTTTGTAAATTCCTGGAACAACTAAAGCTGGGCTAGGCTGAAGCAAGGAACGTGGAATTCCAGTCAGGTTTCCTAAGTGATGGGCAGGGACCCAAGTTCTTGCGTCATCACTTGCTGTTTTTCAGAGTACATGTGCCACAATAGCAGGGAACTAGAATCAGGAGTGGAGCTGGGAGTTGAGCCAGGCACTTTGATGTGGGTGCAGGCATGCAAAGCAGTGTCTTTTTCAAAGATTTTTATTTATTTATTTGAGAGACAGAGTTACAGAGAGAGAGAGAGAGAGAGAGAGAGAGAGAGAGAGAGAAAGGTCTTCCACCTGCTGGTTCACTCACCAAATGGCTGCAACAGCCAGAGCTAGGCTGATCTGAAGCTGGGAGTCAAGAATGTCTTTTGGGCCTCCCATGTGGGTGCAGAGGCCCACGCACCTGGGCCATCCTCCACTTTCCTCCCAGGCCATATGCAGAGAGCTTTATTGGAAGAGGAGCAGCTGGGACATGAACTTGCACCCAAATGGGATGCTGACACCACAGGTGGAAGCCCAGCCTTCCATGCCACAGAGCTGGCTCCCAAAGCAGTGTCTTAACCATTGTTCCAAATATCACCCTGATTCAGTAGCATTTTTAACAAGTTCCCTGTGGATATTGATGTCACTATTTTGGAAAATCCACTTTGAGATTCACTAGTTTGTGATTGTGATAGGTCTTCCCAGTGCTATGAACTAAGTACTACTGCATCAAACGAGAAAGAAATACGACCACCATCACCACAACTACCACAGGATCATCACCACCACCATCATCAATAATACCAGCTGGTGGTACCTGGGGAACATGAAGACATTTGATATCACAAAAACAAAACCTTAGTGTAGAATAAAAAGGAACAACAGAACCCTGAAAAATATGAATTTTGATTAAAATACTCCCATTGCTGTGTATTTCAGTGGGCCAAATAAGGAACTAATTTTCTCAACTTAGGTTCAGTCACAAAACATTTTCCCTTATTTACATTTTTTTTCTTGTGATATTGTTAATTCTTTTTATGAGATGTTTAAAAAAATTCTCACAGGACTGTCTCATTCTTTTATTATCACCTACTTTGAAAAACCAATTAATAAAGGACAAAAACATAAAAAGTATTATAAAATTGTTAAGACTATGTGTTAAATATTGTAGAACTAAGAGCACTATTCAGAAAATTCATAGGAAAGACTTTCTTTTGGCTCAGGTAACATGATACTCTCAGGGTTCCTAAAATTATCATTAACCAGCGACTTGCTCCATGTTTTTAACATCAATATAAGCATAAATCTTTAGGTCCAATTTTATATTGCTTGATAATTATACTATCACTGCAAAGAGTAAACACCAACTCTTCCCAATGCACCAAAAATTGTTCCCACCATTATACTTAGAAGCATAATTAATTTCCTCAAACAGGAATTCTTGAGTTCCCAGGCTTTTGTTACATACAGGGGAATCCTTACTTTCCCACCAAAGGCCATTTCTATGACTTTACTTTTTTTTTAAGATTTATTTATTATTTATTTGAAAGGCAGAGTTAAAAAGAGGCAGAGGTGGGAATGAGGGGTCTTCCATCTGATGGTTCACTCTCCAAATGGCTGCAATGGCTGGAGCTGAGCTAATCTGAAACCAGGAGCAAGGAGTTTCTTCCATGTCTCCATGTGGGTACAGGGGCCCAAACACTTGGGCCATCTTCTACTGCTCTCCCAGGCCATAGCAGAGAGCTGGATTAGAAGTGGAACAGCCAGGACTCAAACCAGCTGTTCATCCCATATGGGATGCTGGCACTGCAAGTGGTAGCTTTATCTGCTATGCCATAGTAGCTTGGACTATTTGATATGGGAATTTGCCCAGCAGTATAGGGAACCTGTGATCTATGGTACAATATTGCAGGGTTGTTAGGGAAGGATAACTTGTGCATGTGTTTTTCAATGAGGTGGCAATCAGGAAAATAGTCAAACTAAAAGGACTAGAAATTTAAGTGGATTTGAAAAGAGCTTGATAAGAGTCTCCAGAAGTAGACAGGACTTGAACTTGTACTAGGACAGTGGAATCGTTTTGTTCATGTTACCAGGACTGTTCATACCATTCCTATTTCCCTTTTGGCCAAGAATAATTGATTAGTTTTTTGTCTGTTCCCAATCTTATTGTAATACCTGTCAGGAGAATGAATATGTAATACCATTCTTTTCTCATTACCATCCTAATATTGTCACTAGAAATAACTAACGTGCCATTTTGTATTATTAAGAGATTTGTTACATGAGCGATAAAGAACTAACATTTCTTATCTCATTCTATAGCCCCATTTTCCTTGAAAAGGAGCTGGTTCAGATAAAAATTAGTTTTGTGCTTAGATTGAATTCATTCTGTTAACTGACACTATTTCAAACGCATTATAGGAGGATTCCCTTGTTCTAAGTTCTGATGTGGGAGGATTTGTCTAATTTAAAAAAATGCTTATGAAATAAAAATGGTAATTTTAATGCATTTAAAAGACTAAGATAGGCCTCAAGTCCTGTTTTGTATATAATAGGGAATGAGAATAGTAGACCAAAAATCTATACCATAAATTAAAGATAAAATCACTGGGAAGTTGATCCATGAATATACGTGTGCATGCATGCTTGCACATGTATGTTTCATCCTTTATAAAACAATGGATCTTCCAGAATTGAGTAGCCATGATAAGATCTTGTCAAAAGAATATGTTTTCACCCAATGTGGATCCTGTTGTTAAATGAAATAAAAGCATACAAATATGAGGATTGTAGAAGATAACCTATAAAATTTCTCTAAATGACATTGCTCACATGCAGAATCTCATTTAATAAAAAGCATAGATCTCTACAGACATTTATTAAACACACTTTTGGATGTGTGTGTGTGTGTGTGTGTTGGTACATTTGAAGACTAACAAGGACAACCAGATATAGACTATTTACAAGAAGCCATGATCTATTTAGTATTTTCTTTACAAATTATCTGGGATAGAATTTTAAATTCTTATTTACCAGATGAGGAAAAGGGTTGAGCAATGTGAAGCAACTTCCTGAATGTCATAGAATCACTAAGTGGCAGAGATATAATTGAAATCAAGTTCTGGTTATCTCCCAAACCAAAGCATTATCTTCTCAGGTTTCTATAGGTGAACCATGATTATCATTACAACTGGTTGGAGACAAAATTTGCATTTTCTTAACAGTGTAAAATATATTTTTTGTTAAATTATAACTTAGGACAATTTTACTATAATTATCATCTACAAATATCTTAAGTGTATAGCATCTAGTACTACACAATCAAACAGATTCTTTGAAGGCATTACTGCTACTGTTAATAAATTATGTTCATCCGTATAATGGCCCATTCACGTCTGGGAGCATCTGGTGAATTAATGCTGATGTTAAACAAACCAAAACACAAAACTAAGGTAGAGCAGATAAGTACATCTTGCAAAACTGAAATCTAATAGGAGTCTGGGATCACTGGATAGGTTTTTATAAATACTGAGAGGCTTTGTGAGCAGTGGATTTGGACTTTAATTATTACAAGATAATAGACAATATTTCTTATTACAGAGAACTGAGTTAATTCAACAGCCATTAGAAGAGACTAACATTTCCAGCCAGATTTAGGTCTGATGATATTGAGTTAATGTTTCAGCACTGACTTTCATGCTCCCAACCTTGACTTTTAGTTAGTTATAGGAACTAGTGTCCAATTAAAATATTCCTTGGCAAGCAACTTTCTTGTGCAAGACAGACTAATTACTGTAGGGAGTGAGGAAGGAGTCATACTCTAAATCATACTGTCTGACCTCAAAAGGAGGGATAGGTCATTGCCAAAAATACAGCTGTAGAGGGTTTGTACTGATCTTAAATCTTATTTACTTGAAAGGGCATTGAATGACACTATATTTTGTTTTCATGTTTATGTAATTATTGAATGTTAAATGTACAGGAAACATTTTATAATTTAATACATTTAATATTGAGGCTCTTAACCTATTAGAATTTGAGGTTACTGTTGTTTTGGAATTGTTATTATCATCAGATCATATCGGATTATCATCATATCATAAATAGAAGGCTGCCTTGGATGGTTTTTCTACTAATAGAGATGAAAGGAGCCTGCCTCCTTTGATAATTTTTGTTTTCCTTTCATCTGTTATGCTCTCCTATGGTATAGTCACAAACAAGATACCAGCAAAAATATCTCAAAACTTTTTTATAATAATGAGAGATGACATACATCTCTTACTACATTTGTAACTTAAGAAAGGGCCTATATAACATGGGAATTCTCATCATTACTGAATAATAATTTTAATCAATTTAATGTTTGACCTGCTTTCCAGTTCAACCAGTGGGTGAAGTCTTCACTAACTGTGAAGAAATCTATGCATTCGGGGTATGGTCTCCCTCAATACATGTGCGTACACATAGAGATAGTAGACTCACTGGAATCTATGAAAGGAAAAAGGGCTTTGGTTTTTCATTTTACTACTCTATATACAAAAAGTATTGATATAGACTGTTGGATTCCATTCAATCCAGTCATTCTAAATGATAATAGATATTTTTAGAGTTTGTGAAGATGTAAAAAAGAGATTTTTAAATTGACAGAACTCGAGCCCAAACACTAGAATTTTACAAGGCATATATCTCCCCATAAATGAGTTTAAATATCAACCTGTTGACGTGGCTTGTAAAGAAAAAGTGATAAACTTTAAATCATGTAGCTTGAAAGGCTACTGGACATTTAAAAATATTTTTATTTATTTATTTGAGAGAATTACAAACAGAGAGAGGGAGAGACAGAGATAAAATCTTCCACCCTCTCGTTCTCTCCCCAAATGGCCTTAATGGCTGGAACTGGGCCGATCTGATGACTCGAGCCAGACCTTGATCCTGTGTGGGTGCGAGGGCCCAAGCAGTTGAGCCATCTTCCTTTGATTTCCCAGCCAGAAGCAGAGAGCTGGATGGGAAGAGGAACAGCCAGAACAGGAACCAGAATAAGTATATGATTCTGGCACCACAGAAGGAGGTTTAGTCTACTATGCCACAGCATCGTTCTGGTACTGGATATTTTTATTGTATAGTATGTGGTGCTTGTTCCAAGCTGACTTTCATGACCACTTTTTATTTCAAGACTCTATTACTAAATCATCTATATTCAAGTATGAATCCATGCATAACCTATATGCTTGTCAAAAGTCTTATTTTTAAGGAAATAGGTCTTAATTCATTGATGGTTATGCATAATTTTGATAGTAAGTTCTTCACAGTGTTGGCTATTGTTGAATGTTTCTGGTCTCATTGCCTTTGACAACTGCATTCTTTCTACTCAATGTGTCCCTTTTGCTTTGGTAATTTTACATAGCTTTTAAAAAATATTTTTCTTAAATATTTATTTGAAAGAGATACAGAAAGAGAAAGACACACACACACACACACACACACAGAGAGAGAGAGAGAGAGAGAGGTCTTCCATCCACTGGTTCACTTCCTATCCAGTGGTTCACTTCTAGCCACAATGGCCAGAGCTGAGTCAATCCAAAGCTAGGAGCCGGGAGTTTCTTTTAGGTCTCCCACATGGGTGCAGAGTCCAAGCACTTGGGCCATCCTCTGATGCTTTCCCAAGTGCATTAGCAGGGAGCTGGATCGGAAGTGGAGCAGTTGGGACTTGAGCCGGTGCCCATGTGTGATGCCGTTGCTACATGCCAGGGCATTAATCTGCTGCCCCGCAATACTTGCTCCTTGTATGAAGTTTTGAACCACACTTCATTCAAAGAACTGCTAATTATTTGACACAAGCAAAAAAGTTGATCCTCAGTTTTTTCAGCACTGTGAAAGTTCTACTTTAGTATCACTAAACATTCTCTTCACAGTCACAATTCAGAAGTGGCTCAGGAGCATTATTTGAACAATTTCCATTGACATTATGAAAAATCAGTCATTCTGTGGCTGAAGGCCCTCTATATTCAACAAGACTTGAGTCCTCATGGTTAGAGCTGTGTAAAGAATTTGAAAGTGTGTACCACTTTTCTGGAATTTCTTCTTGTTGAGTGATGAGGGAAGACCATCTGTGCTCTTTAGAATAGTTTTGCCCAGAAGATTCTATGATGATAGAAGTGTTCTATTTCTGTGCTGTCCTGCATGGTAGCTGTCAGCCACAATTGCTGTTGAGCCCTTGAAACTTGAGGCTAGTATGAATAACAAATGAATTTTAAATTCTATTTGATTTTAATTAATTTAAATGGATGTTTATGGCTTATAGCTACAATATCAGACAGTGCAGCCTTAAAACTTAGTAAGAAAATTTGTCTAGAAATTTGTGTTCAGATCTGTGTAGCCCTGCTTTGTATTTGGGGTCCTACAGCTGATTCTCAATCCTATGGTTGTTACATAGCAGAGAGATGGTGATTGTGAGAAAAAGCACATATATGACTCCAGATTGGAACCAAGATGGTGGTTGAGTAAGAGGCTCTGGAAACTATTTCTCTACAGAGATTCCAAGGTAGAGAGCAATACCCAGACCAAGTTACAAAACTATGAGCTATAGAAACCAGATGAAAGACCATGATACCTTAGTTCCTTGTAATAGTAAGAAAATGCACTTAAGAAAGCAAAAGGAAAGAGTTGCCCAGTCACCACTCTGCCAGCTCCTAGAAACATGGCCTGGAGAGATGCCTCCAGCCTGAGAAACAGAGAGCAAAGTGACTTCCAGGCCCAGGCCCAATATGAAACATTTCAGTTGAGCTGGGTCCCCATCCCTACGCACAGGCCCTCACTCACAGAGTGAATATTTGGGGCTTCCAGACAGGTGCAGGCTGAAAGCAAGACTCTAATCTCTTGGTAAGGATAAGAAAGAAAGCATAGGACTGTTCCTTAGAGCTCATAACTGAGCCTTACTGTGCTAAAAACAAGCATCTGAAAAAACCTATATAATCTTTTCATAGCCAGTACTCTCAGACTGAACCTCTGGACTTGTCTTGAATGAGGTAGAGACCTGCACTACAGGGGATCAGACTCATCTTGAAATGTTATTTTTAGCCTCCAATGGGCTTGGTGGATACTGCAGTGACTTTGTAGGGATCTGTGATTCAGGGATGATGAGCCTGGGGTTTTCTGAGCTTCCACATTGCTGCTTTCAACTCTGCTCCAATCTTGTGCAGACAGCAAGAGCTCAGGGTCCTGTGTCTTCAGACTCAGAGTTGGTTGATAAAACCCACGCTTGTGCAGATCATAATGGTTTCCATCCCGAGGAAAATGTCTGTGATGGTCCCTAGACTTGGCCCTGTATCAGGTGGAGACCAGCACCCTCATGAGACAGATTTGTTCTGGTATGTATCATCATCACTTCTTGCACGCTTTGGGTGTGCCACCAAGATTGTACAGGGCCTGGTGACTAGGAGATGCAGGTGTGACCCACCAAGGGCCTGCCTGAGTAGCTGAGAAGCTGCGTCTATGACCCCTCCTACAACAAAGGGCATACAGCAAGTAATCACAGGACTGTTTTGGGACTCGGTGACAAGACGATACAATGCAGATCCTAATGGTCCCCTTTCCCAATCCATGCCTGAAGACAATGCTTGCTTTAGTGCCAAGGAGAGTTCTGTTGACCTGGGTGTGTAGTCTTATACTCCAACCAGCATCACAAATGGCATTGGGCAGTGAGTCCACCTCAGCAGCAAAGAACCCTCAGCAGGGTGAGATTTATTCCTACTCCCAGGATTCACTGGTTTTGATGGGCTGAAGGCTCCAGAAGTGATTTATTATCTGACATTCATGGGCACAGGACAAGGAGTTCAAGACTGCCACAGATCAAGGAAGATGCGTGTAGGGATAAACTAACCTCTCTTAGGTACTTCCTAGTGTATACTGAACAACATGTAAACTGCAGATTTGGGACAAATTTGAACTTGTGGAATAAGATAAGGCTGAATCCATGAAAACATACCAAAATCAGGCCTGAGATAAACTACAACTTAGGGTCATATGTAGTACCAAATTATCAGAGTAGCTACAGGTTCTGAGAAAATAAAAAGACTGCTTAGAATGTCTAGAAGGTCAACCTCTTATGAAGCCAGATTACTATAACCAATTTTTCAGTGTTTGGGAAATATTGTGCACAACTACACATCAAGAACCTCCAAGGAACCTCTACTGAAGAGTAAATAAGTTGCCAGAAACAAATCATCAAGAAATTGAAATTTTTAAATGCTTGGATGAAGATTTCAAAATAGTTGTTTTAAGGAAACTCAACAAATTTCTAGAGAACATGGAAAAACAATTCAATATTTGGAGAAATTTGATAGAAAGACAGAAGTAAATGAACAAATCAAGCAGAAATCCTTCCACTGAAAATCATACTAAATGAAATTAAGGATGCAATATAGAAGCATAAGTAGCAGAATAGATTTTTTTAAAAAAGAATCATTGCGCTCAAACAACAGCTATTTGACAATATAGTTGGAGTAGAAAAAATAATCATGAATCAAGAGGAATGAAGAAAGCTTAGGGGCCGGCACTGTGGCTCACTTGGTTAATCCTCCTGCAGCACCGGCATCCCATACGGGCGCCGGGTTCTGGTCCTGGTTGCTCTTCTTCCAGTCTAGCTCTTTGCTGTGGCACAGAAGGGCAGTGGAGGATGGCCCAAGTGCTTGGGCCCCTGCAGCAGTGTGGGAGACCAAGAAGAAGCACTTGGCTCCTGGCTTCGGATCGGTGTAACTCTGGCCGTTACAGCCATTTGGGAGAGTGAACCAATGGAAGGAAGACCTTTCTCTCTGTCTCTCACTGTCTGTAATTACCTGTCAAATAAAAAAATAAATAAATAAAGCTTATGGGAAACTTGGGATAGCATGAACAGAGCAAGTATATGAGTGATTGGTACTCAGGAAATAACTGAGAATTTCCAAGGGGGCAGAAAGCATATCCAGTGGCCTAAATTCTCCAATTAGAAGATGGAATGGTTCCAGAATTGGGGTACAATGTGTTAAGCCACTGTTTGCCATACCAGCATCTGATATCCGAGTGCCAGTTGATATCCTGGCTGCTCTATTTCCAGTTAGTCTCCCTTCTAATGCATGTGGGAAGGCAATGGAAGAAAACCAAAGTACTTGGGTCCCTTTCACTGTGTCTTCTGGTTGTCTTCTGGCTGTGGCCTGCCCCAGCCCTCTTTGTTATGGCCGTTTTAGGAAAGAACCAGCAAAAGGAAGATCTCTCCCTCTCCTTCTCCTTCTCCCTCTTTCCCTCCTTCTCTGAAACTCTGCCTTAAAATAAATGAAAAGGTAAATATGTTTTTAAAAAAGCATAGAGTTACTGAATGGATTTAAAAACACTGCTCAATTATATGCTGCTTACGAGAAATTCACTTCGCCTTTAAGCTACACGTAGACTGAAAGTGTAGGATGGAACAAGATATTCCATGTAAGTGAGACTCAAAAGAAAGCAGGAGTAGTCACACTTCAGTCACATAAAATAATTTAAGCCAAAAGTATAAAAAGAGAGAGGGAGGTCATTATATCATGATAAAGGGCTCAATCAGGCAAGAAGAAATAACACTTATAAATACATATGTACTCAATATTGAAGCACCCAACTACATAAAGCAAGTATTATTAAACCTATAGGGACATAGATTCAAATACAATGATAGCATTAACACCCTAACATCAGAAATGGACAAATCACTTTTATGTAGAAAACCGACAAAGAAACAAGAGTTAAATTGCCTGCTAGATCAATTGGATCCTAATGACATTCAAAGTACTTTCCTTCCGTGAGCAGTAGACTATGAATTCTCCTCAACAGCACGTGGAACATTTTTAGGATGGATTGTATGATAGTTCACAAAACAAGACTCAACAAATTTAAAAGAATATAAATCATGTTAAGTATCTTTTGTGATAAAAAGTGTAACTATATAACTAGATATTAATAACAAGAAAAAAATTGGAAACTATACAAATACATAGAAATAAAAATTTACTCCTGAGCAACCAGTGGACTAAGAAGGAAATTAAAAACTTTCTTGAAATGAATGAAAATAGAAACACAACACACTAAAACTTATAGGATGCAGCAAAAACAGTACTAAGAGAGAAGTTTATAGCAGTCAATGCTTGCATCAAAAAAACAGAAAGATAGCCAATAAAAATTTGTCACTGACCTCCAGGAACTAGAAAAACACGAACAAATCAAACAGAAAATTGATACAAGAAAAGAAATACTGAAACTCAGCACAAATAAGTGACTTAGAGACTAAAAATACTGTAAAAATCAGGGAATAAAAGAACTGATTCTTTGAAAATATAAACAAAATTGATAGATCTTTAGATAGACTATTCAAGAAAAAAAGAAAGACTTCAAATACATAGAATAAGATACGAAAATGGAAATACTATGGCTGACATGACATAAATACTAAGGGTTTAGGGATTGTTATGAACAATTATATAAGTACTTATTCTGTAGCCTAAAATAAATTGACAAATTGTTGAACACATATATCTTACAAGATTGAGTCATGAGGAAATAGAACACCTATGCAGTCCAAAAATGAGAATTGAGATTCAGTCTGTAATAAAAGTCTCCCATCAAAGAAAATCCTAGAACCAGGGGTTTTCTCTGCTGAATTCTATCAAACTTCGAAGAAAAATTAACACCAATCATTCTGAAATTATTTTTAAAAAGAGAATAGATGCCACAAAGCTGCCCTATAGATTAACATCTTCAGGAAGAATATGTCCAGAGGGCTTCAGTGGTGAATTCTAGCAAGGATTCATATTAAGACATAGTCAGATGAACAGATTAACAAAATTTTCTGAAAATAAAAGAGGAAAACATTTTTATGAGTCCAGTATTGCTCTATTATCAAAGATAAAATAAAAGCTTAGTAAGGAAAGAAAAATATAAACTAGTATATACAAAAATCCTCATAAAATATCAGCAAGTTGAAATTGGAAATATCTAAAAATATGTCACAGTCAGAGGAATTTTCCTGAGAATGCAAATCTTGTTCAGTCCTTGAAAATAAATCAATAAAATTTTATAGATGGAGAAAAATTATATAAATTCCAGTATCAGTTCATCATAATATTCTTAGCAATTGTGCATAAAAAGAAGCTATCAATTTGATAATATGGCCCATACAAAATATCTACAATCAATGTAATGGTCAAAATAGAATACTTTCTAAGATAGGAAAAAGGAAGGATATTTGTACTTGCTACATCTAATCAAAATTATACTCTAGATCTTACCCAGCACAAACATAAGAACAAGAAAGAAAGGAATAATATTTTAGAAAGGAAGAAATAGAGTTACCTCTATTCATAGATAACATGATTGTCTACATAATAAATAAAAATCTCCATAAAAAGTTTTAAGACAAACTGTGTGACATCATCAGAGTTTCAGCATATAAATCAATATATAAGAAAATTGTATTTTTCTATTTAATAGACATAATTTGAAAGGACATTATTTAAAGGACCATTCATAATACAATCAAAAAGGATAATTATTTAAGCTTAAACCTAATAAAATATGTACATGATTTGAATAGTGAAAACTATAAAATACTGAAGCAAGGAAGCAAATGAGACCTATGTTTGAATGAATTAAGAGATATACTATATTTTTTGAATTTGAAGGCTAAAGATTTTTAAGATGACATTCTTCCAGTTGATCTATGGATAAAGCACAATAGTAATCTAGGTATTTTTGTATAAAAGAACAAGTTTATTAGGAAATTCATACTTAATAGCAAAGGAACTAGACCAGCCCAATCAATACTGAAAAATAATTAATTTGGCTAATTCAGACATTATATGATTTCAAGATCTACTCTAAAGCAATAATAAATGAGACAATGAGTTATTAATGAACAAACTTCCTAGACAGTCCAGAACTAAACCTTTGAGATATGATCAATTTGTTCCTAACATATGTGCAAAGAAAACAAAGACAAAGACAAAACAAAAACTCAAGCCATACCTAAAATATTAAGAAAATTTAGCTCAAAATGAATTATAGAATGATAACACTAGGTAGAACTTAATATAGTGATAAACCTAATGTATATGTAATGTATATGAATATTGTTAAGATTCTAAAAGAAAACGGGAGCAAATCTTTGTGATCTTGTGTATATATTGGCTCATATTTATCAAATATGGTCAATAAATAATGATAAATGAGACTATTAAAATTTAAGAATTTATTTTTGGGATTTGAAAGTTATTTAGATAGTAATAAAAATGACAGTTTGGATTAAATAATTGCAAATACATAATTAATAAGGGACTTGGCTCCAAAATGGATAAAGAACATTTTACAACTCAATAATTAAAAAACACACAACCTGATTTTTAAAAGGGTTAAAAAAAATGTAGGTAAAGAAAACCTTTGAGTGGGAAAAGCACATGAGGAGATGCTCAATTTTATTATGAATTAGTGAAATGCAAATTACACCATGATATTGTACCACTATATACATATTATAGTGATTCAAGTAAAAACTATGACAGTAACAACACAAATGGAAAATACTGAATGATGATGATGATATAAGTCAACTGGTACTCACACATATTGCTTATGAGAATGAAAATGGTATAGCAATTTTTGGAAAAAGTCTAAGTTCCTTATAAATTTACATATATATTTAAAGTAAATCATCAATTCCATACTTCAGGTTTTTTTTCTGGGGCAATGATAAAATCTTTTGGTAAAAACCTTGTGAGTTATTCTATTTATAATAATCAAAAGTCAGAAATAATCAAAATGTTCTTCAACTGATGAGTGAATTAACAAACTATGATACATCCATCCAATTTAGCAGTCTATTGGTACCAACAAAACCAGAGAGGAATCTAGGATGTGTTATGCAGTATGAAGAAGCCACAGTCAAGGCTTCAAACTGTATGATTTTATTTATTGGAATCTGGAGAAGGGAAAATCTTGGACTAGCAACAGGTTGGGAGTTGTCAGAGGTAGCAATGGGTGGAGACATGAAGGGCTTTTTGAGGCAATGGAATCATGATATTTTGATTTTGGTCCATGTAGATGTGTAACCTCTACCAAAATAAAAACATCATAGTATTAGGGAAGAAATAAAAAAATTGAAACAAAAAAATACAAAAAATCAGTGAAACTAAGAGCTGTTGTTTTTCTGAAAAAAAAAAAAAAATGGTACACCAGTTGCCCAACTAACCAAATATAAAAAAGAGAGAAGACTAAAATCAGTAAAATCAGAGATATAAAAAGAAATGTAAAAACATTTTCCACAAAAAATGAAAATGTAAAGAATGATCAGAAATTACCAGAAAGAACTGTATGTTAACAAGTTGGGAAACCTGGAAGAAATGGATAGATTTCTAGACACATAAAATCTACCATAATTGACTAATGAAGACATGGAAGGCCTAAACAGACTGAAAACCATGACAGAAATTGAATCAGTAATAAATAGTCTCCTAACAAAACAATCCCAGGACTGCATTTAAAGAAGTAACTTCAATTATTCTCAAGCTATTCAAAATAATTGAAATGGAGGGAATCCTCCCAAACTCCTTCTATGAACCCTGTATCTTCCTAAACAAGAAAAATATACAACAGAGAAAGAGAACTGTAGGATAATATTCCTGATGAACATATGCACAAAAATCCTTACAAAATATTAGCTAATTGAATCAAACAACACATCAGAAAGATCATTCACCCAGACCAAGTGGGATTTAAGCTGGTATGCAAGGATGGTTCAACATTCACAAATCAATCCCTGTGATACATTAACAAACTGAAGAACAAAAACCATATGATTATCTCAATGGATGCAGAAAAGACATTTGATAAAACAACAATGTTTCATGAAGAAAAACTTAAGCAAGTTGATTATAGAAGAATTATTCCTCAACACAATCAAGGCAATTTATGACAAACCCATGGCAAAGATCCTATTGAATGGGGAAAAGCTGGAAGCCTTCCCCTTAAGATCCGGAACCAGACAAGGATGCCCACTGTCACCATTGCTATTTAATATAGTCTTGGATGTTTTAGCTAGAGTCATTAGGCAAGAAAAAGAAATCAAAAGGATGCAAATTAGAAAGGAGGAAATTAAACTATCTTTATTTGCAGATGACATGATCTTAAATAAATACAGGGAATCCAAAAGACTCCACTGAGAAACTGCTGGAACTCATAAAAGAATTTGGTAAAGTGGCAAGACATAAAATCAACACAGAAAAATCAATAGCCTCTTTATACACAGTCAATGCTGTGGCTGAGAAAGAACTTTTAGGGTCAGTTCCATTCACAATAGCTCCAAAGAGTATTAAATAACTTGGAATAAATTTAACCAAGGAAGTCAAAGACTTCTATGATGAAAATTACAAACCACTTAAAGAAATAGAAGACATTAAAAAATGTAAAAATCTTCCATGTCCAATGGATTGGAAGAATCAACATCATCAAAATGTCCATATGATCAAAAGCAATTTACAGATTCATTGTTATCCCAATTCAAATACCAATGACATGCCTCACAGGTTTAGAAAAACAGTCATGCTAAACTTCATATGGAAACACAAGATACCCCAAATAGCTAAAGCAGTCTTATACAGCAAAAACAAAGCTGGAGGCATCATAATAGCTGATTTCAAGACATACTACAAGGAAGTTATAACCAAAACAGTCTGGTACTGGCACAAAAACAGACTTGTAGATGAATGGAACAAGAGCTCCAGAAATCCATCCAACTAGAACCAACTTATCTTTGATTAAGGAGCTAAAACCAATCCCTGGAACAAGGACAGACGCTTTTAACAAATGTTGCTGGGGAAGTTGGGTCTCCATGTGCAGAAGTATGAAACTAGACACATACTTTACATCTTAATATAAAATCTACTTGAAATGTATCAAAGATCTAAATCTATGATCTTTTAACATCAAATTACTGGAGAACATTGGGGAAAGACTTAAGCAAAGAAAAACATAGGCAAAGACTCCTTTGAAAAGACCCTAGAAGCACAGGCAATCAAAGCCAAAGTTCACAATTGGGATTACATCAAGCTGAGAATCTTTTCTGCAAGAGAGTACAGAGAAAAAACAACTGACAGAATGGGAGAAAGTTTTTGCAAAATATGCAACTGATAAAGGGATAACATCCAGAATCTATAAAGAGCTCAAGTAATTCAACAACAAAAGATCAAACAATCCAGTAAAGAATTGGGCATTTTTCAAGAGACGAAATTCTAATGGCCAACAGACACTTGAGAAAATGCTCAGGGTCACTAGACATCAGGGAAATGCAAATCAAAATCACACTGAGATTCCACCTCATTCCAGTCAGAATGACTCACATATGGAAATTAACAAAAGACAAATGCTGGCAAGAATGTGAGGAAAAAGGTACCCTGGACAACTGTTGGTAGGAATGTTTTCTGGGCTAGCCACCCATTCCTGGGAATTTAACCAAACCAAAGAAAGATCAGTATATGAAAAAGTTAATCGCTTCTCGGCCGTTTGGCTAAGATCAAGTGTAGTATCTGTTCTTATCAGTATATGAAAAACTTATCAGTACCCCATGTTCGTTGCAGCACAATTCACAATAGCTAAGAGACGGAATCAAACCAGATGTCCATCAACTGTTGACTGGATAAAGAAATTATGGTATATATACACTATTGAGTACTACTCAGCTTTAAAAAAATAAATGAAATCCTGTCTTTTACCACAAGATGAACTCAGGTGGAAACCATTATACTTAGTGAAATAAGCCAAGCCCCAAAAGACAGATATCCTATGTTTTCCCTGATTGGATATGACTAATAGAGTTTCTGAAATGTAGTGTATTGGAGAGAAATGGACATTTTGAGATTTGATGATTATTTACAGCTCTTATCTCTTCTGTTGTTTTTTATTTGTTTGTTTTTCACTTCATGCTATATGTTGAACTTTTTTACTTAGTGTAGGGTTAACTATATGATGATTAATTAAACTGTGAATAGATCTTTGTAAAAATTAAGAATGAGAATGTGAGAGGTTGTAGGAGCAAGGTTTGGAGCATAGGCATGAGGCACAGTCAGGGGTAGTGTCACTATGTTCCTAAATCTATATATATGAAATACTTGAAACTTGTATAACAAATAAAATTAAAAAAAAAATCACAGGTCATTAAAATTCTGGGATCATAACATTCACAACCATTAGGTTAACAAAGATATGAAACACAGTTTGACAAAAAAAAAAAAGATATTTGAAACAATACCAATGCACACAAACATTTCTTTCTCTTTTTGTTTTTTTGATTTTTTTCAATTTTTCAAAAGATATTGGT
The DNA here is from genome assembly GCA_949820135.1 of Sylvilagus floridanus. Classification (NCBI taxonomy): domain Eukaryota; kingdom Metazoa; phylum Chordata; class Mammalia; order Lagomorpha; family Leporidae; genus Sylvilagus; species Sylvilagus floridanus. Next base: position 15,412,249 of record OX463243.1, read on the forward strand.
TTCCATGTGTAGTGGAGAATTAAGGTGTTTGTATTTCTGTATCTGGTTTATTTCACTCAACATGATGACCTCCATTTGCCTGCATTTTGATCTGAATGGTAGAATTTCATTCTTTTTAATAGTTGATCACTTGGACTAGTGAGATGGCATTGGTACCTGCCACCTTGATGGGATTGTTTTGGAATCCCCTGGCACGATTCTAACTCCACCATTTGGGGCAAGTCCGATTGAGCATGTCCCAAATCGTACATCTTCTCCCTCTCTTATTCCACCTGTTATATTTAATAGGGATCACTTTTCAGTTAAATTTAAACACCTAAGAATAATTCTGTGTTAATTACAGAGTTCAACCAATAGTACTAGAACAAAACAAAGAAAAAATACTAAAATGGATAAAGTATTACATTGTACATCAACAGTGAGCACAAGTGCTGATCAAGTCACTGTTTCTCGTGGTGTTCATTTCACTTCAACAGGTTTCCCATTTGGTGCTCAGTTAGTTGTCGCCGACAGGGAGAACATATGATATTTGTCCCTTTGGGACTGGCTTAATTCACTCAGCATGATGTTTTCCAGATTCCTCCATCTTGTTGCAAATGACCGGATTTCATTGTTTTTGACTGCTGTATGGTATTCTATGGAGTACATGTCCCATAATTTCTTTATCCAGTCTACTGTTGACAGGCATTTGGGTTGGTTCCAGGTCTTAGCTGTTGTGAATTGAGCTGCAATAAACATTAATGTGCAGACAGCTTTTTTGTTTTCTAATTTAATTTCCTCTGGGTAAATTCCAAGGTATGGGATGGCTGGGTTGAATGGTACGGTTATATTCAGGTTTCTGAGGAATCTCCAGACTGACTTCCATAGTGGCTTAACCAGTTTGCATTCCCACCAACAGTGGGTTAGTGTCCCTTTTCCCCCCACATTCTCTCCAGCATCTGTTGCTGGTAGATTTCTGAATGTGAGCCATTCTCGCTGGGGTGAGGTGAAACCTCATTGTGGTTTTGATTTGCATTTCCCTGATGGCTAGTGATCTTGAACATTTTTTCATGTGTCTGTTGGCCATTTGGATTTCCTCTTTGGAAAAATGTCTGTTGAGGTCCTTGGCCCATCTCTTAAGTGGGTTGTCTGTTTTGTTGTTGTGGAGTTTCTTGATCTCTTTGTAGATTCTGGTTATCAACCCTTTATCTGTTGCATAGTTTGCAAATATTTTTTCCCATTCTGTCAGTTGCCTCTTCACTTTCCTGACAGTTTCTTTTGCAGTACAGAAACTTCTCAATTTGATGCAATCCCAATAGTTAATTTTGGCTTTGATTGCCTGCGCCTCCAGGGTCTTTTCTAGGAAGTCTTTGCCGGTACCTATATGTTGCAGGGTTTCTCCAATGCTCTCTAATAATTTGATGGTGTCAGGTCATAGATTTAAGTCTTTAATCCATGTTGAGTGAATTTTTGTATAAGGTGAAAGGTAGGGGGTCTTGCTTCATGATTCTGCATGTGGAAATCCAATTTTCCCAGCACCATTTATTGAATTGAATAGACTGTCATTACTTCAGGGATTGGTTTTAGGTCCTTGATCAAATATAAGTTGGCTGTAGATGTTTGGATTGATTTCTGGTGTTTCTATTCTGTTCCATTGGTCTATCCCTCTGTTTCTGTACCAGTACCATGCTGTTTTGATAACAACTGCCCTGTAGTATGTCCTGAAATCTGGTATTGTGATGCCTCCGGCTTTGTTTTTGTTGTGCAAGATTGCTTTAGCTATTCAAGGTCTCCTGTGTCTCCATATGAATTTCAGCATCATTTTTTCTAGATCTGAGAAGAATGTCTTCGGTATTTTGATTGGAATTGCATTGAATCTGTAAAATGCTTTTGGGAGAATGGACATTTTGATGATGTTGATTCTTCTAATCAATGATCATGGAAGATTTTTCCATTTTTTGGTATCCTCTTCTATTTCTTAAAGACTTTGTAATTCTCATCTTAGAGATCTTTGATGTTCTTGGTTAAGTTTATTCCAAAGTATTTGATTGTTTTTGTAGCTATTGTGAATGGGATTGATCTCACAAATTCTTCCTCAGCCGTGGCATTTCCTGTTTAATAGTTGAACATTATATATATATATATATATGTATATATATATAATATTTTTTCATTTACCTGGTGATGTAATTCTGTTTTCATGGAACCCATATTTCAACTATTGTGAACAATTGCTGCTATTAAAATGGTGGACCAGATATCTCTTTTTGATATAGCATGTTCTGTCTTACTTGTTTCTTTTTTAGTTGCCAACGTTTTAAAATTTTTAAAACATTTTAAATATTTTAACAGATTCAATATAGTTCATAGATACAACTGAAAGAATATAATGATATTCCTTACTCTCTCCTTCTCTCCCCCTTTCTCTTTCCCTCTCTCTCTCTCTCTCTCCATCTCTTTCTTAATTTCTTGTGTTTTCAAGATAACATATGTTTAGTTTACATTATAGTGAAAATCTTGAGTACTTCACCAAATATACTGAACAAGTAAAATCAAAAAGTCCCTAGTTTACTGGGAAAATAAGCAGTGGCTATAAACAATAATTGAATGGAAAATTGGCCATTTCACTCATATACAGTAAAGTTTGAAGCAATCATAGATCATTAAAACTATCAAGTATAACATTCTAAACCAAAGGTCCAAGAGAATGTTTTACAAAACTACATTTACAGCAATACTGATACACACAGGCATTTCTTTTCTTTTTTCCTTTTTAAATTTTAGCTCCTATATGTAATGTAATTCATGTGGTATTTGTCTTTCTCTTCCCGACTTATTTCACTCCACATGATGTCCTCAAGTTCCATCAACTTTGATGCAAGTTGTAGAATTTCATCCTTTTATATAGCTGAATAATATTCCTTTGTGCATATATACACCACATTTTCTTTATCCATTCATGTGTTGATGGACACCTTGGTTGATTTCAGATTTTGGCTATTGTGAATAGTGCTTCTTTAAACATGAAGCAGTTGTGGGTCTCTCTTTTATGTTTGAGCATGTCTTTTGGATATATACCCAGTAGTGTGATTGCTGGATCCTATCTCTTGCTTTTAAGAGATCTATTTCTGGTTTTTAAGAGATCTCCATACTGTTTTTCACAGTGGCATTTAAGAATTCCCCTTTCTCCATATCCTCACTAACATTTGTTACTTTCTGTCGTTTGGAAATAGCCATTCTGACAGGGACACAATGATATTTCATTATGGTTAGGTAGGGGCTTGCATTGTGGCACAGCACATTAAGCTGCCAACTGCAATGTTGACATTCTGCATCAGTGCTGTTTTGTGTTCTGACCTCCACTTTTGATCCAGTTCCTACTAATGCACCTAAGAAATCAGTGGAAGATGGTCAGAGTACTTGGGCCCCTGCCACCCATATGGGAAACTTGTATGTAGTTCCTGGCTCCTAGATTTGGCCTGGTCCAGTCCCAACTGGTGTGACTACTTGGGGAGTGAAAAACCAGACGTAAGTGCTCTCTCTGTCTCTCTCCCTACTTCTCTCTCTTTCTAACTCTGGCTTAAAACAAATAAATTAGTACTTATAAAAACAGTTTTGTGGAGTTTCATTCTGTTGAATATTTTAGAATAGCTTGAAAAGTATTAGAATTATTTCTTATATAAATGTTTTATAGAATTCAGTAGTGAGGCCATCAGATCCTGGACTTTTGTTTAATAGACACCTTTTTTTTTTTTTTTTTTTGGACAGATAGAGCTAGACAGTGAGAGAGAGAGAGAGAGAGAAAGAGAGAGAGAGAGAGAGAGAAGGAAAGGTCTTCCCTCCATTGGTTCACCCCCTAAATGGCTGCTATGGCTGGAGCTACTCTGATCTGAAGCCAGGAGCCAGGTGCTTCTTCCTGGTCTCCCACGTGGGTTCAGGGGCCCAAGCATTTGGGCCATCCTCCACTGCCTTCCTGGGCCACAGCAGAAAGTTGGACTGGAAGAGGAGCAACCAGGGTTAGAACCCAGCACCCATATGGGAAGACGGTGCCACAGGCGGAGGATTAACCAAGTGAGCCATGGCACTGGCCCCAACACCCTTTAATTACTGCTCTAAACTCAGTGCTTGTTATGATTGTCTATATCTTATTGATTTAATCTTGATTGGTTTTATGTAACCAGGAATTTATCCATTTATTCAAAGTTTTAAAAATTTCTGATTTTTACTTCTCTGAGAAAATCTATTCTCATTTACTTTACTTTTAAAATATAATTTCCATGAATACTGAATTCTACTTTGTTGGATTTCCCCAACACATAAAATATTTCCACTCTTTTTCTTGTTTGATTTTTGAAAGACTTTTCTTTATTACAAATATTCTATAATTTTTATTTATACATGTTATTGAAACACATTTACATACCAAGAAATGCACAAGTATGCATATAAATGAGTTTTGTCCTCTTACCACACTCATAACCAATAACCATTTAAGAAAAAAACATTGGTAGTACTCCAAGCGTCCTCATTATTGCCCCCTCTCCATTTCTTTCTCTCTCTCTCTCTTTTTTTTTTTTTTTTGAAAATTAAAAGCAAGATTTATGAGTCAAAGACCTCCAGCCTGAGTTGCATGGATGGGGGCTCCAAGAAAGGAAACCCCAAAAGGGCTGGTAGTAGTGGAATTTTTAAGCACAATTTTGAAGAAAAAAACTTGAAAATCAGATTAACATTCAGTTACAAATCAGGGACAAAACCCTTCAAAAGACCTGATTTGTAATCTTGTTTGCTGAGGGGTGGGATAGGTAACTTGTTTACAATAAACTGTGAGCTCACAAAGATGGAATCCCCATTCCCTTGCTAATCTTATGGTAAAATTGGAAGCTTTCAAGGAGTGGGCAGACAGGCACTTTTGACCTTGCTAAAGATAACTTTTTGAAGAAAACAAGCACTCTGCATCCCCAATTTCCACTGAGTCTACCCTGACTGCTTATTAACCCATGTGACTTCTCACATTCTCCCCTACCAGAAAAATGGACCCCAACTTCTGTTAGAACTAGACGATGACCACTCTGGCTGCTTCACGCTGAAAATGGGCATCATTGGGAATGGCAGTCAACACAGGGTTCCTGCAGCAGGTCAGGGATGAAGTGCCAACTTGCAGAAACTGCTTCCATCCAAGGTTTCTTGTGCATGGCCATCTGGAATCTCACTGTTTCATGTTTGGAGAAAATGAATCTAATAAGCAGATTAAACTCACAGGATCTAAAACAAAGGACAGAGTCATTATTAGAGGACCTAAGAAAGGCGCAAGTTTTCCCAATGAGAGGCAAATAGAAATTGAAAGAAGTGGCTTGATAATAATCAGATGAGCTTTAAGGCCTGCCCAGTATGATGCTCAGACCCAACTATCTCTTCACATGGGGTGAAGAGATACCATAAAGGAGGTGTGAACTTCCTTAGGGAAGGCACCTTGTTCACTTCCATTACCTAGCTGGTCTGGGAGGAGAGCTGGCCTGAGTAGGGGTAGGTGGCCTGCAATGGTACTTACCCTCCCTGGCTGTCCCCTCAACAGTGGTGGTTACTTTGGAAGCTGGGTAGAGTGAAGGGTTTTTTTTTGTTTACAGCCTACAGGGTCTATGGCTCTGACCCAGGAGTGCTTCAACTCCTTGGGCAGTCCTGTTTCCAGTGACCCAGCTCTTGGCTAGTGAGCTTCCAGTGCTCTCTAAAAGATGACTTTTGTGTCTATCTGAAGCCTTGGCTTTCCACATAGAACCCCAGTGCCATTTGTAGTAGATGGGCCTGTTGGATCTCCTTGATGGCAGATCACTGTGTAACTGGCCAGCCAAGTATCTTTACATTGCGATTGCTGCCTAGCCTGCTCCTCTTTCCTCCTGGTTTCTAGTAAAGGAGACCACAGAGGCAACCTTTAAGAGGATGCAAGTCAAGGGGGTGCTCAGTCCCATCTCTAATCTTTGGTGGCCTAAGCTAGGAATCGATATTCACAGACATATTCGGATAGTGGTTTTTCTGCGAGGTAGACAATGCTCATGAGGAAAGCTATGTCCCCACTTTAAGACTTTCTCTCCCTTCATTTGGTTTGAAAAGGGAGGTTTTGCCTATTTACTGTGGCCATGGCAAAGTAAATCTAGCTGTGAAATCATAATTTAAGCTCATTTTGGCTATGCAATTATTACAGATAAATGTTAGCCATCCCTTTTATAAGGTCTAAAAGATCAAACTGTACATCCTGGAGAGTCCTTCAGCATAGGGTCAGTTTCCCATCTTGAAGAGAATAGAGAAATGAGGGAATAGGTAAGCCTTCCCAGAACAAGTCAGCCTTTCTACAATGATTACCCATAGCCGAATTAAGAAAAAAAATTTCTAGTACCCCAAGAGTCCTTATTATTACCTCTCTACATTTCAATTTTATTAAATATGGGGACACAAAAATATATTTTCATTTACATGGTAGTAAACAGTGAAGCAATATTTATAACTAAGTAGTAAATGATATGACATCACATGATTTTTATACCCTCTTCTATATTAACTTCTGCAAATAATAGAAAACATGTGAAATTTGCCTTACTGGGTCTGGCTTATTTCACTTATCATAATGATCTCCAGCTGCATCCATTTTATTGCTATTCTCAGATTTTAATTTTTTCTGTGACTGAGTAAAATTTCATTGTTTATAAATACCATGTTTTATTTATCCAATTATCAGTTGATGGACATCTACATTGATCCCAGATCTTCCTATCATGAGTTGAGCTGCCATATCATGGGAGTACAGATATTTATGTAATACACTTTTTTCATTTAATTGGTCTATATCCCTAGGAGTGTAGCTGGGTCATATTGTAGATTTTTGATTTTCTGAGGAATTTTCTAACTATTTTCCATACTGGTTGCACCAATTTACATTCCCAATAAGAGTGTATTAGGATACCATTTTCTCTACAACCTTGCCAGCATTTGGTACTTTTTGATTTTTGGATAATAGACACTCTAGTTGGAGGAAGGTTATACATCATTTGGTTTTCATTTGCATTTTCCTGATGGCTAGTGAGCCTGAACAATTTTTCATGCGTTTGTTGGTCATTTGAAAAATGCCTATTCATACCATTTTGCATTTCTTACATGTATTGTTTGTTTTGTTGTTGTGGAGTTTGTTGAGCTCCTTGTATATTCTGTATATTAACCTTTTATTGGATACATATTTTGCAAAAATTTTCTACTATCCTGTCAATTGCTTCCTAGCTTTGTTAATAAATCTCTTTGAGGTACATAACTCCTTTCCTTGATTTAATCTCATTTGTCCATTTTTGCTTTTATTACTTGTACTTCTGGGGTCTTATTAAAGAAGTTTTTGCCTATGCCAATATCCTGCAGTATTTCCCCTATTCTCCCTTGGTAATTTGATGGTTTTAGGTCTTAAGTTTAGGTCCTTGATGTGTTGTGAGTTAATTTTTGCATTGGGCACAAGGATCTTTAAAATTTTGCATGTGGAAATCCAATTTGCCCAACATGGTTTGTTGAGGAGACTGTCCTTGCTCCAGAGAGAGATGGTAGCTCATTTATCAATGAGTGGGCTAATTTCTAGGGTTTCTATTTTGTTCTATTGGTCTACACATGCCTCTTCTTCTTCCAGTACCGGGCTGTTTGATTGTAACGGCCCTGGATTATGTCTTGAAATCTGGTGTTGTGATGCCTCCAGCTTTGTTTGTACTATTCTACATCTGCTTATTCATCTACAAATAGGAATAATTTGATTTCCTGCTTTCCTATTTTGAGTCTCTTAAGTTCTTTTCCTTTCCTAAATACTCTGGTTAAAATTTCAATAACTATACTGAATAATAGTGGTGAGAGTGGTCATCCTTGCCTGGTTCTTATCTTAGTGGAAATGTTTCCAGCCTTTTCCCATTAAATATGATGCTGTATTTGTCATAAATTGCTTTAATTGTGTTGAGGTATGTTCCTTCTGTATCAGTTTTTTTTTTATTTTTTTGGAAAGGCAGAGTGGACAGTGAGAGAGAGAGACAGAGAGAAAGGTCTTCCTTTGCTGTTGGTTCACCCTCCAATGGCCGCCGCGGCTGGTGGCCTGTGGCGCACCACACTGATCCAAAGGCAGGAGCCAGGTGCTTCTCCTGGTCTCCCATGGGGTACAGGGCCCAAGCACTTGGGCCATCCTCCACTTTACTCCCGGGCCACAGCAGAGAGCTGGCCTGGAAGAGGGGCAACTGGGACAGAATCCGGCGCCCCAACCGGGACTAGAACCTGGTGTGCTGATGCCGCAGGCAGAGGATTAGCCTATTAAGCCACGACGCCAGCCTGTATCAATTTTTTTTTAACATTTTATCATGAAAGGATATCTTTTCAAATGCTTTTCCTGAATCTATTGAAATAATCTTTTGGCTTTATATAGCATTTTGTTGATGTTATATACCACGTTTATTAATTTTCATATGCTGAAATAACTCTGCAACCCTGGGACACAGTGACTCTCACATTCACTAATGAAAGTGAAACAAAGACCATCCAAGACAAGCATACCTTGAAAGAATTTGTCACCACTTGGTCAGCCTTACAAACATTACTTAAATACATAATATATACAGAGAGAAAGACAATCAGCATTGTGAAATAGTTTGAAGGCAGAAAACCTCCTAATATTAGAACAAAGGAGATTCAAAACAAGAGGAATATTTATAGGGAAATGGTAGGAACAAGTCATTACTTGTCAATAACAATCTTGAATGGCCTAATTTCTACAATTAAAAGACACAGACAATTTGAATGTGTAAAATAATAAGACCTATCTCTACACTGCCTATGTGAAATTTCACCAATAAAGACACACACAGACTGAAAATGATAGGATGAAAAATGTATTCCATCAAAATGGAAATCAAAAGTGAAAAAGAGTAGCTATTGTCAGACAAAATAGAGTTTATTACAAAAAAATCTCTTAGAAAAGATAAGAAGGGTCATTATGTAATGATTGATGGATAAGTTCAACAAGCAAATATATGTATATAATAAATGTATATGTATTCAATATAGGGTACCCACTTCCATAAAACAAATATTGATATATTTAAAGGGAAACATAAGTTCTAAAAAAATAAAAATCAGTTGACTTTCATCAATGGACAGATCAACCAGGCCAAAGATCAGGGAAGAAACAACAGATCTAATTTATACTTGACCGAATGAACCTAATACATATCTATGGAATGCTGCATCCCAGAACTGCAGAACACACTTTCATTTTGTCATTTCATGAAATATTCTCTAGGATACAATATATTCTGGGTCATAAAAAAGTCTCAACAAATTCAAAAATATTCATATCATATTTATTCTTTCTGACCACAGTGGAATGAACCTGGAAATCAACAACGAAAGAAATTCTAGGAAACACACAAACACATGGAGGTTGAACACTATGCTACTGAATGAATAATGGGCTATCGAAGAGCTCAAAAAGAAATAAAATTTTAAAAAAACTCCTTGAAATGAATGAAAATGAAAACACATATATAAAAACTTATGGGTTATAGCAAAATCAGTGTTAAGAGGAAGGTTTATAGCAGTAAGTACCTATGTCAAAATATTGGAAAGGTATGCAATATACAATTTAACAATGCATCTAATGGACTTAGCAAATGTAGAACAAATCACATACAAATTAGTAGAAGGAAAAAATAATAAAAATTAACAAAGAAATAAATGAAAGAGAAATCACAAAAAATGGTTAAACCATTTTCCACACTAACCTAAAATAAGTGAGAAGATCCAACTTAGTAAAACTGGAGATGCAAAAGGAGATCTGTCATAAATTGCTTTCATTGTGTTGAGGTATGTTCCTTCAGTACCAAATTTATAAACATGTTCATCATGAAAGTTATAACTTATACTAAAGAAGTGCAAAGAATCATTAGGAATTATTACAAACAGCTATATGCCAGCAAATTGGACAATCTATAAGAAATGAATAGATTTCTGGACACATACTCTTCACCAGACTTGAGATATGAAGACTTAGAAAATTTGAACATACCAATAACCAAGCATGATATTCAATCAATAATGAGTCTCTCAAAAAAGAAAAGCTTAGAGCTATATGACTTCACTACTGAATTCCTCCAAAATTTAAGATGAACTAATCCAAATTCATAGGTTTTGGTCATATATTCTTTGCTAGATACTAAGTGCTGGAGATTCAGGGGTAGATATTATACATATTTACTTTGGAGGCTTTTAATTTAATGAAACAGTTGGTTAAAAAACATCTTCTCACAGTAGCAAAGATAGACTTTGATAAAGATGTGGAAGAAACACGGAGGGAGCTTATTAATTTCAGGATGCTATTCCAGAAGGGCTAACACAGACAGAAAATAATTAAAACACCAAACATGCAGTGCTGCTACTGCTGATTATTCCATTTACTTTTATTTTAATTTGATGCTTCTACTAGAAACAGTTCTTACTTTCATTTTGTGAGCAAGGATAGTAACATTCTGAGATTTTTTAAAATGTTTATTTATTTGAAAATCAGAGTTAGAGAGAGAAGGAGAGGCAGAGAGAGAGAGAGAGTGAGAGAGGTCCTCCTTCTGCTAGCTCACTCCCCAGATGGCCACAATGGCTGAAGCTGTACCGATCTCAAGCCAGGAGCCAGGAGCTTCCTTCAGTTCTCCCAAGTGGGTACAAGGGCCCAAGGGCTTGGGCCATCCCCCACTGCTTTCCTAGGCCATAACAGAGAGCTGGATCGGAAGTGGAGCAACCGAGTCTCGAACCGGTGCCCATATGGGATGCCGGCACTGCAAGCCACAGCATTGGCCCTAAGATGTTAACTGAGTTACCCAATAGTATAGAATTAAGACATGTCAAATTAAAGGTTAAAATTCAGTAATATTGGCCAGTGCTGTGGCTCAATAGGCTAATCCTCCGTCTGTGACACTGGCACACTGGGTTCTAGACCCGGTCAGAGTGCCGGATTCTGTCCTGGTTGCTCCTCTTCCAGTCCAGCTCTCTGCTGTGGCCCAGGAGTGCAGTGGAGGATGGCCCAAATGCTTGGGCCCTGCACCCTCATGGGAGACCAGGAGAAGCACCTGGCTCCTGGCTTCAAATCGGCATGGTGCATTGGCCACAGCGGCCATTGGGGGGGGGGGTGAACCAATGGAAAAGGAAGACCTTTCTTTCTGTCTCTCTCTCTCTCTCTCACTGTCCACTCTGCCTGTCAAAAAATAAATAAAAAATAAATAAGTAAAAAAATTCACTCCTGATGTCTTTGGGAGACAGCTGCTACTCATGTCTAATTAATTGGAAGTTTTACAAGGACAAAGATGGGAAATATCTTACAGATTATGACCATAAATTGAAATGAAAATACTTTGTCTTTCAAGGAAAAACCTAATTATAGCTCAAAAGTGGCTTCAATAATCAACCTGACTTGTGCTATTCAGATATACCAATATAATGTATTCATGCTACTATTCATGGGCTGAGTATCCTGGTAAAGTCATTTGTAGCAGGGGGCGCATCTCTGGCCTCTTGGATTGGTTTAATAGCAATAGTTGTATTAGTTATTTCTGAATCTGTTTGCTTTATAAATATTGAAGCAGAGTTTGCCCTTTTTGTGACCACCTGCATCAAACAAAAATTCTTTCTTTTAATTTCCAGAGACTCTATCCATGGGAACTCATGCATCCATCACTGAAACCAAGAACCAACAGGGAATACTTAGCTGTCACGAATGCCCCAGTCTTCCTTCCCAGTTTCCATTCCCCAATTCAGGATTTCCTCTATCTTTGATTTCTATGAAGCATCCTTTGATAAAATAATACTTTAGTCTATAGCTTCTTCTGTTTTGTTGTTTCTGCCCTACTCCTGACATTGACTATAGACATTAACAGTTCTTTCTATTTCTGGCTATGGGCCAGTCATTGATCTAATTAACCTGCATGCCATTTGATCAGTAACATACTTCAGCCATTCAAATGGGGGCATATTATTGGAACTGCACAGCAACTCTCACACCTCTTTTCTTTCTCATAGCACAGAAAATCTTGGAGAAGAGGTAAGCTGAATCATAAGACTCAAGGAAGACACCCACCTTTGGTCATCTTTGTGCTTATGGATTGATCTGATGCTGAATTTCAACCTCCTGTTTAAGCTAATTACCACCTTCCGGCACCCCCACAAGAAAGAGATCAAGGTAATTATTTTCATTTTCCAAAACTACAATGGGGGCAAAACTAACCTATACAATTCTGGATGATGGTAAATAACCCTCTTTTATGTCAACTGAAAATCAGTATACAGTACCTATGTGTTGCTGTTGGTTTCTTGTGAGAGGATTCATTCTGAGAGTAGGAGCGTGGTGGGGGCAAGAGGTGTGGAGTTACCACACAGACCCCGGGAGTCAGGTGAAAGCGTGCCTGAGGCAAGCAGCCTGCAGACTCCTTTATTTCAGTTGCTATAGCTGCTTATATAGCCAATCCAGTCAAGGGGTGGTCTATGCCCTAACCAATCACAGCTTGTTGCCAGGCAGTTTCCAAAGCCATCCAATCACAGCCAGGCAGTTTCTGTTGTCAGCCGCTGTCTTGGCATGACCTTTTCACCTCCTCATTCTACCACATCTATGCACCTCTGGGAATCTTGCCTCAGTTGTCTTGAGCTGGTGTTAGTCAACTACTGAGAAGCAAACCCTGTGCTCTGCTGGATGAGAACCTCCTGACTTGCATCTTTGATGTGGTTCTGTGGATAAGCTGACTATATGTATACAGAAATCTACTTTACTCTTCTCCTGAGAATTGGGAAAAGTCCCAGAATTATGGTCACCAAAAATTCCTATGTCTCAAAGAGAAACATGTTAGAGATCTCTGACACATAAGGTATCATTGAGATCCTATGCATTCCAAGATGTTGATTTGTATATCAGCTGGTGCTGAGATTATATCCAAGCCTGAGAAATCCTTAGAATGCCTCCAATATGGTGCATAGGACAGACCAAGTACAATGGGATGCAGGTGATTTCTTGCCTGGAATGTCATGATAAGCCTCTCATATCATTCAAGATGGATCTGAGAGATTTAATTGCATCTGTGGAGAGCTGATCAAACTGGCTATTTTATTGAACTGATTGAATGACTCAGTCAAAACTCTTAGTCTGAATGCTCTGAATCGACAGAGCTCATTTGAAGGATTATAAAAGGCAGCTTTATATTTCTAAGGGAGCAGCAGTAAGTATATTCAGCTTAGAGCCAAATCCAAATTGCTTATATGTGCAAATGAAAATCAATGTTTAAATTGCTTATAACTTTTACTTTTTAACATTAAAAATGCAAATATAGACTCTGGCATTTCCACTCTAAAATTAGATAAAGTGAATTTAATATTTTATTATGTTCTGGATTACAGTATGTGTGTATGTGTGTGTGTGTGTGTGTGTCTGCAAAATTTTCAGAAGGTGAAATGGAAAAGCAAGCAAAATTGGTTGTGTTCTCATAAGTAGGAACAGCTGATCTGATGTTGCACTTTTGTGGAAGAAAATATTGCCTCCTGCTTTGAACAAGTTTCTTGCAAAGAATTAAATTTTCATTATGTACCCAAAGTTTTAATGAGAAATGATAATTTGAATAAATTTAACTGTTTAAGTATAGCATTTGCCTATTTGAATTCTGTAGTGCAGTAAGACTAAATGTCAAGGCATGCGAAAGTTAACTAAGGATTCAAGTTCCCTGTCAAGTAATTTGTTCCCTGCAAAGTTATTTACTAAGCTACATTTAGCCAAACTAGTAACATACCATTTAAAAGGTTTGGCTGAACTTTAAATCTGTTATGGAAATGAATGTGATCCTTTTTTACAGAAAGGTAATACATAAGTGGGTTAGTCAAATAAGGTAGCACTTAATATATTTTGTGTCATAATTCCTTTGAATAATCTGATACTCTGCCTAGGGCAGAAAAACACATACACATGACATGTTGGATTTATTTTCAAGGTGTTCAAAGGTCCCTGAAAGTCTAGAGGCTCCAGTTTAAGCCCTCTCCATTAAATGCATTCAGCATTTGATATAAATCAGCAAACATAGATTCTCATTTGACTTTAATGCTGATGAAATTGAGACTTTGTGTAAATTAAATATTTTTGTTCATTAAAGTTTTTCATCTACAAATATTGCTAATAACAGTAACACTTTATTCCTTAATATAAAGGAAAATCTTGTAGTCTCTATGGGTATACCATCACGTGTATCTAAGATGTTACTGTTATTGAAGGTGATGTGTCGCTCAGATACTGTTCAATACATGATGCCTGTTTCATGTAAATATGATAACACACACACACACACACACACACACACACTGCATTGGAATGGTAAGCCAAAAAACGCTTTCAATTTTTATAGAGGCTTTTCCATGACTACTTAATTTAAAATAACTTCTATACTGATATCTAATTGATAAATTGATATTTGGGTCCCCATGATTACCATTAATGGCTTCCTAACTCTTGGGTCCAGACAAAATAATAATGCTATAAGACCTTCACTAAATTTCCCTGTGGAACTTTAAGAAAATGTTTCTTTTGGATCATTAAAAATGATGGACCTTGTTTAAAACTGAACTCATGTGGTTGTACTTAAGGAATTTCAAACTGAGGTCAGACATTAGCATGACTTGAAATCATTTAATTTGAAGTGCAACTCTACTGTATTTGGTCTCAATTTTCCTATCTGTCTGAATCTCATTCAAGGGACAGCTGTGGCTCTTCATGGTCTTCTATATAATTTAACACATTCCTGAATTTTTCTGGTGCTGTCCAGAGCCTACAAGACAGCTCTCTTGCCAAGTTCTGCACCTCAGCCAAGTATCATTACTGACTAAATCAGGGCAAGAAAAGTTGAAAATTGGACCCGTTAGCATAATAGTCAATCTCTAAGAATAACACAAACCAGCAAAATTTAGTTAAAATGGAGATACTCTGTGGTAGGACATGAAGCAAGATTTGGCTAAGCTAACTGGCCATTTTTGGGGTAATATAGTATCAACAATTCTAAATGGGAGGTTTGAATGTTGAAATCATTTAAATGAGCTATTAACAAATCCCAAGTGCTATAAAAATCATTGGTAGACATGAAACTTTGGTTTAAGGGTGTATGGGAATGAGTCATTCTTCCTTTGTGGTTCTTAAAATGCTACAGGCTCAAGCTTTCACTTTTTGTTGAACCTCTCTGCATTTCATTTCTAATAAGAGTAATAAACCATAAGGTAAAGACTATATTCTATAAACTTTCTTAAGTGGACGTCTGCCAACCTTTTCAGCACCGTTAGCACCTTGTTGTATTTTAGTAAAATTATTCTTTTTAAATCAGAGGAAACAAAGGGCAAAAAATATTGTCATTATTTTTTTCCTGAATTTGTAAAAATGCTTTTAACTTCTACCCAATTGCAAATTGAAATAGAGAATCTGCAGAGAAAGAAGATGGTGCACTTATCTAGTAGAATCATTATTGGTAATCACAGGATTTAGTAAGTAAACATTTGGCTAAAAAAAATACCTCAAAATGTAAGAATAAACATAGATCTATCTAATGTAAGATTCTAAGTTAGATGAAGAGACTATTTTTTCCTTGAACACTAATTATACTGATAATGTAATATATACCTGTGTTATCATCTGCTTAACATAGAATTTTCTTACTTGTTAGTAAGATAAATGAAAACATGGTCATGACCATTTTATCATTATATTTACTAGAATTTAACTCCATGTCTTTTAAAAAGGAAATTAACAAATATTTACTGACTGTTGCAAGGACAATATTGAATTTTTCAAACAGTTTAAATATAATTACATAGTAGTATAATAAACATAGTCTTTTTAAGATTATCTTATAAAATTGATTTATTACATGCTAACATAATCTTAACATGGTGTTGAAATGTATATTATTTTCAAGATTTTCCTTTTCTAAAGATTTTTCTTTTATTTATACTGAAAGGCAGAGTGACAAACAGAGGAATAGATAGAGATAAAGAGAGGTCTTCCATTTGCTGGTTTATTCCTCCAAATGGCTGCAATGGCTGTGGCTGTGCCAGGCCAAAGCCAGAAGCCTGGAACTCCATTCTAGTCTACCATATGGATGCAAGGGAACCAAGTACGTGGGCCATCTTACTCTGTTTCCCGGGTAGACTATCAGTGAGCTGGATCAGAAGTGCTGCCAGGACTCAACCAGCCCTCCAACCTGGGATGCATGAGTCACAGGCAGAGGCTTAATCTGCTGTGCTAGGTTGGCCCCTCCATGAGGTTTTGATAGTGGACCTTTTTCCCTTTTAAGGCTTCTAATGTGGAGGGAGGGAATGGTAATGACCCATGGAAAAAAGAGGCTTCTAGGGGGCTGGCATTGTGGCATAGGAGGTTAAGCCACCACCTGAAGGCGAGCATCCCAAAATGGTACTGGTTTGAGTGCTGGCTGTTCCATTTCCAATCCAGCTCCCCGCCGATGGCATGGGAGAAGCAGCGGAATATAGTCCGAGTGTTTGGGTCCCTGACACCCATGTGGGAAACCCAGATGAAGCTCTTGGCTCCTGGCTGGATGTTGTCGTCATCTGGGAAGTGAAAGAGCAAATGCCTCTCCCTCACTCTAACTCTTTCAAATGAATAAATAAATCTTTAAAAAGAAAGGAAGAAAGGAAAAGCAGCCTTTAAAGAAAGCCAGCATTTGGCCAGCGCCGCGGCTCACTAGGCTAATCCTCCACCTGGAGCGCCAGCACTCCAGCTTCTAGTCCTGGTTGGGGTACCAGGTTCTGTCCCGGTTGTCCCTCTTCTAGTCCAGCTCTCTGTTGTGGCCGGGAAGGCAGTGGAGCATGGCCCAAGTGCTTGGGCCCTGCACCTGCACGGGAGACCAGGAGAAGCACCTGGCTCCTGGCTTCCAGGAGTGAACCAATAGAAGGAAGACCTTTCTCTCTGTCTCTCTCTCTCTCTCACTGTCTAACTGTCAAAAAAAGAGAAAAAAAGCCAGCATTAACTAGATACATTTCATAACTTCCTTTGGAAAACATTGTTTTTAATACCCCTGTTTCAACATTTTCAGTATTCAGTGCTCTGAAAGCTACAAATATATTAATACCTGTTTCACTGGATACTATTTTGTGTTTCTTTCTCTTTCCTTCCATCAACTTTGCTTGTACTGTTCACTACTGTTTACAAGAGCTTTTCTTAGCTCTTGATTTTTTCCCTTGAATTAGCCCCTTGGGTACGACAGGCAAGATAGGTACAAGATCACACCATTCCAGCTTAGTGTAGACCCCAAGTGGCATCAAATTTATTCCAGGCACATTTTATACTTCATGTGGTGGTATGGGCTGAATGTTAATTTCCTTGCAACCCCTTAATGGACTTTCCCCATTTAGTCCAGTGAGAATGATTTCTGGATCTGTCCCTTTTCTCAGGACGGCATGCAAACCCACCTTAATTTTGAAAGACATTATTGTGTAATAAGTATAATTAACATAAAATGTTCACAAGTAGGCCAGATAAAGACAGAGAATTTTTCTTTTCCTGTGGTTTTTACACAATTATAAGAACAATATTGTTTTATGAGTTCAAATTCTTAAGAGCATAAAGACTGAAGATGAAATAGTAATTGCCAAGTAGTAAGTGATAGAATTAAAAGCATTTGAGAGTTTCTAAAGTGCCTCAATGTATAAAATGACGAACTATGGTATTAGTATAAAAAAGAAAATTGCTGAAATTATGCTATTTTAATTCTTCCATAGAAATAGCTACTGTAGTTGAATCAGTAATGATGTTTTTTTATCTGTCTTTAGATGAATGTGACATTGTTTTTAGACAGAAGAACAAAGAAGTTCATCCAACAAAAATGATCTATGACATTGTCTCTGAAAAAAAACACAGTAAATCATGATCTTTATGGTAAATAAATAAATTAATAAAAAATTGCATATTTTTCTGCAGGAGAGAAACCAGCAAAGAGACATTCATAAGAGTAGGGGAGACATACCTGTAAGTAGGGTCTTCTTTCTCTCTTCCTGAACTACCTTTTGGACTGACTCTTGAAGTCTAGCTTTTTTTTTTTTTTTTCCCAGCTAAGGATTCTATTTGAATATCAGAGTGAGCTTGAAATTTGATAAGAACATCTCACACCCTTCGGGAATTCTGTCAATAGCAATCTCAATGTTTTTGTATTAAAGTTGTGGGGATTGGATTAAGATGGTGGAGTAGGGAGGGAGTTTACTGCTCTAGTCTAGGAGAAGATAGTTAAAAATGTGGAGAGAGTGTAGTCTCAGGGAAGAGTTAGGGAGAAAACAGCAGAGGAAACTCTACACAAACTAGAGGGACACAGGGGACCTACATGTAGGGTGTGGAAATGCAAAAATCAGGTTCCCAGCAGCCTAGAGCTTTGGAAAGAGATGAGACCACACCAGCTTTGGAAAGAGGTGAGATCACTCTGGAAAACAGTATGGAGATAACTTAGAAATCTGAATGGAGATTTAAGATATGACTCAGCCATCCCACTCCTGGGAATTTACCCAAGGGAAATGAAATCAGCATGTGAAAGAGTTATCTGCACCCCTATGTTTATTGCAGCTGGATTCACAATAGCTAAGGCAGGGAGTCAAAAAAACAAATGCCCATCAACTTAAGAGTGGATAAAGAAGTTGTGGGATATGTACACTGTGGAATACTACACAGCAATAAAAAAACAATCTGCTCATTTACAACAAAATGGATGAATCTTTTGTTGACAGTTGAGCAACAGTTTCTTTTTTATACTATTTGTTGAACTCTTTACTTAACATAGAGTTAAACATATGTAAAAACATCAACTGAAAATAGATCTCAATAAAAATATGAGTGGCAATAAGAGATGGAGGAGAGAGAGGGTTGGGTGTATGGGTGACAGGATGGGCACAATAGGAACAATCACCATGTCCCTAAAGTTGTAATTATAAAGTGCATGAAGTTTGTAACTGGAAAGCTGGATGGTTCTGCAAAACAAACAAACAAAAAAACACAAAAACAAAGTTAATGTGAAGGCTATATTTCAAAATAATGCCTTAGTTTTGTGGCATTCTGTACTTCATACTGTGAGTAGTACAGCCCTTTCATAAAGTTGGATTAAGGGAAATTCTAACAGTATCTACTATGCACTTACTGTCATCCCAGTCATAATAGGAAAAAAATACTCTGGAATTCTGGGATAATAAATTCTCTACTGTGTTCCCCTATCTCTGAAGAACAAATCAGAAGAATTTTCAGAGATCTTAATTTCCTTCAATTTTAAATAGCATTGTCTCAAAATATTTTTGGAAATTACATAAGCACCCATTTTGTAAGCTATTTGTCTTCACTCCGTACCATCCCTTCATTCAAGAGTCATGACTGCACCGCAGTGTGATGCTGTCTTTTAAACTCCTCACCTCTTCAAGGAAAGAATGATCTGGATCAATGTCTGCAATGACCTAGAGTTCTTCACAGCTGTGCCTGCTATTAAAACACGATATGTGACAATGAAGCAATTGACTCAAAACGTTTTCATTTATTTATCTCATAGACTTCCCTGAAATATCCAAAATTAATACACTCTAATAAGCATTTATTAAGCACAGACTAATATGTCTAGTAATGTAGCAAGAGATTAAACAGGGGCTGGCTCTGTGGCACAGCAGGTTAAAGCCTGGGCCTGCAACGCCAGCATCCCAAATGGGTGCCTATTCAAGTTCTAGCTATTCCACTTGCAATCCAGCTCCCGTCTAATGCCCCTGGGAAAGCAGCAGAGGATGGCCCAAGTGTTTGGGTCCTTACACCCATGTTGGAGATCCAGAAGAAACTTCTAGCTTCAGCATGGCCCAGCCCCATCTTTGTGTCCATTTGGGGAGTGAACCAGAAGAAGGAAGACCTCTCTCTGTCTCTATCTCCCTCTGTAACTCTGCCTTTGAAATAAATAAAAATAAATCTTAAAAAAAAATAAGAAGAGAAAAACACAGAGATGACCAGATACACTCTGATTTAGGATCTAATATATGACTCATCATATATCATTTTAATTATCACAAATCTGTTGCTTTGAAACACAGAGATTGGTTTTCTTAATTTTTGTATTTACTTTTTAATATTTTCATAGGAAGCAAAATTCCATTAGTGCAGAAATACTTTCAGTTATATAATTTGTTCATGTATTTTAAAAAAAATTTGCTACAAAAATAGTGTTTCATCAAACTTTGTTTTAAAACTTTATCAAATTGTTAAAGATGATATACTGCTATGGTTTTAATGACCTGTAACTATCTTAAAATTTACAATATATGAGTGAAATTGGCACTTTTTCTTTTGATTATTAATTATAGTCCTTGTGTATATTCCTGCTGTACCATGGTCTTTTTATTTGTTAAACTCTTTATTTTTGTAGAACATTAAGCCTTTTACTGTAATGTAAATTTAAAATGTTATCGCAAAAATTTTAAAAAGTGCCCAAGAAATTACATTTATAAACTTATATAGCAGTACAAAGGAAGAGATGAGGAAGACTTCTCAAGAATTATGATTATTTGTTCCAATAAACTGACTCATTAACATCATCAATTATGGTTAATAGATGACACGTGAACAAAAAATTTACATTTTATATCATAAGCTGCCTCCCCCTTTCATAGTTAATATACCTTAAGTAGCAATTGTGTACCATGTTTAAAGTATGTGTTTAAAAAATTTGGTGAGCATTGGATATCAAAGAATTATTCTATTTATCATACTGTTGTTCAAATTAAAGACATATTTTTGAATACTGGTTGTCTGTACAAAAGGTGCATGTAAATGTTCTGAAGTTGCCATATTGTCTTTCAGGACATCTTTGCTTCTATGAACCTGAAACCATATTGGGGTACCACACTCTGGTCCTTGTCTTTATATGTAACCCCTTAATTGTTAGCAAGACTAAATGAAGATGCTGGCTTGCAACAATTGCCTTGGAAGATAAAAACACAAATGATAAAACCAGTAGATTTAGCTGTAACTAGGAAATTTGGCAAATCTATACGCTGCAATGATCAGTTTCAGAACAATGTAAATCTATGGTACTATCTTTATATTCTGGTCTTCACGAGGGTTATAAAGTAGATTAGACACATTTTGTGAACTTGAAGCAAGTTGAAGTAAATTTAGATCATCACAAATAGTAACATCTAGAAATCTTTATGATGCAAATAATCATTAAGTAAAGTGACAAAGTATATTTAGAGAGGCCACTCACAAGTGAATTCCTTCTCTGGGGATGAAATAACTTGACAAATAACTTTTTTTTATTGCATTAATGAAACATCTTAATCAAATCTTGTAAATGCCTAATTTTACCAGTAGAAAATACTATCTTCAAGAAACAGACACTTCATGATGAATTATGATTATCCAGGGCTCTTTAGTGTTGTTATGGGCAATCTCTTGTTGTTAAGTTTGGACATGCTCAAGTTTTTGAAGCACATTTTCCCCACAGGAACACCAAGGAGGTGACAGATTCAAAATATAAATTATGATTATTGATGTCATGCTGGGATTTATTTATCTCACTTGAGTGAAGGAATTGAGGAAAAAGAGCTAAATTTAAAATAGAAAATCAAAGAAGTCCTTCTTTTTAATCACTAAAAGATACTCCTTGACTTCATGTGATTTAAATAGATGGCAACTATGTTTAATCACTGTGTGATTGTATTCTCTACAACAGTCTTCATAGAATCCAGCAGTGCCTCTTGGTATTACAACTGATTCAAGGTAATCTTTTATAAATAGTTGCTGGACCTCTTTATAGCTCTTTTATTGATTTTTAGAGAAAAATTTATATTTTTCACTTAAGGGCAAAATGAGGCAATGAAAGGATCAGTAGGGCAAGCTGCAGTTCTTTGTAGAATATCCCAGTAGTTTGGTAAACATATTCCTCCAGTTGTGCTAATCTAATGGTAGGTGTAACTTCTATAAAAAATGCTTATTTTTATCCAATTGAAGAGTCGGGGCAGGGGGGTAGAGAGAGAGAGAAACCATCAACTGGTTCATTCCTCAAATGCCTGCAATAGCTGAGACCTAGCCAGGCTGAAACCTGAAGCTCAGAACTCCATCCAGATCTCTACTGCTGTTTCCCAAAGGCATTGACAGGAAGCTGGATCGAAAGTAGGGCAGTCCAGGTTCAAACAGACACTCCAACATGGAATGTAGATGACCTAGCTGTGGCTTAACCCTCTGTAACACATACCCACACCTATGGTCCCCCAAATCTTTCATGCCCTAATTTGCAAGGTATAATGGAAGCTTTTCTGTGAAGGTATCATGCTCTTTGCTCATAGTAAGGCTTTCAAGAATGTTGCCACATTTTCAGAAATTGACAATTTGGTAAAAGTTTTTAGATAAAAAGTAATAGGAGACATACTTTCGCTGACTATTATTATTTTAATATACAGTAAATCACAACATATAAAACCATGCATAAGCTATTGCAAAATACTGCAGGATATAGAAGCATTAATCTCATAGTCTTTTGAATCTAAATAGAGAAGTCTGTCCCTGAATCTGAAGACATATCATTTCCTCTTTCTCTTCTGTTACAGTGAAGGATTCCTCCTCCTGCCCAGTGATTATCTCTCCATATGCTAACTCCAGCCCTGATCTCCTCTGGACCCTTATTCTGTTAATTATCCTGTCAAAAACATTGAGGCAACTTCTAATATATCTGCACAACACAGTATCTCTTTCCAGTTTTCTGCCAATTTCTACCTGTTCTTTAACAGCTAAATAACTTCTGCAAAAAATGAGATCTTGTCACTACTTCAATACCATCCAATTTCTCAAAGAGCTCCAACCCAACCTGTACTTCAAGCCACTTTACAAGAACTTCTGCAGCTAGTATATTAATATTTATTGCACATGACCTCTTAATAGCATTTGCTACTGTTGAATTTCTGAAAAGAATATGCTATATTGCTAGTACTTCATAAAATGCCATTTTTACCTTTTTTAATAACATAAATTCTTAATTTTGCTTTTCATACTCAACCATTCTCTCTCTATTTCCTTTCCTTGTTCATGTTCTTCTGCAGCCCTGCTCTCTAACCCCTGCATAAAAGGAACCTTCAAAAAGTTTATGGAAAAAAACACATTTTGAAAAAAAAACTACATAGATTTCAAAGAGTTTTGCACCAAAAGAAATTTATTCATTCACTTAATTTTCCATGAATTTTTGGAAGTAATCTTATACTATCTCTTTGGAAATTACATTCCTTCCAACAATTTAAATTAATTTCAAAATTATATACACATTTATATGCCCAGTGCTGAACTAATCTGTCAAGATATTTAGAAAATGTATACTATTTTCATGCATTGTTAGGCACTACTAATTTAATGACAAAAAAAATATCTCATGGATCTAATGGGAAATGATAAAATCAATCAACCAGTGAAACAATAAATCAGAAACAATTGAGAATATTATCAAATGTTTAATTATGATTTTTCAGTGACATAGAGAAAAGAGGATGCCATCACTCAACCCTCAAATTCATTTAACCTCTATCTGCAGGTTCTTTGTTCTAAATATAGTCTATATACGTATATATAATATATATAATGTAGCTACTCTATACACATAGGGATCTTCATCTCTTCTCTTGATTGTTGTATAACAGCTTCTTAACCATTCTTTCCATCTCCAGTTTTGCACCTCTGCATGTACTTCTATGGGCAGCCAGAAAAATTATAAAAATGATCATGCTATTCCTCTTTTTTCAAACTCTTAATAACAACAACTATAATAATAACAATAATAACTTCTGTGTGTCCAACACTTTTCAAAGATTCTTCATTAATCTTCATGATAATGTGATGGTTTAAGTATTATCTCCATCCTATAAATAAGGGATCTGAGATATATAAGAAATATATTATTGTGCCCAATGTCAAATTGTAGATTTAGAATTTGAACCACGGAAGGACTAAAGGAAAGTTTCTCATAGATTACTCTTCTAGTTTAAAATCCTTCAAAAAACTGTTCTTGCTATGAAAATTAAATATATATTTCTACCTTATCATATATTTGTTGGAGGATCTTGGTTATACTTATACTCCAGCTTTATATTTTAAACCTGTCTTGATTAAATTCTGTAATTCACAGTTAATTTATTTCACATTGGAGAATACCATATCTTTTCTCATCTATAGAGTTCTGTTTTCCTTTGTGAGGGGAACCCTCTCTCACCAAACCACTCGCTTCTGATCCCTGTTGGAACATTCTTTCCTTGTGTTTCTGTGACTCACTCTAAGTCATCGTTACAGGACCCGCAATCTGAGACAGTTTCCAAACCCACACTGAGATTGCTGCTTCCTTTATTTTCCCCATTCCTAGCACTTCCTCTTTGTCTTGTCATTATCTATTTAGATGCCTGACTGTGCATCTAGCCAAGTTTTCTGAAGTCTAGCAGCCTGTTCTTCATTTCCCAAAGCCTTGAAACATTGTAACCACCCTGAAAACACTAACTATGGCTTGATGCCCCTGAGATATTCCATTTACCCATAACAAATTTGTGCTTGTGCCAGTCTGCATCTAGAACAGGATTCTATTTTTATTTTAGATTATGAGATGTAAGAAAACCTTAATTTATCATGTACATATGAAATTCTTATCAGTCCTCCAAATTTTACCTGATGATATCCTTTTGTTTTTGATTAACATATCTGCGTACATTCTTAAAGGGCATGAAATTCTTAAGTTACTTTCCAGGGTATTTTAAAGAGGAGATACATATCTTATTCTTCATTAGATATTTATATGCACTCCAAATGGAAGAACTCAAGAATCTTCTTATCCAAGGAGAATGAGTTCACGTTTGAGCTTTGTTCTCTTCTATCAGGAGAGAAGGGTGACAGGCAGACAGAATGTATGAGGGAATTTCAAAAAATAAATAGAAAATAGAACTAAAGAATGAGTTTATTTTAGTTCAAAGTTTTTTTAATTCAAACATAATTTTTTCATAATGCAGATTTTTCCATGGACTCTTTTGAAGACCCCTCACATATAACAGGCTGCTTATTGACTCTTATGGCATCATTTCTGAAAGGGAGAGCAAATTGGAGTATAGGAAACTGATACAGTTATTACTATAAGTGATGATAATACACCTTGAACCAGGAAATTTTATGCAAAATATTTGCATTCAGGATAATCTAAACAAATGTAGATACTAAAAACTTACCAGGATTCAGCTTCTTTTTCATGGTTGTGTTCATATGAATACAATGAACAATGGTAAATGATTTTTTTGTCTTTTTATGTATCATTCTTTACATATATGGCATAGAGTAATACTTTTGCCAAAGGTGCTCCATGCCTTCCAGCTATCCCAGGCTCTGCCTGAGGACTCTAAGAGCTGAGAAGATGAAATTTCAATCACTTGTGGTCTAACTGCAGCACCCACGTGGGCTTTACAAAATCATTTATGAGTAATATTTATTTTTCTTTGTTTTGCAAAAATTTTGTAGCCTGAGATTATGTTGTTAATGGGGACAGATTCTTAAATGAAGAGATCCAACCAGATCAGGTGCCCATCCACAGACAGAATCATGTGTTGCCTTTGGCTCAGCCTACCACTGTCTACCATCTTCAGCCTTGCTGTTGTGCTTATGGGAACATCTTCCAGGACGTATTATGCATCTGGGGGTTCTGTCCCGCTGTAGTTTCTTCCTTCTGCTATTTCTGCTGTTGTTTTATTCCAGAAAAATCGTCCTTCTTTGGGTAATTGTCTTATTTCTGACCACAGTCCCACAATGATTTTTTAAGTTTCAATGTAGGAGATCATCTAAATTTTGTATATATTTAGGGCAAATGTCAGTCCAAGTATAAATATTGATGCATATATATTTCTAATTGTACTTGCTACTTTTCCAAAAATTAAATAGGAACTGCAATTATCTTATGCCCGGATGGGAAAGTTCTTGAAGTGTTTTTAGAAATTTCAAATTTGTTGCAATTTATTTATTTATTTTTAATTAATTTATTTGACAAGTAGAGTTATAGACAGTGAGTGAGAGAGAGACCGAGAGAAAGATCTTCATTCCACTGGTTCATTCCCCAAATGGCCACTAAGGCTGGCACTGTACCGATCTGAAGCCAGGAGCCAGGTGCTTCTTCCTGGTCTCCCATGCGGGTGCAGGAGCCCAAGCACTTGGGCCATCCTCCACTGCCCTCCCGGGCCACAGCAGAGTGCTAGACTGGAAGAGCAGCAACCAGGACTAGAACCGGTGCCCATATGGAATGCCGACGCCGCAGGTGGAGGATTAACCTAGTGAGCCACCATGCCAGCCCCCTACAATTTATTTTAAAAGAATCTAAAATTGCACTTGGATTATATCATAATTTAAAAAGTATTAATGGAGTAGTTTTTAAAAAGATTTATTTATTTTATTTGAAAGACAGAGTTACAGAGAGAGGTAGAGACACAGAGAGAAGTCTTCATCCACTGGTTCACTCCTCAGATGGCCGCACCGATGCAAAGCCAGGAGCCAGGAGCTTCTTCCAGGTCTCTCACATGGGTACAGGGGCCCAAGGGCTTGAGCATTCTTCCACTGCTTTCCCAGGCCAAAGCAAAAAGCTGGATCGGAAGAGGAGCAGCCGAGACTAGAACCAACGTCCATACGGGATGTCGGCACTTGAGGCCAGGACTTAACCCCACTGCGCCACAGCTTCAGCCCCATTCAAGCATTTTAAAATCAGAATACAGCCTCATTACTTTTAAAATCTGTCATTATCAGCTTAATTGTAGGGAATTAAAAGATTCTTCTTTGTGTTTCATCTAAATTTTATGAAAGTTTAAATATCTTATTAGAATTGGGGAGGATAATCTGTAAGAAAAAAGCAAGTTGGAATTATTTTATGGTGAGCGTTCATTCAAACACACCTGTTAATCTAATCCTATGTATAAGGCAGAAAGCTAAGGATTTTAGAATATAAAAATAAATATACAAAGTCAAGAGAGAAATACATACACTTGCAAATACATATACATTGTATAAAACAATCCCAAAATAAAATATTATATACAATTACCTGTGCAAGTTTTTTTTTTTTTTTTTGAAAGAGTGACAGAGACAGAATCAGAGACAAAGATTTCCCAACTGCTGGTTCGTGCTCCCAAAAAAGCAATGGCCAGGGCTGTGGCAGGCCAAAGTCAGAAGCCAGGAGCTTCATCCAGGTCTTCCATGTGCAAACAGGAGCCCAAGTACTTGGATCCCTTCAGCTGCTTTCCCAGGCATATTAGCAGGGAGCTGGATCAGAAGCAGTGCAGCCAAGACTCAGTGCCCATATGGGATGCCAACGTTGCAGGCAGTGGCTTTACCTGCTGTGACACAACACCACCCCCAAGTTCTTTTTCTTAACCTTTTCCTTAAGCTTAAAGGGGCTCTAGAGAAAGATACATGAAGAATTCAAAACCATTTAAAGTTAAGCAAGGAATTTCAAGGCAAAGCTCTGGCTGCTTTATACTTCCTAATGAGGAACAGTTAATAATTGTTTGGGGGAAGAAGAGACCACAGTGGCCTAGAGGTGCCAATGAAAGCTGTACAGGAAAGGAATAAATATGGATTTGATTTGAATTGGACAGGAGGGCAGAGCAATCAGAAAAGGGGATGTGGTGAATGTTAAGAACAGGAATTTGGAAGTTTATTTGGAAACCTGCTGAGGCACAGGAAGGGAAGCATGAATTAGAGGACAAGCAGGTCATAAATGAATGAGCCGTATCAGAAGAGGGTATGGCTGATATTAGCTTCAGGAAGTTTACTTTGTGTTTGGGAAAGATGAGTGGACTGAATGAATCTATCATCTTTAGTGATCATGACTCTTGGAATCATTTTTTCAAATAACTCCGTATTTGTACTTCTGTCCTATTTTCCACTTAATTAGGATGTTTATAAATCGCTCATCTTCTATTTGACTCTTCTACCAAAATATTTGGTTATTGAATATAAACTTCTAATTCTAAAGATGAGCCATTCTCAAAACAGTTAAAAGCACCCTTGACAAAGGAAGAATAATTGACTGAAGGCAGAATTAATGAATGTATTAGCTATCCTCAGAAAAAATAATGATAATAGAGATTGAAAATATCAGGGAGCCAGCGCCATGGCTCACTTGGTTAATCCTCCGCCTGCGGCGTCAGCATCCCACATGGAGGCCGGTTCTAGTCCCGGCTGCTCCTCTTCCAGTCCAGCTCTCTGCTGTGGCCCGGGAGGGCAGTGGAGGATGGCCCAAGTGCTTGGGCCCTGCACCCACGTGGAAGACCAGGAAGAAGTACATAGCTCCTGGCTTCAGATTGGTGCAGCACGCCAGCCATTGCAGCCATTTGGGGGGTGAACCAACAGAAGAAAGACCTTTCTCTCTGTCTCTCTCTCTCTTACTGTCTGTAACTCTACCTGTAAAAAAAAAAAAAAAAAAAAAAAAAAAAACAAAAAACAAAAAACAGAGGAGCCTGAAATGCACAAAGACTATTACAGGGTTTTACTTTTCATTTTTTCTTTGTTATTTAAAAATATTTTATAGGTGTTTGTTTTTAATTTTCATTAAATGTGACATCCTTCCTTCTCTCTTGTTTGTTCTTCCTACTTTTTAAATCTTTCACTTAATTTACCTCCCAGTGCTTCAGTTTCTATTATTGGTTACTTTTTTAGTTTTTCGAATTAGGGGAAAAAACATAATGTTATCCATTTATGTAATTTCTTCTTATTTCCTATTTGAGTACTTTTATAGATAAAGCCTTTAATTAAATTTATCTCTATTTTATTTGCAAATTTTTTCATGTTTATTCTCAGTGATTGTTTTTTCCTATGGGAGCTTAAAATTAATTGAATATCTCTCTTAAAGGGAAGACTTATATTTAAGGTGAAACAGTTGTTTTCTAAAATCCCAGATACATTCTATAAATGCACAAATGTTGTGCCATGTATTCTTTTGATAAGAATATAAGTACTGGGGCCAGTGCTGTGGGTAGCAGGCTAAGTCTCTTTCTGTGGTGCCAGCATTCCTTATGGGTGCTATTTCTAGTCCTGGCTGCTACTATTTTGATCCAGCTCACTGCTATGCCCTGGGAAAGCAGTGGAAGATAGCCCAAGACTTTGGCTCCTGCACCTGCGTAGGAGACCTGGAAGAAGTTCCCAGCTCCTGGCTTTGGATTAACTCAGTTCCAGTTGTTGCAATTGTTTGGATAGTGAACCAGTAGATAGAACACGTTTCTCTCTGTCTCTCCCTCTCTCTGTGTATAACTCTACATCTCAAATAAGTAAATAAATAAATATTTTTTTTAAAAAAAGAACATGAGTATTATAAGAAAAGATACAAGCGCTGGTGCTGTGGTCCAGTGGGTTAACACCCTGGCCTGAAGTGCCGGTGTCCCATATAGGTGCTGGTTCGAGACCTGGCTGCTACTCTTCTGATCCAGCTCTCTGCTATGGCCTGGGAAAGCAATGGAGGATGGCCCAAGTCCTCGGACCCCTGCACCCATGTGGGAAGACCTGGAGGAAGCTCCTGGCTCCTGGCTTCAGATCGGTGCAGCTCCAGCCATTGCAGTCAATTGGGGAGTGAACCATCAGAAGGAAGATCTCTCTCTCTGCCTCTCCTCTCTCTGTGAAACTCTGACTTTCAAATACATAAATAAATCTTTAAAAAATAATAAGAAGATTGATTTTGTAGCTATTTTGAATGGGATTGATCTTAGAAGTTCTTACTCAGGCGTGGCATTGGCTGTGTATACAAAGGCTGTTGATTTTTGTGCATTGATTTTTATATCCTGCTACTTTGCCAAACTCTTCTATGAGTTCCAATAGTCTCTTAGTAGAGTTCTTTGGATCCCCTAAATAAAGAATCATATCATCTGCCAAGAGGGATAGTTTGAGTTCTTCCTTCACAATTTGTATCCCTTTAACTTCCTTTTCTTGCCTAATACCTCTGGCTAGAACTTCCAGAACTATTTTGAATAGCAGTGGTGAGAGTGGGCATCCCTGTCTGGTACCAGATCTCAGTGGAAATGCTTCCAACTTTTCCTCACTCAATAGGATCTTGGCCGTGGGATTTTCATAAATTGCTTTGATTGTATTGAGGAATGCTCCTTCCATACCCAGTTTGCTTAGAGCTTTCGTCATGAAAGTGTGTTGTATTTTATCGAATGCTTTCTCTGCATCTATTGAGATAGTCATATGGTTTCTCTTCTGCAGTCTGTTAATGTGGTGTATCACATTGGTTGATTTGCACACATTGAACCATCCCTGCATATCAGGGATAAATCCCACTTGGTCTGGGTGGATGATCTTTCTGATGTGTTGTTGTGTTCTATTGGCCAGAATTTTACTGAGGATTTTTGCATCTATGTTCATCAGGGATATTGGTCTATAATTCTCTTTCAATGCTGCATCTTTTTCCGGCTTAGGAATTAAGGTGATGCTGGCTTCATAAAAAGAATTTGGGAAGATTCCCTCTTTTTTGATTGTTCTGAATAGTTTGAGAAGAATTGGAGTTAGTTCTTCTTTAAATGTCTGGTAGAATTCAGCAGTGAATCCATCTGGTCCTGGGCTTTTCTTTGTTAGGAGGGCCTTTATTACTGTTTCAATTTCTGTCTCAGTAATGG
The DNA here is from genome assembly GCA_949820135.1 of Sylvilagus floridanus. Taxonomy (NCBI): domain Eukaryota; kingdom Metazoa; phylum Chordata; class Mammalia; order Lagomorpha; family Leporidae; genus Sylvilagus; species Sylvilagus floridanus. Next base: position 15,442,912 of record OX463243.1, read on the forward strand.
GTCTGTTTAGATTTTCTGTGTCTCCTGGTTCAGTTTAGGTAGGATGCATGTGTCCAGGCATCTATCCATTTCTGATAGGTTTCCCTGTTTGCTGGCATACAAGTCCTTGTAGTAATTTCTGATGATTCTTTTTATTTCTGTGGTGTCTGTTGTTACATTTCCTTTTTCATTTCTGATTTTATTGATTTGGGTCTTTTCTTTTTTTAGTTAGTTTTGCCATTGCCCTTAAGGCATTCGGATCTGGCTCAAGAGCCCATGAGAATATTTTAGACATGGAAAGCCAAGACATTCTGGGAAAAAAAAAAAAAAAAAGAAGAAGACCTAAATGAAAGATCTCTGCAAGTGAGATCCTAGTGGAAAGAATGGTGCCATCAAAGAAGGAGGTACCTTTCTCTGAAGGGAGGAGAGAACTCCCACTTTGACTATGACCTTGTCGGTATAAGATCGAAGTTGGCGAACTCAAAAGGCTTCCATAGCCTTGGCAACTCATCACTAGAGCCTAGGGACATTACTGACGCCATAAACAAGAGTTTCAAATTGTTAAGTCAACAACAGGAGTCACTGTGTACTTAGTTCTTATGTGGGATCTGTCCTTAATGTGTTGTCCAATGTGAAGTAATGCTATAACTAGTACTGAAACAGTATTTTACACTTTGTGTTTCTGTGTGGGTGCAAACTGATGAAATCTTTACTTAATATATGCTAAATCGATCTTCTGTATATAAAGATAATTGAAAATGAATCTTGATGTGAATAGAATGGGAGAGGGAGCGTGAGATGGGAGGGGTGTGAGTGGGAGGGAAATTATGGGGGGAAAGACATTGTAATCCATAAACTGTACTTTGGAAATTTATATTTACTAAATAAAAAATGGAAAAAAATAAGAAGAAGAGATACAAAGTACATTTTCTTACTGTTCTTGGAAATACATGTTTTTGACTAATCTATTCTCACACTTTAAGTTTATAGTTCCATGATCCTCTGCTCAGAGCAAGGCCTGTTTCACACAAGTGTCCCCTTTGTCATAAATTAATGCTAAGCTTGCATAACTCCTTGGGGATGTAGTTTTAGCAGAAAGGAAATTGGCCTTGATTATTGCCTTTCTTTTGCTATCCTGTGTGTATTTTCACGCTTGTGAAAATAAGATACCGGTAGCTACTGGGATTAAAAGATGGAGGATATTGGGCCCTTTTCCTCCTCTGACTCTGCTAAGCCAATTTCACTTTTATAAGTAACCTTTCTGCTCTTGCAGACTTGAGCCTCTCCTGTGTAGAAAATTAGGACAACATCTGAGGAGGTCTAGGACAAGGATAGCTGTCCACCAGGGACCAAGCTAAGATTGGTAAACCAATTTTCACTTGTGAACAATGCCAGAATTCAACCCATATGTCTCCCATGGTGAAGCACTGTAGTGCGTCATTAACCCACTGTGCCACTTAGCAGCTTCCCTCTGCTTGCTGTCTTGTGAATTAACATCTCGGCTGCCACCACACCAGACTCAGGGTTTATTTCTGCTAAGACTGCTGCTGAATGAATAGCAGTTCTCTGTAACGAGGGATCAGGGCACAGCTCTTTCAGATTTTCAAATGAAAGCAATAGCAATTTCCCATTCAGTTCTATCTTATCATCATTAGGATGGGAAATCACAATTTGAAGTCTCATCGCAATATGCTGTCAACCTGATATCTTGTACTTTTAATATGTGGTTAATAATTAATGGCTTTAGCTCTGTAGGTGGGATCTGAATGTGGCTCCAAGAAAGAAATCCCTCTGAGCATTAATACTCTGTGAGACTTCAACATCTTAGGATGTTCCCCCTCAATCAGCCTCCTTACTTCTTATTTAAATGATCTGCCATATAATGAATCTGGATCAAAAGCACCAAGCTTAAAATATACAACAAAAAGCCGCTTCTGGGGGAAGAGTTTGGATCCAAATCAAAACGTTTCTGTGCTCTGGCCATTATCACATGCAGTTAACTGCTGGGAAATACTGATGTTCAAAAGATATGGGGGAAAAAGGCACCTGCTTTCTCACGCTGGTTTATGTTTGCTGTCTTGATAAAAATGCATGGCAGCATATGCAGAAATTGTGCAGAAAAACCATTCACATGGTAATTCCTTTGTATTTGAATAATTTCTTTTCAGGTGCTGAATTGAATGCCAGACTCTGGGAGGATTTGAGTATCTCCCTGTCCTAAGTTCTTCTGTGACCATATTTTAGTGTCTGACTCACTTTTCTGATCAAAGAAGACCACTTTTGTTGGGTGCTCTGGGAGAAGGTGCTGCCTCTGGTTTTTCTGGACCACAAGCAATGATGTGGAAAGCTTTCTCACATTTTGCCCAATGAATATGACCAACGAGAGAGCCAGGAAAGAAACTGTTTAAGTCTTTCAGCCAAGATCTAAGTGCTGTTTGACAAGTAGAATCATATTTGAGCAGACCCATGAAAATATCCCACAAACCAAGCCTATGACAAATTTGAATGGCAGTCCCCTTTTTAACCCTCTATTATTCTCTACATTTTCACAATGTTAGGTGAACTGGCTGCTTGTGCTCATAGTCTATATCTTCCTATGATTAAATTCAGGAAACAGGAACATGATTCTTTTTATAGCAGATAAGCATAAAATATTTCCAGAGTTATTCTTTTTTAAAAAGATTTATTTATTTATTTGAAAGACAGAGTTAGAGAGAGAGAGGAAGTGACACACAGAGAGCTCTACCATCTTCTGATTCACTCTCCTGATGGCTGCATCAGTCAGAGCTAGGCCAGGCTGAATACAGCAGCCAGGATCTTGGTTTGAGTCTCCCACATGGGAGCATGGACCTGAGGACTTGGGCCATCTTCTCTTGCTTTCCCATGCCATTAGCAGGGGATTGGTTCAGAAGTAAAGCAGCCAGAACATGAACCGGGACCCAAATAGGACACCGGCGTTGCAAGCAGTGGCTTAACACACTTAGCCACAAAGCCATACCCCAGAGCTATTTTTGAAGTACACAAAATTCTTTAGAAACTTTGAAGCATAACCAAAACAAGAAAAAGTTGCTCTTGCTAAAACTTCAGTAGTATACTGAATAAGCATGGTGAAAATGGACATCCTTGTCCTGTCCCAGATCTGAGGGGAAATATTTTCAGTTTTTCCCCATTCAGTATGATATTGGCTGCTGGTTTGTGATATAGCCTTTATTATTATTATTATTATTATTATTTATTTTTTGCCAGGCAGAGTTAGACAGTGAGAGAGAGAGAGAGACAGAGAGAGTTATAGACAGTGAGAAAGGTCTTCCTTCCATTGGTTCACTCCCCTAATTGCCGCTATGGCCGGCACTGCACTGATCCAAAGCCAGGAGCTGGGTACTTCCTCCCAGTCTCCCATGCAGGTGCAGGGACCCAAGAACTTGGGGCATTCTCCATTGTCCTCCTGGGCCACAGAAGAGAGCTGGACTGGAAGAGGAGCGACCGGGACCAGTCCCGGTGCCCCAACCGGGACTAGAACCTGGGGTTCTGGCGCTGCAGGCGGTCAAGTGAGCCATGGTGCTGGTCTGTGATATAGCCTTTGCAATTTTGAGGAGTGTTCCTTCTAACCTAATTTGTGGAAGGTTTTTATCATGAAGGGGTGTTGAATCTTACCAAGCAGTTTATCTGTACCTATAGAGATGGCCATAACTTTTGTGTTCTTCATTCTATTGATGCGATTTATGACATTTATTAATTTGAGAATGCTGAACACCTTGTATTTCTGGATAAATCATGCTTGATCATGATTGTGATCTTTTTGGTGGGGTTTTCTTTCTTTCTTTTTTTTTATAAAGCTTTTATTTAAAGAATATAAATTTCCAAAATACAGCTTATGGATTACAATGGCTTCCCTCCCCCATAATTTCCCTCCCACCCGCTACCCGCCCCTTTCCTGCTCCCTCTCCCCTTGCATTCACATTAAGATTCATTTTAAATTCTCTTTATATACAGAAGATCAGTTTAGTACATATTACGTAAAGATTTCAACAGTTTGCCCTCACATAGCAACACAAAGTGAAAAATAGTGTCGGAGTACTAGTTATAGTATTAATTCACAATGCATAGCACATTAAGGACAGAGATCCTACATGATATATATTTTTTTAAATTGATTAATTTTCTATGCAATTTCCAATTTAACACCAAGGTCTTTTTTCATTTTCAATTCTCTTTATATACAGAAGATCGATTCAGTATATACTAAGTAAAGATTTCATCAGTTTGCACCCACACAGAAAAACAAAGTGTAAAAATACTGTTTCAGTACTAGTTATAGCATTACTTCACATTGGACAACACATTAAGGACAGATCCCACATGAGACGTAAGTACACAGTGACTCCTGATGTTGATTTAACAATTTGACACTCTTGTTTATGGCCTCAGTAATCTCCCTAGGCTCTAGTGATGAGTTGCCGAGGCTATGGAAGCCTTTAGGGTTTGCCGACTTCAATCTTGTTCCGACAGGGTCATAGTCAAAGTGGGAGTTCTCTCCTCCCTTCAGAGAAAGGTACCTCCTTCTTTGATGGCCCATTCTTTCCACTAGGATCTCACTCACAGAGATCTTTCATTTAGGTCTTCTTTTTTTTTGTTTTTCAGAGTGTCTTGGCTTTCCATGTCTAAAATATTCTCATGGGCTCTTGAGCCAGATCCGAATGCCTTAAGGGCTGATTCTGAGGCCAGAGTGCTATTTAGGACATCTGACATTCTATGAGTCTGCTGTGTATCTCGCTTCCCATATTGGATCATTCTCTCCCTTTTTGATTCTATCAGTTAGTATTAGCAGACAGTAGTCTTGTTTGTGTGATCCCTTTGACTCTTAGACCTATCAGTGTGATCAATTGTGGGGCACGTCTGATTGAGCATGTCCCAAATTGTACATCTCCTCCCTCTCTTATTCCCACTCTTATATTTCACAGGGATCACTTTTCAGTTAAAATTTAAACACCTAAGAATAATTGTTTGTTAATTACAGAGTTCAACCACTAGTACTAGGATAAAAAAAAATACTAAAATGGATAAAGTATTCTTCTACTATTTTGTTGAGAATCTTTGCATCTATGTCCATTAGAAATATAGGTCTGTAGTTTTCTTTTTGTATAGTGTCCCTGGTTTTGGTATCAAAGTAATGTTGGTCTCATTTAAAGAATTCTGATGAATTCTATTCTGTTTGATATTTTGGAATAGTTTGAAGAGTACTGGAGTTACTTCTTTTAATATAGAATTCAGTAGTAGAGCCATCCTGGACTTTTCCTTGATGGAAGACTTTTGATTACTGCTTCAATTTCACTGCTTGTTATGGTTCTGTGCAGATTATCTATATTTTTTATTTAATCTTCATAGGTTAAATGAATCCAGCAGTTTATGCATGCCTTTGAGGTATTCAAGTTTATTAACATGTAGTTCTTGATGGTAGTTTCTTGAAGTTTTAGCAGGAGCAATTAGGAAGAATAAAAAATGGCATCAAAATTGGCAAAGAAGTTAAATTATCCGTATTCGCATATGACATGTTGTTGCACAAGGAAAAACCTAAAAACTCCATCAAAAAGCTGTCAAAATTGATAAACCAATTAGTAAAATTTTGGGTTACAAAAAACAATAGCCAATAGCTTTTTTGTATGCTAATGATGAACTCAGTGAAAGAGATGGCTATTCCATTCACAATAGCCAAAAAAAAGTCAAATATTCAAGAATAAATTTAATCAAAGAAGTGGAAAGGTCTCTACAGTTAAAATTATCAAACATTGATGAAAGAAATCATCAAGGACACAAAAAGTGGAAAGATATTCCTCGTTCATGGATTGGAAAAATCAATATCATCAAAATGTCTATACTACCTAGAATAAATTTGCAGATTCACTGCAATCCCTATCAAAATATCAATGGTGTTCTTTTCACAGACTCTCTTGATCAGTTCTTGTAAGGACATACTTCTAAACCACTCATAGACTTTGTTTACCACTAATTGTAATATTCAAAAAGTGAAAAGTAGGAATCCACAATTTCAAAAGATTATAGACAAGGGCTACAAACAACAGTCAGATCCCAAATTGACCATTTCATTTCTATTCATTTTTTCCTATTCTATGTTGGCCCTTGTCTGTTTCTTCACTTGTTTATCCTAACTACTTATAAAAGTGCCTTATGAATAATAGGTAATATATAATTATGTGGAAAAATAAATACAAAAAGAAAAAATCAATCATTGTACCATTTTTATGTAGTCATCTTTATAGCATCTATCCATATAAAACAGATATGTCAAAAATTATCAAAATTTAATTGAACAACTTGCTGTATATTTTCCCAGAAAAATGAAGGTTTTTCTTTTTTTTTAAGATTATTTATCTGGGAGGCAGAGTTGCAAAGACAGAGGCATAGGCCTACTACCTGCTCTTTCACTTCCCAAATGTCCACAATGGCCAGAGCTGGGCCTACTGAAGACATGAGCTAGGAGTTTCTTCCAGGTCTCCCATGTGGATGCAGGGGACCAAGCACTTTGGTTTTCTTCCACTACTTTCCAGGCCATTAGCAGGGAGCTGGATTGAAAGTAGAGCAGCAGGGACTTAAGCTGGCAGCCATATGTGATGCTGGCACAGCAGGCAGAGGCTTATCTACCAAGCCACAGCACCAGCCCTTAAAAGTGATCTTGTTAAGGTAAGAAATTAGTGATGACTACAATTTCTCAGTATTTTCTCTGTACATAGTGGTTGCAAATTAGAAAAAGTATTTATGGCATTTATTTGAGGATCAATAATATATAGAAGATACCTTTATGATGATCTTCAAAATAGGAGAAAGAAAAATGAGAGAAGCACTGACTAGATAAATTTTTTTTTTAAGATTTGTTTTTTATTTGAGAGACAGAGTTACAGTGAAGGAGAGGGAGAGACAGAGAGAGGTCTTTCATCCTCTGGTTCACTCCCCAAATAGCCACAATGGCGGGAGTTGGCCTAAACCGAAACCAGGAGCCAGGAGCTTCTTCTGGATGGGTACAGGGGCCCAACCACCTGGACCATATTCCACTATTTTCCCAGGCCAGGAGAAGAGAGCTGGATCCAAGTGGGACAGCCAGGACTCAAAGCGGCATCCCTATGGGATAACAGCACCGCAAGTGGAGGCTTAATCTACACCACAGTGCTAGCCCCCAAAATGAGTCTTTGAAGTCATTTTATCCATCATCTCCATAATTTTTCTTGAGAAAACTCAGATTGTCCATACTCTTCAGTAACTAGGAGATTAGAAGTTCTGCACTTTTCTTATAAGATTATGCCATTATTATAAGAAGTTACGAAGTTTTAAAGCTCTCCTCATTTTTTTTTTTTTATTATGGAACATTCCCTTTATACCAGTTACTTCATGCGAAAAACTCACAACATCATGCTAGTGAATATTTTATCAACTCTATACAGAATAGTGTTAAACTTAATGTAGGAATTGTATGATCTTTTAAATAGTGAATACAGAAATAACTGCTATTATCTCCCCATAACTGAGATGGGAGCTAGTAATAGCATTTTAGCAATTTTAGAAAAAGTTTTATTTCTTAGTAGAGCATATTTTTCTCTTACTCTACTGGTAAAATATGGGATTGTAATACAACATATGCTATCTCTTTGGGATACTGGCTGGCCTAGCTCTAAATAGTACAACCACATTTAACCACAGATAATTTGATATTACGCACTGTAAAAGATTTGTTGGATATCAAGCTAGTTAGCAAGTATGTGGTTAGCCATGTGGAATCATAACAAAGATAATGTTTGGTAACCGCTTTTGCATTGTGGTATGGGGATGGTTGTTCTGGTTTGAGTCTCTACTCTTAATCTCCTGGAGGAAAACATGCTCACATCCTGTGATTACATTTCCAGCTTTACACAGGGTTGTGGCTTACATTTGAAATTTCAATCTCTTCTGGAGCACTGTTGTTTATCTTTCTCAAGATTTGCCTTGAGAGCCTTGCATTTTACTTCCAATTAGATAGGTTTCCTAAACTGCAGTCTGAAGGGAAAGAAAAGAATTCTAAAAACATTAGCCATAATAAATAGGTTTTATAAAAGTTTTAAATCCCACTACAGTTAATCAGTTTGAACAAGACATTTAGGCTGTAAATAGCATTTTAAAGTAAACAGAGCTTTACACAAAGTGACAGCTAGAATTACATTGTCTGCTTCTGAGTGTGAGGAAATTAACGTACCAAAAAAGAGCCTACTATTTAAAGATGTCTTTTCCAGACATATTTAACAACTGAAATTTGCAGAGGGTAGACCACTGAAGTGTCTCGTCATTAAATTATGCACCGTACATTAGAAACAGATGTACTCCTGGAAGTCTTGCATGACAACATTGTTTTGCAATTTTCCAATTAAGACCTTGCTAAAACTCAAAACAGAACTAAACTAATCTGTCTTACCTTGATCATGAAGAGGGTTAAGTTTTGCGAAGGCCTAGTGGTTAGCATTGAGATTCTGATATAAATTTGAAATGCAAATCCTTCACTTTTTTTTCTCCAAATACCCTGAGGGAGTTTATACAATTATTTCTTGTACATATCACTCAAATTTTAAAGAATTTAGATTTTAATGGGCTACTGTACATACTGCTTTTGGCATATTTGGTCACAAGAGAAATGTTACAAAGCAAAAATTAATGTAATGGAAAAGTATTATACCCAATCTTTCTAATTCCTGGGAAAATTATTTACATAATTCTCTGAAAATGAATGGAAGAAGTAATATTTAAAGGAAAGTGAAATTTCAATGAGGCATATCTATTGAGATGATAGGGAGTAAAATAATGTATGGGAAAGGAGAAGGATTATTGAAGGTACTAACAATGTGGTTCATGTTGTGCATATGATACTACATTATCATAAATTCTATTTTTTATCATAAAATGTCTTGTTGGTATTATGTAATAAACAAAAATTTGAAAAGTAAAATTTTAAAATACATTGACCTATTCTCTACAACTCCCTTAGGGGGGAAATCTGTACTCTTAATACCTCCCACTTACAAACATTTTTACTGAGTCAGGAGTGAAAGAACAATTACAAATTGTCCTCATCAACAGTTGCCATAAATCAAAATTAATCTTATTTTTACAATTTTTTAAAATATGATACCCATTTTTCCCTCTCTCTATTTTCATGTGAAATTATTCACTTGGCATTTTATTCTTCAAAAAAAGTTGCAAAATTGTTCTACATCTACAGTAATATTCTTTGATCTTAATATATGCACTGGGTATATGCATTCCAAAGAGATAAACACTCAAAGTCATCATAAAAAAGATTGAAAATTATAAAAAAGGTTTCAGCTGAATGATTTTTTTTTAGCTACTGCCATAATACATCTTCAGTTAGTTTAAATTTGTCTGAATTTCTTTTCATGATGGCAATTTCATTAGTTAAAATATTGTTATATATGGGTAGAGGTTTCTATGGGAGGGGCAACATACTTAATATTATAAAAGACACATTTAAATCACTGGCATTTGTTTTACATGAATTGGAAAAGGATGACACAGCTATGTAATGAAGTCATCAATCTTCACGAATTATTTTATAAATAATAAGGTTAAAATAAAACCTCAAATATATTTTTTCCAATATATTTCCCCTGTGATTTTTAAATTCTGGCATACATTAAATGAAACCAAAACTTTAAGTGTCAAATTTTGTAGACAGAACTTTATGCAACAAATAGACTTACAGAGCTTTTTATTTTTTGACCCTATGTCTTTGAAAATATTTGTGTGTTTGAAGAGTATTCCAAGTCCATATTTTTTCTACAAACCACAAACTGAACTTGGGTTTGTATAAAAATACCAAAATTAAAGTATCCTCTGGATTTTGATCAAATCTCCAAAACCTGAGATTGAGAAGTTTCTCACATTGGCAAAAGTTAAGGGTATTTTAAAAGTTCACTTAAACTGAAATGAAGAACATAAGCTTATCTTTTTACAAAAGTTTTGAAATCCATGCACACAAGGGGTCTTCAACAAGTTCGTAAAAATATATATTATGAAAAAACTATGTATAGATTTCAAACTTTTTTTGCTATAAAATAAACCTATCTTATAATTGCATTTTTCCATGAACTTTTCAAGTACCTTCAAATGTTCTGACTATGCTCCAAAGGAAGAAAATAGGTCAGTAGGTAGCTTCAGAAATTTTGCCACAGATTTACATTTAAATCAAATGTGATCTTTCTTTAAATTGTACATAATATAGGAAGCACAGCCATGTTTGATTTCAAACTTAATTGATGGTTGATACAACCATTTCTGCTCATGATTAAAATCTTATAAGAAGCCTTCCTATGATCACTAATCTAGTATTTGTGGTCTCTGTTGGTAAACTAGGCCAATTCTGTGAAAATCATGTTATCATTGTTAGATCCAGGCCAATCAGATAGAGCTCTTTCTCCATGCATAATTATTTAATTAGATTACTTTTATCTTAAAGCATGCTTTAAGAAACATTTTCTCCATGGTATATTATTGAAGAATCATGTCTTAAGGTCCCTTTGTAAGCCAAAAGCCCACATGTTATGTGTTACAGGAAAAAAAAAAAAAAAAGATATGAGTAGAATTCTGTCATGCTTTCAGCCAAAGTCCAGAAACTGTACTGCAGAAATCCAGTGATATTCAGAAAGTGAAGGGAATACAGTTGCAAAGAAAGTTTTGCTAAGATAATTGATGAGAATCTATATTGGATATAAAAGATGCTATTATTGCTCTCAGTGTCAAACTTGTCTCTGTCATCTAACAAATAATTAGACACTTAGGATAAGATAAAGTAACTATGATCTCTATATAGGAACACCATCTACGATGGCAGTCTTAATCTGTAACAAGTCTACTCTATCACAACATGTGGTAATTACTATACACAGCATCTTTCTTCTGTATTTCTTTATTTTATATATATGTAAATCTATCTAGGAAGCAGTATAAATACATGAATAAATAAGCAAACTAGGAACACAAGAATACAGGATTTGGTAGTGGTGATTATTTCATTTTTTAAAAAAGTATTTTATTTATTTGAAAGGCAGAGTTACAGAGAGAGAGGGATAAATAGAGCAAAAGAGATAGTTCTTCTATCCATTGCTTTACTCCCCAAATGGCCATAATAGCTAGAGCTGGGCCAGACCAAGCTGGGGGCCAGGAGTCAGGAGCTTCTTCCTGGCCTCCCATGGATGTGCAGAAGCCCATGCATTTGGGCCATCTTCTGCTACTTTCCCAGGTGCATTAGTAGGGAGCTGGATCATAAGTGGAGCAACTGGGACTTGAACCGGTGCCCATATAGGATGCTGGCATCCTATGCAACAGTTTACCTGCTATGCCACAACGATGGCCCTGGTGATTACTTCTCATGCCCCTATTTCTCTTTCATTACATTAGAAATGTCAATTTGCTTACACATATGACAAGAAGTGTCCTTCATGCATCGAAATGAATAATAAAAATGACTCACGGGTAAGGACAGAATAGTGAAGGAAACAGAAACATGATTATTCTACCAAACCAGACAATATAAGTGAATGGGAACTGGGAAATAGGTTTTGATTACATTTATTTTATTTTTAAAATAATTATTTATGTATTTGCATCTACTTGAAAGAGAGAGAGAGAGAGAGAGAGAGAAGAGATTATTCATTAATTCACTTAATCTCCAAATGCCCAAAATGGCTGGGGCTCTGCTAGGCTGAATCCAGGAGCCTGGAACTGCATCTGGTCCATCTGGGTCTCCTGTGTGTGTCAGCAGGGTCTCAAGTATTTGAGCCATCATTTGCTGCTTCCCAGGTGCATTAACATGAATCTGGTTTGTAAATGGAGTGGCCAGGACACAACCAGGTACTACAAAATGAGATGCAGGCATCCCAAGTTGTGGCTTAAACTGTTGTGCCACATTGCCTGCCCAACATTTACTTTATTTTCTGTAGAACTAGTGGGTAATTGTTGAACTTACAAAATGAAAGATACTCTTGACAATGAAGGACACAAAGAATCCAACCTGGAAGAATGATGGTTTTAAGTTTCAACTGGATTTACTTGGGGCTGATTTTCATACTAGTCTTTATAAAAATCTGCCATCTATTATTAAAGTGAAAGGACAGATAGCTGTCATTCCAATCCTTGCAGTTTCTAAACCCAATGACAACAAGGCTGTGAGTAAGGTATTATATTTGTCCTTATTTCTGGCATGTAATGTTATAGCTATTTTTAAAATTGTATGTGTTTATGGAGTACAGTGTGACAATTCATTCAATACATGTATTCAATGTATGGTGATAAAATCAGGTGACTAGCATTTCCATCTCCTTAAACATTAAAAATATGTTACCATCTAGTATTGTACATATTTATGGGCAATGGTGTGATATTTCTATAAATACATACAATATGTTCTGATCAAATGAGAGCAATCAATGCTCAGAAAGCTCTTCTGTATGGTAGAACTCTACTGTGAGGTGAGAGTAATTCCAGCCCTCAGTTTCCTAAGTACAAAATTGCTGTTTCACACTTTATGCTGACCTGATACATTGAATTACTGATTCTATGTCTTTCTACCTTTAGTAAATTTCTTTTACTAGCTTTATTGGCTCTCCATGGCATTAAACTTTGAGCCAGATGTTGCTGTGGATTTGTTCTGAGAGGAGGAGTGCGGTAGGGACAAGAGGCGCAGAGTCACCACACAGACACCGGGAGTTGGGTGAAAAGCAGGCCTGAGGCGAGCAGCCCACAGACTCATTTATTTCACTTGGTACAGCAGCTTATATAGCTGAGGCAGCCAATCCAGTCAAGGGGTGGTTTATGACCTAACCAATCACAGCCTGTTGCCAGGCAGGCTCTGTTGCAGGTGGTTTCCCAGGGGGTTTCCCAGGTGGTTTCTGAAGCCATCCCTGAGTAACTGACACTCACTTGCCAGAGGCCATCTTGGCATAGCATTCTCATTCCACCACAAGGATGGACATTCAGATTCACACTGAAAGCCTCCTAGATACACTGGATTTTGTTCTTAGTCTTTGCACTTCTTGGAGTTTTGTGGATTCACTATTTTCCATGTCCACTCAATAACTTAGAGTCATATATCAGTCATTAAAAATTAACATTATTGAAGAATATATCACACTTGTTTTTACGTAGTTTTCTCTGCAATAAACTTAATTTGGGATTATATAAACAATGAGATAAGTTCTTATTAGATTAGGAAGTTGATGTGTTATGATCAAATACTGTCCCCCTTAATATTTTAATATAGCAAATAATAAACAGGAAAAATAAATCTTGAAATTCTGTCTTATAATTACATACATATTTTCCATCTTAGAATAAGAAGCAATTACAAAATTCACTCTCAATATTGTAGTTCTGCTGTGTGGAATACTAAACAAAACATGGAATAATTGATATGCTTTTTCTTTTTCCTTTTTCCCCATCAAGTAGAATAGTGAACCATTTCAAATGAGTAGTACTAACAGCTTGCTTTCAGGGAAAAGGAAGGGTTTGGTAAAATTTCAAGTATTCCACAAACTATCTTAAACAAAATGGTATATTCCCAAATGGGCAATAGATACAGTCAGATCTATTGAAAAGTGTTCAACATTATTATTAATTATCAGGGAAACACAAATCCAAGCCACACTGTTAGATACCTTCTCATATCTGTTAGGATATTATGAAAAAGTCAAAAGATAGCAAATGTTAAGAAAGAGAGAATAGGAGATTTAAACAAATTTATTAATATGAGACCAAATTTCATGTATTTCATGGATACAATTCTAAGATAGCCATGCTTTTTTCCCTCCCTCCCCTAATTCCTCTCCTTCATTTCTTCCTCTTCTTCCTTTAATTTTGCAGTAACATAATTGCGATTTATTCTATAATTACAGACTTAGTGACCACTAACTACTATGTTCAACAAGTGAAAATATGTGAAGACTACTAATCCACAGGAGTATTGACAAGGGCTATAAAAATAATTGAATCATAAGATGTCAGATTCTTACACATTTTTTTGTATTTCATATTAACTACCACCTATCAGAGAAAACATGATATTTGTCGTTTTCACTAAACATAATGGTCTCCAGTTGCATCCATTTTTGTACACTTTTGGTGAGAATGTAGATATGTACAGCCATCATGGGAAACAGTACAGAAGTTCTGAAAGAAAGTAAAAGTGTAACTAATAAATGACACTGCAATCCCATTTCTGGGCATATAGCAAAGGAAATAAAATCACCATCTCATAAAGACATCTGTACTCCCATGTTCATCGCAACATTATTTACAATGATATTTGTGATATGACAGCAACCTAATTGTCTATCAAGGGGCAAACAGATAAAGAAACTGGTATACATATGAAGTTGTAACAGGACGTAAGGGGTGTGGGTAACCACACAGGGTACAGTGGGGGTGTAGATGACTAAGAGCTCAGTAATCATTACTAGTCATAGACTTTAGGGGAAGTGGGCCTCATTATGGTTAATGAAACACTAGAATTTCCCTTAAAGATATTTATTTATTTTAATTTCGAGCTACAGAGAAAGAGATCAATACAGAAAGAGAGAGGGAGGGAGAGAGAGGTATCTTCCATCTCCTGGTTCACTCTCTAGATGGCAGCAATGGTGAAGACTCAGCCAGGCTAAAACCTAGAGCCAGGAGCTCCACCTGGATCTCTCATGTGGGCAGCAGGGGCCCAAACACTGAACACTGGTTTGTCTTGACTGCTTTTTCCAGGTCATTAGCAGAGAGCTGGGGTGGAAGAAGAGTAGCAGGGACTTGAACCAGCACCCATATATGGTACTGGTGTCATAGGTGACAGCTTTACCCGCTATGCCACAGTACTGGCCCTGACACTAGAATTTCTTGACACAATGCTTTTCCTCTTTCAGATTCCAGCCAATTATGTTTACAGTTACTCAACCACACAGAATATGCTGTTATGTTTTACCCATGTTAAGATTAAGCCATCAATTCTCCTTCAACATGTTTCTCAAGAAACTGTACTGATATTTGAGACTTATAAAAAAAATCGTGTTATTGGACCCACAAGCCATTTTAGTGTTTGACTGTTTACTCCTGAGTCCTTGTCTATAATTCCTGACATGTTATTAGTCACGTCCTCCCAAGCACAGCTCCCCTTATGAATTCCTTAAAAACATTGAACCACCCTCATTTGGAAAGATGACAGTTCTTTCAATGTTCATCTGCAAACTCTTCATTCTATCCATAGAATAAACTTGCTCTTTCCTTAGTCCTAAAACCTGGTCTGTATTGTTCTCATTCTGGACCGTTGACAAGGACTGGATTTTGGTAACAAAATAGCTCCCAAATTAACATTTCACATTCAACATATAGAGGAACAAGGATATAGAGGAAATCTTGAGAATGTAGAGGAAAAAGAAACTATACTTACGAGTCAAACGTAACAATTACACTGATTTTATTTCCAGAAACAATGCAAACAAAAAGAGACTATGGTGATATTTTTAGTGTTGAGAGAAAATCTCATCAACATAGAATTCTGTATACAGTGAAATTATCCTTCTAAAACGTGGCATCAAATACTTTTTCAGACAAACAAAAATGAAGTATTTGCCACCACTGGATTGGTGTATCACAATACATTAGAAGAAATTTTTCAAGTAGAATGAAGATAGAAACTCAAATCTACTAAAAAAAAAAAAAGAAAGGAATTATAAAAAGCAATAAATGGGACTGGTGTTGTGATGCAGCGGGTTAAGCTGCCTTTACTGATAGCAGCCCATGTTGGAGTCCAGCTGCTCTGCTGTAATCCACTACCTACTGATGACCCAGGAAGGCAGCTAATGATGGCTCAAGGGCTTGGCCTCCTGCTCCTCTTCTGGGAGGAGTTAATAGTTCCTGGCTTTAGTTGTTGTGAGCATTTGGGGCGTGAATCAGCAACTGGAAAAGGGAAATAGCATTTGGGAAAATATATAATAGAGCATAGGATGACAGATTTAACCACAGCATTAGAGGTATCCACTTTTGACATAATGTGTTGCTCAATACTATACTCACATTTGGCACAACTTGTGGCTAATCCAAACTGAAATGTGACGTAAGTGTAAAATCTTCACTGGATTACAAAGACTTAGAACACTTAGTATGAATTTAAAAATTGTAAAATATCTCATGAATATATTTTCATTAATTATGAGTATAAATAATAATATTTTATATAACTGGATGAATAATATATTGAAATAATGCCTACAAAAACTTTTAAAATATCATGTGACATTTTGTAGCTCTTGTTCTTGTAGGATAGCACCATTCAAAACACACCCATAAAAGTAAGTATTATCAGATTGGATGAAAACCAAGGCCTATAAATGCTGTCAACAGAAAACCTACTTTAAATATAATGACATAGGTTGAAAGTTGAAGATTGGAAAAAAATTATACTACCAAAAAGCTATACAACAGAGAGTTGAAATTTATGTTAATCAAAGAAAACTTCAGAACCAGAAAAAAAAATCCAGGGATAAAGGGGAACATTTTATAATGATCAACTCATCAAGAAGCTGTAATAATGCTAATACAACCAGTAAGAGAAATTCAAAATACGTGAAAAAAAATTAACAGCATACTAATATCTAAAGAAATGCCAAATCAAGCTAAATGAGTCTATTTAGGAAAAACAAAATGATTCCAATTATAAATTTAAACTCGAGGAGATGAAAAACAAAGAAAATGGTCAATATCTGAGTAAATACAAAGTGGTATTTCTGTTTTGTTATATTTACAAGGGCACTTCAAAAATTTTGTAGAGAAATCAAATTAAAATATGTTAATTTTGATGCAAACCATTTTGAAATTCATGCAAGTTTTTTTATTTGAGAGACAAAGAGTGACAGAGAGAGAGAGAGACAGAGACAGAGACAGAGAGAGAGATACTCCCATTTGCTGGTTTTCTCCCCAAATACTCAAAATAGCCTGGACTGTACCAGACTAAAGCAAGAGGCAAGTCAGGAGCAGGGAACTCAACCAAGGTCTCCCCTGTGAATGTCAGGAACTCAATTCCTTGAGCCATCATTGTTGCCTTTCAGGGTGTACTGTAGCAAGAAGCTGGAATCAGAAGCCAGAGTTGAAAACTGAACCCAAATACTTCCACATGGAACATAGGCATCTTAACTGGTGCCTTATTTGCTAGGCTAAACACCTGATCCTAAATGAACTTTTTGAAGGCTCCTCTTGTCTATATCTTTAAAGCAAATATTATAATTTATTTTATTGAATGTGTAACCTATGTAGATATATATGAAAATTTTAGCATAAATGATGAGGGCCTCAGTAAGTGGGCCTATGAAATCGCATTGCTTGTACAATTACATGAACTGATGTGATTTTAACTTTACATTGATGATAGAAAGTATGTGCAATGTAATCCATAGAGTTAAAAATATATAGTAATGAGCTGATAAATAAAATTAAATTTAAAAATATTCAAATAATCCAAAAAAGCGAAGATATGAGGACAGATGGACAAACAATAATAAAGAGGATAAATAAAAAATATAAAATAAACTATTAGAGCTGAATGGAACCATACCAGTCATTACATAAACCATTAAGGAATTAAGCTCCCAAATTAAAATTATGCCCAAATAGATAGAAGCAAGACCCAAGAATGTACTATCAATGACATACTTAAGTAAAAATAAACAGAAAAATGTAGTAACTGTAAGAAAATAAAATCATGGCCTCTTCGTCTATTTGTTATCATAAAAGATGTTCTTTAACCTTAAAGTCACAATACATTATAGGTAAATGAATAAAGAGCAAAAATATATACCATGCAAATAGTAGTTAAAATAATAGAATAGCTGTATTAATAACAGATAACATAAACTTCAAGACAAGTCATACTAGCCGGGGCCGCGGCTCAATAGGCTAATCCTCCGCCTGCAGTGCTGGCACACCAGATTTCTAGTACCAGTCGGGGCGCCGGAATCTGTCCCGGTTGCCCCTCTTCCAGGCCAGTTTTCTGGCTGTGGCCCAGGAGTGCAGTGGAGGATGGCCCAGGTGCTTGGGCCCTGCACCTGCATGGAAGACCAGGAGAAGCACTGGTCGCAGTGGCCAATGCAGGGTGAACCAAGAGAAAAGGATGACCTTTCTCTCTGTCTCTCTCACTCACTGTCCACTCTGCCTCTCAAAAAAAAGTCATACTATTCAAGATACAGAGAGATGACAAAATAATAAAAAGTTCTTTCCATAGTAAGACATAGTCTTCATAGTTATGTGATAGGGTACTTCAAAAAATCATGGAAAGTGAAATTAAACATACGGTTGTTTGCAAAAATTTTGAAATTCATATGAGTAACCTTTAAAAAGTCCATTAAAATGTTATGAAAAACTATGTATGGGTTTTGAAAGTACTTTGCACTGCATGAATTTATTTTCTTAAAAAATGATTGATTGATTGATTGATTGAAAGGCAGAAATACATAGACACATTTTCTGCCTGCTGATTCATACCCTACACACTTGCAATAGCTGGGAATGGGTTGTGTCAAAATCAGGAACCTGGAACTCAATATGGATATCCCAAGTTGGTAGAAGTGTCTCAAGTACTTGGGACATCACTGTGGTGCCTCCCAGGGTATATAATAGCATGAAACTGGAATAAATTCCAGAGCCAGAACTTGAACCCAAGTACTTTGATACAAGATACAGGCATCCCAAGTGGCATCTTAACTGCCGATCCAAACACCTACACCTGACTTATCATGACTTATCATTTAATTCCATTTTTCACGAACTTTTGAAGCGCCTGTACATGTGTATGAGAACAGAATTTCAAAATAGATGAAGCAAAATCTAAACAAATTGAACAAAGAGATAATTAGAAAATTAGCATAGATTTTAGTAGAGAAAATATTTTCTTCTGTTTCAAATACAATAGAGAAAAACTAAATCTTAAAATCAGTAAAATCTAAAAATATAAATGTAAAAATCAGTAAAAATATAGGTGATATGTGTCAATCCTAGAGTAGGTTCCATATACTGCTGAGAAGAATGTAAATTCTTTAAGTGTAGGATGAAAAGTTCTGTGGATATCTGTTAGATCCATTTAGACTACAGTGTCGATTAAATCTGCTGTTTCCCTGTTGATCTTCATTCCGGATGATCTATTTCTGAAAGTGGAGTATTGAAGTCCCCCCATACTATTATATTTGAGTCTAAGTCTCCCTTTAAGTCCCTTAACATATCTTTTAAATAAACTGGTGCCCTGTAATTAGGTGCATATACATTTATAATAGTTACATCTTCCTGTTGAATTGATCCCTTAATCATTATATAGTGCCCCACCTTGTCTCTCTGAACAGTTTTTGTGTTGAAGTTTATTTTGTCTTATATTAAGATGGCTATGCCAGCTCTTTTTTGGTTTCTGTTGGCATAGAATATCTTTTTCCAACCTTTCACTTTCAGTCTGCATACATCTTTGTTGGAAAGAAGTGTTTCTTGTAAGTAGCAGATAGATGGGTTTTGTTTTTTAAACAATTCAGCCAGTCTGTGTCTTTTTTTAACTGGAGAGTTGAGGCCATTAACATTCAATGTGACTATTGATAAGTAGTGACTTTGCCCTGCCATTTTTCCAAAGATATTTCTTCTTCTTCTCCTTCTCCTTCTCCTTCTCCTTTTCCTTCTTCTCCTTCTTCGACAGGCAGAGGGGACAGTGAGAGAGAGAGACAGAGAGAAAGGTCTTCCTTTACCGTTGGTTCACCTTCCAATGGCTGCTGTGGCCTGCGCGCTGCAGCTGGCACACTGCGCTGATCCGAAGCCAGGAGCCAGGTGCTTCTCCTGGTCTCCCATGAGGTGCAGGGCCCAAGCATTTGGGCCATCCTCCACTGCACTCCTGGGGCCACAGCAGAGAGCTGGCCTGGAAGAGGGGCAACTGGGACAGAATCCGGCGCCCCGACCGGGATTAGAATCCGGTGTGCCAGTGCCACAGGTGGAGGATTAGCCTATTGAGCCATGGTGCCGGCCCCCAAAGATATTTATAATGTATGCTTTGAACTTTCTGTTATCTTTTACTGGAAGAATTTCTTCCTTTACCTTCTTTCATACTGATGGCCGTGTTTCTGTGTGTAATACATCTTTAAGCATCTTTTGCAGGGCTGGATGAGTGGTGACAAATTCTTTCAATTTTTGTTTGCTACGAAAGGTCTTTATTTCACCTTCATTCACAAATGAGAGCTTTGCAGGATACAATATTCTGGGAAGTGGGATACACAGCAGACTCATAGGATGGCAGATGTCCTAAATAGCACTCTGGCCTCAGGATCAGCCTTATGGCATTCAGATCTGGCTAAAAAGCGCATGAGAATATTTCAGGCATGGAAAGCCAAGACACTGTGGCAAAGAAAAAAGACCTAAATGAAAGATCTCTGTGAGTAAGATCCCAGTGGAAAGAATGGGCCATCAAAGAAGAAGGTACCTTTCTTTGAAGGGAGGAGAGAACTTCCACTTTGACTATGACCTTGTCTAAATAGGATCAGAGTTGATGAACTCAAAAGGCTTCCATAGCCTTGGCAATTCATGACAAGAGCCTAGGGAGATTACTGACACCATAAACAAGAGTGACAATTTGTTGAATCAACAACAGGAGTCACTGTGCACTTATTCCCCATGTAGGATCTCTGTCCTTAATGTGTTGTACTACGTGAATTAACGGTATAACTAGTACTCAAACTATATTTTACACTTTGTGTTTCTGTGTGGTGAAAACTATTGAAATCTTTACTTAGTATATACTAAATTGATCTTCTGTATATGAAGATAATTGAAAATGAATCTTGATGTGAATGGGATGGGAGAGGGAGTGGGAGATGGGTTGGTTGCAGGTGAGAGGGAGGTTATGGGGTGGAAAAAGCCACTATAATCCAAAAGCTGTACTTTGGAAATTTATATTTATTAAATAAAAGTTTAAAAAAATAGGTGCTATGAACAACATTGTCCAGCACTTTGACCTAACTGACCTTGATAGAAAATTATATCTAACAGCTAACAAAACACCAGTCTTTCAAGTGAACATGATCATTAGCAAGATAGATCACATTCTGGAACATAAAATATGTCTTTATAATACATCTAAGTGGACTCAAACGATCCTAAACACATACAATAATACATTGTTTAATGAGGGAGATGCAATGTGAGAAACGTGTCCTAAGGTGATTGTGTTGTGCAAACATCAGAATGCACCTGTATAAACTAAGACAGCCACGACATAACACCTCTTAAAACTAGGACAACTCTTCTTTTGCTTGTTATCTTGTATAAGCACAATAAAATTAAATTAGAAAGTAAAACAACTGGATGTCTAAGGAAACCCTAAAACTTTGGAAACCATCCAAAATCCTTCCACATAATCTATGGGCCAGAGAAAAAAATAACAAGGAGAATCAGGACATGTTTTGATTTGGCTTCCTAGCCTTTCTCCAACTCCTATGCACCAGGTCCACTTTTATCTTACAGCCTTTGAACCTGCTGTTGCTCCTGCCAAGAACACACTTCCAGCAGACATTTGTGTAGCTTTGTTCCTTCACTTCTTTTAGAGGTCTTCTCAACTTTCACCTCAATAACATTTCCTCCAGCAACTCTATTTATAATTAAATCACCGGTGTTTCCTGCCTCCCTTGTCAGCTTTGTTTTACTCAACAGCACCCATCACCATCTAACGCTCTGTATATTATTTACTTCTAGTACATTTATTTACTTTCA
The DNA here is from genome assembly GCA_949820135.1 of Sylvilagus floridanus. Taxonomy (NCBI): domain Eukaryota; kingdom Metazoa; phylum Chordata; class Mammalia; order Lagomorpha; family Leporidae; genus Sylvilagus; species Sylvilagus floridanus. Next base: position 15,464,701 of record OX463243.1, read on the forward strand.
GTTTAGTTTTAGACTTTCCTGTTTCCCTTTCTGACATTCAGTACATGTTTAATGAATGGGTAATTATAGGTACACATAGATAATTCAAAAAGTCCATGGAAATTATAATATAGAGGCAAATATGTTTTGGAGCAAAAAATGGCACCAGACAATTATTTATTCTTCAAAAAGTTCATAGAAATGTCTATTATGAATAAGTTGTTCATAGATTTCAAGGTTTTTATACATCAAAATTGAGCTTGTCTTTTAATCCCATTGCTCCATGAACTTTTTGAAATCTACTCATGTACAAAATATGCAATAATATATCAAGTAAGAAAAATTGGGGGGTTTGTGAGTATATGCAATGTAACATTTATTGTTCATACTTTCTTATTTGCATTTTCTAACAATTCTATAATGAACATAAGTCTCTTGTGCAGTTGTTTAAAATAAAATGTTGTCCAGAATACCTAGAACTGAACTGTGAAAAATTTGTTTCTAGCCTTTTTTTTTTTATTAGACAGGTAGAGTTGCAGACAATGAGAGAGAGAGACAGAGAGGAAGTTCTTCCTTCAGTTGGTTCACTCCCCAAATGGCCACTATGGCTGGTGCTGCACCAATCCGAAGCCAGGAGCTTCTTCCTAGTCTCCCATGTGGGTGTAGGGGCCCAGGCACCTGGGCCATCCTCCACTGCCCTCCTGAGCCACAGCAGAGAGCTGTACCAGAAGAAGAGCAACCGGGACTAGAACCCGGCACCCATATGGGATGCCTGCGCCGCAGGCGGATGATTAACGAAGTGAGCCACGGCATCGGCCCCTTGTTTTTAGCCCTTAAAATGGAGGAGGAAGAAGGGAAGCAGAGTACATAAATTTCCAGAAAAACCTCTCAAGATATGATGTTATCATTTTTGTACCCAGTAAAAAATGTTCCTACATGCGATGAGATGTGTTATATAAATACTATGTAATATATATATATATATCCATAACTTGTCAAATAATGCTGCACAAATATTTTCTTATAGTTTTAAATTATAATAAAGACTTCGTTTGTCTTAGAAAGTAATTTATACTATAATGTTCAAGTGGTATGACCATTACCATTCTTTCATTCAGTGCACCTTATTGAATAGTTGAAAGTATTCCTTAGCACTATAATTACCTCGTCATACTACAACAACTTTGTTACTTTTCAATTTGTGCCCTTGTATTATGTGAAATCATCAGTGTACCCTTTGGCCCTGAGTTATGACACCACTTGGGATACCTGCATTCCATAACAGAGAGTCTGGGTTTGGACCCCAGGTCCCCTTTTGATTCCAGTTTCCTGTATATGTGCACTCTGGGAGGCAGCAGATGATAGTTCAACTACTTGGGTCCTGGTCACCAGTGTGGGAAACTCAGATTGAGTTTCTGACTCCTGGCTTCAGCCTGGTCTATCCCTGGCTCTTGTAGAGATTTAGGTGGTGAACTGGTGGAAAGAAGATCTCCCTGTCACTCAAATAAATGAGCAATAGATAAATAAATATATTTTAAGAAAGAAAAGACAGCAACAAAAACTCTTAACACCACCTCCCATACAATTTAGCTTCAAAGTGGATAAAGGATAAAATAATTCAATTCAATCATGTGGAGATTTAACAATAAAAACTAATTTTACAATTTAACAATAAAAACTAATCATAGCATTTTGTTTCTCAATTCTTTATATTGAATGATCATATGTATTTTATAAAGAATGTCAAGAATCTGATTCATTTTCTTTTCTTCTGAGATCTTTGCAAAAAATTGGTTTCAATTTTATCTTTGAAAACAATCTTCACAAATATGTTAAAATTGAAGGCAAAATGTTTTTATAAAGTAACTCAACATCATCTTTACCTCACTATCATACCTGAAAGTCAGTGTCAAAAAATACCAACAAAATCAATGACCAAACTGACAGTATTTTTTGAAAATAAAAATGATCAAAAAAGAGCCTCAATGCAAAATCTTTAGCCTTGGAGAATATAACTTTATTTCTTATTGTTCACTTGGCATATTTGATTTCTGCTGTTTAAGTCTAGGATGTATCTGGTGGTTCCAGTGCATCAAAAATGTTTTATATAGGAGAAAATTAGTCTTATATAATAATGTATATTCTATGATATTTTATTAAATAAATAATAAGCTATATTTCTCAAAAATATTATGAATACAAATACTGACAATTGGTATCATAGGATGGGCAATCTGTGTTGATAATTAGGTCCAACATATTTATAATGTCCTTGTTACCTGATTTATTTTTCTCTTTTCTTTGTAATTAATAGAAATGTGCAGATTCCTTTCCTCCAACAATTTCTCCCTCCTTTGTCCCTTGAGAATTGGCATTTCAGGTTGAAGATTTTTGTGAAATTGTCCTGTTGCCAGTCCAGAATCTGGCATTGTTTCTGACAGTCATTTAACTGGATTCAACCCAAACATGTTAGAGGACTGAAGTAAATTAACTATGTTGTCTATTTCAATAAAAGAGTCACTACAGCCAAGCCAACATAAACAGGCTATAACAGTAATGGCCAATTTAAAGGTTCATTAACAAATACCAGTGGTAGCACTGTAATTCTCAACCTCTCATCACTCAAATGTTAAACAACAGGCATAGAAGACACCAGAAAAGAGACCACATGATACTAAATAGACTGAAGTGGATTAAATTATTTACTTATTATTATTATTAATATCCAAATACAGGGGCACGCATTTGGCCAGCGGTTAAGTTGCCTCTTGGGGTGCCTGCATCCCATGTTGGAGTGTTTGGTTTTTTAAGTCCTGGCTCTGCTCCTAATGCCAGCTTCCTGCTAATATGCACCCTGGGAGACAGCAGGTCATGATTCAGGAGTCAGCCTGGCCCATTGGCTCCAGCTATTGCAGGCATATAGAGAATGAACCAGTTGATGGAAGATTTGTCTCTCCCTGTCTCTGTCTGTCTCTCTCTATATATATATTTCAAATAAATAATTTTTAAATTCCAAACACAAATTAATTTCTAGCTACCTTATATATTTTCTGATGTAATTATTCTACCAACATGATGGCAATATGCTTTTGTTTTGTCATTTTCCCCCATTTTGTCTTCTTTGCAATGATTATTCCCATCATCCTTCTCGAGTATTATATTTTGTTTAAGATGTTTGATATATTTTAAAGTGGATTTTACACCCTCGGTTTCAATTTTGCTTGCTCAGAGTGACTCCTGGAAGATGTAGAAGAAGCAAGTATGAATGAACTAATCCAAAAACATTGCTTTTTCCTCCCTCCAGGTCGGAAAAGAAGCCATGGCTACTTTGATTATCATCTTGGAAAAACTGCCAATGGCAATGTGTAAAACAACCAAAAAATGAAAGTTGTAATGACAAATTGAGAAATTTGATTCACAAAAGTCATAGTGAACAATCAATATATAAAAGTATAGTGAATTTAGCCATGTGGGTGGTAAAACATACGCCAAAGGAAAAAATAGGTTTAGCAAAAAATATAGACTACAAATGGTCTAGAAGCACAGGAGCAAATATCCACCCTCATGCACAATTCATTTGTATTTTTTAAAGATTTATTTATTTATTTGAAGGTCAGAGCTAAACAGAGAGAGGAGAGGCAGAAATAGAAAGAGAGAAAGAGAGAGAGAGGTCCTCCATCCACTGGTCGACTCCCCAATTGGTATCAATGGCCAGAGCTGTGCCAATCCAAAGCCAGGAGCCAGGAGCTTCTTCTGGGTCTCCCACATGTGTGCAGGGGCCCAAGGACCTGGGCCATCCTCTACTGCTTTCCCAGGCCACAGCAGAGAGCTGGATTGGAAGTGGAGCAGCTGAGTCCTGAACCGGCACCCACATGGGATGCCGGCACTTCAGGCCAGGGTGTCCACCCGCTGTACCACAGTGCCCGGCACCTCATTTGTGTTTTTTAAAAAGAGAACAACATTCGTTCATATTTTTAGAAATGAATTCTTAAAACATTTTATTCATTTATTTATCTGAAAAGAACAGTGACACACACACACAGAGAGAAAGAGAGAGAGACAGAGAGAGAGAGACAGAGACAGAGAGAGACAATTAGTGACAGAGGGCGAGATCTTTTATCTGATGGTTCACTCCTCAATAGCCTGCAACATCAAAGGCTGGGCCAGGCTGACGTGTGGGAGGCAGAAGTCCAAGTTCTTGGGTCATTTTCTGCTACCTCCCAGACACATTAGTAGGAAAATGCCTTGGAAATGGAGGTAGGACTTAATCCAATGCATTCTAATTTGGGATATGGGCATCCGAAGAGACAAATTAACCTGCAGACTTACAACACACACCTCTCAAAATGAATTTTGATTACTTGGTGCCACCGATGAGGAACTAAAACATAGGAAAAAGAGCATCATGATTTTCATGAGGCAATATCATACAGCACTAAAAATATCTTTTAGAGATTACTTATTGATATTGGAAAATGTCTAAATTGAGTGCTGTTAAAAACCAAAGGCATAGCCGGCTCCGCAGCTCACTTGGTTAATCCTCTGCCTGCGGCACCGGCACCCTGGGGTTCTAGTCCCAGTTGCGGAGCCAGGTTCTGTCCTTGTTGCCCCTCTTCCAGTCCAGCTCTCTGCTGTGGCCAGGGAGTGCAGTGGAGGATGGTCCACGTGCTTGGAAGACCAGAAGGAAGCACATGGCTCTTGGCTTCGGATCGGCACAGCACTGGCAGTAGCAGCCATTTGGGGGTGAACCAACGGAAGGAAGACCTTTCTGTCTCTCTCTCTCACTGTCTAATTCTGCCTCTCAAAAAAAAAAAAAAAAAAAAAAAAGGCCTGACTAGTGAAATTATATATGTTAGCAATACACATTTATGTAATTATGCCAGAGACGTACTTATGTTAATATATTTACTTTTGTATGTTCATACTTAATTTAAGGGCAAAAAGAGATAGCAGTTTTCTCTCTGGGTAATTATATCACAGAATATTTGTACTTTTTCCTTCAAATGTGAAATGCTCCCAGGAACTCTTTTCTAATGTATTGCAAACAAAGCCAGAAAAAAAAAATCACAAGAAGCAAAATTCCAAAACTGAGGAAAAAACGTGATACTAGGCCTAGTTCACAATGCAAAAGTTCATCCTATTAGGGGTAAAACTAAGACAAATTTTATTGATTGACTGTCTCATTTAGTTAATCACAAAAGTGTATGAGAACATACTTATGACTCATTTACCCACTTCCACCAGTTAAATGGCAGAAGTGGCTAGGAGCAAAAGCATTTGTAACACACAGGGCACAGATGTCCTTGAGGAGAAAGACCAGGAGGGCTTGAACGCAAAGATTGAAAGTGGCAGGTTATTAGTAGTTATATCAAAGCACTAACTTTCCCTGTGGTCCCTGAATTGTTACAATCAAGGAAAGGAACATTTCATAAACTAAGTGTTCAGTTGTACAATTGTACTGAACCGTAATTTATGTGAATAATTTCTCCCAATTTGTCGATAGTTTATATTTTGTTAGATGTAATTACTCACATGAATTAAACTGATTAGTTAATTCAATTGATTTTTTTTTTCAAATGACTAATCAATCTTGCAATTTTGTTGGGAATTCTACTTGTCATGGTTCATTTATCCATTTATTTAATTGAGAGGCAAACAAGAGATAGACAGAAATCTCACATCTGCTAGGTTAACTCCCCAAATATCTGCAATGGCTACAGCTGGGTCAGGATGGAGCCAGGAGCTGGAACTATGTCCAGATCTCCCACATGGTGGCAGAGATCCAACCACTTCAGCCATCACCTGCTGGCTGCCTCCCAGGGGACACATTAACTGGAAGCTGTAATCAGGAGTGGAACTAGAACTTGAATACAAACATTCCAGTGGGAGATAAGTGTATCCTACACAACGTCTTTTTTTTTTTTTTTTTTTTTTGACAGGCAGAGTTAGACAGTGAGAGAGAGAAAGGTCTTCCTTCCAGGCCAGCGCCATGGCTCAACAGGCTAATCATCTGCCTGCAGCACCGGCACACCGGGTTCTAGTCCAGGTCGGGGTGCCAGATTCTGTCCCGGTTGCACCTCTTCCAGGCCAGCTCTCTGCTGTGGCCCGGGAGTGCAGTGGAGGATGGCCCAAGTGCTGGGGCCCTGCACCCCCTGGGAGACCAGGAGAAGCACCTGGCTCCTGGCTTCAGATCAGTGCGGTGCGTCGGCCGCAGTAGCCATTGGAGGGTGAACCAACGGCAAAAGGAAGACGTTTCTCTCTGTCTCTCTCTCACTGCTCACTCTATCTGTCAAAAAGAAAAAAAAAAAAAAAAGAAAGAGAGAAAGAAAGGTCTTCTTACCATTGGTTCAGCCCCCCAAATGGCCACCACAGCCAGCGCGGCAGGCGGAGGATTAGCCTAGTGAGCCACGGCACCGGCCATCCTACACAACATCTTAACTGCTTATTTCTATTATCCATTCTCTATATTGCTGCATTTAAACCGTAAATGTTTGATTGAATTTTACCGCGGCTCACTAGGCTAATCCTCTGCCTGCGGCACTGGCACACCGGGTTCTAGTCCCAGTCAGGGCGCTGGATTCTGACTGGTTGCTCCTCTTCCAGTCCAGCTCTCTGCTGTGGCCCAAGAGCTGTGGCCTGGGAGGGCAGTGAAGGACGGCCGAAGTCCTTGGGCTCTGCACCCACATGGGAGACCAGGAGGAAGCACCTGGATCCTGGCTTCGAATCATTGCATTAGGCTGCAGTGCACTGGCTGCAACGGCCATTGGGGGGTGAACCAATAGAAAAATAAGGAAGACTTTTCTCTCTGACTCTCTCTCTCTCTCACCGTCCACTCTGCCTGTCCAAAAAAAAAGAATTCATGTAACTTGGAATTATATTTGTAGAAATCTTTTAAAATAAAAGTTCAATTTCTTTGATACATATAGGATATCATCATGTTATATCAATTTGATTCATTTTTGAGCCAGTTTTGGAATTATGAAGAAATTGACATGTCATCTAGTTTGCCAAATGTTTCGTTTAAAGTTGTCATAATTATGTTAATGTCTGTACATCATCTAATGTCTGTACATTCATTCCTGAAATCCAAATTTTGTATCTTCCCTAGTTTATCCTTTATAAATTTAATTATATTTTTCAAATTTATCAGATTCTTAAAGAGATAAGCAGTAGTTTTTCTGCTTTTGACTATTAACAATGATTTACCCTGTTATCTTTATATTCTCTTCCTTCTTAATTTGGATTTACCTTGCCGTTCATTTTTTTTTTTGCCATTCATTGTTTTAAATTCTTAAGATAGAACTTTAATGTCATTATTTTTTAGTTCTATTTTCAGTAGATATATGTTAAATCTCTAAATATGCTTTTAATACATGCTTGAAGTATGTTCTACACATTTTATTATGTTTTTAAATTTTCTTTCACTTTGAATTATGTTTTAATTTCCCTTTTGATACTTTCTTTGATTACTATGGATTATTACAAAGAAGTTTCCTTGATGTTCAAATATTTTGGTGTTATTTCATACATCCTTCCAATGTCCATGCTGTAATCCAATTTCTCCACTGCATTAGGTTGACATGTCTCCATATTCTGAGGGTCCCATGGTTTTTTCAATACTGGCAGTTATATTGTAGAATTTTCCTACCCCATTTCAACTTGCATGATGTTTGCAGAGGATTACACTGAAATCATGCATTTTTGGTAATATCACAGAACTAATGTTATACTCAGTACATCTTACAAGAGTTACTTGATGCTGATTTCTCTTATTGCTGGTGATGTAAACTTGGATCAGCTGGTTAAGGTTTCATCTCTACTATAAAGTTGTTTTATAATCATCTTATGGGAAGGTATTTTGACATTATATAACTATTTGGTTACTCAACATACTTTCACTGTGAATTATATTTTAGCATTCCTCAAAGGTTCTTCCTTGCAATGATTATTACTATACTGTTTGCAAAATGGTGGTTTTATATGTTCTTCATGTCTTCTACATTTAATAAATAAAATCATACTGTGAATTATGGTAACTTTTCCTCCCACATCCTTGCCAGCATTTGTTGTTTGTTGTTTTCTGTATGACAGCCATTCTAACTGGGGTGAGGAGAAACCTCATTATGGTATTGATTTGGATTTCCCTGATGGCTAGTGATCCTGAACATTTTTTCATGTGACTGATGCCCATTTGAATTTCCTCTTTTGAAAAATGCTTGTTCTAGCCCTTTGCCCATTTCTTAACTGAATTGTTGGTTTTGTTGGTGTTGAGGTTCTTGAGCTCTTTATAGATTCTGAATATTAATCCTTTATCATTTGCATAGTTTGCAAATATTTTCTCCCATTCTGTTGATTGTCTCTTCACTTTGTTGAGAGCTTCTTGTGCAGTATAGAAACTTCTTGGCTTGATGTAATCCATTTGTCTATTTTGCCTTTGCTTATGCTTCTGGAGTGTTTCCCAAAAAGTCTTTGCTTATGCCAATGCCTCCCAGTTTCCCAATGTTCTCCTCTAGTAATTTGGTGGTATAAGTTGAAGATTTACATCCTTGATCCACTTTGAGTTGCTTTTTGTATCAGGTATAATGTGGAGGTCTTGTTACATACTTCTGCATGTGGAGATCCAATTTTCCCAGCACCATTTATTGAAGAGACTGTCCTTGCTCCAAGAATTGATTTTTAGTAACTTTGTCAAAGATTAGTTGGTTGTAGATGAGTGGATTGATTTTTAGAGATTATATTTTGTTCTGTCGATCTATATGTCTATTTTTTGTGCCAGTACTAGGCTCCTTTGATTCTAATTGCCCTGTAGTATGTCCTGAAATCTGATATTTTTATGCCTCTGGCTTACTTTTTGTCATATAAGATTTGGGGTCTTTTGTATTTCCATATTAATTTTAACATATTTTTGCTAGATTTGAGAAGATTGCTATTGATATTTTGATTGGGATTACATTGAATTTGTATACTTAAAATAAAATAAAATAAAATAAAATAAAATAAAATAAAAAGAATTTTAAAAAAACTTACTGTGAGGAAGCATCTTTTCTCTCCCATTGGTTTAATTAATCAGTTCTTCTGTGGATTATAATTTTTCATTCTCATTATTTATTTTATTGCACAAAGTTCTATAATTTCATCCAATGTTTACCACTACTTACCAGCACAATGACAAATAGGACTAAGACAAATAATAAGACGTGAACATGTTTGATTATTTTATAGAATGACAAGAGAAACAGACACAATACAAATAACTTTAAAAAACATGGTACTTCACTAAAGGCAGAGATGCATGAAAGATGAGAGTTTTAGGGGAATTAGTTGGAAAGGGGAATCCTCCCATATCATTATAATCTAGAGATCTTTCTCACAGCAACACACTAATCTTACTTATTTAGAGCAAAAATGTTATGAGTCCTTGTAAATTAATGAAGCAGAAGTTTTACTGAAGTTTTTGCTGCAATTTAAATCCCCTTTGTCAACATTCTTTTTGTCCTGACAAGTATAATTTAATTTTAGCAGTTATCGTATTTCATACAACACTATCAAAGGCATCAGGCTTTATTTGGTGAGACTAATGCAGTAGAGTTACATGAAAATTTCCTGCTGTGTGCTGCTATACCGTCTTTGCAGTGAAATTCAGTGAGGTTGCTACTGTTCTTAGTGAAATTTAACAGATTGACTGCAAAGTTTATAGAGGATTATTGCAATCCCAATGGAACCCTGGATCCTCAGGGTGGGAACAATGACATCGTGAGAAGTAATATAAGCTTGTGCAGTGGCCTACATCATGCTATTACTTAATAGAAAAGGAGTAGTATTTATGATAATTACATTTGTGGAATGCCTCACACTGATGTCATACTTCTTTATTTCTTCATTGCAATAAAAATACTGACAGCTTGTTGCACTGGTAAATAGAAGTCCAGCTCTTTCAGTGTAATAACAATGGGGAAGTCTCAGAACTATATTAAAATACATTTTATTATAATGACCATTTACCCTTTGAATTAATTTCATATTGCTGTTGGAATAAATCGCTACCATATCAGTGGCTTTACACAAAATAATGTGCTACTTTACAGGTCTGGAAATCAAAGTCCACAACAGGAGTTATGGGGTATTAGGAGGACTCCTTTCCTTCCTGGAGGCCTTCAGTGAATGTCCAATTCCAAACATTCCCAACTTCTTGAGGCTGCGCATTTTTTTTTTTTTTGCTCAAGTTCTTTTAGCTTCAAAGCCAGACCATCACTCTCACCTTTGCTTCTGTCATCTTATCTCCTTCTCTGACTCTTTCTTTTTCATGCCCTGGGTCTTTCACATATAAAGGTCCTTATAATATTTCCTTTGGATAATCTTCCCATCTCAAACACAAATGCAAACTCTATTTTTCCATGTAAAAACAACATACAAGCAACTTTATAAGTGTTAGGAATATAATGGAATGTCCAAGTGTCCAGACTGGGAGGATAATTCACCTCTACTCTACATCTGATGCTGAATTTAGTGATTATCTTCAAAGTATCTCCAAAAAGTTGAGAGCAAAGCATAATCCCTGAAACCTGTGGATATGTGACCAACTATGGAAAAGAAGATTTTGAAGATGTTGCTATGTTAAGGACCTTGGGACAGGAAAATTATCCTGGATTATGCAGGTGAGCCCTGTATAATCCCAAAGGTCTTCCAAAGAGGAAGAAGGATGAGAGGAGTCGAAAGGAAACTTGCTGGGAGAAGGTGATGTTACGGGAGAAGGATTCGAACTGCTGTTGCTTCATTAGAACATGGAGAAAGAGCATTTATGATCCAAGGAATGTGGGGAGTTTCTAGAAGCTGAAATGTGAGGGAACATGTTCTACATCCCCCAGAGTCTCTAGAGGAAGCCTAGCCCTGCCGGCACCTTGATTTTAGTCTCATAGAATCATTTTGACTTTTGACCGCCAGAAGCATAAGCTAATAAATGTTTGTTATTTTAATTTTCTGACTTTGTGATAGTATATTGTATCAGCAATAGCAAATTAATACACATGAGCCAGAGGATATTAGGATTCTTAGTATCTGGGTTACTTGTCAGTACACTGTAAAATCATCTATACTTGAAAGTGAATTATAGAATCCTCTTTTTGTTCTAAGAAAAAAGGGAAGAATTTTAAAGCTCAGTTGCTTTAGATTTTTTTGTTTTCACTTTCAGAGCACTAGGGGAGTCATGGAAGCCAAGTTTTAAAGCAAACTTAATTTTAAAAAGTTGTGAATTTCTAGCTGCCTCCAAATATTTTGAAATTTCAACTCATTTATTTATCACAAATGTGACTTACAGTTCAGAAGACATTCATATTATGAAATCTAAATTTTACAAACTTATGTTTTTCATCTTTTAAATAAAATAAATTGGATCAATGAAATTCCTTTGACAATAAATTATTGATGCTATTTTATTTATTTATTTGAGAAGAAGAAAGAGGGGAAGAGGGAGTATGATGACTATTTGTACATTCTTAAAATGTTCACAATATGTTAGGCTTGTCTGACCCTAATGCTAGGAGCCAGGAACTCCATCCAGTTCTCCCACAAGGTGGCAGGAACCAATTACTTGAACCAACTCTGCTGGTGCCTAGGTTTCACATCCGCAGGAAGCTTGAGTCAGAAGCCAGAGGCAGGAATCGAACCCTGCACTCCAAAGTGGGATAAAGGTGGCCCAAACAGCATCATCCAAATTACTGTCAAATGCAGCTCCTATAATATTTTTAAAAATGGTTCCAGCCTAGAAAGTTAATTCTGAATCTGTCTTCTTCAATTTTCCTGACTTCAGAAGCATACTTGAAGACAGTTTGTGAGAATAAAAATTACCGCAAGTGCTCTTCTCTTTGTTTCAATTGTTGCTTCATATATCAATATTTTTATTTACTGGACCCCTTATCATTGTGACAGGGCATATCTTTTCTTTTTTTCTTTTTTCTTTTTTTGACAGGCAAAGTGGACAGTGAGAGAGAGACAGAGAGAAAGGTCTTCCTTTTTCCACTGGTTCACCCCAAAATAGCTGCTGCAGCTGGCGCACCACGCTGATCCGAAGCCAGTAGCCAGGTGCTTCTCCTGGTCTCCCTTGCGGGTGCAGGGCCCAAAGACTTAGGCCATCCTCCACTGCCTTCCCAGGCCACAGCAGAGAGCTGGACAGGAAGAGGAGCGACCGGGTCAGAATCCGGGGCCCCAACCAGGACTAGAACCTGGGGTGCCGGTGCCGCAGGCAGAGGATTAGCCTAGTGAGCCATGGCACTGGCCAACAGGGCATATCTTTTCTTTGAAAGCTTTGTACACTTGTGATGGAGACAACATGTAAAGAACTGCTAGGAAACTTGATTTCAAATGGTACTGTAGTTGTTAAGTATATTGTGAGGAATAAAAAGGTGGCCTTTAAATGAATAAAGAGTATTGCAATGGTCAGAATCTTATTTTACTCTCTTGGCTTTCAATTCCCTGCCATGATAACTCTCTGATTTTACAACCAATCTATGGATTAGGAGTTAGGGATGACATCCACATACAATAGTGGTAGACAACCAAGACGTTATTATCAATCTTTATTAGATTTAAAGCTTTCCAAGTATTCACAACATAAAACTGAATGCAGACTTTATGTTTTCATTTATTTCTGTATCTTTCTTATGATTTCAAGTTGTTCAGATACTTAATGGGTCATTGGCGTAGGAAAGATAAAAATGCTAAATAATTGATTAAGATAGGGGTTTAATCATGAGATGATTAAGGTCTTTTTCACTTACAGTTGCTTCATTTCAGGCTCAGATCATTCTTGCAGCCACTCTTATCTGCACCTATTCCAACCTGAGTAACCATATCTAGATTCACTAGTTATTCTACAGCAATAACTTATGTCATCCATTCAGTCTATCATCATAATGACTGAGCTTATAAAGCATAGATGGACTCTTCACTTCACATATTTAGTTTCTGTGTATGAGAATGGGGAATTCTGCCTACTTAAAGAACACTATTCATTTTATGAATAAAATAATATAAGATCAAGCATTTCAATTATCTAGTAAAAAACTCAGTTCTTTTCATTAGGAGTGTGGTTACCTTATGATACAACCATTTCAACACATCTATGGAGGGTCAGATGACTACCTAGAAAAGCATGGTAATGTGAATTCTGCATTATTTTACAAGTTGGTTATCCCTACTCAGTTTGTAATTAGGAAGTAGTTTAAAACTTTGATTGTATTAATCCCCATTGAGATAGAGATAGATATAGATATAGATATAGATATAGATATAAATAGATAGATTCCTACATTTATATATGTGTGTGTGTGGACACCTATTTTTGTATTTCAGCTTTGCCCTCAGAGAAAATGGAAGGCTCAGGTAATGCAATCCATTATAAAAATATTAAAGGATGGCCAATCAGCCAGCAAATGTTTATTTCAAGTCATGATATAGCATATGGTCCATGTCATAGAGTTGAGGTTTTTAAATTAAATGAACTGATAAACTTTGAAATCAAAGGACAATTGCTGTATTGCAAAGAATCAAGATGCTCAAGTAGAGGGCACTGAGGGGTTGAGACTTAGACTTCTGAAGAGGAGTCACCACCTGTCTGCTACTATTACCTCTCAAGAACTGTGAGCTTCATTCTGTGAGTGACAATGGGGGCTAAAAACTAAGGCCAGCTGATACTACTAGGAGATAAGTCCCTGCTGGGAAGAGTCCATGAGAATTGCAAGCAAAATGGAAGGATAATTTGCCCTCCTTCCTTCTGAATAACATAACAAGAAGCCAGCTGGCACCAAATAAGTGTAGTTGGCTGAGCTCCAGTCACACAACACACAGAGGGGTGATTCGGAACTGGTACACACAACATATTCATCGGTACCAGTATTTTACTCGTAAGATGCATGATACTTAGAAAAATTGAGCAACATCCCTAGGGTCATGCAGTCAATACACAATACAGTCAGAAAGGAAACATGAGGTTGTCTCACATGATCCACCACTCCCATGAATGCTTCCTTCCTTTATAATAACTGGCTTTATCTTTTAGGGTAACATCTTATTAATATACTGTTGTTACAGGATTCTGGGGCTGAGCCCAGGCTCCCATCAGGCACCTAGCAGGATCAGGCTATCCAAAGTACTAGCATTGGCCTGATACTTACATTCAGGCACCTTACAGATGCCTGGCAGGTCATGGGTACCATTGAGGATTGCAAAGCCTTCTGATGCTTGGATGGAGAACAGTTGATCCTGGGCTCTGAGCCTGAATCAGATTTGCTCACCCCCTCTGGGATTCCTCTCACATCTGGAGTGGGATTTATTCATAAAATACTTCACACTCCATACAAAATGCTCCTAAATACCACATATAAAAGTGATTTTTGAGAATGATGTTTTACTTCTAAGGAATGTTCTCGCCAAATTACATCTAAAATACAAGAATAGGCTGGTGTATTTTCATCCTGTTTGTGTGAATTTCCAAGCTCAGCTAAATGAGCGTGCATCCTGCCAATGCTTTTAAAATATAAGAGCAGACAAGTTTTACCTAAGTTGCTTTTTTGTATGAAATCTAACTTTAGACAACTTGAAACACCCTCACTGGAAAAATATTAATAAGAGGCCTTAGCATCTAAGAATCATTCTTAAAAATGTTCCCACTCAAGGACTGTTTTCTTTCAAAGTGCTATTCTTGAGCAGAAAGTGGAAAATTCATAGAATCCAAAAGGCTAGATTACTTAGTATATCACCCTTATTATGGTAACTCTAAGAGAAACAGCAAGTGGTTTCACAATTGCTCATTTATAAATGTGAATTTAACACAGAGTTAAGATTTCAAGTCATAGGGAAAATTTTCAGGAGCAATAACATTAGTCAAAATGTGTTTGTCTTCACAGTTGGTGGAAATGTGTGTGGTAGGACATTGGAGACAAGACCATGTATTCAAGCCACATATATTGCACATTTTCAGTCAAAAGAAAAAACAGCTATAAATCAGGTTGACTATTTACTGTTTTAATGCACTAGAAAGTAATTTCTCAGAAGTTTTCCCAGTTGCTGCTGTACAGAATTTTTGTTAACTTTTTGTTGTTGTTAGAGTCAATACCTTGATTTGTTCCAAGGAATAATATTTACTCCAGGAAAAGGCTTCTTCTCATCATTTTTCCAAAACCTCTAAGTACCAAAAGACCTTTTAGAAGTTGTTTTCTTTTGGGATTCTCACTGAGCCACCTACTCTTTGGAGGAAAACTACTTCAACACCAAAAACAAATACAGTCAATTAAGAAATGCTGCGGCTGACTGATGGGTCTCAATGTGGAAAAGCCTGTGGTTAGTCCAGCAGAACCACTGACTTGCGCAGAAGCCTAAATAAAGATATCTTTCTTTACAGCACATACTTAGTCTGATCCTATGAGCTAAGTGCCCATCCCTGAGATTCCAGGCTCTGCTTGGATCCTTATGCACTTTTTTTTTAAACCACCCAGGTAGTGTAGTATGGATTTGTTAATTAGTATTTGCAGTGTACTCCTGAATTCCTCCAGGAAATAGATTCTGGCTACAAACTACTGAGAGTAAGCATGTTTGCATAAGAAGTTTATACAACTGAATTTGAAGATATTTTCTTTTTCTCTCCTCTTCTTATTTATTTATTTATTTTTAGCTTTAGCAATGGACAAATTTCTTCGGTTTGACAGGCATTTGTAAACTATCATTATTACATTTATAGTGTTATTCCACTAGCTTACATTTATTTTGTATGGCTCGTAGCTATATCTCACGTCATGGGAACAAGCTCAAAATCAATCTTTTGAGTATGGTATATATAGCCCCAACTGAAGCAGGGTCAATTGTATGATAAGATAAATGGAATGATGAGGTTTTTTAATCTGGATCATGAAAACTTAAGAAAATAGATATTTACTTTAAGAAAATGAAAAATAAAAGATGAAGAAATAAATTATTGAGCCCATGTCCTTCCTAGAAAAATATTCTAGGGGAGGGCATTTGGCATAACAATTAAGACATTTGATGCCCGATCTCATGATCTGAGTGCCTGGGCACTCCAGACTAGGCTTTGCTTTTGTTTTCAAATTCCTGCTAATGCATGTCCTGGGAGACAGCAGGTGATCTGTATTAGTCAGCTTTTCATTAGTTTAGCTAAAATACTTGAAAGGAGATTCTTGGGAGGAAAAAGATGTATTTTGGTTTGTTTTGGAGGTTTATAGTTCTGGGTCAAGCAGGCCCTTTAGCCCAGCATCTGGTCATGGAATCGAATGTGCAGAGCAGCAATAACATGATATTCCAGGAAGCAGAGTGAAGCTGGGCTGAACTTCAACTAACCAACCAGCCCCTTCACGTGAGTTACTTCCTAGGGCCAGCCCCAAGAGTCCTGAAGACCCGTTACTCATCTCACCAGAATTAGAAAAAATCTGTCACCTTAAACTATTGACCATTAGCAACAATCTATTAATTGTCAACGTAAGATTTGGGAGTTTAAGTGTCCACATGAGTGTGGGAATCCTAGTCCTGTTCAGCCTAAAACATGACAGCTGAAATAGCTGAACATCTGTCACCCACATGGGAGACCCCAGTTAAGTCCTTGGCTTCTGATTGGCTTGGCACAGCCCTGGTTGTTATAGGGGAGTGAACCAGCAGAAAGGAGATTTTCTCTCTCTCTTTCTGTCTCCCCCCATCTATCTCTGTCTCTCTGTCTCTGCCTTTCAAATAAATGAAGAGAGAGAGAGAGGAAGGGAGGGAGGGAGGGAGGGGGAGGTGGAGGAGGAGAGAGAGAGAGAGAGAGAGAAAAGGAGAGGGAGAGAGAGGAGGAGAAGAAGAAGAAAAAAGAAAAGATTAGAAAAGAAAAGAAAAGAAAAGAAAAGAAAAGAAACTATCTTAAAATTCAATCTTAAAGCAATATTTGTGGCTTCAATGTATTAATAAACCAACATCTGAAATAAATATGGGAGTATTTCTGTGTTTGTGTGACGGGAATAAAACTTGGGAAAATGTGAATATTTAATTGCAAACATACAAAGTAAGTGCTTGTATGCATGTGTGTGCTCACACACTTACAAACTGACATACACGAACAAGCATGTTG
The DNA here is from genome assembly GCA_949820135.1 of Sylvilagus floridanus. Lineage (NCBI taxonomy): Eukaryota > Metazoa > Chordata > Mammalia > Lagomorpha > Leporidae > Sylvilagus > Sylvilagus floridanus. The sequence goes on from OX463243.1 coordinate 15,481,784, forward strand.
AAAAATCTCCAGCTAGTAAATTATCACTCTAAAACAAATACACCTCAGTCACAGAGGAGTTGTCATAATTCTTTCCTCTTCCAATTGCATTTCAATGAGCACAGGCATGCCAAGAAAAAGCTAAATGCTCATGGGTGAACACATGCTTAAACATGCACACTCCCACACCCAGCCACTCTCACATACACACACACACACACACACACACACACACACATATACTCCTACCTCTGAGGTTATGGTTACCTTTTGATCAGGGCTTTTGCAAAAATATTTAAAGCTCCTAAAGAAACCATGAAGTCTGTGAAACATTTGTAGGTTCTGACAAGCTTCCAAGCTCTCTGGTGGGAATACTTTGTGTTCTTTTCCGTCCTCCTGGAGGAGAGCAGTGGTTTATGGACAAGCTCCTAGGCAATTAGAATTGCATAATTCAAATTAATAACCCCATAAAACACTGCAGATTATGTACTTGGCTTTTCTAACCTATAGCCAAAGTGCTATTCTGATAGCAATTTTAGAATTACTTGGAATTCATCCCAGGTTTGCTAAAAATATTTTTAATGTTAAAGATATTTGAAATAAAAAGGTTTTCATATAATGTAGAGTTTTTTTAAATTTACAATTAGATTTTCAGGTTAGTAGGATATGGAAAATATTTGCTTTCAGTGTTGTTGCTTTACTGGCAAGTGGATTTTAAGGTCATATTTTTCTCACATGGACTTTTTCTAAGTAGAAAAGGGGAAATAACAGAGGAGACGGAAACGCAACTTCATTTTATCATGTCCCTGTTATGCTTCATCACGTTGTCTAGTGAAATGAATGAATAAATTAGGCTTTTGGTTTCATGTGAGGGATTGCGTGTTTTATGTATATACGCCTAGTTTTAATTTAGTAGGACAGTCCTTTCCATGAGAAGATAGGTCTCATTAAAAGAAATGTCATTATGGAACTGTGTGCATTAGGTTTAATTGTCACTCAATTTAAAAGGAATACTTGGGAGAGCAGAGCATTAGAGCATGAGAAAATGATTAGTTGGGGTTTCTTTTAAGGAGAGGAGCCAAATGTGTGAGAAGTTGTGCCTTTGGGGCAAATAAAACAATCAAATAGTTGGAAATGAGGTTGCAAGCCTTACATAAATGACCGTACTGCTCTATTTTCAGGCCTCCTGCCTTTCTTTAATGACCACTGCTCTTTTTCTACAGGCAATTGATAAAGAGGGGCCAGACTAGAGGGAGGAAGAGGACTTGGGCCCAACTAGGACAAGACCCCTGAAGGGTTGCCTTACAGGAATTCTTATATTCTCTCACCAGGTGAAAAGTCAAATTCGCTACTGAGATCAGGGATCCTTTTTCAGTCCAAGACTTTATCTGACCCGAAGTTACCTGAATTTCAGTGAACATCAGAAGCCATCTAGAGGGCTGGTTAAAATACAGAGATCCAGCCCTACTCCTTGACTTTCTGATGGAATAAGTCTGGAAGTTGAACATGAGAATTTGATCATGAAAAATATTTATTTGAGAGGTAGAGAGATAGATACACAAAGAGACAGAAAGATATGAGAGAGAGAGAGTAGGTGATCATCCAAATGTCTGCAACAATCAAGACTGAAGATAAGAGCTGGGAACTCAGTACTGGTCTCCCACATGGGTAGCAGGGACCCAACTACTTGAACTGTCTATCACCTGATACCTTTCAGGGTGCACATTAGCATGAAATTGGAGTCAGGACCTGGAGATGGGCATTGAACCTAGGTACTCTGATGTGAGAAGCAGTATCTTAACTACTAGGTCAAATGTCCATCCTAGGGGTCAGTGTCATGGCTCACTTGGTTAATCTTCCGCCTGTAGCACTGGCATCCCATATGGGTGCTGGGTTCTAGTCCTGGTTGCTCCTCTTCCAATCCAGCTCTCTGCTGTGGCCCGGGAGGGCAGTGGAGGATGGCCCAGGTGCTTGGGCCCCTGCACCCACATGGGAGACCAGGAAGAAGCACCTGGCTCCTGGCTTCGGATTGGTACAACACTGGCCAAGGGGGCAATTTGGGGAGTGAACCGATGGAAGGAAGACCTTTCTCTCTTTCTCTCTCTCTCTCTCACTGTCTAAAACTCTACCTGTCAAATAAAAAAAATGTCCATCCTAGATTTTGCTTTTGTAACAAATTCCACAGTAACAATCATGCTGCTGGTCCTTGATTCTCATTTTGAGAACCTTTGGCCTAGAATGGGCTATGAAGGACTAAATGGTTCCAAATAGATTAAAGGTACATCTACATACAAATATGAATATAATAGGATAATCTCATAAATTAGTTCAGTATACAGTCATACTTGAGGACTACCATTTTTCATGTTCAGCTGACTCTCAGCTGCAGGAATAGTATCCATACATGAGAGTACTCCGTAAAATTCATGTCCAAATGTAATTAAAAGATGATTTTTTTTTTCTTTGTGTGAAAGATTTTGTAATCTTTGCCCAGTTTTTTTTTTTTTTTGGACCATGCCTTTTTCCATGAACTTTATCTTTTAATTATATTTCCATAAACTTTTTGAATTGTTGTTGTACAGGTGAGCTTGTTAATTTTTCCTAACACCTCACTCCAGAAAGTTCTTGATCCTGATATATGGATATGGGGGGATTATTGAAAGAGGAAGTAGAGAGAATTCCAGTTTCATTGAAGTACCCACCCCTTCAGTACAGAAACCAGAATCCTTTGATGCAGTTACTTTGAATTGTGCGATTTGGGGGAAATATTATCCAGCTATAATAGAACCACATAGTTGGAAGACAGTGGAAAATAACCTCAACAGAGACATTGTTTTCAAAGATGTATTTATAGGAAAGACATAGTTACAGAAATATAGGGAGGAACAGACAGTGAGAGAAATCTTCCATCACCTAATTCACTCCCCAAATGGCCACAACAGCCAGAACTGGACGAGTCTGAAGCCAGGAGTCAGAAGTTTCCTCTGGATGTCCCATGTTGATACAGCAGCCCAAGCACTTGGGCCAATTTCCACTGCTTTCCCAGGCACATTAGCTGAAGCTGGATTGGAAGTGGAACAGCCAAGACACAAACCAGGGCCCATATAGAAGCCAGTGTTGCAGGCAGTGGCTTTACCTGCTAAGCCACAACAAACAAAGAAGTTTGATTCCTCCAAACACAATGTATACAATAAATGTATAAGGAAACGAAAATGCTATTTATCCTGCTTTAATCATTACATATTGCACACATATAATGAACTTTTAAAAAAGATATATTTATTTTGTTTGGAAGGCAGAGTTGCAAAGAGATGGGGAGAGAGAAAAATAGAGAGAGAGAAGGAAGAGAGAAATTTTCCATCTACTGGTTCACTACCCAAATGGCCCCAACAATCAGGACTAGGCCATGCTGAAGCCAGGATGCAGGAACTCCATCTTGGTCTCCCATGCAGGTGGCAGGGGCACAAGGACTATGGTCTTCTGCTATCACTTTCCAAGAGACATTAACAGTGAGCTGTAATGGAGCAGCTGGGACTTGAACTTGTGCTTATATGGGATGCTAGCATTACAGGTGGCAGCTTAATCTGCACCACAATGCCTGTTCCAGGTGTGTTGGATTACAAAAGATTATACTGCATAATATGTATGATTGTTATTTATGAACCAACAGGAAAAAGGATGATAATTGGGATACACACAGAGAGGAAAGGCCAGGTGGGAGCACAGTGAGATGAGCATCTGTGAACCAGAGAGAGGCTCCAGGAAAAACGTTGATCTTGGGATTCTAGCCTCTAGAACCAGGAGGACACGAGTTTCTGTTGTTTAACTATCCAGTCTGTGGTATTTGGTCATGGTAGCCTGAGCAGTCTACTATAACATCTCAGGAAGATGGCTAGACAGTCTAGAAATTAGAGCCAAGGGCCCTATAATCCACCTTTGTAGATCACTACTAAGCTTTCTCAAAATGTGTGCCTCTACATTGACAGAAATGTCTCCAAATTTATTTACATACATTCCTTCCATTGAGTCTTCCATGAGTTTTTTTTTTTTTTTTTTTTTTCTGACGGGCAGAGTTAGACAGTGAGAGAGAGAGAGAGACAGAGAGAAAGGTCTTCCTTTTTCCATTGGTTCATCCCCCAAATGGCTGCTATGGCCGGCGCACTGCACCAATCCAAAGCCAGGAGCCAGGTGCTTCCTCCTGGTCTCCCATGAGGTGCAGGGCCCAAGCACCTGGGCCATCCTCCACTGGACTCCCAGGCCACAGCAGAGAGCTGGAAAGGAAGAGGAGCAACCGGGACAGAATCCAGCACCCCACCGGGATTAGAACCTGGTGTGCCGGCAACACAGGCAGAGGATTAGCCTAGTGAGCTGTGGCGCCAGCCTGTCTTCCATGTTACAATCAGCTGGTTATTGAATCCCTAATAGATCCATTGACATGCTTGAAGTAATAGCTATCACTCATTCATCCAGACTTAAGAACTTTGATACAGGGGCCGGCGCTGTGGCGCAGCGGATTAAAGCCCCAGCCTGAGGTGCTGTCATCCCATATGGGTGCTGGTTTTAGTTCCGGCTGCTCCTCTTCCAATCCAGCGCTCTGCTATGGCCTGGGAAAGCAAAGTAGAAGATGGCCCAAATCCTTGGGCCCCTGTACCTGCGAGGGAGACCTGGAAGAAGTTCCTGGCTCCTGGCTTCAAATCAGCTCAGCTCTGGCCTTTGGCAGTCATTTGGGGAATGAACAAGCAGAATGAAAGAACTCTCTCTTTCCCTCTGCCTCTCCTTCTCTCTGTGTAACTCTGACTTTCAAAAAAATATAATATTAAAAAAAGAACTCTGATACTTTAAATTAGTCCTCATAGGATGTATTTTATATAACCCTGATCATTTGTTTGTTTCTTCTTTTGGGTTTTTTCAAGTTCCCCTAAGGCAGGATCCCAAATAGTTTGTTCTGTTCTTAGTCCTACAAATAGGCCCCAAAAGCCCATGTGTCATATGACAGAAAAGATATAAAAAGCCCCTTACTGTGACCATCCCCTGTTTCTGCTAATTCTGAGTTTTCTGAAGATTGGCATTTTACTGGATCCTTTTTCCTGGGCATTACAAATTCAATGTTCTTTACAGGGTTCACGGGTTTAGTTTCCTCTTCTGTTTTGGGCTCCTTGTAGATTGATGGGCCCCCTGAACCTCATTTCTCCCTTACTAATGTCAGACTTCCTTTTCTTTAACCTCACCCAATTTGGTGAGGGATTCTCAATCTTGGGATCTACTTACTTCTTCCATTTGCACTGACATCCATAGGCCCCTCAGTGCTGTGTTCCTCCCCTCCCCCTGCCTCCCCAGCAGACTTGACCTCCATGAACACACTTGGGGGCTTCCTGCAGTAGAGTAGTGACTCATTTCCTGCTCTGAAAATTCCTATCTGCATTATGATATCCCAGGGTTCTTCCCAAATAGCACTTTAAAAAACAACAGAAACACTGTTCATTGAATATTTAATCTACTGTTAGTCACTGTCCTAAGCAGTTTGCATACATAATCTAATTTAATATCAAAACTATATCCATTGGGATGATTATATTACTTTCATCTGGGGTATGAGGGAACAGATGAAGTAGCTAGGTTAAAGTGACTTGGCCCAACTCATTTATTTACTCATCATCAAATTATGACTTCTTCTCCACACTATGTCTGACATTCAGGCTTTAAGCAAAAGTGGACTACGTCCACAATGCTGTTCTTCTATTCATTAACTTTTAACTTCTAAATTTCATTCAAAATTAACATTAATTTTTTTAAACATCTACATCTTATTTGACAACCACTATTCACTGGGGAGACCAGCTGAGTGCTGGTCACTCCTGTGGCTAGTTCGTGAGAATACATTTCACAGTTGGTTACATGGTAATAACTTTTCAACTGTTCCTGTAAAGATGTAGTCAAGTCCAGGAGAACTGTCCTGGTTTTCTGAATGACTCATCAAGGATTACAGATTTCATATTTTGTGTTAATGATTCATTCAAAGTTTACATTCTCCTGCATAATATATTTGTGTTTGCTTTGGTATAAATTATTTATATGTCTAAATGCTTTGCTTACATTTAAAGAAATTATTCTCTGTATTCCCTCGTTGTTGGATAAGATACTGATGGACTGACTCTATGAATTTTAAAAATGCAATGGACTGAAATGTGGAAGGTTCCATGACCAGGAAATGCTTCTTCTTGTTAATGTCATAAATGTGGATGTGGATACATATGTGAAGTCAGATCACAAATCCTTCCTGTGGCTGATTTAGGAGTTCTGTAGTAATCACTGAATAAAAATGCCAAGAACATTGCCAAAGAGACGGTTCAAGATAGGGTCTCTAGACACTGTATTTTTGGAAAGTTTGTTGGAAGTGTTTGTATATTTTATTCATATGGTGAGGCTTAACATTCTCTGTTCTGCTGGGCATTCTAGTTTTAGCGTCAATGACATTTATAATTCCATGGTACTTTTCAGTGGGAAAAAATGAAAGATGATGTTATACTTACCTTTAACAAAGACACAGTAAACATCATTATTTTTAATTGAACAAAAATGTTCAGATACCTCCTCATCCCCCACAAGCAGTTCTCCACATTCATTTTTAATTGCCATGATCTTGTCATAGGCAATAACAACCTTGAGAGTTTCTTCTTGCAATTATTGATTGCGATCATTTAGCTGTGAAAAACACGTTGGCTAGATAAGCCAATTTTGTTAAACATTCTTTGTCATTCCAGACAAAAAAAGAGTTAATTCATCTTATCCAGTGCTTCACCCTTCCTGACAGTCTGTATTCTTCCCTGGGAGGAATATGCTCACCGAAGCCAGGAGTTCAGGCTTTGTGGTTCCTGTTGCACATTTGGGTTACGATGTTCCCAATTAAACTCGAGTTCATCTGTACAGTAAGTTTTCAAAGTCACTTCCTATTGTTAAAAAAAAAAGTTATTCAAGTCATTGGACTTTTGTTAAATAAAAGTTTCATTTTTACCACCCCATTGAACACACAGAGGAAATCAGGAGGCATATTGTTTGAAGTGAGTGTTCATGGTAAATGATGCAGTGACTGCTGGGTCATTCACAATGACTAATGTCCTTGATGCAGGTTACCACTCCCAAAGTTTGACATTGGAACCTTTTTTCAGCTTGGCTGCCTCTTTTTGATCCAAAATAGATTTAGTCATGCCTGTAGCACGGGCTCTATCAAATATTCTGTTACATGAGCTTCATCTTTTAAAGTATTTTTGAAAATGACCTTGAAGCTAACTTTGAAAGATATTTTATTTACCTATTTGTATTTTTATTGAGGTGCTTCTAAAAGAGTCTTTGTTATTTGGAAAAAATCTGGTAATTCCTCTTCAAATTGTGCTAATTGTATTTTAAATACTGCTACAAAAGTGATGGGATATGGTTATTTCATCTCAAGATTTTCCAATAAAATATTTTACAGGTTTTAAGTTGGTTATTCCTTCCTAGTCAAAACCTGTGTTTTAAATAAATATAAAGATAGGTTTTGTTTTGCTGATGCTTAGCATCTAATATGGTAGTGTCTTCCCTTTATTAAAAGTCATACTTACTGAGTATGTCTGTAGCATAATTTCTTAGACAATTCTCAATTCCTTTAGGTTTTCTCTAACTTTGTTCTTGAAATCTTGTATAAATTCACAGGCTTCAGGGTTTGATTAGATTTTTCTGGTTTAAGCCAAAATGTCATACACTCATGTCAAATTATAATTAAAATATAAACCAAGAATGGCACTATAAACATTAACATTTTCAGTTATTTTGTGATATTATAGCTCTCGGTGTGATGGAAATTGTAGCTAAATTTAATTGTGCTCATAAGAATTTATTCAAATCATTGAAATATTTATGTTTGTACTTTTTATCACTCATTTGATTATTTATGGCCTTTTTTTTATAGCGGCATTTAAAAGATTTCTCTCAGTGTTCAGGTTTTTTGACTTCCAAAGCAGGGTTTTAGAGACAAAAGGAGAGAAGTGAAGGAAGCCAGTAGCCAATTCATGTTAATGGAATTAGGAAAAAAGACAGATCTAAGAAGTCTCACCTGCCCTGAAGTTCACATGTCCTGGGTGTGCCTGGCAGAAGAGAAATATGAGGCATTAAAGATGCAATAGGTTCTGCCCCTAAGGACATGGAACCATGTGAATAGATTTGGGGGCTGGCGATAGGAGACTCGTTTTCAGGAAGCTGTCTATACGGTCCTTCAACTCCTCTGGATCGTCACAGGCCCGTTTAGGAAGCCATCTGTCCTGTTCACATGAGCTGGCCTATCACTAATGAGTTATTCCACAGAAAGAAGCTTTCTGGATGTAAAGCTCTGATAAGTTGTGTCCTGATCAGTTTGTTCTCACAGATACATCTTCAGCACCCTCCTTTTTTTTAGCAGCTCAAGTAATTTATAAGTCCTCTGAAAACAGTGAGTGTTATTAAGAATGAAGGAAACAGAGATGGGCATGAAAGGGACTGTGTGGAGGAAGAACTTTAAGGCTCATAACATCCCTCCTCAATATAGCAACCATTTTGCTGATGGCAGTTGGGTGAGAAAGAACCGGTGATTATGTGAGCACTTGTTTTCAAAACAAGAAAGCAAAACAGTGGTTTATACTTTAAATAATAATCTTTAAGAGAAAAGAAAAGACTGGGTTGGCGATGCAATTTATGTCCAAATTTCTATGTTGTAACTTATGTGGACACACAAGAATTAGCTTTGAAGGCCAGTGAAATTAACAGAGTCTGGCCTTGTCGCAGCAGCATTCTTTGTTCATGATGCAAATAGCATGCTGGGTTTCTAATTATCACAGAATGCAAGATTTCTTATTCATGTGCTAAACTTTCTGTTCTTTGGGCTTTCATGAAAATCAAAAGATCAGCAGATATGGAATAGACAGTCTGTTGAATCCCATGTATGTATGCAACAAATATCTCAAAGACATTGAAGACACAGGAGAGAAACCAAAAAGGACTCCACCCCAGTTTACAGTAAGATTAATGTTGTGGGTATAGACACTGTGCTTCCTCCATGGTTTAGGTAGTGCAGAGTGCAACAGCATGGCATAAACAGGCCCTGGTTAAACTGTCACCATTTTCATAAGCTTCTTCAGGAAAAAATACAGATTTCTGAGATTTTTATAAAGTCAAAGTTTAGAGATATTGAAAATAAATTTTATTTGAAAATGTGGATATTGTGGCAGGGCTAATGACAGAAAATGGAAAAATAAATAGATCCATGATTTCTAACTCATAAGTTATAAAGTCCATTTTCTTGTTTCTTAATCCTGGGTATCCACTGCTTATTTGATTTATTTAGTTTCCTGAATGTTTTAAGTCTTTCCATAATTTACTGTCCTATTAAAATGCCATCTCCACCAAAGAGGCTTCCTGGATGCATTGAATAAAACTAGCTATTTCCTCTTCTATTTCTTCTTAGGAAGAAATTTGGTATTTTTCACAAGAAATGTTCTCTTTTTAAAATATTTATTTATATGACAGGCAATGAGAGAGAAAGAGAAAAAAGAGACAGAGAGGAGAGAGAGAGAAAGACACTCCCATTTACTGATTTCACTCTGCAAATACCCACAAAAGCCTGCCAGCCTGGACCAAAATTTGAGCCTAAATGCTATCCAGGTCCCCCTTGTGGCAGAAATTCAAATACCTGAGTCATCTCTGCCTCCTTGACCTGCATTGATTGGAAGCTGGAATCAGGAGCCTGAGCCTGGGATGGAACCCAGGCACCCAGGCACTCTGATGTGGAATGTGGGTTTCTCAACTGCTCTGATAAGGCCCTCCTCCATGTTATTTCCTAATTCAGGTTGTGTTTGTTTTGGTGTATAGCTGATTTCTTTCTCCACAATGAAAGAGAATTGAGCACCAGCACATTACCTTACTACAAAGTTTATCCTCCAGACACAGGGAACAGGAATGTTTTCTGTAGAGGGTCTCATAAAAAATATTTTCATTTGTTTGGGCCACATGTAGTTTCTGTACTTAAATTCCAATTTTTACTACTATTTAAAAATGTGAAAAATATTCTTATATTGGTATTTGTACAAGAACAAATTGTAGGCCAGTTTTGGTCCAAGGAGTATAGTTTCTCATCCCTGCCTCAGAATATTTAAAAGGGTATATAATAGAAAATACAAAATGCCTGTAAAATGAATGAGTATTACAGGCTGGCTATCCCTTTATCTGTAGTGACTGGAATCAGAGTGTCAGATATAGGATATTTTTAGATTTGGGGATTTTTTTTTTTTTAAGGCCAGAGTTTCTTACTGCTGGCTCTGGCCGGAAACAGTGCTCCAGGTGCCACACACCAAACAATGACCATGGTGGTGGTGCTGGGGTCTTAGCCAGTTTGACAAGACACTTTGATAACTTTTTTTTTTTTTTTTTGACAGGCAGAGTGGAGAGTGAGAGCGAGAGCGAGAACGAGAGAGAGAGAGAGAGAAAGGTCTTCCTTTGCCGTTGGTTCACCCTCCAATGGCCGCCGAGGCCAGTGCACCACGCTGATCCGAGGGCAGGAGCCAGGTGCTTCTCCTGGTCTCCCATGGAGTGCAGGGCCCAAGCACTTGGGCCATCCTCCACTGCACTCCAGGGCCACAGCAGAGAGCTGGCCTGGAAGAGGGGCAACTGGGACAGAATCTGGCGCCCCAACTGGGACTAGAACCTGGTGTGCTGGCGCCGCAAGGCAGAGGATTAGATTGTTGAGCCACGGCGCTGGCCTAGATTTGGGGATATTTGAATAGGAATAATGAGAAATTTTAGGGATGAGATCCAAATTTAAACACAAAATTTATTTATGATTCACATAAACCTTATATGCATATATTAAAGGTAATTTATTTCACTTTTTGAAAATTATGAAATTTATTTATTAGCATAAGCACTATCAAGTTAAGGATATTTTTGTAATAAATGACATTAAGGGTAATTTTGTGCTATGTTCTGGTTACCTGTGAATTGACTGTGACCTATCATATGACAGGTGTGGAATTTTCTACTGTGGCATCATGTTGATGCTGAAGATAACTTCATATTTTGGAAGTTTTCAGATTTTTGGATTAGAGATACTCAAACTATAATAATAAATAATAACTAGTAAGTAGTATACTAGACTATTCAATTATTTTCCTATTCTAATCCATATGTGTAAAATAATAAAATATGTGTACCTCTATTAAACAAGTTTATCAGGTCATCTTGTTTTTCCAGAAGCTGTTTAGTCATAAAACAAACAGAATTTACTTTTTCTTAACTACCGGATTTTAGTTAATTGTTATTTTTCCTCAATGAATGTGATGGTGGGTGTTAAAAAGCATCATACTCAATGTGCAAAAGATCCATATACAGCAAAACAATGAAGCAGAGAATTGTAAAGGAGTAAAGCTTATAGTCTGTGAGTTGCTAAATTATTAATCCATCACTAAATATTTATTGAGTCATTCTTCCCATGGGAGGAAGCTACTATGCGTGCTTCTGCTTAAGATGTTGAAAGCCACAGGAATCACTTGCTCTTACCCCAAACAATGAGACAGTGCCAGATAATCTAAGAAATCTTAACTGTTTTTGAACCCATCAGAGACTGGGGGTCATAACACAGTGGAGGGAACTGAATTCCAAAGAGGGACAAACTCTTCTGAGGAGAAGTGGAAAACATGACCTATCTCACCTTTGGAAGAACAGCAGGACGAGGTATGTGCCAGGGAGGCAGGTGAGAAAAATCCAGCTAAAATATTAATGAATTCTTAAAGGCCAAAAGTGAGCTAGTGTATCCGCTTAGATTGCCTGGGAATTCCAAATACACATTGGCTCACAAGCTCTGCTTCAAAGGCGTCCCCTGAGTGTGCTCAGGAAATACTAGAGGCAGAGCTGGAGCCTAGTCAGAATGGCCTCACTGCTCACTGCCACAGGCAGACACACAGTGACTGCCTGCCTTGAGGAAAAGGTATCTTCCCAGGATTTGGCATCTTATAAGTGAAAGAAATGCACTTCTGAGAGTTGGGGAGAGACCCCATGTTCCCCACAGCCACAATGGGAGGTATATACACAAAACACCTCTGCCTCTCAGATAGGAGAGGGCTAGAAATCCCCACTTCTTTATGTTGCAAATCAAAAGAGCCATTGCTTCCAATTCAAGACTTCTGCTTCTACGGGAGGAACCAGAGAACCTTTTTGACCAATAATATTGCAACAGTACAAAGCATATATTTTCTTTTTTTTGACAGGCAGAGTGGACAGTGAGAGAGAGACAGAGAGAAAGGTCTTCCTTTACCATTGGTTCACCCCTCAATGGCCGCCGCGGCCAGCGCACCTCCTGGTCTCCCATGGGGTGCAGGGCCCAACCACTTGGGCCATCCTCCGCTGCACTCCCTGGGCCACAGCAGAGAGCTGGCCTGGAAGAGGGGCAACCGGGACAGAATCCGGCACCCTGACCAGAACTAGAACCCGGTGTGCCGGCGCTGCAAGGTGGAGGATTAGCCTATTGAGCCGCGGTGCCGGCCCAAAGCATATATTTTCTAATGATCAGGGAAGAAATGCCAACTTTCTGCTACCCTAGAACTTCAGGAGAATAAAGTATATTTTGGTTTCCTTGAGGATCACAGGGCAAGAAAAAGTGAAAAATCCCCACTTGTAAATAACCAGGCTTAAGAACCTACATAACAGATTAATCCTCTGTCTGTGGCACTGGATCCCATATAGGCACCAGTTTGAGTCCCAGCTTCTCCACTTCTGATCCAGCTCCCTGCTAATTGCCTGGGAAAGCAGTGGAAGATGGCCTAAGTGCTTGGGCCAATGCACCCACATGGGAGATCTGGAAGAAGCACCTGGCTCGTGGCTTAAGAGCAGCCCAGCTTCAGCTGTTGCAGCCATCTGGGCAGTGAACCAGTGGATGGATGAAAAACAACGGTATCAAATAACAAGTGTGGAGCAGGGAGACAGTGAAAACTCCTGAAGCACACACCTTCACCTGAAGCTTGTATTGCATTGAGGATAAAACTGGCAACACAAAAACCTGTGGTTGGATCAGCTAAGTCCACTACTAACTGTACTGATGAAACATTTCACATTAACAACTCAGAAGAAAATGCATGTCCATTTTTAGCTGTAAAAAATATTTACCGTACTATCTGCTCCCAATATATTTAATATTACCTCTTCCTAATTCTATTTTTAAAAACTGTAAGACGCAAAAGTTAGTAAGGAAAAGTCATTTATTTTCAAGCAATAAAGGAGTTGAATGGTAATTACAGATGACTCAATCTTAAATTAATAAAAGTAATTAACAGTTATTACCTTAAAGTATTTAGTTGACAATATGGGAAATATCCATGAACACACATTGGAAAAAGCATGGAAAAACACTCTCTTTGTATGCCTGCAACACAGCCTTCTACCACATTGATGAGAGCCAAGTAGGATCTATTTTCTACTTCTGACCTCCACACTGCGAGAAAACAAATTGATGTTGCTTGAATCCACTACATTTATGGCAATTTATTATAGCAGCAAGAGGAAACCAATATGAACACAGATAGAAGGTCATTCAAAATATTAGCAAATCAAGTCCAGGAATGTATAGAAAAATATTACATCATGATAAAGAAAACCAAGTAAGTTCAATGTTTGAATGTCAGTAAATACAATTTATCACACAGGTGCTAAAATAGAAAATAAAACTCTACATATGATCAGCCCAGTAGATGCATTGTAAATATTCATTTTTACATATCAACTTGGCTAAGCCATGATCCCAGAAACACTTTTCATTCATGTGAGGGTATCTTTTGGCTTAGATTAGTTTCTATTTAAATTAATAGAGTTTGAATAAAACAGATTGCCAAGGTGAGCCTCATTCAATCAGTTGAAGCTCAGAAAAGAAAAAGTGTTAAGTTCCCGCAGAGAAAAGGGAATTCTAGAAGATGGCCGTTCAAGTTAAGCTGAGACATCAGCTCTTCCCAAGGTCTTCAGTTTCACTCATACAGTTAGGTAAGGAAAAGAAACAAATGGCATCCATATTGGAGAGGAAGAAGCAAGACTGATATACTGATAGCACAATTATCTACTGAGCAAATCCATCCAAATTGATAGTAAATTATGAGAACTAATCAGAATTTATGGGCCCATTTCAGGATACAAGATCAATATAAAAACTTGAAGTACATTTTTATATGCTAGGAATGAATAAGAAACTGACATGAAATTTATATGTGAATTGATATTATAATAACATTAGAACAGACATGCGTTTGAACAAATATACCGAAATATGTGTGCAAGCCATAGACATTGATGTGGAAATTAAATACCTAAAAATTGGACAATGTAACATAATAATTTATTGGGATAATTCATCTAGTTATCAATGTGCCCCCTAATTATCTACAGAGTCTGTGTAAGCCCTATCAATTCAATAAACTTTTCAGCAGAAATTGACAAACTTTTTCTAAATTTATAGGAAGAATTTAAGAACTAGTAAAAGACCAATTCTTGAATGAACTTTGCTGTCTGGTATCAAGACTTTGTAATCAAGACAATGTGGTATTTGTACAAAGTACAGTCAAAAAATGGAAAGTGCATATTATGAAAAATATGCATGGATTTCAATTTTCACCCCAAAATAAACTTATTTAATCCCATTCTTCACAAACCTGTCAAAGTACCTTCATATAAGAAAAATATTTATCAATGGAGAAAAGCACATATTCCAAAAAGAAAGCTACATTTATATGTTAAATTATGTTTTTATTAATTTGCTAAGGTAATTAAATATAGAAAGGATAGCTTTCTTTATTAAACTTTGTTGCAAAATGAAACATTTAATGCGAAAACATTAGCACTTTAACCTATACCTTACTAATATTCAAAAATAATCACAAAATGTATCATAAACATAATTATAACAACTAAACCCAACTTGAAGACAAATCCTCCTTAAACAGAATACATGAAACATAAATAGAAAAGAAAAATTTGACATTGGAATTCATTAAATGTATAACTTTTGCCTCAGTCGAATGTGGGGCAGTCTATATACTATGAGAAAATCTTTGCTAACACATGGCTGATAAATGATTTCTATCCAGAACACATAAAGAAGTTCGATATCAAATTTAAAGAGTCTAATAAAATTAAATGGGTGAAAGGCTTTCAGTATACAAGAAATATTGATAGAAAGTATGTATATAAAATGTCTAGTATCTTGAATCATTAGGGAAATGTAAATTGAAACAATACTACATACCTATTCCATTAGTAAAATAATTGAATAAATTCATATGTTGGCATGAATCAGGAGTTACACAAAAAATGGTACAGCTTTTTGGAAAGAAATTTGGCAATGTGTATAAATTTACACATACATTTACTCTGTGACTCAGTAGTCCCACTCTTAGATGTCTACTCAAAAGAAATAAAAGCGTATGTCCACAAAACTATATGCACAATTATACAAATGTTTAAGCGTCTTTGTTTACCAAACTCTCAAACTAGAAACATCAGATGACCATTAACCACTGCTCAGTGATAAAAAGGAATGAAATACTGAGACGTGCAACAACATTGATGAATCCCAAAACACTTACACTGGGTAAAAGAAGCCAGACCAGCAACAACAACAAAAAGGCTACATGATGTATTACCCCATTTCTGTGATACTCAGGAGATGGAAACTTATAGGTGCTAAAGTTAGATTAGTGGGTGCTAGTTCCAGGAACTAGGAAGAGGCTTTTAAGTTAAAAAGACAAAATAGAAATTTTGTGGCAATGGAATTTTTTTTTTTAATTTTTACTATTTGAAACAGATTCATTTATATATAGGCACAGTTCTAAGAAGGTAACTATACTTAAATTTTCACTCTCTCCATCCCTTCCTTCCTTCCTTTTTTATTTCTTTAATTTTTGCAAAGAAATACTTTGTTTTTAAAAAAATATTTATTTATTTAGTTGAAAGGCAGAGTTACACAGAGAGAGAAGAGAGGGAGCGAGAGAGAGAGTCTTCCATCTGCTGGTTCACTCCCCAATTGGCTGCAAAGGCTGGGCTGCGCCGATCTGAAGCCAGGAGTCAGGAGCTTTCTCCAGGTCTTCCCATGAAGGTGCAGGGGCCCAAGGACTTGGGCCATCTTCTACTGCTTTCCCAGGCTATAGCAGAGAGCTGGATCAGAAGTGTAGCAGCAGGGCCTGGAACCAGTGCTCATCTGGGATGCCAGCACTACAGGCAGCAGCTTAACCTGCTATGCCACATTGCCGGCCCCCAAAACATGCTCTCAATTAACTATATAATTCCTCATTAACCATAATATTCAACAAGTAATAAGTAGAAACACCACCTTTCCACAGCAGTACAAACAAGGACAACAATCATATCACAAGATGTCAGTTTTATTCCTATGCATTGCTTTTTATTACATATTAACTGCCACATATCAGAGAAAACATGATATTTATACGTTGGGGATGAGCTTATTTCAATAAGCATAATGGTTTCCAGTTGCATCCATTTTGTTGTGAATGACAAGATTCCTTTCCTTTATACACCTGAGTAGTATTCCATAGTAAAAGGTGAAAGATTTATACGATCTGAAGAGAAAACAGAGTATGAGTAGTATTCCATAGTTCACATTTTCTTTATCTAGTCATTGGTTGATGGACATCTTACCTATTGTGAATTAAAATGCAATAAACAGATCACTCTTTCATAACACTAATTTCATTTGGTTTGGGTAAATTCCCAGGAGTGGTATAGCCGATCTCTTTCAGATTTCAGAGAAATCTTCATACTGTCTTCCAAAATAGCTCTACCAGTTTACATTCCCACCAACAGTGGATTAGGGTTCCTTTTCCCCCAACATCCTCACCAATATTTATTGACTTCCACTTTCTGTATGATAGCCAGTCTAACTGAGGTGAGATAAAACCTCACTGTGGGTTTGATTTGCATTTCCTGATGGCTAGTGATCTTGAGCATTTTTTTTCATGTATCTGTTAGCCATCTGAATGTCATATTTTTTGAAAATTGCTTTGCTCATTTCTTTTTCTTTTATTTGACAGATAGAGTTAGACAGTGTGAGAGAGAGACAGAGAGAAATATATTCCTTCCGTTGGTTTACTCCCCAAATGGCTGCTACAGCCTGCGTGCTGCACAGATCCAAAGCCAGGAGCCAGGTGCTTCTTCCTGGTCTCCCACACAGGTGCAGGTGCCTAAGCACTTGGGCCGTCCTCCACTGCCTTCCCAGGCCACAGCAGAGAGCTGGACTGGAACCCAGCGCCCATATGGGATGCAGGCGCTGCAGGCAAAGGATTAACCAAGTGAGCCATGGCGCCGGGCCCCGGTTTGCTCATTTCTTAACTGGCTTGTTTGGTTGGTGGTGTTTCTTTAGCTCTATATAGATTCTGATATTAATTCTTTATCAATGCATAATTGGCAAATATTTTCTCTCATTCTGTTGGTTGCCTTTTTACATTGTTGAGTGTTTCTTTTTCAATGTAGAAGCTTCTCAGCTTTTACAATCCCAATTGTCTATTTTTACACGTGCATCTGGGGTCTTTTCCAAGAAGTCTGTCTATGCCAACGCTTGTAGAGCTTCCCCATTGTATTCCTCTAGTAATTTGATGGTATCAGGTTGTGGACTTATATCTTTGATCTATTTTTGAGCTGATTTTTGTAAAAGGTGTGAGGTAAGGGTCTTGTTTCATACTTCTACATGCAGAGATCCAATTTTCCCTGCACCGTTAATTGAAGAGACCATCCTTGCTCCAGGAACTGATTTTAGTACCTTTGTCAAAAATTAGTTGGTTGTAGATGTGTGGATTAACTTCTGGGATTTCCATTACGTTCTGTTAGTCTGAATGTCTATTTTTATGCCAGTACCAGGAGGCTGTTTTGATTATAACTACAATGTAGTATGTCTTGAAATCTGGTGTTATGACACCTCTGGCTTTGTTTTTGTTGTTTAAAATTGCTTTAGTTATTTGGGACTTTTGTATTTCCATATGAATTTTAGCATCTTTTTTCTATATATAAGGAGAATGTTCTAGTATTTTGAATGGGATCAAATTAAATATGTAAACTGGTTTGGGCACTATGCACATTTTGATGAGATTAATTCTTCCAGCACATGAACATAGAAGATTTTTCAGGTATTAGTTTTTATTTGCTTCTTCTATTTTTTTTTCCTTAATGGTTTGTAATTTTCACTGTAGAGATCTTTTGCATCTTTGGTTAAATTTATTCCAAATATTTAAATTTGTTGTAGATATTGTGAATGGTACTGATTTCACAAGTTCTTCCTCAGCCATGGTATTGTTTGTGTATATAAAGCCAATTGCTTTTTGTCTGTTAATATTGTATCCTGCAAATTTGTGGAACTCTTATGAATTCCAATAGTCTCTTGGTGGAGGGAGTCTTTTGATTTTCCTATATATACGAACTTGTCATTCACAAACAGGGATAATTTGCCTTCCTCCTTTCCCATTTGTATGCCTTTGATTTCTTTTTCTTACATAATGATCCAGAAACGTATTGAATAGCAATAGAGAAATTGGATATTTTTGTCTGATTTTGGATTAATGGAAATGCTTCCGTATTTCCCCCAGCTGTGGGTTAGCAATATATTTCCCTGACTGTGTTGAGATATGTTCCTTCCATATCCAATTTGCTAAAGATATATATTTTATTGTGAAACAATGCTGTATGTTTCAAATGTTATCTCTGCATCGATTGAGATCATCATACAGTTTTCATTTGCCAGTTTTTTAAATGTGATATATCATGTTTATTGATTTCATATGTTGAAACATCCCTGTATCACTAGGATAAGTTCCCGTTGGTCTGAGTGGATAATCTTTTGATGCACTGTTGGATTCAATTAGCTTGTAACTTCTTGAGGATTATAGTTCATCAGCAATATTGGTCTACAGTTTTCTTTCTTTCGTGTATATTTTTCTGGTTTTGGAATTAAGGTAATTCTGATCTCATAGAAAGAGTTTTGGAGAATTTTCTCCCTTTCAACACTTTTGAATAGTTTAAGAATTGGGATTGGTTCTTTACAAGTTTAGAATTCAGCAGTGAAGCCACCTGGTCCTGGGCTTTTCTTTGTTGTTGTCTTGGTTATTGGTTTGTTAAGGTTTCTGTGCCTTTTGTGGTTCACTTCTGGTAAGTTGCTGTGTTCAGAAATCTGTATGTTTCTTTTAAGTTTTCCAACTAGTAGGCATAAAGCTGTTTGTAATAATTCCTAATGATTATTTTAATTTCAATGGTATCAGTTGTAACATTTTTTCTTCTCTGATTTTGTTAATTTAGGTCTTCTCCCTTTTCGTGATAAGTTGGGCCAATGACCCATCAATTTTGTTTATTTTTTCAAATAACTAGCTCTTCATTTCACAGATCTTTTATATCATTTTTATTTCAATTTTGGTTCTTTCTTCTCTAATGTTTATTATGTCTTATATTAATTTTTGGTTTGGTTTGCTATCATTTTGCTGGGTACTTGAGAAGCAGTGTTAATCATATATATATATATATATATATATATGTGTGTGTGTGTGTGTGTGTGTGTGTGTGTGTGATATAGTTCCGATTTCTTGATGTAGGCACTAATTGTGATAAACTTTCCTCTTAATACTGCTTTTTCTGTTTGCCAAATGTTTTTATATATTGTATTGTCATTCCAATTTGTTTCAAGGAATTTTTTATTTCAGGGAAAATTCAGAGGTGTATGCTGGGTATAACCAAGGAGCTCTGGCAAGGGTTTATGTGTGGCACAAATGTTTAGGTAACACGTCAAGTTATGAGTGGTAACTCGTCTCTAGTCTGTAGCAGAGAGGGCATGATCACCTGGATGGCAGGGGCACTGTGAACCTCTCGGTGCCTGCACAACCACACTCAGGCACAGGAGTCGCATAATCTGTGTGCTCCTTATTATGAACATGTAGCCCTCCATAACGTCCATTTCCAATACTGAGGGAATTCTGAGATTTGGATGTTGGTCTCAGTAGTTGCCCCAAAACACAGGTATACCCCACGCTCTTATTGGTTTCCTAGCCTTTCATACATCTACAGGATTCCCACATTCACAAAATGCAGAATTTCCATAGTCACAGGCTGTAGGGGATCCATTTTGCCTTGCAAACTTCCCTATCCAAAGACAGAGGCACACTTTCTCTGAATGCAGCACTTTGGTGGAAGGAGGGGAGGGGGCAACATGCCGAATAGGCACCCTGCCCTCTGCCAACTCTCGAGGCCAGACTCCACTCACCTTATTCTGGGAAGATCGCACTTCCCTGTAGGTCACTGGGCACCTTGGTTGGAGGAGAGGGGAAACAGTGTGCCTTCCGCTCAGAGTTAAGTGGGCACCCTGCCCCTCTAGCAAGAAATCCAGCCAGAAAGGTGGGATATACCAAGACTTTTAACAGGAACAACAGTTTTATCCTTCTGCCAGCTCATCCAGAGGAGAGTTTGGTCTCCAAATTCTGGGCCCTAAACAAAGCAGGGAGCTATCTTATATATCCTAGCAGAATCAACTTTAACCTTCGTAAAACATATTCAGATATACAACCTTTGATTGGATATTTTTCTATAGCAGTGCCCACACAACTTTATACAGTCACACCTGTACCCAGATCACTGCAGATGATCTAATAGGATTGCTTTAGCTGACCTAGCTGCATTTGTGGTATTTCTCAGAAAATCACTTCTACCTCCTTGTTCCCAGAAGGCCTCTGCTTGAAAGCCTTTACCCTTTTTGCATTAAGTCAGTTTTTTTCTACCTGGAAGAGAGGGACCCCTAGGGGTCATACACCCTGTTAGTTCATTTGTTGGGTCTCAAAGTCCGTGGGCACTATGGATTTCTCCCTCTGACAAAATCCACCAGAGGCACATCCATTTTCACAATATAAATTTTGTACAACTTAAAATTTTTTTTTCTAAATTGTTTTGTGCTTTTGGATGCTATTGTAAATAGATTGGATTTCTTAATTTCAGGTTTATGCATTTTGTTGAACGTATATACAAAAATAATTGATTTTTGTGTATTAATGTTGCATTCTGAAATCTTATTGAGATAATTTATTACTTTATTTTTTAGTAGACTCCTTAGTACCTTGTATACACATGTTCATGCTGTCTGCAAAAAGAAATAGTTTTACACCTTCCTTGCCAGTCTGGATGGCTTTTATTTTATTTTATTTTACCTAATTCCTAACTAGAATCTCCATGACAACATTGAATAGAAATGGTGAGATAGAATTCTGGATCTCAGCAGAAAAAGTATGTAATATTTTCTGGATGACATTTTATTTTATTTTATTATTTTATTTTATTATTTTGTCCAATGCCTAACTAGAATCTCCAGAACAACATTTAATAGAAACGGTGAGATGGAATTCTGGATATCAGTGGGAAAAGTATGTAATATTTTACTATTAATTCTAATACCAGCTGTAGATTTTTAAGAGATCATTCCTACCATGTTTTCACCCTCAGGAAGTTACCTGGCTCCCTTCAGCTGCTTATCGGCAATATCGTTAATGTTTTGAGAGTGATTTTAGACTTGAATTTGCCCACAATTTTTTGCAAATAATATCTGATTCTCTGTGGTCTACTTCAGAGCTCTTTTCTTATTTTTTAAAAGATTTATTTGCTTATTTGAAAACCAGAGTTAGAGAGAGAGAGAGAGAGAGAGAGTCTTCTATCTGCTGGTTCACTCCTCAGATGGCAGCAATGGTTAGGGCTGTGCCAGGCCGAAGCCAGGAACTAGGAGCTTCATCAGGTCTCCCATGTGGAGGGCAGGGGCCCAAACACTTGGCCCATTGTCCACTGATTTTTCCAGGCCATCAGCAGAGCAGCCAGGACATGCACTGGCATCTGTATGAGATGTCGGCATTGCATGTGGTGGCTTAACTCCCTTTTCCAGAAACTGGCCCCAAGAACTCTTCTATTCTTATTGTGGGCATATAGGCAGCTAACAGGGAGGAGTTGAAATTCAATGGCACTACCTTGCTAGAGCTGCAACTGCTCAGTGGTACTATGATAGCTTCAGTGTACTCACAACATGACAGGCCCAGTCTGCTGCCTGACAGCTCCAGGTGGCCCAGGAAAAAGCACTGTCCTGCCATCACAGCAGCCAGTGACCAGCCCCCATGTGACATGGTCTGCACCATGCAAACTGCCTGCCCAAAGCCATTTCTCTGCAGCACCCAAACTTTCCTTTCTGTGCACTGCCCAAACTGCCTTCTGTTTATAGCAGAAACTGGCAGTTCAGCAATGTTGCAAAGTTAGAACCAGCATCAGCTTGAAATATCCAATATAACTGAAGGATGTGCTCCTACAGTGACCTTTAGGTCATTATCATGTTATTATGATAAAATTATCAAGGCTGGCATTCCCATTTTCATCATGTACTTGATGCCATGACATTTTTGAGATCTCCATAAAAGGGCAAGGACATGGGTGGTACTCATCCCAGCCCCAATTTCCAACTTCTTTGAATATCCAATTAATCTCCATCCCAGACATCATACTCTATCCCTCTCAATAGCATAAAAGGATGGCCAGAACATATGGGGGCCTCTTGGTTCATTCTCTCTCTTGAGTTAGGCACTTAGATTTCTTGAGGGTGAACTTTTCCTTTGCTTTGGCTAAATCTTGTTTTCCTACTCGCTATCATCTTTGTTCTCCCCTTGAATTCCTTCTTGTGACAGAGACAAGAACTTTGACCCAGCCTATCCAGGGGTCATGCCTACAACATTATGATCTGCCTGTCTTATTGGGAAGGAAACTGAACCACACCTTCAGGTGGAGGGCAGGGACAGAGACCCACTTCTCTTGAAGTGAAGCAATGGTTTCCCAGGATTTGGTAACCTCTGGTTTTCCCAGCTTGCCTTTCCCAGCGTGGTACATCTATTGCAGAAGCAAGTTGGGTCAAGAATGAGCAGAGTCCTGGTATTACTGTTTAACCACATCTAGAGTGGGACCTGCAACCTATGAGTAGTAAGAAGGGAGCTTCCAACACTTCAGCCTCACTCTCCAGGAACTTAGTCTCTGCTACACCAAAGGTGGGTTAAATGAGGAAAGCTGGGGGTCAGTATCTCGCGGAGAAATACTGAAATCATTCCCTGGGACTTGGGGATAGAAAGGGCCATGTGATCCTAGCTGTCCCCATTCCCAATGGAGTTCTCATTGTGCTGATATTGGAAAAGGAAGGAACTGTTTTTCATGTTTTGTGTTTGTTTACTTGTTCATCAGTTTTGATGCTTTGTACCATGAGTGCTAGAAAAGAAGTTGTAATTCTTTATAGGGGATAGATTTTGGTGCATACCTTTGCACCCAAACCTGAATTTCTCAATGAAGATGAGAAAGTTACTAAAGTTAACATTCCCCCAGCCTCCTAAGAACACTAACCACTTGCCAACTGTTGTTAGGGTGTGTTTCTCTACTTTTTAAAATTTGTAACATTTTTTCCTTTTTGCAATTACATAATCAGTCTTAGTTTGCTAATACTGAAGATTTATTGTTGAGTTATCTCTTAATTTCTAGATTCTGTGGTTAAGAACTAGAAATTCTTAAATATTACATTAACCCAATCTTGAATTACCTTTTACCTTTGTACTTGTGGAAGAATTTGGCTCAGTTTAAGATAATTGGCTCACATTATTATTATTATTTTCAAAGTATTATAGCCACTTTTAAACAATATTCTGCCATCAGTATTGCTATGGAGAAATCTGAAATCACTGAGTTTTAAATTTCGGTCTTTGAGGACTGGTGTTATGGGACAGTCATTTTAAGCTGCTGCCTGCAATGCCAGTATCCCACATCAGAGCACTGGCTTGAGTCTTGGCTGCTCTGCTTCTGATCCCCCTCCTTGCTTATGTTCCTGGGAGAGAAGTGGATGATGGCACAAGTACTTGGGCCCCTTCCACCTGTGTGAGAAACTTGAAATGAGCTCCTGCCTCCTGGCTTCAGCAGGACCAGCTCTGCCCATTTCAGTCATGTGGGGAGTGAAGTTGTCGATGGAAGATCTTTCTCTCTCTTCCTCTCTCTGTTGCTCTGCCTTTAAAATAAATAAAATAAAACTTTAAATAAAATAAAATTCTGCTTCACCTGAATTTAGAAATTGTATATATTTTTTCTTTAATGCCCAGAAGAGTTATTACCTTGAAGAATGGCAACTTCATGAAGACTTAACTCAATGTTACGTATTTTATGACAGAATTTTCTGGAACACAATGTTTCTTTTTGTTATATGTGAGTATAGTCTTACATTTTATTTAGTAATTTGGTTCTACCATGTACCTCACATCTATCATTTTTAATCACCTTGATCTCTGTGTTTTAAATTTATTTTGACATTTTGAAGCTTATTCTATATGCCCTTGACTTTTATTTTTCAGTCTATTTGTTATGTGTGCTTCTAGCAGTGGGAAGTCAAGAAACTGTTATTGCATTCTCAAGATTGTCACACAGGTTCAACACTACTCTCAGCTACTCTCTATTTTCATAGAGTGGGTTAATATTGCAAGCAGGCTGATATTTACTAATGCATCCTCCAAAGCTTGTCTTTTTCATAGCCTGTGTTATAAGCCTAGGTGGAGAGTTACTTAGGTGTAAGTCATGTTTTATGTAAATTGGTCATAACTGGAAATGGTAGAAGACAGTTTGAATTTGCATATGTT
This sequence comes from Sylvilagus floridanus, assembly GCA_949820135.1. Taxonomy (NCBI): domain Eukaryota; kingdom Metazoa; phylum Chordata; class Mammalia; order Lagomorpha; family Leporidae; genus Sylvilagus; species Sylvilagus floridanus. The sequence continues at coordinate 15,506,473 of OX463243.1, forward strand.
GTATTTTGAATAGGATTTGGACCCTGAACTCACACAGGAGGTTTAATTCCAAAGTCATAAGAAACTTAATTCGGTTATGATGTTTGGAGGTGAAGCATCAAGTTGGAGCCCCCGTCATTGATTCCTGGTAGCTTTATAAAGAGACAGAGAGGAATTGTCTAGTGAGAAATATGGATAGAAATATGTGCATTCCCTGTCCCTTGCACGTAATGCCCTGTGCCATCTCAGAGCTCTGCCAGCAAGGATTCCATCTCCAGAAGCCAAACCAATGGGGCATGTCCGATCTGGGACTGAGAATCTCCAGAACTGTGAGTCAAAGTAAATCTCCTTCCTTTTTGAAGTACCTTGCTTCAGGAATTTAGTTACAGTAAATGTTGACTTACACAGAATGAAAATTGGGCCTAATGATTTCTATGATCCTAAATGATATATGGGGCACTCATTTGATTTTTCTCTTTAACAGGATCATAAAATAAAAAAAAAGAAGTGGAAGCCTAGGAAATGTTTAGAAAATTAAATCATAAGAAGTTTTTTTAAGAAACAAAAGCTATTCATTTCAAGTATTTGCTGCAGTCCCAAAAAGGCAGTAGATAATTAGTAGTTGAGATGCCTTTAAGAGAAGAGGTAAGAAAGAATGCCTGAATCTCAAGATTTTACAAAAGTATAATTAGTGGTGGGTATTTGCCACAGCTTGGCTTCAGCCTGGCCCAGTCCTAGCTGTTGTAGGCATTTGGGGAGTAAGCCAGCAGATGCAACATCCTTCTCTGTTGTTCTCTCTCTCTCTCTCTCTCTCTCTCTCTCTCTGCTTTTCAAATAAAGACCTATAAACTAAACATTATAATTATGCTGATTTAAAACATTTTATTGAACTTAAATATTTATGCATAAATAATAAGATCCACAGTAACTCCAAGGTTATGATTTTTCAATTATCCATCATTTATCTTTCCAATTTCCAAGTGCATGCTTTCATAACTTTTTAAATACTATGATATGCATTGAAAATTGCAATTCACTTGATTGAATGATATAACTTTGACAACAAAGTAGTAAAGGAATACCAAAAAAATCTGTAATATTTGTTCATTTAATGATGGAGTTTTATTTGGGATGCTAGAATTGTGAACTAATTCAATAATATGAGTTAAGGAGAAGGACTCTGCTATGCAAATGCTATGTATAAATGCTGTCATAGGAGTGCCTTTTTTCTTTTTCCAACTCTTTGCTCTGTAGTGCTTTCTTTTCCCCTCATATTTACTTCAGATTTCTAACAGATTATTAGTGTCATTCTCCCTTTTAGAAATTGAGATTCAGACTAAAAAAGATGATTGGCTATGCCTCAAGCAAGGTGCTTCAAATCCAGGGTTTCTCAAGACCTTACAAATGGATTCTGGGAGATATTTTCTTCTCCAAAATTCACTATAATAATCTATGGTGAATTAAGCAAAATAGAATTGTTCATCTCACAATTTGATCATCCAAAACTTTCAGCATCCCCTGAAAGACAAAATCAAAGATTTCCTCTTCTCCCCAAGCTGCACTGAGCAGCAGGGTAGGACAGACAGGGTAAATAGGAAGTCAGAACCCCTGAGGATAACAGCAGGTGGAGCAGGCTCATAAAATGGGGGCCTCCTGCCATATGTGGTCATCTGGCAACCCCACAAATCAGTCCCACAAAGACAAGTACCTTTGATCTACTTGAAAGGCTGGGGATGTGAAATACAAACTCGAGTGACCTTTCCACTTTTCAGCTCCAGCAGTTCCCCCTTGTTCCTTGAATACTTCTTCTCTAAAACTCCACACCGCTTCAGACGCATTCATGTGGTGTTGTGCTTTCCCTATCTCTGTTCTTGACCACTCAGCAGCATCAGGGTGTGTGTTTTATTTTGTAAGATGGTCCTATAAACTCTGATTTCAAAAGGGCATCTGAAACCTAGGCAGAATGTCTTAGCTGAAGAGAAAAGAAAGGAGACATAGAGTCATTGAAAGCTGTGCCTTTACCAGATAAAATTTACATTTTCCATGTACATTATGTCAAATACTTGAATGCACAAAACATTTACCTTTAAGTTAAATATAAATCCATAGCATTCCCCAAATTTGATATCACATATTTTTTTTTTTACTTTCATCTGTTTCTAAAATAAGAGATGAAAAATATCCAGTGTAAAGAACTTGGTAACTCGCTGAAGATATTGGATATGCTGTGGGCAGTAATGAGACTTAGAGTTTAGTTTTAATCATACTATTTTATATCAATGAATTTTTAAAATATGGAATAGTAGCTTCAAGGGCCATTTCTTGATTAGTGATTGACATATTTGTTTCATACCATAAAATATTAGCTGTATCAACCTTTGAATTCACTAGTAACTGAAATATTAAGGACTTCTCTGCCTTACTCTGTTGCAGGGAAGAAAAACAAAATAGTGACAGAGAGAAAAGGAGAGACAGAGAGAGAAATAGAGAGAGAGAGAATTTTCCAACACTGGTTACTTCCCAAATGGCTTCAATGGCTGTCACTTTTCCAGGCTAAATCCAGGAATCCAGAACTCTATCCAGGCCTCCCACATGAGTGGCAGATGCCCAAGTACTTTTAATCCTCTGCTGCCTTCCTAAGCACACTAACATGGAGCTGGATTAGAAGTAAAGTGCCAGCACTTAAACCAGCACTATGACATGGGATACTGTCATTGTGAATGGCAGCTTAGCTCACTATGCCACAAAGCTGACCACCTCCCAGGATCTTTTGAAATACCCTCATATATTATACATGTATATGCATACAGTTGCAGCCATGTATTCGAAATAAAATCTTTTGAACCTATTTGAATTATGCTTTAATTCTTTCTATATTCCCCAAATCTCTCTTTTGAATGTCCTTAATGGATTACATTTTGCTAAACCCAGTGACCTTTCTGGATCAACCTACAGCATTGGGCAAAGATGATTGTTCTCTTTTACTTTTTTTAATTTATCCTCCCCTCAAAGAAACCTTTATTTAAGGAATACAGACTTCATGCATTTCGTAAGCACAACTTTAGGAATATAGTGATTGTTACCAGCATACTCACCCTCCCACCCATTCTCCCACCCCTCCTCCTCCCTATCCCATTCCCAGTCCCATTCTCTACTAAGATCCATTTTCGATTAACTTTATACATGAAAGACCAACTCTATCCTAAGTAAAGAATTCAACAGTTTGCATGGTAAAAAAAAAATTCCTCAACAGTTGAAACAAGGGCTGTTCAAAGTCATTGCATCTTGAAGTTAATGTTGCTTTTTTTTTTTTTAAAGAAACTTAATTAACTTTACTGAAGCACCCAAGAATGATACATCTTTTGGGAGCACTTAGACATAATTATAATACAACTAACTCTTTTGACAGAGATCCTGTATGGGAAGTGCTTGCTTCTCCAGGCTTCTAGAATATCATCCTTTTGTTGGCTTCTTATTATCTCCCTGACTGTTCTTTAACCCTTTTTGTACTTCCTCCTTCATCTCCCTGACCAATGAAGGAGGTAAAATCCCAAAGGAAAGTCTGAGACTTCTCTTCTTGATATATATGCATTTTCTTAGAAATGTTATCTGAATCCATCATTTTAAATACTATTTACAGAATTACATTTTTCCATATATCCCTAGCTTGAGCCTCTCTCAAAAATTGTATGTGTGATTGTCTATCCCAACTTTCCTTTTTTTTGAAAGCTTTTATTTAATAAATATAAATTTCACAGGTACAGCTTTTGGAATATAGTGATTCTCCCTTCCATACCTACCCTTCCACCCCCACTCCCATCCCACCACCTACTCCCTCTCCCATCTCATTCTTCATTAAGATTAATTTTTAATTATCTTTATATACAGAAGATCAACTTAGTATAAGTAAAGATTTCAACAGTTTGCACCCATACAGATGCACAAGTATAAAGTACTGTTTGAAGACAAGTTTTACTGTTAATTCTAATAGTACAACTCATTAAGGACAGAAGTCCTGCATGGGCAGCAAGTGCCCAGTGACTCCTGTTGTTGAGTTAACAATTGATGCTCTTATTTATGATGTCAGTGATACCCAGCTTTCCCTTTTTGAGTCAAGTAAGCATTTCAAACTTCAAATTTCCAGAACAGAGATCCTGCCTTAACCCTCAAACGTGTTCCTCCTGCAGTTTTTCTAATAGCCAGTGTGCCTTCGTCTTCTATGTCTTATTGTTCTTCTCTGTTTCATACATATCACACCCACACCAGCAGCACGTTCTGATGTCTCTGCCTTCAATCAATCTAGTGCCCAAGCATTTCGTCCTCAAACATCTTTGTCGAACCACAGTCATCTCTCACTGTTGTAATATTGCAGTAGCCTTCCACTTGCTTTGCCTGCTTCTGGTCTTGCTCCATTTCAGCTGATCCTTGTCACAGCAGTCAAAATGGTCTCATCCAAATCTCACTCTAAGAATGCTTTCCTCTGCTAAGTTTTTCCCATAGCTTCAGAGTCTTCAAGACCTTGTACAGACTTCACTACCTTTTGGTTGTTATTTATTTATTTACTTTTGACAGGCAGAGTGGATAGTGAGAGAGAGAGATAGGGAGAAAGGTCTTCCTTTGCCGTTGGTTCACCCTCCAATGGCCTGGTTGTGATTTTTTTTCAAATTCCCCCTCCTTCACCCTTTTCCTGTTATCCTGGTCTACTCTTCACTCCTCAAAAACCCCAAACATGTTCACTTCAGTGCCTTCCAATTTTTCCTTCACTCTTCCAGGAATGCTTGAATGCTGCTTCTCTGGTGTGCTTATCACTTGTTCACTCTCTTTATGTTTCAGTTTAGTGCAGCTTTAACAGTATGGCTGAAGTAGCCAATCTTCAAACATTCCTGATTTTCTTTGCCTTGCTTTATGAACCTTGTTAGTATGGTTTGAATTGTGTATATGTATATTTACATACATGTATGCACATTTTTATACTCATACATATTATTATACACAGATATACCAGTACACACAAATATATGTGCACAAATACTGTACCTATATTATATATATTTATATTTATCTATGAATAAAGCATTTTTTTATTCTCTCTGAAATTATTTTTTTCTGATTCCTTCATTGGTTTGGCCTCCATGCCACATAACTGGTGCTTGATAAAATGTGCTGAGTAGCCAGTCATAAGGACAAAGAGAACTGCTACATTATACTTTGTGGTTAGAAAGTTGCTTCTAACCATAAGAAATAAAAGAATGGAGATGGACTTTCAGAGATTCTCTCTCTGGCGTAAATGAGCATTCACATCTTGCTAACTGAGAGCACATGGCTCCTTAACTATTGTCCCTTATCTTGAGCTGATCTCTTGAAAACAGACTTGACATTGGCCATGGCTGCTTCATATTTAATCAACTACCTTTGTGCTGGAGACATAACTCCTCAAGGGAGTGGGGATCCTGTATCTCTACAGCCTAAATGATAAACCTACATTTCTGGTTATTCTCTTCCTTCTCTTTCTCATTTGGCAAACCCTTCCATACAGTTGGATGTTAACCAGATTTTTCCTAAATTCCTGTATGTTGAGGGTAACTTAAAAAACAAAGTCCCCAAATTTGTTGTTGTAAATTTCAAGTCACTCTTTAACTTTTTCAGTTTATCCAAAATAATTTATTGAATCTCTTCCAAGCTGGAACATTCATTCAGAATTCAGAAATTTAAAACTTATGTTTGATTAATATGACAAATAACAAAGAAACACCATGAGAGACTCAATTCTGATTGTAGTGGACTTTAAGGCTCTGCTTACAATTGAGCAAATAATTTGGAAAGTTCCTTTCCCCAAAATCTTAGCATTAATTTGAAATTCAATTGAAACAAAATGTCTCTTTTAAAGCCTCAGCTTCTTCAAATGACTAATTAAAAAGAAATGGAAACAGAATAAAACAAACACAAGCCAGAGGTTGCTGCTGCTAGTGCTGCTTCTCTTCTGTTTTTTTTTTTTTAATTTGTTTTTCCAAATCAGAGCAGAAAAAAAAAGTCTTATTCTTCTTATTCTATAACCTTCATCTACATGTTATTATCGAAAATTGGAGCAATCACCAGAAATGAAATATATGAAATGTTTATAACTGAATTAGGATGTCACCTTTGGATAATAACAGCATACGACTGTCAATTAGCCCACATCTCCAAGACCTCAATCCCCAGTTTACTGAAAAAGCAGGCATGGCTCCAATGGGACACAGCAGATTCAGAGGTGGGAAAGTCATGTGTAACTGAAAAACGAGTAGTCAACATGCTAATATATTCTGTGATCTAGACTACATTGATCCACTGTTGAATAATTGGTAGTGAATGCTGTTTTACTCTGTTTCTGACTAAAATAAAGCAAAGCACAAGGATTAAAACTGCTTTGAGTTGTAGATACAGGAGTGTAGGCTTTGTTTGATCATTAGTTGAGTTTCTCCTTCACCAAGCCCAGCAGTTCTACTTGTCTAATGCAAATCCAGACATCAGTTATGAAAAATTGCTACAGATATAGGCTTTCTGGGCTGGGCTGCTTGCAAATCATCAAAACTGTGAATATTAAATATGTAACTCTAAGGGGCTGTACCATAAAAAGTTGGGTAAGTCAGAATTAAGCATTTTATTTTATTACTTACTACATGAACCAGTGTTAAAAAGAGTGAATGTAGTATAAGAGAAATTGGTGGACTTTAGATAACTAAATAATAGAGTCAATTTAGATTTTTCCACAGAGTGGTATACTTGTTCCAATTGCTGAATGGTCATTAACCCATCGTCATCACCCCACATCCATAATCTATATTAGGGTTCACACTTGCTGTTGTGCAGTCTGTGGGTTTTGACAACTGTATAGTGTCATGGATCTATACAGAATTGTGTAGAGTAGTTTCAGTAGCCTAAAAATTCCTGTGCTCCCCTTATTCTTTTATTCTTATCCACAACTGCCAACCAAATACTAATTGCTTTACTGTTTCCATTGTTAGGCATTTTCCAAAAAGTTGCGTAATTGGAATCATATAATATATAGCATTTTCAGATTGGGTTCTTTCATTTCTATTTAAGGTCTCTTCATGTCTGTCTGTGGCTCGGTAGCTCAATTCTTTTTAGGACTGTATAATATTTATATATTTTATATAAATATATAATTTAATATATCTGTATGTAACACAGTTTATGGATTCATCTACTAAAGGGTATATTTGTTGCTTTAAGTTTGATCAATTTTAAGACTACAGCTATTGCAAACATCCATATGGAGGTTTTTCTGAAGACATAGTTTTTCACTCATTTCAGTAAAGGGCAAGAAGCTCACAAGCTGGAATCATTTAGAAAGAGTGAGTTTATGTTTGTAAGAAGCTGCCAAATTGTCTTCCTAAGTGGCTGTAACCAGCAACGTATGACAGATCCATTGTTGATGATGTTGTATATTTCATCTCATTAGCAGCCATAATTGAAGATTTTCAGACAGAAAATGGAATCAATCATGGGAATGATTTTTACATATTTAGCAAAAATAATTCACACCACTTTGAAAAAAACACATTTATATTAATAATATTGTAGATAAGAAGCCAACAAGTGTTATTTACCACAGTAAAAAGTGGATTAAACATGTTTGAGGTTTTCTTAATATAATTACTTTTTTTTTTTTTTTTTTTTTTTTTTTTTTTTTTTATATAAAGCTTTTATTTAAAGAATATAAATTTCCAAAGAACAGCTCATGGACCACAATGGCTCCCCCCCCCACAACTTCCTTCCCTCCCCCCACCCTCCCCTTTCCCGCTCCCTCTCCCCTTCTGTTCACATCAAGATTCATTTTCAATTCTCTTTATACACAGAAGATCAATTTAGTACATATTACGTAAAGATTTCAACGGTTTGCCCTCGCATAGAGACACAAAATGATAATACTGTTGGAGTACTAGTTATAGTATTAATTCACAATGTACAGCACATTAAGGACAGAGATCCTACATGATTTTTTTTTTTTAAAAAAATTGATTAATTGTCTATGGAATTTCCAGTTTAACACCAAGATTTTTTAATCATTTGCAATTATCTTTATATAAAGAAGATCGATTCAATATATACTATGTAAGGATTTCGTCAGTTTGCACCCACTCAGAAACACAAAGTGTAAAAATACTGTTTCAGTACTAGTAATAGCATCACTTCACATTGGATAACACATTAAGGACAGATCCCTCATGAGACGTAAGTACACAGTGACTCCTGATGTTGATTTAACAATTTGACACTCTTGTTTATGGCGTCAGTAATCTCCCTAGGCTCTGGTCATGAGTTGCCGAGGCAATGGAAGCCTTTAGGGTTTGCCAACTTCGATCTTATTCCCACAGGGCTATAGTCAAAGTGGAAGTTCTCTCCTCCCTTCAGAGAAAGGTACCTCCTTCTTTGATGGCCCCGTTCTTTCCACTGGGATCTCACTCGCAGAGATCTTTCATTTAGGTCTTCTGTTTTTTCCAGAGTGTCTTAGCTTTCCATGCCTAAAATATTCTCATGGGCTCTTCAGCCAGATCCGAATGCCTTAAGGGCTGATTCTGAGGCCAGAGTGCTATTTAGGACATCTGCCATTCTATGAGTCTGCTGTGTATCCTGCTTCCCATGTTGGATCATTCTCTCCCTTTTTCATTCTATCAGTTAGTATTAGCAGACACTAGTCTTGTTTGTGTGATCCCTTTGACTCTTAGACCTATCAGTGTGATCAATTGTGAGCTGAAATTGATCACTTGGACTAATGAGATGGCCTTGGTACATGCCACCTTGATGGGATTGTATTGGAAACAGTAAGATGTTGACAGTAACAATATTTAGAGGTTACTGTATGACTCCCTTAGACTGGGCCTTATCAAAGCATTCACAGTCAATGGATATGGATAGAGGTTTATCACTGTTGGGGTAACTCTTCCTTTGGTAATTTCACAGTGTAATTCCCTCAGAGTTTAGGTAAGAGTGACTTCTACAGCATCACCAACACCTCCTCATCAACAGCACTGCATTAAGACTAGCGATCAGCCAGTTGCTGTATTGTATAATTTTCTTCAACTTAGCTTGTTTTGTTATATTTAGGAATAGGGTGACTCATCGAGGCTGATTTTTCATTCTCTCGTAGTTAACAAAGGAAAAGCTATTTTATAGACAATACTAATCTTCAAAATTTAAACCAGGTAATGAATGACCTAAACTGTCTTGTCAACACAGAGTGCTTTCAGGGATGTAACAGAGAATAAAAATATCTTTTTAAGTTTTTTTTGTTTTTTTAATCACCTTGGATTAAATTAAGGATGGACCTATACACTTACTAGTGAATTATAGTATATTAAGGATATTAAATATTATCTACACACAATCTAAGTACTTAATTAAGTGTTTAGGCTCTTTAATCCTACTGAAATATTGGAGTTTTATTATGCTTCCTGTCTTTACATCGGTCTCTACAGAGGAGCTAGTAAGCAGTAGATTAATGTATCAGTGAAGGGCCAACCAGCCCCAGCCATCATTTAAAAGAGCTGTAAAGAGAAATCCCATAGTTTAAGGATTCCAGAAAAATGATGAATGAAGGCTGGTTTGCCACATTAGCAATAGAATGTAGAAGACTCACAGTGGTTTCCAGAGGCTGCTGGAGGCAACAGGGGTATGGTAGAGACGGTGCAGCTCCTTCTCAGTTCTTGCTTTCAGCCTTGTCCAGGTGATTGGCTGAATCCAGGAGAAGTCCAGAATTAGGGTCAAGGACACAGAGCATCTCTATGAACCACAGAAGCAAGTATGAAAATGGAGCACAGTCCAAAGGCCAGCTCTACTTAGAAATGCTGTAGATTTCATGCTGTCAAAACACTCACCAGGGCTGTGGAACACTAATTGGTCTGAGTTCTTTCTTTCAACTCTTTATTCATTTGAATCAGTAAAACAAATGATTCTGATGCAGATAAAACTGTCCTTATGGGAGCATTTACTTTGGGATTTATATTTTGACATTTTTAAGTTAAAATTCATGAAGCTCATTTCTCTCTCCATACTATATTTAGTTAATTGTGGGATTTTTTGCAGGCTTTTCAGCATTTTGGTAATATTAAAAAAGGAAAGCTTTAAAATGATTAAAATGTTGTCTAAATAGGTATTCCATAATAATTTGATTATTGAAGTGATACAAGGTACTTTTCAGTAATTTATTCCATAAGTGCAAAAATGTCACTAAATGGGAAGTATAATATATGTTTCAATGCAACTGATATGCCAATTTCCTTTAAGAGGTAGCTTGACTCAGGCCTCCTGCTTTATTTTGCATTTCCATAGATGGATCACAGACCTAAACGTTTCCTGCCTCCATCTGTTCAGTGGGTATTATCATCTGACACACAGAAATAAGGTTTTAAAAAATTTAACTAGTTGGTCTTTCCAGACTTTAAATGTTTGATCTTTAAATTTAGTTTTTATTCCAACAAACTGCTCTTTCATGATCATAACACATTTTGGTACTATTGCAAATTAGGAAAAAAAAAAACGATTCTCTAAATGTTCGCAAATCATTTCATTGTTGAATATAATTCAAGGTTTCTTACACTCAATCTGGACTATTATTTACAGGTATTCCTGATTTATTGATTTAGTATATTTAGGTATAACACCATATACTTTGAATATAACAATTGGCTTTAGGAACATAAATAAATCGAGATATATTTGTGACTCACAAACAACCTTTCAAATTGAAATATATATTATAATCCAGGCTCCCTTATTCTATATACAACTGTGATGAAAGGGTCTAACAGAAATATCCTGGGAAGAAAAGGAATTGAGATATTTTTAGCCCAAACAAGTGTCTTATCCCAGTGATATCAGAATAGGATACAGCTTTTAATAACCTGAAATTTAATGAGGTTCATCAAAATTGGTAAAAAGTTTAACAGTTTTAATATGAAAAGGCTGCTTAACATCGTTTCTAGCAAAAGAGAGAATTCTAAAATGAAATTCAGTGTGCCCACAATGTTGTAAAATGAAAATTTTACAATGGGGTGGGCATTTGGTGTAGCAGTTAAGATACTACCTGGAATGCCACAGCTCTAGCTCCATTTCCACTTCTTCTTCTTTTTTTTTTTTTTTTTTTTGACAGGCAGAGTGGACAGTGAGAGCAAGAGAGAGAGAGAGAGAGAGAGAGAGAGAAAGGTCTTCCTTTGCCGTTGGTTCACCCTCCAATGGCCACCGTGGTGATCCGATGGCAGGAGCCAGGTGCTTTTCCTGGTCTCCCATGGGGTGCAGGGCCCAAGCACTTGGGCCATCTTCCACTGCACTCCTGGGCCACAGCAGAGAGCTGGCCTGGAAGAGGGGCAACCGGGACAGAATCCGGCTCCCCGACCAGGACTAGAACCCGGTGTGCCGCAGGCGCAAGGCGGAGGATTAGCCTATTGAGCTGCGGCACAGGCCCATTTCCACTTTTGATTCCACTCTGCAACCCCCTCCCTCCCACCTCCATGAGGAGGACCTGGATTGAGTTTCAGGCTACTGGTTTCGGTTTGATCCAGCCCTGGATGTTGTGTGCTTTTAGGTAGTGAACCACCAGATCTCTCTCTCTCATTTCAAATAAATAAAAATTGATGAATAAAACATTGTGAAAATAAGAAGCCTATGTTGATCAACAGAATGTCTCTGTGCAGATTGGCATAGGGTTACCCATTTAGTTTATCAACAGTCACCAGCAAGATGTTCTATAATCTCCCCTTGCTTAAACCAGATGATGTATTAGTCTGCTTAGGCTACAGTAACAAAATATGATAAGCATAGACAGTAGAAATTTGTCACAATTCTGGAGTATAGGAGTCTAAGATCTAGGTGCCAGCCAGTAGATTCCATTCTAAGGCCTCTTTTCTTGGCTCATAGATGATTTATAACATCTTCTTGTGAGTGCAACACACACAAAGACACTGAGTAAGAATAAGCTGACTGGTGGATCTTTTTAATATTTTATTTATTTATTTGAGAGGTAAAGTTACAGAGAGAAGGAGAGGCAGATAGAAAGATCTTCCATCTTCTGTTTCACTCCCCAGATGGTCAGAATGGCCTGAGCTGGGCCTATCTAAAGCCTGGAGCCAGGAGCCTCCTCTGGGTCTCCCACGTGGGTTCAGGGGCCCAAGCACTTGGTCCATCTTCCACTGCTTTCCCAGGCCATAGCAGAGTGCTAGATTGGAAGAGTTATCAAAAGTCTCAAGAAAAAAGTCATGATCATTTCTTGGGCAGTGCATAAGATGGTCCTAGTGTCTACCTTATTTGACCATGTATTTGGCTTGCCAATACATGGAGAGAGTGTTTTATCTAAAATCTTGATCTGCACAATGATTCCTAATTTTATTTTAAATATATATATATATATATTAGATAAATAGACCTTGCCCTTCATATATATATATATATATATATCTTGTTTACTTAGATAATGAATGTTCTTCCCCCTAAATATGAATGACCCCTGGGTATACTCTTAAAAATCAGGGGTTGAATAACAAAGCTAAGGAACATAACAATTAGCATAGAGATCACACTATGAGAAGTTCTGTTTGTTCTCATTACTTCTTTTCCAAGACGTAACTTTGTATAATTCAAGGGGTTTATTTACAAAATCATCCTCCAAAAATCTTAGTGACTGAGCAAAGCAAAGATTTGTTTCTTTCCTTCAATCCCAGTCTAATTTTACTTAGCTGGGAGGAAGAGCTTTGCTCCAGTATGTCACTCAGAGACCCAGGCTCATTCATCCAATGGCCATCTTCTTGTGTTTCAGGTTCTTTGCTGGATTTTCTGCATCTGGTAAAATAAAGAGGATAATTATGCAGAAAGCACCTTATTGTCAGATATGGACATGGAAAACATTATTTTTACCCATATTCCCTTGGATAGAATTCAGTCACATGGTACCATAGCTGTAAGATGGAACTTATGTGTGTATAGATAGCAAAGGTATTAGGGAATGGTGAACTCACATCGCATCCTTGCATAGCTTTTATCTCTTCATCTCGCTCCACAGAATCTTCTCCCTCTAAAGGAAAAGCCATAGGAAAAGTAGAGTTGAAACAAAAGATACTCCAAAATATGCTTATAAGTTTTAACAAATATATTATTATTTCTGAAAAGATGATTAACTATAATCTGGACAGAGTAATTTTTGTGTGCACAGTCAGTTTCTCATGGTTTTGGACTTCTCTGTGAGTACACCATATGTTCCAAAAATAATTAGCCTGTGTTTAATATGAATCCAGAGAATTGTAGTCAATAAACTAAGTTCTTGAATAGCATTACCATAAGAATATTTCTTAGTATTTGAGCGCTCTGCTTGTAGTTTTGTGGTGGTGTGTTTGCCACAATAAACATTTCTCATAAATCTGTGTTTTGATAGACCTACATACACACTTGTTTCAAAAAATAACTCAATGGCCTGTCCAGAGAAAGCTTTAATGTTACTCAGTTTGAATCACATGTGAGGGAAGAAAATTTCAGACAAATTGTACGCTGTACCCATAGCTAATATATGAGTATAATGCCTTTCACTTTGTGTCAGAGGGAAGAAATAGCCTCTTTGTACATTACATTTGGTTAATGCTAGAACAATGCACTCTGAGACAGTGACCACTAACCATATGTAGCTATTTAAATTTAAATTAATAAAATTACAAAGTGAGGTTTTTTCCTTTGGCCACATGTCAAGTGTAGGTGTGGCTGCCATATTAGACAGGGAAGACATAGGCCATTCCTATCAACACTGCAGTAGTCTCCAGATAGTTTTCCAACCCGTAACCATGTACAAGGAAGAAACAGAGACAAAGAGCTCTGATCAGGATGGATGTTCAGGGCAGGCAATGTGTACATGCTTGCCTGTTCCTCTTACCTATTTGCTTTCTTTTTTTTTTTTAATTCATTAACAAATCTGGTTCTGTTCAATTCAGTACATTAAAAAAGAAATCAAGCTTAAAAATTGAGTGTCCGCTTTGATGACTAGAGGACAGTGGCTGGCTCATTGGGGACTTTTATTTATTGCTCTCACTAGCATCAAGGCTATTAAAACTATCCAAAAGAAAGCCTCTCTGTTTGGTGTGAATATGCATAATAAATTAATACATTGCAATCAAATCTATAATATTTAAATAGCAAAATATGTCTATACTCTCCATATAAAAACCAATTAAATAGACTACTGAATTCAGCTTCTCTCTCTCCTTTCCATCTACCCTCACACATCCTTATTTATTATTATTATTTTTTTGGTTCCTGGAACATTCCAATTTTTTTTTTTACAAGCTAACAAGTTTGATGTGGCTCTGTGTCTTATTCCCTTCCAGGCTTGCAGCTGTTTTGGCAACAGAAGAAAAAATCCCCATAACAAATCAAATAAAAGCCCTTTCTGTGAAGAGGAATTGAAAACAGCAGGCCTCAAAGAGGACTGCACATGAGTTGCCTTGTTCTGGCTTTCAACACAACTCAAATCAGAAACACATTACCATAATCTGAAACAGCCCACTGCTAACACAAGACAGATGGTGGGTAATAACCCATGCATCATTAATAAATAAATTCCAGCATTAAAGGCTTTACAAAGTATGACAACATTATCTGGGCACAATTACTGCCCCTCTCCCACCCCCTACATCATTTCAGTGTGTTATGGGCTATGCTAGGTTTATTTTTACTTTTTTTTCCCTCCAACGCCATGGATCTGAAGGAAGTTTAAATACGACACAAGTTTTAACCAGATGAAACCTATCTCAGTGTACAAGACAGGTCTGAAACTCCATAAGGGAAAAATAAAATAGCTGCCAAAGTGTAATAGCTCACATGTTCTGCCTTGGATCGGCCCACAGCAATTTACTGCGCCGCCCTCTGTGGGCTGGCCTCACTCTTTCTGGTACGCCTCTGTGCCTGTATCACACTACACACTCCAAGCAAGAATCTTGGCCTCAGATTTGCCACAAAGCTGAAAGATACATGTGCAATTTCTCAGCTTTCCTTTTGCAAACGATACCATCTGTCTCTTTTTCCCTAGCTCCCCCCACCAAGTGGGAAGAAAAAAGCAAGCTCTGATTAGATTGAAGAGGGAGTGAGAGAAAGAATTCAACTCTATAAATATTTGAAACTAAAAAAAAATCAAACGCACAGAGACACCAATGATTTTGATTCGTTTGTCCAAAGGGATGTTTTGTTTGTTCAAGGAACTAATGGTGATCCTCCAGGCTGTGAGGCATTTAGGAAGATAGGAATGAAGCAGAGGATTGTGCAGCGTTCTGGGGATGTTCTCCAGGGTTCTGCAGAACAGTGCTGTGTTCCTTGGAAGCCGAGGTGGTCATTTATTCTGCACATAAGTGTAAGGCAAAAATTAAGCACGGTCCTGGGCATAAATCTAGAGAAATACAAGTTTTAACACAGCAAATATCAAATTTTCTTTTTCTTTTATATCTAAGAACTACATAGGAGAATGCTTCAAAAGTTTGTAAAAAAGTGGAATTAAGAGATACGTTTATTTTAGTGCAAAAAGTTCTGAAATCCATGCATACAAGGGGTCTTTGAAAAGTTCATGGAAAGCACATATTATGAAAAAAAAAACTATCCATGAATTTCATACATTTTTGCACCCAAACTTATCATTTTATTCCATTTTCCATGAACATTTTGAAGTACCCTTGTTATTTCTTCTAAAAAAATGGGCTATATACGAGCATTTTGGTTGAACGTACCACTACGAGGTTTTTAATGAAAGAGGTAAACTATGTTACATTAACTCATTTGAGAAGTAAAGAACAAATAATACATTGTAAATTGGCGACACCTACTTTACTAGGAGGTCAAGTGACAATATCTCTAAGGCATCATCCAGTGGTCCAGGTGGTGAGACACGTGGATGTGACTTACTGTGGAAACAGAGTGGCTTCTCCTGGTCCAGGATCTTTGGTGGAAAAGCACAAGAGAAGAAGGAAGAGGTCTCTGGAACAGCTGCCACGTTCCTTTTGGCACACAGAGAGCTTTCTTTCCACTTAGTCTCACGTGAAGGCTGATCTGCAAGACTTTCCTGATTAGCATTTAATCTTTGCCTCCCTGTCCTTTTCTTTCCCGAACTTGAATCAATATTTTTATGGGTACATGTGTATCTACTTTCTCTTAATTGACTGTGTGTTTATCTTATTTCCTCCATTAAATTGTGAGATTCCTGGGGGTAAAAACCATGTCTAATCTATACTCTAAATTCCCCTTAGCACCCGGCACAGAACACTGCACTTTGGCTAAATGAAATCACAACTCAGAGTGAGACGCCAGGGCCTCTGGCAGTGCAGACTTGGATGGAGTCTATGAGTTCCAGGTGAGTCAGATCCAAGGCGGCTTTTCTTTGAGCTCTCTCCAGCTTTTTCTGGGAACAGCTGCTGAGGGATGGTCAGAAGGAGGTGAGTTAAGCTTTAATTGGTTCCTGAGGTCTGCAATTTCCTTTGTGATCTGAACATGATGGAGGGAATTTGAAATGGACTCTGATATTGAATCAGTAAACAGAGAATGGAGCAAAAAATTAGATTGATCAAGAGACTTTCTAAAAACAGCACACTCTATAAAAGTAAGGATTATTTCTCAGAAAAATCTTAGTGTGTTTCCAGCTCTGGAATTTTTGATATTACATCTGATAGTTTCTCTCTTCTATATTGTAGGAATTCCTAAGCAGAACAGTTTAGTAGGCTATGATTTCTACTTTTTTCTTCTTCTTTTCTTCCTTGCCTCCTCCTCCTTCCCCTCCCCCTTCCTCACCGGCCCCTTCCTCTCCTTTTCCTCCTTCCCCCTCTCCTTCTCCCTGTCCCTCCCATCTCCTCCTTCTTCTTCTTCACCCAGGTACATTTCTAATTGCTGATTTTAAAGTACAGGCTGTTCAGATTCGTTGCACATTTCTTATATGGATTGCGTATTTTTCTGTTGTTTGATTTCCTTATAAATTCTGAATATAAATGCTTTATCAGATGAATAGTTTGCAAATATATTCTTATATATCAATGTTCACTCAATTTTTGTTCCTTTGCTGTGCTTCTTAGTTTGATAGAATCCCATTTGTCTAGTTTTTGTTTTGTTTTGTTGCCTGTAATTTTAGGTTCTTACCCAAAATTGTTGCCTAGGCCTTGCTTGAAATGTTTCCTCTAAGCTTTCTTCCAGTAGTTTCAGGTATTACATTTAGAGTTTTTTTTTTCTTAAAGAATTTTTTATTTATATAAAGTGATCATATTTCATATCTACAGATTCAAGAGCATAGTGACACTTGCCACCCTACCTTCCCTCCCACCCAAATGCCACCCTTCTTCCTCCTTCCTTTGTTATTTTTTCTTTTAATTATTTTAAAAGATTTTATTTAGTTAGTTGATGGGTAGAGTTATACTGAGAGAGAGACAGAAAGATCTTCCATAAAGAGGAAGAATTAAATATTTGGCTAGTCAATAAAGTAAAGTAATGATATTCTAGACATAATGATTCCTTCAAGATTTCGCTTCAAAAGAAAATTGAAACTTAAAATACTTCATATTGAGATATTTCCCTGTCAGAGTATATTTGTCAGAATGTATTTGTCATCTTGATGGTTAGATAGGTTTTTGGAGAGCAACAGTCCTACTATAACTCCTTGCCAGTCTTGAAAGCATAGAAATAAAGTGGTATATGTTGAAGAGTAAACATTCATGCCACTTTTTAGTTAGCTATCCATAAGCTTATCTTTTTCTAGCTTTACCGACCACCCTAGGGAAAATACATTGCTAATTCAGATACTGCTTTGGTCACAAATCAAATGAGCATGCTGAATTGTCAATGAACCTAAATCTAGGTTCCATTTTTGTCTGATAGGTGCAAATAATAAGCAAAACCCTTTGATCAAGCTCCTGAGCTCCTTCTCTTTTCCAGTGCTTTGGTCGTGTTCACAGTTGGCACCAGCTCTTTCTCTGAGACCTCATCTGTCTCTCAGAACGTAGATGCGTGGAGAGGAAAGTACGGTGTTCTGCAAGTATGAAAGCGAAGCCATGATTGGGTGTTAAGTTCCAAGTCTTGTTATAAACTATCTTTTACCAATGTTTGTCTTTTATGTAAGAAATTTTGAGTTCTGGTCTAGCTGTGAATGAAGTGGTGTTTTAATTCTCATTCTGCTAAAGTGTCTGTGTGAAACCCTCTCAGGGTCCTTATAGCTGCAGGAACCTCACCATCATTCCTAACAATGTTTGTAATGCAGTTTCCTTAAGGCTGGCCTTCTCAGGAGTGATGGAAATAAGGCTGCCAATTGAAGACAATAAGAAATGGGAGAGAGAGAGAGGAGGAGGGGGAGAGAGAGAGAGAGAGAGAGAGAGAGAGAGAGAAGTGAAATTATGCTCATATTAGAAAACTTTACCATTCATGTGATAACTTGTTGATTTCTGTGTAAGGAAATTTGGCCAGAATTTCTCAGCGTCTCGTTTTGCATGGTTTTGTGCTTTCTTACGTTTCTTTTGAAGCTTCCTGGGCTTGAAAATTGGGAACTCAAATGAAGAAAAATCTGTTTCTGTGAATTTCCCCATACCAGCCAAGATCCTCTTACGTCACCCCTATTTGATCCAGGCTCCAAGGAATGATAGATGGCATCTCTTTCCATCCCTGACATCTCTGTGATGTGGCTTGGGAAGTCAGAATATTATGAACAAAACTCTATAAATTTCTAGTATCAGTTGTTTCAAAATAAAGGCAACATAGACTTATTGTAATCATTAAGTGAGTCATTTTGTTTCTTAAGTTAAACTTCTTTACAATTTTATTTGTTGTAGTAAAAATAAGGAAAAAACACAGATTATAGGCTACCAATAGGATGGTATTAAAAATAATTATGATTCTGGCATTGTGGCATAGCAGGTAACTTTGCTGCCTACAATGCTGGCATCTCACATGGGCACCATTCATGTCCTAGCTGCTCCACTTCCAATTCAGCTCCCTGCTACATCTTTGGCCTGGGAAAACCAGCCAAAGATGACCCAAGTGCTTGAGTCCCTGCCACCCACGTGGAATACCTGGTTGAAGCTCCTGGCTCCTGGTTTTGAACTGGCCCAGCCCTGGCCATGGCAGCCATCTAGGAAATGAACCAGCAGATGGAAAAAGCAATCTATCTCTGAATATCAAATAAATAAATAAATATTTTTTAAAAAAATATATTAGCCTGGGGCCTCACATTGTGGTGCAACAGGTTAAGCCTCTGCCTCTGATGCCAGCGTCTCACATGGGTGCCATTTCAAATGCGCCACTTCTGATCCAGCTCCCTGCTAACGTGCTTGAGAAAGCAACAGAAGACAGCTCAGATACTTCAGTCCCTGCCACTCATATGAGATACCAGGATGGGGTTTCTAGCTCATGACTTCAGCTTGACCCAGTCTGGGCTGTTATGGCCATTTGGGGAGTCAACAAGAAGATGGGAGATCTCTCTGTCCCTCTCTTCCTGTATCCCTCTCACTGCTTCCCTCACTCCCTCTCTTTCTGTAACTCTTTCAAATAAATAAATAAATATTTAAAAAATTATTAGCTGTAAGAGGAAATTGGCGATAGTATTCTTGGCTTTGTCTCTTTATTTTTCACCTGCCTTACTGTCATGTCAAAATTGGAAGACAGTTCTTCCCCCAAAACTAGTTAAATGCAAAAAAATAGTCAGATCATAGATACTTTGAGTTCAGCACATATAAACACATAGATTTTAGGTTTAGGTAAAAGTGTGGAAGAGAAATAAAAGTTACACTAGTAAACTACACTATGGAATTTGGTGTCAAAATATATTTAGTTACACACAGTTTAGATAAGTGAGATTAAATAAAGGAAGAAAGAGAATAAAATTCAACACACAGATTTTACGAGAAGTAAACTATTATTTTCTTTTAGAAATGGACAGTTGGTGCTTTAGGCTCAAGGAAATCCAGTAGTTGTACCTGATTCCCTTTCTAGATAACTATTCCTTGACAGATTTAACAGGATGAGGATAGGAGTTGATTATAATTTCAATTCCCACTGCTGTTTTGGAAACTATAATTAGAGAAAAGAGGACCAAAACTAATCTTTCAAGGCTTGTAAAGGACAAAAACAAAAAACCTTGGCTGCATTTAATCCCCTAGGCAAATATTTCTATTAGCACCCAGTTGGGCAAGGGGAAGAAAGTTTTTGTTGAGGAAACTAATCATTGGTGGCTTTGAGCTCCAAAGGACTCACTATAATCTAACACAAAATATAGGAAAGTAGGACCTATGTCACCTACCTTTGTTCTTCATTGATCACATTCATTTTATTATTTGGATTAGGTATTTAATAAACATTGAATATCTTTTTAGTGACTCCATGCAAGATACACACTTGGAAGCTTCCTATATGTGCACAAATATTCATGTACCTTAGCTGTATCACTCTGAAATACAACCCATTGTTCAGTTTATAATGGAACTTAATACTTGATGTGATTAAATAGATACCAGTTTACAATCACTCACCATAGAGCTGAATAAATTAATCTTAAGAAAGGGGTTCAGAAGTATTTATGTTAAGTTTCGAAAGTTGGAGAAAATTGAATCTGAAGGAAGATTTGACAGGCCACTTTGATAGTTAGCACAGATGAGACCCCTTGTCACTAAACTTGTACAACAGTAGTCCTTTTGGTGCTTGATATCAACAGATACATTTTCACAAATACAAGGTAGATGTAGATACAGCACCCAAGCCATCTTATCATTTGTGTGAATTAAATAATGTACTCAGCATACAGAAAATGATGACTTTTTTTTAGTTGTGCTGTGCAGATTTTATCTTAGTTATTTTTTGGCTGTAATTCTGCCATTCAGAGACACTCTGACCTGATCACCAAGTCTCAAATGCATTCATGTGTATGAACTAAATCTTCCAAAATACAATTGTTGTCAAGAAGTTCTGAGTTCTTTTTGAAGCCTATTTCAAGCCAGTTATTATTACTATTCTACTTGCTGATTTGAAATGAATGTAATTCTCAGTAAGAGGCAAGTTTCATGATCCTATAAGCAGTGGCAGGTAAAGGACAATGATTCATGTCAGCATTTCAAAGATGTTTTTCATTCATTTCAGAAGGTCTTTGGAATAACCCTAGTGACTCTGGTTTTTGGTCTGAGTATTCTTTAAGTAGGAGTTATGAGTCTGATCCAAGTTCATGGATATCAGAGCTTTGTAGTCTCAACGGCTTCCATGTTCATGAGAAAAACACTTGATTTAATGCTCTACTATAACCATATTAAACTTTAGAACTTTTAAGCAAGTTACACCATATCTTCCTTTTGCACTGCCCCTGCAAATTATACGCCTGGTCCTGTTGCCAATATCCCACCTTCTTAACCACAAGTAAATTAGTTATAGGATAATTACAAATTGAAGGAAGATAGAGGGAGAGAAAAAAGAAAGTCAGGAGAAAAATCTATGGATGTGTAGATATAATGAAAACGTAGAAAGAAGCAGATCCAAAGAAGAATCAAGAACCAGAGTATGAATGGTTCCAGGGAGCAAGAGAATACTGGAGAGAAAGCAAACTTTTACTCCAATAGCTTTTTTTTTGACAGGCAGAGTTAGACAGCGAGAGAGGGACAGAGAGAAAGGTCTTCCTTCTGTTGTTCACCCCGCAAATGGCCGCTACGTCCGGCGCTGCGCTGATCCGAAGCCAGGAGCCACGTGTTTCCTCCTGGTCTCCAAGTGCAGGGCCCAAGCACTTGGGCCATTCTCCACTGCCTTCCCGGGCCACAGCAGAGAGCTGGACTGGAAGAGGAGCAACCGGGACAGAATCTGGCACCCCGATCGGGACTAGAACCTGGGGTGCCGGTGCCGCAGGTGGAGGATTAGCCTAGTGAACCATGGTGCTGGCCTACCCCAATAGCTTTTAAGACTCCAGCTCCAAAGTCCTTTTGGAAATTCTGTAAGAATCTTCCTTCTCCTTTCAAATAATCTTACATTTCCTTTGGACTAGTTTAAATGTGTTCCTGATGCGTTTGCTTTATTTAGCTTGTTACACAATTGCTTCAAGAAGTATTTGCATTGCTCCTCCCAAAGCCATGCCCTCATTTATTGTGTACGTGGAATCCATATCAATCTTTTTCTAAGAATTATTTATTTATTTTGAAAGTCAGAGTTACAGGGAAAGGGGACAGGTCTACAGTTACAAGGAGCTTCTGCCAGGTCTCGCATTTGGCTGGCAGGGGCTGAAACACTGGGGCTACCATCTGCTGCGTTTCCAAGACCACTAGCAGGGAGCTTAATCAGAAGTGGAGCAACAGAGACATGAACAGATCCCCGTATGAGGATGCCAGCGCTGTATGTGGTGGCTTTATCCGCTATGCCACAACACTGGCCCCCCAGACTGATCTTCAAAAAGACAGAAGTCTGTTTGAAATCACACACAGGATTTCTGTTCCATGTGGAACAAAATTCAAGCTCCTCAGCAAGACTAAAATGTCTCACCTGATACAACAGCCCCTTCCCTCTTCTCTGAGCACCTTCATCACAGAACTGCACCATCCCCGCAGGTGTTGCTCTGGCTCCTCTACTGGGCTCGCTTTCTGCCATGACTCTGCCACTTGCTTTCTCTACAATATCTTCTTTCACTCAAGGTCAGTTCCTTCCTATAGAGAAATCCTAAAAGTAGACTGCTTGATTCAAATATATGTTTCAGATTTTGATAAAAGTCTCTAAGTTCCTTTTCATAACCTAACAACTTACCAGCAAAATATGGTAGTGTTTGTGTCCCCCAACAATGCTGACACAGGCTAAGGCTGTCAAATATCTTAAACTTTGCTTTGGCTCTACAAATCTTTTTATGCTTCTGGCCGGCATTGTGACATAGTGAGTTAAGCTGTGCCTTTGATGCTGGCATCCCATATAGGCACTGGTTTGAGCTGTTCCACTTCTGATGCAGCTCCCTGCTGATGTTTGGGTAAGCAGCAGAAGATGGCCCAAGTCCTTGGGCCCCTGTTCCCGCATGGGAGAACTG
This sequence comes from Sylvilagus floridanus, assembly GCA_949820135.1. Lineage (NCBI taxonomy): Eukaryota > Metazoa > Chordata > Mammalia > Lagomorpha > Leporidae > Sylvilagus > Sylvilagus floridanus. Next base: position 15,529,481 of record OX463243.1, read on the forward strand.
TATGAAGTATAGGGCTCTTGTCTTCAGCCTGACCCAGCCTTGGCTGTTGTGGCCATTTAGGGAGTGAGCCAGCAGACGGAAAATGTCTCTCCCTCTCTGTCTCTCTTTGTATGTGTAACTTTTAAATAAACAAATCTTAAAAAATATTTATGCTTCATTATTTTCCATAAGATAAAGCACAATTACCCACTGTATTCCTTTCAATTTCTGAACCATCTGTGTCCTTACTTCCACTGCCGTGGAGATTATATTCTTTTTCTAGTACACACATCACTCACTGCCACTTTTCCACTGTCAGCACTTTGCCCAGCTTATATTCATCATTCAATCCTCAGCTCAAGGAAAACCCTTCTCTGAAAACAGGACCTAGACTGGCAGCTCCTCCCACGTGGGATCCAGAGCATCTGGTATGTCCTTACCATCAGACACATAACTTTGAATTTTGATTGCATGTTGCATTCCCTCCAGCCCACTATAGCCCATATGCAAATTGAGGGAGAGCATCATGCTGATCTTCATGAAAACTAACTCTGTCAGTGCCAAGCATATTTGGGGAATTTGGTCATTGTCCTCCACTGCTACTAAAGAATCCATAGCAAGATTCCAATTTCTCTGCTACTGCAATCTGGGATGGGTGGGGCAATAACAATAGCAGCAGCTATGACCTGTGTACTGCTTTTCTAGGCCAAGAATCAACCCAAGCACTTTGATGTGGCAGCTCCTCAGGCCTCATGACAATCCTACCAGAGTCACATACAGTTCCACTTTAGAGGGGAGAAACAAATGCACTGCACATAGCAGCTAACGAAATTTTTCAAATTCTCACTAATGATAAAGAGCTGACATGAATCTAGCCAATGCAAAGGTTTAAGCATTATTCTTCTGCTGTCTTTCACTCATTTTGTTGAAAATATGTTCCAGTGATTTCTGGAAATGAGGCTTACTTTTGGGGGCCCTGGTTCCCACAGTGAGGTTAGAAAGCATCAGTGGTGCCTGTTTCCATGAGATGCTCTTGCTATATACATGTTTTCATCTGAACCTCCTCATTAGGAAATGATTACCAAGTGAATGGCAACAGTATGAGAAAATGTGTCCCTTATTTCTTTGCAAACGAAAAGGTCTGGTGGAAGGAAGGGTACTCAGCTGGAGGCTGCAACTGAAGAAGAAAATGAACATAAACAGAATCTGTAAGTGGTGAACATGAGCTGCCATCTCAAAGATAGTCAAAAATCTCTCATCTTATCATATGGTAATGGTGCAATAAATAATATTAAATGATTAAAAATCAATGAATGGATTTTGTGATTCTTCCTACTTTTCGAGTCTTTCCATGGCTTCTCAGAACATCAAGCCTTCTCCTTAATGCACCGTTATCATAACTACATTATCTTTTTATTTGGTATTTTGTTTCTGGTGGTTTTTTTTTTGTTTTTGTTTTTAAAGATTTTACTATTTATTTGAGAGGTAGAGTTAGACAGTGAGAGGGAGAGACAGAGAGATCTTTCATCTGCCCCAAATGGCTGCAATGGCTGGAGCTGGACCGATCTGAAGCCAGGAGTCTAGAGCTTCTTCTGGGTCTCCCACATGGGTGCAGGAACCCAGACACTTGGGCCGTCTTCCACTGCCTTCCCAGGCCATTAGCAGGGGGCTGGATAGGAAGTGGAGAAGCTGGGACATGAACAGGTGTCCATATGGGATGCTGGTGCCACAGATGGAGACTTAGCCTACTGTGTAGGGCCCAGGACTGTGGCACAGTGGATTAAAGCCCAGCCTACAATACCGGCACTCCATATGGGCACTGGTTCGAGTCCCAGCTGCTCCACTTCCAATCCAACTCTCTGCTATATTTCAGAAAGCAGTATAAGATGGCCCAAGACTTTGGGCCCCTGCACCCATGTTGGAAACCCAGAACAAACTCCTGGCTCCTGACTCCAGATCAGATCAACTCTGGCTGTTGCAGCCATTTGGGGAGTGAACCAGCAGATGGAAGAACTCACTCTGTCTCCACCTCTCTCTGTAACTTGGTCTTGCAAATAAATAAATAAAAATAAATAAATAAAATAAAACCCTGCCTAGAGGCTGGTGGTGTGGTACAGTAGGCTAAGTTGTTTCTGTTTTAGATTTTGATTTTTCTACTTTTATTTTATACTATTACAGTTGATATGTTTATGATAATCAACTGCCTCCAAATGGTTTTCCAAGGCTGGAAAGGAGTACAGATGAGAGAGAGGGGCAGAGAGAGGTATTAGACCAACAGGGAGAGAGTTTGTTCATTTTATAGACCAGCAATGTCCAGTAGAAATGAGCCACACATGTAATTTTAAATTTTAAAGTAACCACAGTAAAAGGTAAAAAGGAACAGGTGATATTTTAGTAACATGTTTGGTTCATTCAAATATACTAATATATGCAAACCTAACAGTGCAAAACATAATCAATACTAAGCTTATTAATTAGAAATGCTACATTTTGCTTACTGAGTATTCAAGATCTTCTGCATATTGTGTGTAGACTTACAGCACATCTCATTTCAACTGAAAAGTTCAGTTTTTCAGTCGAGTCGCATTTCCAGTGCTATATAACCCACATGGTAATTAGTGGCTACCATATTTGAGAGTGCAGTCACAAAGAAATCATGAAAAAGATGTTTGTTCCATCCTCATTGCAATGCAAGAGTATATTGGAGGGCTATTAGCCTTGGAAAGCACACTCCAATTCTTTGCCTTCTGTGTCTGCTTCTCCATGGCTCATTTAAAAAAAAAAAAATGGGACTGAGCAAGACAGAAGATATTCAGTATAATGGTCTTAACAATTCAAGTGTGGTTTATTCTCTGATGAAGGCCAACAACCACAGTAAATTGGAACATTCTGGGTATCCCTGGTGCTCAGAGCAAGAGCCATCCATATTTGGCACAAAAGCTGGATTCCCACAGTGAGAAGAGATAGAAAACAAGAATACTGTCCTTGTACCAGTAAGTGGGACTAGAGCAACGATCCGTGAAATGGTGTCCTGGAAACTCCATCCCTGGCGCTCCTTCTGTAATTGTTTTTAAAATGGGGGTGAAGTAAAAAGCATTTTGCAGATCTTTTGCTAACCACCCGCTGGAAAATGTGAACACAGCAGTCACCTACTGCAAAGAGATCTTCAATGATTGGCTGCAGCATGAACCTGTACCTGCACTTCCCAGTGAAATGGGTTCTTCACTCTACACAGGTGGCTGAATCGGAAAAGTGGTCTTCATTACAATCTATCTGCCTAATTTGTAAATTCTAAGTTTGAAGTTTGTGACCAATGAATAGCTTCAGAATCATACTTGGGTTGCCATATGCCCCCTATCAAATTTTGAGTCTAACATCCTACTTTGCTTTTGTTGATGGGTGTCTAAAGTTGATGGGGAGCCTGAGGATATTCACTGCCTCGCTTGGAACATTGGGAAATGATGCCATGAAGGAAGAAGAAATTTTCGCTGTTTCAAGGAGAAACTATGAGATATGAAAATTGATTTAAATTTTTTGATTTATATTTAATGTGAATATTTCATGCCTAATAAACAAGTCATTCTCAGCAACAACAATGAAAAAATAAATTTGGGGGGTGCCAGTGCTGTGGCATAGTAGGCTAAGCTTCCACCTGCAGCACTGGCATCCCATATGGGCGCCAGTTCTAGTCCCATCTGCTCCTCTTCCTATCCAGCTCTCTGCTATGACCTGAGAAACATTGGAAGTTGACTTTAGTGCTTGGGCCCCTGTACCCATGTGGGAGATCCGGAAGAAGCTCCTGGCTCCTGGTTTTGGATCGGCTTAGCTCTGGCTGTTGTGGCCATCTGGGGAGTGAACCAGGCGATGGAAGACCTTTCTCTTCATCTCTTCATCTCTTCATCTGTTCATCTCTCTCTCTCTCTTTCTCTCTCTCTCTCTTTCTCTCTCTCTCTCTCTAACTCTGTCAAATAAATAAATAAAATATTTAAAAAAGTATTTGATACCAGTCAAATAGTGTTGATCTCTAAGCAATACTTTGCAAGAGGTAACAGCTTCTGCACCAACATTTCTAGTAAAGCAAAATAACTTTTTTTGTTAGCATACTATACTCCTACATGTTAATTGGTTTTTTGATTATTTTCATTATGTTATGTGATTTTTGTGATTTATTATCTAGCTTCCTAAATCTGTGTTGAACTGTACATAGTCTGCCAATCAATGAAACAGTTCAGATTTTCCTTTAATTAGATGTTACGTTTCTAAAATTTTTTTATCATTTGCAAGTGTTTTCTTTACATAAACATCATTTTATTCATATAATGTCTACTATGATATTTTTTGATCTTTTCCCAAAATACTAATAGTCTTATATTTTCATTCTGTCATTTTGTCCTTTGTAAGTTGAAATAGTGGGCTGGACATTTGGCCTAACAGTGAAGATGCACGTGGTCCACATCAGAGCATCTGGGTTTAATTCCTCGTTCTGGCTCCTGACTCCTTTCCACCCACAACCCTGGGAGGTAGCAAAGATGACTCAATTGATTGAGTCTCTGACACACATGTGGGAGAATGCATTGAGTTCCTGATTCCTGGCTCTGGCTTCAGTCCAACACTGGCCATTGCAAGCACTGGGGAGCAAATTTAATGGGAGCTCACTCTATCTTTCTCTCTTCCCCCTCCATCTCTCTTTCTCTTTCTTTCTTCCTTCCTTCCTTCCTTCCTTTCTTGACATGCAGAGTGGACAGTGAGAGAGAGAGAGACAGAGAGAAAGGTCTTCCTTTGCAGTTGGTTCACCCTCCAATGGCCGCCGCAGCCGGCACACTGCAACCAGAACAGAATCCAGTGCCCCAACCAGGACTAGAACCCGGTGTGCCAGCGGCGCTAGGCGGAGGATTAGCCTATTGAGCCACGGCGCCGGCCCCCCTCCATCTCTTTCTCACACACTCACTTACACACAAGCTTTCTCTATCACTTTCTAATATAATAAAATAAAAATAATCTATGATATTCATAATCTCTCTCAATTCATTCTTTTTTAATTTTTAATTTACTTAATTCTTCCTTTTTGTGCCTCTATAGCTACATATAAGGTGACTTACTTCTTTGCATCTCTTAAACATTTTACTTTAATTTACTTTATGATTGTTAATTTACTATGGGAGATAACTACTGTTAGGTTGGAAAATCTTCCAACGGATTCTATTCTAACATTGCAGTAGGTTAACTCTCAGTGTCATACATGCGTTTATTTTAATGTCTAAGTTGAGTTCTATGAAATAATACAAATAACATCCATTTCCACCCCCATTGAATATCATTTGTTTTTCACTGCTAACATGGGAAATGATTCCTTCCTTCTCAAGCCCTGTGTTGAGCCGATGGGGATATTATTTTTGTTCTCTTACTTGGTCGTGGTATCAATGTTGTTAACCTAGGAATTATCTCAAACATATGAAAAACGTGGAGAAATTTATGACCAAAAGATTACTGAGTCAATTGCCTGCAGCTGGGGCATGGACATATGTCTGGGAACAAAAAAAAGGGCTAATGGTGAGGAATCCCCAACTTAAAGGGAAATATGGGAGTCATCATTTGTCCTTTGTAGAATGTGTAGAGTCTAATATTCTTCAAGGAAAGGGTAGGAAATCCTGAGGATCAGGCATATAAGTTAAATATGAGTTTAGAGTACCAGAGGAGATTAGATTCTCAGCCATCCTGTACCCCCTATAAGATCAGAGTGGGACACTAAAGACTGGTGTACTGACATTTGAATTGATGTGATAGTCTTGAATTCTCCTATGTTTTGAACCTCTGTCACTGGAAAAATGATACCCTCCTCCCTATTTGAAAATAATGCACAGGCCTCTGCTTTACAAGACATGTGCTCTCTTTGTTATCTTCTATGTTTCTCATCATAGCCATCATACCCAATAGGTAGATTCAAGTCAAAAACATGTATGTCCTGTCAAACAATCAATACAGTTGTCTTCATCCTGCGAATAGTAGTAGATAGAGTTGAGGTTACACAAAGGAGGCAAGAAAGAAAACACTGGACAAGTGTGTCCTCTACCAGGATATTCCTTGTTAATCTCTTGCTCAAACTTGCCTGTAAATGGACAGTTAGAGTCATAGCAATGTGAGAAGAACATGGTAACCAGAGGCTTGGATCATGTGATTATACCTTTGTCTAAGCCGATAGAATGTGCAACACTAAGAATTAACCCACCTATAAAGTATGGTTCCAAGGAGATAACGTTGTGTCAATGTAGGTTCATCAGTATTATTAACTGTATCACTCTGGCAATGGATATCAATAGTGTGTGATATTGTGTATTCATAAAGTCAAGGTGTGCATGGGAAATCTCTGTAAATTCCAATCCATTTTCTGTGGAACTAAAACTACTTTAACGCTACAGCCCATTAAAAAATTAAAAGCTAAACAGCACTTTTAAGAACAATAATATGTTACATACCTGGGGATATATCCAAAGGAAATGAAAGCATATGAAAGAGTTATATGTATTCCCATGTTCATAGTAGCTCAATTCACACTAGTTAAGATATGTAACCAACCTAGATTTCCACGAACTGATGACTAGACAAAGAAAATGTGGCATATATGTGTGATGGAATATTACTCAGCCATAAAAATGAATGAAATCCTGACATTTACAACAAAATGGATGCAACTGGAAATTTTTATGTCAAGTGAAATGAAATGACACAAAAAGAAATATATCATGTTTTCTCTTGTGGTAGTTAATATATAGAGAGATATAATACTATAGTTTTATTGATCTGTGATTATTTTAAAATTTACTAATATGAGTGAGATGGACATCTTTTCATTTGATTATTGTTTATAGCCCTTGCTTATATTCCTGCTGATCTATGCTGTTTTTACTTTTTTATGTTGAACTCTTTATTTAGTGGAGCATTAAACCTTTGGCTATAGCATAAATTAAAAATATGCTATCTCAAAAACTGAAAAAGAGAAAAAGGAGAGAGGAGGAAGTGGAGACTATGAACCAGTTTAAATACGTTCTATTTGTATTAATATCACATTAACATGAGAATTTTCTTGTAGTAATTATACATTTGCTGAGACCCTAAGAATCTAATTTATTAATAAATTCCTTAAAAAAGAGCAAGATAAATAAGTGAGCTGCACGTAATTATATGAAAAAGAATACAAAACACTAACTCAAAGGGCTATAACTGGAACATTTGAGTAACGAAATACATAAAGTGGTATTTAAATATACCTCAAAGCATAATATAACATGAGTCCTTGCTGATATAAATAAACAATTTAACAAATGAATTAATGGAGGAGGAGAGACAAAGCTCTCATGGAGGAAAATTCCACATAGTCTACATAGCTACTCTGCCTTTCAGCAAGCAGAGTACAACTTTCCACTCTTGGTTGGGGGTTACATACACTGAGTTTCTGTCCAAAAGTGCAGCATGTAATGAAACAGCCTCACCAACACTGCTCAGCCAGGTGATCACGGTCAATATCAACAGTAATAAATTATGCTGATAGTATGATTGATTGCTCTTAGGTGGTGAAAATTGAATGTTACATCTGTGGTGTTCCTCCCCAAAACAAGATAAATTCAATTGAGGCTCAGTTTACAAAATATCCGGTCAATATTCTTCAAAACTGTCAAGTTCATCAAAAACAGAAAATCAGAGAAACCCTTACCAAGTGGACATGTGACTAGTAAATCCAGCATAATTTTCTAGAAAAAATCCTAGAAGAGTTAATGAATTATAGGAGAAAATTGAGGAAACATGGATGTTAGCAATGTGTCAGTTATGGTCCATTAATTGTACAAATGATCCAGAGTGCTAATATATATAGTAAAAAACAAACAAAAACATCTTAATTTTCATATGTGGAACTGACAGCTTCTGGTTTGATTATTTTTTAAAATCCTGTCTGTATTCCTGAAGAACAGTGATTTTTCTACTGTTTACTTGTTGAATTCTTTATTTTGTGGACCATTAAGCCTTTGAATATAAAATAAATTGAAAGTATACTATTGCAAAAAAATAAAAGAGAAAAGAAAGAAAGGAAAGAGGGGTAGAAGGAGGGAGGAAGGGAAGTATTGTTATATTCTTGGAACTGCATCTTTGAAATATATGAAATCTATTCTTTTTATAATATTAGAACAGTATAGAAAAAAGAAACAAAAGGAAGGAATGAAAGAAGGAAAAAGAGAGGGAGGGAGGGAGGCAAGAAGTAGGAAGGAGGGAGAAATGGGATATCATTATATTCTTAGAACTGTATATATGAAAAAATAATAAAAAAGAAAATTTAATAAGGGAGACTATGCATAGTATAGCTCAAGTCTCTACTATTTTCACAATAATCTGTAAATATTAAATGATTATAAAATAAAATATTTATCAACGACATTATTTTATAAATAAATCTTTTTTTCTTTCTTTCTTTCTTTCTTTCTTTCTTTCTTTCTTTCTTTCTTTCTTTCTTTCTTTCTTTCTTTCTTTATTTTTTTGACAGGCAGAGTGGACAGTGAGAGAGAGAAACAGAGAGAAAGATCTTCCTTTTGCCGTTGGTTCACCCTCCAATGGCTGCCGCGGTTGGCGTGCTGCGGCCAGTGCACAGCGCTCCGATGGCAGGAGCCAGGTGTCAGGTGCTTTTTCCTGGTCTCCCATGGGGTGCAGGGCCCAAGCACTTGGGCCATCCTCCACTACACTCCCGGGCCACAGCAGAGGGCTGGCCTGGAAGAGGGGCAACCGGGACAGAATCCGGCACCCCGACCGGGACTAGAACCCGGTGTGCTGGCTCCGCAAGGTGGAGGATTAGCCTGTTGAGCCACGGCGCCGGCGAATGACATTATTTTAGAAAACATGACCAATTTTAAGCCATATACAGAAAACTTCACTTTAAATATATGGATAAATGTAGATCTAGAATTGAAAGATGAAAAAAGACATATCATGCAAACATCAATCAAAAGAAATAAGAAGTAATTGCATTAATTCTAGGTAATGTAGATTCTAGAGCAAATAAAATTTACAAAAATAGAGAAGGATATTACACAGTAATAGAAAGGTCTGTCCAACAGTAAGATACACAATCTTAATTGTGCATGTACCAAATATCATAGATACAAACTATGTGGGAAAAAAAACTGTAAAAACTGAAAGAATAAATTTAAAAGTTCAGGATTAGACTGGGGAAATTCAAGAGAACATTGTCATAACTGATAGACACAGTAGGCAGAAAATCAGAATGGTTAAAGAAAATCTCAACACCATCAGATACATTATTTGCAAATATCTGAGGATATATACAAGACAGCTCATATCCTGGACTATAAATAAATTTCAATTAAATTTAGAAGACTTATTAATAGAGAGTGTGTATCTGAACATAAGGGAAAAAACTAGCAGTTGATAACAAAAAACTGTCTGGGATATCTCCAGGACATAGCACATGGGACAAGGGGAAAGTCTCAAAAAAAAAAAAATTAAACTGAATGAAAACAAGAATAAAACATTTTAAAATTGCTGAGACAAAGATAAAGGTGTGTTGAAAGAAAAATTTCCCTCTTCCAGGCCAGCCCTCCGCTGTGGCCCGGGAGTGCAGTGGAGGATGGCCCAGGTGCTTGGGCCCTGCACCCCATGGGGAGACCAGGAAAAGCACCTGGCTCCTGGCTCCTGCCATCGGACAAGCGCGGTGCGTTGGCCGCAGCGCGCCAGCCGCTGTGGCCTTTGGAGGGTGAACCAACGGCAAAAGGAAGACCTTTCTCTCTGTCTCTCTCTCACTGTCCACTCTGCCTGTCAAAAAAAAAAAAAAAAAAAGAAAAAAATTTATAGCATTAAACATGAATATTACAAGAGAAAAAATTTTCAGGTCATGATATTAGGTTACATTTCAAGAACCTATGAGAACAAAAGAAATGTAAACTCAGCACAAGAAAAGAAACAGTAAAGATAGCAACAGAATAAGACAAAATTTAAAACATAGAAACAACAGGGAAAATTATGAAAATAGAGCTGATTATGTGAAAAAAGGGCAATTATCAATCCTTTGTTAAGGTAAAGGGAGAGAAGGTACCCTTCTGGACTGAAGCAAGAAATGTATAACAAACCCTGTAAACACCAAAAGTATAATAAGAGAATATAATTGATAAATTGAGACATATAAATTTGACAATCTATATGAAAGCAATTAGTTCTTGAAAATACCAAATTTCTACAGCTATCTCAACATGAAACAGATAATTTTGAATAGTTCTATTACTATTAAGCAAATTTAATTCACAATTTAAAAATTCCAAAAGAAAAAAAAAATGTATCTCCAAGTCCAAAGGCTGTCATTGGAGAATTCTACCTAATACTTAAAGAGAAATTAACACAGATTTGAAACAATCTACTTTAGAACATAAAAAGGAAAGGACAATTTTCAGATGAAAATCACACATAAAGAGAAAAATACAGACCAATTTTCCTCATCAAAGCTGATGCAAAATGCTGAACAACATATTAGTAAATCTAATTCAACATTGAAAAAAAGGATTATATACCATGACCAAGTGGGGTATATTCCAGGATGCAAGGATGATTTGGCATCCCAATATCAATCAGTGTAATCCATCATGCTAACAGACTAGGAGGAAAAGCAAAATAATCATACCAATTGATGCAGAAAAGCGTTTGACAAAACTATATATTCAGGAAAAGGAAAAACTCTCAGAAAAATAGGTATAGAGGAAACATAAGCTCATAAAGAGTTTCTACAAAATAAGTCATAGTTAACATTGTACTGAATGATGAAAATTAAAACAGTTTTCTCTATTTTTGAGGACAGGCAAGAATATTTTCACGCACCACTCTTAGTCAATACAGTGCTGAGCAGCCATCCAATGTATTAAATCAAATTAAATAAAATACAGGGCATACCCTCAGTCGGGAAGAAATAAGCCATTCCTATCTATAATGGCACGATTGCCTACACAGGTTGTCTATAGAAAACTGCAAAAGTATCTAGAACTTATGAGTTACAAAATTCTATACGGTACAAAATAAACATAAAAATCATACTGAACTTCTATATATTGGCAAATCAACATAAGAACACTATAAATAAAAACACAATACCAATAACAATTGAGAAAAAAAGCTGAACAAGCATTTTAAGTCATAAAAATATTTATTGGGCCTGTAGGTGGGCAATTAAAAACTAAGGAAAGCAATCAAAGTTGTAAATAAATCTAAAGACATATTCATGTTCATGAAGTAAAAGATTAAACATGGATGCAAATTCTCTCCAAACTGAAATACAAGTTTAACACAAAAAATCAGTAAGACTTTCGCACAAAGATTAATATAGAATGCATAAAACAAAGCAGAGGAATTAGAGCATGCAAAATAATTTTGAAAAGAAAGAATAAAGTGGGAAAATTAGTCTCAAGATTTGTTATAAAGCAAAAGTAATCAAGAGTGTAGGTAAATGGCCGGCAGCGTGGCTCACTAGGCTAATCCTCCGCCTGCGGCGCCGGCACCCCAGGTTCTAGTCCAGGTTGGGGTGCCGGATTCTGTCCCGGTTGCTCCTCTTCCAGTCCAGCTCTCTGCTGTGGCCCGGGAAGGCAGAGGAGGATGGCCAAGCGTTTGGGCCCTGCACCTGCATGGGAGACCAGGAGGAAGCACCTGGCTCCTGGCTTTGGATCGGTGCAGCGTGCTGGCCATGGTGGCCATTTGCAGGGTGAATCAATGGAAGAAAGACCCTTCTCTCTGTCTCTCTCTCTCTCTCTGTCTAACTCTCCCTGTCAAAAAAAAAAAAAAAAAGAATGTAGGCAAATGAATAGGTGCATGGAACAATGGAAAAAGACAGAACTCTGAAGTAATCTCACATGCATATGTAAGTTCAAGTGATTTTGGGGGGGGCAGATGTCTAAAAACAATTCAGTGAAAGAGGATGGCTTTTTCTGAAAATGATGCAGGAAAATTGGACATTCATAGGTAAAAACAGTTAAATAAAAAATGAACCCATTGTTTTTCAAAAGTCAACTCCAAATATGTGATTAAGTTAAACGCAAAATGTAGAACTTGCTGCAAAAATGCAGGACAAATATTTGGCAACTTGAACTAGAGGGACAGTTCTTAGATTTGACACCCAAAACATGACACAAAAGGAAAATTAATAGATGGACTTCATCAAAATGTAAAAAGTTTTCTTTGGAAAAAAAGATTAACACTGACTGGAAGAAAATATTTGTACAGCATATGTCCAACAAAGGATTGTGTCTAAAATACGTAAGGAGGCACCAGTGCTGTGGTGTAGTAGGCTAAGCCTCTGCCCTCCATGATGGCATCCTATATATAAGGGTGCTGGTATGTGTCCTGGCTGCTCCTCTTGCAATCCAGTTTCTGCTTGTGGCCTGGGAAAGTGATGGAAGATGGCCCAAGTACTTGGGTCGCTGAACCTGTGTGAGAGAATCAGAGGAAGCTCTTGGCTCCTGGCTTCTGATCAGCCTAGCTCTGACCCTTGTGGCCATTTGGGGCATGAACCAGCAGATGGAAGATGTTTTTCTCTGTCTCACCCTCTCTCTGTCTGTATCTCTACCTCTCAAATAAATAAATAAAATCTTTTAAAAATAAAATACATAAGGAACTCTTCAAAACTCAACAGTAAAATGCAAACTAAAAGCAAATAATCCTTTTATAAATGGGCAAAAGAAATTTATAGATATCTCACAGAATTCTTAGCAAATCAGCAGATGGAAAGGTGTTGCACTTCGTTATTTGATAAATGCACATTGAAGACACACGAGACATGATTATACACATAATAGTAAGAAAATAAACTTAATGATGAGTAGTGATGAAAGAAGCTAGGTCACTCATTTTTTGTTGGTGAGAATGCAAATAGTAACAGTTAATCTGGAAACAATTCGGTACTTTCTTAAACCAAATATATAAAATATGACTCAAGAATTGTATTCACCTATTGCTTCCCAAGGTGCATTAGCAGGAAGCAAAGCCCGAATTTGTTCCCTCACACTCTGATGTGGAATGTGCTTTTCACAAGTGGCATTTTTTAAAAAGATTTATTTTATTTATTTGAAAGACAGTTACAGAGAGAGGTAGAGACAGAGAGAGAGGTCTTCCATCTGCTGGTTTACTTCCCAGATGGCCGCAATGGCCGGAGCTGCTCCAATCTGAAGCCAGGAGCTTCCTCCATGTCTCTCATGTGGGTACAAATACTTGGGCCATCTTCTACTGCTTTTCCAGGCCACAGCAGAGAGCTGGATCAAAAGTAGAGCATCTGAGACTAGAACTGGTGCCCATATGGGATGCCAGCACTTCAGGCCAAGGCTTTAATCCACTGTGCCACAGTGCTGGCCCTCACAAGTGGCCTAATCTCACTTCTTTATATTTAATATGCAAGTATTATCTCAGAGAATATCTATAAGAATCTGTGAAAAATATTAATGATTATGATGGAAACAATGTATTTTTGTATTATAATTGTTAATATCATTTTTAAAAATTTGTTTATTTATTTGAAAGGCAGAATTACAGAGAGGTAGAGGCAGAGCGAGAAAGAGGTCTTCCATCTGCTGGTTCACTCCCCAAATAGTCATAACAGCCAGAGCTGGGCCTATCTGAAGCCAGGAGCCAGGAACTTCTTTTGGGTCTCCCACAGGGGTACAGGAGCCCAGAGACTTGGGCAATCTTCCACTGCTTTCCCAGGCCATTGAAAAGAGCTGGCTTGGAAGAGGAACAGCCAGGACTCGAACCAGCACCCATATAAGATGCCAGAACTGCAGGCAGTGGCTTTACCTGCTATGCCACAGCACCAGAGTTGTTAATATCATTATTAAACTCTTTTAAATAAGCCATGAAATAGAATATATAATTATTAAGTTAGTGAAGAATGAATCACTAGTGCTAGATGAAGTCTGATTTTAAGAGAATTAATTTTATTCAAATAATATATATGAAATAAATTCTGCAAGCAATGTAACTGGTCATTAAAGCTGACTATTTCTGAAACTTATACCCAGTAAAATTTTACAGGGTTAATTTGGGTTATAGTAATTAAAGTAGTAAAATAACATTCAAAAATCATTGCCTATTTTAATTTCCTAAAAATAACATATTACAGACTGATTAATATTTCAAAAGTCCTTATACTGACTATGTTATATTATTTTTGAAGATGTATTTATTTATTTATTTTGAAAGGCAGAGTTTAGGGTGGGGGGTAAGAGAGATCAAGAGATCTTACCTCTGCTGGTTGACTTCCCAAATACCTACCACAGCTGGAACTGGGCCAGGCCATCTGGGTCTTCCATGTAGTAACAGGGATCCAGTTCTTAGACCAATATCTACTGCCCTTCCAGTCAGATGCATTAGCTGATAGCTGGAGCAAAAATGGAGAAGCAGTATTTGAACTTGCACTAGAGGCAGGCATCCCAAGCCGTGGCTTAAACGGCTGCACCACATCACTTGCCTCTGTGTTAAATTATATCAGAGGCTGGCTGTGGATGATACTGCACCTGGCTGGGAGTCTGCCTGCCCTGCCCACGCAGGAGGTTGGGAGCAGGGCACACCATGCCTCCTGGGAAGGACCCCGCAACCTGACTGCTGAAGGCGGCGGGGGCCCCAGGCACTTTTCCCCACCCCTGCTCCCTGTTAAAGGGCGTGGTAATTGCCCATCAGGTGAACAGCTCCCAGGTGTGGTCCAGGCCCATTAGGTCCACCTGGAAAGCAATCCTAGCTAGGTGATTTTCATGCTGATAGGAGAAGCACAGTGGCACCAATATCAGTTCTATCCTATAGAATTAGTGTTGCCCTGAATTAGTTACGCCCCTTCTGCCTGCCCTATAAAAAGTGTGTGTGTGGTCATTAATAAAGCAGACAGGTTCACCAAAACTTGTCTCCGGAGCTTCTTGTGGAAGAACACTGTCGCCCCACCACGGGGCGAGCCCACAGCTGGCAAGTAATAGCCACCAGGTCAGATCTGGCCTGCCATCTGTTTCTGTATGACCCACCAACAAAGAGTAGATGTTACTTTATGTGGTTGAAAAGATCAAAAGAATAATAATTTTTAACATATGAAAAACATATGATGTGCTAATTACAGGATTCATGAAGGAAGTTCTGTTGGAACACAGCTGTACTCATCCATTTATGCTCTATGGCTGCTTCTGTTCTATAGCTACAGAGATGAAGAGTTGTGAAAGTATGTCCTGAAATATTCAGTATCCGAATCTTCTTTTTTTTATTATTATTATTTATTTGACAGATAGAGTTAGACAGTAAGAGAGACAGAGAGAAAGGTGTTCCTTCCCTTGGTTCATCCCCCAACTGGCCACTACAGCCGGAGCTATGATGATCCAAAGCCAGGAGCCAGGTTCTTCCTCCTGGTCTCCCATGCGGGTGCAGGAACCCAAGCACTTGCGCCATCTTCCACAGCCCTCCTGGGCCACAGCAGAGAGCTGGACTGGAAGAGGAGCAACTGGGACTAGAACCTGGTGCCCATATGGGATGCCAGCACCACAGGTGGAGGATTAACTAAGTGAGCCGTGGCGCCGGCCCCTCAGTATCTGAATCTTTACAGAAAATGTTGGCCAACTTTTTTTT
Source organism: Sylvilagus floridanus (assembly GCA_949820135.1). Classification (NCBI taxonomy): domain Eukaryota; kingdom Metazoa; phylum Chordata; class Mammalia; order Lagomorpha; family Leporidae; genus Sylvilagus; species Sylvilagus floridanus. The sequence goes on from OX463243.1 coordinate 15,545,087, forward strand.
ATTTTTTTACAGGCAGGGTGGACAGTGAGAGAGAGAGAGAGACAGAGAGAAAGGTCTTCTTTTGCCGTTGGTTCACCCTCCAATGGCCGCCGTGGCCAGCGTGCTGCGGCTGGTGCACCACGCTGATCCGAAGGCGGGAGCCAGGTGCTTCTCCTGGTCTCCCATGGGGTGCAGGGCCCAAGCACTTGGGCCATCCTCCACTGCACTCCCAGGCCATAGCAGAGAGCTGGCCCGGAAGAGGGGCAACCGGGACAGAATCCGGCTCCCCGACCAGGACTAGAACCCGGTGTGCCGAAGGCGCAAGGCGGAGGATTAGCCTATTCAGCCGCAGTGCTGGCCCAGGACAACTTTTATTATCACTTTTATGACACCTTAACTTGCCTATTACAGATTTTGATACTACTGGGATCCTTGTATTCTGCAATACTGCTTTTTGAGTGCTTACCTTTTCTGACATTCTTATTCTAGGTGTTTAAGACAATGAAGCTTGTCCAGTTATTCCTGAATCACCTATGTGACCTCCTGGTTCCTGATGTCTCCTGATGTGGACAGGTAGGGAGCCTGCAAGGAAGACCTAAGATCACCAGAAGCCCCACCTGCACTGCAGCTCTGCTTGTACCACCCAAACAACTCTCTGATGCAGTGGGAAAGTGCAGCTTCCATGGTTTTGTGGCTCAGAACTAGCACTTGCTAAGAACAGCCAACATGGCTGCTGACTGCATTTCTGTGAAGACATTTAGCTTATGATACAGTCATTATAATAAAATTACAAGGACCAACACATCTACTCCCATCATGACTTTTCCTAGATTTCCAAAATGGGCAAGGAAATGAGTGGTAATCACCTTGCCCCAAACTCTGTCACTTACGAATATTCAACAAAACCCCATTCTAGGCACAACCTCTTTTGCCTTCAGATCCTGTGTAGGGATGGACCCAAATCTCCTTGAGTGCGCTCTCTCTTGACTATGTCCATTCTGCTACCTCGGAGTGTGCTTTTACTTTCCATGTAAATAAATTTCACTTCTCTGTCAGCCTTTATCTGCATCTTCCCTCACATCCTTTTCTTGCCTCAGACAGGTACCAGAACCCAGCCACCCCACTACACTGGGTCTTACGTCCTAGGTGAAATAACCTAAGGACTCATGGGTTGCCCAATCACTTTATTCAAATGTGCAAGTGGAAATTATGTTGAAAAGGAGGTAATCATAGAGAAGATCATGGGCTCCCTGAGGAAATTATCAATGTGTTTTGTTTTTCTGCCCAAGATTCTTGCATCAAGTGAAGTAATGATCCAGCATAAAGACATATGTAAATTTGCATGAACAGTTAAAAGACTCAAAAATGTGTTTCAAATGTAAAATTTTCAGAATTAAAAAAAAATATTTGGAAAACCCAGTTCACTTTTTTGATTGTTGGATGTCAAAACTGAAACTCATGCAGTCTTTCCCAAGATTACAAAACTAGCCATGTTGGGAAAGAATGAACATGATCGCACCAAAACTCACATCACCTATTCCCAGCTCATGCTGTCAGCTTATCTAGCATGCTGGAAGTGGAGTATATTCTTTTATTACATAGAAATATTTTATTTAATATGTAGAGTGGAGAGAAGAAGTAAAATGAAATTCTTTTGTCTGAAGTTCGGTGTATCAAAAGAAATCTTAACTAATTTAAATTAATTTAATTTAGGCCGGCGCCGTGGCTCAACAGGCTAATCCTCCGCCTTGCGGCGCCGGCACACCGGGTTCTAGTCCCGGTCGGGGCACCGGATTCTGTCCCGGTTGCCCCTCTTCCAGGCCAGCCCTCTGCTGTGGCCCGGGAGTGCAGTGGAGGATGGCCCAGGTGCTTGGGCCCTGCACCCCATGGGGAGACCAGGAAAAAGCACCTGGCTCCTGGCTCCTGCCATCGGACGAGCGCGGTGCGCCGGCCGCAGCGCGCCGACCGCGGCGGCCATTGGAGGGTGAACCAACGGCAAAGGAAGACCTTTCTCTCTGTCTCTCTCTCTCACTGTCCACTCTGCCTGTAAAAAAAAAAAAAAATTAATTTAATTTAATTTTCATTGGCTGTAATGTAGACTCTTATTTTGTATTTGTTAGGTGGAGTTGGAGAGAATTAGCCAGTAATAGTGAGATTTATTTTAATAGCTGAATAAAATTGTATTCTCTCCGACAAAATTTAAATTTACACCAATTTCGTGGGTATATTTTCTAGATTCCCATGTCTGAAGTAGAGACTCTCACAGGTAGAACACCAAATTCTCTTCTTCAAAAATAAAACTTGAATGATCAAAGACCTGTCTAATGTAGTCTAATGGATGAGTAGTCTCTACAATTAATTTTTCTTAATTGTAACTTATGCCTTCTCTAATAACACACACATCCAGCCAAAAATATCAAGAGAGTATAATTTTGAGTTTTTAAATGCAAAAGGAACGCTAAGGGAAATCTCATAAATGCACCCGGAAGAGTAAAAGATTGTGAACATAGACATAATCTTTTGCTTAGATTTGTTGTTGTGAGAACTATTTATGGCTAATTGTATGAACAACATATACAGATAACATATATCTCATATATATATATATATATGTATTTATAATATTCTGTCTTAGAAACTATCATCTTCTCCTCATCTTTAACCCTTGGTAAGTATCCAGGGCATCCGTGAAATGACCAGCATAAAAATGATTGATTACTGGAGTTGTTAATTAGACAGTGTTCAGTGAAGTGAAGGAAGCATGCGGTGCTGTGAGTGTTGACTTCCTCATATGGCAGAGATTAAAGTTTCTTGATAGAGAATTATTATCCCCAAAGTGAATTCTAAATTTTTCACAAAGATTAATGTGTTCTTTTTTAAAAAATTTTATTTGACAATTATAGACAGTGAGAGAGAGAGAGACAGAGAGAAAGGTCTTCCTTCTGTTGGTTTACTCCCCAAATGGCTGCCACAGCTGGCGCTGTGCTGATCTGAAGCCAGAAGCCAGGTGATTCTTCCCATGTGGGTGCAGGGGCCCAAGCATTTGGGCCATCCCCCACTGCCCTCCTGGGCCAAAGCAGAGAGCTGGACTGGAAGAGGAACAACTGGGACTAGAACCTGGTGCCCATATGGGATGCTGGCCCTGTAGGCGGAGGATTAACCCAATGAGCCACGGTGCTGGCCCTAGATGATCATGTCTTTCATGTCTGACCAAGGTACTGAGAACTGCCATGTTCTCAGAATGGTGGAACAAGCATGGCCTGGCACTTAGATGAGTTAACTGAGTTAACTCTGGTATTGGTGAAATTTGATAGCAAAGAGCGGGGTCTTGGGAAAAGTATATCACATGTAGGCAAGTGAGGGGCAAAGGTTTAAAATGGACCCAATTTTGTGCATTTCAAGTGAAATTTAAAGCAGTTGAATTAGAAATGAATGTTGTCTACAGGCTGAAAGTAATTTATTTAAATGGGATTTCAGGAAGGAGATCAAACTGATTTTAATTTTTGTCATGGAAATACCATGAATAATAATACCACTGCCATGGAGATTCTAATTATTTGGAGTAATTTCAGAGAAATTCCCTCCATTATTTTCCATTTACTTGAATCTGCCTGTTAGTGAGTAAATCAATAATCACCATTAAAAGATGCACATATAGAATAAAAGAAGAAAAAGTGGTTTTGGAGAAATTGAAGATGCTTCCAGAGGTTAGCCAAAGGAAACTCCATGGCCTCTAGCTGTTTTCTATTACTGGTGGGTGCTAAAGTCTCTCTTCTATTCCTCAATATTTTAAATCTAACTAATAAATAAATATTTTATCTTGTCCACTGAAATTCTAAATGGTAATATAATTCCTATTACTAATGAATCAAGTATAATTATGCATACTCTGTGCGGAGATCTAGTCCTGCTCCAGCTGAAGATCAAGAAAACTTCATACTAAACTTGAGAGGGCACTGGATCTGAGAAATTTCTGATTTAATTCAAAGCTTCCTATAATTTTTTTTTGACAGGCAGAGTGGACAGTGAGAGAGAAAGAGAGACAGAGGGAAAGGTCTTCCTTTGCCGTTGGTTCACCCCCAATGGCCGCTGAGGCCGGCGCACCGCACTGATCCGAAGCCAGGAGCCAGGTGCTTCTCCTGGTCTCCCATGGGGTACAGGGCCCAAGCACTTGGGCCATCCTCCACTGCACTCCCAGGCCACAGCAGAGAGCTGGCCTGGAAGAGGGGCAACCAGGACGGAATCCGGTGCCCCGACCGGGACTAGAACACAGTGTGCTGGCGCCGCAGGCGGAGGTTTAGCCTATTGAGCTGCGGCGCCGGGCACTTCCTATAATTTTGAAAGCTATAAAATTTCAGTGCGTCCATTTCAAAATAGTCCCTAAAGAATATCTGTAGTACCTTCAACTCCAATTGTTTAGAAAGTTTCCAGGAGTGTAGATGTCTACACTTGCACACAGAAGAGAAAAATCATAATGTACTAGCATGAGAATGCTCCGTTATTCTAAAGAACTCTGAATATTTTTTAAATGTTTAATGTCTGTGTTAATTTTCAGAATCAAAGGCTTGGAAGTATATCACATCTACTTAAGACTAGTTGATCTTGTCTATAATTTCCTCAGTTCCTTTGTGTGTGTGTATGTGTGTGTGTGTGAGAGAGAGAGAGAGAGAGAGATGCAAGAGACACAGAGAGAATCTTCTAACAGAGTTTACTCCCAGAAGGATACATCTGCTCCAGTTTATTTATATCATCTTTTCTGATTCATTCAGTATAAATATATAAATTTTCACAATTGTCAAATCATGCAATGGCCCATATGAGTTAGTCCGTGTTTATAATTATTAATTTTAAGATCCAGTGATGATTATCTCTAATCCATTGCATTATCAGTGAAGGAACTATATATGCTATGATGAGTGGTGAACTCCCAGCATCTAGAATAATGTTGACACGTAGTAGGATTTCAGTACTTATTTAGTAATTAAAATACTATGTGAAATATTATGTGCACGAAAGATTGACATTGTTGAACAATTCATCACAATGTTTTTACTATTCTCATCTACTTCTCCTTCTTTCCTTGCTGCTATCTAACCCCATACAGTCTGTGCTGCCCTGTCTCATGCTCATGGCAATGGGTATACAGAGAAAGATGAGTCTCTTGGAAATGATGGCCCATATACTGCTTCCTGTGATGTTTGTGGTTAGAGTGATGGTCAATGGAAACCCTAGCATGGAGAGAACTCACATTCTGTTTCTAAACTGTGGCCCTGGAAATGTCTTGGGCATTACGGTTACATGGCACATCTAAGTACGAATCCCGGCAGCTCACAGAGTGTTTGAGCACCGTACAGGAGCAAGAATTATATGAGGATACAACAGGAAAGATGCCTTGTGCATGGAATTAAGGACCAACTCAGCAGTTTTCTATTTTGATCATAGCCCAAGAAGTATCATTTTGTTTTTCAGGAGCCATCCATATAGATAGATGAAAACAAGGACCAGATATACCCCTCCCCATCCCCGAACAAGGTGCCTTATCATTGTGCCAGCCTCATAGAACTTCAACTTCAATGCCAGAACAAATGTTTTGTCATCCCAGCAGAAGGGAGGCTTGTGATATGAATTAAGCTGTACTGTGGAATAAATTAAAAGTGTTGCATCTTTTGCATAGTTTACTTCTATAGTAACATCCATACCCAGTATATCTGTCTAATCCAGGGGTTGACAAATCATGACCCTCAGGCCAATTCCACGTTTCTGTCAGCTTTTATGCAGTCTAGGAGTTAAGGATGGTTTCTACCTGTTTATATTGTTGAGAAAAATCAAAAGAAGTAGGATACTTCATGACATTCAAAAAATTATATAAAATTCAAACGTTAGTATACCAGAATAAAATTATATGGGAAACAGCCATGCCCATTTGGTTACACACTATCTGTGGTTGTTTTTGTGTTGCAGTAGTAGAGCTGAAAAGTTGAGATGAGAATCTAAGTGCCACACAGGCCAAAATTATACCATCTTTCCATTTATAGATAAAATTTGTCAACCTCTGGTCTAACCTAAAAAGGCTTTAAAAGTTGCAAGTTTTCCATTGCTTGCTGTCCTTTACAGTAACTGAGGATATATCATTTTCATTTTTGTTTGTCAGACATTAAAAAAGGAGAGAAGTGATCCTCTAGTGATCCAGAGGATAGGGGACATTTTATAATTTTTAAAGATAACTCTTCTTTAGCCAAAATATTTCTTCACTGGGAAAACACACTTCAAAATTTTAATTCAAAATAGTGATCTGGGAGTTAAGACAGTGCTAATGGAAGAGAAGTAAAATACTCAGGCTCAAATCCTCTGCAGAGAGAAGTTGACAGGACTCAGAATGCCACCAGGTGAGCAGATAAACGGTGCAGCAGGTAGGGAGACTAATCAATGCATCGCCATGTAGACCCTAAGATGATAGTTCATGTCATCTTTCAAAACCCACTAAAATGATTGTGCTAACCATGGTGAGTTGCCTTTCATGCTTGTTTGGTGCTCTTAAAATGCTTGTGGCTACTTAAAACACAGAATCTGTATCTAACTTTGTTAGTTCACCTCGACCTTTCCATCCCAGCAATAAAAAAAGACTGTGTGCTTTGAGGTAGGTAACTTCATTATTAATGGTCTGATGAGATTTGTCACTTAAAAAAAAAAAAAACATTTTCAGTGCCTCAGCATGAGATGAGTTATAAAAATACTTTCCTGTATTGGAGAAAGAAAATGTTCTATTTGAACGATTCATTTGTTCTTTAATGCTTTTAGGAGGTTTTCTATGGTGTTGCTTTGTTTTCATTTTCCAATGTTCAATCTTGAAATTTTTTTAAGGTTTGTTTTATTTGAAGGTAGAGTTATGGGGTGGGGGTGTTAGGAGGGAGAGAGACACACACAGAGTGAGAGTGAGAGAGAGAGAAAGAGAGAGAAAGAGAAGGAGAGAGGAAGAGAGGGAGAGGGAGAGGAGGAGAGAGAGAGATGGAGAGAGAGAATTCATCTGCTGATTCACTCCCCAAAAGACCATAGTGGCTAGAGATGAACTAGAACAAAGCCAGAAGCCAGGAACTCCATCTGAGTCTCCCATGTAGGTGAAGGAAGGCCATCTTTTGCTGCTTTACCAGGTGCATTAGCAGGGAGCCGGATTGGAAACAGAGCATTCAGGACTTGAACCAGTGCCCATATGAGATACCAGCATTTCAGGTGACAGCTTAACCCACTATGGCAAAATGGCAGCCCCAACAAACTTGAATTTTGAAAAAAATGTATTAAATCTTTAAAAGAATGTGTGTTATCTGATGAGGAGTTTAGAATCTAGAAAATAATGTTTGTGGACAGCACTGTGGCATAGTGGGCAAAGCCACCGCCTGCAGTGCCAGCATCCCATATGGGCGCTGGTTCGAGTCCCAGTTGCTCCTCTTCCAATCCAGCTCTCTGCTGTGGCCAGAGAAAGAAGTAGAAGATGGTCCAGGTCCTTGGGCCCCTGCACCCATGTGGGAGACCCTGAAGAAACTCCTGGCTCCTGGCTTCGGATTGATGCAGCTCCAGATATTGCGGCCTATTGGGGAGTGAACCAGCGGATGAAAGAGCTCTCTCTCTGCCTCTCCTTCTCTCCCTATGTAGCTCTGACTTTCAAATAAATAAATAAATAAATAAATAAATAAATAAATATTTTTTAAAAAGAGAAAGAAATCAATGTTCAAGTAAAGTCGTTGTACTGAGCAACATTGACTTAGATACCTGAGGCTCAATGTGCAAGCAAAAATTCAAGGTTTTAAAATTGTTTATTAATTTATTTTTGTTTTGTAACATTAAAATAAGAGAAGTATGGTTAATCCTAACTCACAAGTTTTCTTTCTGCTGTAATCTCCTCAGAGTTCAAGAAAAATTCAGATCTATATTCTCTCAAAAGAGGAAAATACATCAAAACTGTCCCTTTTAATTTTCAAGCCCTCAGAACCATCTCTATTGGTTTAAAAGTGATACTCGAGTTCCCTTTTCCAATTTGGAGCTTAGTTTTCCACATTTGTGAAGGCCAGCAGATTACCACTATCTTATTTTAAATGCATCAAATGCTCCTAGAGCCTGGAGGAATGTCAACTCTGATGGCCTCTACAATCTGCTATCTTGGTGGGCTCACATTACGTCCCAGCTCTAAGCATGAGTGACTCAATTGTTCTTCCTACAGTATGCATTTTCAACTTCTGTATCTTTGCTCACTCTATATAGAATTTTCATTCCTCCTCCATGTATAATGTGAACTCTGCTTATCCTTTATTTATGTATTTATTTATTTATTTTGACAGAGTTAGTGAGAGAGAGAGAGAGACAGAGAGAAGGATCTTCCTTCCGTTGGTTCACCCCCCAAATGGCCACCATGGCTGGCGCACCAGGAGCCAGGTGCTTCCTCCCGGTCTCCCTTGCAGGTGCAGGGCCCAAGCACTTGGGCCATCCTCCATTACCTTCCCAGGCCACAGTAGAGAGCTGGACTGGAAGAGGAGCAACCGGGATGAACTGGCGCCCCAATTGGGACTAGAACCAGTGGTGACGGCGCTGCAGGTGGAGGATTAGCCTAGTGAGCCGTGGCGCCAGCCTCTACTTTAAAACATTAATCAAGGGAAATTTTCTTTGAATACAATATCCATAACTTCTTGAGATAGCATCAGATTCTTTGTCTATGTTCCTGTAGCACCTTTGATTGATCTCTATTTTGTTTTTTCATACAATGCACTTCAAATATTCACTAGTGTTGCTTTGCCACATGATACTCTTTAGGTATGGATTGTGCCTCATTCAACTCATTATCCCAGGTTAAGCCAATTGTCACACAAAGATGCGGAATATTTTTCTATTGACTACAAGGAGGTATGTTTGAAATTTTACTATGTTTTTCCAGAATTAAACTTACCTCTAAGAAAGCCATATCATGATCAATATATTAATTTCATGTTCTTTAATTATTTACAGAATTCATACTTTTTTTCTAAGAACTCTCAGACACACTAGCTAAGTATTGTCCCTATGCATTAACTGCTTCATTTTTCTGGGTTGCACATGCAAAGATCAAGAGCCTTTGTTCTTTGGGGGGAAAGCATTAAAATGAGAATGCAGAGAAATGTCTAGCCAAATGCTTGAGGTGATGTAATAAGTACATGCTGTGAAATCAAATACAGATGCTCCTTGACTTTCAATAGGGTTATGTCCTTATAAACCTGTTGCGAGTTGAAAATGTTGTAAGTCAAGAATGCATTTAAAACATCTACCCTACTGAACATCATAGTTTAGCCTTGCCTGACTTAAATGTGCTTGGAATATTTACATTTGCCGAAGGCTGGGCAACATAATCTAACAAAAGTCAATTCTATAATAAAGTGATGAATATTTCATGTAATTTATTGAATATTTTCCTGAAAGTGAAAACAGAATGGTTGTAAAGTAAGCTTTCACAGCACCATAGAGTTGAAAAATTTTAAGTTGAACCATTATTAACTGGGGACTGTGTGTAGTTAGGAGCCATGTGTACCAGGGCAACATAAGAATTTAATTGTCATATATTGTTAGATTCTTGTTTGCTAGAGGTTTTATCATATGACATTTCTGACATCTTTTTAATTATTTAAAATGCTAATTTCATGAATGGTTTTGCTTATGTTGAACCAATTTCTCATTGCTGGGTTAAATCCAAATTGGTCATGATCGATTATTGAGTTTCTATCTTGCTGGATTCAGTGTGCCAATCCTGGTGAGAATTTAAATAGCTTCTAAAACTAAGTAGCTGTGTAGTCCTGCCCTTCTCACACTCTCATTATCAAGATGATTCTAATCTCACTGTTCCATCTTCTTATTCTCTGAAGGAAATTGTGTACGACTGGAATTAGTTCTTTTATTTCATGCATTTATTTTTATTAATTTGAAAGACAGAGCGAGAGAGAGAAAGATTGGTCTTCCGCCAGCTGTTTCACTCCCCAAATTCCTAATAGCCAAGACTGTACCAGGCCTAACCCAGGAACCAGGAATATTACCCAGGTCTCCCACATGGCTGGGAGGGACATGAGCACATTAGCCATCATCTGCTGCCAACAAGGTTGCAGATTAGCCGTTGCTGGACTTGAATCCAGGCCCACTCATGCAAGCATTCCAAGTAGCTTCTTAACACACAAACAAGTACATATCCCTCTACTTATATGGTTATATATCCCTCTACTTTATATGGTTATATTTTTCTAAGGATTTACCCATTTCATTGAAATTTTCAAACTTATTTCTACTTCATAATGTTTTATTCTTGTTTACAATCTTTGCTATGATTCTATCTTTTGTTCTATTAACATTTTTTCTTCTTTTTATTGATTAGTCTCATAAGGAATGTATTTTATTAGACTTTAAATCTTTTTTTAAAAATTTATTTGACAGGTAGAGTTATAGACAGTATGAGAGAGAGAGAGAGAGAGAGAGAGAGAGAGAGAGAGAGAGTCTTCCTTCTGTTGGTTCACCTCCAAAATGGCCACCACAGCCAGCACTGTGCTGATCTGAAGCCAGGAGCCAGGTGCTTCTCCTGGTCTCCCATGCGGGTGCAGGTCCCAAACACCTGGGCCATCCTCCACTGCCCTCCCTGGCCACAGCAGAGGGCTGGACTGGAAGAGGGGCAACCGGGACTAGAACCTGGCGCCCATATGGGATGCCAAATGAGCCACGACACCGGCCCTATTTTATTAGACTTTGAAAACCAACATTTGGTCTTATTGTTTCTATTACATCTGATTTTTGGCCTTATTCTATTCTCTAAGTTCTTAGAGATTCATGATTTTATTATTCATTCCAATTTGACATTTAGCAACTAATTTTTATCCTTTCTGCTTTTCTCATAAAACATACAAGGGGATTCATTTATCTAAAAATACTGCTTTATTTGCATCCTATGCATTTAACTATGTGATATTTTCATTCTCAGTTCAAAATGTTCTATTATTTGAATTATGATTTCTTCCTTGAAATATGGGTTATTTAGTTATATTTTCATAATATTAAAATAATACAGTATTGAGATTTTTATTTATTATCCCAATATAGCTTCAATTTTCATAATGTTTTGGGTCTGTATTTGTAAGCATTGTGTATTATTCAGGTGTTGAATACGTACATTTCATTCAAGCTTGTAGATGATGTTCAAATATTCAGTAATTTTAGTCTATCATCTCTTTTTTTATCTATCAGATACAGAGAAAGTTGTATTTAAATTTCCAGAGTAATTGTGGACTGATATATTTTTCATTTAATTGTGTAATTTTGCTTTCAGATCTGTTTTTGACTGATGTCATTATAACTAAGTATTTGTCTCATGTATCTTTTTCCATATATTGATTTTCAACCCTATCATGTGCTTGCCATGGATGGGTAGACATAGCATAACACTCCCTTCTCCTTCCTCGTTTCTGTAATACAAATGTTACAGTTGGAAATTCAGATGCCATCCTGAATTATTAGGCCTTGGTGATAATGAGAGCATTGGTGTATGGGTTTCCCATTACAAGCATAAAGAATCTAAATTCCTAATGGCTGTGGAGCTACCTTCCTACAGTGTAATGTGTAGTTTTGGATGTAAGCCATTTTCTTTGGTTTTCTCCTATTTGCATCTAGCATAATATTAACTGATACTCAGACATTTGTCCCATGGAGACACTAAAGATTAATTGAACTCAACAGTGCTGAAATGAACTTATTGTCCAGTAACAAGCAATATCCTCTATGTAAATAGAACCTAGACTTGTGTTTATATAAAAACCTCTAGATTTTTGAAATTTAATTTTTCCATAAGAAATCCAAGAATAAGAGGTAGTACATTTACAGAGAAAGTATGGGAAGAAACATCTGAGAAGGAGAAAGTAGGAGATCTGTATCATTAATGATTTTTCAAAATTAAATACATGTTGGACTATTTAAGAGAATAGTGGTGGTAGATTTGGTAAGGTGGTTTAATCAGATGAAAGTGCTTCAACGTCAAGCACACAGCTTGAATTTTCTTGGGAATATATTTTTATTGTAGCAGGAAGGACAAAATGATCTTAAAGAACTCGTTTAATGTAACACTTCATTCAAATTGTATGATTTAGAGAAATCATTTATACTGTCTCGGTTTTTGCTTATGAAAAGAAATATTAACTACATTTACATAAAATGTGAACACTTTCATAGACTTTGAAAGCCAACTAGAATGTAAACAATTATAGTCATTAGCTAAGATATCTTTAATCATTTATTACCTTGTGAAACATATCATTAAATAATTTTGAAGCGATTTAATAAATGCTACAACATATCTACACCCCAAGTGTTCACAGGCACAAAGAGAAGGAAATTTTAAAAGGATATCGGAGAATTAGTATAGACTAGACTGGATAAGGAATTGACATTGCTGATTGGTTCTTCAGGAAATTTAGTCAAGGAACTTTTGTAAAGCGTACATACTGGAAGACTTTGAGATGTCCAGATCATAAGCAGTGCAAATATGAGTTCAGATTATGTTGCTAGATTGTGGCTACACTGGGGAAACATCCCTTTCTTTAATTACTTTTTGCCACAAATAACAGTTGAGCACTTGACAAGGCAATCTCCTAGATACTATAAAGTGAAAAATAAATAAAGTTCCTGTCTTCTTAATGTTTGCAATCTGTTGACTGAGGTAGAACATAAATAAATGAATATAAAATAATATCAAGGCAGGTGTGTGGCACAGAAGTTAAGTCCCCATCTGGGATGCCTGCATGCCATATCAGAGTGCCTAGCTACTATTTCTACTTCTGATCCAGCTTCCTGCTAATGTATAGATGATGGCTCAAGAGCTTAGGTCACTGTCACCCACGTGGGAAACCTGAATTGAGTTCTGGGCCCCTGACTTCAGCCTGGTTCAGTCTCAAATGTATTTGGAGAGTGGACCAGCAGATGGAAGACCGCTTTCATGTGGTTCTCTGTCTATGTACCATTCAAATAAAAGGAAAATAAATACAGACATAAATAAAATAAGATAATAATAAATAAAAGCAAGGAGCAAAGATTGGTAAGAGCTGGAAAGCGAAAGAATGAACTTCTGAGATAAGGAACTCTGGAAAGATCTCACTAAGAAGAGAGCGACTGAGTAAAAGGAAGAGTTAGGCAACACTACAGGAAATGAAATCCACAAAGAGAACACGGTAAGCAAAAGCAAAAGCGAAAGGAGGAAGACATATTCAATAATGTGTGGGAATGGCAAATATCTCAAGGGATTTAGGAGAGGGTGGCAAGTGGTAAAATTATTAAAAAAAAAATTGTAATCTGGCTCAGGGGATGGTTTTCATTGTGGTAAGGTGTTTGAATTTTATTCTAATTGTGGTGGTTGACCTCTGAGAGGTCTGAGCATAGGAGTGACAAATTCTGGCTTGCATTTTTGGAAGATGACTCTGCCAGATGGAAAATGAATTAAGAGGAGCAAGAGTAGAAATGGCTTAAAACTGGATGGGAGGCAATAGCTGTAGTCAGGTGAAATAAAGGTGGTTGGAATTGGGTAGTAGCTATAATAGTGGTAAGATATGGTCATATTCTCAGGATTGTAATGAAAATATTAAAAGCTATTTGTGAAGAGAAAATCATGTTAGTAAAATGCAAAGCTTCAGAATGCAAAACATAGTAATTTGTAAGGATAGCAAATCAATACTCTGAAGACTAGATTTGGCTTACAGATGTGTTGTCTTTATTATTGTATTTTTAACTAATTATTTGCTAACATTTAAAAATCAGAACATTTCACATGAAAAATCTGCATTTGCTGCTTTTGCCAAAAAATCATAATATTTGGAAACCCTACCTCCACCCCTTTCCTTCAAAAATTTTCAACATGTACTTTTGTCTATTTTTTCTTTTTTTGCCTCTATAACTGAATATGACAGACTAGGTACTTTATGAAGAATATAGATTATTTAGTAAAAAACAAAACAAAAAATATACAAACATTTACAACTCAGAATGGACAATAATTGCGATTTCTTGAAGAGTAATGCTGATGGTCGTACAGAAGTCTATTCCCACAATCCATTCTGCCAGCTCCAAATTGTGATTCAGGTTTTAAAACCAGAAAGTCAAAATGTGCTTCCTTGGCAAAGGTTTCTTATTAAAAATTGGTGTTCTGGGAAATCCAAGTGCCAGCGCTGGCATCTGCTCAGCATCTAGTGAGGTTCATTTTCTTGTGTCATCACATGGGGGAGAGAGCATTGTGTGGTGAGACAGAACAAACATGCTAGTTCTGGTCTCTTTCCTCCTTCTCATAAAGCAATTAATGCCATCATGGGAACCACACCCTCATTACCTCATCTGATCCTAATTACTATCCAAAGGCCCCATTTCCAAACACCAGCAATGAAGTTCAACATGAGTTTTGAAGGGGACAAACACCCAAACCATAGCACTATGGCTATCATTGCTGGAAGTCACATGAGGCTGTCCCCCAATAGGCAATGCACTGTGCAAAAGGTTTCATTTCTTTGTGTTAAATTCTTGTTTCCTGTAGACATTTGGGTTTGTGACCACTGACCTAGAGCATACAAAACAGTGTAGAGTCAAATCCAAACACAACTCCATTTGTTTCTTACTACAGCACTTTTCTTTCTTTCTTTCTTTCTTTCTTTTTTCTTTCTTTCTTTCTTTCTTTCTTCTTTCTTTCTTTCTTTCTTTCTTTGACAGGCAGAGACAGAGAGAAAGGTCTTCCTTTGCCATTGGTTCACCCTCCAATGGCTGCCGTGGCTGGCGTACCACGCTGATCCGAAGCCAGGAGTCAGGTGCTTCTCCTGGTCTCCCATGGGGTGCCGGGCCCAAGGACTTGGGTCATCCTCTACTGCACTCCCTGGCCACAGCAGAGAGCTGGCCTGGAAGAGGGGCAACCTGGACAGAATCCGGTGCCCCGACCAAGACTAGAACCTGGTGTGCCGGCGTCACAAGACGGAGGATTAGCCTAGTGAGCCGAGGCGCCGGTCACTACAGTAGTTTTCAACGGAACTCCAGGGATCCATTGATCTCAAGCCTCACTTCCATTTTTACTTCTCTTATGAACAGGGGTTCTGTGTAATATTTAACTTGACATCAGAATGTTTTTCAAAATTTACTTGTTTCTCAACTGGTCTTAGTCCTTGATAGGATAGACACTAATATTCATTTTTGAAATTTTCAAAAATTTTACTATATTTTCTATTGCTTTTTTATTCACAGAGCACTTGGGGAATTAATACTTGGAAAGTGCATTCTGTCTGGTAGAGTAGACCCAAAACCAACTTGTTGAGACAAGAAAAGCCTAATTAGATTTTTAAGTCAAGATTTAAACTTCAAGAACTAAGCTGTGTGGTCAAGAAAGCATAACTGATGGGAAAAGGCCAAGAGTCCAGGGAGAGAAGATATAGCCTCATTTATAATTTGGCAGGAAAACATTGTCTGGCCATGAACAGTTGCAGGAGCTGAAGGGCTGCAAAGCCAGAGTGCTCCGCTGGAGCAGCGCTGGGGACACTGAATATTCCTGGCTGACGGTGTACCTTCAGGGAGCCACTTGGGCAAGACGCCATCATTAGGATTTTAAAAATCTTGCAAAACTGCAAAAACCTTCTTATTTTCCATTGCAAGAACTGTCAAAATGGAGTACAGAGAACTTGGTAGGTCTCCATTGATCGGGTTCTTTCTAAGAAATGAGAGTGGAAATGCCGCCTGCGACATCACTATGGAGCACTCCAAGAGAGTTTTATTGTCTTCATGAGAGTGCACTCTCAAAGGCTTAAGGTTTGCAAAAGCCCCAACTCCTCTGGTATCCAGCTTTCTAATCAACTCTGTTATAACAATAACATCTATAAACACATGTGAACTTTTAAAATCAAAGCATAAGCAGCGACAATTTCTTTTATTTTAAAATTAAAGCATAAGAAGTGACACTCAACTAAATATTCTCTGCTGAATTCAAAGTCACATCTTTGCAAGCAGTGCAGTCTTTACCAAGAGATTAATGTAATGATTATTGAACTCATTTTGCTTCTTGGTTTATGGAAGTTTCAGACCCTTCTCCTGCACCCAAATAAAACAGGGGTGGATAGAGAAGGAGAGAGAGAGAGAGAGAGAGAGAGAGAGAGAGAGAGAGAGAGAGAGAGAGAAAGGGAGAGAGAGGGTATTCTTAATGAGGAACCGTGGAGACTGATGATTTTCTCTTTGCTAACTACCCCTTTATCAGTCAGACACAGCCAGCCTCACGGAGCGATGTAATCAGCCTCTAAAACAGATGCTGAGGAAATTCATTAAAGAGGAGCAAAACGATTGGGATGTGCGATACCCTATCTGGAGCTTCCTGTGGGGCAGTTCCCAGTGCATCTATAGATTATTTATTATGTGAACAGTTACAGAGGAGATTATTCCACATGAAATCATTTGGCAGGTGAAGAAGGAAACAGTCCAATAAACATCAAGAGAACATTTACTCACTAAAAATGATCAGAGACCATATAAAAGATCCCCTGGATTCATTTAGAAGTTATCTTGTGATGCCAGTGTTTAGGGTGCATAATTTGAGCAGTTAGCATATTGTACAAAGGAACGGGTGCAAGTAGAGCATGGGAACTGTTCAAAGTATGCATCCCCAAACTCTAATTTCTTTAGAGAGACACTATGTTCTGGGGGCACAATTCAACTTACGAAATGGCACTTTGCTTCACCATATAATTTTTATTTTTCTAAAAGAAATAATTGATTAGACAAAGTTGAGCGCTGGGTTTGTAAAGATCAGAAACGTATGTGCTTGCATGCACAGGTGGACAAGCCTGACCAGAGCTGTGCTTGGAGCTTCAGTTGGCCTCACTACCTTGCCTGACTATATAGGCCTAATCAGTGATCTAGAGAGGATTTTAGTGTCTCTCTCACTAGTATAACACAAACGCTCCTCCTTTTCTGGCTGTTTATTTATTTTTGTTGCAGTTTATGAATTTTGTCTTAAGAGGACAAATACCTGCTTTTGGATGAGAAATGCCAGTTAAACACAATTCGTTATTTAACTTGCTTTGATTATACAAATATTCTTGGTGGAAACTTGATTTTTCATGACTATTCAAAAGCATTGCCCCCTCTGAGCACAGATGTCTTATGGATCCAGTATTTTTATTTTCATACATTATATTTCCTGCCTGCAAGTGGAGAAAAATTTGCATGACCAGCAATGAGAAAAATATTGCAATCTGGTAAAGCCCATTACTAGAATTATATCCTTACAATGTGAAAAGTAAACAATGATATATCACGGTTGCTTTAACGTGAATTTGAATGCTTTTCTCAGACATTTATTAGTGGTATGTATTGCATTAGTAAATTGTCTGTTATATCCTTTAATGGCTAATTTGCATATGGCAACATTATGCTGCCAAAGGAAAATATTGAGTAAGTGAAAAATCATTTTATTCTCAAAAAATAGCGTTGGGAAGCATGCTGTTTTCCCTCCATATTTTTCCAAGTCCTCTTATCCTATTCCATTAAATGCAGTCTCAGGCTGACTATATTCATTTATCCTTTATACTTTATGTAAATGTGTAAGCATTCAATGGAAACTATAGTATATATCTTCCGAAAAAAGTTTTTGGAATGTTAACATCCAACTTTAAATGTAAAACTCGGAATCTTCTACCATATATTAATAACATAATATGCTGTAAAATGTTCTTTACTTTCAGGCAAACTTTTCTTTTTACTATCGGTAGTGAGATTCACAAAGCTAGAAGAGAAGAACTTGCATGAATGTGAAACTTTATTTTATTAAAAATAAGTGGGAGGGGCTGTCACTGTGGCATAGTAGGCTAAGCCTCCTCCTTTGGCACCTGCATCCCGAATGGGTGCCAGTTCATATCCCAGCTGCACTTCTTCTAATCCAGCTCTCTGCTATGGCCTAAAAATTCAGTGGAAGATGGCTCACGCACTTGGGCCTCTGCACCTATGTCAGAGAGCTAGAAGAAGCTCCTCCCTCTTGGCTTCAGATTGGCCTAGCTCTGGCCATTGAGGCCATTTGGTAACTGAACCAGTGGATGGAAGAATTTTCTCTCTGTATCTCCCTTTCTCTGTAACTCTACCTCTCAAATGGATAAATAAATCTTAAAAAAATAGACTGGAAGATCAATATGGAGAAAAAAATTAATTAAATTAATACAATGATCCAGGGGAAAACTATTGACATTTAACTTTATGTGTTTTTACATTATTTTGACATATTAAAATTCTTCAAATATATATTTGAGTAGCTGCATAATATCAATTTGAATAATTTGAATCCTTTTATTTAAGGAATACAAACTTCCTACGTTTCATAAATACAATTTTAGGAACATAGTGATTCTTCCCATCATACCTGCCCTCTCACCCACACTTCCATCCTTTTACCTCCTCCCTCTCCTATTCCCATTCTTATTTTTTACTAAGATCTATTTTCAATTAACTTTATACACAGCATATTAACTCTATGCTAAGTAAAGTGTTCAACAAATAGTATAAAAAAAAAAACTCTTCCTCAACAGTTTTTTGATTTCTGCTATGACCCACTGTTCATTCAAGAGTATATTGTTCAGTCTCCATGTGTTTGCATATGTTCTAGAGGTTCCTGAATTGTTGATTTTCAGCTTCATTCTGTTGTGGTCAGAGGAGATGCATAGTGTGATTTTGATTTTTTGAATTTGCTGAGATGTGTTTTATGGCCTAGCCTATTGTCTATCCTAGGGTAAGCTCCATGGACAGGTAAAAATAATTTGTATTCTGTAACTGTAGGAGGATAAGTTCTGTAGATATGTATTAGATCCATTTGGTCTATAGTTTCAATTAACTATTGTTTCCCTGCTGATTTTCTGTCTGGTTGATATATCCATTGCTGAAAGTGGGGTAGTGAAGTGTCCCATTACTACTGTATGGGAGTTTGTGTCTCCCTTTAGATCCATTAACATTTCTTTTAAATAGCCAGGTGCCCTGTAATTAGTTGCATATACATTTATTACAGTCACATCTTCCTGTTAAATTCATCCCATAATCATTGCATAGTTCTGTTCTTTGTCTTTTTTAACAGTGTTTGTGTTATTTTGTCTGATATTTGGATGGCTACACTAGCTCACTTCTGGTTCGGTTAGCATAAATAACTTTTTCCAAGCTTTCAGTTTCAGTCTGCATATAATGTTGTTGGGGAGATGTATTTCTTGTAGGCAACAAATAGATGGATTTTTTAATTCATTCAGCCAGTCTGGATCTTTTAACTGGAGAGTTGAGTCCATTTACATTCAAAGTGAATATTTATAAGTAACAACTTGGCCCTGCCATTTTTCCATAAATATTCCTATTGTTTACTTTGGATTTCCTTTATACTTTTAAAGGGAGATTTTCTACCTTCACCTTCTTTCATAGTGATGACCATGTTTCTGTGTTTCTGTGTGTAGCACATCCTTAAGGATCTTTTGTTAGGCTGTACTAGTGGTGACAACTTCTTTCAATTTCTGTTTGTTATGGAAGGTCTTCATTTCACCTTCATTCATAAATGAGAGCTTTGAAGGCAACAGTAATCTGGGTTGATAGTTTTTTCTCTTAAGACTTAGAATACATCTTGCCATTTTTTCCTAGCCAGTATGGCTTCTGATGAGAAGTCAATTGAGAGTCTAATTAGAGATCCTCTGAAAGTAATCTGGTGTTTCTCTCATGCACATTTTAGAATCTTTTCTTTATGTGAGTTTTACTTGGAAAGTTTTACTACAATGTGTTGTGGAGAAGATCCTTCACATCTATTAAGAGTTCTATGTGCTTTATGTGCTTGGACATCCCTTTGTTTCTCCAAGTTAGGGAAGTTTTCTATAATTATTTTACTTAAAAAGCCTTCTAATCCATTCTCTTTTTCCACACCTTCAGGAACTTTTAATACCCACATGTGAGGTCCTTTTATATTATCCCATAAGTCTCCAACACAGTTTTTTAGTTTTCTAATTTCTTCTTCCTTTTTTTTTTTTTTTTTTTTTGGTCTGACTAAATTTCCAGAGATCTGTCTTCTAACTTGGATATTCCTTCTTCTTCCTCAACAACTCTGTTGTTAAGGCTTTCCACCACATTTTTATTTAATATATTGAATTCTTTTCCAATGTTTCATTTTGATTTCTCTTTAAAAATCTCAATTTCATGTGAAAATTTTTTATTCATGTCTTTTATGGATTTCTTTAAATCATGGATTTTCTTCTGATTACTTCTAAGTACTCCTATGATATATTTTTTTGAATTCTGTTTCCAGTATTTCTTCACTCTCTTCATTTTCACCTTCTAGTACAGAAGTGTTTTTTTGTTCCTTTGGAAGTATCATGTTGTCTTCCTTATTCTTGTTTCTTGAATTGCTGTGTTTATTTTGAGGCATTTATGGAGACACTTGTTTATTTTTTTCCCCCTGTGATGTCTTTTGTCTTTGGAGTATGCCTCTGTAGCATAGAGGACTCAGTGGTCTTTCAGTGAATACCCTGCATGTGCTAGGTATGGCCAAGGAGCTCTGTTCAGTGCCCCAGGGTGAGGGGAATGTCCAAGGGGAAAACCAAGTTGGGCACTGTAAATCTCTCTCTCTCTTTTTAATCAGAGGGGAGGTTTAATCTGTTCTGTTGGCATAGTCTCACACTCACCTCCTCACCTCCAAGGAGACCAATGTCTGGTCACTTGCCACAGTGGATACAATATTCATCTACACTTCCACAAGAACCACACAAAGGATCTGTGCAGTCCTTGGTGTGAGCAGAGATCCTACAACAATAACTCTAACCAAGGAATCGGGGAGCCCCAAGCATATGGAACCACCCACAGTGACTGCCTGGAGACTCAGCCACACCACGCACCCTCCCACGCAGCCACAGTGTTTTCACAGTCCTGGCACACAAGGCTCCCACAGTCATGAGCACCCAGCCCCCCCCCCCCTTTATTCTCCCATCTAGACTCAGGTGTCTCCTCTCAGTTGGTTACTGGCTTTGTGACCACAAGCTGACACAGCTGTTCTGTATGTCCAAAATGGGGCCACTCCCTTTGGCTAGTTACAGGAGGGAGCCCTGCACAGGGTGGTTTGGAAGACATAAATATACTCCCCTTTTTTCACTCTAGATTGGCAGGTACATTGTCCCCCACAGGGTTCCAAGCCAGACTCATGCCAGGCTCTTCACGCAGCTTTATTGCCAGTGGCTTGGAATGTTATAGTCTGATCTCACCTCACTCTCTGAAGCTGGTGTTGAGGCTCTCAGCTGCATGGGATCCTGAGTTGCACACATGCATACCCTCCATGTAGATCTATAGTGTCTCTCTAATTTATGTGGACTTTCCTCTGACGTTTTCTCTCTACCTCTTCCTTGAGACTGCACTCTCTCCACATTTTTATTAAGCTATCTTCCCCCAGACTAAAGCAGTAAGTTCCTTCCCTAACCCACCATCTTGATCTCTCCTCTGGATCACCTAAACTCTTATATTTTAATGTTAATGGTTGGCAGATTAAGTATGGAGAGCTGATCTAATTGTGGCAGGCCTAAGGGGTTCTTCAGGGGATTGCTGCCATGCCCTTGTAGGGTTTTTCTCATGAGAGGTTGATTATTTTGAGCTCTAGTCTGGCCTTGATGTTCTCTTTCTCTGTTTCCTGGCTCATCATGTGGTTGTTCCTCTCCACCTGCCATTACCAGACTCTGCAGATGCTGCCCACCCACCCATTCCTGAAGTGTCATCTCCAAGCTGTAGGCTGAAACAGACCTTGTCTGGAATTTCCCAAAGTTCTTTTCAGGGATTTTAATTTAATGTACAAAAAGTCAATTAATGCAATTACGATGCTTCTTTTTGTGATGTATGAAGTTTCTGTACACCTTATGATTGATTTTTTTCAATTAATATATTGTTTTGTTTTGGAAGTTTGGAAGAAGTAATTAGCCTTTGGTCTAATGGTTAAGACAACAGTTAAGATGCCCACATCCCATACTGGAGTGCCTGACTTCAATACCTGCCTCTTGACTGCAGTTTTCTGGTAATGTAGATGTTGGGAGGCAAGCAGGGATAGCTGGAGTGATTAGGCTGTGGTCACCCAACGTAAGGGGCTGCATTGAGTTTCAGGCTCCCAGCTTCAGCCCCATGCTTGGCACCCTTTCCAGCACTTAAGGAATGAACCAGTGAATGAGAGATGTTTTTCTCTCTCTTTCCCTTTACTTCTCTCTCTCTCTCTCTCTCTCTCTCTCACACACACACACACACACACACACGCACACTTGCTCTCTCAAATAAATTAAGAAACTTAATTAGGTACCATAATCTTTATTACACAAATGAGGAAACTGAAGCACAGGGTCTCATTACAGGAAATGAACCAGAATGCAAACTTAGAAAAACTAGCCTCTGAATACACGGTCATAATCATTGCACCCTGCTTATTTATAGCTAGAATGCTTCTATATTATTTGAAGGAAGTCTCACTGTCTATCAATCTCTATTTCTCTATCTGTATGTTTGCATGTTTCTGTCCTACCAAATTCAAGACAGAGGAATCAAGGTATATTAGAAAGTAAGATTTATTCATAGGAACAATACACACAAAGATGTGAGTTGGGGGAATCTCTCTTCTTGAGGAAGGAAAAGTTGCTACTCCCACCAAAGCTGAGATCATCTTTTTATAGTGTACTCGATGGTGCTGTAATTAAATATTCAAATGGGACTATTTGCGTGGGGCTTGAGTACTACTTGCTCTGTGTTCTTTTTTTTTTTTTATGATCTCAAAAGTTTCAGGTGTCTGGTACACATGGAATTGCAGCACAACACACAGACACACACACATCATCTCTAGGAAAGTGTCAGTGTTTCATGCATGATGGGAAGTGAAGTGCAAGATGGGGCAGGGGTGTACTGAACCTGCGGCCATGTTGGATTGACGAAGAAGGGGATGAGATTTAAGCAGTGAGGCTTAAACTACTCATTCACAAGTTGTGTGGGGCCGTGGCCAGATGCTGCTGCTAGTCTTTCAGGTACTGTTTGCTTAGAATATTCCTACCCTTTCCCAACAATGGCAAATGCTAAACCCAGAAGATAGGCAAGTTCACCTCAGACTTCATCAATTAACCTTTGTAGTAAATCCTGATAATACATGAACAAAACAACTAGCTATTTTAAAATCACAGGTGTAACTTTATAACCAGCACAAATTTGAAAATTATAGCAAATTGTAGAAAATGAAGTTCATATACCACTTGTGAATGAGTAGTTTAAGCTATGCTCCTATACAAATGCATGTGCCTGTTTGACATAATTTTTGCTTCTAGAATTACTGTTTATTTTGACATGTACATATTAATACAACTAGAAACATTATTATGAAATTGGAATAGAAAAATGCTCCATTAAGCAGAAACTATTTTGACAAGAATATAGCATTATATTTCTTAATATTCTGCCAATAAAAAAGGCGAAATTCTGTAAAATATGCTTTCCTAAATATTTCTAGTCTTGAAAGAAACCACAGATTTTTAATTCAGGTCTCAAAACAGACGTAAGAATTATGATGCCCACAGACACCTCACCAAAGCATTCTATCTGTTGTGGCAAATATGCAAATGTAATAACATATTTGAAGTTAGTAATCAGATGTAAACTTTAATAGTACAAGCTAAGAATTGAAGTCTTATCCTGATTGGTGGCTCTTATCTGTAAGATGGGAAGGGAGGGTTGATACAGAGTAACTCCAGGCTTTCAGTGGATGTAAATTACATGTCAAGTAAAGGTGCCCCAGTCCTCTGATAAGGAGAGTGAGACTTCCTAGATAAGAAAGGGAGAAGCCAGATAAGGAGGAGCAAAAAAGGGAAGAAAAGAGCAGGAGAGACCTAAACACCCGTGCTCTGATTTTCTGTGTAAATACCACACCATTTAATTTCTGAGAAAGGCAAGACATTGGAATAGTGAAGCCGTAGCACTGACACAAGTGGGAGACAGGAGACCTGGATTTGAATTCAAATGGTTCTGAATTAACGATCTGTGTGTCCTTGTGTCACCTCTCTCTCTCTTTAGTTTCTTCTTTTAGAAAGTGAGGGATTTAGAGAAGAATAATCCGCAAGGTTTTTCTAATTCTAAATTTCTGTATCTAGTTCTCACAAAAGTTAGATGATTTTGTAGTAAAAAGACCGGGCTTTTCCTAACTCTTTCTTTCATAAATCTGTTAATCCATTTTAACCAAAAAATCGCTGGCTTTATGTTTGATCCAGATACTTAGTGCTAAGTCCTGAAAATAAATTGGCAATTAAAACATAGGCCCCCAATGTATTAAGTACTATGATTGTGAAACATACTTCTTCATGTAAAAATAAAAGATTATTTTTTCTACTTTGTTTATTCTCCTGGCAAAAAGAAACTGATTGTTGATATTTTAACTACTATGTCAGGTATGCTTGTCTCTGTGATATTTTTTTTAAGTATGTGAAATTTCAGGTTAAGGTCTAGGATCTGGTATTTGATACCTAATGTTCAAGGATGTATACACACTCTTTCACATTTCAGTATGAGTAAATGGAAACAGTGCAGTATTTCTGAAAGAATGATATACTCATCAGAATGAAACTGAAAATGGTGATAAATTTAGAGGTAAACTTGGATTCTAGTTAGTCAACTAATCTGGTAAAATAGACAATCTGTAGGGTAAAAATTGAGCTCTTGAGTTTCAGAAGTAGGAGTTACTTATCCTAATCTCTTTTTATGGATGAGAGGACTGATGTTAGATTATGTGTCTTGACAAAGGTCACTTAGTCCGAGAAACAGGATTTTTAAGTGAGATCTGCCCTCTCTACCACAGTATTTTTTAAGCAGTTAACTCAATGCTATAGTGAAATCCGTGTGAATATAAGCTTGACACATAGAGAGGAGAAGGTTCAACACATTGTGTGTTCAGAATGTTAGATATATACAAATCTACCCTGGTTGAAAATCTTGTTTAAAACATATAAGAGGAAGAAATAATTTCTCCTATATTGAATCAATGTTAATTCATGAAAGAAGTATGGAGATCATGAATTGAGCTTAAAGATTGCGTTTTAGAGTACTTGCCCTAATAACTATTGATCCAGTGACTACTCAGTAAAATTATGCAATTCCCAATTTTCCTTGAAGGGTCCAGAGGTTTTTTTTCATATATTCTTAAATATTTACTCTGAAATTTTGAATCTCCACATAGTTTGACAGATATCGAACAAGGACACAGATATGATAATCAGTCACTCTGAGAGGTTTTTCTGTGTGAGGCACAGGGCTAACCACACATAAATATGAAAACTTAGGTAATACATCTTTTATTTGAAAGTCTTTGTAGCTGAAATTTTGTTACAAGATGATGGACTTGAACTTAAGTCAATATTCATATTACTTAACTATTTGTCATCCATGAGGTAAGTTTCATTAGGATGAAATGAAATGTAAGCAGAGAGCTGATAATGTGGCACAGAGTGGAACAGCAAGTTATGCCATCACTTGGGACACCAGTATCTGATATCAAATGTTGGTTTGAGTCCCAGCTACTCCATTTCCAGCCCAGCTTCTTGCTAATACCTCTGGGAAAGCAACAGAAGATGGCCAGGTAGATCCCCCTGGCACGTACTTAGGACACCTTGCATGGATCTCAAGGCTCCTGGCTTCAGCTTGGTTCAGTCCCAGCCATTTTTGCCATCTGGGGAGTGAAACAGCAGATAGAAGATATCTTTCTGTCTGCTTGTTTCTCTATCTGTCATAATGCTTTTCAAATAAATAAAATAACTCCTTAAAATAAAAAGAAATGCAAATAGAACAGTTCCTCAAAAAACATCCATTCCTACTTTGATTGCCCAAATAGTGTGTAAGTACATCAATTCTTTAAAAAATTATTTAAGATTGTTCCTGAAACTATATAACTAATTCATCCACTCCTGTAAACTTCTTTCTCAGAAGAAAATAATCCAAATTTCGTTCATTTTCCATCCAGAACCAAATCTATTCAATTCTGTCTTGTAAATGTGCTTAGGCTTGAATGTGGGTATTCATCATTGTGAACCTGGGTGATAATAAAAAAATTAACCATTACTACATGCATAATATATAATGAAAAAGAGAAAAGGGGAAATCTGCAGTCAAGTTTATCAATTGGTTAGAGAAAAGAGGATGTAAAGGTGTGTGTTGACTAGGGATGATAAGGACTTCTTGCTCTGGTTGTGGCACAGGTTTCCGGGTCAGTATGACTGTACCCACTTCTCTGAATAAGAAAAGGTTGTTATCCTTGAGTGAAATATAATGCAGGATAATTTTTTTTGACATCTGTGCTCCACTAATAAATAACCCTTACTTTTTGGTAAAATAATGGCTGACAGATTGCTTTTCAGTTTGAAAAGCAGAGGTCTCTAACTAGCTAGGTTACTTACCTAAAAAGTAAACTAATTTCTTTGGTTTCAAGGGATTTTATAATATGCATTGCATTCACTCATGGTTCTTGACTTTGACACAGACCTTGTGCTAAATTTGGTCTCCCAGCATTCTAAAGTTGCACATGACTAGAATCCAATCAAACTTGCTCGAACATCAAGGAAATTTGCCAGGCCAAATCACAAGGAAGACCAGGGCTAAGATGGCTCCCAGCGGGTCTTGTGCTATGAAAGCAGAAAATGTAGCTAGATCACTATCTCTCTACCCCAAACTTCTAGTCACCTCTAATTGATTTTTTCCTACTTATGTGGTTTCTACATGCAGCAAAAAAGATGTCTGCTAACAGGTCCCAGTCTTACCTTCTGAGGTCTCATCACTCCACACTTCATGTTTTTCCAAATCTTTGTATGTGAAACTGAGAAGGAATTATTTTTCTTCCTGTATAATCTTTGTTTCCAACCTTCTAAACAAGGCTGTAAGCATGCAGGTTAGTAGTCCAACTAGATAATAGCTGTTCTCTGGAATTTGTTTAATTGACTATGTGATGGTATGTCACTATATTCTCTTAACTATACTAAAAACAGTCAAATTTGCCATATTATGCAATAATATTTTTAAAATTACATCAAATTTCAAATATATTTATCTGAAGTATTCAAATAAGTAAGAGACTTTTTTTTAAAAAAAAATTGGCCTAATTCCTACATATAATGAATTTATGATCTATTCATAGTCTTCTTATGGCAATTGTATTAGGTAACTTAAATAAAACATTATAGTACCACGTATGAATAGACAATCAGTAGGCCTCTTTATTCCATGATTTTATTATTAGAATTAATAAAAGCATAATGCATTATCACATACTCTATTACTGCTTCTTAGTATATACTCTTTTGGAAAAAGGGTATGTGTATATACATGTAGAATGGTATTAATTTTCAAAATTGAAAACAAATATAGGTAAAAGGTTGCTTTTTAATGTAAGCTGGCTTTCTAAAAATGCCACTGAATTTAGTAAAATGGCCTGTTTTCTCGGGGATATTGGGGATAGTCGATTTAAAACCTTGATTTATTCTTATTCTGTGAATAGAGCTAAGGAACAGATTTTCATTTTGACAAATGATCTGCACGTGATTTTATGTAGTTACCCTTCATGCACATGTATGTGTTGTTTTGTCAAACCACCATCCTTCCATTTTGGAAACTGTTCCTCCTATTCTCCTCTTTACATCCCCCATCACACTGCAAACACACCTATCACCAAGTTCTAGCATGTAAATCATGAGTTAGATTATCCCTGTTCATTGGAAAAAGTTAATTTTCCCAGTAGGAACATGTAATCCACATAGGAGCAAAACCTTTTTGCAGAGATTCATATGGACTCTAGGAGATGGGCTCTTTCAATGAGATTCTTTTTAAAGGAAAACTTGGAACTTTCAGGAGCCACCCTTGTCCTACAAGAGTAGAGCATGAAGTCAACATGAGGAAAAGCAAAGTTGAAATTACTAGATAGGTAGGTAGATGGATGGTGAATAAATAATGGAAGAATGGAAGGGGAAAAGGAAGGAACTTTTGTTGTATCTTGACATTCTGAATCAGGTAACTTCTTGTGATATCTAGTTATATGAATTAATTGTCCTTAAGCTGATGGGAATGCTCTGATGTTCAGCAGAAAGAACTATTAAATCCTATTTAACTTAAAGCTTAC
The DNA here is from genome assembly GCA_949820135.1 of Sylvilagus floridanus. Taxonomy (NCBI): domain Eukaryota; kingdom Metazoa; phylum Chordata; class Mammalia; order Lagomorpha; family Leporidae; genus Sylvilagus; species Sylvilagus floridanus. The sequence goes on from OX463243.1 coordinate 15,573,228, forward strand.
TGAAATCATGTGAATTCCATCTCTTTTCCACAGATTGGAGATTTCATTCTCAATGACATTAGATGCTACACCAAACTGGCCACAACTATTCACACAACTAATTTTTACAGTTTCTGAGATATAAATAAGGTAAAGTTCATTTTAATTCTACCCACATATGTGATACGTGCTACTTTTCTTTCCTTTTAAATATTTATTTATTCACTTGAAAGGCCTAGTTACAGAGAGAGAGAGGGAGAGAAGAGGTCTTCCATCTACTGGTTCACTCCCCAAATGGCTGAAAAGGCTGGAGCTGAGCCAAGCCAAAGCCAGGAACCAAGTGCTTCTTCTAGGTTCTCCCATGTGGTTGTAGGGGTCCAAACACTTGAGCCATCCTCCACTGCTTTCCCAGGCCATCAGCAGGGAGCTGGATTGGAAGTGGAGCAGCCAGGACTCAAACTGGCATCCATTTGGGATGCTGGCACCACAGGCAGAATCTTATTGTATTATGCCACCACAGTGCTGGCCCTGCTACCTTTCTTAATATTCAATTTTATTGTTCCATTTAACTTTATAAAACAGAAGATACTTAAATGGTCAGATTTGCTTTACTGTGGTAACTATAGACCATACTTCAGCTAAATGGATATGATATATTTGTATGCACATACCTGCATGACAGTGTTTGGGGAAAAGATAGAGAAAATAATAATTGATTGCTTTCACATTGAAAATAAATCATGGGTGGGCATGTGTAACAACAGGTTAAGCTTTGACTTGAGGCACTTGCATCCCATATCAGGGTGCCAGTTCAAGTCCTGGCTGCCTAACTCCTGATCTATCTCCCTGCTAATGCATCTGAGAAGCAGCAGACAATGGCCCAAGTTCATGATTCCATGCCACCATGTGAGAAACCAGATGGAATTCCTGGCTTCTGGCTTCATCTTGACCTGGCTGCAGCTGTTGTAGTCATTTGGACAATGAGCAAGCAGATGGAAGACTGTTTCTCTCTCCCTCTCTCCCTCTCTCCCTCTCTCCCTCTCTCCTTCTCTCCCTCTTTCCCTCTCTCCCTCTCTCCCTCTCTCCCTCTCTCCCTCTCTCCCTCTCTCCCTTTCTCCCTAGTCAAGAAACTAAGAATTATTTGCAGGAAAAGATAAGGATGCTCTCCCCAGAGAGAGTTACTGCTGAATATTATAATTGTGATTCTGGGACAAATTATTTTAGTAAGGAGCTCATAGTAAGAAACCATATTTTTATCCTTTGACAGATACTTGGAAATACTGAGTGACATTTATATTTAAATGGCAAGACTGTCTGCATTTATGGAAAGTAACGCCTACATTACTACCAATCAGAACTATTTAATATTAAGATGTATACTTTCAGTATTTTTGACATTGAAAATCTCTATTAAAGAACAACAGTGCCTTAATGGAAGTTCCAAGATATGGAAATCTCACCCTTTGTTGTCAGATCAATTAACTTTCCAGCAATTTTTTAAACAATGATCTCATGCATTACTTTTTGACATAAATGTGTTTCAGTGCTATTTACATAGAATATACATATCTGTTTTGTATGCTTGCAATAAAATTAAGTAAAGCAAACTCAATAAATGTCTGTTCAACTGCTTTAGAATACATGCGTAGTTATCTATATGTATACCCATATATTGACTAAATGCCTCATGTTGGTTACTGGTAGTCAACTTAGAGTCAAATCTCTAATTTTATTATATTAATAACTAAGTGCAAACACTGTTTCTTTTGCAAATAAATACCTAATGATTGCATCAGAAGAGTATGCTGAAATTCATGTTCTCGAAAAATCAGAAATTGAGACTAAGCTTTATCTGTTATCTGCATAAAAAAGTTAATTTTAGAATTCTTCAGGGTAAGTCTAACTTGCAAGATCAATTACTTTCTTTTCTATTTTTAAATAATTATTTGTTTCAACATTTATTTTTCCAAACATAAATACACTGCATGGGTAAATATTTCAAAATATATAATAGGGAAAAACTTCCCATATTCAAAAATTTCAACAACACTAGTTTGTTAACAATTTGGTGATATTCTTCAACATATTGTTTTGTGGTCATTAAAAGGCAATTTAGGGGGCCTGTGCTGTGGAGCAGCATGTTAAAGCCCTGGCCTGAAGCGCCTGCATCCCATATGGGCGTTGGTTCTAGTCTTGGCTGCTCCTCTTCCAATCCAGCTCTCTGCTATGCCCTGGGAAAGCAGTAGAAGATGGCCCAAGTCTTTGGGTCTCTGCACCCACGTAGGAGACCCGGAGGAAGCTCCTGGCTTCTGGCTTTGGATCGGCGCAGCTCCAGCCGTTGTGGCCATCTGGGGAGTGAACCATCAGATGGAAGACCTCTCTCTCTGTCTCTACCTCTCTCTGTAACTCTGACTTTCAAATAAATAAATAAATCTTTTTTAAAACGGCAACTTAATAATTGATTTATTTGGAAAACTTAATTCCTGAGATAAGACAGAAAGTTTTAGTTTTGTTTTTGTTTTATGAAACTGTAGAACTTAAAGAACAAACTAGTAGTGGGTAAGTGAATGAGTGAATGAGTTCTCTGGGTTTCTTTTTTCAACTTTGCATATTCCATCCTGGCTTTTAGAAAGGCATGCAAACAGGAAACGCAGACACAAATGAAAAGCTACACAAGAAGCCTCTTTTCTCTAGCCAAATGATAGCAAAAAAGGACAGTCCAAGAATACAAAAGGCTTGCACAGTACCTGTCCTGTTCTAGGTGAACAGCCTAAGCAAATCACGCCCTTCCCTTTCCCATAGGGTACTAAGCCAACGGAGAAGTAAATCAGAACCCTGGCCCCCATTCCACATCTGCAGTGATGAAGTAACGCCACTGTCTTTTCCCACTTGGCTCTGGAACTTTGGAGACTATAGGCATTGCCAGGATTACCACCTTGCCCCCGAATAGTGATGGTAAGGTACCTTCCACTCCCAACGAGATAGTAGGAAGGAGAATATGAAGAGATATAAATGTGTTTTCTACATGTAGTATATAAAGTCCTGGGCTTTCATTTGTGAAATGAAAATGAGCACAGCAAAGGTTTGATAACTGCAGTCCACTGTGGAATAGCTCTCAGGTTTCAGATCACAGCCTGAGTTGCATATTGATAGGTGGATAGACTAGACTAGTACTGCAAAGATCGGGAAAATCAAATTGCCCTTTGAACTACAATCTACAAAAATGACCAGAGTGTGTGTTCTGAATTTAAATGAGTTGACTTCCAGATAAAATAGAATATTGAAAAGGGAAAGAGGATCTACTAACTCACTTCTACTCTCCAGTATGTAATTCAAAATTACTCTTTATACCAAGACACAGGGAAATCTCAACTCACATGATAAAAGGACCCCAACACCAAGAAAACTCAAGTACTGGAGTTACCAAAGCAAGATTATCAAATAACTATAATGAAATTGCTCCAAAAAGTAATTACAAATACTCTTAGATGAAAAAGCAAAATATCCACAAGAAAATAGAACAGAAGAGCCAAATGGGAATTTCAAAACTTAAAAATGCTATAACCCAAAAGCAGAAGGGAGGAAATTGTGGAGGTAAGGAAGGAAGGGAGGGAGGGAGGGAGGAAAGGAGGGAGGGAGTGAGAGAGCAAGGGAGGGAGGGAGGGAGGTAGGCAGGGTAGGATGTTGTGGTGCAGTAGGTTAAGCTACTGCTTGCAACATCCACATCCCATATTGGGATACCAGTTTGAGTTCCAGCTACTGTACTTCCAATCTAGTTTCCTGCTAATGTGCCTAGAAGGCAGCACGTGATGGCCCAAGTATTTGGTCCTTGCTACCCACATGGGACACTTGACGGAAACTCCTGGCTTCTGGTTTCAGCCTAGCCTGTCTCCACTGTTGTGCACTTTTGGGGAGTAAGCCAGCAGTGGAGATTTCTCTCTCTCTTGCCCTGGCTCCTAATCTGTGTGAGGGTGTGTGTGCATGGAGGCTGTGTGTATCTGGATCTGTCTCTCTCTTTCTGTTTTCCTGCCTTATAAGTAAATACTAAATCTTTTGAAGAAAAAAAAAAAAAAACTCACCAGAGAACTAAGTAGCAGAATCAAGAGGATTGAGGAATCACTGAATGTGAAGGTGGATCAATCCAAAGTAATCAAATTTAAAAAAGTAACCAAAGTAAAACAACAAAACAAACAGAACATTCAAGACTCTGGGACAATAGCAAAAGTGCTAACAGAAGTTACCTAAAAATTCAAAGGAAAAGGGAATTTTTATTGGTCTGAAAAAAATTGAAGCGACAATGACCAAAAACTTTTTGGTGACACTCATACATGTACAGGTTCAAGAAGATGAGTGAACCCTAAGCAGAAGGAATCACACTCAGACACATGAACACATCATAAACAAATGTGTGCAAACTAAAGACAAACATTTTCAAAACACCAGGAGACTTTTCATCAGAAACTATGGAGGACAGAAAGAAGTTGCACAGAAGTTATAAAGACTTAAAGAAAAGAACTTTCAACTCATAATTCAATATTTAGCAAAAAAAAAAAAAAACACTTCAATTCTTCAGGAATGAGCATGAATAAAGACTTTCAAATAAAGGAAAACTAATAAAGTTTATTGCAGTGAGTGTTTTACTTAGTATTTAAGACACCAACATTCTATATCAGAATGCCTGGGTTTGATACGTGGCTCTAGTTCCCGCCTCTAACTTCCTATTATTGCAGACTCTGGGATACTGCAGTGATAACTTAGGTAATTGAGTTCCTGCAATCCGTAGGGAGAGCTGTATTGATCTCCCAACTCTTGACTTTCACTGGACCCAGTCTTGGCCATTGTGGTATTTGGAGAGGAAAATAGTGGATGGTCTCCCTCTATCTCATAACTAAAATAAGTAAATAAATATAGAGAGTTTATCAATATATCTAAAATTTTCTTTAGAAAGTTTCTCATACAGGAAAGATAATCTTGGGAGGAAATTTGAGACTTTGAAATAAAATTGCTCCAAAACGTGTTCATCAAACACTCTTAGATGAATAAAAATAAAGCCCAAATATGTGGGTAAATAGGCTATACTCCTGAGGGTTTTAAAGTATGTTTATAAAGGAAAGAAAAATTGCAAAGTGTCTTCTGTGGTTAATATATTTAGAAGTAATATTTGATACAAGTATATTACAAAACAAGGAGTGTGAGAGGCTCTGAAAGTTTATATATTTTCTACTTGAAATAGTAAAATGATGCTACCAGTACACTGTGACCTATTATAAACATATTATAGGTATGAATTACATTTTGGAATAAGTACAGCAATGACTGAAAAACTACACAAACTAGAAAATGCAAAAGACCATAAATTCAGGTTTTTTTCAACAGTGACACTATTGACATATTGACTAAGTAATTCTTTTTGTGGGTGACTGCCCTGGGCATCATAGTATATTTAACAGAATCCTGCCAGTAACATCCTCCCATTTATAATAAGTAAAAATGTCTCCAGACATTGTCAAATATTCCCGGGGGGCAAAACTGTTTCCAGCAAATAAACATTGCTAAGTAATAAATCAAAATATAATTTAAAAATGTTCAAGTAACACAAAGGGATGTAGAAAAGTGGGAAAAAGGAATGAAATACAGAAGGCACACACAGAAAGAAAATAAGAAGAATGGCGGTTTCTACTGGATGAAGAGCTCTGTGGGCCCACTCCCCAGCAAACATGGTAATAATTATTATTATGCTGTGATAATCTGTATTTTTACAGGCCATGCTCCAGGTCCATCCTCTAAGCTCCAAGATATAACAGTTTCACATGGTACAGTAAAGAATGCAAGAGAGCCGGCTCCGTGGCTCAACAGGCTAATCCTCCGCTTTGCGGCGCCGGCACACCGGGTTCTAGTCCCGGTCGGGGCGCCGGATTCTGTCCCGGTTGCCCCTCTTCCAGGCCAGCCCTCTGCTGTGGCCCGGGAGTGCAGTGGAGGATGGCCCAGGTGCTTGGGCCCTGCACCCCATGGGAGACCAGGAGAAGCACCTGGCTCTTGCCATCCGATCGGCGCGGTGCACTGGTCGCAGCACGCCGGCCGCGGTGGCCATTGGAGGGTGAACCAACGGCAAAGGAAGACCTTTCTCTCTCTCTCTCTCTCTCTCTCTCTCTCTCTCACTGTCCACTCTGCCTGTCAAAAATTAAAAAAAAAAGAATACAAGCTCATTCCCTGAGCTCTAGTTGAAGGACTCCCCCCAGAAGAGGCAGGATATCAACATTTTTCATTTTGCCCCTTAACTACCTGTCATTGCTGCAAGAATATGGGCAAATATGACAAAGGTGGGTGAGCCTTTTCCCTTTACAACCACAATTCATGAAAAAGAGTCTTTGCTTTTGGTCATGGACCCCTGGAATGCTGCGTATTCGTGTCATTGCCCTAGCCTACAGGGTGAGAGTTCCGAACTAAGGAAAGAGAATGAGAGACCCGAAACTGCAATCTCCCACATGGACCAAGTGATCAGTATCTAATAGGGGCACTGAGGGGCAGTGCCCCTTGGCAGAAGTGCGCCATTGACTTTCTCCGTACAAGAACTGTAGCTGAAGAGTTTTCCTGGGGGAGCAACTGATTGCAGAAAACAGTGCCTCAAAGTTCTTCTCCCAAAACTGATTTGCTTGCTGTGGGGGATGGGGAAGCTCAAGCCTCAGTGTGGTCTCAAATGCAATGGAAATTTTGGTGAAAGGTAATAGGAAGAGATTGATAAGGGGATTGAAGATATGGCCTTCTTATTTTGTGGGGTGGCCTTAATAGGTTTATTGGAGATATAGCCTTACATGTAAAATCCTGGGAAAAAAGGGGGAAGAGACAGCAGGGAAGAAAACCCCTGGGGTCACAAATCTCAAATATTAACTTCAAAAAAACTTATATTTGATTGGATGTCTGTGGTAAACAACAGATGTCCCAGATAATTATTAAAAACATCAGAGCAATTCGTGACACTTCAGAGGTGGACATGGACAAGGAAAGAGATAATGAAACAGAGCCCTTCTAAAGCCATTGTCATCCCAGGGTGGACATTGTGAAGTTTGAGCTCCTTGAGGACCTGTGTCAGAGGCTTATACTGATGGGGTGGCTCCTGTATAGGCTCTGTCCAGGTTTTTCATGTGAGAAAGAACTCAAGAAATTGACACAGATGAAAGAGAGCGGAGAAGCAAGATTTATCTAAAACAAAGTACACATTCAGGAAAGGGTGCAGATAAGACTGGGAGAGAAGGAGCTGCAATTAATAACATTCCGGGCCTTTTATACAATCTGCAGACATCGAAGGTAGTGTCTTGGGTCTGGATTGACTGAACGTTCAAGGGGATGAATTTGAAGCTTGGGGTACCATCCACTTCCATGTCATTTTTTTGAAATCTCAGAAATGTCATAGCGTCAGCTGCATGAAGAAAGTGGAGGAGTCATACGTGTTAATTTTATTATAATGGTATTGTAATGACCTGAAGGCTGGGACACAGCCTACAGCCACATAGGATATTTCTAGTTAGTTCTGATTCAAAGTTTTAACATTGCAGAACTTGTGGTTTTCTACAAAACAGAAAGAAAAGGAGGTTTTGGTGGTGCACAGAATGGGGTTTTAGGTGGTACACAAAAAGGGAGGTCCGGGTGTGACCGGGAAAGTTTCGTGGTTTGAATAGCATAGGCCAGACAATTGTATTGCCAGGGCTGACAAATCTTAGCTCATCTCTGGTAATACTACCTTGCTGCCTACATCATCTGACATTAAAACCAAAGACATCATAAGAAAATTGTAGACCAATTTCTCCTATGAATATAGGTGAAATTATTTCCTCAAATTGCTAGCAAATCAAACTTAGCAAAATAGAAGAAAAATTATGCACTATGACCAAGTGAGATATACTCCCAAAATGAAAGGTTGATAACATCCCATAATAATTAACAAAATACACTATGTCAACTTTAAAAAGCCATATTATTATGTTAACTTACTCAGGAAATGGCATTTTTGAAAGAATCCAACATTTTTTTATGATTTAAAAAGAAACACTGAACAGACAAGAAATTGGCAGAATTCCTTACATGACAAAGAACACCAAAACAAACAAAACAAAACCTAAACTAAAGCTAATATTTATTTTAATAATGAAAATAAATGATTTACTTATAAGATCATCAATAAGACAATTATGTCTGGTTTTACCACATTGATTCAAATGGAACTAGTTTCTAGTCAGAGAAATTAAGCAAAAAATAGAAACAGAAATCATTCTATTTGGAAAAGAAAAACAAAACTAGCTCTATGAATATTTGTAAAGAACATGGTCTCACATATATAAAATTCTAAGAACACAACTAAAAACACTATTAGAAATGAGGAGTTAAACAGTGTTGCAGAATATAAGACAAATACATCAAAATCAACTCTTTTGTTGTCTATTGCTTGACCAGTACAAAAACAGAAAACTATTTAATCTATAGTATGGAAATACTATACACAAAATATAATGTAGTATTTAGGAATAAATTTAACAAAAAAGTGAAAAATATTACTCTGATAAATATAAAATACTGGTGAAATAAGGAAAGGTTATCTAAATAAATTAAAAGTACATTATCATTACAAATTGGAAGATAACAGTACATCCCAAATTGATCTATGGACTCAATGTTATCTCTATTTGGATCTCAGTTGACTTTTTTTTCTTGTTGGAAACTGATAAATTGATCCTAAAGCCCACATTCAATTAATTGGAATATTATCAATAAGAATCTTGAAAAATAACAATGGTGGAAGAATTATTATTATTATTTTTTAATTGGGTAAGATATTTTTTTTATATAAAGCTTTTATTTAAAGAATATAAATTTCCAAAGAACAGCTCATGGACCACAATGGCTCCCCTCCCCCCACAACTTCCCTCCCTCCCCCCACCCTCCCCTTTCCCGCTCCCTCTCCCCTTCTGTTCACATCAAGATTCATTTTCAATTCTCTTTATACACAGAAGATCAATTTAGTACATATTACGTAAAGATTTCAACATTTTGCCCTCGCATAGAGACACAAAATGATAATACTGTTGGAGTACTAGTTATAGTATTAATTCACAATGTACAGCACATTAAGGACAGAGATCCTACATGATTTTTTTTAAAAAAAATTGATTAATTGTCTATGCAATTTCCAGTTTAACACCAAGATTTTTTAATCATTTGCACTTATCTTTATATAAAGAAGATCGATTCAATATATACTATGTAAGGATTTCATCAGTTTGCACCCACTCAGAAACACAAAGTGTAAAAATACTGTTTCAGTACTAGTAATAGCATCTCTTCACATTGGATAACACATTAAGGACAGATCCCTCATGAGACGTAAGTCCACAGTGACTCCTGATGTTAATTTAACAATTTGACACTCTTGTTTATGGCGTCAGTAATCTCCCTAGGCTCTGGTCATGAGTTGCCGAGGCTATGGAAGCCTTTAGGGTTAGCCGACTTCGATCTTATTCCCACAGGGCCATAGTCAAAGTGGAAGTTCTCTCCTCCCTTCAGAGAAAGGTACCTCCTTCTTTGATGGCCCCGTTCTTTCCACTGGGATCTCACTCGCAGAGATCTTTCATTTAGGTCTTCTGTTTTTTCCAGAGTGTCTTAGCTTTCCATGCCTAAAATATTCTCATGGGCTCTTGAGCCAGATCCGAATGCCTTAAGGGCTGATTCTGAGGCCAGAGTGCTATTTAGGACATCTGCCATTCTATGAGTCTGCTGTGTATCCTGCTTCCCATGTTGGATCATTCTCTCCCTTTTTCATTCTATCTGTTAGTATTAGCAGACACTAGTCTTGTTTGTGTGATCCCTTTGACTCTTAGACCTATCAGTGTGATCAATTGTGAGCTGAAATTGATCATTTGGACTAATGAGATGGCCTTGTGGTGGAAGAATTATATGTCCTGATTTTAAATTTATTTACTGGAAAACTATAGTAAACTGAGGTAGTGTGATATCAGTGTAATGATAAACATGTAAAAGGGAATAGATTTGAGATTCAAGAAATTAATCCACATGTCTATGGTGAATTCATTTTCACTAAGAATGCAAAGATAACTCTAAGGGGAATGGATAGTCATATAACATTCAAAAGAATGAAATGTCCAAGTTCTTTTCTTCATAGCGTACATAAAAACTCACTCGAAATAGACCAAGGACCTAAATATAAAAGCCAAAACAGGGGCCGCGCCTGTTCAAATCCTGGCTGCTCCTCTTCCGATCCAGCTCTCTGCTATGGCCTGGGAAAGCAGTGGAAGATGGCCTAACTCTTTGGACCCCTGCATCCGCGTGGGAGACCTGAAGGAGGCTCCAGGCTCCTGGCTTCAGCTCAGCTCAGCTCTGGTGGTTGTGGTCATTTGGGGAGTGGACCAGCAGAACAGAAGACCTCTCTCTTTCTCTCTCTCTCTCTCTCTCTCTCTCTCTCTCTGCCTCATGTATCTGATAGAATTTGTGTCTATGATATAAAAACATCTCTAAAAATTTCATAATAAAAGACATGTTATCCAATTAAAATAATGAATAAAATACTGAATAAATATATTTTCCAGGAAGATATGCAAATGGCCGAAGAGCACATGAAGGAACTACTCAACATCATTAGCAAGTAGAAAAAGAAAATAATCACAAATACAATAAAGTATAGCTCCACCCAAGCAGGACAACTGTAATAAGTACTACTACTACTACTACTAATAAGCATTATCTGGTATGTGGAGAAACTGAAATATTCCTAAACTGATAGTCTGAATTAATATAAAGTGGTTTAGCCACTAAAGAAAGAAATGAAAGAGGTATTCAAACAAGTACATGTTCATAGAAGCATTATTCATAACAGCTAAAAAGTAGGAGCAACACAAATGTCATCAACAAATGAATAAATGGATACATAAACAGTTAGTATATCTAAGCACTATTATTCAGCCATAAAATGTGACAAAGCATTAGGAGATGCTACAATGTGGATGGATGTAAATAACATTGTTAAACGAAAGGAGCCAAATACAAAAGGTCACAACTTGTAGAGTTCCATTTATATGGAATATCCAGCAGAGAAAATCCCATGGATAAGCAAAGCAGATAGGTGGTTGTCAGGAGCTACGGAGAGTGGGAAATGGAAAGAAAGTGCATAGGGGGTATGGGATTTCAGGTGTTATTTCCACTTCTGTGGAAGGTATAGGATTTTTGCCAAAGAAAACGTTTGGACATCATTGGATTAAGAGAATTGAAGGAGGTTCTGTAGGTGTGACAGGCGAGAATCTAAGGTGATAGATAAGGCCATCACTGGGGAAATTTCCACTGGACACTTTCCTTAGGAAGTGCCAAGTTTCGACTTTATATACGCAAATAGTAGAAGACCTCAGCTAGTTAAATTGTAAGGTTTGCTTCTTATATGTGGGTAATCATGAAATCTCAGAATTTATAAAACACCTTTCAAACTATATTTCAGATTAGTAAAAGCAAAGCAAGCCCTTACTTTTACTCTTTTGTTGTTGTCTGTGCTTTGAGCTTCATATCTGAGCAATCATTGACATATCCAGGGTCACAAAACTCTTCTTTTGTTCTATGAATTTCATAATTTTTTCTCTTGTATTTAAGCTATTTGGTCATTTTGAGTTAATTTTTGTATATTATATATTTTGTACATTATTGTATATATGAAGTAGAGGTACAGTTTCAACCTTTTGCATGTGTGCATTGCGTTCTCTATAGGATTTTTTGAAAATGCTTTATTTTCCCCCATTATCATAAAGCAATTGGTCATATGTATGGCTTTATTTTTGGACCCTGAATTCTATTTTATTTCTTTCTATGCATAGCCTTATATCATATCATATTATTTTGATTACTGTTGCTTTGCAGCAAGTTTTAAAATCCATGTGTATGTCCTCAATATTGTTTTTGCTTTCTCAGGCTCTGTATCAGTCCCTTTATGCAGCTATAACTGAATACCACAGCCTAGGTATTTTACCTAAAAAATCAAAATTGATTTCTCACTGCTCTGGATGCGGAGAAGCCCAAGATCAAGGCAATGTTGTGGTGTGGGCTGCTGTTTTCTTTGAGATAGCGTAATGGTGAAACCCTCATGCTGGAAGGCAGAGCGCAGGAGGGGCCACCATTGTGTGAAGCCACTTCTATCAGGGCCTTCATCTCGTTCATGAGGGAAGGTCCTCACATCTTAGATATCCCCATTGGACCCATCTATTGTTACTGTCACATTGGCAACACCTGAATTCGAGAGGAGACACATTCAAAGCATCGCAGGCTGCTTACAATTCATATGAATTTGACAGTGGGTTTTACATTTCTCTGGAAAAGATCTGTTGGAATTTTGATAGAGATTTCTATAACTCTGTAGATTATTTTGGTACAGCTGACAATGTAATTAGATCTTTTTATCCATGAAACAGTATGTCTGCATTTATTTAGCTTTTCTTTAGTTTCTTTCTATAATGTTTTTGATGTTTCCAACGTATAATTCTTTCATCAACCTGGTTAACTTTATACATAGGTAGTTTATTCTTTTTGATGCAATTTTAAATGGAATTACTCTAAAACGTTCTTTTTTCGATTGTCTATATCAGATTTGTAGAAACACAGCTGATTTTTGTATGTTTATCTTGTACTCTAAACATTTCAGGAATTTATTAGCTTTGATAATTTTCTTGTGGAGTCTTCAGAATTTTCTGTTTGTAGAATAATATCATCTCTAAATTAACATAGTTTTGCTTCTTCCTTTCAAATTTAGATACATTCAATGTGTTTTTATTGCATAACAGTTTCATTTACGACTTTTAGTATGTGTTGAATAACTGTTGTAAAATCAGGCATCTTTGTCTTCCTCGTGATGTTAATGGGGAAACTCTAAGCCTTTTATCCTTTAGGATCACATCAGCTGTGAATTTTTCATAAGTTCTGTTTGTGGTGCTGAGGAACTTCCCTTCTATCTCCACTTTGTTAACTTATAAATGTTTTAAATTATCAATATCTAAAAAGCTTTCTAGGATTTTGATAGGGAGTTTTTAGAAGCTACAGATCAAATTGTGTGTATTTTAAATATTAACAATAGTCTAATTTTAAAAAAGTAATTTCTCCATTTACTTACATTTCAAAAATTCACTTGTGTTTTACATTTTATGCACAGCAATTTTCTATAATTTTAGTTGTATTTATATCTAAATGCTTAATTTGTTTTAGTTCCTTCATAAGTGGTATTTCTAACTTCAGTTTTTCATTGCTGTTATATAGGAAAGTAACTACTTCTTGTACACTGAATTTATTTTTTGAGACACTAATAAATTCACTATTAAGTTCCAGAATATTTTGTAGCTTTTGTGGAAATTTGACAATGAAAATCATGTGATTTTCAAATAAAATATTTTTAAAGACTTATTTATTTATTTGAAAGTCAGAGTTACACAGAGAGAGAAGGAGAGGTGGTGGCAGGGCAGGGGGTCTTTCATCTGCTGGTTCACTTCCCAATTGGATGCAATGGCCAGAGCTGTGCTGATCCGAAGCCAGGAGCCAGGAGCTTCCTCTAGGTCTTCCCATGTGGGTGTAGGGACCCAAGGACTTGGGCCATCCTCCACTGCCTTCCCAGGCCATAGCAGAGAGCTGGATTGTAAGTGGAGCAGCGGGGACTTGAATTGGTGCCCATATGGGATGCTGGCACTATAGGTGGCAGCTTTACTCACTAAGCCACAGCGCTGGCCCCAATATGCATGGTTTAGATGAACTAACTCATTATCTTTTGTGGACTAGCACTGCTAAGGATTTTTTCCAGTTCTTCAAGGAGTTGTGCTCTCTTCTTATTTAATTTAATTTTATTTTTTGGAGTATGGATTTGACCTTTCATCCTGAATTCAGATCCTTCCAGAGACTGTAAATTTTAAGAATACATATTAAAATTCTCAACACAGCCAATTGGAGAGTGTATTACAATAAAGAGACCTAGAGTCTTTCTCCGAGTGCTTCATGGTTCACTGCTCTGCCTACCATCTGGGAGGCTGCTATGTGGCAGGGCAAGCTTACTTTTCACTGTAGGGAATGCTGTCAACAAAGCCAAAGCTGAGGTGTCAATTATCTTATAATTTTAAAAAATTAAACAAAATCTCATCTTGGAAAATGATCGTGGATCACTTTTTTTTTCTTTAATCAGTTCTAAAATTCCTGGGATTGAACTGTCTCAGAATGCCTGACTCTAGGATACCAATCCTCTGTGAAGGAGTAGTCACCATTTGCAGAACAAATAAATCCATCACACAATATCTGACATCATCAGTGCTGTTCTAAAATCCTGTTAGGGCTGTGTAATCATCATTCTAGATCTTACTTAGAGTTTCTCCTTCATCTTTAAGTCTGAATGGCTTTCTCAAAGCCCCCAACTTCTCGGTGTATCTGATGTAATGTAAGCAGCTATTTAGAAAAGAACTGTAGTTGCCTAAAGGGTAAACACTAATTTACAGTAAAAGACACCAGAAATTCATATTCAAAAATGAAATTTATTGTAACAGAAACAACATGGGTAAGTATAAACTTATAAAAATATTCTAATTTTCATTAATGAACAAATGACTTAAGATTCATTTTTTCCCACAGTACCTCAAAACATGTTTTGTATTGTACCTTACTTGACTATTAGAACTCTGGTTTTATTTCCTAGTAGTGCCAAGTTTACATAAAATCCTTACAGGGATTTGATTTAATGAGCTTTATTTTTATCTGCCTCAATAGAAATGAATCTAAAAGTCTTTGTGACTTAAAGTTCATCACAATCATGCCTTTGTTATTGATTTATATAAGAATTATTTAAAAATAAATGTCATTCCTTTTTTTAGAAATATTACTAGAGTAACAACACATGCTACATCTCTACGCTTTAGTATAATTATTATGACAATTATAATACATTGCCTAAACAGGAGAATCTTTTTGAAAATGAAATATGCTGTTGCTAATTACAACACATCAAAAATTGTGATTCTCCTTAGAAATGGACAGATAGCTGCCCTTAATAAATAACTTAAAACAAAGAGTGGGGGAACCCATAAATGGAAACCTTGGCTTGTTTTTTTGTTGCTTCTTTATCTTTTATCTAAAAAATATTATTTTAGGCTAATAAGAACCAACTGATCTGGATGTATGGATCTATGTGGCATACTTTCTGTAGTACCTAATGGTGCCTACATAGATTTCTCCAGCTTCCCTTTGAAGAAATAATATAAATCAATTTTTATTTGGATAATGGTACTTAATGCACACTTTAACTGTTAGAAAAAATAAACTTGGAGAGTCCTAAGGGAAATTATGTTGCCCCAGAGTTTCATTGACCAGCAATTTAGTGATAAAGGCGACAAAGCTTATAAATTGTGTGTAGTATTTAATTGTCTATATGAATTTTTTATTCAGGTAAGTAATACTGAGTTCTCAAAATGGTTTTCCTAAAGAAGTCAGAGTAGATTCTTTACTGAATATGGTGAGAAATGTGAGTTGCTATCCAGTGTATTTTAGTCCTACTCAAGTAATTTAAATTCAAAAAGAACTTGCATAATGACATTGGTTAATGATTTTATTTTCTCTTAAGTACATGTTTGATTTGAAATATCAGACAGCCTTGAGGGTGTTGTATTTGGTTTATCTACTGCCAGTTTAAAAGTATTCATAAAATGCTGAAAAAGAAGCTATTCAAAATATTTCGTTAGCTCTTTCACAATTGTCTGTTTCCAAGAGATCTGGAAATGTGTTGGAAATTCAGATTCTATTTATTTCTTAGATTTCAGAATGCCATTCTTTACTAGTTAGCCTCAGGGTGCAAATGTGATAAGTAAACACACAATAAATTAAAATGCTTGAGAAAATAGCTTACAGCAGTATTAGAACAGCAAGACAAGAATCATTAAAGTAGGGAATATCCATTACATCTTGCTGCATCACTGCATATGGCAATCTGGGAGCATTCTTTTGTGTGATTTTCTTTATGGTCAATGCACAGAGAACTTATCAAACAGTTTATACCATGTGTATTTTGGGTGATTAATAAATGCATTCACAAATGTTATGCATTTAAGTACATCATTAGAAGGGGGGAACGTTTGTATAGGTCTTAACTGTCATAAATAAATTGAAATACTAGTTTCAAAAGGAATTGGAATGTTAAAACATAGCAATGACTGCTGTATTGCTCAATTTTACTAAGTTAAGAATATCTACTAATTTCATTACAGATTGGGATATTTTATGCAATATGTTTTGAATAAGGAAAATATAATGACAGGAACAATGATCTATTTGCATCATTTTGTAGTGTTAACAACACTTCTCTTAATAGAAAAGAAGTTAGTGTTACAAAATGGCACAAAATTTGTTAAATATGTCAAGAAAAAGAAATCATGAAAACTGAAGAGACTAATTATGAACAGACAATTCTAACTGAATAATTCATTATAAAATATCTGTATTTTAGACAGTGAGTAAAATCAAAATCAGTGCAAAAGCAATAGAAGGTTTTTGAGCCTAGACAACGGCCCACCACTCCCCTCACACATCATTTGGGTGCTGTTTAGCTACATCTGTGCTTTAATCCTTCTCCATATTTGGTATTCATTGTAACCCTTATACTTCTCCTTGTCAATATCAATCTACCAATCACACTAACAATCGTTTCTGTTGTCTAATCCTCTAGATTGCAAACTTGATAAGTACAGGTCCATGACTCCTTTGTTCATCACTGTATCGCAGTGACCTGGGTTCAATCAAAATTGATTGAATAGATATTAGGCTTACTATGGGGCCTAGAGTTCCTGGAATTCCTGCAAGTAATAATGCAATAATATCTTGGGTAGTCCCTTTTCTCACTGAAAGGTGCCAGAGTATCCAAGGAGCAGATCAACACTAAGATGTGGGGAGGGAGAATTGAGCACTTCAAAGAAGCTGCAAATTGACAGCACACACAAAATCTAGGGAACCTCAGATATAAAGTCAGTGGAAGGGGAACACTATTCTTTCTGTAGCCAATATCATGAAGGTAACCAAAGACAGGAAATGGGAAGCAAAAGGGTGTCAAAGATGAAATTCAGAAAACACCCTGTGTCAAGGACAGGTGCTTTGAGACAGCCAAAATTATTCTAAGGGAGCTATCCCAGGTTTCTCATTGAAGCCTTAATCTTACATGACTTAAGTAGGTTGAATTTTAAACTTATTTTAGTAAAAAATATCACCACCACCCACCACCTCTGCCACCACTCCGGGCGCCAGCATTGTGCCATAGCTGGTTGGGTTGCCACCTCCAGTGCTGACATCCCTTATGGGTGTCAATTTCAGTACTAACTGCTCTACTTCCAATCCAGCTCCCTGCTAATGCACGTAGGAAAGCAACTGAGGATGGCCCAAGTGCTTGTGCCCCTGCCACCATATGGGAGAGCTGGATGAAGCTCCTGGCTTCTGTCAGCTTAGTCCTGGCCATTGCAGCTGTTTGGGGAGTGACCCAGGAGATGGAAGATCCCCCTCCCTCTCAAAATAAATAACCTCCTAGAAATTTGGCTAGCAAAATTCTATCATGGGAAATCCAGTGTAAATAAAAGGACTACTGGGAATTTTTAAGGTTTTTTTTTGTTTTGTTTTGCTTTTCTTAAAGATTTATTTATTTATTTATTTGAAAGGCTTTATTTATTTGAAAGAGTTTCAGAGAGGAGGAAGAGGCAGAGAAAGAGAGAGATCTTCCATTCACTGCTTCACTCCCCAGATGGTTGCAAGGGCCGGAGCTGAGCTGATCTGAAACCAGGAGCCAGGAGCTTCCTCTAGGCCTCCCACACAGGTGCAGTGGTCCAAGAACTTGGGCCATCTTTCACTGCTTTCTCAGGCAATAGCAGGGAGCTGGATTGGAAGTGGAGCAACCGACTCGAACCAGTGACCATATGGGATGCCGGCAGTGCAGGTGGCAGCTTTACCAGCTATGCCACAGAACCAGCCCTGGAAATTTGTAATTTTTAACAGTTAATATCATTCTGTGTTTTTATAGTGTGACCATGCCAAAACAGACAAAATGTTCAAATAAAGCTGATAGAGAATACAAAAAGCAACTGAATTAAATTGTACATTCAAAAATATTAAATGTTCAAAATGATTACAAGACACTTCTATTCACCTGTATATTCTTTATATGCCCATTTACATGTATTTGTAAATAGGGCCACAATATCTTGATGCTTTTATTAAAAAAAAAAACACACACACCTTAAGTCCTTGTTAACTCTTCTATTGATGTTATTTTCACTTATCCCTAAAACTCCTTTCAGAATGGTACCTGTGGCTTTGTAGAGGGGTAAACATTCAACCATACATAGTTGAGTTTATTTTTTTTAAGATTTATTTTATTTATTTGAAAGACAGAGTTACAGAGAGAGGTAGAGACAGAGAGAAAGGTCTTCCATCCGCTGGTTAACTCCCCAGATGGCCGCAAAGGTGGGAGCTGTGGCGATTTAAAGCCAGGAGCCTCCTCCTGGTCTCCCACGGGGGTGCAAGAGCCCAAGGACTTGGGCCATTTTCTACTGCTTTCACAGGCCATAGCAGGGAGCTGGATCAGAAGAGGAGCAGCCGGGACTAGAACTGGCACCCATATTGGATGCCGGCACTTCACGCCGGGGCTTTAACCTGCTGCGCCACAGCACCGGCCCCTACATGGTTTTATTTAAAAAGCAGCTGCTAGCAGCATCCTGTTCCTAACCTGTGTGATTTGTGTATGCACAGAGGCATGCTTTTCACACCCATTGGTCAAGATAGATGGTTAGTGCTCTGGTGAGAAACCATCAGAGCGAATAATGAGTGAGTCTGTAAACCAATGCACCCTCTCGCTCACCCTGTCGGTGAGGTCTCTCTGAGGATATCTCTGCTTTGTCTCCCAGAAGTTCCTCTCAGTTGACAACTCTCCTGCTGACAGATCTCTAGGACTTGTTCTGTCTCTGTCTCACTGCTCCGCCTCCCTCCTGGTGCTTCCTGGAATGAGTTCCCCCTCAAAGCCTTCTGTTTTCACATCGTCATTTCAGGATGTTGTTCTTGGCAGGACACAGAGCGTACATAGGAATGTGATCACCTGGAAGAGCAGAGGTGGAGAAGCCAGAGAAGGGAGAAGGGAACAGTGGGGAAAAAAAGAGCCATAAGGTAAGGAAATGGCTAGACTGAAAAATAGTACAAAAGGCAGAGAAAGAAAATAGCTGGAAAAATATTAAATAAGAGAAAAGGAACCAAAAAGCTAGGAGAGAAGCAAAAAAATGAAAGGTATGGGGATGATAAACCAGACTTTAAAAAGGAAAGTAAGAGGGAGTAAAAAGCCGGGGCAACAAAAAATGGAACAAAGTAGCTGGTCACTAATTCCCTACACCTGTCATTGTCTTCTCTTATTATCCAAGGAAGGAAGCTGGTCCAACCACTGTGATTCCTGGGAGGCTGGGAGATAACATGAGGAACCCTTGTAGCTCACATTCATAGTGGTCTTTGGGTCGTGTAAGATAAACATCAAATTATAAATGCTTATTGAATGTGTTTGCCAAAGAAAGAAATAGACGTGATGATTCAGAATACAGGGATCCAAGGAAAATAAACACGGCTGCATGGACAGGACAGCCTACACAAATCTCAGAGGAACTGCCTAGTGAAATGCATTTAGCTTTAACTCCCTTGGACCAGAGCTGTGCTGCTTGTTCTGCAATGCATAGGTTTGTTTTCTGTATTTTGTTTAAATAGGTGATGGTAGACTTGCAGAATCTTAGGGTAATCATATGCTTACCTTTGTAAGAAGCTGTAATTCATATCACAAAATGATTTCACCATTGAACAGAATGTTTTGGAGTTCTAGTTGCTCCACATCTGCACCAACATTTGGTGTTGTCATTCTTCCAATTTTAACTATAGTCGTGGGTGTAAAGTGATATTTCACAGTATAAATGTTAAAGATAACCTTTGCTTGTTGAGGACAGCTTCATGTGACCGAGTTACTTATATATCTTCTTTCACAAAGTGTTTGCTCGAAGTGTGCCTTGTTCTTTATTGTTTTCTTCTTTGCCTTGGCAACAAAATCTAAGTTCTGTGATGATAAAGCAAACCTTTTCCATTATATACTACAAGATATGTTATTTTCAAAGGTTACCATATTGTGAAAAAAATGTGTTTTTCATTTTAGTTCATATGAAAGAACTTTGAATGCAAAATAGTTTTGTAGCAAATGCACAGTGTTTTTAAAGTGTTTAAAGAAGGTCTAATGTGTGCGTTTGTACCAACATACATTTTTGCATAATTTCTAGCTCCCCTGGGGCCTGATCCCACGAGGAGCTTTCATTTCTCAAAGCTGACAAGATGAATTTCTTAATTGTTGTAACAACTATTCCTCAGAATAACAGATAGCTATATTATCCACCCTCAAATGCCAAAGGGTTTCTTAAACATGTGTTATTTTTTATTTATTTAGTAAACAACCTATTTAACCTCCTCACTATGCTATCATCGTGACAAAAATATTGTACCTATTTAAATCATTTAATCCATAAATATCAGGTGTTGTGGGAATATTACAATGATAATTGTTGTATAAAGTGCACTCTAGATTAAAGTATAATTTCAGGTTATATATAGATTACAAGTATGTAACAACATCCCAAAGTATGGAAAGACACAGTTACCTTAAAAATATCATTGCATTCTAATCAGCATTGAATTAATGAAGGATCAAACTATCAGGGGCTTTTAGAGTTCGCAGGACCCCAAAGATTCTTTGGCATGTTTCTAAAATATTTGATACGTATATGCCAATTGATTTGGTAGACATGAACTGATACACTTAGGCAAATACATTTTAAAAAGTATTGGGGGGCAAGCCTTGTGCGTCAGGTTAAGCCACTGTTTGGGATGCCCACAACTTATATCGAATGCTGAGTACAAGTCCAAACTACTCTTCTAATCAGCTCTCTGTTAATGTGCCTGGGAAGCAGAACATGGGTCAAATGTTGGAGTTTATGCCACCCGCATGGGAGATCCAGAAGGAATGCCTGTTTCCTGGCTTCAGCCTTGCCCAACCCCAGTTGCTGTTGCTGGCATTTAGGAAGTGAACTAATGGACATATCCCTCTGTCTCTCTCTTGCTCTGCCTTTCAAATAAAGAAATACAAATTCAGAAAATGGAAGAAATATCATTTAAGAACCAGTATTTTATTAAAACCCATTATTTAGCAAAAAGTTTATAAGGACTGACTCTTCCCTGATATGAAAAATATTCAGAAAGTTTTTCCACTGAAAAGAGGTGGCAAAATGTTTCATCTTGAATACCAACTCTCATTAGCCGAGAGAATCTGATTGGAGTACCATGCTGAGACAAATTGCAAGTTCTGCCTGGGCTCCGAGGAAAGAATGACATGTTTTGTT
This sequence comes from Sylvilagus floridanus, assembly GCA_949820135.1. Classification (NCBI taxonomy): domain Eukaryota; kingdom Metazoa; phylum Chordata; class Mammalia; order Lagomorpha; family Leporidae; genus Sylvilagus; species Sylvilagus floridanus. The sequence goes on from OX463243.1 coordinate 15,594,659, forward strand.
AATAATGGCTGTTATGAACATGGATGTGAGAATGCCGCATGTGCACCTGTCTTGCTTTATAATCTCTGAATTGAGAATCCTTGATTCGATGACTTTGGAAAGGATACAAGAGTCATGCTCTCTTTACAATTACAGGAGATAAAATGAAATGTTGCAAAATCCTTGGTCTTTGACCATAGTATTTCAATCTGCTTAACAATTCTTTTAAAACTTTCAAAAAGTGGCTAAAGCTTTGTTGATTTGTTAAGCTTTGTTGGAAGAGGTACTCTGATTTTTAAAGAAGCATATCAAAGGTGTGGAGTGCACACATTTTTAATGGGACTATAGAAATATATATTTTTAAGAGAGCTTTTTTTTTGTTTAAAACCAATAGTTATATTGCTGTGGAGAAAAAGAAAAATGTGTTATTACTGCTACTTTGTCCTGATTTCAGGCCATTCAATTGTGTTGTGACTTTAGTGTAGCCACATTCTGTGGCTGTGATCTCAACCACATTAAGAAAGTGGAAAGGCAAGCTGGCGCCGTGGCTCAACAGGCTAATCCTCCATCTAGTGGCGCTGGCACACTGGGTTCTAGTCCCGGTCAGGGCACCAGATTCTGTCCCGGTTGCCCCTCTTCCAGGCCAGCTCTCTGCTGTGGCCCAGGAGTGCAGTGGAGGATGGCCCAAGTGCTTGGGCCCTGCACCCATGGGAGACCAGGAGAAGCACCTGGCTCCTGCCATTGAATCAGCGCGGTGCGCCGGCCACAGTGCACCGCCTGCGGCGGCCATTGGAGGGTGAACCAACGACAATGCCTTTCTCTCTGTCTCTCTCTCTCTCTCACTGTCCACTCTGCCTGTCAAAAAAAACAAAAAAACAAAAAAACAAAACAAAAAAACAGTGGAAAGGCAAGATGGCCTGTTTTGAAACAGCTCTGCCTGGCACAGTGCTCTTACTCAAGTACATATCTATTGATACTGTTGGAGGAGAGATGATGCCTTCTCATGACACCGTACTGGGAACCAAGAATGTGTTCATGCAACACTTAGTTTGATGTTCGTATGGTCATTAAGCATGTGATTGGTTTGCATGAGATGGTCAGTTTCTCAGGTACAGGGATCACATTTATCTCTTAGTTAGTGATAGTTGTTTTGTAGGAACTTCACATGCCTTTCTTTAATGACCTAAGGTGCTTGGGCTTGTTTATTTGTATTTTGATAAAGTACTATGTTTCCTGGAGCTTTTGCTTGTTTCCAGTAGCAGAATGAGGTTATTTGATGACTCACTGCTTCTGGTCTTACACACAACAAACTTACAGAACAATTATTTCAATAGCACCGAATTCTAAATACAGCCTCTTGGATAAGTTTCTTTCAACACATAGAGTAAAATCAACTTTCCAGAGAAAATTAAATCTAAGCCTCTGGGGCCACTCTTCTGCAATCAATGACCATTCTCTTCCAAAACGAACGCCAAGACAAAGATGACTTATGAGTTGAGTGTGCTTCAGCTGTTCATGTATGGAGATTGACAATTATTTAAAAGCTCTGTAAAAGCTTAATAAATATGTAATTATGACAAAAACTGAAAAGCGAATAATTTTCTGATTCTGAACACGTTTTGTTGCAGAGGAAAAATTACAACTATCGTTCAGTTATTTAGTATGTTATTGCAACATTATATAACACAGAACATTTATTGTTATAGAAAGTGCTTTTCACTTTAAAGGTTCAAGTCATAAAAAGTTGTGCACCAGTTATTATCATTTACCTTTTCCTTAGGTACATTACTTTTCATATGCTTTCATTAGTGTTTTGCTCCCTAGTGTGCAAGTAACTTAACGTCTACTTGCCAAAATCTAGCTTGAGAGAAAAAAGGAATAATTCTTGCTTCATTTCTTTAAGTTGAACAAAGCATTTTGCAAGAGACTGTAGTTGTACAAGAGCCAGCTGGAGGAGCCTACAAATTGTGGATAGAAAGCATGGGATTACTCTCTCTGATTTGCAAGTCTTAACAGGCTTCATGCAATTAATAGGCAATGTTATAATTCTATGTGATCCTAACTTTGTATAGTATTCTAACAAAGATTACTCTAAAATGCTTGATATTTGCTTTTAGTGCAAGGTGGACTTCTTGTTTTTCTTGGAAAAAAAGAAACTTTCTTTGAGGTGGGCTGTCCTGGATCATTTGTCCGAATCTTGAAGATCGAATAAATCTATTATCTTTCTCTAGCATTTGAATTGTTACTTCAGATCTGTCATATGCTTCTTGCTACATTTTTGGACAATGAGTTCACATCAGTAATGAGTACAAACAATAGACCTCCTAAGTCTTAGGTTTGGGGACTAGCTGTAGAATTGTGTTTTACCTTCTGTACTTTTTTTTTGGATACTTGGAAAAAGCGGTCCAAAAAGACTTAAACAGTTTAAAATTTTGATACTATAATCCAGATGGCTAAATGATCATCTTGGATTTCTCCCTCCCCCCACTAAAGTTCATGAAAAGAAATGCAAAATCATTGCTGAAGCTGCAACTTTTCATGTGGAGCCAAGGATTATTGATTGTCAGCAAAGCGTTCTCTACTTTTGCCAAGAGTTAACATCTAGAAAGCTGAATTTGTACAAAAGCAATCATTGATTTTCTCTATAAAGAAAAACAAAAACTGAAAAGTATTTAATACCAAGAAAGTGAGGAAAAATAAACCCAGGCTTCCTGACAAGATGCAGAAATAATTTGAGTTTCAGACTCTATTCTCATAAATAAGTCTTAGTAATGCTACAGGAAGGAGAGTGATATTGATGAATCTGTGAAAATAATAGATATTTCAGAGAAGGTCCTGGAAAAACTGAACTGGCTGGATCACAATGTCTGGAGGGCAACAGAGGAATAGACTCGGTATGTAAAATATTTTATTTTTTTTTATACCTGTTTTCTGAATTAGCTCTGAAGAGAGCAAGTTGAACCTTCTGTTTCTCCTCAAAGATCTTGACTCACTCTTGCTTTCTGTTTGGCTGTGATTTCAGAGACCAGAGGGACTTTATTTGGATGAATTGAGAAGTCTTTTTTCACTATTGGTGTTAGATGGGTGAGTTGACCAGACATCAAAGCTTTCATCAAATTCTAAGAAATTTATGACATTTTTCTATCTCTGAAATGCATTCCAATAAAGGAGACATTCCAAGGATAGGCAATTTGCTTTCCTTACAAATGTGTCTAATCACTGAATCAATCATTCTGATTAATGCACTATGCTTTCTGTTTCTACTGCCCATTTCAGCTCTACAGATTTCACATCCCGCTGTTCAAATGCACATTACAAGGTCAGCAGTAGATGCAGCAGCAACAAAACATCCCCTTGCTTAGTATTGAACTAAGTAATTTCTTTCCTGGTAAACCTTCACATCCTACAATGAAAAGTTATTTACAGCTATGATGTCCCTTTCTACCCTATACCCCAGGAAAGTGAGAACAAGTCTTACTGCAAAATAGATCACATCTATGTGAGTTAAATGTTTCCCAATCTCATGAAAGTCAAATATTTCAATACTGTATAAAAATTTTCATCTCCTAGATAGCATATCTGTTATTTGATTCCACCTGACTGTGTATCTTCCTTCCATATTCGCTACTTTTCACTGTCCTCCACTTCACTTTGAGCCTTCCAAAACTGACATTCTTCTGCTCTGGACCAGTGCAGGAGGAGAATGGCATTTAAGTATTTATAAGCCCTACCCCCAATCCCGAATGCATCGCAAACTCAATGTCATGGATCCCATTGTCCAGTCCCAACCATCTTTGCAAAGACACTCTGTTCCCAGATCCCTGTGATCTATTCCTCCCATTATTTTTTGGGTTTAGAGCAGTAGAAATAGCCCTGCTCTTAATATCCTTCCCTTGTGGTTCCCTACATTCTACTCACATCTTTGTGAAGACTATCTTCCTCTTTTTTTGGCTCTGATCCCCTAGGCAAGTGCAGGTCACTAGAGCCTTCCCATAGAGTCAGCCAACTGGGAAAAAAAAGAGGTGCACTGTGGAATAGGGTATATGTATTTATAAGGGTGGTTATACCCAATCAAAGGTCATCTCAGGATAGAATTGAAAGTAGATTTCCAGCCGGCTCCATGACTCACTAGGGTAATCTTCTGCCTGCGGGGGCCGGCACCCCGGGTTCTAGTTCCAGTTGGGGCGCCGGATTCTGTCCTGGTTGCTCCTCTTCCAATCCGGCTCTCTGCTGTGGCCCGGGAAGGCAGTGGAGGATGGCCCAAGTCCTTGGGCCCTGCACCTGTGTGGGAGACCAGGAGGAAGCACCTGGCTCCTGGCTTCAGATCAGCACAGCTTACTGGTTGCAAAGCGCTGGCCATAGCGGCCACTTGGGGGTTAAACCAATGGAAAAAGGAAGACCTTTCTCTCTGTCTCTCTCACTGTCTAACTCTAACTGTCCAAAAAAAAAGTAGATTTCCTTGACCAACATATTCTCATCATATCAATATATTCACCATATAGTCATATAATTGTTTGTAAGTGGTAGAATGAAAATCAAATACAAATGAGATATGCCCTTTTGCTTTATCATGATTTTTCTATTTTTCAGTGTGAAATGTAGCCTATTAGCTGTCTAGAGTTATGGTAACAAATGATCATGAATGAGGTGGCTTAAGATAACAAATACGTATTCTTTCACAGTTCAGGAGGCCAGAAGTCTAAAACTCAGTGTTGGCTTGGTTAGTTGCTTCTGGGGATTCTCAAGGAGATTATGTTCTTGGCATTCTGAAGGTTGTAGCTGAGTTGCAGCAATCTCTGCCTCTGTCTTCATCTAGGCTTTTTCTCACTGTATAACTCTTTTTTCATACTTACATGGTCACTGGTCATTGAATTTAAGGCCCAACATATTATAGCCTCATCTTAATTAATTACATTTCCAAAGAAAGTCTTTCCATGTCAGGTCATAGTCCGAATGGACATGAATTTTGGGAAGACATTATTTAACCCATTATAAGGGAATTTATGATATTTGATGGTACAGAATTAAATTTATTATTTAATAAGAAGTAAAACTGTTTCCCATAGAGTTAAGTTTAAAAAAAAAAAAAAAACGAAGACAGGATAATGGTCCATTTTATTCATTTTAATATTATTTGAATGTTTTCTATTTACATAGAGATTCTATTATACTAAGTAATATATTTTATTTCCCTAAATGCAGTTACTCAGTAGCCTTAACCACAGTATTTTCTAATTATAGAAATAACTACTTTATTAGAATATATTCATAAATGAACATGTAACATGGACTCTCAACATTGAGAGGAAGCTTTGAACGTCAGTAAACTCAGAGAATCAACAAGAGTGCTCACTTATTTTTTATTCACTGACTCATCCCACCTTCATTCTGCAAGCACACAATAACTAGACATTGAAGGAAATATAAGACTTTTTTTTTTATCCTTGGTGTTTTATCATCTAGTAAAGGAGTTACTAGGTATAAAATCACTTCTTCATTGAGATACATTATCATCTATATGACTATATAAATGAAATGTGTAGAATAATTTATCAATCTATAATTATAAATAATAAAACATAGGCCATGGCACAATGGGCAATTGAATTGCTTGTGACTGTCTATCACATAGTAGAAACTCAATTCACATCTATTTATTAAGTCAAAGTTAGCTAGAGGTTATGGAGGGCTTTGCTGAGAAAATGACACCTTAGTGGCCGGTGCTGTGGCACAGTGAGCTTCAGCCTGTGGTGACAGCATCCCATATGGCACTGGTTCTAGTCCCAGCTGCTCCACTTCTGATTCAGCTATTTGCCAAGGCCTGGGAAAGCAGTAAAAGATATAGACCAATTGCATGAACCCCTGCACCTGAGTGAGAGACCCAGAAGAAGATCCTGGCTCCTGGCTTCGAATTGGCTCAGCTCTGGCCATTGTGGCCAACTGGGGAGTGAACCAGCAGATGGAAGATTTTCTCTCTCTACCTCTGCCTCTCTGTAACTCTGCCTTTCAAATAAATAAATAAGTAAATAAATAAATCTTAAAAAAAGGAAACAGTAACTGATATATGTGTGTTAAAAATTAGCCTGATGAAACATGTGCGAATCATTCTAAGCACAAAGAACAAGATGTAAAAGACAAAGGCATGCCACAGAATAATAGGTTAGGAAACCAATACGTGTTTCAGTGTGGCTGGAGGAAGGGTGCTGAATTATGTATATTTGTCATAGCAGAGTCTGTGTTACAGGAAGAAGCCACATCATGAAGTAGAGCTGAAGAATGTAGGTATTTTCCAGAGGACCATTAAAGTCATAAGCAGAGGAGTTTAGTGTCAGATAAAATATTTGAAAGTCGGCTCAAGCCACAGGTGGAAGTTGAGTGAAGTCGGAGAGTGATGATCAAACAAGAAGAAGGGACACAAGAGGCAATTCAATAAAAATTGTTGGGAGCTGAAACAAATTTCCAGGAAGAGAATGGAGAGCAAACTAGTTTCTGAAAGTGTTTACATGAGGTTGAAAACTGCATCCTTGAAATTTGATCTCCATATTTTCTGACGAGATTATGAAAAATAAATATTCCATTTTATAGCCTTCCTGTTATTTGTGTTTTTTTAAAGATTTATTTATTTATTTATTTGAGAGTCAAAGTTACACAGAAAGAGAAGGAGAGGAAGAGAGAGAGAGAGAGAGAGAGAGAGAGAGAGAGAGAGAGACAGAGGTCTTCCATCACTGGTTCACTCCCCAATTGGCCGCAATGGCTAGAGCTGTGCCGATCTGAAGCTGGGAGCCAGGAGCATCCTCCAGGTCTTCCCACATGGGTGCAGGGGCCCAAGGACGTGGGCCATCTTTCACTGCTTTTCCAGGCCACAGCAGAGAGCTGGATTGGAAGTGGAGCAACCAGGACTCAAACCAGTGACCATATGGGATGCCAACACTACAGGTGGCAGCCTTACCCACTACGCCACAGAGCAGGCCCCCTTAATTAAAAAACCCAGTTCTTTAATTATTTCTTGAATGGCATGGATTTAAGATAGTTCTCCATCCTGGCCACCCATTTCTGAATGTACTTGTGTGTAAATACTCTAAGCTGCCATTGGCAACATGATTCCAAATGTATTCTGGCCAGCAGACAGTTCATGAGGACAAGTTCCTTGTTCTGAAGACTAGGTTTAGTAGTAGAATCTGAAATCATATAACCTTCCCCTGTGCCTCCCTCCCATGACCCCTTTCCCCCAATGTTGCTTTGTTTTGTTTTGTTTTGCAGGTATCTCATGCTATAGGTAGTACTATGCTGAGTTTGCAGTGACCCAAGACCCTGAGATCATATTGCATTGATTGTTCTCTTTTAACATGCATGTAAATAGCAGTATTATTTTAACCTAATGAAGAAAATGTACATGATTTGAGCATTCTAAGCACATTAATATAATTTGTAGATGTAATTTTGAGTTCTGATTCTTTTATTCATTATCTCAGTTATTCTCCATGTTAGCTATGCCATTTATTAAACACTTGTTTTTTCCAACAGAAAATAATCTGTTCTGGAACTAATCACTTTCTGCTTTGTGTTACAGTTATATGGAGTTAGGACTTACATTTTACTAATTTATTAATATAATTTATTAATATTAAGTGTTGCCATCACCTAATCAACTAATAGTTTCTCATTGTTCCAGATTAAAAAGAAAGACAAACTCTGGGTCAAAAAATGCTGGTCCTCATATATAGATATAGACATATGTATCTTCCATGCATAAATAAGCTTGAATCTTTTAACTATGATACTAAGTTTTGTGATCAAAAATTGTGTCATTCTCAGCTGGAAAAAAAACTATAAATTTTCTTAAAGTAGAAACAAGATAAAGATGCCTCTCTTTGCCAAAATCATTTCCCATTTCTGATGATTTGGGTAATGCAATTAAAAAACAGAAAGAGAGTATTAAGTATAGCATAGGAGAATAACACAATCACTGATAGATGACTTGCTGGTTTATCTATAAAACTCACCACATTTAAGTGAAAAGCCAAATAAGTATAATGGGTTTGTTGATAGAAATAATGATATATAAAGCTCCATGATTTTATTTATTCTTGACTTTTGAATTTACTTTTATTGGATATAGAATTATAGGTTTGTGGTCTCTCTTTCAATGCTTAAGACATTTTACTCTTTTCTCTCTTTTAGCGCTTGGTTTCTGAAAAAAGGTCTTTGGAATTCTCATGTTTCGTTCCTTTAAAGGAAAGACATTTTCCTCTCTTTCAACATTTTCTCTCATTTTTCATTTTTTGCATGTGAGTATAATAGGCCAAGGTGTAATTTGTTTTCTATTTTATTTACTTTGTATTTATCATGCTTGAGGCTTTCTTAGGTTTATGGATATGAGGTTTTTGTGTGTTTTTAATTTTTTAATATTCTTAGCCATTGTTTCTTTAAATGTTTATTCTCCATCTACCCTTTTTTAATTTTTAAACTTTTATTAATATAAAGAACACAGATTTGATGTATTTCATAGATACAATTCTAAGATGACAACATACTTCCCTCTTCTTCCTTTTTTATTTTTATTTCCTTTAATTTTTGCAATAATATACTTTCTATTTACTTTATAATCATGGCTTAATTCACCACTAATCATAATGTTCAACAAATAAAAAGCAGAAAAATCACTGTTCCACAGGGATATAGTAAGAAATACAGATAACCTAGACAATAATCAAATCATAAGATGTCCATTTCATTCTTATAGTTTTTTCTGGATTCTACATTAACTAATGCATATCAGGGAAAATATTTGATATTTGCCTTTTTGGTATTTAAAGCCCTGTCTTGTGCAATGCAATGGATGCAACTGGAGACCGTTATGCATAGTGCAATAAGCCAGGTCACGTACTCATTCTTTTCCTTCTAGTGTGCCAATTATTGTTTGTATTGTTTTTGAAATTTTCCCATAGTTCTTGGCTATGTCTGTGTAGGTATTTGTGTGCTTTATCCTTTTTTTTCTCTGTACCCAGTTTAAAAAAATTTCTATTGTCTATATTCAGGCTCACTGATTCTTTCTTTGATCATGTTCAGTGTACTGATGAAACTATGGAAATCATTTCTCATTTATGTTACAAGTTTTCCTTATTTCTAGTATTTACTTTGAAACTTTCTTATAATTTTCATATATCTGCTTACATCACTCACCTGTCCTTGACCATGGTAAAGTTTGGTTTATAATTTTCATTAAAGTACTGGTCAAATAAATTGACAATATTTACTCACTGTTAATTATCCCAATTTCAGTATTGGTTTTCTGAGTGTGGTTGTAATGTCTGCTTTTTTTTTTTTTTTTGTCTTTTTTTTTTTGTCTTTTGCTTGCCTTGGAATTTTTTGTTTAGAGTTAGACACGTTGTATTGAGTAGCAGGAACTTTATTCATAGGCTTTTTTTTTTTTTTTTTTTTTTTGACAGCAGAGTGGACAGTGAAAGAGAGAGAGAGAGAGAGAAAGGTCTTCCTTTTTCCGTTGGTTTACCCTCCAATGGCCGCCACGGCCAGCGCGCCGTGCTGATCCAAAGGCAGGAGCTAGGTGCTTCTCCTGCTCTCCCATGGGGTGCAGGGCCCAATCACTTGGGCCATCCTCCACTGCACTCCTGGGCCACAGCAGAGAGCTGGCCTGGAAGAGGGGCAACCGGACCAGAATCCGGCGCCCCGAGCAGGACTAGAACCTGGTGTGCCTGCGCCACAAGGTGAAGGATTAACCTAGTGAGCCACAACACTGGCCAGTCATAGGCCTTTGCTATTTTGTTAATGATGTTGAGAGTTTGGCTGTTCCTAATTGCCTAACTTTACCTCTAGGGGCCAGAGACATCCAATTCCTCTATGTCCTTGCTTCCTTTTTGGCTTTGGGTTTCACTAGGTAATCCTCATCAGAAAGTACTCATTGTAGGTCATTCACCTGAAAGCCAATGTTTCTAAGCTGGAGGCCTGTTGGTTTGTTGATAAATTGTGTGTGGGAAGGGAAGTGTCTTATGATTAGAGCTCAGATTTACTGTTTGTATCTCTGAGATGTAAATGTCATAAGTACTTTTGGGGTTACCTCTTATCCTCTCTGAACCCCTAGACTAGCTGTAAAGACTAGAAAGGGCCAGAGTGGGAGAGACAGCCTTCTGCAGGGATGATAAAAGAGGGGCAGAGTTTTTATCCTAGAGAGCAGGCCTTCATGTGGGGACGGCTGTGTGTGTACTTCACAAAGACCATTCTTCTTTTTTTCTTTCAGAGCCATGAGGGGATTCTTCTTACTCCTTATCATGAGAGTTTGATGGGATTGTTGGGGTAAAATCCAGGAAAAGGTGGGTGTATCCCCTAAGACTGAGGCACTTGGAATTTTATCACTCACACTAGATCACACTCAGACTCAAGCAATGTATCAGCATCACCATTCAAGTTCATGTCCATTTGTGCATGGCTCCAGAGGTCTGCACCACAGCAACACATCTGGGCCATGACCTCTGGTTTGCCTGTCTCTCTAGATTCCAGGGTACTGGTTTGTCCTGAAAACTCAGATATCTGAAGGACTTGTGAAAGGTAATTAGCTTTAAATTTTTTCATATTTTTCTTTTGAGATTGGAATAACAACTTAAAAATAGTTTATATAGTGTAGCTGAATCCAAAAATGTGTGTGTGCGTGTGTGTAGTTATCTATTTATGTATTTTTATACATGTGTGTCTATGCACTTAAATATTATATTCTCATTGCATCAGAAAGATAAATTATCTGGGAAAGAGATTAAAAAAGAAATTTGTAAGTGCCAATTCTCTCATGCTAAATCTCTAAATTTAATGCAATTCCAACAAAAATAATAAAGCATTTTTGGAAGTTAATAAACTTATCCTAAATATATATGAATAACAAACCAACAAGAATGGTCATCAAAATTCTAAAGCAAAGGGATGCTACATATGAATCTAAATATACTACGTATAAACATATTGTAATGAAGGGACAGTAAGTGGAAGACTTCAACAGAACACAGAACTATTCATTCAGTCAATTAATATTTCATGTAAACTTATAGTAGACAAGGCACTGCTCTAAATATTTGCAATAGATTAGTGCAAAAATCAGAAATAAATTATTTTTCCTGATTGATATTTATTCTAGCAGGGAAAATTATCAAAATGTACAATATTTAATATATAAGATGAGGGCAAGTGCAGTGGAGAAAAAACAAAGAAAAATGGGAATGAAAAAATTGTAAAGGGGATGTTAAATAGTGTGGTTAAGAAAGCTTTACTGATGCTGTAATATTTGAGCAAATATGAGAAGCCAGACATGCAGTGAGCTGTGCATATACCTAGGAGAGTTTTTTTTTTAAGCACAAGAAATATTAAGTGAAAAGGCCCTGCAGCTGAAGCATGTTGGTTGTTTTCTTTGTAACTCTTCGTAACGTGAAGAAATTGGAATTAGAGAACCACAGTGAGAGTACTCAGAGAATTAAGAGATCAAGATCATCTACAATTCTGTATGTCACTGTCAGGATTTTGATTTTTGAGGTGTATTTGATGGAGGCTCATTGGAAGGTTTTGGGCAGAGCAGTGACATAATATGATCTGCAATAAGAGCACTCCTGTGGCATCTGGTTGTGGATAAATTGTTGAAAGAGAATGTCAAAAGCAGGATGTGAGTTAGATTAATGTTACAACAATACAGGTGGCATAGGGTTTCAGACGAGCTTAGGGTAGTAGCAATTGAGGCAGCAGGAAGAGGAGGTAGTTGTGAGAATAAGTGGAGAGAATTCAGGGGGAAAGATCAGAAGTGACACTTGTGAAATGTGAGATGCCAATAGACGTTCAAGTGAAATGTCATGTAAGTTCTTTCATGTGTGATTCTAGATTTCAAGGGGGAAAGTCTGTGTTGCAGATACGAACTTGGGAACGTTTCATCATGTAACTGGTACTTAAATTCATAAAACTGGATGATATAACACAAACAGTAGCTAGAGAAATTCAGATTAGATCCTGAAACATTTCATTATCAGGGAGATATTAGTAGGTATCAGAGAACCAAGAAGAGGAACTGTGGAGTTGTCATTCAGGAAAATGAAAAGCTAGGGCAACTTGGAAGTCTGCATAATAAAGAATCTTGTTGGCTTTTGTTGCACATTTCTGGGAGGTAATCTCTAAGTCTTTTGGATTCCATAAGGGATAGGAGCAGTTTGGTGGTGATCCCCAGATAGTTCATACTAATAGGATGATTCACAAGGTGAATGGGCTATGCCAGAAATATCTGGGAAGTGATTAGATGCTTGGGAGGTTTGAGTCTTGTGATAGAGAGGAGCTGGATATAGAGTTCAACTGAATGGTCAATGATTCAATCAAGAATTATTGTGCAATGGAGCCCTCAAAAAACTCTAGACATTGAAGTCATATGAATTTTCCTGGTTGTGAATATTGCACACCGGTGTAGTGAGAGGGTAGTGAGTCCTGATGACAAGGAAGATTCCTGGTTAGGATCCTCCCAGGCCTGTACCTATGTGCATCTCCCTTTGGCTGGAACTGATCTGTATCCCTTTTAATTAAGGCTCCAATTGTTAAATATAGTGCTTCCCTGAATTCTGTGAGTCATTCTAGAAAATTACTATATGTGATGGAGTAATGAGAACCTCTGAGTGCAGAACACAGGCTGAAAGTAAGGATGCACTGGGAACCTCAGACTGTGGCTCGTGTCTGAAGTGAGCTAATTTATGTGCTGCTTTGAATGGTACAAAGAGAAAAAATATTGTAGAAATAATTTCAAGAGAAAGTAGTATTATAATGAGTGACACTAAAAAGTAATACTGTGAGAAGGGTAACTAAGACACAGAACATTGCATGTAATAATCTTGTATGTAATAATCTCTTTGTAAATGAATAAAGTAAAATAAAATATACCTATACCAACTCATGAACACACAAATATGTATGAATATGTACAGAAAATATATAAGAATACAGACTAAGCATCCCTAATCCAAAAATCTGAAATGTTCCAAAATTCAGTATTTTTTTGAGTGTTGGCATAATATCAGAAGAGGAAAATTTCCCACCCTACCCACGTGATGTCTCTCAGTCAAAATGCAATTGCACTGAAAATATTTTATATAATTATGTACAGGTTATATGTAGTAGATATATTTGGAATGCAAATGAATTTGAGATTTATTTGTGGCTCCCATCCCCAAGATATCTCAGCATGTATTTTCAAATATTCCAAAATCCATACAAATCTGAATCTCAAAACCCTCTGATTCTGGGCACTTCAGATAAGAGATCATTGGCCTGTGTACAACAATGCTAACGTGTCTGCCTCTGAAATGGGGGCGTGGGTCCTAAAGCAGTGTGGGATGGATGATTGCCTTTTTACTGCGTGTGCCTGGAATCTTTCGAGTTTTATAACATATTCATGCATTCTTTTACATTGCATTCATGTTTTCTCTTCAAAAATTTAAAGAAAGATTTAAAAGTATTAATATAATCAGAATCTATGGAAAATCTTTAAGCAGAAGAGTTTCAAAAATATAAGAAACTTCATACTGACTGATAATAAGAACTCCTGGAATATTTAAAAATACACTGGGACTCATTTTTTTTTTTTGGCAGAGAGAGACAGAGAGAAAGGTCTTCCTTTTTCTGTTGGTTCACCCCACAAATGGCCGCAAAGGCCAGTGCTGCATTGATTCGAAGCCAGGAGCCAGGTGCTTCCTCCTGGTCTCCCACGCAGTTGCAGGCCCCAAGCACTTGGGCCATCCTCCACTGCCTTCCCGGGCCACAGCAAAGAGCTGGACTGGAAGAGGAGCAACTGGCGACTGGGACACAATCCGGCGCCCCAACCGGGACTAGAACCCAGGGTATCAGTGCCACAGGTGGAGGATTAGCCAAGTGAGCCGCGGTGAGCCGCGGAGCCAGTCGGGGCCTCAATTTTTAAACATTTATTTTATTTATTTGAAAGGCAATGATTACAGAGAGAGAAAGAGAGAGAGAGAGAGAGAGAAGTCTTCCATCAGCTGTTTCACTTCCCAAATGTCTGTAGTGGCCAGGGCTGGGACAGTCCAAAGCCAGATTCATGGAACTTCTTCTGGTCTCCCATATGAGTTCAAGGGTCAAAGTGCTTGAGCTATCTTCCAGTGCTTTCCCAGATGCATTTGCAGGAATCTGGATGGGAAGCAGCGCAGCTGAGACTAGAACCTGCACCGTTATAGGATACCAGCGCTGCAGGTGGTGGCTTAACCTGCTACCCCACAGCACTGGCCTCTAGAGCTCAATTTTAAAAAATAAAAACAGCAACATGGTAAGAAAACTGGAGAATGTTTAAGTAAATTTTAAGGAGAATGTTATTTGTTTAATTCCACTTTGGTTAAAACATTAAATTAAGCATATTTTATAAACATCTTCAGTTTAAAAAAGTTCAAAATAGTTTAAAAAAAGTTAAAAATAGTTAAAAAAGATGAATAGAATCTATTGCTTTTAAACTTCAGAAGAAAACTATTGGAAATACTAAGGAACTGATTAAGAAGGGGAAAGTAATTAATAATAAATAAAGGTCGAAATACGATAAGAAAGGGGCCGGCGCTGTGGTGCAGTGGGTTAACACCCTGGCCTGAAGTGCCAGCATCCCATATGCGCACGAGTTCAAGACCTGGCTTCTCCACTTCTGACCCAGTTCTCCGCTGTGGCACATGAAAGTAGTAGAGGACGGTCCAAGTCCTTGGGCTGCTGCACCCGAGTGGAAGACCTAGAAGAAACTCCTGGCTCCTGGCTTTGGAACAGTGCAGCTCCAGCTGTTGCGGCCAATTGGGGGGTGAGCCAGAGGATGGAAGACCTCTCTCTGTCTCTGTCTCTCTGTCTCTGCCTCTCCTCTCCCTGTGTAACTCTGACTTTCAAATAATTAAATAAAAACCTTTTTAAAAAAAGAAATATGATAGGGGAAAGTCCAAACATGTCAATAATCATAATCAATATAAATGTAGTTTATTTACGTTTTTATAAAGTCAGATCTATCCAATACCCTCTTTTTTCCCATTAAGAAAAAGAAAGAGTCAATTATGTTGCTTCTGCTATTAGAGGCAATATGGTTTTGGATATTGTGTTTTATAGTTGATATTATCCTTGGATTCCATATTTCCTTGCCTACATACCTGTGTTTATGCCTAAAATGTGCATACAACAGTTAGAATAAAATGACTCTTTCCTTGCTTCTAAATGCATAGCCTTGTCATCTATCCGGACAGAGCCTTCCTAATCCAAAATTAACAAGCACAGCCTTGGAAAGTGCTGGTAGACAGTGCTTCCTCACCTCTGCACCTTACCTTGCCGTGACAGCATGCCTGTTTGAGGATGAAAGACTTGAAGACAGACCAAAGTGACAGCAGTCATTATAATCAAGTCCAGTCTAGACCAGCCCAATGCCAGTGATTCCCCAAAATATGTGAATAATTTTCACATGAAAAGTAAGGTCATCCAATTGTCCCACAGATCTATTAACTCAATAAATTCTTCTTGTTTCTGGTCATGGAATTCTGAGGTGATTGCTGATATAACATTATAGTGGTAAGATTCCTGATGAAAGTTTTACAACTTTTGAAAATTTATGTATGTATGTATGTATGTATGTATTTACTAATGAGCAAGATGAGCAAGACACATACACACACACACACACACACAGAGAGAGAGAGAGAGAGAGAAATACACGAGAGCTCATCCTTGGGTTCACTGCCAGCGTCTCTGCAATGCTTAGAGCTAGGCTGAGCCAAAGCCAGTAGACAGTTCTCCCATGTGATGGTGGAAACTAAATTGAGCCATCACTGCTCCTTCCTAGAGTTTGTATTACAAGGAAGTTGAGTCAGAAGCTGGAGGCACGACTATGATCCAAGTACTATAATGTGGGATGTGAGTGTCCTAACCAGTGTCTGCATCACTGGGCCAAATGCCTGCCCCATCGTAAGACTTTTAGGGTTGGCCTTTTCAGTTCATATAGAATAAATGTGGTGGTTAAATGCCAGGTGAAAATATCTTAAGAGTCTTTATATATAAATTTAAGTAAATGTTCTCCAAAAAACAAAGCATAAAAAACCTTGCTGTTTCACACTTCCTATTAGCACCAATTTAGTTTCTTTCAGCTCATTTTGTTCAACTGCTACACAATTGACCTCATTTGCCACTCTTACCCTGGTTCTCTGACAGTTGCCTTACTTTTTTGGGGGCATTTTTGCCTTTAACTTTCCACAGCCTTTTGTTTTCTCTTTTGTGCTTCAAGAAAAGGAAAATAACTTGGTACACCTGCCAAAGGCTTATGACAGTAATATAAGAGTAGGGTTCACCATTAATGTCTAAGAATAAAACAATACCCTCAAGAAGACAAACTCTTTGTCATCTGGTTTTTAAGGATACAAGTGGAGGCCGGTGCCATGGCTCACTTGGCTAATCCTCTGCCTATGGCACCGGCACACTGGGTTCTAGTCCCGGTCAGGGTGCCAGATTCTGTCCTGGTTGCTCCTCTTCCAGTCCAGCTCTCTGCTGTGGCCCGGGAGTGCAGTGGAGGATGGCCCAAGTGCTTGGGCCCTGCACCATGTGGGAAACCAGGAGAAGCACCTGGCTCTTGGCTTCGGATCAGCATGGTGTGCCGGCCGCAGCAGCCATTGGGGGTTGAACCAACGGCAAAGGAAGACCTTTCTCTCTGTCTCTCTCTTACACTGTCCACTCTGCCTGTTAAAAAAAAAAATGATACAAGTGAAGATAAATACATTTTAAAGTAAGAAATTCTTTTAAAGACAGAAGTATAGAGAATTACATAGAAGAAGAACCTGTGATTTAGAGTTAGATACTCCTGGGATTTTTTATCTCAGGCAGGTTACTTATGTGTTGGAGCATCTCTGTTATCTTCTGAAAGAAGGGAAGGTTACTTGAGGTATACTAGCTAAACTTCTAGCACAAATGTGGTTCTCCCAAATCTGTCTGGTCACACTAAGGTTTCTTTTACTTCGCTTCTAAGTAATCCTCAGATCCTCTAACAATTCTGATCTGTCCCAGTTCCTCCAAACTGGTACACTTTCTGAGGAATGATTCTTTTTAGTAAAACCATAATTGTTACTAGGACCCCATTGACTAATAGTAGGACCTATGAATGAGAAAGCTCTAAATAACATTTAATTTTTTTCATTTGGATACATTTTCTAATCAAAATCCTTTATTATTTACTATATGAATGAAAATAATGCTTCTACTACTTATGAACAAAACAGAAATTCCACAGAATTTGTAGACTAAATCCAGAAGAATACTTAGGAGAGCCATTCTGGTAATTAAATTAATTGAGTAATTAATAGACTGTAACCAAGCAGAATGATGACCATGACCATTTTCTGAAGGAACAACTCAACAAGTAGGTGTTTGACAAAGTAACATTTCATATCTTGGTAGTCTGACTGTAGTTTCTTAGCTGTTTATTAGCCTGGATTACCTTCTTTTTAAATATCTTTTCCATTCAAGTTTCTAGGTGTGTAGCATATCCATGTTAGACAACAGATTGAACATGTTAAAGTTATCAATTCTTCCTCTTGATCGATAGGAGAACTTTCTTGTTCTACAATATTTATAATAGAACATATACAAAAGGCAACAATATCCTGACAAATGAGGCACTATGTACTTATGCCATAGATGAGAGATAAAAAAAGAAGCTATTACTTATTGAATGCTTCAAATGTACTAAGCACTTCTGCACTTACCTTATTTATTTAGAATGATAACTTTTCAGCGGAAATATTGTTAACCCTGTCTGGATGAAGACATGAACATTTTGAGAACAAGTGGGTTTCTCAAGTTAAAAGCAAATCATTTTTGTATATATTTGACTGCACGACTATTAAACCAAGAAGAAAATAGCTACAACTGAAACTACCCATCCAACTTTTACTGTACCTATCTAAAAATAATGTCTCTACAAATTCCTTCCAATTCCATATGGTAGGATCCTGTTTTATCCTAGCCAATATTACATGCTATCAATTTCTACAGGTATTTCCTTCTCTTAGGATTTTCCTACCACCTTGCCTTCCTCATTTACTTCTGTTTTTGAAGCAAATTACTAAGGGGCTAATCTTGAAGAGGTTTAGGAAGGGTGTTTTCATATCAGTGGTCAGGTGAAAAGATGAGAAGATGATAGAGAAGTCAAAAGAGAGAGAATTCATCTCAATTTTTCAAAGCCATAACACAGATTCAAAGATAATGGGTTAAGAATAAAATTTTTGCACACATTCAAAGAATTAGAGTTTGAGTTGCTATTATGAGGTATGCAAGTGCAACATCATTCTAGGTTAGTCCTTTTGTCCTTGGCCAAATGGTATGGAAACATTCTTACAATCCAATGTAGCAAATCAAAGAGAATCACCCTTAAGTATATTTTTGTTACATTGATGTTATTAAAAACTGAAGAATCATTTGCTTTAGCCTTCTTGTATGATGTATCAGAAAAAAAATGGGAACTCAATTACTTTTTATGGAATGAATCTTAAATTCCTCAGTGCAGCTTATAGATTTTTACATCTGCGAGGAGCAAAGGAAGAATAGCATACAATGTGCTAATTTCATCATTTGTAGGATACCATTTATATTTTTTCTCTGATTCTTGTAAAACCAAACAGTACGCATTGGGTCCTTGGGAATTCTACAGTGTTGATGACATCTTGTTCCTATCTGTCCACAAAGAAAGCTGTGATCAGAATGTAATTCCTGCTAAATGATTATAATAGGCATGAATGAGATAATAGGATCTCTAGGTGGTCCCTTTGCTGAAGACTACAGAACTTGTCAGGCTCATCTCACCAACCGCAATCATGGTCGGAACTATTCTGTCTCTCTCCTATTTTGGATTTCCCTACCACTTTATTCTTAAACAGGATGTGAACTTCAACTCTGTAATCCTCTGGAGGACTGAGCTGAAGCTGTGCTTTGCAACACTTTGCTTTATGTTACTCTTGGCTTGGCTTCTTTCCCTTCATCCTCCTGTGTTGTCACACTCCTACCAGTTTTCCAGGGAGCATTTCTTAGTACATCACTTTCACATGGACTCTCATTTCGTGGTCTGTTTGCTTCCCAGAAGGAAACAAACATATGAAAAGATGTGATATCAGGTAACTAAATAGACAATGTTGAGCGTTTTGTTTGTTTTGGCATAGAATGACATCATGTGTGTGCTCTATATAGGAATTTTTCTGAGGCTGTATTTGGGCATGTGTCATTCAATTTTTTCAAGTTTAGATACTGTGGAATCAAGTATTTAAGACTGTGTTTTATTCATGGAATCAAGTATTTAAGACTGCATTTTATTCATACCCCCCAAAGAACTTACAAGACTATCAAAACTCTGCCTCACTTTTCACTGACACCACAAGAGAAACTGAGCAACTTAGCTACAATGACACAACTTGCTGGAGGTGAAAGCTGGAATTAGAAGCTTCTTCCATAATTTTTCTAACCAGAACACAGAGGTGTATTCCTACCAGAATATGAACACTTTTTTTTTCTCCTTTTTCTGCCTCCAGTGGAGATTTGGAACAGCTGGTCACCATCCCTCCTATTTGAATAAAGAGTGCAAGAATGGATTATTATGGAAATCGCTTCCTTCCCTCCAGTCTAGAGGGTGATGACTCCACTTAAGAGAAGGAGCAATAGAGGGGAAACTTTCAATGCTGCTGGCCTGTTTCCATGTAGTCTGGGATAATAGAGCTCTTTGATGTCTGGTACATTCATAACCACCAAATTCAGCTTTCCAGTCAACAGAAAAGCTATTTTACACTACTTTTGATGTGATGAAATAACTTAACTAGACGTGGTTAATCACATAGCTGGTGATTATGCCATGCAATGAAAAGCCACTAATACAAGCCAAAGACCTCTAAAAAGAACAAAGGAAAACTCCCCAGTAGGCATATACACAGCTGAATCCAGAGTTCTGGCATGAGTCCGTCTCTTGCCATCCAGATTCACTCTCACTATTTTCATAACATGAAATGTAATCATCACTGCTTCCATGAAAATGCTGCATACCTGCCTGATTTGCTTATTGCTTATTCTGGGTGGCAGTCATAATTTGCCTTTACTCTGTTCCAGACACATCTGACTTTGATCATACCGCTAGGCTGAATGCCAGCAGTTTCTGGGACTAAGCAGAGAAAGCCCTTTTGTAAAAGCTTAATCCCAATTAGGTCATCTGTTTATTGCTTTGTCCAAAGCATCTAGATTTTCATATGATTTCATTGGTATCACAAATGCAAATCCTATAATAAATGAGTGTCCCCCATGGGTTAGCAGCATCAAGGGAAAAAATGCAGTGGGAGAGAACAACACTGACAAGTTGTTTTATTACTTCAGCAAAGCCCTGTTTTCAACCAGGTTGTTCATTTGTATCACTAGAAGCTCAGTTCTTTCAAGAAAATAAATACACTGGATCTATTAGAGAAGATTCTCTGTAGAGAAAATTCTAATCTTTCCATGTCCGAATAAACTGAAAGCTAATGAAATCTGTATTCAGTTATTTCCCAAACCCAGGGATCTAAATATATTAATTGTTCTTGAAATTAAACTATTAATTGTTTTATATAATTACAAATCCTAGAGTAGCAAAAATATAGGAAGTGAGACAAGTTAGGGAGATAATAAGCACCCAGGAGTACGATTCCTATGGTTAGACTAGACCAGAATTTCTCATTGTTCTAGGGAAATGGATCATTTTCCCAGCCTGTGCATGTCTCTCAAACTAATGTTTCTATATCTTTAAAATAAAATGTGGAGAGTTAACAAAGAACACTAGTAAAATGTGATTTTCAAAATCTTTTGTAAGCATTTAAAATTTTTATTATTTTCTATATTTAAAGTCAGAAGGATAGAGAGAAAGTGAATAAGAGAGAGAAAGAGAGAGAGGGAGAGAGAGAATCTTCAAACCACTGGTTCATTCCCCAAATGGATGCAATGACCAGACTGGGCCAGGCTGAAGCCAGGAGCCTGGAACCCAACCAGTTCTTCCGTAGGGAATGCAGTGGTCCAAGCACTTGGTCATCATTTAATGCTTTTTCTGGCACATTAGCAGGAAGCTGGATTGGAAATAGCAGCTGAGACTCAAACTAGTACTCTGATGAGGGGTGCCAGTGTCACAGGTGGTGGCTTAACTGGGCACTCCAATATGAGATGCCAGCATTGCACTCTGCTGTTTAACACACCATGTCACAACTCCAGCACCTTCAAAATATTTTGAAAACATATGATTAATAAAATAGCTAACAAGATTTAATGTGAGCAATATTTTGACATATCTACACACATTCAATATGATATAAAATATTTGATTTATATTGATAACAAGGGATAAAAGTGCTACATTCATATCTGAAAAAAATTCTAGCTTTCATCTAGGAGTGTATAAAGTTTAAGGTGTAAGTTTTCTTATACAAATTCATGGGTTCCTGAACTTCTGGGATGATCCCTTGGTAAATAATTTCTATTATCAGAAATATTCACATGGTAATCCTGATTCACTTTCTGTGAAAATAATCATTGATAATGCTGGAGGGGGAAAACACTTTTAATTTGTCATTCCGTATCCCACTGGCCATATGTGATTATGGCTGCAATTTCCTTAGATCACACCACATGTTCCTTCTTCACACAAGCCTTTTGTAGGGAGCTCGTGTTCAGAGATGCACCATTTCAATCTCTGTAGAGTTTGTATTGACATCAAGGTAAACTATTTTTCAGTTCACGAAGACATCCTGACTTTGCTTACAGTTCACCTCCACCACGGAGATAACAGTATTAGTTTAACCCAATGTGTAAATTCAGATGTCATAGATGAATAAGGAATAAAACCAGGGCTTTACCACACTATACTTTCACTGTCGTTTTGAAAGTATTTGTTCAGTAAGTTTTTAAGCTCCTGTTTCTATACAGAAACATTCTCTCTTAATCTTTCAGAAATACTGGGAATAAACACACTTTGGATTGAAGAATCCTAGGTTTCGGTCTTGGATCTTCTTCTCAATTATTTGATAGCCTTGGAAAAGTTGAGCTGACTCACTTGTCCCTCACTCATTATATAAATCTAAAGAGTATTTGCTTTACTTCCAAACACCTGTGGCACTCTGCATTTCTATGAAGAGCTGAGCATATTAGGTGAAATGGAATAAAACTCTTCACATGACTGATGTCACAATATGGTACACAGCCCAAGTCTGTCTTTGGCTGATTATATAGCACATTAATGATGTTATCTAGTGGTTTGGGTAGGCATAACACCTTTACTAGCTCACACACATTATGTATGGAATGGGGAAATTTTTAATTTTGGTGTTTGTCTCTGAGCCAATAAACAGTTTCCTTATATATTTCTTTAATATTTGCACTGGTGCTGTGGCATAGTAGGTAAAGCTGCCACCTGCAGTACTGGCATCCCATATGGGCACCGGTTGGAGTACTGGCTGTTCCACTTTGGATCCAGCTCTCGACTATGTTCTGGGAAGGCAGTAGAAAATGGTACAAGTTCCTGGGCCCCAAGGGAGATATGGAAGAAGCTCCTGGCTCCTGGCTTCCGATTGGTCTGTGTCTCCAGCTATTGTGTCCATCTGGGGAGTGAACCAGTGGATGGAAGACCTCTCTCTCTCCACCTCTGCCTCTGCATCTCTGTAACTCTGTTTTTCAAATAAAATAAATAAATATTTTTAGAAATTCTTTAATATTTATTTTAAGTAAATTTTTCCAATACCCAATATTCCCTTCCATTTCTACCAGTCATTTCTTTTGAGATAATTTTCTAATAAATGATGTAAGTGACTATTTAGGGGGAATCATCTGTTCTTTCATTATTAATGATAAACAACCGGATCTCAAAAAATACACTTTTGTTTATGCATCTACACTTAAATATAAAAGTACAAGCCCCTCAATCCATTAGAATTACCCTAATTAAAATAAGGTCTTGTGGGCCGGCACCGTGGCTCACTTGTTTAATCCTCCACCTTCAGTGCCAGCATCCCATATGGGTGCTGGGTTCTAGTCCCAGTTGCTCCTCTTCCAGTCCAGCTCTCTGCTGTGGCCCAGGAGGGCAGTAGAGGATGGCTCAAGTCCTTGGGCCCCTGCACCCGCATGGGAGACCAGGAGTAGGCACCTGGCTCCTGGCTTTGGATCGTCATAGCTCCGGCCTTAGAGGCCATTTGGGGGGTGAACCAACGGAAGGAAGACCTTTCTCTCTGTCTTTCTCTCACTGTCTATAACTCTACCTGTCAAATAAATAAAAAATAAGGTTTTGTAAATCTATTGTATATCATTTCAATAATCAATTTGGTATCACAAAATTCAAAGGAGTTGGCAGTAGAAGATATTGTCAGTGAATATGGCTTGTGTAATATGTCTTGGACATTGAAAGTTAAATTTCTGTGGCAGATATCATGAAGAACCACTTAGCATTTATCATGCAGTTACAATCAAAGTCTTTATAGGTGTGACATGGAGTTATGAGATTCAACCGTAGGCTTTGGAAACATTATTAGACTATAATGGAGAGAGCTTTCAGTTTTTACTTATTGGCTAAAATCAACAGGTATTTGCTCATCAAAGTTGTAAACCCATTAACAGTCCAGTACTATTCACAAGCAAGGAGTCTTATGTACCTGGTTCTGCTGAATTTACTAATTTCTGAGGAACATGAGACAAGAGGAGTGATATCACAAGGGGTAAAGATAATTGTATTTATTACATCTAGAGTTGGAGGGGATTCATGAGAAGAATGTCTGACAATACAAGGATGGGGAACAATTTTTTCTGCCAGAGGCCATTTGGATATTTATAGCATCATCTGTGTGCCATACAAAATTATCAAATTAAATTAGCCTGTTATAGGTTTATTGAATCTGAAGTCCCACCTGCAGTTGCCTTGACAGGGCCAGACCAAATGATTCTCCAGGCTTTACGAGGACCATGGACTAGACGTTTCCCACCCATGAAATATAAGAGCGAAGCAAAATAGCATAACTGAACCATGATCTTTGCAAACAGGTATATAGTAATCTAATTTCTTATTCTACCAGGTAGTTGTCTTGGCCCAGTTACTTAAAATGCCTATGGCCAGTTTTGTCCTCTGCAGAAATAGTCCCAGGAAGAGCAGTAACAGCCACTCACATAACTCCCATAAACAGCAATGGAGTAGCCCTGGAAGGAAAGAGTCTTGGAGTTGATTAAGTGCTAAATGAATGTTAGCTTTCTTCTTCTCAAAATACATGATTCTATTTGCTAGTTTGTATTAATTAAAATTAAATACAATAACTTCTTAATTTCCTGCTTGGGAACACAACAGCTCTCTAGGTTACAATTTGTTTTTGTTTCCCTTGGTTTGGATCTTCCTTTTCTTTCTTTCCTCTTTTTTTGCATTATCTTTCAGATTTCCTTTTTTGATGTTTTATTTCCTGTTTTTCATATCATCTAACTTATATCAATCCTGCCTTCACTCTTCCATTTCTTTATCAATGAAGTTTCTCCTATTGCCTGTTGTCGGGTCCCTTGTTTGTTCATCACTGCTTTCTTTCCTCTGGCTCAGCTTCCACACTTCTTTGCTTGTGACCTTACAGGCTAGAGTGTTCTAGTTGCATGTTTGTCTTTCTATTCAATCCCAGAGCTCTTTGATCTTGCAGAGACCTGACCACCTATGGCATTTCTTTGAACTCAGTGCCTTTGGCTTTTTCCAATAGCTCTTCTTAATGTCTGCTTACAATTTTCATGATCCTTCGAATTCCATTCATTCAAAGTGCTAGTTAAGGTTGCCAAATATTTTAGGTCTTGTTATTTTGTCAGAAATTTGGAAACTTTAAATCTGAGAATTTTAACAGTGTTTCAGTACCTAAATGATTCTTAATAAACCTATTTAAGACTTAAACAAAGACACATAAAGCTATGAATATTACATGAAAAGCATTAAAGGAAACAATTTAAATTTGAAATGATTTATCATATTAATTCACTTATGATCAGAGTAATGTAAATGATTTTCTTAATATCCTCCATCAAGCTGTAAAGTAAGAAGTTTATTTATTTCCTAAAATCTATCTGTTAGTTAAAAATGAATCAATGAAGAATGGGATGGGAGGGTGAGTAGGAGATGGGATGGTTTGCAGGTGGAAGGGTGGTTATGGGGAGGAAGAACTGCTATAATCCAAAACTTGTACTTTGGAAATCTGTATTTATTAAATAAATTTTTCTATAACAAATTAAAAAATAAAATCCATCTATACTAGTACAATATGTTTGTTGAAACTAATATTATAATTAGGATGGAGAAGTGTTCGTATAAGGGAGATGAAAAAGTATAATATGCAAAAATTTGATAACTCCATTAACAACAAATCTTAAAAAGGAATATTTAAGTAATTATTCACATTAAATCATTTAGAAAGTTAATAGTAAATAACCATTCTCTTGTAGACATGAAAATGAGTGGGTTGGAAATTTCTGAAATGTAGCTGGAGTTTCCTGAGTAAACTTTATTTATATATAAAAGAAGAGGAGCTGGCGCTATGGCACAGTAGGTTAATCCTCTAGGTGGGCACCAGCATCCCATATGGGTGCCAGTTCTAGTCCCAGCTGCTCCTCTTCCAATCTAGCTCTCTGCCATAGCCTGGAAAGCAGTAGAAGATGGCCCAAGTCCTTGGGTCTCTGCACCCACATGGGAGACCCAGAAGAAGCACCTGGCTCCTGGCTTCGAATTGGCACAGCTTGATCATGGTGGCCATTGGGGAGTGAACCAACAGAAGGAAGACCTTTTTCTCTGTTTCTCCTTCTCACTGTCTGTAACTCTACCTCTCAAATAAATAAATAAAATAAAACCTTTAAAAAATAAATAAATAAAAGAGAAAGAAAGCAAATCACATTCTAATGAGCATAGGAAATTTCCCAAGGAGTTCAGATAGGAAGAAAGAATAAAAGGGAAGAAGAGAAGGAAAGAAGGAGGAGTGCAGAAGAGAAAGAAGGATGGAAATAGGAGAGAGAGAAGAGAGGAAGCAAGAAATTTCCTTCATCCTTTTTTATGGAAAATTGAACCATAAGACCCTAAAAAAGACCTGCGGCCCGCTCTGCAGCTCACTAGGCTAATCCTCTGCCTGCGGTGTCTGCACCCCAGGTTCTAGTCCCGGTCGGGGCACCAGATTCTGTCCCAGTTTCTCCTCTTCCAGTCCAGCTCTCTGCTGCAGCCTGGCAGGGCAGTGGAGGATGGCCCAAGTGCTTGGGCCCTGCACCCACTTGGGAGACCAGGAGGAGGCACCTGGCTCCTGGCTTCGGATTGGCACAGTGTGCCGGCCGTAGCAGCCATTTGGGGAGTGAACCAACGGAAGGAAGACCTTTCTCTCTGTCTCTCTCTCTCTCTCACTGTCTAACTTTGCCTCTCAAAAAAAAAAAAAAAGACTTGCTTTTTACAAATGTTTATTAAAATTATACCAATGTATTTGATATAAGACCTGGACTCTGGCTCCTAGAGCAGGAAGAATGCACATGCACATTTATTTTATGAATTAATTCCTTTGGGAAAAGTTCTGAAAACCTGGGAACTAATGTTTGTAACTCACCCTAATCCTGGCATGGGCTACAACCTAAAAATACATTGTTATGAGTGAATCTTTGTATTTGAAGCTGTTGTTCCCTTATAAGACATAACTTATCCTGGCATGGGAATGAGTCATGCTGTTAACCATTTACAATGTGAAGTAAGAGTCTAAAATTTTATTTTGTCAAGTAAAAAAAGGATGGCCCCATAGAAGACTGAGCCATGCAATGAAGAAACATTGGCCAAGTAAAACATGACAAATATATACAACAAACTCTATCTATCTATGTGTTTATCTATCTATCTATCTTTCTATCTATATAACAATTTTGTCCATGGGCTAGACCTGTGGAATCCATATCATATTGAGTTGAGATCTATATTGCTATACATTTTTTTAAAACTCAGTAAATGTCTATTGAGTTTTTACTCTGCCCTAACAATTATTTGAGGCATGGGAGATTCCAAACATACAAACGTATATTCTCAGTTATAGCTTTTTGCACTGTTTCATCATCTGCAGAGCTTGAGAGGAAGATATGACTGTCACAGAAGTGGGTAAAAAGTCATCAGTAAAATGTTGATAACACCTAAAGTTCCAGCACATCAGTTTAGCATAAATGAGAGCCCCACTCAGTGGTAGTTCTCACTCATAGTATTTTCTTCATGGGCCTCCTCCAGGTGCTCCTTCGAAAGATGAGTACAAGTCAAAATAGAGTGAACCCCCTGCAATGATACACATTCAAGAGATAGAACGGATTGCTCCTAAGGGACAAGTGTATACCACACCAATTCCCAAGATCCCATTTTCATGAGAAACAAAAACCCTTACGCCATTGAAAATGGACTGCCTGCTCTCAGGGCTTCTGGAGAAGGCTACAGCGAAGCTAGCGGAGGAAGGGTAGGAAATGCACCTTTCGGCTTGAGTACCCACAAAATGATTCACTACATCCGGAGCAAGGGCAGGAACAAAACCCTTCGCTCCCATCAAGGAACGGCAGGAAATCTTCTAGGGCTCAAAATTTTGACTGATATGAAACTGGAATCTATGACTGCAGAGGAAGGGGGAAAAGACATTGACTGCCTAACAACTGTCAATGAGCACGTACTGTGACTCCTTCATCTAAACCTTGCTCCTTCCTAAGTAGCTCTTTTCAGGTATTTTAGCTGAAGTAACAAAAAGCTGATAGTACATAGGGCTTTTTCAGATAGAAAAAACTGGTTAGGAAGTGGAGCAGCCAGGACTTGAGCTAGTGCTCCTGTATGGGGTGCTGGCACCACAGGCAGTGGTTTAACGAGCTGCACCACAATGCTGGCCCTTGTTGCAAAGTTCCTACACTGAAATGATATAATACCACTTGAAGGGAGACTTCCATAAGTGATTCACATTAAAATTTTAGAATATATTTTCATACATACATGAATGCATCTATATGTATATGTTGTGCGTGTGTGTGTGTGCTGTATCTGTAGTAAACCTGTGAATGTCACCTTATGTGGTAAAAGGGTCTTTACTGTTGTGAGTAAGTTAAGGATCTGGAGATAGAGCTATGGTGGTGAAAGCAAGCAGCTGAAGTAATGCAAGGAAGAGGTTACAAGACAAGGAAAGCAGACAGCTTCTAAAAGCTAAAACGTTAAGAAAATGAAAGTCTTCAGGGGAAAAAATTACATACTGTCATCAAGTAGCATTTCTCTCTGGATTCAAGTGTGGTTTACCATATGAAAATAAATTATTATATTATACCACATTAATAATGTAGAGGATAAAAATGATTATCTCAATTATCTCAATAGGTGCAGAAAAAAAGGCAATTGGCACATTTCAATATCTTTTCATGATAAAAACTCTCAACAAGGTAAAAATAGAAGGTGATTACATTAAGCTAATAGAGGCCATATATGAAAAGCCCACTGTTAGCATTATCTTAAGTGATGAAAATTGAAAGCATTTTCTCTAAAATAAAGCGCAAGGCAAACACTCACCACTTCTATGCAAATTAGTACTAGAAATCTTAGCCTAAGTAGTCAGGCAAGAAAAGAAAATGAAATGAATCCAAATAAGTAAGGAAGAAATGAAAAATAATCTCTGTTTATAGATGACATGACTCTATTTGTAGAGCACCCAAAATATCATACACTTACACACACACACACACACACACAATACACAGGATACAAAATCAATATAAAATCAATTTTGTTTCTATAAGCCAACAATAAAGTATACAAAAATAAATTGGAAAATATCACATTTTGATAAAATTTAAAACAACAAAATACTTACAAAGACAATAAGAAAAAAAACACTTGTACATTGAAGACAACAAAACATTGAAGAATGAAATTAAGACAAAGTGAATAAAAAGATAACCTATGTTCTTGGGTTAGAAAACTTGGCATTGTTAAAATATTTATACTATCCAAAGTAATTTACAGATTCAATGGAATTCCTTCCAAATTCAAATAATTTTTATAGAAACAGAAAATAACCCTAAAATTCATATAGAACCAATAAACTTGAATAAGCAAAGAATCTGGTAAAAAGAACAAGACTGGAACAATCAAATGTTTTGATTACAAAATATATAATAAATCAACTGTAATCAATTTTTCATGATGCAACCTTGGTTCATATAAAAGATTTTAGATCAAAGCTATGAGTTTTACATCTTGAAAATTTTGAAATTTTCAAAATTGACTCAAATTGACCAATAAGGTCAGCATATGTAAGAGTTATCTGTACCCCCATGTTCATCGCAACTCAATTCACAATAGCTAAGTTATGGGATCAACCCAGATGTCCATAAACTGTTGACTGGATAAAGAAATTTCATACTATATATACACTATGGAGTACTACTCAACTTTAAAGAAAATAAAATCCTGTTTTTTGCAACAAAATGGATGCAACTGGAAACCATTATACTTAGCGAAATAAGCCTGTCCCCCCAAAACAGACAACATATATTTACCATGATCCAAGATAACCAATAGAGTACCTAAAATGTAATGTATTAGAGTGAAATAAGCATTTTGAGATTTGATGATTGTTTACAGCTCTTGTCTCTTCTGTTGAGGAAGAGTTTTTTTTTTTTTTTTCTGTACACTCTTTGTTGGACTCTTTCACTTAGCCTAGGGTTAACTTTACAATCATTAAGTAGACTGAAAGTAGATCTTTGTAAAAATTAAGTGTGGGTATGGGAGAAAGAGGAGGAAGAAGGGTTGTAGCATGGGCAGGAGGGAAGGTTAGGGTGGGAAGTACCATTATGTTCCTAAATCTGCATATATAAAATATACAAAACTTGTATAACTTAAATAAGGTTTTAAAAAACAATTTTTAAATTTTTCAGTAGAAGGAACATCTCAACAAGAATTATTTAAAATTATATATATTTTTTCTCTATTTGAGAGGCAAAAAGACAGAGGAGAGAGGTAGAGAGAGAGAAGGAAGAAGAGAGAGAGAGAGAACTCTCCCATCTGCTGGTTCACCCCTCAACACCCACAACTTAAGGGTCTGGGACAGGATTGTAGCCAGAAGCCAGGAACTCAATTCAGGTTGGCCACATGGGTGCAGGAACCCAGCTCTGAGCTATCTTCACCCCCTCCCAGGATCTGCATTGGTAGGAAGAGTGAGTCAAGAACTGGAGATGGAGATCAAACCCAGATCAAAACTGTCATCCGAGGCAGAGATATGTTAACCATGAAGATAAACACTCCAAGAATTATTTTTTAAATAAAAAATGTGAGTTGATATATTGCTTTCTTCAGGATAAAAAGTTCATATTTTTTAAAAAGTTCATATTTTAACATTAATCTTGCTGTTTTGCTCTTAAGGCATTACATATGTGTGTATTCGAATGTGTATGTATATGAATAAAATTATATATAATTTCCAGTTGAAGGGAATGTTATAGCACAAGTTTCTCTTCTCCCTTTGATACCATTGTATTATGTCCATTGTTCCTGCCTAAAGATTCAGTATCCTCATGGTCTTACCAGTATGTGGCAACCAAATGAAATTATAAAAAATAGGAGGAAAAAGATAAAGCCTTCACTTGCCCCTAGGGTGAGATCAGGTTAGAGAAAAACAATAGTAAAGATGACTTAGTGGGGTTGGCATCTGGCACAGTTGTTTAGGATGCCACCTGGGATGCCTCATCATATGGGTCCAAGTGCCTGCTCTGCTTCTGATTCTAGTTTCATGCTAATGTGTATCCTGCTGCGCTTCTTACATTCTGATTGAAATCTACTTTTCCTACCAGATTGGCAGGACAGTCAATAGTACAGCAATGGGAAAATGTCAGGTACCAGGGGACTGTACAAGTTTTGTTTGGAATACCAAATGGTATGTATCTTTGTCATGTTCTTCACTGGAAGGTGATTTCATTGCTAACTGGTAACTATTCCATTATACCAGACAAGACTTTAATAAGGACAAATGAGCACTAGCCATTTGCTTAGGGTGGGAAAGAGCTAAGACTCTATTTGTATCTTGAGATACACAATGACACGGTCTGGGTGCATTCTGGAAAGGAATATCACCAGTATATAAATCCGGGCACTCTTAGTTTAGACAACTCAACCGTCCTTGTGTAATCTTACCACCATGAGGGATGGGTTAGGATTTTATTTATTTGACACTAGTAGTAAACCATAGCACTGTAGACAAAAAGAATAAGAACACAGGAAGACCAGTAGGCTGTACAGCTATATTAGGCTTAAGTGACATAATCAGAGAACCACACTTAGTTTTTCTTTTTGCTCTGGTTGTTGGCCTCATGGTGGCTGGATAGCAAAAGCATCCCCAGGTATCTCCGTCTCCCAACCAGAGATAAAGTATATGAGCTAAAAGCTTTTTATACTTTAAGCAATTTTGTTTTTATTTGCCAAAATGAACGCTATTCTATAAATCATCGGCCAAAAACTTGCTAAAGGATCACCCCTTGCAGCAAAACTGGCTTAATCAAGCAAACTCTTTAGCACTGCAATCTTGACATTAGAGAGTAACAGTGGGAAGTATGATTGCCAATGGCTTCAGGGAGGCTCATCTCCATTGTTACATTGAATGAGACAAAAATCTTATTTATTTCTATGCGAACTCTGCAAACTTCTGATGATGATACACCTGCTTTGCTTTTATTTCAATAGGAAGTCTACTTCTAATAGATATTTTAATTTCAAGTGTTAAAAACAGCAATCAATTTGAATCCTATTTTACACCACACATAGGGAAATCGTCTCCCTGGCTCATCATAACAACCTCAATGTAAGTAGTGAATCCAATTTACATATGAGAAAACTGAGGTACCAACATGACATCCATACCAAGTGATAGAAAATGAATCTTACCCAGGCCTGTGAGTTGAAATATAGTTTCTGATATACTACTGTGTATGTGTACTGAGTCACTCACATATATGTATAGCTATGGGGTAAATGTTCCACATACAGAGGTGTCTTACATTCCACTCTCTCTTCTATTCTGGAATTTTTGAAATTCTGACAAAAACAAATGTGACAGGGGTCAACTTTCCCCTTTTGTTTGCTCTTTGGGTGTAATTTTCGTGTTATTTGGGATGGGGGAAATATCATAGGATATTGGGCCTCATCTCTAGTCCACAGAGTCTTTCCTGTATTAATCTGGTTTCCTCTTGGGTGGATGGGAATGGGTACCACAGAATCATAAAGTTGTAATGAATTTGAGAGGTAATGCATGATTCAATTCAGTAATTTGCAGTCTCCCTTTACTAACAAGCAAGTCATTCAATCTCTGCTTGAAATATCAACAGATGGGAATTTCACTGAGCTTTTCATGACCAACTTGGTTAGCATTGTTTTAACAACTAGAAACTATTCTCTCCAATCTGTCTACTACTTCCACACAATAATGTTCACTTCTCTGAAAACTGGCATTGTTTTGGGAGGTAGAAGGAGATAGTTGAAGTATTTTAATTGTTCTGCCTAGTTTTATCTCTGTCTACTCTAGTCAGTTTCCCATGCCTGCAGTGAGTACTATTTTCCACTTGAACCTAAACACATGACATACTCACTGTAGCATTCTTCTATACCTTCCGTTGCTCCTTCCAGAAAAGCAGACGTCCCCACTGTGACTCCCTGCTCTCCTAGGACCATGCCAGCTGGCGAGTGCTAGGCATTTGCCCTGGCTTTGGGCTTTTGTAAATTCTGTTTGTTAGGTTGATAACTTCTTCCCTTGAGTCCAGCGTTGTGAAAGATGGTTAAGCCATCTCATGCGACACCACCATCCCATGTGAGCACCAGTTTTTGAAGTCCTGTCTGTTCTGCTACTGCTCTGGCTCCCTGCTAATGCACGTGAAAACTAGTGAAAGATGGCCTAAATGTTTGGGCCCCTGGCACCCAGCAGGAGCCCTAGATTCAGTTCCTGGTTCCTGGCTCTAACCTGGCCACTGCAGACATTTGGAGAGTGACCCAGCAGATGGAAGAACTCTCTCGCCCTCTTCTCTCTCTCTCTCTCCCTCCCTCTCTCTCTCTCTCTGTTTTTGTAACTCTGCCTTTCTAATAAATAAATCTTTTTTAAAAATAAAAACACTTCCCATTGAAAATCAGCGTTTAAATCCCCATCAGTTTTAGAATTCATCTCAGCTCTCTAGCTAGCTCCTTGACTAGGTAGAATGTCCCATATGCCCTCCTAGTATCTAATAATGAAATAATTTCTATTTCACAGTTGAAATTTTGTATTTCATTTGTATGCTTATTGGATTAATGTCCATCTCTTCTCAGCAAGCACATATACATGAAGCAAGCATTTAAAAAAATCTATCCTTAAGGTTAAATCACAGTGTCTTACACGTGGTGGGTACCCAATTAATATTTTTGAATAAATGAATAAATCTTTCAATGTAATGGTTATTTTACTCTTTGATCTTAGTTTTTTAGTGAATCTAATTTTTTCAGACAGGTTTCCCATATACTATTGAAAGCATGTTCCCTTTTAATCTGTCTTCTTAATGTTATGAGTGTTATAACACTCTTACATTTTGTTATCTAGAACTTTTTGTCTGAAAATAATATAGTATTTATAGTGTTATTGTGAAATGTGCTGTGTAGAAATGACATATTTTAATCACTTTTTTACTATCATTTGTTTTGATAAGACATTGTAATTACATAATAACATTTAAATATTATATAATGTTCATGGTACCAAATAATCTGTAATATACAAACATCTAGTATTTGTTGAGAATTTATGATGTGATAGTTTCATTAGGTACTTGTAAGTGCTTGATGTGGAATAATCCACTCTTTCAACATAAACATCAGGTATGAGTATTTTTTTTTGACAGGCAGAGTGGACAGTGAGAGAGAGAGAGACAGACTGAAAGGTCTTCCTTTTTGCTGTTGGTTCACCCTCAATGGCTGCCGCGGCTGGCGCACTGCGCTAATCTGAAGGCAGGAGCCGGGTGCTTATCCTGGTCTCCCATGGGGTGCAGGGCCCAAGCACTTGGGCCATCCTCCACTGCACTCCCTGGCCACAGCAGAGAGCTGGCCTGGAATAAGGGGAACTGGGACAGAATCCGGCGCCCTGCCCGGGACTAGAACCCGGTGTGCCAGCGCCGCAAGGTGGAGGATTAGCCTGTTGAGCCATGGCGCCGGCCTCAGGTATGAGTATTATTAAAACCTTCACTTACAAATAAGAAAATCAAGTTTCAGAGATATTCAACACTTGCCTAATGTCATATATCTGGTAAGTGGCTTTTCTGGCGATGAATTGGATTATCTTGCTCTAGAGCCATGTTCTTCTTACATACCTCACCATACTTGTAACAATAAAGCCTAAGTTTTCATATAACAATTTTTACCAATATGTATTACATGGTTGCTCAATACTCAGCTTGTGGTCACCAGATTCCTAGATATTTTCTCTCAGAACATTTAAAATACATGTTTGTGGTGAGACATTTCTGACGTATGTGTACATATGTGTTATTTTAAAAAGTTTGAAGTGGTTCAGTAAGAGACCTTGAAATGCACATGAGCTCTAGCTTGGTTGCCAATTTTTACAGTTACTTTATTTTTTTCTCTAATTAATCTAACTTCATCCATCTGAGTTTTGACTTACTTTTTGCATAATAAATAAGTTTCTTGCTAGAAAGAAGGCATAAATCAAATGGAGCCTTTGATTATTGTGCATTTCTATAGATTGTACAGAGACTGCCCTTAATGTGTAACAGAAATTCTGAAGTTTTTGTCAATCAGGAAACTTGGGACAGTCCAGTAACCTTTTCATGGAGTGGGGGATATCAAGTGTCATTGTGTCACACAACAGTTCACAAGTCTACACTGCTCAGCTTTCATCATGTAAGTTTAAATCCAGTTATACACTGAAGTTGTTTAAGAGTTTTTGATATACGGGCCTATATTTTCAGTATGGTTAGAGAGAAGGTGGAAAATAACATTTTAGTTAATAAAATATATGCAAATTTTTCAATGTATCATTTTTATGATGTAACTTGTCATTTCATGGGTTAAGAGCAATTTAATTAAAGAATAATAACAATAAAACATTTATTAATTCAGATTAATCATTGTAAACTATTTGAAAAATAATGATTTTCAGCACTAACTTTTGTTAGTAATCAGAAAGGAAATTAGATTATCCTTTGGCAGTAGAAGAGGTTGCAGTTTGTTAGCATTGACAGCCTTTAAAAATATTCATATCTTTGTCTAACAATGATAACATGTCTTTAGGAGAAATATAATTGCTTAATTTATTTTATAGACTAATGCATGCCATATCAATATTAGATAACATGAAATATACTTTTGTTCTTGATTATTGAAATAGTTGTATTTTAGAAGAGTAGATGTATAACATAAGATATTTATCATCCTATAACCTAACAGAATCAGAAAGC
This sequence comes from Sylvilagus floridanus, assembly GCA_949820135.1. Taxonomy (NCBI): domain Eukaryota; kingdom Metazoa; phylum Chordata; class Mammalia; order Lagomorpha; family Leporidae; genus Sylvilagus; species Sylvilagus floridanus. The sequence goes on from OX463243.1 coordinate 15,630,128, forward strand.
ATCATAAAGTTGGCAGTTGTTCAGGGAAGTAAATTCTAGGTATTAATGAAATATATAGATCTAAAATTTTCATGTTGGAAAGCATTTAAGTGACTCCCTAGCACAGTGATTTTCCTTTTTGAAAAGGAAATCATTCTCTCTTTCTTTATGTACTTACTATTATGTATTTGCTCCATACAGTTTCGCCAAAGAGTGTTGGCTTCATCCTAGAGAGGTCCACTTCATGAGTACCCAGGGCCCTGGGAGGTTGTTCCCACTTAGATCAGGTCACAGTGCAACACCCTGTCTTAAATTGTTAATAATTCCACTATTGTCTTGAAATAATGAAATGAAGGCACTAATTGTACAGTTAGTGCCAATGCGAATTCAAATATGCTTTCCCTGATTCCCAGATGAGTATGTGCTTCATCCTTGGAAATGTTGTATTGAAAGGTTACTGCTCGGAGCCGGCAGTGTGACGCAGCAGGTTAACACCCTGACTTGAAGCGCCAGCATCCTATATGGATGCTGAATTAAGTCCCAGCTGCCCCACTTCTTATCCAACTCTCTGCTATGGCCTGAGAAAGCAGTGGAAGATGGCTCAAGTCCTTGGGCCCCTACACCCATGTGGGAGACCTGGAAGAATCTCCTGGCTCCTGGATTTGGACTGGCGCAGCTCCATCCGTTGTGGCCAACTGGGGAGTGATCCATCAGATGGAAGACCTCTCTCTCTCTCTCTCTATCACTCCTCTCTCTGTGTAACTCTGACTTTCAAATAAATAAATAAACCTTTAAAAAAAAAAAAGAAGAAAGGTTACTGCTCAAAGACGGATCTTAACATAGTGAATTCCAGGCCAAATAGTGAAGAGCCTGTGCTTTGGAATTACTGATGCTACCATTTTGCTCCAGTAGTTGATATAACTGTTATATGACAACACTGAGTTATTTTGAAAGTAATAAGATTCAACTGTAAGCTAAATGCTTTTTTTCTATAAGTAATAGGTTCATTAGGCTTTGAGATGGGTTATCAAAAGCAAATTTTGAGGTCTTCAGAAATCAGAAAAGGAAACATGTATCATCTTTGTTGGCTTGATTTTTTTTTGATACAGTGCCATTGCTTTTCTTTACTTTATTTATTTTATGAAAGATTTACAGAGAGAGATGGAGAGGTAGAGAGGAGAGATCTTCCACAGAGTGGTTCACTCCTCAGTCCTGGCTGAAACCAAGCCAGGAGCTTCCTTTGGATCTCTCATGTGGGTAGCACAGTTCTATAATAATTTACATACATTTAAAACCTGCATAGAACATGTAAACCTAGTTCTAAAGCAATGCAACTTCATTAACATTTTAAAAATTCAATGACACACAGGTTTTATTACTTCTCCATTTATGGGTAATTCTTTGCAACCAAGTCTTTAATCACTTGGAAACACTGTTTTTAATTTTTTGACACATGATATTTGTTTAATTTATGAGGCAGAGTGTGTTATTTTGGTATAAGTATACAATGTGTAATGATAAAATCAGGGTCATTAGCATTTCTACCTATTCAAAAATGTATCATTTTGGGATGAGCACTGTGGCACACAGGATTAAATTGCTGCTCAGAATGGATGCATCCTATATCAGAGTGCTAGTTTGAGTTCCATCTATTCCACTCCCAATCCAACTTTCTGTTCACGTGCCTGGAAAGGCAGCAAATGATGGCCCAATGATTTGGGTCCTGTCACCCACGTGGCAGACGGAGATAGAACTCTGGGCTCCTGTCCTCAGCCTGTACCAGCTCTAGCTTTTGTGTGTATTTGCCATGTGAACCAGTGGATGGAAGATTGATCTCACTCTCTCTCTTATTCTAACATTGTAAATAAATAAATAAATAAATAAACAAAACAAGAATATATAATTTCTATGTGTTAGGAAATTTTAGACTCTTAGTTGCTTCGAAATGTTTCATAAATTGCTGTAGACGTTAGAACAGCAGAACTAATTCTGCCTATCTCACTCTATTTTGGTACTTGTTAGCTAATGTGTATTCCCTGCTATTTTTCCCAGTCTCTAGGGATCACTATTCCATTCTCTCTTATGAGATCAAAACAATAATTTTTAGCTTCCACGAATGAGTGAGAACATGTGCTGTTTGTCTTTCTTTGTCATCTGAAAATATTAGAGCTCAACCATAGTTTGGATAAAAGCCGCTCTGGAATCTAGATTTGATTTGTACATTTTTTTCTCTTCTAGGTTACCATTTGGGGCTAGGGATACCTATTCTGGGTCTGATATTCTCCACATTTGGAATTTCAGTCTCAAAGTCATCACTCTACTAAGACCATGACAAACTTGCCCACAGATAGAAAAGTCTTTAGTTCATTCAGGCAAAAAATGAGTTTAAATTAAAACTGATATATAAACATACATATGAAAGTGAAAAGTAGATTAGCTCATGAAGGGAAGCTCTCTGATTCTGTTTTTTTTTTTTTAAGATTTATTTATTTATTTGGAAGTCAGAGTTACACAGAGAGAGGAGAGACAGAGAGAGTTCTTCCGTCCGATGGTTCACATCCCAATTGGCTGCAACTGCCGGAGCTTCGCCAGTCCCAAGCCAGGAGCCAGGAGCCTCCTCAGGATCTCCTACATGGGTGCAGGGGCCCAAGGATTTGGGCCATCTTCCACTCCTTTCCCAGGCCATAGCAGAGAGCTGGATCAGAAGTGGAGCAGCCGGGTTTTGAACCGGCGCCTCTATGGGGTGCCAGTGCTTCAGGCCAGGGCGCTAAGCTGCTGCGCCACAGCGTCGGCCCCTCTAATTCTATTTTAACCAAAGTCAAACCTGACTGTTGACTGCCAGCCACAGATTAGGGAAAATCCAACCATCTGTTTCTTTCCTTTGAAAACATGGTCTCCGTGTTAGTTATGAGGTCTGGAGGATTTCATGGTGGTGTAGATTATTTTTATTAGGACTTTTTCTTTTCCTATTTTAAAATTTCTGATAACCTGTGGCTTACCCATTCAGTTAAAGTCTCCACTTAAAACTGTCAGAAGCTTAACAGTGGGGAAATGATTTATATTCTCTGAGCTCACTAAATGATCAGAGTGTCTCACGACCCTCCCCTCACTCTACCCAAAATCCATCCATTACTTAAAGTTGCGTATGACAACTTCTTTTTATGTCTCCAGGGAAAGATTTTCAGGAATAGTATTACAATTTCACTCCAGGTTGGTAAGATCCACCATTTTTTTCATGTTTCAGTTTCTGGGCCAGAGGGCTGGGAAAAGAGAAGTTGTTATGCTGAGGCTTCTTGGATTGTCAAAACACATTTTTACCACTAAGAAAAGGGAAGCCAAAGCTTGTCCATCTACTACTTCAATCACATAATTTCCAGAAGAATAGAGATACAGTTCTCCAGAAATAGCCATAGTGGAAAATATTTGAGAAAGAAGAGGTGTCAGAGAGCGTTTAGTGTGGATGAAATGTCTTGCTTTACGATTAGGCTCATGTTAGATGCAAGTAGCAAATTTATAAAGACTATTGTTAAACTAGAATTCCCAAACTGATAAAAGCTTACCTCTGTTTGAATTGAAATATCCTTGATAGAAATCACCTGTTGGGGTCAGTGTGCGGTTAATCGGTTAAGGTACCACCTATGATGCTAGCATCCTATATGGCCACTGGTTCGTGTCCTGGCTGCTCCACTTATGATCCAGATCCAGCTCTCTGCAAATGTGCCTGGGAGAGCCTCGGAAAGATGGCCAAGTCCTTGGGGCCCTGCACTCAAGTAGGAGACCCAGAAGATGCTTCTGGCTCCTGGCTTCGGCCTAGTTCAGCCCAGGCTGTTGCGGCCATTTGGGGAGTCAACAAGTGGATGGAAGCTCTCTCTCTCTCTATGTATCTCTCTCTTTCTCTCTGTAACTCTGCCTTTCAAATAAATTAAATAAATCTGGTTTTAAAAATCACCTGTTATCTGTTTAACAATGAAGGAGGCAGTCTCTGATTTCTCCTTCCTTGAAATCATTCTGCATATACTGGGAGCAGCCAGGGTTGCCTCTTCTATTTGATCCACTGGATGACTTTGGCCCACAGGGGGAGGAGCAAGTGAAAGAGTACAAGGGAGGACATGGCCCTGCATTGCCGCAGCCCAGCCTTTCTGTCCATGCTTTTTGCGTTGCAGTGTCTGATACTTGCATTCTAGCAGCTGGTCTTCTTTCAGTTCTTGAATTATATAATATTCTTCTAATCTGGCCTTTAGATGGACAGTATTCCCTTCCTAAGACAATTTACTTCATCTATCTTCCCTTAAATATCCCCCTAAAGCCTACATAACTGCATCCTTATCATTGTTGTAGGTAAGCACTTGGTTCTTTTTTGTGACCTCCCACCCCAGGCCCATGTGAATGGGCACCCAATCATTGTAGGTGCTTCGTGGTCCAGCGTGGTTGAGCAATTTTGTCTTGGGAGATGTGTTTTGGGTAGGTTGCAGGGGCGATGGGATATTGTGTAGACAGAGCTCTAAGTTAAAATCACTGGTTCTTTGCACAAATGGAGGAGAAAAGAGAAATCTTTAACAATTAATATTTACCTAAAAATCCTTATAAATTCAGAAATACATCTCAGATGAATATCTGTGGAAGGAATCTATGAAGATGCAGCAATCCTAATGGGGCCAAGCAGAGACATTAGCTAACCTTGCCCCAGAACAAATCCTCTGTCCTAAGGCAAGAAATTAGGTATATTATTTATTGAAAATGAGCACATTTTCTATGTGAGTTTTCTAAAAAAATCCAGATGGATTTGGAATTGGAATTACAGATAATGCCACATAAGCATTCCTAACATTGTCAGCTCCTCTGGGATGATGTGTCTTACCCCAACCTCTCAGATGGTCAATTATGACTTAAATCCTCTTGAAAGCTCCCTTAAGACTCCATGTTACCTAATGTCAATTGCTCAATTTTAAACCAGGTTTCAAATGTCTCCAAATTCTGCACATTGAAGACATAAATGGAAAAAATATGAGAGATGGATAAGGACCAGATCAATTTGGACTTTCATTAAACTACACATAATTAACACAGAACAGATGCTTCTCAGCTAAAATCTTTCCTGATGCTCTTGGACAGAACTTAACAGAAGGAATAACCAATCCATATTCCATAATGATTTATAATAATATTACTATTATATTGAAATATTTTATATGCCTCTGTATATGTCACAGAATTAAATACTGCATGAAGTTACTTAAACAGAGGGAGGCAATTCCATTTCATGGCCTAAGGCTTAAAAGACAGTGCTGATAAATATATATGAAAAATGAAAAAGTACTAACTGAGATGTGAAGCAAAATCTGTTTATCTATCTAATGAAGGGACACATCTGTAATTAGGATAAAACATATTTTGTTATTAAAACTAATAAGTTCAAATTTAACTAAAAATTGGATAATATACAATCCATTCAGTCATCCATCCACAAGAACAAATACACTATCATACACAAACTAGTCTAACATTTTCCTAAAAGAGCAAGGAGGGCAGAACGTGCTTTCATAACAAAGCCGTGCTGGAGATAACAAAACCGCCCCAAGAGAGCAACAGTAAGCGATTTGTGAAAGCAGGACCCTCTTGGCCTAATCACCTCTTTAAGGACACACCTCTCAACACTCTTGCATAGGATATTAAGCTTCCAGCACCTGAACATGGGGCACTTGTTGAAGCCAAAGCAGTAAACCTTCGGGCCAATTTGTGGTTGTTTGCACTGCAGTTTTATGTGTGCTTAGACCTCTTTCCTGTAAGTGCCATTGTACAGCATCAACTTTCCAACAGGTTATAATGTTGATGTAAATCTATTTTTTGTTGCAAGACTGAGATTAACCATCCTTCCAGTTTTCTACATCTCGAGGGTAAGCTACAAACCCAAACAATGAAATACTAACTTTGTATGTTTACCTTGGGGACTTAATAACAAATACTGTGAATGAGAAAACTTTGTTGTCTTACTCCACAGAAATGATGAAATTGCTCATCACAGCAGCAGCATCTAGCCTGTTCTGACTAGCTGAGCATTTATACTGGCATATGTGAAGTGAATGACAGAGGGATGTGGAATAGAACACAGGCAGAGATATAGGAGAAGGATCACCTGCAAGCATGGAGAAATCTGTCTAGGATCTTAGGACTCTTGGGTGAAGCAGAAGTCTTGTTACTAGGATCCAAGATATGAGACAAAGACTAATTTATAGAATGATTGGAGTAATTGCAGAGGTTTAGCTACTGTGAAACCGCAGGCATGGCCAAAACACAAGACCAAAAAAACTGGAAGCAAAATAGGAATGAGTTACTTAGCAAACTTGACTGAATGTGCACAGGGAGGCACTGAGTTGCCCTGATTCTCAGCATCTTAGATATCTATTTAGATCTGCTACTGGCCTGGCGTTCAGGGCTGTAAGGATATACCACAGGAAGCCAATGAGTTTCCATAATCCCAAACAAGCTTTTCCTCTTGGAGGAAAAGTTCCTTTAATGACAGAATATATCATCTTGATCAAAATGCCATTGTGAACTTTTCCTTCTGTAGCAAACAGGCAAACAGCTTGAATGCTAAGATACTACCACCCACATCCATATGTTCCAGAGTATGCTCTGCCAAGATGTCTGCTTGCCATTTGCTCTGTCTATACAATGCCAAGCACCAGGTGAAGAGGGAAAAATTCACTCAGTGTTTCTAAACACCCAGATGTTTGGCATCAAGTACATAAAATACGTGGATGCATGACAGTATTTATCACTGTTTTTTTTTTTTTTACTATGGATTCCTTTATACCTCTCGTAGATCCCATTCATTTATTTTTAGGGGCTTTTGTGTGAATTTTCTTCTTATTTAAATTTATTTGTGACAGACAAAGGCAGAGACAGACACACAGACACAGTGAGAGCTCCCAGCTTCTTGTTTCCCTGCCAAATATCTGGATTGGTTGAGGCCGATCCCAGCCCAAAGCCGAAAACTAGGAACTCAAAACAGGACTCCCTCATGGCTAGCAGGGACCCAGTCACTCCAGTCATCATCTGCGGCATGCCAGGGTCTGTATTCGTGGGAAGATGGAATCAGGAGTGAGCCTGGAATCAATCCTAAGCATGCAGGATGTGGGCATTTTAACCAGCATTTTGACCTCTAGAACGAACTCCCACTCCATGTTTTTCACTTTTTAATCTGGCTGTTTGGCATCCCATAGCATGAACCATTGTGTAGCATGCTAAGTACGCTATGGACTAAGATAATATTGAGCATTGTTATAAGTCAGCACATTTTTTCCCTGAAGTATTAGAGAATCTTACCTTTCAATCTGGCCCCGGATAGCATCTAATGAGACTTCCTTCATAATGTATTTGTATTATCTCTGCAAGCAAATTAACTCCTGATCTCTGGCCTTAAATTATAAACATGAACACCACTTCGTTAAAAAAAAATATTTGCTGGATGGCTTCCCTGATCTAAACGCAAGGAATAAAAAAGACAAACAGGTCTGCCATCATTTGTGTCCCCAAAAAGTCTGTGTTGAAACCCAGATTCCTCAATGTGGCAGTTTTGGGAGAAGGAGCCTAGTGGTAGGTGTTTGGGTCACTGGATTGGAGCCATTATGAATGGGTGAATGCCTGTCTTTTGTGAATGAGTCCTTCCTGTCCTGGGACTGGGTTAGTTACTATGGAAACTGGTTGTTATGAATCAGTGTTACCCTTTGTGCTTTTGACACCCAGAGCATTGCCCTTCTACTCTCTACCATGAGTTGGAAAAGCATGAGGCCCTCACTGGAAGTTAAGCACCATGGGCTTAGGCGTGCTGATTTGCAGAAGTATATGCCCACATAAACCTCTGTTTGTTATAAATTATCCAGTAGAGGTGCTCCGTGACAGCAGCAGACAGTGGCTAAGGCGTTGTGCTCAAGGACCTAGCTTCAGTCCAATAGAGGGAGAAGTAGGGCCCAGCAGAGGAATGCAAACCAGGGTACTGCCTGGGGTGATGTCTAAGATGTTGAGTCAGGAGGACTTGCCTCAATGACTATATCCACACCTGTTTCAGCATCTTTTAGTGTAAGGCATTTGGACAGGTATGACACCAATTTCCCATTTAAACTGCATGAAACCCTTATTCTTATCTATGGCCATATATCAGGGTCATTAACATTTCCAAGACCCCACAGTTTCTTTACTCTAGTAGGATGATTTATTAGAGAGGATGTTCTGCCTCCAAACTCCATTCTCTGGTATGGTTTACTTTGCCTCATTTCAAACTTCTGTAACAGAAGTCATGTCCTCTATATCTTGATTTTGCCATCCAGACGATAATCCAATCCTAGAGAAGAAAGCCAGGATCCCCCCAACACTTGAAGATTTCTCCAAGACGAATATAATTAAGCAAGAAAGTGAAATCAGCCAAATGAAAGTATTAACACTAAAAGATAGAAGAAAACTCAGCCTCAAATACTAAAGTAGAAAACTAAAGTAAAGAAAATGGGTATGTGTATGGACCGTGACAAAAAGACCTATTAAAAATGGGGATGTCTCCTAACTGAAAGAGTCAATTTCACATCTTTAGGTCATCAAATATAAACAAAACCCAAACTTACATAAGGAGACACTTTACTTAAAAACACTACTGCAATAAAGAAATGTTCCAATTTTAGGATTTGCAAGGATCTCATAATTCAAATCAGAAAGGGGCGACATTTCTTTTATAGGGATGAATAATCAGGGCCGACATAAATTCTCACCGGGAGGGGCCTGCATTGTGGCATGGTGAGTTAAGACACTGCCCACAAGGACCTTCCAAAAGTATGCCAATTTGAATTCTGGCTGTTCCATTTCCAATCCAGCTTCCTGCTAATGTGCCTGGGAAAGCAGTGGAAGATGGCTCAAGTGTCTGGGTCCCTGCCACCCACATGGGAGACTCAGATTGATTCCCAGGCTGCTAGCTTTGGCCTGGCCCATCCCCAGCCATTGTGGCCATTTGGAGAATAAACCTGCAGATGGAAGATCTCTCTCTCTCTCTTAACTCTGTCATTCAAGTAAATAAATAAATAAATAAAAAGAGAAAGAAAGAGAGAAAGGAAGGGAGGGAGAGAGGGAGGGAGGGAGGGAGGGAGGGAGGAACTTTTACAGGTAGATGAAGTAAACAGCAGGCAGAGGGTGAGCAGACAGCATGATGGACAAGATTTGCCCAGCAGTGCCAGTTGATTCTCAGGATAAGCTGAGCGGTCGTGGGGGAGTGTTCTGCACTTTACAACAAACTCACATCTGGAGGCAAGTAGCAGTTCTTAGCCCTGTGGGAAGGAAAGAAGCCTGGCTAAAGTTTCATCAAGCCAAGGCAGCAAGTGAGAAATGGGCAGCCAGGAATACTTGGTCAAGAACCGTGGATGATACTGACATTTGAGATAAACATCTGTTGTATCTGCACATTTTGCTTTACCCATAGCAGGTTTCTCTCTTCATTGCAGGCTTGTTTGTTTCTCTGTTTGGCTGCTGCAATTATATGGTGCTAATAAGGACAATTCTTGGGATTCTAGTTATCCAACCTTGACTTCACCCGACTTCTGCATCAGGTTTCCCTTGATAGAGGTATAATATATCCACCCAGTTCCCAGGCCCTGTCTGCCCCATTGCTGCATGTTGGTCCAGGCTGGCCCAGGGATTCTGATAAAGTGGTTTTTTCTTACTTTTTAAAATTTTTCTTATGACTAAACCTTTGGCTCAAGAAGTCCTGCTGGATTGCATTTCCTGGACATAGTTTGGAATTTGATCATTACTTAAATTTACTCATTTTGGTTCTGATGGAGTAACTTTATGAAGTGGAAATTCTGAATCCTTACCTCTGGCCTGCTATGAAACTAAATGTCCTACTCCTGAATTCTTTGGAAAACATGATTTCGAATATAAATCCTTGCACACTGAAAAGTGGTTTATTGTCTTCATGTTTCGGGTAAGAGATATGTAATTTTTTGGTCACAGGAAATGTCCTTTTAAGCACCCCTAGCATGATGTAATGGAATTTTTATTGATGAGAAAAATAATCCCCCAGAAGACAGCACTGTGGCCTAGTAGGTTAAGCCTCTGCCTGTGGTGCCAGCATCCCATATGGGCACTGGTTCGAGTCCTGGCTGCTCTACTTCCAATCCAACTCCATGCTAATGGTCTGGGAAAGCAATGGAAGGTGGCTCAACAGTTTGGGTCTCTGCACCCATACGGGAGACCTGGAAGAAGCTCATGGCTCCTGGCTCCAGATTGGTCCAACTCCAGCCGTTCCAGACATGTGGGGAGTGAGCCAACGGTTGGAAGACCTCACTCTTTCTCTGTCTCTCCTTCTCTCTTTGTAACTCTACCTCCCAAATAAATAAATAAATCTTTAAAAAACATCCCCTACCCACCAGTAACTTTTTAAATCAATTTCATAGCCATTAATTAAAAATGAATGATGAAAATGCATGTTGTATTCTGCCATACTGGTGAAGGGAACGATACATGGAAGTCTGTAGAGGTCCTTTATTTTCCTTGGGTCGTTTTTGTTATTATTTGAGGAAGCTATAAAAAATCAATAAAGTTCTCAAATTATGGTTAATTTATTCCCTCCCTTCCCATATTTCTTTGTACTTTCTCTTTATATCAACTTTTACCATGATAATTGCTAATCATAATGCAGGATTTCTGTTGTAAAGACTGAATTATGTACCCAAAAGAGAGATAGTCTTTAGGGACTGTAGCAGGCAAATAATTATAGACCGATGTTGGTCTTCCAATAGCAATATTCAGGTATAATGAAACCCACTGGGAATCCAGATAGTTTATCAAAGACTATCTTCCATATCCCAAGATGAATGTTACAAATAATCAAACTTCAAAAGGCAAACCGAGGAAATAGTTTTTAAAAGAATTATTTGTTTATTTGATAAGCAGAGTTAGAGAAAGAGAAGGAGAGAGAGGAGAGAGAGAGAATCTTCCATCTGCTGGTTCACTCCTTAAATGGCCACAATGGCTGGGCCAGGCTGAATCCAGGTGCTAGGAGCTTCTTTCAGGAGCCAGGAGCTTCTTCCAGGTCTCCCACATGGGTAGCGGGAGCCCAAGCACTTGAGCCATCTTCCGTTATTTTTCCTAGGCTATTAGAAAGGAGCCAGATTGGGCCTGTTGCCATACCACCCTGAACGCGCCCAATCTCGTCTGATCTCAGAAAGGAGCTAGACTGGAAGTGGAACAGCTGAGACTGGAATCTGTACCCATATGTATTGCAGCGCCACAAGCAGCAAGCAGCTGAACCTGCTACACCACAACGCCAGCCCCTGGGGAAATATTTTTAATGCCCCTATCCCCAAATCCCCTCTGATTACAACTAGGTTGATGGCAACAACAATTTCCTGAGTTTGTCAAAAATGTAAAAATAGAGAAAATAATCTGAGAAATAAACACTATAATGTCAGAATTTGGTCATGGATAAAGCAATTGGCAGTGATTCAGGCCTAATTAATGTTACAGAGAAAAAATAGCCTATATAAATTGCAAGTGTTTTTCTCCTGTAAATGAATAATTAGAAAATCATTGAACAGTTCATTTCCTACAGCCACCAAATATCCTTTCTGGGACTGTGATGCCAAGTGAATCTTATTTACTGTTCTGCCTATTAAAACCTATCATCTTATAAAGGGAAAACATGTCTGAAGTTGATCAAAAGTGAATAGTTGTTACCTAGGAAACATAATTCCTACCACTATTCCTGTGCTTTATTTTCAATGAGGAATTCTATCTTTTCAATTATTGGGTGAGATGGGAAAGCAGTAAACAACGTTATAAATCTCTGAAATTCACTCTATGGTAATAGAGCATTAAGCACTTGAGCAGCTAGAACTCACACAGACAAACAGACCTGTGAGAGGGTACTGTAAAAGTCTATGAGGATCATGACAAAACAGGAGAAGGAAACCGGCCACCCAGCATCAGGACATCTGTGTGTCTTTTCCAGCTGTGCATAGGCTCCGTGTGCTGAGCTAAGGACATCTGCTGAGCTCAAGAGAGGTAAACAGTGCCTAAAGTAGATAAAATTGACAAAGAAAAATAATGTGCTGCAAATGACAAGACATCTCCAAGGATTATAAAATTTATTATCTTGAAAAGATTGGATTTTCACGACTATCAGATGGGAGGAGGAACCTGAGAGCAGTTAGAAAATTGACAGTTAATTGAATTTGCAAGATACATTGATTTTTCACCAAGGAGAAAATCAAGGGAATTACATGGAAAATTTAAGGAAAAAAGAACCTTTAAAATTTTGAATGTTTGGTTTATAGTTGATGTAAGAATATATGATGTGTGTGTGTGTGTGTGTGTGTGTGTGTGTGTTTGAGAGAGAGAGAGAGAGAGAGAGAGAGAGAACAATTTAATATTAATGGTAATGAGGCCAATATCATTCTCATTGTAGCTTTGCTCAGGTGAGAAAAAAAATCAATATGTTTGTGTATTGAGGTGGAAAGAATATTATCTTAGCAGTTACAGAACCTGGGCTTGGGTGCTCCCTAATTGTGTAGCTTGGCTAAGTCATTTACATATAAAACTATGTTTTTCTGCTTTGCTCTGGTCCACAGCATCTTATATATTTCTATTATTTATTTGATCTGAAAATAATATAGACATTATTTTGTGTTATCCTCTGTCATTGATATTATCCTCTATTATTGCATAGAGTGATGTGTAGATTTACTTATGGAATATTGAGGTAAAAAGTATGCACCTAGCACAGCAAAAATAAATTAAAAAAATGTCAGACATATTTCTCTCTAGAAACAGAATCAACATGTGTGTGTATATTTGTATATCTCTCCTATTAAACCTGATAAGATTTATTCACTTTTAGTCCAAAATAAAGAGAGATTGATTTTATGGACTTTGGCTCAAATTATTGTAGGGACTAGCAAGTTTTAAATCTATAGCTTCGGCCAGCAGGCTGGAAAAATCAAGTTGAAGTTTATACTTCAATCTTGACACAGAATTTTCCTTCTCTACAAAACCACAATTTTTACTCCTAAGGCCATTAACATGTTGGGTAAAACTCACGCAGATTACCATCAACACTACTGTTTAATCAAATTCATCTGATTTTAAAAGTTAACATCTATGGGAGAGGGAGTGGGAAAGGGGAGGGTTGTGGGTGGGAGGGAAGTTATGGGGGGGGGAGCCATTGTAATCTATAAGCTGTATTTGGAAATTTATATTCTTTAAATAAAGCGTTATAAAAATAAAAAAAAAGTTAACATCTATGTGAGGGAAGAAACATCAAATGGTTCATGGAAAATTGCATTAATTTTAATTTCATTTTTCCAAGAACTATGTGAAATTCTTTATAAAATGCCTTCACAACACCTATATTAGTGGTTAATTAACAACTGAAGACTACAACCTAGTAAGTTTACACATAATCATGCAAGCCAAAAAAACAATCCAAAACCCTGAAAATGATGCCAAAAAATGTGGTTCCCTGTATGTTTTCGGAATGCTACTCCATACTTATCTCCAACTACTTATTTTCTATACAGAAGTATGTGGATGAGAAGGGCATTCAAACATATAATAATAAACAAGAAAGGCTGTATAAAATACAGTGTGTTAGAGTAGATTTCTAATGAAAAGTGCAATGTTACTATAAAGAAAATATTGCCCATTTCACATTTACTAACATACTATTACTCTAAATGTTTAGTTGATATAACATAGCTATTAAAACCTGCTAGTGACCTGATTTGTTTCATCACTATAGAAAAGTGAACACAATAATTTTGGCCATAGTCATGTATATTGATGTTCTAAGTGAGTAAAATTGTTATGATACTAATTGAAACGAAGAAAGATTCTACTTTTCTTTCTACAGTATCAGTGCATTATTATGTTTATATTCCAAAGAAACTTTGTTTGACAATAATAGAAGTTACCTAGCTTGAGAGTTTATCTTTCAAGCTTAAAGTGACACATTATGAAAGTCAACCTTAATTTTCTTTGGTTGTATATGGCTCTAATAAAGTAAAATCAACTTCAATATCTTGCGTTTTTCTACTTTGTATTGACTCTCTTGGGAGTGACAAAGATATCCTGGAAATGGTCTTGAACCAGTTAATAATAAAAGTCTTTTTCCCTGAAGAAATCAATATACCATTTTGGGCACAACATATTATTACATATTCATCTTAGGCAGAACAGCAGGCAGTCTCAAGTAAAGATATTGTAATACTGTCCTCAAGCTCCCTGCTTGCTGCTGCTGCTATGAAACCTACATATTTAATTGTTATTTCACATTAATTATCCACACATTTGGAAATAGCTACTTGATACATCAATTAATTAAATTTAATAGCAAAATATAAATGACTGACAAATATAATTCAGATAATTTTCCTTCTAGATATTTTCCTTATATTATACATCTTGAATTATTACAGAAAAATAAAATTATGTAAATATAAAGTATAAAATGTCCCATATGAAATCTGATGCTGTCAATATAATTTATATATAGAAAGACCAATCTTTAGTTCCTGTAAAATCTCCTAATTATTCAGCATAAAACATCTCAGCAAACATGAGGTAATACAAAGTATTGAAGTGACTCTCCTCATGCTATTTAGCAATTCATTTATTAAAAGTGAACCTTCACTCATCATATCCTATGCCAGGCGGAAAGGCCAGGTTATTTCTACTTATCCTAATTGGACGACCATATAGTGAGTTCTTAAGAATTTTTGATATTCATAGTGAAACCATGGTCTGCTCCATAGCAAGCCGAGTCTGAAGAGATGGCATAACATTTGGCAAACAATGTTATGATGAGTGGCAGGGCAGTGAAACTGTGCCGTGACAACATCCAAACACCTGAATAGATCTTGAGACATTTCCAATTGTGAGATCCTTGGTTTTAATGATGGGTGAGATCACAACTGTGTTATCTAATGTAGTCCCTGGGAATCTTTCTTCAACACCCAAGAGAAAGTCAAATAATAAAACGACTTTATTTGGTGATTCAGTAAGAATGTGGCAGCACCTGAGGTTATGAGAATTATATTGATAATAGAAAACAGTAGTATTAGGGGTTGAGGGAGTGATGCTAACTAAATACCAGTTACTAAGCCCACGGTAGAATGGCCTATGACACATCCAAAGACAACACCAGGCAGGGAGAGGATGGAAGGTGCTGAGAACTTTGAGGGGAGAAGGAAGAGTTGAGGCACTTGGGATTCCACTGACTTTTCAAGATGTGGATTGGAGTGAAAGATATTTTAATTCCATGCACTTCTTTAGAACATTTGTAGGTCTTACTGTTTAATAATTACCCAAAATATTGAGTAATCCCACTTTGTAAATCAAAAGACCCACCAAATCATTCTACTTCCTCCAAAAATTTAGCACAGCACTAAAAATAGATGGGAGCATCTATCCTGATTGAAACATTCAGCACCTGCTGTTCTCACTTCATGGTCACAGGTTTTTAAGTGAAACACAACTCTGAACAAGTCATTGCAAGACGAGCAACTTGACAGACTACTTCTACCTATCATCTGAGCAGTACAAAGCTTTCCAGAGGGTACTTATAACCACTAAGTTGCTTTTTCTTTAAACCACAGCACACCAAGAATCCATGGGTGAGATTTAAGATCTTCCCTCTGGAGTTCCAAGAGAATTGATGTCAATTAGCACCTTATTAAAGAAGTCAGTGGCTCTGTCTTTGTTATCTGGAGCAACATAAATACCTTACTGTCAAGGTGGAAAGTTACAGAATCCTAAGTTTCTGGTTGCTTGTTTTTAAACTTCAAACCTTATATGAAAGCTTTCTGAACGCTGTAACCTACTATAATTTTGCTACTGAAAGCTTGGTGTCTGTCCCTGTTGACAAATCAAAATAAGGAGAACAAGGTTTGGGGTAAGGGAAAGAGAACACTTAATCTATCCATAGAGGAGAGGGTAGCAAGAACGACCTCTCTGCTCACTGAGGGTGCTCCAGGTTTTTTAAGGGGTCGCAAAGGAAAGAGGAGTCAGGAATAAAGGGGACAGGAGATAGCGGTTGCAGTATGTTGGCCTCCAGCGGGGCACCAAGGTTTGTCCATTTCTTCTGTTTCAAACTCTGCTTGTCTACAAAACTAGTTGAACCCACAAGGCAATGTGTACCTTAGGGCATGGGCAAATGAGAAGTCAATGACAAGCCCAGAAACATCAATAAGATGCTCTACTGCATGATGGCCAAATGGGCTTCAGTCAGCCTGGGGCTACATGAGGCGGCTGTTGGGGCTAGAATTCTCCTAAATGGAATCCCAAAGACAGTGTTAGTCATCAATGTGTTGTCTACTAGATTGAACAAATAACCTCATGAGTCTGGTCATTGGGGCTGACTGTACCACTCTCTCAATTTAGTCAGTTAAGCTCCAGGGTGGTTAGGAGATAGGGCCTGAAGGTATCTCAAACCTGCATTCAAAGCACTCTTTGGGGGCTTTGGTTCAAATTTGGCTTTTCTGATCTCATATCTCATTTTCCTGAAGACCTAGTATAAGATCTTGCCCTGTGAAGAGCAGATACAGGGAAAAATGCATTTCATTCATAGTTCAGTGCAGATCTTCTGGCATGCAATATCCTTGATATGTATTCCCCATTCAAAATCATGCTGGAATGAAATAAACAATTCCATCCCCATGTCCTAGGTTTTGATGATGACATGGAGATGGTTCTCTAAGTACTGAAATACCCACTTATCCACCAGGAACCTAACTTTATAGAAAAACAGAACCCATTTAGAGAATGCCTTCAGAAGATAGTCATTTTCTTCTTTTCTTCTTTTTTTTTTTTTAAGTTGAGTGCATGCATCCTAAATTCTTTTCAGTTATTTGGTTCCATTTTTATTTTCAATATGCTTTCAGTATTGGACTAATGTAAGCCTTGCATATATAAACTTTATTTTTTCTATATATGAGAAAAATTGAATTATGCATGTTTATTAGGTAGAGATTTTCAATTCGGGAATCATCTATGATCAATATTTCTCCATCACTTACCAAATTCATGAATAAAACATATTGCGTAAGCATGATGTTTGTGCTAAGTCCAAATAGCCCTTAAAATAATTTATTCTTTTTTTCTACCCTGATTTTTTTCCCTCCCAATAAACTGGGCATCCAATTTGTTTTCCATGAAATGAGTCTCCAGACTTTTCAATGTATTCCGCTCGGCGCTGTCCTCCCAGAGCATGCATTTAGTTCTGAAAGTAGCGTTCATCTGATTTGCCCTGCAATCATTGTTTCAGGGGAGCGTGTTCCCAAGGACAAATTTAAAAGCACTAATGTGGTTTGATCTGTCTGAAGTGGCCTGCTCTGTCATCGGCGTTCGCGAAGCTCACGGGCCGGCTCTAGTGTTCTCAGTAAGGGCCTCCCAGTTTTTATTCTGCTTTCACAAGAACGCTGCACTCTGCTCTCAGTATTCTGAGGAAGGTACTTCTACTGCCAGAGGACGTGGGGATCCCGGAGAGACAGGGGATGGGTACAGCTGAAGGAGAGTGAAAAGCTTTGCCATTTACCCAGCCTTGATTAAGATTATTTCAGGGAAGTGACTGAATCTTGTTGTTTTACAGGGTTGAAAGCAAACAGGGAAGCATAGAAGTTGACAAAGTCACTATGGTTTGTGTGTGTGTGTGTGAGGGGGCCTTCAAAAAGTTCATGGGAAATGCATATTATATAAGAACTATTCATACAGGGCCGGCACTGTGGCACAGTGAGTTAAAGCCCTGGCCTGAAGCACTGGCATTCCATATGGGTGCCGGTTCTAGTCCTGGCTGCTCCTCTCCAATCCAGCTCTCTGCTTTGGCCTGGGAAAGCAGTAGAAGACGGCCCAAGTTCTTGTGCTCCTGCATCCACATGGGAGACCCGGAAGAAGCTCCTGCCTCCTGGCTTCAGCTCTGGCCGTTGCAGCCAACTGGGGAGTGAACCAGTGGATGGAAGACCTCTCTCTGTCTTTTCCTCTCTCTCTAACTCTGTTTTTCAAATAAATAAAATAAACCTTAAAAAAAATTCATACATTTCAGAAAGTTTTGTACCAATAATATGCAATAATAATGATAATGCATGTTATTTGTGCGCCTAAACTCATCATTAATACTTCTAATATTGCCTTGTTGTCACCTTTATCTTTTTTTGTATTTTCAAGATTGAACAATAGATTAATTACCTTTTTTTAACCAAATAAATAATTTTGGGATGTGGCAAAGGCCAATTACAAGAAAAATGTGGAGGGAGTTGGTAGTGAATATGGCTAGCTGGATTTGAGAAGAGAGGTTTAAGATAATCGAGAGGGTCCATGGAAGCAGTAGGATCTTACAGAGAAAACAGAAGGGACCAATGCTTGCAAATCTTTTTCTGCAAAAGATCCCAGTGTCCATTAGATGGCTTCAGATATGGGGGCCTTTTGAACTAGATTAGAAAGTCCCGCCCCAGACCAGGCACTCTGGTGTAGCTTGTAAAGCCACTGCCTGCATCTCATCAGGGCTCCAGTTCGTGTCCTGGCTGCTTTGCTTCTAATCCAGCTCCTTGCTAATGGCCCAGGTTAACAGCAGAAGATGGCCCAAGTGTTTGGGTCCCTGCCACAAGTAGAAGACCCAGCTCTGTCAGTTGTGGCCATCAGAAGAATAAACCAGCAGATGGAAGATCTCTCTCTCTCCTTCTCAGTAACCCTGAGTTTCAAATAAATAAATAAGTCTTTAAAAAAGTTTTGTAGCAATATAAACTTAAGTTTTAATTCAATTTTCCATGAACTCTTGGGAGTACATATGTGTGTGTGTGCATGTGTGTGTGAATGTGTGTGTTTGTCATGTATGCATAAACACCTTGTATTTCAAAATGAAGTGATTGCTAGCTGCAAGTGACTTGCTTGTGTTGTACAGAACATCCTATTAGAAATAAGATGTGTTAAGTCAGCATTTGCAAAGAAGTGCTTCTTACCCACTCTTTGAAACATAATCTTGACGATTTTCAAGCAGCTCTGTCCTGTTCACATGTCTTTTCTTAACAGTGACTGAAAAGATTTTTCAACTCAAGATTTTATAATAACAACAAAAAGGATTAGCTGAGAATGATTGAACCCACTCTGTGGAATGAACTCCAATGCTTAGCAAACATTTAACCTAACATCAAGCAACAACTAGAATTTATACTGAGCAAGTTTCATTGTGATCCATAAAAATAGGAGGCAGTCTAAGCTAAGGGACTGTCATGTGTCTTTTTCTTCACAAAACTCTTAGATTATGTTGTTTATGGAAGCTTGTTTTCTGCTTCTTGAGTCCCAAGATACAGAATCATGACTGTAAAAGAAATGCTAAAAAGTGAAACATTTGAAATCAACTTACTTGCTCTATTCCTTTCTACAGGTTAGGATCGGGCAAGCTAATTAATGTCTTCGGCTTCTGAATTCATTGTTTCTGAAACAGGAATAAGAACATGTCGGCTATTAAAAACCTGCAATAAAAATGTCATCAGGGCTTAACTGTCTTAAAGAGTAGGGATACACTTCTTGGATAGTATATCTCTAACACCATATAGAATGCTGCAAGGTTGGAATTAGCTATTTCCTCCACAGGAGCTCATTATGGCAAATGGCTCTGACCTGATGTAAACCAGTGTGCTTCAGCACAACTAGGGTCTTTTTTTTTTATGGAAACAGTTGAACTTTTGATAAGGAGGAGTGTTTTCTGATCTCCATAAGCAAACGTTTTTGCTAGTTAAAATCAAAAGAAGTCTCAGGCCAAAATCTATATTCACAACATATATATTAATTAAATATGTATATGTAGCTAAAGAATTAACCCAAAAGAATTAACACAATGCTATTTAATGTTGGTAAATAGCCATCTTACTGTCCATTTGGACAAACTCAAAATACTTGTTATAAGAATTATTCACTAGAGACAGACACAGCAATCAGTTATTGTTACCTTATAAATTAGCACCCATCACAAGAAAATTCTCTCCTCCAAAATTTGAACTTCAGTCCATTTAGCAATTTAACACTGTGTACCTTCTCAAAATGTACAGGAAAGGGACTTTATAAACCCTAATTCCTCATTTTATGTAAAACACTTTAAATAACCTGTGTATCTTGAATTTTACAATTGAGTATCCATTTCTAGTATCAGTTGTACTGATTAACAAGCCACTAAACACAACAATGAAAATCCATTTCTGACATCAATTATGCCAATTAGCCACCCATCGGGTATTTCATAAAGTATTATGATAGATCAAGCCTGTGATGGAGAGACACCTCTGAAGCATGCTCATTTTGATATCACATTAGTGGATAGTGCATGGAATGCATTGTTGTTGTTTTTCATTTCTTTCCAGAAATAAGTGGCAGTTTGACAATCCTAAAGGGAAGTGAACACCACTAATTAAAACATTTGTGTGGCCAGCACCGCGGCTCACTAGGCTAATCCTCCTCCTGCGGCGCTGGCACACTGGGTTCTAGTCCCGGTTGGGGCACCAGATTCTGTCCTGGTTGCCCCTCTTCCAGGCCAGCTCTCTGCTGTGGCCCGGGAGTGCAGTGGAGGATGACCCAAGTGCTTGGGCCCTGCACCCGCATGGGAGACCAAGAGAAGCACCTGGCTCCTGCCTTCGGATCAGCGTGGTGTGCTGGCCACAGTGCGGCTGGCCTTGGAGGCCATTGGAGGGTGAACCAACGGCAAAGGAAGACCTTTCTCTCTGTCTCTCTCTCTCACTGTCCACTCTGCCTGTCAAAAAAAAATGTATCCCAGTTTATGATGAAGAGCTTTTTTAAAAAGGCTTCATTTTACTTATATGAAAGGCAGAGTTGCAGAGAGAGGGTGAAGTAGAGAGATATTCCATCCACTGGTTCACTCCCCAGATGGCCACAATAGCCCCAGTAGGGCCAAGTTGAAGTCAGGAACTTTGTCTGGGTCTGCCATGTGGATATAGGGCCCAAACACTTGGATCATCTTCCACCGCTTTCCTGGGCACCTTAGCAGGGAGCTGGATCTGAAGTGGAGCAGCCAGGAATTGAACTGACACCCATACGGAATGCCAGCATCACAGGCAGCAGCTTAATCCAACATGACACAGGCTGACTCCTATGCTGAAGAATTTTAAAGTAACTTACCAGCACCATGGCACCAGGTGTCTCAACTTTTCTTAGTTTCTGTCTTGCAGTCTCTGTGTTCTTTACTTTCTATTCCGTTTTTCTAGTTGAAGATAGTTTGAGTGTCTATCAATTACTGTAGATTTTGGCATGTAGGCTCCTTTTTAAATCCACATCACTGAGTTCTCCCTCTCCCTACTCCATCTTTAGGTTCACAGAAGCCATAGCTCCCTGTTACTCTTTTTCACCAAGTGTAGCCCTTTGAATTCAGCTGTTTGGGGTTTTCTTTTTTTTTTTTTTTTTTTTTTTCATCATTTAACAATTCCATAGTCACTGTATGGGGCCTCTTATCACCTGGCACTGCATTTCCCTCATCTTTTAGGAGAGGAAAAGCAAACATATGGGACGAATAACTAAAGTAGAGTTGTCAAGGCCAAAGAATGCACTACCATATTTTACCACACATAGGCTACATGTGGGCTACCCATATGCTACATTAACATCCTACCAATTCCCTGAGTCTTCTTAGCTTCATATATTGAATATTCTTTCAACCCATTTGCAGAAACCCTGAGCTCTGAAACATAACAAACAAAATATCAAACAGTGGCTGGTATTGGGCTTTGGAAAGATCTAAAATTTCAAAGAGCCAGGTGTAGTCTAAACACACATACTGTGCCTGTTCTGCAGTTTTACATGCAAATGTAAATTTGGAACAGAGAATAGTATGCACAAATGGATAAAATATCTTCACTGTTGCCAACATGAAATGTGTGGACCTTTTAATTTTTGTCTGTGAGTAATAGTTTAAAGAAGTTAAGTATGAGTGATGTGTGCGTATTTCATCTCCATTCACCCTCCATTCACCCTCCACACTTGGACGAGA
Source organism: Sylvilagus floridanus (assembly GCA_949820135.1). Lineage (NCBI taxonomy): Eukaryota > Metazoa > Chordata > Mammalia > Lagomorpha > Leporidae > Sylvilagus > Sylvilagus floridanus. Next base: position 15,652,131 of record OX463243.1, read on the forward strand.
TGCAAAGCTCGTGGCTTGAGAATTGTCCCTTTTTTGTCTCCTACTACCCTGTTGCTCACCTTACAATTTATTTAGAAACTATGTCCTATTGAGTTAATTCACACTCCTTAATCCAGTGGCCCATTCCAGTTTTTTTTTTTTTTTTTTGTCTATATGTTTCTTGTGCACAGCATAAATAATGGATGACGTATTCTTGGGTAGCCATATTTTTTGTTGACCCTCATATTGGGTTTCACGGCAACCTAAAACTTGATAGGTAATGAAATTTCAAGTAACACAATAACAATATTTTCACATTATCTAGTATTGTATGCATTTCAAATGACTTCAACCATTTTATGAATGGCACAGTCATTCATCTGATACAGCTGGAGCTGTTCTAAAGTGGGATTTAGAAAAGGAAAATATTCTTATGTTCTAGAACCTGTTGACTATTTTGTTTTAAAAGATTTATTTATTTGATAGGGAGAGAGAGAGAGACAGAGAGAGAGAGAGAGAGAGAGAGAGAGAGAGAGAGAGAGAAATCTTTTATCCACCAAGGCTTACTCCTCAAATGGCTGCAAAAACCTGGCTGGGTCAGAGCAAAGGCAGGATCCTGGAACTCAAAGCATCAAAGCATGAAATCAATTTATATTTATATACCTGTACACCTCATCTGAAGTCATTTTACACAACTTTTTGGTGCACTTGCATTTTGACTGTTACCCATTAGACAATATCAGATGTAGATTTTCCACTTATAGCATTATGTTAGCACTGAAAAAGTTCCACATTTCACAACATTTCAGGGTTGACATTATCAAATTAGAGACACGTAACTGGTATATAAACTATTAAATCAATATACAAGTGGGAAAATATCGATAAATCTGTCATGCAAAATAAATTCACATTATTTATGTAGGGTAACCCCTTATTCCTAGTGTGTGGGATGTGCATTGTGATTTCTTTCTAAGGAATACAGTATGGAAATTGGATTAAAAAGAAGCAAAAACTACTTAAAACAACTGATTAAACTGACATCAATGATACTAAATCAGTTTTGGTAGTGTGCAGCATTGATATAATTTAATGAGAATGGAATTTTACCTCTGTGATCATCCTCTCCAAAACTCATAATGCTAGTGTAGTCACGAGAAAAATATCAAACAAAACTGAATTAAGGAGAATTATATAAAATACCTAACTCTTCAGAACAGTTAGGGTCACCGAAGACAAGAAAGATCTGAGAAAGTGTTACACAGAGGAGTGCAAGGAAACACAATGATGAATGTATTTGGTATCCTGCATAGGTCCCAGAAACAGGAAATAAAAGTGTCTCACTGAATAAAGTAAGGCTTTTAGTAAATAACAATGTAGCACTCTTTTTTAGCTGTATTTAGTTTAGCTGAGTTGTGACAAATGTACTATAGTGAGGTGAGATTAATAATAGTAGAGCATATAGGAGATCTTTGGACTATCACAATTTTCTGTAATCTAAAATTATTTTAAAATTTAAAAAATATCTTTAGAAAACCAAAGCAGGACATTACTCCTGACAATTTTTAGAATTATGATGGTAGATGTATTGAAAGCACTGTTCTTACAGTATCTATTTCTGATACTTAAACTAAGGGGCTTGCATTGCAGCATAGCGGGTAAAACTACCACATGCGACACAAGCAACCTATATGGGCGCTGGTTCATATTCCTGCTGCACTACTTCTGATCCAGCTCTCTGCTTTCTTTGGGAAAGCAGTATAAGATGTTCCAAGTACTTGGACTGCTACAACTCATGTGGGAGGCCTGGTTGAAGCTCCAAGCTGACTTTGGGCTGGCCCAACACTGGCTATTGTAGCCATATGGCTCTCTCTTTCTCTCCCTCTCTCTCTGTATGCTGTGTTTATAATAAATAAATCTTTTTCAAAAAACAAACCAATCTGCTAAATTCTCTCCTTATTTCTTCAATAATGTCCCAAGATATACCAAAGCAGTACATCTTTAGATTGGTAAAAAGACAGCAATCATACAGAGTACAGTTTCTATGAATAGAGCAGTAGTGAGTCTGTAACAGTAAAGAGGTTGACTTTTTTAACAAGAAGGAAATGAAAAAATAATTTAATTACATGTATTTTATCAGTTTCCTGCATGACTCACTGTGGTCTTATTATTTCACATAATTAAAGACACTGAGAATGGATCAATGGAGTTATTTTTATAAGTCATGGAAAATGAACAAATCTAAAAAGCTTTGGTTTAATTTAAGAATTAATTGTAATACTTTTCTAGGGTAGTGTTTTTTGTGGTTAGTAAAAGCCAACCTAACTTATTATATAAACAAACTGCAACCTAATTAAAGGTATATACTTTTAAAAATTTTTTTATTTAGTAAATATAAATTTCCAAAGTACAGTTTATGGATTACAATGCCCCGCCCCCATAATAAAGATTTCATCAGTTTGCACCCACACAGAAACACAAAGTGTAAAATACTGTTTCAGTACTAGTTATAACATTACTTCATATTGGACAACACATTAGGGACAGATCCCACATGAGACATAAGTACATAGTGACTCCTGTTGTTGACTTAACAATTTGACACTCTTGTTTATGGCATCAGTAATCTCCCTAGGCTCTTGTCATGAGTTGCCAAGGCTATAGAAGCCTTTTGAGTTTGTCAACTTCGATCTTATTCCAAAAGGGTCATAGACAAAGTGGAAGTTCTCTCCTCCCTTCAGAGAAAGGTACCTCCTTCTTTGATGGCCCCGTTCTTTCCACTGGGATCTCACTCACAGAGATCTTTCATTTAGGTCTTCTTTTTTTTTTTCCAGAGTGTCTTGGCTTTCCATGCCTAAAATACTCTCATGGGCTCTTGAGCCAGATCCAAATGCCTTAAGGGCTGATTCTGAGGCCAGAGTGCTATTTAGGACATCTGCCATTCTGTGAGTCTGCTGTGTATCCTGCTTCCCATGATGGATCGTTCTCTCCCTTTTTGATTCTATCAGTTAGAATTAGCAGACACTAGTCTTGTTTGTGTGGCCCCTTTGACTCTTAGACCTATCAGTGTGATCAATTGTGAACTGAAATTGATCGCTTGGACTAGTGAGATGGCATTGGTACATGCCACCATGATGGGATTGTATTGGAATCCCCTGGCAGGTTTCTAACTCCACCACTTGGGGCAAGTCCTATTGAGCATGTCCCAAATTGTACATCTCCTCCCTCTCTTATTCCTACTCTTACATTTCAACCAATAGTACTAGAACAAAACAAAGAAAAAAATACTAAAATGAATAAAGTATTACATTGTGCATGAACAGTCAGCACAAGAGCTAATCAAGTCACTGTTTCTCATAGTGTCCATTTCACTTCAACAGGTTTCCCCTTTGGTGCTCAGTTAGTTGTTGCCAATCAGGGAGAATATATGATATTTGTCCCTTTGGGACTGGCTTAATTCACTCAGCATAATGTTTTCCAGATTCTTCCATCTTGTTGCAAATGACCGGATTTCATTGTTTTTGACTGCTGTATGGTATTCTATGGAGTACATGTCCATAATTTCTTTATCCAGTCTACTGTTGACGGGCATTTGGGTTGGTTCCAGGTCTTAGCTATTGTGAATTGAGCTGCAATAAACATTAATGTGCAGACAGCTTTTTTGTTTGCCAATTTAATTTCCTTTGGGTAAATTCCAAGGTGTGGGATGGCTGGGTTGTATGGTAGGGTTATACTCAGGTTTCTGAGGAATCTCCAGACTGACTTCCATAGTGGCTTAACCAGTTTGCATTCCCACCAACAGTAGGTTAGTGTACCTTTTCCCCCACATTCTCTCCAGCATCTGTTGTTGATAGATTTCTGAATGTGAGCCATTCTCACCGGGGTGAGGTGAAACCTCATTGTGGTTTTGATTTGCATTTCCCTGATTGCTAGTGATCTTGAACATTTTTTCATGTGTCTGTTGGCCATTTGGATTTCCCCTTTTGAAAAATGTCTATTGAGGTCCTTGGCCCATCTCTTAAGTGGGTTGTTTGTTTTGATGTTGTGGAGTTTCTTGATTTCTTTGTAGCTTCTGGTTATCAACCCTTTATCTGTTGCATAGTTTACAAATATTTTCCCAATCTTTCAGTTGCCTCTTCACTTTCCTGACCGTTTCTTTTGCAGTACAGAAACTTCTCAATTTGATGCAATCCCAATAGTTAATTTTGGCTTTGACTGCCTGCACCTCGAGGGTCTTTTCTAGGAAGTCTTTGCCGGTACCTATATCTTGCAGGGTTTCTCCAATGCGCTTTAATAATTTGATGGTGTCAGGTCATATATTTAAGTCTTTAATTCATGTTGAGTGAATTTTTGTATAAGGTGAAAGGTAGGGGTCTTGCTTCATGATTCTGCACATGGATATCCAATTTTCCCAGCACCATTTATTGAATACACTGTCCTTACTCCAGGAATTGGTTTTAGATCCTTCATCAAATATAAGTTGGCTGTAGATATTTGTATTGATTTCTGGTGTTTCTATTCTGTTCCATTGGTCTATCCATCTGTTTCTGTACCAGTACCATGCTGTTTTGATAACAAATGCCCTGTAGTATGTCCTGAAATCTGGTATTATGATGCTTCCGGCTTTGTTTTTGCTGAACAAGATTGCTTTAGCTTTTCGAGGTCTCCTGTGTCTCCCTATGAATTTCAGCATCATTTTTTCCAGATCTGAGAAGAAGGTCTTCGGTATCTTGATTGGTATTGCATTGAATGTATAAATTGCTTTTGGGAGAATGGACATTTTGATATTGATTCTTCCAATCCATGAGCATGGAAGAGTTTTCCATTTTTTGGTATCCTCTTCTATGTCTTTCTTTAAGATTTTGTAATTCGCATTATAGAGATCTTTAACATACTTGGTTAAGTTTCTTCCAAGGTATTTGTTTGTTTTTGTAGCTATTGTGAATGGGATTGATCTTAGAAGTTCTTCCTCAGCCATGGCATTCCCTGTGTATACAAAGGCTGTTGATTTTTGTGCATTGATTTTATAGCCTGCTACTTTGCCAAACTCTTCTGTGAGTTCCAATAGTCTCTTAGTAGAGTTTTTTGGATCCCCTAAATAAAGAATCATATCATCTGCAAAGAGGGATAGTTTGAGTTCTTCCTTCCCAATTTGTATCCCTTTAATTTGTTTTTCTTGCCTAATAGCTCTGGCTAAAACTTCGAGAACTATATTGAATAGCAGTGGTGAGAGTGGGCATCCCTGTCTGGTACCAGATCTTGTAGAAATGCTTCCAGCTTTTCCCCATTCAATAGGATGCTGGCCGTGGGTTTTTCATAAATTACTTTGATTGTATTGAGGAATGTTCCTTCCATACCCAGTTTGCTTAGAGTTTTCATCATGAAAGCGTGTTGTATTTTATCAAATGCTTTCTCTGCATCTATTGAGATAATCATATGGTTTTTCTTCTGCAGTCTGTTAATGTGGTGTATCACATTGGTTGATTTGCACACATTGACCCATCCCTGCATACCAAGGATAAATCCCACTTGGTCTGGATGGATGATCTTTTTGCTGTGTTGTTGCATTCTATTGGCCAGAATTTTATTGAGGATTTTTGCCTGTGTGTTCATCAGGGATATTGATCTGTAATTCTCTCTCAATGCTGCATCTTTTTCAACTTAGGAATTAAGGTAATGCTGGCTTCATAGAAAGAATTTGGGAGGATTCCCTCTTTTTTGATTATTCTGAATAGTTGGAGAAGAATTGGAGTTAGTTCTTCTTTAAATGTCTAGTAGAATTTAGCAGTGAATCCATCTGGTCCTGGGCTTTTCTTTGTTGGGAGGGCCTTTATTACTGTTTCAATTTCTGTCAGTTATGGGTCTGTTTAGTTTTTCTATGTCTTCCTGATTCAGTTTAGGTAGGTTTCATGTGTCCAGGAATCTATCCATTTCTGGTGGATTTCCCTCTTTGCTTTCATACAAGTCTTTGTAGTAATTTCTGATTATTCTTTTGATTTCTGTGGTGTTTGTTGTTATGTTTCCTTTTTCATCTCTGATTTTATTGATTTGGGTCTTTTCTCTTCTTTTTTTAGTTAGTTGGCCAATGCGGTGTCAATTTTGTTTATTTTTTTCAAAAAACCAGCTCCTTTTTTGTCTGATTTTTTGAAATTTTTTTGGATTCTATCCTGTTGATTTCTTCTCTGATTTTAATTATTTCTCTTCTCCTACTAGATTTGAGTCTGGTTTGCTGCAGATTTTCTAGGTCCTTGAGATGAATTGAAAGCTCATTTATTTGGTTCCTTTCCAATTTCTTGATTTAGGAACCTATTGATATAAACTTTCCTCTTAACATTGCTTTTGCTGTATCTCATAAGTTTTGGTATGTTGTGCTGTTATCCTCATTTACTTCCAGAAAGTTTTTGATTTTTCTTTTGATTTCTTCTATGACCCAGTGTTCATTCAGGAGCATGTTGATTAGTCTCCATGTGTTTGTGTATGTGCTAGGGATTCCTAAGTTGTTAATTTCCAACTTCATTCCTTTATGGTCTGAGAAGCTGCATGGTATGATTCTAATTCTTTTGAATTTGCTGAGACTTGCTTTATGGCCTAGTATGTGGTCAATCCTAGAGAAGGTTCCATGTACTGCTGAGAAGAATGTAAATGCTTTATGTGTAGAATGAAAAGTTCTGTAGATATCTGTTAGATCCATTTGGGCTATAGTGTCATTTAAATCTACTGTCTCCTTGTTGATCTTCTGTCCTGTTGATCTGTCTATCTCTGAGAGTATTGAAGTCCCCAGTACTATTTATTGGAGTCTAAGTCTCCCTTTAAGTCCATTAACAAATCTTTTAAATAAACCGGTGCCCTGTAATTAGGTGCATATACACTGATAATCGTTATATCTTCCTGTTGAATTTATCCCTTAATCATTATATAATGCTCCTCTTTGTCTCTCTTAACAGTTTTTGTGTTAAAGTTTATGTTGTCCGATATTAAGATGGCTACGCCCACTCTTTTTTCATTTTTGTTGGCATGGTATATCTTTTCCAGCCTTTCACTTTCAGTCTGTATGCATCTTTGTGGAAAGATGTGTCTCTTGTAAGAAGCAAATATATGGGTTTTGTACCTTAACCCAATCAGCCTATCTGTGTCTTTGATAAGTAGCATCTTTGCCCTGCCAGTTGCCAAAGATATTTTCTAATATATGCTTTGAATTCCCTGTGATCTTTTGCTGTGAGGTTCCCTTCGTTTATCTTCTTTCATGAGGATGACCGTGTTTCTGTGTTTCTGTGTGTAACACATCTTTAAGCATCTTTTGCAGAGCTGGACGAGTGACGACAAATTCTTTCAATTTTTGTTTGCTATGAAAGGTCTTTATTTCACCTTCATTCACAAATGAGAGATTTGCAGGATATAATATTCTGGACTGGCAGTTTTTCTATCTTAGTTCCTTGGCTATGTCTCGCCATTCCCTTCTAGCTTGTAGGGTTTCTGATGTGAAAATCTGCTGTGAGTCTAATTGGAGATCCTCTGAGAGTAATCTGACGTTTCTCTCTTGCACATTTTAGAATCTTTTCTTTATGTTTCACTGTGGTGAGTTTGATTACAACGTGCCATGGTGAGGATCTGTTTTGGTCATGTTTATTAGGGGTTCTATGAGCTTCCTGTACTAGGATGTCTCTGTCCTTCTTCAAACCCGGGAAGTTCTCTGCTAGTATCTCACCAAAAAGGCCTTCTAATCCTTTGTCTCTCTCCATGCCTTCAGGAACTCCTAGAACCCGAATGTTGGGTTTAGTTAAAGGTATATTCTTAGCACAACACAAATAGCTAAGTCTTGGGCAATCAAAGCAACCAAACTTCAGCCAATCAGTCACAGGGTGTCCACTGTTCACATCATTTCCATATAAGGCCAATGTTTCATCACACCAAACTCCAATAAGGCAACTATAGAGCTATATCCCATCATACTGTCTCTGTACATCACTGTACAATAAAGTTGTATAGCATTCTTACTTAGGTTTACAAGTAAAATAAGTTTGTGTTATCATTATATTATGAAATTTGTCAGCAAGAAAAATAACAAGACAATGGCTACCCATTTAATGTCTTATCACTATAAGCAATGTATACATAATTATTTAAAACTAATTAGATATATATAGCATTTAGTCAAGAGAAAGGATTAAGGAGAAAATTCCTAAGAGGAAATGAAGGAGTGAAAATGTCTCTATTTGTTCATCATATGATTTTCTGTATAGAAAAATCAAATGATTCCACCCAAAATCTATTAGAACAGATAAACTAATTCAGTAAAGTTACAGAATACAATATTAATGTAGAAAAATAAGTTACAAAGTTACATTCTTGTATACTTATAACCAACTATCCAAAAAGGAAATTAAGAAAACTTATCTATAATAGCAGCAACAAAATGTTTAACACTTAGGAATAATTTAACCAAAGAGGCAAAAGATCTCTGTACTGAAAATATAAAACACTGATACAGAATTTGAAGAAAAAACAAGTAAATGGAAAGATAGCTCATGATCATAGGTTAAATAATTAATACTCTGAAAATATTTATATTACCCAAAGTGATTTACAAATCCAGTGCCAATTCTACCAAAATTTAAGGTAATTTTTGAGAGAAATAGAAAAAATCATCCTCAAATTTATATGGAACTACATTTCTCTCTCTCTCTCTCTCTCAGTGTCTTATTCTGCCTGTCAAAAAAAAGTAAAAAAAATCTCAAATAGCCAAGTTAATATTAAATATCAAAAACTAAGCTGGGGGTGTCACATTCCCTGATTTTAAAATAATTATAAAGTTACTATGTGAAAAACTGGCTGAAAGCAGGCATACCAACCAATGGGACAAGATAGAAAACTCAGTAATAAACTCACACATAATGTCAACTGATTTTTGACAAAGAAACCAAGAACATACACTTCCATCAGTGAAACTGGGAAAATTGGATAGTTGCATGTGTAAGAATGAAATTAGATCTTCATCTCACACCATACTCAAAAAGCAACTCAGAATGGATTAAAGATTAAGTGTAAAATCAAAAATTTATACAACTAAAATTACTAGACACGGGACTGGCACTGCGGTTCATTTCCTGGTTGCTCCTCTTCAGATACAGCTCTCTTACTGTGGCCTGTGGAAACAGAGGAGGATGGCCCAAGTGCTTGGGCCCTTGAACCAACATGGGAGACCAAAGGAAGCTCGTGGCTCCTGGCTTCAGACAGTCTCAACTCCAGCCATTGTGGCTGTTAGGGGAATGAACCACTGGATGGATGACCTCGCTCTCTCTATCTCACCCTCTCTTTGTCTGTAACTCTGCCTCCCAAATAAATAGATAAATCCTTTAAAAATATCACTAGAATAAGGGAAGTAACTCCATGTGCAAGTATATAAGGAAAGTGAGATGTAGGTTTGGTAAGGAAAAATTGTAAGATATGAAGATGTTTGGTTAAGAGAAAGAGTGATTTTCATCCTAAAGTAGATAGGCTGATAGTTCCAAAATGAGAAAGGGAAAGAAGAGGGAAAAAATAGAATGAATAAAAAAGTTGTTGAACATTTGTAGATGTTGAATCTTGTAAAATATTAGATTACAGTATAATTAAATAACTAATATTATAAAAGAATCATTTATAAGGTTTTTTAATAAAATTGAGCATTAATATAAAAATACACTAATTAAAAATTGGAATTAGATCCTTCCTGTTAAAACAACAGTACTCTTGAAACTGGGATCAATTGAATAACAAAGAAATGCACCGCTCTTCAGAGGAAAATGTGAGAGTTTTCTTTGCCTTTTAGGTAGTTTGTCTAGGAAACAGATTCATGCTTTACCAAGACAATTTCCTGTGGTTCATATTGTTTTATTATATTTCTGATCATTTAAGGAAATTAAGCCCACTGTATTAAAAGATCTAAGTTTTTTCTACAATATAAAACTTTCTTTATTTGCTTTTGAAGTCCTTAAATTATCATTCTGGCTAAATGAATGACTATTGTTCACTTTGGCCAATGATACCATTTTGATCAAATTTTTAAAGCCTTAATATTTTCTTACAAATTTCCTCCAATTGAATTCTTATTTAAATTTTCATCTTTGGAAATTTCTAGATGAGCTCTTGTAACATCTTGTAATGATATCTCTCCTTACAAAAGGAGTGACATTAAACAGATTGGGCACATTTGATATATTAAATTATACTCATGTGGCAATAATTGCTAAACAATAAGCAATGATAAATCTTATTTGAATTAGGTTTTTATGAGTGTGTTACTAATGTGTTCTAGACATTGTGTAAAATTCCTAGAAATCTGATTATAACCATAGGACTGTGTTAGAATTCCAAGAACTCCAATGAAGAAACTAATTGGCTTCATAGAACTACTAATTCAAAATCAAGTAGAACTGGGATTAATTGAATAACAAATAAATGCACTGACAGATTTTCATTCTAAGTCAACCAGTATTGAAATTGCTAAGATATACAATTTGACTGACTCTATAAGGTTGATCTAAGTCAAGTTATTTTTGTAACATATTTAATTAATAGTACAATGCACTTGAATGGGAGAAGCAAAAATAGAATTTAAGAGGATGATACTCATGGATAATATAGACAGTCACCTGGTCCTTTCTGTGTCCTTAAAGCTTTTATTATTAACAACTGAGCATTCAATAACTTGTTCTAGAAGAAATACAGTGATAATATTATGAAAAATAGGATGGAGTGACTTGTAAATTTGCTGAAGTAGTTTAAATCAATGGTTGGTTCATTAATTCATGGTGCTGGTAATACAATAAAAATCTCAGATGATACATTTCTGGCACCTGCTGGATCACTGGAACATCTGTGGATGGATTTCATTCAATTGCCACCTTCAATGCATATATTCGGGTTATATCATAGCTTTCTTATGCAGGAAGGCTACATAAAGCTATAAAAGTAGCTGAAACTTTTTTTAAAAATATTTTTCTTCTATAGAGTATTCCTAGATAAATCTCCATTGATAGATACACTTTTTTATGGGACATGTTGTAAAGCAGCTAAACAAAGTATTACAAACATAATGACATGAGGGAAACAGATTGTCTGGGTCAAAGGTATAAGTATTGACCCTGATGGAAATGAATGGAAAACACAGAGGAGACCTATTCTCCTAATAATAGAACCTGATGTATTCTCTGTATCTTACAAACTCTGGCATGAATCAATATTGCAAGGCGTTAGTGGAATATGCAAAAATACATTTCATTAGTTTTAAGAGGCCCTTCATGACCTAGAAACTTATGACACCCATTCCTTTCATAATCTAGAACCCAACGATTGAGTCTTTTGGAAAAGACACCAGGAAAAAAAAACTTTAAATTCCATTGGAAAGAATCATGCAAGTTTTCCTCTACAGCACAACTTCAGGGATTGAGACTTGAATCCAAATATTCCAATTCAAAAGTGCTCCTACTGACTCTTGGAACTGTGCACCCATTGGAGACCTCAAGAAAGCTGACCAGGGAGGCTTCATCTCAAAAGCAAATGACATCCTAGATGTGTATAGCTTTTCCAAGATTATGGATTAGGGTTTCTGTTTTCTGACATCAAGAAATCTTTGTCCCCTTTCCTCTTTTACATGTGCTTATTTTCTATTTCTATGTGGCAAGATAATGTGACAATTGAAATTTCAGATTCAATAGTTTTTGCAGGGAACTTAACTGAATGCTTGTCATCTTAAACCTAAATCCTTACATGACTTATGGACTCTCTGATTAACCTAGAAACAAATTTTACTGATATTCCAAGTATGATATCTAGCCTTTTCTATGAGGTTCAACTTTTAGATTCATGCATTGAAAATCTATGTGTAACTCTAATAGTAGGTAAAATTTACAGTGGGAGTTTTGCAGGTAAATTATTTCAGAAACTGAATAAGCTAATCAAACAAAAGTATAATTTGTTGGATTGTTTTAAATGAAAATTTTTTCCCATGAAATTAAAATCTTAAAGATAAACAAAAATGAAATACTAAAAATGAAGAATTCATTAGATGAAATATAAATGCAGTGAAAAGTCTTGACAAAATAGTTGATGAGTCAGAGAAAGAATACCTGAATAAGAGGACAAATCACCTAATTACAGGAACCCGACTATTTAAAATAAATGTTATTGGATCTAAAGGGAGACATAGACTCAAATACAGTGGTAATGAAGGAATTCAATACAGACAGAAAATCAGCAAGGAATCAGCAGAGTTAGTCAACACTGTAGACCAAATGGAACTAACAGGTATCTAGAGATTTTTCCATCCTACAGCTAGTGGAATACATATTTTTCTCACCAGTGAACAGAACTTTGTCTAGGATTGACCACATGACAGGCCATAAATTAAGTCTCAGAAAATTTTAAAAAAAATTTAAATTGTACTATGCATCTCTGACCACAGTAGAATGAAATTGGAAATCAACAACTCAGGAATATCTAGAACATATGCAAACACAGGGAGACTGAACAGTATGTTAGTAAATAAACAGTGGATCATTTAGGAAATCAAAAGATAAATCAAAATATTTCTGTAAACAAATGAAGACAACAATAAAACACAGCAAAACTTACAGGATACAGCAAAAGCAGCGTTAAGAGGAAAGTTTATAGCTATTGGTGCCTACATAAATAAATTGGAAAGGCACCAAATAAATCACCTATCAATGCATCTCAAGGACCTAGAGAAACAACAGCAAACCAAACCCAAAACTAATAGGAGAAAAGAAATAATTAAAATTGGAAAAGAAGTAAATAAAATTGAAACAAAAAATACAAAAGATCAGCAAAATGAGGAGCTGGTTCTTGGAAAAAGTAAACAAAATTGACACACCATTGTCCCAACTAACCAAGAAATAAAGAGGTAGAAGACCTAAACTAATAAAATTAGAGATGGAAAAGGAAATATAACAACAGACACCACAGAAATAAGAAGAATCATTAAAAATTACTATAAAGAGCTGTATGACAACAAACCAAGAGACCTAGAAGAAATAGATAGATTCCTGTATACATACAACCTACCTAAATTGAGCAATAAAGACATAGAAAACATAAGCAAATCTATAACAAGGACAGAAATTGAATCAGTAGTAAAAACTCTCACCAAAAAAAGCCAGGACCAGATGGCTTCACTGATGAAATCTATGAGACATTTAAAGAACTAACTCCAAAGCTTTCAAGCTATTCAAAACAATGAAAGGGAGAGAGAATCTTCCCAAATTCTTTCTATGAAGCCCACATTGCCTTAATTGCTAATCCTGAAAAAGATACAATAGAGAGAGAACGACAGACAAATTTATTTGATGAACATAGATGTAAAAATCCTCAGCAAAATACTAGCCAATCGAATCCAACAATGCATTACAAAGATCATTCACCTGGACCAAGTGAGATTTATCTCTGGCATGTAGGGATGGTGCAACAATGTGATACATCACATTAACAAATTGCATAATAAAAACCATAGTATTATCTCAATAGATACAAAGAATGCAATTGATAAAATACAACACCCTTTCTTGATGAAAACTCTAAGCAACTTGGGTTTAAAAGGAACATTCCTCAACACAATCAGGGCAATTTATGACAAACCCATGGCCAGCATTCTATTGAGTAAGGAAAAGTTGGAAGCATTCCCACTGAGATCCTGAACCAGACAAGAATGCCTACTGTCACCACTGCTATTCAATATAGTCGTGGAAGTTTTAGACAAAGCCATTAGACAAGAAAGAGAAATCAAAGGGATACAAACTGGGAAGGAGGAAGTAAAAATATCCCTATTTGCAGATGACATGATTCTGTGTGTGTGTGTGTGTGTGTGTGTGTGTGTGTATATATATATATATATATATGTGCATAGGATCCAAAAGACTCCACCAGGAGACTATTGGAATTCATAGAAGAGTTGGGTAAAATAGAAGGATATAAAATCAACACACAAAAATCAATAGCCTTTGTATTCACAGACAATGCCACAGCTGAGAAATAAATTCTAAGATCAATCCTATTCATAATAGCTACAAAAAATCAAATATTTTGGAATAAATTTAACCAAGGATGACAAAAATCTCTACAATGAGAATTATAAAACATTAAAGAAAGAAATAGAAGAAAATACACACACACACACACACACACACACACACAAGGAAAAATGGTCCATGTTCATGAATTGGAAGAATAAGTATCATCAAAATTGCTACCAAAAGCAATTTTCAGATTCAATGTGATCTCAATTAAAATATCAAGACCATTCTTCTCAGAAATAGAAAAACTGATGCTGAAATTCATATGGAAACACAGGAAACTCCGAATAGCTAAAGCAATATTATACAACAAAAACAAAGCTGGGAGCATCACAATACCAGATTTTAAGACATACTACAGGGCAGTTACAATCAAAACAGCCTAGTACTGGTATGAAAACAAATGGATATATCAATGGAACAGAATAGAAACTCCAGAAATTGGTTCAAGCATCTACAACCAAGTTATCTTTGACAAAGGAACTAAAATCAATCCCTGGACAAGGACAGTCTCTTCAACAAATTATGCTGGAAAAAAACTGAATCTGTCTATTCAGAATGAAGCAAGGCACCTGCCTTACACTTTATACAAAAATCCACTCAAAATGTATTAAAGACCTAAATCTATGAACTGATACCATCAAGTTACTAGAGAACATTGGGGAAACCCTGCAAGATATTGACATAGCAAAGAGTTGTTGGAAAAGACCCCAGAAGTACAGGCCATCAGAGCCCAAATTGACAAATGAGATTACATCAAATTGAGAAGCTTCTGTACTGCAAAATAAATAGTCAGGAAAGTGAAGAGGCTACCGTCAGAATGGGAGAAATAATTTGTAAACTATGCAACTGATAAAGGATTAATAAGCAGAATAAAGAAAGAGACAAGAAGCTCAACAACAACAAAACAAATTACCCAGTTATTAAATGGACAAAAGACTTAAACAGATATTCTTCTAAAGAGAAAACCCAAATGAATAAGAGAGGGAGGAGATGTACAATTTGGGATATGCTCAATTGGACATGTCCCAAATGATGGAGTTAGAAATGTGTCAGGGGATGCCAATACAATCCCATCAAGGTGGCATGTACCAATGCCATCTCACTAGTCCAAGTGATCAATTTCAGTTCAATTTCTTCTAAGAGTCAAAGGGATCACACAAACAAGACTAGTGTCTGCTAATTCTAACTGATAGAATCAAAAAGGGAGAGAACGATCCATCATGGGAAGCAGGATACACAGCAGACTCACAGAATGGCAGATGTCCTAAATAGCACTCTGGCCTCAGAATCAGCCCTTAAGGCATTTGGATCTGGCTCAAGAGCCCATGAGAGTATTGTAGGCATGGAAAGCCAAGACACTCTGGAAAAAAAAAACAAAAACAAAACAGAAGACCTAAATGAAAGATCTCTGTGAGTGAGATCCCAGTGGAAAGAACGGGGCCATCAAAGAAGGAGGTACCTTTCTCTGAAGGGAGGAGAGAACTTCCACTTTGACTATGACCCTTTTGGAATAAGATCGAAGTTGGCGAACCCTAAAGGCTTCCATAGCCTTGGCAACTCATGACAAGAGCCTAGGGAGATTACTGATGCCATAAACAAGAGTGTCAAATTGTTAAATCAGCATCAGGAGTCACTGTGTACTTATGTCTCATGAGGGATCTGTCTTTAATGTGTTGTCCAATGTGAAGTAATGCTATAACTAGTACTGAAACAGTATTTTATACTTTGTGTTTCTGTGTGGGTGCAAAATGATGAAATCTTTACTTAGTATATACTGAATCGATCTTCTGTATATAAAGATAATTGAAAATGAAAAAAAAACCCTTGGTGTTAAATTGGAAATTGCATAGAAAATTAATCATTTTTTTAAAAAAAAATCATGTAGGATCTCTGTCCTTAATGTGCTGTACATTGTGAATTAATACTATAACTAGTACTCCAACAGTATTTTTCACTCTGTGTTGCTATATGGGGGAAAACTGTTGAAATCTTTACGTAATATATACTAAACTGATCTTCTGTATATAAAGAGAATTGAAAATGAATCTTGATGTGAATGGAAGGGGAGAGGGAGCGGATAAGGGGAGGGTTGCGGGTGGGAGGGAAGTTATGGGGCGGAAGCCATTGTAATCCATAAGCTGTATTTTGGAAATTTATATTCTTTAAATAAAAGCTTTAAAAAAATAAAAAAAAGAGAAAACCCAAATGGACAACAGACACATGAAAAAATGCTCAAGATCAGTAGCCATCTGGGAATTGCAAATCAAAACCACAATGAGGTTTCACCTTACCCCCATTAGAATGGCTTTCATACAGAAATCAACAAACAAGTGTTGGTGAGGATATGGGGGAAAAAGGTACCCTAATCCACTATTGGTGGAAATGTAAACTGGTGAAGCTACTCTGGAAAACAGTATAGAAATACCTCAGAAATCTGAATATAGACCTACTGTATGACCTAGCAATCCCACTCCTGGGGGTTTACTCAAGGGGAAATGAAATCAGCATATGAAAGAGTTATCTGTATCCCATGTTTATTGCAGCTCAATTCACAATTCCTAAGACAAAGAATCAAATAATATGCCCCAAACTAAAGACTGGATAAAGAAATTATGGGATATGTACAACATGGAATGCTACACAGTGGTAACAAAAAAATTAGTTCATTTACAACAAAATGGATGAAACTAGAAAACACCATACTTATTTAACTCAGCCAGTCCCAAATGGACAAATACCATATGTTCTCTGTGACCTTTGATAACTAATATAGCATCTAAAATCATCTATGGAAGTGAATTTGACACTTTGAGATGCATGACTTGGAATACTTCCTGTCTTGACTGTCGAGTAAGAGGTTTTTTGTTGTTGTTTGTTTCATACTATTTGTTTAGCTCTTTACTCAACATAGACATAATTATATATGTATAAAGTTAATTGAAAATAGATCTTAGTAGAAAATAAGAGTGGGAATAAGAGAGGGAGGAGGAAGGGGGGTGGGAGCGTATGTGGGAGGGTAGGCACGATGGGAAGAATCATGATGTTCCTAAAGTTGTAATTGTGAAATGTATGAAGTTTGTAACTGTAAAACTGCATAGTTCTGTATACGTTCTTACAGAATTACTTTTAAAGGTACAGTTTAAAAACTTGCCATATGACCCAGCTATCTCATTCCTGGGAATACATCCAAAGGAAATGAATTCAGCATATGAAATGAGTTATCTGCACTCCCATTGTTATAGCAGCTCAATTCACAATAGCTAAGATATGGAATCAACCTAAATTTTCACCAACTGATGACTGAATAAAGAAAATGTGGTATATATACACAATGAAATATTGCTCGGCCAATAAAAAAGTTTAAAATTTGACATTTGCAACAAAATGGATACAACTGGAGAATATTAAGCTAAGTTAAATAAACAAGACTCAAAAAGACAACTATCACAAAGTTTCTTTTATTTGCGGTCATTAATATATAGAGAGAGTATAAAATGATTGGAAGTCATGTATTTGGTATATAGTTATAAACAGTGCTTCACTGAATCATGAAAATGTAAATGACAATACACTCTCATTTCACAAGTTAAAAGACAGGTGGGGTATAGTGAAAACTCTTTGGGTACCAGTAATGCTTTTTTTTAAAAGATTTATTTATTTTGTTACAGAGAGAGGAAGAGACTGAGAGAAATCTTCCATCAGCTTGTTCACTCCCCAAATGGCCACAATGGCCAGGCTGAAGCCAGGAGCCAGGAACTTCTTCTGGGTTTCCCAAGCATTTGGGCCATTGTCCATTGCTTTCCCATATTATCAGGGAGCTGAATCAGAGTAGCACAGCCAGGACTTGAACTGGTACCCGTTTGGGATGCCAGCATTTGGGATGCCAGCATTGCAGCTTGGCGACTTAATCCACCTATCCAAAACAATGGTCCCTAATGCTTTGTTCTTAATTCAGATAGTGGTTATGAATGTGATTAGGTGACAAAAAACTCATTCATCTGTATACTTATTTGCATTTCTTGGTATGTATACTGTATTTCAATAAAATGCTAAAGACAAAAAAAGATTCCCTGCTCACACTGTTGAGTGGAGGAGCTCTTTGAACCTCTGTTGGTTCTTTGCTCTGTCCTATTCATGAAGCATTCTTTGCTCAAACAAACTGTGTTAAATTTAATTTTCCTAAAGTTCTTCCTTTAACATATTTTTTCCAGTTAGGCACACTTTAGAGATTTAATGAAAGTTTGTATGTTTTTCTTAATTTACAAAAAACATGTATTTTACCATTTCAGGACTTATTAGCACACCTTGATGGTGCTTTGTGAATCTTGTTTTATATACTCCTGATTCAAGACATTTCCAGAGACTTTACGTCTATATAAGACCAAGTATTGGGGTTCAGCAGGACTGCTCAGTCTCCAGGATAATGGTATCTCCAATTCTTTGTTTCTCTTGTGTGGAATTGCACTAAATAGAATCTAACAATGTTTCACTTTCAGTACAATTTGCATGTATAAAATGACCGAGTGCTTTTGTTCTGAGACTGACGAGTTGAATCTGTATCATTATATTTGATCCTCACCGTTTTAAAGTAGATCTGAAGCCCAATTCCATTTTAGCTAATGTTAGACCACTGCACTGTGGGAGACAAATAAACAAAAATCAGATAACAGCGATGTGCTCACTGTGCTTTTCAGTGATTCTACACATTATGAACAAAAGGAAGTCAAATGAATTTTATTTTATTTATTTGCTTTATTTCCCAAAATATAACTCTTTTGGAGAGGAATTTAAGTACTTTTAAAACAGTATTAACTCTTTGGATTATTAGTTAATTAATGCAGTAGTTTACTAAACAGTAGATACATTTAGCCCTTTTCCTTGTTTATTTCCAATGCCATGATAAATACTTATCTTCCCAGTTTCTGTGAAAGTAAGAAGAGTTTCGCTGATATGTCCATATTAACCATTTAATAATTTTTTTTTTTTGGACAGGCAGAGTGGACAGTGAGAGAGAGACAGAAAGGTCTTCCTTTTGCCGTTGGTTCACCCTCCAATGGCCACCGCAGCCTGCACACTGTGTCGATCCAAAGGCAGGAGCCAGGTACTTCTCCTGGTCTCCCATGGGTTGCAGAGCCCAAGCACTGGGCCATCCTCCACTGCATTCCCTGGCCACAGCAGAGAGCTGGCCTGGAAGAGGGGCAACCGGGACAGAATCTGGCGCCCTGACCGGGACTATAACCCGGTGTGCTGGCGCCGCTAGGCAGAGGATTGGCCTATTGAGCTGCGGCGACGGCCACCATTTAATAATTTCAAGTGCTCTGCTGCACTTGGTTAAAAATCAACATCCTCTTGGGGCCGGCGCCATGATGCACTAGGTTAACCCTCCACCTGTGTAGCCCATAGTCCCGGTTGCTCCTCTTCCAGTCCAGCTCTCTGCTGTGGCCGGGGAGGGCAGTGGAGGATGGCCCAAGTGCTTGGGCCCTGCACCCGCATGGGAGACCAGGAGGAAGCATCTGGCTCCTGGGTTTGAATCGGTGTAGCCATTTGAGGGGTGAACCAATGGAAGGAAGACCTCTCTCTCTCTCTCTCTCTCTCTGTCTCTCTCTCTCTCTTTCTCTCTCTCTCTCTCTCACTGTCTGTAACTCTACCTGTCAAATAAGTAAATAAATAAAATTTTAAAAATCAACATCCTCTCTGCAAAGAAGAGCAGATCCCAAGAGAAAAGCTATAATGCAACTGAGAGTAAAATAGTAAAAAGCTTTTAGAACTTACCAGTGAATTATATAACCATAAGTTTTACAAAATAAAATATATAAATCAAAAGCATGATTTGAAAAACTTCTTAGAGCAATTTCCCCAAGGCAGTTCTGTTTGTGTGTCTATATGTATGCATGCATGCATCTGTGTGTTCTTGTGGGAATTATATGTGAATTTTGTTTTGTTCAAAGTGGCAGACTTAAACAGGAAGAATATTTTTCCATTAACATTATTAAAAAAAAATCCAAGGCTACCTAGTGGTTAGTGCTAAGTGACATCATTTGGCACAATAAGTGAATGAATAATGCAGTAGTGTATCCAACTAGATTCATGATTAAATCTGTCAGTCTCCTCTATGTTAGCATCCTGATTTATGAATTAAAAGTTTCAAGATGTTAATTAAAAATTATTTTAACCAGTAATTCTAAAAGTCATATTTGAGTACTTCTATTTCCAGTCTAATTTAGCCTCAGAGATTTAAGTTTATGAGCAATGGTGATGTAGGCAGCAGGGAGGGGATTATCCAGATAACAACAAAAAATGTTATTGCACTCATGGACGATCAAGTGTTGACTTGATTGTTTGCTTAGGCCAACTCACTGGACCTCTTAGATCAAGTCTTCTCATCTTCAAACTGTAGATATTAATTTCAGATATAGTCCTAATTAACTGTCACATTTAGAAGCAATTTAAAAATATTCGAAAGGAAGACATTGAGTAAAGGTTAAATCTTCCCCAGGCGTAGCTTTGGTCATATTAACGATACAAGATGTTTCAGTGGTTTTTTATGTGTTTGGTTCAAGACTCACTCAAAGAAGCACACAGTCTTGTCAAGCAAGAGATCACAAGCATAGGCACAAAGATTTGTCTTTCTCTTTCTGCATTCTATTATGAGCCAATTTTCCTGGAAAGCTGTGTTCTTCATCCTGAACAGTAATTGCTTTGTAAGTCAGTTTCCTGGAATTTTAAGCAATGTGTTTATTTCAATTTTAATATTTGATTTACATTGGAAAAATATTTCATGTATTTTTAGATCATGTTGTGGGTTTAGTTATATACATATATGGCTCCCAATTCTTTAACAAATCTTATTTTAAAAGTAAGCTGGTTTTGGAACCCAATATAAAATTCCCATAAAAAGGTTTTCTACATTAACATGGGGAAAAATAACATTCTCATACATACATCCAAAATCCCATATGCAATATGACATTAAACAACAATAGCAAAAACCCTAACAATCTCAACATTTACATTCACATATTCTGGAAAATGAAGAGTCATGTCTATGTGAGAGCACCCAGAGAAAGTCGAATCATTCCTTGGGGAAATTAAACAGATAGAGACCTCATAATAAGAGATTTTGAGGAGAATCAATATCCATCTGTGTAGGACAGGAAGATAGACATCAGGCTCCAGGGAAGAGCAAAGGAGACATGAACACCAACAGTGATGCCAAAAGACTTCAGTTGACCCAATCATCCATGACACTATGACTTTACTTGTGGTTCAGGAATGAAAAGCACTCTGAGCGTGAAAGAGAAGCATCCAGCACAAGGCCCCCAGCACGTAGCATAGGATCACAGGAGAAGAATCTGCCAAGACATGAGCTGCCACAAACAACAGACATAAGAAGTAAAGAGTGTGCTGTGCTCACAGCTCTGAGCCGTCCAGATCAGTCTGGAAGATTCCAGGGTCTTCCCTTCCTCTTTCTGTTAGTGATGTCAAATTTTAAGAGACAAATTAACAACTCTCCAATTCAGAGCACATTGTCATCATCTGCCTAAGCCAGAGCCCTTTAATGTACTTGTATGCTTTTTTCCACTCTTTCATGCCAATCTCCACTTGCTTTCCTTTCACTACCAGAAACTATACTTTAAAAATCCTTGGCTGATTAAATGTTTGGTGCAGGGGCCAGCGCTGTGGTGTAGCAGGTAAAGCCGCCGCCTACAGTGCTGGCATCCCATATAGGCTCTGGTTCAAGACCCAGCTGCTCCTCTTCCATTCCAGCTCTCTGCTATGGCCTGGGAAAGCAGTAGAAGATGGCCCAAGTCTTTGGGCCCTGCAACCGTGTGGGAGACCCAGAAGAAGCTCCTGGCTTCAGATCGGTGAGCTCCAGCCATTAGGGCACCTGGAGGATGAACCAATGGATGGAAGACCTCTCTCTCTCTCTGCCACTCCTTCTCTCTGTGTAACTCTGCCTTTCAGATAAATAAGTAAATCTTAAAAATAAAATAAAATGTTTGGTGCAACGTTAAGAAGCCACCATGGATGCCCGTATCCCATGTCACAATGCTGGGCTCAATCACCAGCTCTGCTTCTGATTCAGCTTCCTGATATTGTCCACTCTGGGAAGGTAGCAGGTGATGGCTCAACTAGTTGGGTCCCTGTCACCAACATGGAGTTTCTGGCTTCACTCTGGTACAGCCCTGGCTGTTGTGGATATTCAGGAAGTAAATCAGTGGATGGAAATCTCTGTGTCTCTTTCTCTGTCTCTCTGCTTTTCAAATAAAATGACAAAAACACTTAAAAATATGAAAAATCTCTGCCATGTGTATTTATTTATTCATCCCTTTAAAATTACATGCTTCCTGTGCATTCATGTTTTTAATTTGCATTAGTGATATTTTGCCATAAATTGTGTTCTATTTCTTTCCTTCATCGTTTAGTATAACGCCCTTCAAATCTAGTTAAGGCATTGGCTCTGCATATGTTGAATTAAGTGTTAAAGACAATCCCATAAGATGCAGCCACTGCATTTGACTTACCTATCCTTTGAAGCAGATGTCTAGTTTATGTCACAATCCCCACTCCCACCCATATGCTATGCTTGTGGAAAGAGAGTGTGTTGGAAGCAAAATAGTAGTGTATCATAGAAAACAACTTTATATATATGACTTCTATTGGAACTATGTAAATATTTCTCTATGATACATATGCAAGAATAGATTCCATAGGTCAGAGCACTTTCACAAACTAATTTTTGCTAAATATTGTCAGTCTACCTTTCTGGATGGATTAACCAACTTATCCCTCACCAAAAGTTTATGGATATTCTCTTCTTCACTCTTTTCTGGCAATATTGTATATTACCTATCATACATACTTGCTATATTATGTGTGTAAGTTATCATATTATTATTTGGGTTTGCATTTATATAATTATCCATTTAAACTTTTTCTTCAAACATTTGATAGACATTTGAGTTTTTTTTAAATTAGTCTATTCACATTTTGGTGCACTTTTTTGGTAACTAGACTCTTGTCTCTTAGGAGGAGGCTTTCGTGTATGCCATATGATTTTATATGTTAATTATAGGTCTAAAATATCATATTGTTGCCAATTAATTTTATCTATCTGTCCCTTGAAAAACAAACATTAATGTTGTATGACTCTGATATACCAATACCTTGATTACTGATTGGTTGTTTGGGAGTCTTATTTAAGAAATTTTCCTATTCAGATTTTATAAAAATACACTTTAGCATCAGCACACTAGTACTTGTTTTGTCTTTAATGTTAGGTCATTAACTATGTTATATTTAAATAGAACATAGACTAAGGATGTAATATATATTCAGTAAATCAATCACTCAAAGACAATTGCTAAAGTCTCTGTTGCTTTCTATTGCCTCTTTCATCATATATAATTTCTTTCTATATGCACGTCTAGAGCCATATCACCTGTTATGATTCACTGTCCTTTTTGTTTCTATGCTAGTACCTGATTCCTGTAATTATATTTTTGTGGCATGCCTTAAAATCTGGTGGAGCTGGGGTCTGTGTCACAGCATAGCAGGAAAATTTGCCGCCTGTGATTCTATCATCCCCTATGTGTGCTAGTTCAAGTCCCAGCTGTTCCATTTTCTATCCAGCTCCTTGTTAATGGCCTGGGAAAGCAGCAGAAGATGGCCCAAGTGTTTGGGCCTCTGTCAGCCAAGTAAGAGATCTGGAAGAAGCTCCTTGCTCCTGGATTTGGCCTGGCCCAGCCCTAACCAGTGTGGTTGTCTGGAGACTAAACCAGCAGATGGAAGATCTCTCTCTCTCTTCTGTTTGTCCCTCTCTCTGCAGCTCTTTCAAACAAATAAACAAATCTTTAAAAGAAATCGGATGGAGTTAGTGACCCCTTTTACCTTTTCTCTATCAAGATGGATTTTGCTATTTTTAAAAATACTTATTTATTTGAAAGGCTGAGTTATATATAGAGAGGGAGAAACGCCCATATGGGATGCCAGCATCACAGGTAGTGGCTTTAACCACTATGCCACAAAGTCAGCCCCAGAATTTGCTACTATGAACTACATTTTTTTCCTCTGAATTTCAGAATTTATTCAAAGAGCATGGTATCTCAGCTGCAGTTTGATTTCACAGCATTGAATTTGTACATTAATTTGAGATTTAACTTCCTTTCATATTGTTTTTCCATCTGTGAACATGCTACATCTGACTAATCAGATGATATTCTGTTTAATGATATATTTAAATTTTTCTCTCTAAGACATTGAATAATCTTGATAGTTTGGTTCCTCAATACTTTAGAATACCCTGCTATCTTAAACCCACCCTCCTCTAGCCTCTGTCTACCACATCCCTCCTGCAGACTTACATTCAGCATTATTCTTTCTGGGGCTTCTTATAAATTTCATATTAGTTACTTGGATTCCAATATTTTTATTTTTGCTCTATAGCATCTCTGGACTGGAGACATCAGACCTGACTTGGAGCCTGTCCTGTTTTGCTCCTCTGGGATTCTCTTTTGAGTTGGGTTGGACTTTTCATTTCTTGCAAGTGAACCTGCTGATTGAAATAGCAGAACAGTACAGGGCACATGCACAGCCTTGTTGGGCTGAAGGTGGTAATTGGTGTCTCCCTCTCACATCATCCAGTGCTTCTCAGTTTCCAGTTCTTCACAGACCACTGGTACCCAAGCTCATCATAAGGCTTCTTAAGTCCCTCTGCTCCTTGTATTCCTTCCACCTGTTCTCCCCATAAAAATGTTGAGTCCTCTAAAGAGTTGACTCTGACATTACTATTCCGTCATGATTTTCCTCTTGTTTTTTCATCATATCATTTTACCCATTTGAAAGAGAATCTAATTCCTATGCCAGAGGAATTTGCACCCTAATGGAGACAGTTTGAATCCAAGTCAATTTATCAACGTGAAAATTTCAGAATACAGCAAAGAGAAATCGACAAAGACAGTGGATAATGTATCTCTGGGCTTTGCTGTTACCAGAGAAGCAAATAGTTCTGTCTGAGAGGCTGTTGTATATAGGCAATTGACTATTTACTGGGCATCTTCCCTTATTTTAATTTTTAGTAACTTCTGACTACAGAGGATTTATAAAAGCTCTGAATTCTTTGTTTGTTTTCCCACACATTCACTCTTGTGACATTGAGAGAGACAGAAGTTCGTTCAAGTTGTTCAAGTCAATCTAGCTAAACTGCAAGGTATGTAAATTGTTAAACCAAGGCCTTGAAAGTCTAGACATTAACTGAGCAAACCTCCAAATTCTAATTAGCTTTCTCTTTAACCTCATTTTACTTCCCCTTTCCCATTTCATTGTTGGAATTTCTAGCTGTTAATAGGATAAAATTGCTTCTACCTTTGTTTGCAAGATATGTCATTTCAAAATTTAATATCTGAAAAATGTCCAAAGGGGAATTTCATCAGATACACTCCGCTCATTAGTAGAAAGGTTATTGAAGTTCTCTATAGAGTATATGTAGAGTAGAAAGATAGTTCTTTCTGTTTCTTGGTTATTTTATTCTTTTTCATTCTTGTCTCCTAACCTATCCATATTTACAAAGGTATCAGATATATTTGATACACACAGAAGTCTACCAGCAATTTAATAAGAGATTTACACATTTAAGCATTTTGAAATTAGTTTTAGGTTGAAGTATTTGGTGAATTACACCTGGTCCACAAACTGTTTACTGTGTATTTAATAAAGTAGAATAAAACTGATGAATGTACTCATCAATGTTTTCAGTAATTTTTAAACTTTCAGACTTATGAAACAGGATCATTGTTGCAATTTACCATGCTTTATATGTAAGTTTTTAGAATATTTGTTTGTTTATTTTACTTGAAAGGCTGAGAGATAAATAGAAAGAAACACAGAGACACAGACAGACAGACAAATAGAGATAAGCAATTCACTGGTTTACTCCCTAAATATCCACAAACATCAGGGCTTGGCCAGACTGAGGTTAAGACGTAGTAACTAGTTCCGGATCTTTGTCATAGGCCATTACTTACTGCCTCCCCTGGGATGCATTAGAAGAATGCTGAAATCATGAATGAAGTTGAGACTTAAACCCGGTCACTCCTATGTGGGAGTCTTAATTACTATGCCAAATACCCACCCTAGTTGTTTTGTATTTTTTAATAAGTGGTATAGCTGTTTGTTTTATGATTGTAAATTATCAGGTTACACTAGAAATACACTCAGTGAAAACATTATTTCAGAATTTGAGTATTTTCATTAGCTTTACTTAGAAACTATAAAGAAATGATCACATCTTATTCAACATGATCTATAAATATTCTTACTGTTCTATTTACTTTTAACTTATAATACATAGTATAAAATTGAATACTAGTCTTATTATTTAACTCTTCATATTGTAAACTCAAGGTAGTTATAGTAAATGTTTTTCATATTAGATGCTGTAGTAAGTGTTCAGAGAAGAGATACTCAGATTTGTAAGGTGGTTTCATAGTGTCAGGCAAAAAAATTAATTTGGTCTTGTTTTTATTTCTGTTTGCCTTTTCCGAAAGTCTCTTCTTAACTGGTAAGCCCAAATGTCAGATTCATAATCCAAAGAAGAGCTTTACCAGGTGTGTGTACTGCCCGGATCACATAGTTCAGTGAGCTGTATTATCTGCCTCAGTACAATCCCCTCTCTAGCCAGTTACTGAAGCTGTAATCATAGCCTTGAAATGCGCAGGTAAATAAAGAATTTCTGTGTCAGAGATTTATAACTCCTCATTCAGTTTTCTCAAGGGAGTCTTAATGGTGAAACTATGGTAAAATCAGCAGTTTCTTTTTTACTTTTATTTGAAAACAGTATATGATAATGTATAATTTGTCAATTTTTTTTCCAGAGTCTCATTAAATTGTTGCCTCTGTCTTGTAAAGTTTCCTGTGAAGGATATCATTAAGCTCTCAGTCAAGTCTCAAGCTTTGCTATTGCCTTTTGATCCAAGAAGGGCCACAGAGGTGGCTCATCTTTTCCTTGATATTATTTAATAAATAGTTTTCTCATCTATTCTCCCTATATGTAATAATTAATAATAATGCAAAATTAATCCAGGCATTTCCTCTACACTTAATGGTCTCATGTAGAGGTCCTATTCTGGGTTGGCATGTTGAATAGATTAGTATTTTATAATACTAAGCCATTTTCATACAAAAAGCCAAATTATTAACCCAGGAGGAGTTTTAAATTTTCTTTCCAAAAGCTGGGACACACTAGATAAAGCATTTTTCCTTTCTACCATAAACCATAAAATTAAGGGAGGTAAATGGGTTTTCCAGAGTTTACCAAGACTTGATTCAATATTACTAGAATAGAATAATTTTCTCTCAGAACTCAGGTAGCTTAAAGGCATACTGAAAGTCTTTCTTTTATTTTTTTTTTCCTTAAAGACATCTCTCTTCTGAAGTTCCACATTCCAGATTACAATTTCCAGTCATTTGATTTTGACTAATTCAGTGAGGAAAACAGTAAATATTTTGCCTCTTATTTAGCCAGGTTTTCCTTGTCCAATGCTATTTTAGTTTTGCTGGTTTATTCCTTTGAGATTTTCCTAAATCTCTATCCTTCGCTGAAAACGATAGGGAAGCATTAGCTAACCATTCCTTTCTCAATTCAGTTTTTGATAAATGATGTACCTGAATGGGAGAGAGAGAGAGAAAGAGAGAAAGAGAGAAAGAGAGAAAGAGAGAGAGAATCCTAGTAATTGAAAATTAAACTGAACTTCAAAACTTTAAAACTAAGACCTAACTTTAAGGAATAAATGTAATAACTACCTTGGGTCTTCACTAACATAGGCTACTTTACGAGGTTCATTATGCAGTATTTCCCATCTCATTATCTTCAGGAGATATGTTTAAGCTTCCTGTGGATGCCTGAAAATGCAGTAGTTCCTAACTATATATGCATACATTTATTATACATAAATTCCTATGATTAATTTTGTTTTCTAAATTAGGCAGATAAAGTAATAATAACAATAACAAAATAAAGCACTTACAGTATATATTTCACAAAAGTTACACAAGTGTATCATTCTCTCTCTTTCCCTCTCTCCATCTCACCTTGTACTGTACTGAGCCCCTGGCTTCTTGTGATGATGTGAGGTGGCACAATATCTATGTGACTCATCAAAGTAAGGTAAATAACTTAGGTATTATGCTGAAACATTAGGCTACTACGTAAGGGTTAGTTGAACAGAAACACTACAATACTGCAACAGTGATCTGATAACAGACGGCTGTTAAGGGACTGATGTGTATACAGCTCGGAGGCCCTGTAAAAAGGGATGATTCACATCCTGGGCATGACAGACCTAGGTGGCAGGCAATGTTACCACATTATTCAGAATGGCGGTACACAATTTCAAATTTACAAATTGGCTATTTCTAGAAATGTCCATTTAAAGTTTTTGGATCATGAATGAAACGTTTGTGCCTAAAGGAGAGGACTACTGCAAAAGTCAAAGGAAGAGCATTGGGGACAGATGATGTGGCAGAGTGCTCACATCATACATTGAAACATCTGGTTTGTTGCTAACCACTCTGTGCTTTAGACCCAACTTCCTGCTAACACATTCTGCATGTCAGCAGAGGATGGCCTGGGTACTTGGGTCCCTGTCTTTCAAATGGGAGAGCTGGACGGAAGTTCTTGGCTCTTGGCACCTCTGTCTCTCATGGTCTCCTCTCTTTCTCTCTCTCTCTCCCTCTCTCTCTTATTTTCTCTGCCTTTCAAATAGATAAAAATAAAATAAATTATAAAAAAGCTTTAAAAATAACTAAATAAATTAATAAGAGAAAGAATCTTAGTAACCAAATTACATTAACAACAACCAAGTGAATTTTATTATTTTTACCTTCTAAAATGTGTATTATGGGTTGGCTGTGGAACTGGTTTGCAAGCATAGTTTACAGTAAATTGCAAAAGGGAAATAAGCCTTATACTTTTTCCTGTGCAGTTCCACTTTCCTTTAACTGGTAAGAATGGGAGTATAGAATTCTATATATGGATGGATTGGTGGATGCCGACTCTGTATTTGAAATCACGGTAGTTTTGACTTCTTTCAGAATTACCACCATTATATATCAAGAGCAGAACATGGCCAAAGTTGAAGGCAACGTCAGAATCATTTTGACAATGAAATATTTTTTTCTCATTTTAGATTTCTGAATTGGGAAACAAATTATAATTACAGACACATATTTGATAGGAGAGCATTTCTGTTTATCTTCACAAAAAATTATTCAATTAATGATCTCTGAGGAGGAACCACATTTACTGTGTCTTTGTCATTTAGTAAAATTTTTGCAAATACAGTTTGTGGTGGGTATGTCTATTCCCATTTCCAGATAAGAAAATTGAGGTTTAAAAGGTCACTAATGGGGCCAATGCCATGGTATTGTGGGTGAGGTTGCTACCTGCAGTGCTGGAATTCCATATGGGCACCTGTTCTAATCCCAGATGCTCCACTTCCGATCCAGCTCTCTGCTATGGCCTGGGAAAGCAGTAGAAGTCCTTGGTCCCCTGCACCCGTGTGGGAGACCTAGAGGAAGCTCCTGGTTCCTGGCTTCAGATCGGCCCAGCTTGGGCCATTGCTGCCACTTGAGGAGTGAACCAGTGGATGGAAGAGCTCTCTCTCTAGCTCTCTGCCTTTGCCTCTCTGTGACTCTTCCTTTCAAAGAAAGAAAGGGGTGGGGGAAGGGAAAAAAAGAATCTTTTTTTTAATTTTTTTTTAATTTTTTATTTTTTTTATTTTTTGACAGGCAGAGTGGACAGTGAGAGAGAGAGACAGAGAGAAAGGTCTTCCTTTTTGCCGTTGGTTCACCCTCCAATGGCTGCCGCGGATGGTGCGCTGCGGCCGGCGCACCGCGCTCATCCCATGGCAGGAGCCAGGTGCTAGGTGCTTCTCCTGGTCTCCCATGGGGTGCAGGGCCCAAGCACCTGGGCCATCCTCCACTGCACTCCTGGGCCACAGCAGAGGGCTGGCCTGGAAGAGGGGCAACCGGGACAGAATCCGGCGCCCCGACCGGGACTAGAACCCGGTGTGCCGGCGCTGCAAGGCGGAGGATTAGCCTGTTGAGCCACGGCGCCGGCCCAAGAATCTTTTTTTTTTAAAGGTGTTTAACTTGCTCAAGATATGATACTGAACATATGGAGACTCAAACTCAAATTTGTTATAATCTAGTCTGGGTTCATAACTACAATGCGGCCGGTGCCGTGGCTCACTAGGCTAATCCTCTGCCTGTGGTGCTGGCATACCGGGTTCTGTCCTGGTTGCTCCTCTTCCAGTCCAGCCCTCTGCTGTGGCCCGGGAGTGCAGTGGAGGATGGCCCAAGTGCTTGGGCCCTGCACCCGTGTGGGAGACCAAGAGAAGTACCTGGCTCCTGGCTTTGGATCAGCGCGGTGCGCCGGCTGCAGTGCGCCGGCTGCAGTTGCCATTGAGGAAGACCTTTCTCTCTGTCTCTCTCTCACTGTCCACTCTGCCTGTCAAAATAAATAAATAAATAAATAACTACAATGCATCACCAACTCCTAAAGGCTATATGAATATCCTGTGGGGATCAAAAATTTGCTGAAGAAAGTTGAAATGGAAGTTTATAAATAAAGTAAGTGCCCTTAACATCACACTGTTGTTTAGGAGCAGAAATGAAAAATGTTTCTATTCAAATGAATTGACTGGAATTCTTGGAGGAATATCTCTGTTTTCCACTAAAATTAAAATTTTCTTATAAAGAAAAATTACAATGAGAACTGTCTGATTCAAACTTTCCTATGAGTGAGATTTTTTTAAAAGGAGAATGTCCCCTCTTGAGCTTTTGGAACCACAAACCAGCACTCACTCTGGGGTTGTAATTGATGCTGTCTGGGTGTTCCACAAACCTCCCAAATGAGATTTTTGTTTTAAAGTGTTCCAGATTGCTTGTTTACCCAGGCACCTAACGGAAGCAAAAATACATCCTCAATAAGAAAGTGGTGTTGAAGTTCAACTCTGAAAGTTTACCACAGTTAGAGTTCCAAGAAACACATCTTCCACCTCCCTGCAAATACATAAAACTCTCTCACACACACACGCATACACACACACGTACATACACATGATATATAGGAGGAAAGTGTTTATGAGAATTGACAAGAGCAACAAACTGAGAAGCTCATCTCACAAAGTTTGAAAATTCTTGAATAATGAGATCATTTAAAAGATTATTTAATATGATTCAGTGAATAAATAAAGGTATTGAAAATATGACTAAGAAACTTGACTAAGAGGGGAGGGCATTGTGACATAGTGATTAAGTTGGTACTTAGGTAGCCACATCTCAAATGGGAGTGTCTGGACAGCAGATGATGGCTCAGGTGCTTGGGTCTCTGCCACACAAGTGGGAGAGCCGGATGGAGTTCCTTGCTCTGTCCTCATTCAGACCCAAACCAGCTGTTGCAGGAACTTGGGAAGTGAAACCAGAAAATGGAAGATCTTGCTCTTTCATTCTCTCTCTCTCCCTTCTCTTTCTTTATGTTGTGCTGCTTTTCAAATATAAAATAAATAAGTAAACTTCAAAATAAATATGAGTAAGAAACAAGTTTCAAAATGAGATAGATTTGAAAAAGATCCAAATATAGCATGTAAGAATAAGAATTTATAATTATTTATACTCAAATTTAAATATATACTTTTACCAGGAAATTAAACATGGTTGGAAAAAAACTCATTAACATGAAATTCCTTATTAGATTTTATAAACAATCTAAGTAGAGCATATAAGAATAAAGAAATAGAAAATTTGAGGAAATATTGATACTTGGATAATACAGTGAAACTTTCTAATATACTGAGAATTGCAAAGATAAATTATATGAACAACTTATATTTCAGAATGGTAATTTGATGTGTTTTTTCTTCCTCATCTTCTTTAAATTGAAGTAGAATCTACCTTGAATTAACTGTATCCCTTGAAAATATACATTTTAATGATCTTTACTATATTCATAAAGTTGTACAATTGTCATCACTATCTGGTTCTAGAACAGTTCCATCACTTCATCACCTCTAAGTAAATCCAGCACCCATTAGGAGCGCTCCTCACTTGATTCTCTGTCTCTGCAGAATTGCCTGCTTTGAACATTTTATATAAATGAAAAAATACAGTAAATAGTCTTTTGTGTCAAGTTCCCTTCACTTATCATAATATTGTAGGATTCATGTACCATGCATCTGTTTTCATTCTCTCTTATGACTAAATAGTATGCTATTGTATGAATATCCCACATTAGGTCCATTCACCAGTGGGGTTTATTACCTGGGCTGTGTCTACTCTTTGGCTACCACGAGGAACGTTGCTGTAGTTGTATTCCTCTTGATGGCCATTTCACCACCAGTCCCTAACTACAACATCTCACTGGCCAATCTTCAAAAACTTTCTGCCACCCTCCACCTCAAAGGCAAGTTTTACTGATGCTGTGAACTTTGTCCCAGATAGTTTATGTTTAGATCCAATGAAACACAGAGTATATACATCACTTTTATAAATAAATTTTAGAGCATAACTTTGCTAGCATTTATGATAGATATAAATATACCCAAAATAGCCCTTGCTGTCACCAGCCACATGACCAAAGAAAAATTTAAATATTAAATCTTTAACTCCTACTATAACAGTGTGTCCTGATACAGACTTTGTACTGCTCCCTAGTAAAATATAATACATGATTTTTTGTCTCTCAAAGAATTCATGAAGAAGTTTGGATCTACATTATAATTTTTAAAACTCTCTATTAGACCAAACTATTTTTAAAATGAATTTATCTTATCCTTTTAAAGAGATATCCCTCTCTACGTTATGAGTAGCATCTGATTGAGAGCAATTTTAAGTCACACCAGGGTGAAATCAAAGAGCTTAGCTGAGCAAAGTGGAGCTTAACAGATTTGAAAGTCATGCCTCCATTCCAAGTGCAATCCCATTGCTGTCCCAGTTCACAGACCCTGAAGCCTGCACTGGAAGATGCCATCCCTTTTCCTTTGTTTAGCAGCCCACATGCACAACAAAAGCACCCACAGCTGGTACTGATCAGACTAGGCCAAACACTCAAAGGCTTACATCAGTGAAATAAGGCCAGGGGTCAGACATCCTTGGCAAAACTATCAAAACATTTTTGTAAAATTACTTGCAGGTTCATCAAGTTACCAGTGATTTTTTTCAGCATGAATAGCATCCAAGATGTATTTGTGTGCCTGTGGATATGCTTTTAAAACTCCAGCAAAAAGTAAATAATGGTGTAATTTGCATTACTGAAAATATAGGACCTTAGGGGTAACTATGGAAGGGGTAAATTAATTGACAGCAAAAAAGAGATCTTCTCAGAAAGCAGCTACAGTAGAAGTGTAGGACTTCTCTACAAAGATAGTGACTTCCAGAGTTGGAATCTGTTTTAAAGATGTACAGATAAATTACACACTTACATACAAAGGAACCTACACACTACACATGTCAGAACATTGGTCAGGGCTTTGATACCGAACAGACAGGAAATAAAAATGCTATATTTTTCCCCTAATGCAATGGAAATTTGTTGTGAATATTTAAATGCAGATTTTTATTCTTTTTACTGCCTTTGTAAGTAAGCTGAAAAGATTCATTTCTTCCATTTTACGACATTATGGCCCTTTTGGATAGAGATTCAGGCCACTGGCAAGAAAAATTATTTTAGTTGAGCAAAAGGTTAATCCAAAGCAAATGTGCCAGTATTACTTAACTGATTTGTCAAAGGGATTCTTCCACCACATGTAACTTAAAATAAGGGGAAGGTAACAATTTGTAAGAAATTTAAATTTGTTGTAGCTGTATCAGATACTTTATTGCCATAGAGTAAACAATTCTTATTTTCTTACTTGCTAAATATAAACACAAATACAGGGAATGACTTAAAATTAAAGTTTAAACTCAGGATTCTTAAGTTTCTATCGTTTCAACAAATATAACTTGCATCTGAGCCCTGGCAATGCATACTCTTTTTTCAGTGAGTCATTCCATTTATTGTAATTATTTATTATTTGAACACATCTCTCTTTGAGGGAAGGGACCATATGTTATTTTTTCCCATATGTCTAATATCTGGCATAGAGTAGTTGCTCAATAAAGGCATGGAGACCAAAATATTCATTTGAAGCAATTACAATTATAAAAATTGCATACAGCAAACCGGTCCAGATTATGGTAATTATTCTGTATTTAGAATCTTTCCCTAAAATCAAATAAATGCCTTGCCTAGGCTTTAAAAAAATAAAAATGTCTGGGAGAGCTCAGTGAATAGGCTTCCATTAAGAGACAATCACAACTTTATTCTGTTGATCCACATTCAATATAGTGAGGATAGCCATCTAGATGCTCTTTCAGTGGTTACTAAATTAATCCAGACTCATAATGGAGTAGGGAGAGAGCCAGGGAGGGAGATGAAGAAGACACATGCAGGAAGGAAGGAGGGAGAAGAAAGAGAAAGGAGAAGTGGCTGAGAGACTTACTCCTATGTTTGTCTTAAGAAATTAGCACCTTTTATGTAATTGCAGTTTGGTCTCATATTTCAACACATGTGCCTCATTTAAACTAATTCCCAGAACTGTGCCATGAAACATTCCTAGTGG
This sequence comes from Sylvilagus floridanus, assembly GCA_949820135.1. NCBI lineage: Eukaryota > Metazoa > Chordata > Mammalia > Lagomorpha > Leporidae > Sylvilagus > Sylvilagus floridanus. The sequence continues at coordinate 15,686,836 of OX463243.1, forward strand.
TTCATCACAGTGGGGTCCAGTTCAAGAATCTATTTTTAATCCTCATGCTCAACCCTCCTATGCCAGGAAAAACAATCATTGCTATCTAGCATATGGAACCAATGTACTCTATTTTTTTTTCATAATTTATTTCATCTAACAGATAATTCACAACAGAAATAATTAATGGTTAAAGACAAATATTTTTAACTAATAAGGATGTAATCTCAGTAATTTCAAAATTTTATTTACATTTTCTTTTTTTTTATTTGACAGAGTTATAGACAGTGAAAGAGAGAGAGACAAAGGTCTTCCTTTAGCCAGTGGTTCACCCTCCAATGGCCACCGCGGCCGGTGCGCTGAGCCAATCCGAAGCCAGAAGCCAGATGCTTCCTCCTAGTCTCCCATGCAGGTGCAGGACCCAAGCACTTGGGCCATCCTCCACTGCACTCCCAGGCCACAGCAGAGAGCTGGACTGGAAGCGGAGCAACCCAGACAGAATCCGGTGCCCATATGGGATGCCAGCGCCACAGGCGGAGGATTAGCCAAGGGAACCACGGTGCTGGCCCCATTTTACATTTTCATAATTTTGATGTTCTACATTCTCACAATGGGCAACATCCTCGAGACGCAATCAATGACTCATTAGCAGTCACATAAGAACCTGGGACACATCCGTATAGTAAATTCAGATTCCCTATTTCAAATGTAATTCAACTAAAAGGTTTTAGCTTGGCATTAATTCTTGTTCTTACTGCGTTTACATTACTCCAATGTAATACTTAAAACCAACTTTTAAAGCTTTTGAATAACTCATAGCTTAGGTGACATCTTTGCACTGCAATTCCAAAACACTTTCAGCTACACATTTATATACAGTATATAGAATGGTGATTTTTTGTTTTCATTTCTACATCAGATTTTTTCAACCACTTTTTAAACACACCTGCTTTCAACTTTTGTCTGTTTACAAATTGTATTAAACAATGTATGATGCACAGACATCATAACATGTGGAAGAATACTGTTACACAATCTTTTTTTGATTGATTGATTTGAAAGGCATACTGACAGAGAGTGAGAGACAGAGAAAGAAAGAGAAATTCCCTCTGCAGCTTCACTCTCCAAATGGCCACAATAGCCAGGCCAAAGTGAGAAGTCAGAAACTCCATCTGGGTCTCCCACATAGGTGGAAAAGAACCCAAGTACTTGGGTCATCCTCTTTGCTTTCCCAGATAGACTAGCAGGGAGCTGGATTGGAAGCAGAGCAGCTGGGACTTGAACCAGCACTCCAATATGGGATGCTGGCATTGCAGGCAGCAGCTTAACTCCTGCACCACAACCTTAGCCCCAAACACATTCTTTCAACAAAGTGGCATGGTCTATTTTTGTCACAAAACATTGTGTGGTGACATGCTTCCTGTTGCATGACTACCAGTATGAAAAAAAACACACACATTTCTTCTCATTCTTGGAATTTTTAGAATTATTGTTCATTCAATAATTTCTGAATTTGAGAAAATTCATCTGGTGTTTATTATCTGGAATTTTGCTTTTATGTTTAACGTTACCATCATCATTACAGTATAGAGTGTTTCTATCTGTCTGTTTCCATTCGATGTCTGATTCATCTTGTAGTTGTGAAATATCTACTTCTCTCAGTTTTTTTCTGTTTGCCACCATAGACTGAGCATGAGAAATTCTGAATCCAAAATTGTTTTCTATGAATACTCAAAGTAAACTGAAAATATTATGCCTGTAGTCTCTTATTTGCCATATCAGATTATGATGTAGTGCTTCAAATAGCACAACATGAAAGCTGAAGATGATGTAATAGTGATTATTTCAAATTTTATCGACACTGTAGGTGACATCACCATTTTTCTCTTTTAAAAAAATGTTTATTTATTTGCTTTTTATTTTTAAAGGCAGAGAGACAGAATCAGTAGCCAGGAATGGGCCAGGGTGAGGCCAGGAGCTTGGAATTCAACCTGAGTCTCCACAGTGGTGGCAAGAGCCCGAGTATATAGCCAACATCTACTGCCTCCTACAAGGTTTTAGCAGGAAGCTGGATTGGAAGTAGAGGAGGCAAGACTCCAACCAAGCACTCCAGTATGGGATATGAGCACCCCAAACAGCAAGTGAACCACTGAGTCCGATACTCACCTGTGTTTCTTAATTGATTTTTAATATAGGTGGCAATATTTGCTAAGTACTGAGAAAATAATTCTTAGAATGAGGGAATCACAAAAATGTTCCAAGGTACAGGAAAACAGGAAACTACTAAGAGCCCGTAATATATCTTAAACATAATTGGTCCAATGGCTACAAATGATCATTTTACACATAAAATGGCCCTGTTGATCTAAATGGTAATTACAAAACAGAATGGGTTTTATTCTAGTTTAATAAAAAGGTGAATCATTCTCTTTGTTCTTTGTAGGAGCTCTAAAAAAGAGTGAAAATTATGAAATATCAATAGAACTATTCTAAAAGAGAAATTCAGAAAACATAGATCAGATGAACTCTGGTGGCACATTGGCTGGATAAAACATGTAACAAATACTTTTTGAAAGCAGATATTAGTAGTGTTTATCTGCACATTGAAACATGTCACCCATTCTTCTACATCATGTACAATATTGAGGCCAGTGTTCTGGCTTTCCCCCTCCAGTTTATTCATTGAAATTTTTCTTATAAATCTAATTCCAAATCAGTTTAGCTCTGGATCAGTCCTGAGGACTTTGATCTAGTTCACTGCCCCCATATGTGGAAGACTGTGAAAATCTTGATTCGGTAAACAACTTGAGCTTTTGATCTGAAAATAAACAGCTTCCAGGGAAATAGGACAAAAATATATTTTATTTTCCTCGCTCTGTCTGTCTCTCTTTCTTACTCAGAAACTCTAACTGCATACAAATCTCCTCTTTCTATGTTATATTTGGAAGCATCTTTTGGGAACCTCACTTGTGTTCAAGAAACTGCTCTATTATAGGCACAGTGCTCCTTGGTGCAATTCTGTTGGGAATAGTAATGATTCTGCCCATGGATGCTGGGATTAGTGCAAAGGTTCCCCTCTTGGTACAGCAAACCCCAACCTCTTACTGATAGTCTCTATAAGTCTTCAACATATCAGTGCTATAGAGGTATGAAGATCATTTCTTTTTATGTAATAATCTTTTGGAGGAAACTCAAAGAAATATCATTTGGGTCCAAACACATGAGAAAGTTTAGTAAATAGCATTTTTTTTAACCTACAACTCTATCTTCTTTGTGGCCAAAGACAGGGTTCCATAGCACTGGGCAGGGATAGCTTTGATTGAAGGCCTCATGTAATGACTGTTTATCTCTGAAAAGGTCTAAATGTATCTGGCTTCTGTTTCTTCACTTTCACCATGCCCCAGGAGTTCTTTTATAGCTTACAAATAAACTTCTAATGAGTCTCCTTAATTAACTAGTCAGATGTTCCCCTATAAATTTTGTCATAGCACAATGCTACCCTTTGGAAAATTCAGATAAAGTACAAATTGAATGTATTTGGGATAATTAAAACAATTTCCAAATATGGCCAAATTTCCTTAAATGTAAGTAATGCAGTGTTGTAGTCTGAATGGATCCCCCACACCCAGAATCCCTATGATGAAACTTAATCAATCGCAAACACTGGTGATTGATTAAAGGGCTAAGAAGTATGCCCTTTAGGACGTGATTAAGTCATGAGCAAGGACACTTATGAGTGAAAACAGTGCCTTATAAAATATGTGTGAGAGAGCTGTTGGCCTTCTGTTGCATGGGGACACAGGAGAAGGTGCCAACTTGGAAGCAGACAGCAGCCTTCACCAGATACCGAATCTGCTGACACCATGACCTTAGACTACTACTCAACCTGCAGAACTGTGAGAAATAGATGTTGCTCCATATGAATTACTCCATGTGAAATATTTTGTGATAGCAGCAGGAATGCACTGGGGCATGGTGCAGAGTAAAAGGCAACATCTCAAACTGTGGTCTCTCAGTAATGAAATCATTGGTTGTTTTGTTTCTTGTCAATAAATATTATAGGTCCTATGTGAAAATTTGTAGGACAACAAAATGTGTGAAGAAGTAAATTATAGTCTTATAAAACCTGGACTGGATCATTCTACACTTCCAATTACTAATCTGAGCTCAAAATAGACATAGAGGGAAAGGAGAATGATATATTATTCTTAAGCTTGTAATTCATCTGTCTTTATTTTCTTATGTGTTAACAATATTTTGGTTGACTCCGTGAAACACATTGAGTAAAAATAGTTATGTGAAATGCTCAGTTTCATAAAATTGGCATCACATTGTAAATTCATTTTTATAATCCCCCTTTTCACTTAAATTTCTATTTGAGCATTTTCCATGTCATTAAACATTATTTGAAAATACAGTTTTAATGGCTTCATAATAGACTATTGCGAGGAAATACCATCATATATTTAACTAATCTCCTATTGTTAGGCATTTAAACTGCACCCAATTTCTTCATTATTGGAAAAAAAAAATAATCTATAACCTTGTATGTAAGTCTATGGCTATATATTTCCAATTTTTTACTTCTTTGAGATGAATTTCTTGGGATAGAATTTCTACATCAAAATTTATAAATATTTCTAAATCTTTTGAATGTATTGCCAACTTGCTTTCACAAATGGGCATACACATTTTGGGTTGTTTCTTTCAAAGTATCAATTCTCAATCCCCCCCCCCCAAAAAAAAAACAGTACTTTTGAAACTTGCTGTTCTTCCTTGTTCAATGATTCAGATATTCAAGAGACTACAACTCACATAGTCCACTTAATTACTTATTTAGCTGACTTGTCATCATAAGAGAGTACAAAATGTGCTAGTAGCTAAAAATTCCAATAGTTTAGCATTTCTGCTGGATTATTAAAATAATCTCACCCATTCAAAAGGTCTCACTTAAAAGCAAGAGTCTACACCTCTGGCTGGGTGACTCCATTCAATTAGAAATACGTTTGTACATTTTTAAGTAGATGCTTCAAGCAGAACACTTCATCATTGACTGGAGGGGAAGAACTGCCAACTATTGGTGCTTATTTAAATGTTGAAGGTGAGCCTCAGAGAAGGTTTCCAAGGATGACAACTAAAATACCTGGGAGAGCTGTGATTCAGACTCAGGTCTGTCTGTCTGAGAGCCTCTGTGAAGTCCTTTGTGCCATCTGTGATGTCTACTTCATAGACTTCTGGATTTGGTAATAAAAGAACAGACTTTGTTAGTGGGTCCCAAGCATTTGCTTTTCAAATGGGTTGGAATGGAAGGATTTCTTCCTTCCTCCTTTATCCTTCATGAATTCCCCCACTTTATTCAGCATCCTCTATGTGCCAGATCTGCAAATTTCTGTTCTTCAAGACCTGAATTTAAAACTCAATAAGTCTGAGATTATTTTTGGTCAGGAAATACTGAATTCCCTACATTTACTGTGTCAGAAAGTGCGACATACAAAGAAAGAGGCCAAGCCCATTTAAGTCCCAGGGGCTGATGGTGTCAAACTTGACGTGCTCAAGGCTCTGAATCTCTAAATTAATGCAGTCAACACTCTGAAGAGCTTTTCCTGTTGTCATTTGTCAGGCCTCAGATTTTCCCCCATTTGCTTCTCTCCTGAGATATTTTTGCCTACAACTATATTGTTCAGAGTGTTTAGGAAAAAAGACAGCGTCAAGAATTGCCATGTACCAAAAAAAATAAGAGTGAGAGCAAATGGAGAAAAATGGGGCTGACTCTGAAGGAAACCACACTCCAGGTGACAGTGATTTGTATCCAGAAATACCTAAAAGGCCCTCTAGTGATTCTAAATACTTAAGAGCATATTAATTTCCTTCTAGAAGAAACCAAAATTACTCAGTAATCTAATTCATATTGAACAAGGAAGGCAGTCACTTATATACACACACATATACATCAACTCACTGGCTTAAGTATGCCTTTTCCCATGTCCTTGAAATCGAAGGGTTCAAAATCTGTTTCTACAACAGGAAATGGGGCCATAACCTTGGATTATTGTTAGGTTGGCCTTAGGCTTCTGTGAAGGTCAACTGATCTATCAAGGAGTTGTAGCCAGATTGTCTGTGTCAGAATATCTTCTTTTAGAGAAGCCCACAAATATCTACCTTGCAAACTTCGTGTTCCCAAAACAGCAGTGGAGGCAGTAGCAGGAGAATGAGTTAAAAATAAAAAGGAATGGGTCAGAGCAACTTTTCAGAACATACTTGGGTTCCTTCTCTCTGTCTTTCCTCGATCTTTATTAATATTTTTGTCAGAGTTGGTTATAGTCTCCTGAATTATGTCAGGCATTAATTTTTTAATTAGTATCCTGGGTTTACCCAGCACAACTAGTGGTTGATTACTCACAGATCTTTTTGGCAAAATATTGTCATCTGATAAGTTTATAGGATATAAAGTTCGCACAGTATATTTTTGAGTAGCCAACACTTTTCCATATGAAAAGGAGATATCAAAAGTATGCCTACGTTAATAAGATAAAATTTGCTGGGAGAGGGGAAACTGTCTTCACCTTTTATTCAGAATGTACAGCTTTACAGCAGGGGAGACTTTTCGGTTGCTATTAAAAAACCTCTCTTATGTAGAGGATTTCCTCTCAGGTTTTTTGCAGAAACCGCCTACCTGACTTGTACAAAAGAATACTGCTCTCTAGTGGAATAAGAGGAAAGAAATCCATTACCTCATTCACTTGATTTTCTTGCATTCTTGGCTCCCGCTTAAGAGAGGCGTCTGAGCCTTATCCCAGACTTACGACATGTTATGATATATGGCTACAATTATTGTGATATTATACTGTGAAGTGGTTTTGCTCTTGTAATCAAGCAGAAATCGTTTCCCCCCTAAACCCTCGTTTGTAAATTGAAACCAGTAGGTCTCACTATCCCTTCCTTCTCGGCTGCTGCCTGTACCAACAAGAAAAAAAAAAGCCTGCTACTAATAATGATTTAATTTACACAGGAACTTGCAATAATTTAACTCACATCAGGTTAATTTGGAAGTGATTAATGGCAGCATTTATAGGGCTGGAAATTTTTAATAATGCCTTCCTTGTGGATTTATGGCGTTCCTCTAGACCACGGGCTGCCTTTTTTGTAGTACTCATCGTCTGTCTTCCCTCTGTAATCCCCATTTCGAATGCTCTTCCCTCTCTTTTCTAGTTTTGTATGTGGCACAGGTGGAGAGAAAAGTGAGGGATTTTCAATGCCCTGTTTTCTGTCACCATGGGAAGAGCCACAAAATTAGTTCACGTTTACTGTCGGGGATTCTTTAATCAGGAAATGTTCTTGCCCTGCACATCATTTTATAACAGTCCTCATTCTTGCAGGGATCATGAACCCATTTGGTAGCCTTCATCACCATATTCATACACTCTGAGCCTGCCAGCCTGCATCAGGCTGTGTGTATTTGCTGCGTGGTTTTTTACTACTGGATGGGTGCAGATGTGGGTGGAAATCAATAGTACTGTGCATTCCAAGCAGGTACAGGGATGTGCATTTCAGGGATTGCCTTATTCTTAAACCTCTGAAAAGTCGCTTTAAGTTTGTTCGTCTCCCCAACCTCTCTGATCTTGGGATTGGGAGGAAGCCCTGCTTGGCTCAGAATTTTCAGATGAAAATACCCATACATAGTTGATATGGAGTAAGCATCCATAACTGCCCCTTCAAATACCATCGCTGAAGTTTTATCTGTTTGCTGACTGGCATTAGAATTTCAGTATAAAACTGTAAGTTGCAACTTGAGGAAGGCACTCCTTGTTTCAGAGACAGTTGGGAATATAGGTGAGCTAGGGGCTTGCATACTCCAATGCCCCTGCTAAGTCGGTGAAAATGCACTGGGCTTATTCTACAGCCCGTGCTGCTGCGGGTGCTGTGTCTGCTCCAGCTCTGTGGATCATCACATATGGCTGTGAGCAGCTGAATTCAAAAACAAAAAGAAAAATCATGCTTTGTTCAAGTGAAAGTCATACTTCTTTTTTTAAAACAACATTTATTTATTTCTTTATTTGAAAGGTAGAGTTACAGAGACAGAAGAAGAGACGGAGAGACACTGAGAGAGAGACAGAGAGATCTTCCATCCATTGGTTCACTCTCCAAATGGCTGCAATGACCAGGGCTAGATCAGGCTGAAGCCAGGAGCCAGGAGCTTCTTTTGCGTCTTCCATCAAAGTGCAGGGACCCAAGGACTTGGGTTATCCTCTGCTGCTTTCCCAGTTGCGTTAGCAGGGAGCTGGGTAGGGAAGTATAGCAGTGGGGAATTGAATCTGCTCCCATATGGGACGTTGACATTGTGGGCAATGTCTTACCCTGCTGCACCACAGCACCGCCCCCCCATACTTTTTTTTAATATTTAATACTTACTTTATTGCCACCCCTCTCATCTAGAAGAATCAGTATTCTCCCTATATGCTATAATACTAGTTACACTTTCTTCTGGTATCCTGTTAGAGAGGTAGTAAAATAATGCTTGTTTGCTAATGTGCATCCTCCAAACCACAGAAACAAAGCCCAGCTTCAGTATTCTGGTCAATGGACTTGACAGTTATCATTTTTACATACTCATGAGCAAGAGAACAGTGGTGGAGGCCACTATTGAAAGTTGCCTTGTGAAGAGGTGGAAAGATATCTTCTATTAAGCTGTCTTGAACCTTGAGTCACGTCACCTCTGTGCAACTGGGTGTTTTCAGATGTAGTAACTGCTCTAGTAGACTGTAATGGTGATCAACGAAAGCAATGTAGAACTATATCTGAAAAACCATGACTGACAGCACATATTGAGGACTTCGAGTTGAAGACATGCAAGCTTTTGTGTGAACTGTTTGGTTCTTTAGTGTTTCCACCTTGCGTTTCTGCTTCAGTAAATAAATAAATAAATAAATCTATAGTTATTATTCATATTTATGAAAACTCTCCTTAAGATTTTTGACTTTACAATGGTGCAAAATCAACACATATTCAGTTATATCTCTATAGAGATGCTCCTTGGCTTAGCATGGATTGTTCTCTGTAACCTGATCTAAATTGGAAATAACACAAGTGTAGTTTCCACTGAATGGGAAGTCAGAAAATTTTAAGTTGAATCAACATAACTTGGGTACCATCTGTCCTTTTAATTGTAGATCCCAATCTTTTCCTAGTCTAACAACATGCAGTCTAAATCTCTCCAGTGATGTGGGACAACAGAAGAATATGCATTCATGGTCAGCTCTGTGATCATGAAGGGAGACGACTACTGCTATACAGTGTTCTGTGTTGTGATGCTATGATGGTTTCAGTTAGACTACTATAATGTATTTTTTAGCTTGTAATATTTTCAACTTTTGATGAGTTTATTATGATGTCACCTCATGATGTCACCTTTGCTTAGGACTGTTCTAAAGGCTGGGAATAAGGCTCCTACTCTATACTTAGCATGTAAGGAAAAAATTCAATAGATTATAAATGGAATAAAAATGAGCCAGTAATAAGGATAAGGGTAGTACACGATAAGCACTCTTTTCGATTCAGTATATTCAGTAAGTACACCATAAATCCCAGGTGGGATGATAATAATAGCAATGATGGTTATAATAATGCCATTGTTATTGATTATAAGGATGATGACAACAAAAATTGATGTGTATGGAGAAGAAATTATTTATATGATAACAGGGAAATTTTAGTTTGAAGTATTATGGTGTAGTGAATAATATATTTGTCTTTAAAATTGATATCATCTAAAACTTTGTTTTATACCTTTGCAAACCAGTGGTTAAGAAGATTTTACTGGCCGGCGCCGTGGCTCAACAGGCTAATCCTCTGCCTTGCGGCGCCGGCACACCGGGTTCTAGTCCCGGTCGGGGCACCGGATTCTGTCCCGGTTGCCCCTCTTCCAGGCCAGCCCTCTGCTGTGGCCCGGGAGTGCAGTGGAGGATGGCCCACGTGCATGGGCCCTGCACCCCATGGGAGACCAGGAAAAAGCACCTAGCACCTGGCTCCTGCCATCGGATGAGCGTGGTGCACCAGCCACAGCGCGCCGTCTGCGGCAGCCATTGGAGGGTGAACCAACGGCAAAAGGAAGACCTTTCTCTCTGTCTCTCTCTCTCACTGTCCACTCTCTGCCTGTCAAAAAAAAAAAAAAAGAATATTTTACTACTATAGTTTTAATAATCTGTGATTACTTTAAAATTTACTGTATATGGGTGGAATGGTTGTTTTTTGTATCCAATTACTTTTATAGCCATTGTCTGTATTCCCACAAAACTAGAGTCTTTTTGCTATTTACTTGTTAGCTTCTTATTCAATGAAGTGTTAAGCCTTTTAACTGTAATTCAAATTTTAAAAATTTTATATTATCTCAAACAAAAGAGGGAAGAGGAGAAAGAATGAGGGTGGGAGTTAGTCATATTTTGATGCTGAGCAAGACACTAAATTCTCTGAGCCTACATTTTCTAAGGAGATCTCACTAAAGCATGGACAACTGCTATAGTACTTATGACGTCTTGTATATTCTGGGAAAATATCAGCTCGTTCTTCCTTCTTTCTTCAATGAGAGGTTGTCAAGGGAATGTGAGGTATGGCAATGTAGTCAGCATATCTATCCAGAGTTCTGTCAAGCACAGACCACACTTTCAGTTTCCCCAAAGGAGTCAATCCAACACTCACCCTATTCTCCCCATCTAACTCAAAGTCCAAGTGCCAAAGGAAGTGTATGATCCTTATCATCATTCTTCTCCAGGTCCAGTTGCCTAATATCTAAAAGAACAAGGTACCATCAATGTTCCATACATTTACCACTAAATAAGAACGGGGCAGGGGCAGGTTTTGTGGTACAGGGGTTTAAGCTGCTACTTGGGACACTCACATCCCATTTTGGAGCACCTGGATAGAGGTCTGCCTCCACTTGCACTCTAGCTGCCTCCTAATGCCAGCCTGGGAGGCAGCAGATGACCCAAGAGCTTGAGCCCTAAACACACAGAAGACCTAGATGGAAAGCCTGACTCTTGGCTTCAGTCTGGCCCAGTCCCAACTGTTGTGGCCATTTAGTGAGTGGAAAAACAGATGGAAGATTTCTCTCTTCTGTCTCTCCCTCTCTCTACTTCTGTCTCTCTTCCTCTCCTTCTGCCACTCTTCCTTTCAAATAAAAATAATGTTTAACAAAGAATGATAAGAAAATTAAGCTATTCAGACTGAGATTTTGTTTCAAAGGGAAGATTTCAGCCATAGTAACTATGAAGCTCTACCCAAAGACATACACACACACACACACACACACACACACACACATTGTGGATTATGAGTAGATATCTCTTTTTGATTGTCCTGTCCCATTCATAGTTCTATTTGGGGCATTATCCTCCATTGTGTTATTTGAAGTGAAAATTAGGAAAATACATAACTTAGAGACTGTAAAACTTCTCCAGGCTCTTTCCTACTCATGTGGGCTATGATGAGTTATTTTTAAGTTTGACCAGAACAAATTTTTAGAATAGTGGATTAGTAGCTTCTGTAACAATACAATTTCTTCCATGATACAGAACTCTGATCCATTTCCTTGTAGACAATGCCATGCTGCTGTACCCCCTGACGATTTTGAGCTTTATTTGAGCCCTGTGATCTTGAAAAAAATGGTGATGGTTAAGAAATTCACCCACCTTATGGTTTGGCAGAAAGAGTGAAGACATAAAAACACTCATGCAAATGGATGGCACCCTTATTTACTTATTGTAAGGAAGAGACAGACTTTCCAAATTCACATGTTCATCCACAAATGATTAGCTGAATTGTTAATCTCCACTGACCAATCTTAATAACATTCACACTAACTTGACCACCAAGGTTTAGTCAGGGTCCTTTCCTTCCTGCAGATCTCTGAACTTTGTCCTGGCTGCAAGCTGCAGCAAGCACGAAAATGCCTAACAACTCTCCGAACCAGCCCCTAGGAGACCTGACTACAGAGAACACCTTCTGCCCCGCAATCCAATCACATACCATGCTCAGCCCTTTCCTTCATACCAGGCTCTTTCCAGCCTGTTTACTCCTCCTTGTAACAGAAAAGGCCCTTTCTGCTTTATCTTTGCATGTCTTTGATTGGTGTATTCTCCTTCTTGCAATTGTCTTTTAGAATAAGGTCCTGCTTCACTATCTTGGATTCATTTTTTTTTTTTTTTTTACAGGCAGAGTGGACAGTGAGAGAGAGAGACAGAGAGAAAGGTCTTCCTTTTGCCGTTGGTTCACCCTCCAATGGCCGCCGCGGCCGGTGCGCTGCGGCCGGCGCACCGCGCTCGTCCGATGGCAGGAGCCAGGAGCCAGGTGCTTTTCCTGGTCTCCCCATGGGGTGCAGGGCCCAAGCACCTGGGCCATCCTCCACTGCACTCCCGGGCCACAGCAGAGGGCTGGCCTGGAAGAGGGGCAACCGGGACAGAATCCGGCGCCCCAACCGGGACTAGAACCCGGTGTGCCGGCGCCGCAAGGCGGAGGATTAGCCTGTTGAGCCACGGCGCCGGCCTTGGATTCATTTTTTACTCATGAAGTTCTTTCCTAGGCAATGTTATAAACTTATTTCCTTGTTTTCTCATTTCCATTCCTCACTATTACTTATGGGTTTTCAATTTGGTTATCATCAGTAATAATAGGTCTGGATGCTATTTTGGTTATAAGTGTGTTATCCAACTAGAAGTAGTTCTAGGAAAATTGAAAATGCCATGTAAGTCAACACCCAGTTCATTTCTGAATCTGAGCTTGAACTATCAACTAAGTATCACATTAAATTCTTTTACACAGCTTCATTCACACCTCCTACAAGATGCCCCTGAAATGGAAAATGAAATGGCAAGTTAGAATTCACTTTTATGAGCTACTGTGAATAGCACTATAACTTAAAGAGTGAAGAAAATTCTTGGGATAAAACCATATATACACATACATACATGTTATGAGAGTACTCCAAAATTATTGGAAAATAAAGTGAAGTTAAAGAGGTTACTCTAGTGTAAAAAAATTTGCAATCTATGCATTATTTTTTCATAATACACATTTCCATGAAGTTTCTGAAGACCTATCATATGTACGGATTTCAATCTTTTGGCATCCAAATAAACTTGTTGGTTAAATTGCATTTTCCACAAACTTTTAAAAGTACATTAGTATGCATACATGTATATACACACATGCACAAAGAGAAAATATTAATAACCCACTTACTTCTAAAACATCATCTGAACTGCTCAAAGTAAAAAGTGATCAAGAATAAAAAAATCTATGCATCATGCAATAGAGCAGGAAAGAATCAAAATGTCATATCCAAAAGCATGGATTAAGAAAATGTATTTAGCTTCGACTGTCTGAGAAGCACAGAGAAGAGGGGAACTGGTTTGATTGCATAGTTATCAATGTGTAATAAAGGTAAGCACTGGTGTGTAACAGGATGAAAGAATAAATTGGGATCTGTAACTACAGCTCCTTTTGAAGAAGTGAAACTGATAGCTGGAAGGCTCTTTGATATGTTGAACATTCAAGTTGGGGATTAAGAGATTTGAAAAAATTCGTGGAAATATTGTGTGCATTGTCAGGGATAACTGAAAGAGTAGAAGAAAGGTAACATTAGAAGTGCAGGAATTGCCTGTAGAAATACAATGAAAATATATACTCCTAGAAATGACCAAAATCATGAAGAGGACTTTCAAATGTTTTATGACTTAGAATATTACTATTCAGAAATTATACTTTAATATCTCCGGGTATCAGTGATAACTTGGTCTAACTAGCTTAAGAGGAGAGAGGAATCTTTTATCCATTCTTCATATTTGCATTTTCATACAAAGTAAATTGAACTGTATGATAAATTGTGACCTTGAAAGTAAAGCCTCTAGCACTGTGAAGACTTTCGATATCAGGACAACCTTTATAATTACCCTTAATAAAAGCCATTCATATTAACCTGTGGTTATAAATTTGAAAATCCAAAAGTATGGAGGATTTGATCATGTATAACCAACATTATTTTTATTTTAAGAAAAATTTTCTGCCTTTATCCATAAGTTTATAATTGAGGCACAATTACACACTACACAAAGAAACACTCTTCCTATTGACAGAAGTATTTGAAATCAACCAAAAAAGTAGAAATTTAAAAAAATCAATGCAATGAATCTTAGGATAAAATAAGAATATAGAGCCAATAGGGAGATGAAGAATGACTTTATAAACAATTTTCACAACCATTAACCAAAGGAAGAGGTATATACACAAACTCTTTGGAAAGACTCATTGGCAATCTCCATCATTGTATCTCATGAGGCTCTGCCCCAGAAAGGTAACGGTACATGTTATGTGAAACATGGGAAATTAACAACCACGAGATCCATAGTTTCCGCAGTTCAAGGTTAGCAGCATTATTCTAGTTTTTAATATTCACATTCTTTATAATGAGTTTTGCATTTTCTTCAATTTTCTCTGGGCAGATAGATTTCAATTCCACATAACTTAATAGGGAAATTGTCTTAGGATAATAAAGGAATAAAAGGTTTCCCTTCATTTTCTTTTCTTTTTTTCCTTTCCCTATGGGAAAAATGAAGTATAATAAATTGGAAAGTGAAACTTTCACCCAAAATATAGCACAAGGTTTTTATATTGCTGTTATCGGAAGTCAGGCTCAAAATCCACCATAAAAGCAGAGTGCTCTCTGACACCCAAAAGGGCTGAGATGTCAAAGTTTGCTTAGTTCTCCTGAAGCATTTTACCTTTAACTCCTGGACTGGTTGTCAGATTGTTGTCAAGGCAGCTCAAGGAGAGCACGTAGGTTCATTTCAGGTACAGAAAGTGTGTGTGTATAAATATTCTGAACTCTCTAATCTTTTTTAAGATCTTATTTATTTTAGAGGCAGAGTTCCAGAGAGAAGGAGAGACAAAGAGATCTTCCATCTGCTAGCTCATGCCCCGAATAGCTGCAATGGCTAAAGCTGGGCTGATCCAAAGCCCTGCAGGAGCCAGGAGCTTCTTCCAGGTCTCCTGTGTGGGTACAGGGGCCCAAGGACTTGAGCCATCTTCTGGTGCTTTCTCAGGCCTTAGCAGAGAGCTGGATCAGAAGAGGAGCAGCCAGGACCTGAACCTGTGCCTGTATGGGAGACCAGTGCTGCAGCTCTGGCCCCAAACTCTATAATCTTAACATTCCTCTGCCATATTCCATAAACCAACTAAATGTCCCAAAGAGCCCCATGTTTCATGCTTCTAAACTACATTGTGTTGAATTCTAGACTGCTTTAAACCTGAAACTGATACAAATACCCATGATCATGTGGCATGCCCATGTGTTTCTGAAATGTGGTCATTATATTGTTGATGTTTGGTATCTACAAAGCTGGACCTTTGCTCACCCTCATCATAAATTGGAAATAGGAAATGAGACTATCCTTTACACATTGAAACAGTGAAATCAACAAATATCAGGAACAGAACACACAAGGGATGTCCCAGCAACCTTTCTGTGACAGCACAGCTTAGCAAATAAGTACACAGACAGCAGTCCCAGGCTTCTGGCATGTGAATTCAGATCCCTCTCACCCCCACTTCGGTGTTAATTTTGGAAAGTTATTTAATCTATTTTTTTCTGTACTTCGTCTTTAAAATGGAGATGAAAATAATAGTACCTTTACCATGGGATTGAGTGAGGCTCTCTATATTTGTTAATGTATGCAAAGTGCTTCTACGCATGCCTGGAACAAAGTAAGAGGTGAAATGTCACCTCCCTTCATGTATTGTTGTTATTATCATCCCATCACCTTTATTATTGTTATAAAAGTACTTCAAAAAGTTTAATGAAAAGGGAAGTCAGAGATAAGTTTATTTCGGTGCAAAAAATTTTGAAATACTTGTATACACAGGGGTCTTCAGAGAGTTCCTGAAAGTGTGTATTTTTTTTTTTTTTTGACAGGCAGAGAGTGGACAGTGAGAGAGAGACAGAGAGAAAGGTCTTCCTTTTGCCATTGGTTCACCCTCCAATGACGGCCGTGGCCGGCGTGCTGCGCCCGGCACACTGTGTTGATCCAAAGGCAGGAGCCAGGTTCTTCTCCTGGTCTCCCATTGGGTGCAGGGCCCAAGCACTTGGGCCATCCTCCACTGCACTCCTTGGCCATAGCAGAGAGCTGGCCTGGAAGAGGGGCAACTGGGACAGAATCTGGCACCCCGACTGGGACTAGAACCCAGTATGCCAGCGCCGCAAGGTGGAGGATTAGCCTAGTGAGCCTCGGCGCTGGCCAAAAGTGTGTATTAAGACAAAGCTATGTTGGGCCGGTGCCATGGCTTAGCGGGCTAATCCTCTGCCTTGCGGCGCCGGCACACCGGGTTCTAGTCCCGGTCCGGGCACCGGATTCTGTCCGGGTTGCCCCTCTTCCGGGCTGGCTCTCTGCTGTGGCCAGGGAGTGCAGTGGAGGATGGCCCGGGTGCTTGGGCCCTGCACCCCATGGGAGACCAGGAAAAAAGCACCTGGCACCTGGCACCTGGCTCCTGCCATCGGAAGAGCACAGTGCGCTGGCCGCCGCGTGCCGGCCGCAGCGGCCATTGGAGGGTGAACCAGCGGCAAAAGGAAGACCCTCTCTCTCGCTGTCCACTCTGTCTGTCAAAAAAAAAAAAAAAAAAGCTATGTAAGGGTTTCCCATTTTGCACCAAAATAAACCAATTTTCCAGGATTTATTTTTGTTTTTACTTTATTTTATTTTTTAACCTAGAAACCTTTTATCTAATATATACAAACTACACATTTAATATATACAAATTTAGGAATACAGTGATTCTTCACAGCCTACCCTCCCTCCTACCAACAATCCCACCCTTCTTCTTCCTCCCTCTTCTATTCCCATTCTTATTTTTTTATTTATTTGACAAATAGAGTTAGACAGTGAGAGAGAGAGAGAGAGAAAGAGAAATGTCTTCCTTCCATTGGTTCACCCCTAAAATGGCCACTATGGCCGGTGCGCTGCACCAATCCAAAGCCAGGAGCCAGGTGCTTCCTCCTGGTCTCCCCTTGTGGGTGCAGGGCCCAAGCACTTGGACCATCCTCCACTGCCTTCCCGGGCCACAGCAGAGAGCTGGACTGGAAGAAGAGCAACTGGAACTAGAACCGGTGCCCATATGGGATGCCGGTGCCACAAAATGAGCCACAGCGCCGGCCCCAAGAATTTTTCTTTCAGCTCTTAACATTCTACACTATCTCATAAGAAGAAAAAGATATCAGTGCATTTTTATTGCTCAAAACCAAATGTTTTTCCATCTATAAAAGTGAACTGGGGATAGTCATAATCCATGTTTTATACAGTTGCCCATGTGGAAAGCAGTTCCAAGGTGTAAAAGAAGATTGAATGGACTATTGTAGAGGTGGGAGCCATGATGTCTGCAGGTTGTTCTCTAGGATTCTCGTGGAATGTCAATAAATTAGTAAACTGTTGATAGTCAAGCCTACTTGGTGGGACTTCTAGATTTGTTTCCACTCCCAGAATATAATAACATCCTTCTTTTAGGAACCTACTTATTTTAACCGATCACTTATCACTTTCATCTACTAAACCCAAACATTATTTCTTTCCATAGGTTACTAATATACTTTGTTATGAGTTGGTATTCTTGGAAGGGAATGTTGAGGAAGGCAACGATTGTGATGGTGGTGCTGATACAGAACTGCTTTTAAAAGTTCATGGAAGGGGCCGATGCCATGGCATGGTGGGTAAAGCTGCCGCCTGTGGTGCCGGTATCCCATATGGGCACTTGTTTGATTCCCAGCTGCTCCACTCCTGATCCAGCTCTCTGCTATGGCCTAGGAAAGCAGTGGAAGATGAGCTAAGTCCTTGGGCCCCTGCACCCACGTGGGAGATCTGGAAGAATCTCCTGGTTCCTGTCTTTGGATGGGTGCAGCTCCTGTCATTGTGGCCAATTGGGGAGTGAACCAGCGATGGAATACCTCTCTCTCTCTCTCTCTCTCTCTCTCTCTCTCTCTCTGCTTCTCCTCTCTGTGTAACTCTGACTTTCAAATAAATAAATATTTAAAAATAAATGTTCATGGAAAATGAATTTATATCCAGAATCTGTAAAGAGCTCAAGAAATTCAACAACAACAAAACAAACTTCTAGTTAAATAATGGGTAAAGGACTTGAACAGGTATTTTTTAAAAAGATTTATTTATTTATTTGGAAGTCAGTTACACAGAGAGAGAAGGAGAGGCAGAGAGAAAAAGGTCTTTCTTCCATTGGTTCACTCCCCAATTGGCTGCAAAGGCCAGAGCTGCGCTGATCCAAAGCCAGGAGCCAGAAGCTTCCCCAAGGTCTTCCCACGCTGGTGCAGAGCCCAAGGACATATGCCATCTTCTACTGCTTTCTCAGGCCATACCAGAGAACTGGATCAGAAGTGGGGTATCAGGACTGGAACCTGCACCCATATAGGATGCCCACACTGCAGGTAGTGGCTTTACCTGCTATGCCAAAGCACCAGCCTGGAACAGGCATTTTTCAAGAGGAAATTCAGATGGCCAACAGACACATGAGAAAATGCTCAGGATCACTAGCCATCAGATAAATGTAAATCAAAAACACAATGAGGTTTTACCTCATCCCAGTTAGAATGGCTTTCATACAGAAATCAACAAACAGCAAATGTTGGAAAGGTAATCTATAGAAGTGAAAGTTACACTTTGAGATCCAATGATTTCGAACGGCTCGTCTCCATTGTTGAGGAACAGTGTTTTGTCTCTTTTTATTTTTTAGCTAATTTTTGAACTCCTTACTTAGTGCAAGGTCAATCATGAATATAATGTTAATTGAAGATAGATCTTTATAAAAATAAGAATGCGGAGGCCGGCGCTGTGACTCACTTGGTTAATCCTACACCTGCAGCATCAGCATCCTATATGGGCGCTGGTTCTAGTCCCGGTTGCTCCTCTTCCAGCCCAGCTCTCTGCTGTGGCCTGGGAGTGCAGTGGAGGATGGCCCAAGTGCTTGGGTCCTGCACCTGCTTAGGAGACCAGAAGGAAGCATCTGGCTCCTGGCTTCAGACTGGTGCAGCGTGCCGGCCGTAGCGGCCATTTTGGGGGTGAACCAACAGAAGGAAGACCTTTCTCTCTGTCTCTCTCACTGTCTAACTCTATCTGTCAAATAAAAAAAAATAAAAAAAAAGAAAGAAAAATTCTTGCAGTTTCATTTTTGAGCACTTCCCTTTAAATAACTGAGTTGCATTCCTTTCACTTACTGGTAGTAGGGGACCTTTGTCACTGGTTTTAATATCACCAAACTGGTTCAATTAATTCCAGCTGTTAGATAAAAGGTGCTAAATGCCTTTTTAGCACTTCCTTGCTTATTCATTGAAAAACTCACATAGTGATAGAGAGCAGATGCCCAATAGTTCTTAAAAGGGAAACTATTTTTCTCTTTCTATCTGACAAGTTTTAAAGAAAACATTTAATCACTTTGATTCTGCTTTCTCATCTGTAAAATGGAAGGATTTCATAACTGACAACATTTGAAGGGAATATAATCAGAACTATTCATTGTGAGAGGGCTGTATTTTGCCTCCCTTTTCCAAAAAGTCAAATATTACCAAACATATCTGTAACTCATCCAAATGAGACCAAGAGAAATGCATTCAGTCCCTTTACCTTGTTCTAAGTCTTTAGCTTTTACTTTTTAATTTTGAATGTATCTTTCAGAAAAAGAATATGATAATTAAAGTAATAATCTAATATTTATGGAGTATTTCACTCTTCTCATACACAAGGTATGACATTTAATCATCAAGGCAATAGTATGAGGTTGGCATTATTATTCCACAGAACAAATGGTAAGCCCAAGTTTTATAATAACTCATCTCATTATTTCAGAAGTCTTAAACCAGGTTTTTAACTTCTGTTCTATCCAATCCCAAAGTTCATGATGTCTTTATTGGGATTCTTCCATGAATCCTTGAATTCTGAACCACATTTTAAAGGTAAAGGACCTCCATCTCTGTCTCTGTCTCCCTCTCCCTCTCTCTCTCATATTGAAAGACGCACTATCTACATATACGTAAGTGTTGATCTAATTTACTGTGAGATGACAATGAACCAGAGAGAGAGAGAGAATCCTTGCTAAAATCAGGATCTATAAACATTTGGTATAGGGGCAACGAAATCAGGCCAGACCATAAACAAGTAAATTTGTAATATTTCTACGGGCAAGTGTTATGAAGAAAAGCAGCACAGTGATGGGTTAAAAACTGTGGAGAAGAGGAGTCTTATGAGGATAAAATAAGGAAACAGGCAGGGCAATCGCCTGCAGAAGGGCTTCGCGCACAGAGCGTGTGCAGAGGCCCTGTGGTGGGAGCATGCCTGTCACACTGCAGAACTGAAATGGGGCCAGTATGGTTGAAGTAGATTGTCAAAGCAGAGGGTGGTAGACGATGAGGTCAGAGTGTTGGATGAGATTATTTAGATGGGAATAGGCCAAATAAGAAGAGAAGTCATTGGAGAATTTGTGAAAGGAGTTACATGACCTGGCTTTCGTTGTAACATTTTTACTTTGTCATATTAGAAGAGAATAGACTGTGAACAGATTATGAATAAAACCATAGAGACTAGGAAATAATTGTAATCTCCAGTGAGATTATTTTCTTCAATCATCTTCAGGTCATTAGTTTTTTTTTTTTTTTTCATTTCATCAGTTTTTTTTTTTTTTCATTTCATCCCTAATTCATCTTCTCATTCCTGTAATACTTCCAAACCTCTAAACATTGGAGGTTTTTTATGAGATATCAAGATCTGAAGAAGGGTAGTGTTGAAGAAAGCTTGACATCTGGTCCAATGTGATGTTATGGCCACACTGGTTTCCTTACTCAATCAGAGGATAATACACACATGAGGAAAGAAGATACATGACAACCAATACTACAGAACACCACAAGTTAGTTGAGAGAGGATTAACATTTTAGTAAATGATTCTGAGGTAATCGTTTATATGCATAAAACAAAATTTAGATCTCTACCTCACACTATGTGTACAAATAAATACCAAGGAATTTGGAAAATATCCATGAAAAAACAATTTCCCTCAAAACTGGAAAATTCTTAGAAAAAATATACAAGAATATCTTTAAGATTTCAAGGTAAAGGGGTTGTTGTTGAAGCCTCCAAGCCTGAAACTGGCATCCCAAGTCAGAGCACTTACAATTGAATCCCCACTGCTCTGCCTTTGTTCCATCTTGCTGGTAACGCACCTGGGAAAGCAGTGAAAGATGGCCCAGGGACTTTGGCCCCTGCCAGCCACATATGAGCCCTGGATGGAGTCCTGAGCTCTTGGCTACCCTCAGCCCTTGAGGCCATTTGGGGAGTGAACCCCAGTTGAAAGCTCTCTCTCTGTCTCTCCTGTCTTTCTGTGTCAATGCCTTTCAAATAAATACAAATAAAATTTTAAATATTTCAAGGTATTAAAACATGCTGGCTGGCGCCGTGGCTCAACAGGCTAATCCTCTACCTGCAGCACCGGCACACCGGGTTCTAGTCCCGGTTGGGGCACCGGATTCTGTCCCGGTTGCCCCTCTTCCAGGCCAGCTCTCTGCTGTGGCCCAGGAATGCAGTGGAGCATGGCCCAAGTGCTTGGGTCCTGCACTCCATGGGAGACCAGGAGAAGCACCTGGCTCCTGCCATCGGATCAGCACAGTGCGCCGGGCGCAGCACGCCGTCCGCGGCAGCCATTGGAGGGTGAACCAATGGCAAAAGGAAGACCTTTCTCTCTGTCTCTCTCTCTCACTGTCCACTCTGCCTGTCCAAAAAAAAAAAAAAAATGCTTACATAAGATGCTGAAAGTTATAAGCCATGAAAGAAAAGGTCATCAGTTTCTCCTCTCCTCCTATGAGACTTCATTCTTTGTTACCTTACCACCCAGATTAGCAAATAGATAAGTTTGTCCTCATTCTGACACTTGGGGGATTTTGCCATTGTACAGGTAAATTGTCACAAGGAGAAATCTAGTAATGGGACCTTGTCCTCATTTTCATTAGGCACAATGGTTCAAACTACTTTGTATTAAGTAAAAGGAAAATTTCCCCAATGATTTGTCCATCAGAAATATAGCTCTTCTACACCTGACATTTAAACATGCTCAATTTTACCTATAAAATGTAGCCAGTAATACATTCCACCTACTATACAAAAATTAGAATAAAATAAGATTATATTCTTCAAATACTTTTGGTTATTTCAGGTATAACAAGGATAGTAATGATTAGTAAAATCAAGTCAGATATGTTCCAATATAGTAGAGATCTGAGGTATACATTAGGGAAACTATATTTTAAAAATTCACTTCCTTATTAGTTTTCTGGTTATTTTAGGCAAAAACAGGAAGTCTTGATTTATCAAATAAGTAGTTTTTCTTCTGCATTTCATCCTAGTAGAGGAGACAGGCAGTTAGTAGCTTGACAGATCTGTAATCTCTCTGGATAAATGCAACCACAATGATTATTCACATTAAGCCTTAGATTGTGCAGAAAAATGGAAAGCATAAGAGTGGTTTCTAAAACCTTAGACTCATGGGAGCCACAATTTTTCTCAATTGCATTTTCTTTTTTTTTTTTCTAAGGCATTCAAACTTCTTTGGAAGGAATATTGTTCTGTGCATCTGAGTGAGATAAATTGTTCATGTAAGCAGATGATCCCAGAATGCAGTGAGATGAACAACCACAAGGAAGCAAGAAAAACAATATATATGGTGGCTGTTTCTCAACAAACACACTAGCACAATAAAGAAATGAGTCATTTAGTAAGATGATTAACATAGTACATTCCAATGTTGGTGATATGACTGATACATTTTTAGATAAAATTGTTAGGTATGCATAAATCATAATTTATAGATGGACAGAGAGAAAAGGAAGAAATCAGAGCTCAAAAGAGAAAGATTGTTGAATTAATTGTAGGTAGCAATAAACCTGGGTTACAATATATCAAAGGCATATTAAAACCAGGTTTCTTACTAGCTTGCATTACAATCTAAGCATTTCTACTCTTAAATATTAGGACCCAGCGACAGGAATCTAGTGTCATGTATAGTGTGCAATATTATGTATCCTGTGACCCTGAGTAGTAATTTCTAGGAATTTTTCTCAATAGTAAGATGTATAGAGGATAATAATTTGCAATTTGAAGAAAAGAAGTTTGGCATAGTAAGTGTCGGACACTGCTTTATCCCCTTAATAGTTATTGATAGGAACACGGTTTTGTTCATGACAAATGGAAAAATGACAAAATTGGAAAAATACTAAATGCCCAGAGCCTCTCAGCTAACTGCGACCATGTGATTTATTCTAACAAATAAGATAGAAATTGGAGTCTGCATGAAGAATGAGCTATATATTTTTTCATAATAAAAAGAAAGACTTGCATGGGCTTTTGCCAAAGCAGTTAAAACGCTACCTGGGATCCCTATTTTCAAATCTGAACTCTTCTCTATTCCAGGTTCCTCCTACTGCACAGCCTGGGAGGCAACAGATGACGGCTTCAGTAATTGGGTTCCTGCCACCCCTGTGAGAGGTATGGATGGGGACCCTGCTCCTGGCTTCAGCCAGGGCCAGTCTCAGCTGTTACAACACTTGGGTAATCAACCAGTAGGTGGGAGACTGATTTTTCTCTCTCTCTCTGCCTTTCAAAAACATTTTTTAAAAAGGAACACCTGCCAGGCTGTTCGTTGCCTTTACTCTTCTTCCTCTGTGGAGCTAGTTGTAGTGTTAAAGGTGCAGAGCAGAAAATGAGAAACAATTCAACATTTCGCTTCTTCAATGACTTTTCCAAACATCTGCACCCTTATTGCTCTCTCTACCTTTAAATTTTAATTAATGAGAGAAGAGATTCAAATCTGCATTTGATTCAGTAACTATAGTCACACTTTTGTTATATGTAACTGAACAAAGCTGGCAATGGGTCACTCTGTTTCTCATTATCTTTTAGTGTGGTTCTTTTAGCAATGAAGATAAATCTGGTAGTACCAAGTTAATTTATTAGAGAAGAGTTTTCAATTATCTTTCAATCTTAATTGAAAAGGAAAGTTTTAGAGGAAAAGTGTGTTGTAAACAACTCTGTAAAACTTGTTTTACTCCCTTATAAAAGAGTAGGATAAACTTCACACTCAGGGCTTCTGTTAAGCATTATTATCTAGCTAAGATTTAATAGCATATTTTGTTGTCATCGAGTTTGGTTTATTGTTACCTTTTCATAACAGCACAGAGTTAGTGGTTTTCAAATC
This sequence comes from Sylvilagus floridanus, assembly GCA_949820135.1. Taxonomy (NCBI): domain Eukaryota; kingdom Metazoa; phylum Chordata; class Mammalia; order Lagomorpha; family Leporidae; genus Sylvilagus; species Sylvilagus floridanus. The sequence continues at coordinate 15,711,094 of OX463243.1, forward strand.
ATATAGATGACTTAAGACTTTCTTATAGCATGAATTTCAGGCATGAATTCATTTAAGAAAAAATATTAGTTAAATGCAGGAAGTTTTCAGAAAGTTCATAAAAATCTATACAAAAATTTTGTACCAAAATAAACTTATCATTTAATTCCACTTTCCCTGAACTTTTTGAAATACCCTCGTGTGAGTCAAAATAGTACATAGTGGAACACTTAAAAAGGAGGATAATAGTATGTTAATGACTGAAGTTTGGTAAATAGAATTTTCAGTGTATTAAATTCTGGTTCTAGGCCTGTAAGAATGAAACTGACACACTTTTTTGATTCTATTCCATTTGTCATTTTAAAGCAGCAGTGGCAGAATTTAACCTGTTGGTCCCATATTCTTTGTACGGAGCATTAATCAAGCTAGGAAAAGTCAAAGGCAACATTTCTTCAATTGTGAATGCAGAGTGCTTACGACCTATTATGGTATTATCTAGACTCAATAAACAAATTTTATCCTTGGTAATCCTGGGAAAATTTTTAAATGATGAACAAGAAATATTTGTACATCTTGAATTATCTTAGAACGAGAGCTTTAGAGATACTCTGCTGCTGGGGCTGGCGTTGTGGCCTAGCAGGTGAAGCTGCCGGCTGTGATGTCCACGTCCCAGAGGGATGCCAGTTCCTGTCCTGGATGCTCCAGTTCCAATCCAACTTCCTGCCAACAGCCTGGGAAAAGCAATGGAAAATGGCCCAAGTGTTTGGGCCCCTAACACCTATGTGGAAGACTAGGATGAAGCTCCTGGCTCTTGGATGTGACTTGGACCAGTACTGGTTTGTATAGACTTCTGGGAACTGAATAAGCAGATGGAAGATATCTCTCTCTCCCTCTGTTTCTCTCTCTCTCTCTCTGATTTTCAAAATAAATTAACTAAATTTTTAAATAAAAGAAAGAAAGACTTTGTTGAGCTAAAGTTGCAACTTTGTCACATAGGATCATTTATTCAAGATTGAAAGTTACTAAAACTTGATTATAATTGGTGAATATCATTGTAGAGCACTCTGACACTTGGCATGTCTTTACTCATTTGTTTTAAGCATAAAAATGGCTGCTTATATAAATGCTATTTGCTTTTGCATGTTCCCCTGGCTTGAAAAATCTGTAGTTTAGTCATTGGTTATAATGTTCCATGAAAAAGAAATCAGAGATCAAAGGTCAAATTGTGCATGAAAATCCAAAGAGCAAATATCTGCTATTGTGTAAATGAAAAGCTTAAAATAAATTCCAGAAAGTCTGATTTTTTAAGGCTTTCAAAATTCTGTAGCCATTGTAGTGCCTATGTAATTATCATAGTAAATTTCCTGTTAGAGGTTCTTAAAAAAAATTGCAAAACTATTCAGTAATTATAAACACTTTGGATAACTTTATTACAAAATGGCTTCTTCATATATAAGCTGTGTGCTTCTTCCTCTTGGTAATTCTTTTAATTCCACCTTAAAAATAAACACAAGGAAGTCCATAGTAGGGCAGTCATGGAGAAAAGAATGTAGGAAAATAGGGGCCAGCGCTGTGGTGCAGTGGGTTAACGCCCTGACATGAAGTGCTGGCATCACATATGGGCACCCGTTTGAGACCCGGCTGCTCCACTTCTGATCCAGCTCTCTGCTGTGGTCTGGAAGAGCGATGGAGGATGGCCCAAGTGCAGGTCCCTGCACCCACGTGAGAGACCTGGTAGAGGCTCCTGGCTCCTGGCTTTGGATCAATGCAGCTCTGGCTGTTGAGACCAACTGGGGAGTGAACCAGCAGATGGAGAGCCTCTCTCTGCCTCTCCTCTCTTGTGTAACTCTGACTTTCAAATAAATAAATGAATCTTTTTATAAAAAAGGGAATGTAGGAAAATAATACAAAAGATAAGGGAACAAGGTTGGAAATACACGTTCAGGAGAGAGAATGGCTGAGGAATCAGAGGAGCAGTGTGGGGGCTGGGAGCACAGGCAGGACTGGGACATGTCCATGGCTTCAGGGCTTAATGTAAAGGCACAATAGAGGACCCCATGTGGTAGCTCCCAGATTGCAGCTTTGCCATTGAAATATCCATTTGGGTAAAGGATATGCAATAAGCAAGGAAATATGAGTTGAATATGGGTTAAGGCAATACCACACCCAGACCCATCTAGGGTTCCCATTTCCACTGTGGTTTACTGAAGTTTAATCTCAAGACTGTTGGTGAAAAAGACTTAGGGCCTCTGACTGAATCCCAGCATTTCTAGCTGGCCAATATATTGCAGTTAGACTATATTCCTTGGCTATCCTGGATCAGCCCAACACAACATGACTTCATCTTCATTCCACGGGCTTCAGAGCTCTGCTGGCAGGATGTCCAAAACCTCAGAATTGGGACACACCTATATGGAAGATGGGTAGCTTGGATGGTGGCAAATGACAAGCATTGTCTTGTGGAAAAAGACTTCAGGAGTGGAAGCCAGCAAGGGAAGGGAATTTATCAGATTAGTGTGTGCTGATGTGAACCATGCAGTAACAAAAGTGCTAAGTGAGTTTTTGAACTTAGGCAAGCCCTGGAGAGACTCCTGGTCTGTGGTGTCCTAAACATAAGATACAAGTAGGAACACCACCTCTTTTATACATAAGATTTATTATCTATTCAGAAATAATATTGCCCTCCTGCATTTGAAACTGCTATAAAGTAACAATATAATTCAAACTTAGTTGGGTATGCTTGTGTGAGCGTGAATGTTGAGTGTTGAAAGAGATATTATACATGAATAGATGAGAACAGCAGGGTTTTTAAACCTTCATATTACCTAAAGAGTCATTGCTGAGTAAATGTGCTACTGCCGACTGTTGGGATGCAGAGAAAGTTTTGAATAGTTAAGCAATAATTGACACTGTCTTCAAAGAAATGAATGGCTCCCATGTTGAGACCACATATTGCTATGTTTGCTTAGAGGTTGAGTTGATGATAGGCTTTATATTATACACAGGAAAGAAATAAGAGTATCTGAAAGATGTCTCATAATAATATTATTTTTAATGCTGAGAGAGACACTGGTTTCTAAAGTGAACTTTACAGATTTTGAACTGTAGGTAAAGAAGTAGAATTGTAAGGTTTAATTGAATGACTTGATAAGAATCAAACTTATTTGGATGTGAACTTGTAGTATAGAATGTGTTCAAATAAATGTTTTAGATGAAAAAGAAGTGACAAATAGTGGTATTTTAAAAATATTTATTTGTTTATTTGAAAGGAAGATTTACAGAGAGGCAGAGAGAGAGAGAGAGAGAAAGAGCAAGAGAGAGAGAGAGAGAGAGAGAGAGAGAGAGAGAGAGAGAGAGAGGTCTTCGATCCACTGGTTCACTCCCCAGATGGCTGCAATGGCAGAGCTGCACAGAAACAAAGCCAGGAGTCAGGAGCTTTTTCCAGGTCTCCCACATGGGTGCTGGGGACCAAGCACTTGGGCCATCTTCTACTGCTTTCCCAGGCCATAGCAGAGAGCTGGATCGGAAGTGGAGCAGCTGGGACTTGAACCGATGCCCATATTGGATGCTGGCACTGCAGGCGGCAGCTTTCCACACTATGCCACAGCGCCAGCCCCAGTATATATTATATTTAAAGGAGAAAATACTGAGAATCTTGTAGTATTTGAAATTCCTTTTGAATTACAAACCACATGTTTAAAATAAAATTTTATAGTTTTTAAAGTTTGTATACTGAGAACTATAACTAATAACTAATTAATTTTGTCTTTGTGTTAGTTTTATTTTCGTTCTAAAGCTCTGTCCAAAGAGGTAAGCAAACATGGCAGTTCAAAGAAGGGCAGGGAGTTTGACTGAGTGAGATGGATAGAAGATTAGACATTGTTACCTACGTGCTGGAATATTGCCGACTGCAATTCAAATTGTTCACTAATTTTGATTTTCTGCAGATTTTACATAAGGTTAAGTGTTATGATATGCAGAAATCTTACATTCAAGAATGGCAAAATCAAGACATGGACACACTAATACAATACTAAAAATTGCATTAGCAATCACTATTGAAAGCGAAAATTAGCAACATAAATTTCCTATAGGTTAAAGCAAATCAGAGGTGAAGAGCAGTCTATAGGACCCCTAAGGAGAAAAGATGACTCCCAAAAAACTGTTTTCTATGTTTCTTAGGCATTAATCACCAGAAAAATAATAGTGGAGCAAAACTGAAGTTTCAACTTTAGATTTTTCTCTGGTAATAATATGAGTATGAAAATCTGTGCTTGGAATATTCTCGGAGAGCTCATTGACTCTGGCTCTTCTCCTGAAGATGTAATTTATTGGGTGTTGTGAATTTAATCCATCTAAAGCTCCCAAGTGTGTCACCTGTCTTTCCGTAACTCAATTTGGGCAGCTCACTCTGTGCTGAAACCAAGAAGATCCTTTTAAGCCTCTGTCATTCTCAGAACTTGATGGTGGCTCACATCCTCTTTCAAAATGGCCATATCTATTTTGGGTGCAGCTCTACCTTGCCATGTAGAGCTTTTTATAGGCAAATAGAAGTTAAGTGGGAATTTTTGGAGCAGATTCATTTTTCTAAAGTTTTTATATCCATGATATTAACATGAAAATATAATCTGTACCCAGAATGCCCTACTATTTATTCGTTCTCAGATAGGTTAAGAGAACAATTTTCTATTTACTCCAAGGGAGTCAAGTATCAAAGCAGCAGTAAATAGTAGAACGGAAGCTATTGATAATCTAGTGAAAGATGCCCTAATGAAGAGCTACCTAGCTTCAAATTTTAAAATAACTTCAATAAGGAAAATGTGAATAATTATATTAATCAAAATGTTCCAAGAAGTGTGGGTGTTACAGCACAGTGCGTTAAGCTGTCACTTGGGATGTCCTTATGCCATATATGAGTGCTCATTTGTATACCTGCTGTGTGGTTATGATCCAGCGCTCCTGCTCATATACCTGGGAGGGCAGCAGATGATGGCCTAATTGGTTAGGACCCTGCCACTCAAGTGAGACTTGGTTGGAGTACTTGGCTCCTGGCTCAGTCTGGCCCAATAACAGTTTTTGTAGCCATCTGGGGAGTGAACCAGCAAATGGAAGATATCTCTGTGTCTCTCTGTCTTCCCATGTTTCTGTCGCTCTACCTTTCAATTGAATAAATAAATCGTTTTTACTCTCTGCTGTGGCCCGGGAGTGCAGTGGAGGATGACCCAGGTCCTTGGGCCCTGCACCCGCATGGGAGACCAGGAGAGGCACCTGGCTCCTGGCTTCGGATCAGCGGGATGCGCCGGCCACAGCGGCCATTGGAGGGTGAACCAATGGCAAAGGAGGACCTTTCTCTCTGTCTCTCTCTCACTGTCCACTCTGCCTGTCAAAAAAAAGTGTTCTTTTCCTTTAAACATGTTTATTTGTTCAAAAGTCAGAGTTATGTACAGAGTGGGAAAGAGGGAGACATAGAGAAAAAGAGGTCTTCGATCCCCTGTTTCACTCCCCAAGTGGCTGCATTGGCCAGGGCTTGAGTCAGACCGACATCAGGAGCTTCATCTGGGTTTCCCACTAGGGCTGCAGGGGCCCAAGCCCTTGTTCCATCTTTCATTCCCTTTTCCAGGCCTTTAGCAGGGAGCTGGATCGGAAGTAGAGCAGCTGGGTCTTGAACTGGTGCCCACATGGAGTGTCAGGCTTGCAGTCAGCACTTTAACCTGCTGTGCCATGGCACTGGCCCCTATAAATGAATCTTTCTAAAGATTCCATGAGTCAGTGGTTTCTGTTCAGAACAATTGTTTCCCTGGACTTGTTGATTTCTCTCAGGTACCAAATCTTGGAGACTTTACCTAGCAGTTCTGTTTTCTGAGTAACCTCAGAATGCTGCTGTGTGCAAATACTGCTCACTCCTCACATTTCCACCTTCAAATTCCTTTCCCCTGACTCTCAACGGTTGCCCACTGTCTTGAAACTTACAGTTGCATTACCAAGACAGGACAGCATAAATAAAGCTTTCCTGCTGAACTCACTCAAGAAGGTGGCGAACAAATTGGTCTAATAAGGCTCACTTTGCTACATACATATTGCTTATTTTGTCACTTTTACAGGGTTTGCCCATCTTCATGGAGTTGTCTTCAACTCACATTCTTATAGATACAGAAACCTCTCCCCAGCACCACATCATGCACACACTAGGCCCACACACAAGATCCTTGATTTGAGGAAATATACTTCTCCCCCCGATTTTCTACTCTAGTTCCAAGGAATCAGTTGCTGGAAATCATTTCTTCCACATACCAGTCATTCAGATGATCCCCATTCTTTAATCGTTTTAATTATGAATTGAGGCAGGAGGGAGGATGCTGCTATAGAGAAGAAGGGTCTGCTGGTCCATGGCTTCCAGAGAAATAAAAAGAACAAAGGATTTGCTAGTTGTAAGGAGTTATTTTCAAAGAAGTCTAACTCAGTGATCTCCAAGTGAATCACTCATTCAACTACCCACTTGCCAGTTCTGCACCTCCTGGCCACCTTCACCTGCAGTCACAACAGCACCTTTCTGTTACAGGGCAACCCCTTGAAGTTCATGCTTGGGGGAGAATTCATTAAAACTCTAAACCTTGCAGCACAAAAAGCCTGCAGTGAGCAGTGCCCCAGAGATCTGACATCAGGCTGCCTGGAGTAAGTGCTGCACCCATGGGCTTCTCTCAATCATACATATTTCTCCCAGACTGATCTTGACAATGTTAGATTCTGGCCTTGAGTAATTCTCCAAATATCTCTGCCTTTTTGTGCCTCATATAATGATGCAATATTTTACTTATTTATTAAACACTAAGAGATAATTTTTACTTATATTCTTAACATCATTGGGAATTCATCCATTAGCCAAATATATGTAAAATAACATTTCTCCATTATCCATATGCCAAACCTATGCCAAAAATTATCACTAAGCCAATCTGTTCTATGCTCAGCAGAGTCTTTCAAATGAGAAAATATCAATAAAAATGACAAAGTACTTAAAAGACAAATGTAGGTCCTTGGTCAGCTAATCATGTAACATCCCTTCTAATAATCTCTAAATATGTGTGAGCATTTGTTCTGTGAGATTAAGGGAACAAATTAGTTTCTTGGGGCTGATGACCTTGCATGCTGCCATGGTGGGAATACCCAACCAAGACACAAGACGCCTTCAAAAAGTTCATGGAAAACTAGCATTATGTGTTGCTTATTTTTGTGTAAAAAATTGAAATCCATGGATAGCTGTTTCATAATATGCATTCTCCATTAACTCTTTGAAGATCCTTCAAATATTAGTGCTAGTGAGGGTTCTAGCTTTTGTTTCCCTCTTTTCCTGGGTGTTCTCTTTATTTTGAACCTGTGCTGGGCAGGATCCAGAAATGGTCTCCAGGATTCCCATTGCCTGGTGTCTATGCCTTGTCCAATCCTCATGAGTGAAGATGGCCTGCGAGTACACTGACATATAGTTTCTATCATATCATGAGGTCATATGGGAAATGGGAGATTATGTGGAGTGGGCTTGATAAGCAGGTGAATCTTCTAAAAGCTGGGCATTTTCTCTGGCCATGAAAGAAGGGGTCAAAGAGACATTTTCAATCTCATGTGGGAGAAAGCAAACATCCATGCTGTGAACTGTGGGGCCCCACAGCAAGGGACTGCAGCCAGTCATTAGGAACTAGGAGGGATCACCAGCTGACGATAGCAAAGAAATGAACGTTTCAGTGTTAAAACTGCAAGTGACTGAGTTTTGCCAATAACTGATGATCTTGGAAGAGGATCCTGAGGCCCTGGTTAGATCACATATACTGCAGTTTCAGCCAGGGGAGAACTGAGCAGAGAATCTAGTCATACAGTATTTTAATTTCTGAGCTAGAGACACTATGAGATAACAATTCTGTACTGTTTTAAACTGCCATATTTGCAGTAATATGTTACACCACAACAGAAAACTAACCCAGGAGGACACAAATTTACATTTTTACAATTTTGTAAATAGTCATGTGTAGGAAATTGAATTAGCTAGAAACTAGGGATGTCTCAGCAGTCTTTATGGATCTATGTTTGAAAAGTCCTTATCTGGATGCTTCATCATCTGAGTCAAACATTTCATTAGAACCTCAGAGAATACAAAGTTCAACAGGGATTGAGCCAGGAAGTTTTTATGGTCCATTTTCTACAATGTTTGTACTAGATAAAGTCTACAGTTCCTTTCAACCCAAAAATACAGGATGATATTGTAATATTTATGAGATTTGTGTAGTTAATTCTAATATGGCTTAACTACAAATATGTACAAATAAAGGATGGGTTTGTAGTCTGAGAATGGAGTGTGTAGAATTAATGCTTTGGAAAGCCAAGACTCCGTGAAAAAAAAATATCCTACAAGGAGGATCTCTGTGAGACCTCAGAGGAAAGAAAGGGTCATCATAGAAGGAGACCTCTTCTCTGAAGGGAGGAGAGAACTTCCACTTTGCTTATGGCCGTGTCCAAATACCAATGGAGTCTATGGTCACAAAAGGCTTCCATAGCCGTGGAAGCCCATGGCAAGAGCCTTGGGTGATCACTGATGTCATAAATTAGAGTGTAAAGGAACAACAGAAGTCATTGTGCACTTACTCGCCATGTAGGACCTCTGTCCCTAATGAATTGTAAAATGAGAATCCACTGTAAATTCTCTCCCCAAACTATACTCTATATGTTGTGTGTGTGGGGGGGTGCAAATTGATGAAATCTATGATTAGCATGGAGTTGGTCCTCTGTATATAAAGTCATACTAAAAATGAACCATAATGAAGAAGGAGATGGGAGAGGGAGAGGGAGGTGGGATGGGAGCTGGGTGGGTGGTATAGGGGATAGAACCACTATATTCCTAAAGTTGTATCTATGTAAAAATGCATTCATTAAAAAAGAATTAATGTTTATTTGTGCTTATTATTTACCAGTTATTGTGTTCATTACATGTCTTAATTCATGTAAACTTTAAAATATCACTGTAGGATGGATGCTATTCTTGTGTTCATTCATAGATGACAAAACAAACATTTGAATGTATTATAAAAATGATCAGAATCTCCCACCCCATAAGAGGAGAGTTGCTTATTTCAAAGTACAGGTATTTTTACTATATATCTAGAAAAACTTATAAAATATATAGAACAGAGTTTAAATGTAATATAATGATGGTTGTTTAACTTATTGGTAAGACTCCATTTGTAATAATGTTCTTAGTTCAGTCCTAGCTTTGCTCCCAATGTCAGCTTTCTGGTCTTGCAGACCCTGACAAGAAACAGTAATGGCTCAAGTACCTGGATCCTTGCCACCCATGTGGGAGATCTAAATTGAGTTCCAGGCTTCTGGTTTCAAACTGGCCCAGCTCTGGCCATTAGGGGCATTTGGTTAATGAACCAGTGGACCAGTGAATGGGAGATTCATTCTCTCTCTCTTTCTCTCTCTCTCTCAATGGTTCTCAAATAAATAAATGTATATATTATAAATGTAATATTATGAAACATCTGTTTACAGAGAAAACTATGCTCCTCTTATTTCAATATATCATGGCTTAAAACCACATACAATGAACATGATAAATAATTTCCTTAATTGTAATATTTATAAAAAAGTTTTTATATGGAATGTTATTCTACTCCCACTTTAATATATAATGACTTATAATCATACAAAGTGAATGAGATAAATGAATATGTAAACCTCAGAAATAAATAATTTTAATTTTTCAAGTTCAATTCCTTCATAAATATTTTTCTACTTTTCTTCTGCTCAATTCCTACCAGTATGTACTTGGTAAATCTCTGGATACTAAAACATTTATTATTGATAATGTTTCTCCAAATATTCTAGTGTTTGTAAAAACATCTTTTTAGGATAAATATAAAAAAACAGTGCCTAGAAAATAATTTTCATCACTGAATAAAATACCTGGGAAATAATGAAGTCAGTGATTTCTAAGTGTAAATTCTGATAAGGATTTGGAATCAATAAATCATATATTTCTTCTATATTTTAAAATAGCAGCTTATAAAGATAATTTGATGGATACTATGAATTGGTGTTTAAAGGAAGTGATAGTTTTACAAATGTACATTTACTGTCTGACCTTATAAACACTGAAACAATATATGTATCACAGTGATAGAAAACAGATGTGCTGACAAAAAAAGTAGCTGTAGCATTAGTATTTGCAAATACTTGACAACTTTTCAGATCCTTATATTTCATTTAATGTAAGTAGATATGGAAGTTACACAACAGTATTATTTCTCATATCGTTTTTCAAAAAGAGACATGTAAATTAGTCAAGATGTATATTATTTGAGCTATATTTTTAGGGAATCATATAATCACCATTATCTGAATACTGCAGTATTTATGCTTAAATTGAATATTTGTTCCAGTCCTTTGAGACACTATTGGCTGGCAGCCTCTGCTTTGGAGAATGGATAAATTGGTTTTAGCTCCACTCTGGTGGTTAGGTCTGGAACCTAGGCCAGATAGTTATACTGATGTCTTTAATTATGTGGTTTTAAAAATTCTATTTTATTCTGCTCTCAGAGGACTTAATGCAATTAGCATTTAAAGTTCCTTTTTGTGTTGCTGGGGACACTTTGATCTTTGCCAGGGGATACTTTCATAGTGCTTCCTTTTGACTTTTGCTTGCAAATGTTTCCTTGAATCCTTCAGCACCCAGGCAGGGTCTGATGGCAGCCTTTATGTTTGGTGGAAGAGATAGTCATGGGCTTAGGAGCCAGGTGGAGTTTGACTTGTTCTTCTGCCTATCATCGGAAAGACTAGGGGTAGATATGTCTGTAGTGCTCACTGTTCTCACTTGTTCACAGATACAATTCTACCTTTATGCCAGGGTCAGAATAGAATTGAAGTGATTTGAATGAAACAGTTCCTGTTATATAGGAAATACTCATGAATTTAGTATAGTTATCTTATGTTGAGGTAAAGTGGTCAGGCAATATTGTACATTTCAATTTCTGTTGTATGACTGTGAGTATGTGTTTGTATGCCCACTACACTGTAATTGTTCAACATTGTAAAGAAAATCAGTAGATTACACTTGCATAACAGACCACAAGCCATGAACTTCTGTTTTATGATTGTTCTTTACTTCTGAACCCCTCTGGGATCCATGATGTACATTTTGCTGCTGCTGTAGTAGAGAGCACGCTGGTCCTTCCCTGCTGCGATCATAGGATACGTGGTTCTGCTTTTGTAAACCCCGTTCTGGAATATTGAAAAAGCCAGCCTTTCATGAACTTGTCTGCAAAATCAAGTCCCATTTATTATATTATTTTACGGGAAAATTTCTAACTCCATTTTTGACATAGGACAAATGTACAAAATCACCTGTATTTAAAGCCATTCTATTTGCATGTATACACACATTTTAAAAACTTAATATATACCCAGAAGCACTATATTAAAAAGATAGGAAAATCTAGGAATAACGAAAGGAAAATTAAAGCTGTATACTTAAAAGTATATAGCTTTTTCTAAAAATTTATTTATTTGAAAGGCAGAGTTATGGAGAGGCAAAGGCAGAGCGAGAGAGAGAGAGAGAGAGAGGTCTTCCATCAGTTGATTCTCTCCCCAAATGTCCACAACTTCCAGAGCTTAGCCAGTGTGAGCCAGGAGATGCTTCTGGGTCTCCCATGTGGGTGCAGGGGCCCAAGGACTTGGACCATCTTCTACGGCTTTCCCAGGCCATACCAGAGAGCTGAATTGGAAGTGGAGAAGTTAGGACATGAACTGGTGCCCGTATGGGATGTCAGCATTGCAGGTTGCACCTCTACCCACTACGCCACAGCGTCAGCCTCCCAGATATAATGTTTTGACCAGAAAACATAAGATAAGTTCTCTTTTTATTTAGCATGTTGTGTTTTCTTTATTGTTGTCTTAAGTACATGCTATATGTCATAGCTCAATGTTGTAGTAGATTAGAAACTTTTTGTCATTTAAACAAAACATGAACCCTGGATTTTTAGATTATGGAAATTATGGTGATGCTCATATATATATATATATATATATATATATATATATTTACAAAGTAAATGTTTCTTAAATCACTTTTTAAATTTTATTTTATTTTTCTAATTTAAAAAAAAATTTTTTAATTTTTGACAGGCAGAGTGGACAGTGAGAGAGAGAGACAGAGAGAAAGGTCTTCCTTTGCCGTTGGTTCACCCTCAAATGGCCACCACCGCCAGCGCTGCGGCTGGCGCACCGCGCTCATCCGATGGCAGGAGCCAGGTGCTAGGTGCTTTTTCCTGGTCTCCCATGGGGTGCAGGGCCCAAGCACTTGGGCCATCCTCCACTGCACTCCCTGGCCACAGCAGAGAGCTGGCCTGGAAGAGGGGCAACCGGGACAGAATCCGGCACTATTTTTCAAATTTAATCTCCAACATGTTGGTTTAACTCAGTCTATCTAAAAATGGAGGTAATATGTGAAAGACTATTCACAGCATGTTACATAAGCAGAAGGCCAAAAGAGAATGAAGAAATCGGGTTACTCCACAGAGGTAAATGTGAAAAAAAAAAAAAAAAACCACTGAGTTCAGGCAAAGAGGATACACACTGGAAAACAGCCTACGTTGAAGGGCAGGTTACTGGCATTGCAAACTCAGCTAGCATCCTGCACCTCAGTCTACAGCTGTTTCGGTATTGTCATCTGTGCTCTGAGAGATTAATTCAGCAACTCTTAGTCTTTCAGTTCTATCAACTACATACACAAGCACACTTTGTGTAGCACTATTATATTCACTATGGCTAAGAAATGGAAACAACCTAAATATCCATCAGTTGAGGAATGGATAAAGATAATGTGACATATACACAGTAGAATACTATTTGTTCCTGCAAAGTCAATGAAATGTTGGTATTTGCAAAATCATGAATGGAAGTGGAGGTCATTATGCTATGTTAAATAAGCAAAGTGCAGAAAGACAGGTGTTGCATGATCTCTCTCATTTGTGGAATATAAAAATGTTGATATCACAGAACTTAAGAGTATAATGGTTGTTATCAGAAACTGGAGAGTAGGGAAGAGTGGGAAACGGGAGTAGGGAAGAGTGGGAAAGTTTAATAGATGCCAAGTTATAATTATATAGGAGTAAGAAATTCTGGTGTTCTATTCCATATCAAGAAGATTATAGATAATAATCCTCTAAATTTAAAAAAAACACTAGAAGGAAGGATTTTGAATGTTTCCATCGTAAATAAATGTGTTTGAGAAGATAATGCCCTGATTTGACATTATGCAGCATGTGTATGAATGGAATCGTCATGTGGTATCCCATGGAAGTCTACATTTTTTATGTGAAAAATATAATACATTTCCAGAAATAAGATATCTGGGCTATCTCATAGAAATATTCTTAGTGTTTTGAGAAGTCTCCATACTGTTATCCATAATGGCTGTATTAATAGCATTCTCACCACCAATGTATTAGCGTTTCCTTTTCTCCACATCTTTATCAGTATTTGGTGTGTTTTAATTAACCTTATTGGTATGTTGGTATGTATTCAAAGGAAATGAAGTCAGTATATGAAAGAGATCCTTGAACTCCCATGTTTATTGCAGTTCAACTTACAATAGCAAAGATATAGAATCAATTTGTTTTTATTTTATTTATTTATTTTTTAAGTATTTTTTTATTTTATATGAGAGGCAGAGTTACAGAGAGGGATGGAGGGAGAGAGAGAGAGGTCTTCCATCTGCTGATTCATTCCCTAGATGGCTGCAAAGGCCGGAGGTGCACCAATTTGAAGCCAGAACCAGGAATTTCTTCTGGGTCTCCTACATAGGTGCAGGGGCCCAAGGATTTGGGCCATCTTCTACTGCTTTCCCAGGCCGTAGCAGAGAGCTGGGTCTGAAGTAGAGCAGATGAGACTCGAACCTGTGCCCATATGGAATGCCAGCACTGCAGGCTGTGGCTTTACCCCCTATGCCACAATGCTGAACCCCAGAATAAATTTAAATGCCCATCAATTGGTGGATTGATAAAGGAAATGTGGTGTGTGTATATATATATATATATATATTATATATTATATATTTACTGTATGTTACTCAGTCATAAAACAATAAAATCTTGACATTTGTCACAAAATGATTGGAACTGGAGAGCATAATGCTAAGTGAAGTAAGCCAGACACAAAAAGACAAATTTGTATCTTTTCTCTCATATATATATATATATATATATATATATAAAATGTATGAAATGACATATTATTTGGTACATGGCTATTTAAATGTGACATGAATACAATAAAATGTTTAAATTGTTAAGTCTAAAAATTTCTTGATGTTATATTTAAGAAATAAATAAAATATAATGCAAGCATTTAAAATTGATACCTGCTATGTCTCTTTCTTCATCCATTTGGAATGAACTGCCTACACCAACCGAGCACCTACGGCATCAACATGTGGTTATTTAGCATGTTAGCTTTTCATCTCAGGTATTTTGGAAACAAAATGGTTTTAATTGCTTGTAATATCAGTGCAGAAGATTAATGAGAAAAAATGAGTGCAACAGTTAGGTTGATTCTCTTTAGTAAAATAGAAATTAGGCTTCAATCTAGGAATTAAAAAGCTGTCTGCATCTATAGGTATGTATTTGCCTAAAAGACAATTAGATGACTTCACATTTTAAAAGTTTAAAGCAATAATAGCGGATTGCATCATTAGCTGATTAAAGAAAATGCTAACTGAAACATCACCATCAAGCATATGGACTGATCTAATTAGTTGATTACTAATTCAGATTTAGTGCTGAGTACCTTCACTTTGAACATCAATTTCAGTTTAACAGGAAGTTCTTCCTGCTTCTATGTCATCATAGAAAACAAGGCTTGGCAATTAGGCAATTAAGACAAATAAATGAATGAACATTAGATTAAGGTCTTTCCTGACATTCATTTCCGAGTGCCAAAAACTGTTGTTCATGGCGTCTTCATTACTAAACAGGAGGACACTTCTCCTACCATAATAAAATGACACTTTTCCACCAGAAAAATCTCTCCTCCATCCAATCCATAAGGTCAATTTTTGAGCACTAGTGAGTGCCTGACTCCTTGCTCTAATCCGTGGCTATGAGAACAAACAAAACACAGCATCCGTCTTTAAGTATGGCAGTGAGCTGGAGACGAATGTCACATTAGCAATGTCCTATGATTGATGGTGGAGGAAAAAAGTGGGCATCTCTGACTGCCATGGAGGAACACAGAAAAACTCACATAACCTAATGTGGCTTGGATAGCAGGCATTTGAATTTGAACAAGGGAAAATGGAAAGACTTCCTCTGCCTTTTTCACTTAATTTATGCAATGTTTTAAAGGCATATGTCATTACCTAGCACTATTTCCATTCTCATTCCCATTTTATCAAGGTTCCTTTTCTCCTTCCAAACCCCTCCCCACTTTTCTCCTCTAGACACCAATAATCCTTTCCTTTCAGTGACAATGGCCTGGAGGTCTACTGACTAATAATCTCATTAATTTTCATGATACCTTTGTGGAAAAATAATATAATAAATGGCAATTATTACTCCAATTTTACATATAGAAAAGTTGAGCCACAAAGAATGACACAAATCTGCCCAGGGTTACATAGAAAATGGAGGATCCCACAGAGTAACAAATGAAACCTCAGAATTAGATCCTCAGACAAACACTTCATATCTTACACAGTCACCTTGGGTTCATTAATAGGCTTATTATTGGAACAGAAAATGTCAGATTTCATCTAGAAATATAATTGTGTATATATTCTAGGATCCTGCAGTAAAAAAACTTAAAAATCAACATGCTAAAGATTTGAACACATCGAATTTTATGTATTTAGTTTTGTTACCTTCATTATCGTTTAGTTAAGTTGAAATATTGTGAAACAAAATATGATTCTTGCATTAAGTCTGAGTGTGTGTGCATGTGTGATGTTTTATCTGATGTTTTGTGACAGTTTGAATGCTTGACTAGTCTGTAGAGACTACTAGGAATTAGCATGACACACAAAAGGAGTCAATGTAGTCCATTTATGCCTCAGGCTGAACTAATTTTAATGTAAGCATGAATCTAATATCCATAAATAGGGAATAGTTATTAGCAAATATTGAAGTCAGAATGATGCTGGCGGTTTTGCAGCCAAGGTAAGACTTGCCTAGTTTCAGTAAGATTGTGGGTTTTCTTGCTAAGGGTGATATTCAAAAGGGTAGAGAAAATATTGACTGAATAAAACTCAGAAAAGAAGTTGGTGTCTAACAAAGCACAGACAGAAAGTTTGAACTCATTCTTTCTGATAAATGTTCATGGTTATTTGGCATAACATATATTCAACAAAGGAAATGATTTTGAGTTTTATAAAACAGGTGAAAATAGAATCTTCATACAATATATATCTATATGTTTAGAAACAATATTGCCTTCTCTTCAAGCATTAAATCAACTTGCTACTGGCTTAAAATAAAAATATAAGCATAGTCCAGGGGCCAGCGCCGTGGCTCACTTGGTTAATCCTCCACCTGGGGCACCAGCATCCCATATGGGCGCTGGTTCTAGTCCTGGTTGCTCCTCTTCCAGTCCAGCTCTCTGCTGTGGCCCGGGCAGTGGAGGTTGGCCCAAGTGCTTGGGCCCTGCACCCTCATGGGAGACCAGAAGGAAGCACCTGGCTCTTGGCTTCGGATGGGCACAGCACACCGGCTGTAGTGGCCATTTGGGGGGGTGAACCAACGGAAGGAAGACCTTTCTCTGTGTACCCCTCTCACTGTCTTTAACTCTACCTGTCCAAAAAAAAAAAAAAATAGTCCAAACAAAGTTGAATCAGAGAATATTTCAATAACATCAGGTCAATTGAAAAACTGGGCATTTAACCCCAGTGCCCTTTCATGATCCCTCAGGGATTATCCTGTTATTAAATATTGAAAGATAAATGTATTCATGGTACTTCTAGATTAGCAGAGAAATAAAGAAATAGTAAGAAAATTAATACTTCTTTAACATGTCCTATCCCTGTATCCTTTCCACAGCTTTATTGTAGGAGCCTGACACTTGTGTAAAGGTAACTGAAGGATAGCATCAGAAGAAAATCCAAACCTAGTTTGCTGTCCTGGGTTGATAACCTGTTACACATGATAACTTAGGTAAGTAACAACCTCTCATAATTTGGTCATTACAATTATAGATAACACACACATGTATTAGTCCCTTTTATGTTGCTATAAGAAAGTACCTGTAGTGTGGTAATTTGTAAAGAGGTTGATTTAGTTCACAGTCCTGGAGGTCCAAGAGCATGCCACTCACATTTGCTGACTTGCTGGGCTCTGGGGAGCTCCTCATGGTTACATCACAACATGGCAGGTGGTCTCATGCTAGGTGCTTGTGTGAGAGGGAGAAAGAGCTCATGATAAAAGAAGAAGCAAAGAAAAGAGAGACCAGGTGTGCTCTTTAATACTCATCCATTTTCGAGGTTCTAACTTGATCCACTGCCCTCATGATCTAATTACTTTTCACTAGGTTCCACGTCTTCTAGTTTTTTTTTTTTTTTTTTTTTTTTTACAGGCAGAGCGGACAGTGAGAGAGAGAGAGACAGAGAGAAAGGTCTTCCTTTTGCCGTTGGTTCACCCTCCAATGGCCGCTGCGGTCTGCGCGCTGCGGCTGGCGCACCGCGCTCGTCCGATGGCAGGAGCCAGGAGCCAGGTGCTTTTCCTGGTCTCCCCATGGGGTGCAGGGCCCAAGCACCTGGGTCATCCTCCACTGCACTCCGGGGCCACAGCAGAAGGCTGGCCTGGAAGAGGCGCAACCGGGACAGAATCCGGCGCCCCGACCGGGACTAGAACCCGGTGTGCCGGCGCCGCAAGGCGGAGGATTAGCCTGTTGAGCCACGGCGCCGGCCTTCGTCTTCTAGTTTTTTAAAGACATATTTATTTATGTGGGACTCAGTGACAGAGGGAAGGGAAAGAGATAGAGAGAAAGTGAGAGAGAGAGAGAGAGAGAGAGAGAGAGAGAGAGAGAGAGAGATCTGCAACTGCCAACAATGGGCCAGGCTGAAGCCAGCAGCCAGGAGCTTCTTTTGAGTCTCCTATGGGGGGCAGGGGGCAGGGTACAGACACTCGGGCCATTCTCTGCCACTTTTCCCAGGCTATTAGCAGGAAGACTTCGCTTCCTAAAAGTACCACCACCACTGGGGCTGGCATTTGATGACACAGAAGTTAAGTGTCATCACGCCATTATTGGAGCCCCAGTTTGAGTCCCAGGTGTGCTGCTTCTGGTCCAGCTCCTTATTAATGTGCCTGCTCCAGTCACCCATGTGGGAGACCCAGTTGAACTTCCAAGCTCCTGACTTTGGCCCTGGACCAGCCCTTGTCATTGTAGCCATTTGCAAGAGTGAACCAGTGGATAGAAGATTTCTCTCTTTCTCTCACCACTGTGGCTTTAAAATAAATAGTAAAAGCTTAAAAAAGTTTGACCACCTCAACATTGTCATACTGGAAACCAAGCTTCCAGAATGTGAATCTTTAGGTGACACTCAAACCACATCAAAGCCACAGCAAGACTTAACTATGTCATGAGATTATATCATTGAATAATACCAACTAAAACACGTCAGTAATATGCTATATCAAAATATAACGTGAAAATAATAATAATGATGAGCATGTATTAGCAAAAACTATTTAGACCTAATTTTAGCAAAGTTTCATCATACAACATTAATACACAAAAAATCTATTCTACAACTATGCACTAACAATGAACAATGCCAAAATTAAACACAAATCCACTTAAAATAGCATGGAATAATATATTTAGGAATGTATTTAATAAAAATACATAGGGAATACACTGAAAACTATAAAACATTGTTGAGAGAAATCAAAGACATAAATAAATCATTTTCCCACGTTTATAGATTATAAAGCTTATCATTTAAATGGTGATACTCCTCTGGTTGATATAAAACTATTTGCTGTATTTTTCCTGAATTATTGGGATAATCTTAAGGTTTTATATTCTTTATTTTGTTAATGTGGTAGATTATATTTATCAATTTTCATCTATTGATCCATTAAGGATAAATTTCACTTGGGCATGGTATATTATCCTTTTAATATGTTGCTGAATTGGGTTTGTTAGTATTTTTGTATCAATGTTCATATGAATATTAGTTTGTAGTTTTATTTTCTTATATTGTCTTTTTTAAAAAATATTATTTTATTTATTTGAAAGAAAACATTACAGAGAGAGGTAGAGACAGAGAGAGAGGTCT
Source organism: Sylvilagus floridanus (assembly GCA_949820135.1). Taxonomy (NCBI): domain Eukaryota; kingdom Metazoa; phylum Chordata; class Mammalia; order Lagomorpha; family Leporidae; genus Sylvilagus; species Sylvilagus floridanus. Next base: position 15,730,385 of record OX463243.1, read on the forward strand.
TCCATCCGCTAGTTCACTCCCCAGATGGCCACAACAGCCAGAGCTGCACCTATCCGAAGCCAGGAGCCAGGAGCTTCTTCCGGGTATCTCACGATGCCTCAGGACAGGGCTTTAACCTGCTGTGCCACAGTGCCAGCTCTGAAATTGTCTTAACCTGACTTTGTAGTAATGTAATGCTAGCCTAATAGAATGAATTGCTAAATAGCTTCTCCTTTGCAATTGCCTAGAACAATTTCAGGAAGATTAGCATTGCTTCTGCTTTGAGAGTTTGACAGAACTCACCACTGAGGCTGACAGGTCTAGACTTTATCAGGAGATTTTTGATTTCTGATTTCATCTTACTTTTAGTGATTGACATATTCAGGTTTTCTATTTCTTTGTGATTCAGTCTGGGTAGGTTTTGCATTTCTTGGAATTTGTCTGTTTCATCTATATTATCCAATTTGTTGGTATATAATTGCCCATAATATTTTCCTGCAATCCTTTTATTTGTGTAGAATTAGTACCAGCAATCTCACTTTCTTTTCTGATTTTACTAACTTAAGTCTTCTTTCATGTGTTGTTAGTACATCTTTTCAAAACTAAAAAGATCAATTTTGATTTCATTGATTTTATCATTCATTTTTCTAAAATATATTTCACTTTCAGCTATTGTAATCTGTATTTCCTTCTTTTCAATTTTAATTTTTATTTATATAAAGTGAACAAATTTCATGTATTTCATATATAGAGATTTAAGAGCATAATGACACTTCTCACCCTATCTTCCTTTCACCTTCCTTTATTTTTTCTGTTAATTTTTACAATGACATGCCTCCAGTTTATTTTATAATAATGAGCTTAATCATACACCATATAAAGAATTCAACAAGTAGTAAGTAGAAAAGCCACTGTTCCTCAAGCTTAAAGACAAGGGCTCTAAACAAAAATCAAATCTCAAATACATTGCTCATACACATTCATTTTTTGTTCTCTATATATTAATTACCACAAATCAAGGAAAACATACCATATTTGTCTTTTTGGGACAAGTAGTTTGGGACAAATAGTTTCAAGTTGTATCCATTATGTTGAAACAGAAGGATTTCATTATTTGTTATAGCTAAGGACTGTTCCATAATGTGTATATGCCACATTCTCTTTATCCAGTCATCATTGATGAACATCTGGCTTGATTCTATAGTGTCTTTTCATTGGAAACTTTAAGCCATTTAAATTCAAAGTTATCATTGATAAATATTGACCTGGTTCTTTATGGGGCCGGCACTGTGGCACAGAGGGTTGATGCCCTGCCCTGGAGTGCTGGCATCCCATGTGGGCACTGGTTCTAGTCCTGGCTGCTCCTCTTTCAATCCGGCTCTCTGCTGTGGCCTGGGATGGCAGTAGAAGATGGCCCAAGTCCTTGGGCCCCTGCACCCATGTGTGAGACCCAGAGGAGTCTCCTGGCTCCTGGCTTCGGATTGGCGCAGCTCCAGCCATTGCTGCCGAATGGGGAGTGAACCATTGGATGGAAGACCTCTCTTTCTCTCTCTCTGCCTCTCCTTTCTCTATGTGTAACTCTGACTTTCAAATAAGCAAATAAATCTTTAAAAAAAAGCATAAAAAATGTTGACCTGGTTCTGTCATTTTTCCATAATTATTCCTATTGTTTGCTTTGCATTTTTTTTGTACTTTTACTGGGAGATTTTCTGCTTTCACATTCTTTTCTAATGATGACTACTTTTCTCTTTTTTTCTGTGTAGCACATCTTCAAGTATCATTTGTAAGGATGAACAAGTGGTGACAAATTCTTTCAATTTCTGTTTGTTTTAGAAGGCCTTTTTCCACTGGCATTTATGAATGAGACCTTTGCAGGATCTGGTATTCTAGATTGACAGTTTTTTCCTTTAGGACTGAGACTGTGTGTATCTATTTTCTCCTAGCCTTCGAGTTTTCTGATGGAAAAATCAGCTGTCAGTCTAATTGGAGAGCCTTTAAAGTTAATTTGATATTTCTCTTGTGTACATTTTAGAATCTTTTCTTTACGTTTTAGTGTTGAAAACTTGACTGAAATGTGTCATGGTAAAGATCTTTTCTGGTCCTGCCTATTAGGAGTATTATGTGATTCCTGTACTTGGATATCCCTTACTTTACCCAAATTAGGGAAGTTTTCTGCTATTATTTCACCAAATTGGATTTCTAATCCATTTTCTCTTTCCACACTTTCAGGAACTCCTAAGACCCATATGTTAGATCACTTGATAATACCCCACAAATTTCAACAACTGTTTTCAGTTTTTCTAATTTCTTCTTCTTTTTCTTCTCTTTTGGTCTAACTGTGATATTGCCTAAGATTTGTCTTCTAGATCAGATATTATTTCTTCTGCCTCACCAAGTCTATTGTTAAGACTTTCCACTGTATTTTTTATTTGACGTATTGCATCCTTCATTTCCAACATTTCAGATTGATTTCTCTTCAATATCTTTATCTTGGCCACGTTTTTCAACCATGTCATGTATGGATTTCTTAAATTCATGAGTTTGTTTCTCACTGTTTTTGAATAATCTTAGATCATTCTCTTGAATCCCTTTTCAGCATTTCATCAATTTCTTTATCTTCACATCTTAATAGTGAAGTGCTTTGTTCCTTTGGGCAAGCCATATTTTCTTGTTTACTCATGTTTGTTATAGATCCAAATTTAATTTTAGACATTTGTGGAACCACCTGTTGGATTGCTCCTCTTAACGCCTTTCATATTTGAAATATGCCTCTATGGATTAGTGGAGTGTCTGCTCCTTCAGTTAATATTCAAAGGCATGTGTTGGGTGGGGCCAGGGAGCTCTATTCAGTGCCCAGGTGTGGTAGTTGGGAGTGGTAGATCTCCACTATTGTCAGCAGTGGGAGAGGGTATCATCACATCAGATGGTTTGATCACTGCCTCACCTCCTCTCTGTCAAGGTGATTAATGCTTCAGATGAGCCCACAATGGTTACACAACTCACCTAAACAGGTGCATGAACCACAAAATCAATCTGTGCAATCCTCTGTGTGAGCAGAACCCTTTACCAACATGGCCCCTCCTCCCTACTCGTCACCAGAGCCCTTGTTGGGATGGGGGTCAGAGATGGGAATCGGGAAATGTGTTCCTCCTTCACAGGGTCAGGTGGGCACCCTGCCACCCACTAGTACTCCAGGCCAGGCTCAAAGTCTCCTCCTGACTGCCTGATTTTTCGGTACTGCTCTGTGGCAGTTGGGGAGGGGAAGGAAGCAAAGATACTTCTCTGCTCCAAGCTGCCATTTGCTCAGACCCCAGACAGCTCCCCAGGCTGAAATAAGTCATCAAGTGACTGTGGAATTCTCTCTCAGCTTTACCTCTCTAACCAGTGGCAGGGCACACGGCAATTTCTTCCTACCTTGACATGGGAAGACGGTCCATGCGCTGGCTGCAGCTTTGCTCAATCTACTCCTCTTTCTAGTTCTTTAAGTTGGTAGCTTTCTTGCTATTTAATATGCACATCTCTGCTTTAAATTTCCCCTATGGCAAAGCTTTATCCACAGCCCCAAATCTTGGTATGATGCATTTCCGTTTTCATTAGTATCTAAGTATTTTCTGATTTTTCTCATGATTTCTTCTTTGATCCATTGGTTGTTTAACAGTATGCTGTTTATTTCCACAAATTCGTGAATATCCCGGTTTTATATAGTTATCCAACTCCAAGTTCATTCAGTTTTGTTTAGAGAAGGTAGTCTGTATGCTGTTTGTCTTTTTAGATGAATTGAGATTTAATTTGTGGTCTAACATATGGTCTTCTCTAGAAAACGTCCCATGTGCACTAGAGAATAATGTGTATCTATTGTTGCTAAGTACAGTGTTCTGTCTGTTTTCATCTAATTGGCTTACTGTGCTGTTTAAGCCCTTTTATCTTCCTTACCTATCTTTTTAGTTCTTCTATGCATTATTGAGAGGTGGTTTTGAAGTCTCAAACAGTTATTGTAATATTGTCTATTGCTCTTTTCAATTCTGTCAGTAAATTTCTGCTTTACACATTTTAATTATGTTATTAGGTGTAGAAATGTTTATAAATCTTATATTTTGCAATATTTACACTTTCATTAATGTATGATGTCCCTTTTTCTCTCTTGCAAAATTGTTTGAGAGAGAGCGTGATCTTCCATCTGCTGGTTCAATACCCAAATGGCCACAGTGGCAGAGGCTGGGCCTGGCTGAAGCCAGGAGATTGGAGCTTCTTCTGGGTTTCCCATGGGGGTGCAGGGACCCAAGCACTCGGGCATCTTCCAGTGCTTCCCAGGAGCATTAGCAAGGAGCAGGATCAGAAGTAGAGCAACTGGGACTCAAACACGTTCCTATATGGGATGCCAGAAATGTAGGCCATAGCTATACCCCCTACGCCACAGCACCAGCCGCCTGCTGCAACATTTTAAAGGCTATTTATCTGCTATTGGTTTAGCCATCCCTGCCCTCTTTTGGTTAATGTTTTCCAGCCTTTTACTTTGAATCTATTTGTGACTCTGGCTCTAGAAAGAGTCTTTCATGGGCAGCATATAGGTGGATACAAAGGATTAAACAACAGATTAAACTAGCTAGGGTTTTTCATATAAACAGAAGCATATAATGTTTGACCTTTTGTGCTAGACATCTTTCAGATTACAAGCATGGTGTTTTCAAGATTGAGCATGCATACATATATACACATATACATACATATAAATTATTTTTATGGTTGGTAACACTTCATGGTGCAGTTTTAAAGCATTTTTTCTCCATTTATCAGTTGGATTCATCATTTGGGCTGTTTCCATTTTTGAACTATTGTTAATGCGTCTGTGAACAGTGTTGTAAAACTGTGTGAACATGTTCTTTAATTTTGGGGAGTATGTACCTAGAAGTAAAATTGGTAGGTCATGTAACTCTTTATCTTTTTAGGAACTTCTTAATGATTTTAAATGCTTTTTTTTTTTTAAGATTTATCCATTTATTTGAATGGCACAGTTAGAGAGAGGCAGAGGCAGAGAGAGAGGTCTTCCATCTGCTGGTTCACTCCCTCGATGGCCACGATGGCTGGAGCTGCACTAATCTGAAGCCAAGAGCCAGGAGTTTCTTCTAATCTCCCACATGGGTGCAGGGGCCCAAGGACTTGCACCATCTTCCACTGCTTCCCCAGGCCACAGCAGAGAGCTCGTTTGGAAGTTTCGAACTGGCAGCCGGCAGTGCAGGGGCCAGCTTTACCAACTTTTCCACAATGCAGGCCCCTCCAAATACTTCGAAGTTTCCAATTTGTCCATATACTCAAGACTTTGTATTGTCCCTCTAATTTATTTGTTGTTTTAGCAATGCTGTATGAACTTTAACCTTTGTGAATATTCCAAAAAGCAGTGAATTGTATACTTCAAGAGGATGAATTGATGTTTTCTGAATTATACATCAATAAAACAATAATAATGAATCAACATCATGCTAATGTATTCAAACCAAGAAAGACTCCAACAGTTTACTACTACACCTCTTCATTGGAGAGGAAGACAAATGTAAGCATTTAAATATTGCCCAGAAGGCAGAAATCTTTCCTCACATTAAATGATCAGTTTCCTGAGACAAATAAACACTTCAGCGATTGCAAAGGACTGATATTCCTGAGTCTGAGGCAATGCCCAGTATGGTTGGGCACAGCACTAAAAAGCTCTGAGTCACTCACAAGCAGTCTGAAATTGTGTCCCCTTTTCTCAGAGGAAGGAAGATTAAGGAAAGGGTGCAGGAAGAGTCAGCAAATGGGTAAACCAAGACTCAAGGAGCAAATACATTAGAAAATAGTCTTTCATCAAAATTTTGCTCAGAACTAACAACAGTCATAAACATAATCCACACAAAACCATACCATCCATGTATGTTCTCCTTTTCTAAAAGTATTGATTTATGTGAAAGCCAGAGTGACATAGATGGGGGAGGAGAGAGAGAGAGAGAGAGAGAGAGAGAGAGAGAGAGAGAGAGAGAAGAGAGAAATATCTTCTACACACTGGTTTACTCTCCAAATGGTTGCAACAGCCAGTGCTGGACCAGGCTGAAGCCAGAAGCCAGGAGCTGCATCCTGGTCTTCCACGTGAGTTTCTGGGGCCCAGGTACTTTGACCATTATCTGCTACCTTTGCAGGCACAAGATCAGGAAGCTGGAGCAGAAACAGAGCAGCCAGAACTTGAACTGGTACACTGACACTGGGTGCAGGCAGTACAAGTGGAATCAAATCCAGTGCTCCTCGACAGTGGCCCCAATATGTTTTCATATTACAGTTTTCTTCATAGCAGATTTAGTTGTACGTTTTCTAATTTTATATCTTCTAACATTGTCTCAAGTCCTGCAAACATATCTTTAACTTTGGGTTATTAAACTTGAGGAATAATTACACAGGTATAAAAGCTAAGGTAAAGGAAATTCATCATAATGTCCAGTTGATGAAAAATTATTTGCATTATACCTACTGGGCTTAGATGCTTATCAGAGGAAGCCTGAAGTGGAAATATCCCAAGGCTATTAATACATCATGAATTATACTATATCATATCATACTCCTGAGTCTAATATGCAGTAGTAATATTATTTTAGAGTTATGCTTTACAGAGAAATATCTACTTAGAGAAATGAACTTTTAGGTCATGTCTATATGAGCAGAAGGAGTGTGAAAAATTTTATTGTATCCGTGGGCTATCTTAATTAACATCCTGCAAGAAGTAATACCAGGTCGCTGCCCCTGGCATTGTCATAAAGATGTACCCCAGTGTAGTGAACTAATCATTTTTCCCCTTTCTTCCCAATAAGATTATAGTGTGATTACATAGTCACAGCCTAACAGATCAATTCTGTATAACAATTAGTTAAGTTAATATTAAAGGGGGGAGTATTTTACTTGGGTTCAAACAAGCTTAGTCACTATGTACATCATTAAAATTTAATATAGTACTGTGTGTAAAAAATGTCCTAGAACACAGAAGTTTCTACCTTATCTGCTTTGCCCTTCTTCCCTTCTCCCTCCCTTCTTTTCTTCCCTCCTACCTTCCTTTTATGCTTTTTCCATTCAATTACCCCCGAGCCACCTTATCATACTACTATTTATATTTTGTTGGAAACGTCAGTGCCATTTCAGACTGTCCCCTATAGGAGACACAAATTGTAATCTAAAGACTACGAAAGTCTTCAGAATGCAGTTTCAAGGAGCTAACATAGAGACACCAAGCAGGACTTCCTGTGAAAACAAAAATGCTCAAAATCTCCACTATGACTACCACCGAGCATTTGAAGTGAGAATAGTAAAATATACGGCTTGGATTTTAAATTTTATTTGTTTTCAATTTTTTCAAATTTTGTAATTTAGTGACAACCTTATAGGACAGAACTACTTTGTACTTTTTAACCTCAAATATTTGAGTCAATCCCATATATATATATATATATATATACACACACATATTTAATATGCTCTATCAACTTTTAAGACTATTAGAATTGTTTTGAGATATAACTGTTTGGAATATAAAAGTAAATCCATGCAAGATATAGCAGATGTGAATCATTGCACAGAAATACAATAAATCATGTAAGTTCTGTATTGCCTTGCAATTTCCTTTAGATTTGGTATTTTAAACATCACCATTTGCAGATAAATTGATAGTACATATGTGCTATCGTTTGTCTTAATATTCTTGGTTTTTGAAAGTTCATCAGAGTTTAAAGGAATAATCTCAGGAAGGTAGAATAATGCCAGTGAACTTGGCAGAATCTATGTAGAAATGACTTCCATTCAAAAGGACCTCCCAGGGCCAGCCCTGGTTTGGGCAGGTTTTCTCACCTGAGTTTGGCCACATCTAAATCCTTAGGAGCCTAACTTTCAACTAAAATTTTCAGAAAATACAAAGGACTGAGAAAACACTGAGTGAACAGAGAAACTTCTACCTGATAATTATTTTGGAAGCCTGCATTTTTTTAAACAATGCATGCTGCAAAACAAGGGAGAGAGAATTTAGATATGTAATCTCCCCAGCAGGCTAAAGATCTTAATTATAAAGCTCCCAAATGCTTAGACTAGACTACATCTGTCATAGATTTGGGTAGATTTCAGCCTACTTCTGTCACTGCCTCCCTCCTTGCTGTTCTTTAAATCCAAGATTTGTCTTTTAAAACAAGACATATTATCATTTTATTAGTGACTATTTTCTGTCATTAGCAATAATTCCTCAAACATTTTTAGCTGCATTGAGAAAATTTCCTCTCATCCTTGACAGCTAACAAGAAAATATCTTCTGAATCCTTTTCCTCATGCACTCCAAATAGTGCTTGTTAATAAATAGAATTCAGCAGCCAAGAGTACTATGAAGACATGTTTGAGCCATCCTCTCTCCCAGGTGCATTGTTTAGCTCTACAGAGAATTTTTGAAAAATCTAAATTGTAAATAATTTTACTTTTTACAAAGATGTATTTATTTACTTATTTATTTGAAAGGCTAAGTCACATGGAGAAAGGGATAGACAAAGGAGAGAGAGAGAGAGAGAGAGAGAGAGAGAGAGAGAGAGAGAGATCCTCCATCTGCTGAGCTACTCCCAAATTGTTGCAACAGCTGGAAATGGGCCAGGCCCAAAGCAGGAACCAGGAGCATCAAGGTATCTCATGTGAGTGGCAGGGGCCCAAGAACTTTCACTATCTTCCACTGCTTTTTCAGGTGCATTATTAGGAAGCTGGGTTGTAAGTGGAGCATTGGGACTTAAACAGGAGTTCATATGGGATACTAGAGTCACAGGCTATGGCTTAACCTGTTGCTATGCAATGCTTGCCTCTCAATATGCAATCTTATCACTTAGACTTCAGCTATCTAAAACCTTCAGAAAGAGCAAAAATCAAGAAATAAACATTTGGGGCCGGAGTTGTGGCTCACTTGGTTAATCCTCCGCCTGCAGCGCCGGCATCCCATATGGGCGCTGGTTCTAGTCCCGGCTGCTCCTCTTCCAGTCCAGCTCTCTGCTGTAGCCCGGGAAGGCAGTGGAGGTTGGCCTAAGTACTTGGGCCCCTGCACCCACATGGGAGACCAGGAAGAAGCACCTGGCTCCTGGCTTTGGATCAGTGCAGTGCCAGCCATAGTGGTCATTTGGGGAGTGAGCCAATGGAAGGCAGACCTTTCTCTCTGTCTCTCTCTCTCTCTCTCACTGTCTATAACTCTACCTGTCAAATAAATTTTTAAAAAAATTTTAAAAAAGCAAAAAAAGAGAAAGAAATGCTTACTGAAGGCCTTTTTATGTGTATGTCCTAGGCATCATGCCAAACATCCTAAATATGTTGCATGCTGAATTATATCAACAACTGTGAGGCTGATGTTATTAACACAGTTTACAGATAAAAAGAAAAAGGCTTAAATAATTGCATATGTTCTAAACCAAGCAACTCATTAATCCCAGAGTTAGAATAAAATCCCATGTTTATTTAACTCTTCAGGTCAGTAGTTAATTATTAACTAGCTAATTTTGTCTATGGCCAGGTATTCCTAAAGCTACTCAACTGATTGGGTGCTTATTAGCTGCTCTTATCTCTTGACACAGTCCTATAGAGGGCACTGGATCATTTTTTCTGGCCTCATGATGAGTAGTAATATCAGTGTTAAATTGATATATAAATGTACTTCAAAAATTCATTGAGATATGTAGACTGATGGAACAGAATAGAAACCCCAGAAATCAATCCATGTACCTATAACCAACTAATCTGTGACAAATGAGCTAAAATCAGTCCCTGGAGCAAGGATAGCCTCTTCAATAAATGGTGCCAGGAAAACTGGACCTCTGTACTCAGAAGTATTAAACAAGACCCTACATTATACCTTATACATAGATCCACTCGAAATAGATCAAGAACCTAAATCTATGGCCTGATTCTATCAACTTACTAGAGAACATTGGGAAAATGCTGCAAGACATTGACATAGGCAAAGGGTTCTTGGAAAAGACCCCAGAGTCCACAGGCAATTGAAGCCAAAATTGACAAATGCGATTATATCAAGCTGAGAAGGTTCTACACTGCAACAGAAGCACTCAACAGAGTTAAGAGGTAACCAACAGAATGGGAGAAAATATTTGCAAACTATGCAACTAATAAAGGCTTAATATACAGAATCTATGAAGAGTTAAGAAACTCAATAACAACAAAACAAACAATCCAGTTAAGAAATGGGAAAAGGACTTGAACAGGCATTTTTCAAGAGAGGAAATTCAAATGGCCAACAGACACATGAAAAAATGTTCAGGATCACTAGCCATCAGGAAAATGCAAATCAAAGCCACAGTGAAGTTTCACCTCTCCCCAGTTAGAATGCTGTCATACAGAAATCAACAAACACTAAATGCTGGCAAGGATGTAGGGGAACAGTTACACTAACCCACTGTTGGTGGAAATGTAAACTGGTGCACCCTTTGTGGAAGACAGTGTGAAGATAGTTCAGAAATCTGAAAATAGATCTACTGTAAGACCTGGCAACCCTACTCCTGGGAATTTACCCAAACAAAATGAAATCAATATATGAAAGAGAGATCTTACTTCCATGGTCATTGCAGTTCAATTCACAATAGCTAAGATATAGAATCAACCCAATGTCCATCAGCTGGTGACTGGATTAAGAAATTGTGGTTTCTATATACATTATGGAATACTACTCAATGATCAAAAAAATGAAATCCTATCTTTTGCAACAAAATGGATAAAACTGGAAGCCATTATACTTAGTGAGCTACGTCAGTTCCAAAAATACAGATACCATATATTTTTCTTGATCTGTGGTAACTAAAAGAATACCTAAAATGTACAGATGAGTGAAATTAATATTTTGAGATTTGGTGATCATTTACAACCCTTGTCTCAATTATTGAGGAACGGGTTTTTTCTTCATACTATTTGTTGAAGTCTTTATTTAGTGTAAGGTTAATCTTGTAAGTCTAAAGTAACTGAAAATATTTCTTTGTGAAAACTAAGAGTGGGAATAGGAGAAAGAGGAGGAAGAAAGGTGGGAGCATGGAGAGAAGAGAGGGTAGGGTGAGAAGTATCACTATGTTCCTAAATCTGTATATATGAAATACATGAAATTTGAATAACTTTAAGAAAAAATTTTGAAAAAATAGTTAAAGAAATTCATTGAAAATCATATTAAAAGAGAAACTTGTTCGGGCTGGTGCTGTGGTGCAGCGGGTTAACCCCCTGGCCTGAAGCACCAGCATCCCATATGGGTGCGGGTTCTAGTCCCAGCTGCTCCTCTTCCAATCCAGCTCCCTGCTATGGCCTGGGAAAGCAGTAGAAGATGGTCCAAGTCCTTGGGTCCTTGCACCTGCGTGGGAGATCTGGAAGAAGCTCTTGGCTCCTGTCTTCGGGTCAGTGCAGCTCTAGCCATTGTGGCCATTTGGGGAGTGAACCAACAGATTGAAGACCTCTCTGTCTCTACCTCTCTCTGTAACTCTGCCTGTCAAATAAATAAAAAAAAATAAATCTTTAAAAAAAAAAAGAGAAAGAGAAACTTGTTTTCTATGAACTTTTTGAAATACCCTCACATTAAATAACACCAACCTCCGCCTGGGACATCATTCACGGTTATAAAAGGAAGAAAATAGTCTGTAAACACAAATGTTTTTTTGAACATAGTAAAATTAACTAAATCCATTTCAACAGTTGGTGTAACATTTTATTACTATTAACCTACTTTTCTAAAAATGTGTTCCAAAGAAGGACAGGAAAAACTGAAGAAAAATATATCGCAAGATCTAAACTACTATTCAGATATTTTAAAGCCTAGCATTCCTTTTCATGGCATTTAAATGTTTTGTATGGTTGCTATAAGCTGGAATAGAGCTTAAAATGCTACTTGTCTTACATTTATATCTAGTGTAAGCTATTAAAATGGAAGCTTCCAGAAGACATTAAAATATATTAATTTATTAAATGTTTTGTATTCCCCGAAGTACTTGGTACTGTACTTATATGTTGCAGGAATTCAACAATGTGATTAAGATTTTATTTATATTTCAAAACAAGTGCTTCCTTAGTGTCAATTATTTGCCTATGATAAATGATAAACCTAATATAAATGATCTATATACAGTTTTATTGAGCTAAGGGAAATATGTATAACCCATAATCAAAATTATCCATAAATTTCATAAAATGGATATAGTCATTTTTGTCCTGCCATTGCTGTGAACTGTTAGCTAGTCATCAAAACTTTGGCGAGACAAAGAATTGAAAGTAATAGCTATCTTACAAGGGGACAGGGTCCAGGATTGTATTTGTAGATTTTTTTTTTTAAAAAGGACCATCTCATGTAAGATAATAAAGTTCTACCACTCTCAAAGTAAACTGTTGGTGTTCTCCTTTACAGGGATGAAAAAAATTAAAGGGTGATTGCTGCATAATGATGAATTATTTGCGAGTTCATGACGTTCTTTTCTGTGCTCTTTTTTACATTTTAAATTCTGCTGAAAAAGGCATTTATTTAAACAGATTGGAAACAGTGATGTGTCGAACACATGATACTACTGGTAACAGTGTGAGGGCTGACAGACATTCTTCTATTGGCCACCATTCCCATATTTTAACAGTAATAAAATCATGCCATGTAATCGACATTAAAATAAGTAGGAATAATTGCATTACTAGCTCAGCTATTTGAAATATTTGAAGGATAAATTTTGTAATGCCCATTAGCTACAGTTAATTGACATTTTACTCTCTAAAGGTGAATATACTCATTACTCTTACTACTGTGTAACAAATTCTCTTCAAAATGTAGTGCTTTAAAACAACACCAACTGTTGGTAATGCCAATCAAGAATTGAATTGTGGCTCTGGTGGTGGCTGTGTCTCTTGGTCTAGCATGAGGCTAGACAGTGACTTGGGTTGGAGGATGCCTTTCAGGTATGGTACCTCAAAGGGCTGGAAAATTAGTACTGGCTAAAGACGAGGCATGATGGTGCCCCTTCACATGCTCTCCACAGGGCTACTTCAATATTCTCATGGCTTGGTGTCTGGCTTCCTCTGGAACTAACCGATCTATGAGACCAAAGCAATAGTTTTAAGGCCTTATAGAACCTAATCTCAGAAATTATACATCATTGTTTCCACTTTATTTTATTGGGCACCCATGGAAAGTCCTGCTTTAGTGAGAGAAGACTCTAATACCAAGAGAAGGAGATCCCTGAGGGCCACACTGGAGGGTGATTAATACTGCAACATAGCTCTTGGAATTTTCTATGGTAATTTCTCTAAAATGGATTATTTATGTTTCTGCCAAAGAAAATTATTTCTTTTCAAAAAAAAGTGACTTTTTAAAAAGGGATGTCAAGACATGGTGAATATCTGTATAATAAGGGGCTATAGAACAAATAAAATTTCAGACAAAAATGCGGTAGAAGGGACAAGCGGTCCTTCATTCCACAGTTAAGTGATACGCCACCTCATTGCCAGGCCTTCATGGTAAAACATTATAATCAGGAGGGTGTGTAAGTGTGCCCCTCTGGTAAATACTCCTGAATTATGTTTCCATTTGTATTGATAACGTCGTCTTCTCTTTTCCCCAATAGGGAATTCTGCTTTTCAGTGTCACTCTATATGGCTTTCCTAGTTTGTGACTTCAGTTGTTTCTATTTATGATCACACTGCTAGCAATTCTCAACAGTTTCTGCTTTCACTTGAGCTAAAATCTCCAAATGCAGTTCAAGATAATTCCTTCTTAGCTGTCTAATCGAATGCCACATTTGTCGTCTTTCAGTCACCAGTTTTTTCTTGCACATGAAACAATTTAAAGTTAAGGTTATATTCATGATATCAAACAAGATTAATGTTCAGTGCATAATTTTAAGTGATAGCTTAATTATTCCACCTCCTTCCTCCCTGGCACTACCTATTTAAAATTAACTTTGTGGGCCAGCCCTGGGCATGACTTCTCAGGTTCCTCTTAGATAATAAAAATGTATTCCAGTAACATTGAGTCACCAACTCTCAACTGTTCATGTCACCAAAATGGTCAAGGCTGAACTTCATTGAAAGTCAAACCTTCCACTCTCCAACTCAACACGGTTCTACATGGGAATTTTACAGTGGAAAAGGAGGAGGAGGTAGTTCACTTCATTTCCATTTCCCCAGCCTTAGCTTCTCCCTGCTCCCCACTTGGGCAATAGATTTTTCCTGAGGGGTCATGGAGAGAGAAAGAAGAATCAGTAAGAGGCAGGGTGTTTCTTCTTGATTTGTGCTTTCTTAAACTCATGTCATGCTTCTCAGGATGAGGCCTTGTTTGAAAGCTGATTCTTTCTCAAGCAGGAAGTCATGGTCTACCCTTTTTGACAAGTATAGAGTAGCCCACCAAAGACATCCAGGCCTTAATGCAGAACCTACAGGTGTATTCCTGTTCATGCAAAAAGGGATTTTACAGATCTGATTAAGTTAAGGGTCTTGGGATAGAGAGATTATCCTGAATTACCCCAGTGAAACCAATGTCATTAAAAGGGTCCTCAGAGCAGGAAAAGTGTCAGGCACAGACAGCAATGTGACAATGACCAATGGACAGAGGAAGAACTCTTAAGATGCTATGTTGCTGACTCAAAGATGGAAAAAGAAGCCATAGCAAAGGGACTCAATTTTCCTCAAGGAGCTATGAAAGGCAAAGAAACAGATTATTCCCCTGAAGCCACCAAAAGGAACACAGCTTGATCATACCTAAATTTTAGGCCTTTAGTCTCCAGAAATGAAAAACTGTACACTTGTATTATTTTAAGCCAAAAATTTGTGGTAATTTGTTGCACCTGTGATAGGAAACTTTCACAGTCAGGAAGCACTGATCTGCAATTGCTCTGTTGCACATGACAATCCCCTCTAGAAGACTGACTAGGATTCCTCTCTTGGCCAGCCATTCCCACACCATCAGGCCTTTTATGCTGAGAGCTCCTCACTGCTGTAACAGGTGTGACAGTCCTAAGGGGACTCTAGTATTATATACCCTACAACACAACCCTTCAACCTGCAGTACAAGTTGAATGACTTCCTGACTGAAATTTTCTGCTCTGTTTGCACAGCCTAATCCAGCTATCTTCTTGCCTTTCTTCTTCTCCACTGAGGTTTTTCCTAGTCTACTGTCCCCGAACTCTATGGGACTGATAACAGCACATCTATTACCAGATTGAGGGTTAGAATAAAGAAATTCTCTCCTTCCTTACTGACAATTGCTACCTAAGAGAACTGTCTCTTCAAATCATAATTTCTCCTTCTGTTAGTTAAATTTCAGTTTAAAACAATAGCTAAGACTAATATTAGCCTATCTAGCCTCTTACTTTGGGATAGTAAAGTCCTTGTCAGCCACTTTATTGGTGATCTAACAGAAATTCAGAGGTAAATCGCCCACTGTAAAACCCTACTATGATGATTGAATTTTCAATATGGACTCATCCCATAATGAGGATAAAGAAAGTAGCACAGTTCTGAAAACAACAAGTCAAGCAAGCCTCTTCCAATGAGAAAGCAGTTTTTCATCTTCGTCTCTATCCTGAGGTTATTGCTCTTTCTTAATACATAATTTGAGAACAAGCCAATGATCTGATTTTGCAAACCACATTATATGAATGGTAGAAGCTAAAGAGAATACATTTGCCTGTCAGAGAGAAATAAAAGGACATCCCCAGGAAGGAACGGTTGACAGTTTATCTGCACAAAGGAAAGCATTTTGATAAGTAAACATACACAACAGTAGTCAGAGCTCTGTGCAAGTTAGCATTGTAGTGATGACACAGAGCCATATTGATAATGATGTCCACAGTGATGTTCATCATGATTACATGGAAGAGTCACATACAAGGGAAAAATATCAAATGCTATAGTTTAACTTTTCAAACACAACATGACATATAACATGTTAGAGACATTAAACATTTAAAAAAAGTAAAACAAGAATAATTGTGTGTTTACATCATTTGCTTTTCTACTGTGTACTAATATGATAGAATCTGAGGCAATAGTAATCATAGTTAACAATTATTAAATATATTTATATGTCAGAGATATGTATATAAACAATATCCAGGTATGATTTCATTCAGTCCCAATCACAATCTTGTTGAGGAAACTAAGGATTAGGAAGATTGGGTAACTTGATAAATGTCACAGCTAGTTAATAGTACAGACAAAATAAAAACTAGAGAACATGGTTTTATATGCCCATAACTAGGTGGACAATTAAGATGCTGCTCGGGAGGCTCATACTCCATATCAGAGTGCCTGGACTGCAGTCCCTGCTCCACTGTTGAATCTAACTTCATGGTAATGTGCTAAAGATAGCAGGTGATGGTTAAGGACTGGGTCCCTAGCACCCACACAGGAGACCCAAACTGATTTCCTGGTTCCCAGCTTCAACCCAGCCCAACCCGAGGCATTGTTGGAATTCAGAGTGAACCAGTACATGTTCACACCATGTTCCAAGTAAATAGAAAAAGAAAATTACATTCCCGTAACCACAATGCAGTGCTGTGTCACAGGTAGTAGGCACATTTTTAATGTGAGGATGTTGGAATGTGTAAACATTAAATATCATGCCCTAGGTCATATGATCAGTATGCCAGAATGAGAATTAAGACTTTCTGATTTCTTTTTTTTTTTTTTTTTTTTACAGGCAGAGTGGACAGTGAGAGAGAGAGACAGAGAGAAAGGTCTTCCTTTTGCCGTTGGTTCACCCTCCAATGGCCGCCGCGGCCGGCGCGCTGCGGCCGGCGCACCGCGCTCCTCCGATGGCAGGAGCCAGGAGCCAGGTGCTTTTCCTGGTCTCCCCATGGGGTGCAGGGCCCAAGCACCTGGGCCATCCTCCACTGCACTCCCGGGCCACAGCAGAGGGCTGGCCTGGAAGAGGGGCAACCGGGACAGAATCCGGCGCCCCGACCGGGACTAGAACCCGGTGTGCCGGCGCCGCAAGGCGGAGGATTAGCCTGTTGAGCCACGGCGCCGGCCGACTTTCTGATTTCTAGTTCACTTTTATCTTACTAATCTTACTATACATATCTCATTGATCTTTATGGAAAATGTCTGTTCCCTAACTATTTAGATATATTAAATCCTACAACATAACTGTGGCAGATAACACACTTATTAATGAAGATGTATATTTTTCTGCTTACTACATGTAATACTTTCTCATGGTGAAGTATATCATGCATCATGAGAGCATTTATTCTCAAGAGAACTACAGAATGAAAGAGTCAGATTATTGACTTTTGTTTTCCAGAATAATAATCCAGCTATGTGATAATATGAATGAAAAATATTAAAATTGTTGACCACCAAGTGTCAATTTTCCTTGTGCCTCAGAAACTAGGTAAGAAGAAATGTGAATTCTGGAACTAGGGCATCCCAAATGGTTGGGTCAAGAGGACAGGAGTAGAACCTGCTCAGCAATCACTATCTCCTGACAACAAACCTGTCTGTCAATGCAAACAGGGATCCAGGCCAGCCCTCCGTGTAAGACAGACAAGAGAGCTCACAATACCAAAGAGTTTTGAGGTTGTCTTTCAATTGCAATGTAGAAAGAACTTGCCCATGAGAACAGCCAGTACTTCTCTTATTGATCAAGAAGAATTCTGCCTGTGTCATTAGACTCTATTCAGGTCCCATTCAACTACTTGTCAATGTTAAAATCCCACATGAAATGACTGAGGAAGTTAAATGAGCTAGCACATTACAGATCCTTATCCAAGACAAAGAATATGCCTGAGATTCCCTGAGAAAAGGAGGTCATGTGGAGCGGATATACATGTCAATTCCAACCCAAACCTGCTTCCACATACACTAAAATATTAGACTGCTGTGAGACAGAGTGGAATCTATCTGAACTGTTTTCTAAAACCTGCTAGCAGGGCTGGTGCTGTGGCTTAGTGGGTAAAGTTGCCACCTGCAGCGCAGTCATCCCATATGGGCACCAGTTTGAGACTCAACTGCTCCTCTTCCAATTCAGCTCTCTGCTATGGCTTGGGGAAAGCAGTGGAGGATGGCCCAAGTCCTTGGGCCTCTGCACTCGCGTGGGAGACCTGGAAGAAGCTCCTGGCTCCTGGCTTCAGATGGATGCAGCTCCACCCATTGAGGCCAATTAGGGAGTGAACCATCGGATGAAGACCTCTCTCTCTCTCTCTCTCTCTCTCTCTCCTTCTCTCTGTGTGTGACTCTTTTCTTTTCATTTCGTTTCGTTTTGTTTTGCTTCATTTCGTTTTAAGGGAAAGAGTTTATTGGAGAAATCCTAGCAGACCAGAGGGGAGGGGCAAAGAAGGAGAAAGAGGGAGAAGGAGAGCCTAACAGAGATCAAGAGCAATCAGGGCCTGCACCGCGGCTCAATAGGCTAATCCTCCACCTGCAGCGCCGGCACCCCGGGTTCTAGTCCCGGTTGGGGCACCAGATCCTATCCTGGTTGCCCCTCTTCCAGGCCAGCTCTCTGCTGTGGCCAGGGAGTGCAGTGGAGGATGGCCCAAGTGCTTGGGCCCTGCACCTGCATGGGAGACCAGGAGAAGCATCTGGCTTCTGGCTTCAGATCAGCCTGATGCACTTGCCACGGTGGCCATTGGAGGGTGAACCAATGGCAAATGGAAGACCTTTCTCTCTGTCTCTCTCTCACTGTCCACTCTGCCTGTCAAAAAAAAAAAAAAAAGAAAAAAAAAGAGCAATCAGGAGATGGAGAGAAGTAGAGAGAGCGAGAGATTGAGAGAGAGAGAGCCTTGACTTTCAAATAAATAAATAAATCTTTAAAAAATAATAACACCCACCAGCAATGAGCATAAAATACATGAACTTGTCTCACTTCTTTGGGATGTTTTCTTCTCTATGAAATTAGAACTATGATTAAGGACTATAGCTGCTCTCTTCGCATTAATCTTACATTATTTATAATATAAGTTTCGAGGCATTTGGAACTCACTGGATGTTTCACTGAGTGGTAGCTGGATTGGAGAATTCTGAAACATATACAAAATGTACTGACTATTTAAGCTGATCGCCCCGCTGGAGAATTCTGGGACCACAACGCTAAAAGAAATCTGTAATAACATGACAGCAATCAATAAGAAGGCTACTTTCGCTAAATTGCTAATGCTTGGAGGTGGGGATCATCCTGTGAGTCCCTAACTCCCACAGCACCAGGCTCTCTGGCTGCAGGAAATTATCAGGCATCTGCACCAGCTAGTAATTGCTCAGCATCTCCTCAGCACAATGTGAGCCTCTGGTTTCTGTTTCTCCTTTGCCCTTGATCTCACATCTAGTTACTCCTCACTCACCCATTTCCAACATTATTTTTTTTAATTTTATTTTTTTGACAGGCAGAGTTAGACAGAGAGAGAGAGAGACAGAGAGAAAGGTCTTCCTTCCATTGGTTCACCCTCAAAATGGTCACTATGGCCAGCGCGCTGCCAGGAGCCAGGTGCTTCTCCTGGTCTCCCATGGGGTGCAGGGCCCAAGCACTTGGGCCATCCTCCACTGCCTTCCCGGCCACAGCAGAGAGCTGGACTGGAAGAGGAGCAACCAGGACAGAACCCGCCACCCCAACCGGGACTAGAACCCGGGGTGCCGGTGCCGCAGGCGGAGGATTAGCCAAGTAAGCCGCGCCACTGGCCTCCAACATTATTTTTTAAAGAGAAGAGGAAGGGCACTTTACAAATTATTTTTCTAAAGGCTTCTATCACAATGTTTTTGTTTTATCTTGTAATCTTGTTGTTTAACTTTTACAAAGCAATTGGGATTATGTTTGTACAGGGACTTGTCAAGAATGCCAAGAATCTTACTCTAACTGCAGGAAGCTGGGAGTCTGGGAGATGTCCTCTGACCAAAGGGCAGCTAGAGACAGTTAACATAAACAGTGGCACCAGTACATTTTCTGCCCCTTATAATTCCAGTTTTGTTCACTTTGTAAACAGCCTTTCTGCTAAATTGCAGGTCAGTCTCCATTTTTCGTTTGTGTTCTCTGACTGCAAAGTTTTCTGTTGGTCTCCAGACTTCAGGAGAGCAGTGACCAAGCTTTCATGTTCACGGAAAACGCTGCCTTAACAAGCATCATGTTAAAGTTTCAAAAGCGGGGCTGACACCATGGTGCAGTAGGTTAATCCACCTGCAGAGCTGGCATCCCATATGGTCGCCGGTTCGAGTCCCAGCTGCCCCTCTTCCAGTTCAGCTCTCTGTTATGGCCTGGGAAAGCAGTAAAAAATGGCCCAAGTCTTTGGGTGCCTGCACCCGCATGGGAGACCTGAAGATTCTCCCAGCTCCTGGCTCCAGATCAGTGCAGCTCTGGCTGTTGCAGCCATCTGGGGAGTGATCCAATGGAAGGAAGACCTTTCTCTCTGTCTCTCCTTCTCACTGTCTGTAACTCTACCTCTCAAATAAATAAATAAATAAAATCTTAAAAAAATTTAAAATATTTAAAGTTTCAAAATCTTGAATTTCATTTCTCCTTGAAACATTTGAAATGAGTTGAAGAATGGTTAACAGGAAAACCAGTTCATGTAGCAGTTAAAAGTCTTAGATGAGTATAGTCATCTAGAGTCACCTCTCCAGCTGCTTTGTAGCTATCTTCCAAAAAGGAATTAAATGAGGTGCAGAACTCTGGTGACATTTTATTTCATGTAGGCATTGCTAGTTTCAACATATACAATTTGATTAAAAGATTTGGGGCTAATCTAGTACTTCCGACAAATGGATTTGAAAGATGCAGGTACTAAGATACTCCCAAAGTATCTTAGATGTAGTGTCCACATTTGCCTCCAACTTAACACACAATATAATGTTTAAGATGGATTGGTAAAATAAGTTGATGTTTAGCATGAAAATGGCCAAGTTTTTCACCTAACATTTATTTTTAGGTTTAAATTTGAGGGCAGAGAATACTGATGCAAAAAAAAAAAAAAAGAGAGAGAGAGGTGTAATAAAGATTCCCAGGCTCCTGTATACAAAGAGAATTGAAAATGAATCTGAATGGGAATGAAAGGGGAGAGGGAGTGGGTAAGGGGGAAGGGTGGGGGGGGGTATGGGTGGGGAAGCCATTGCAATCCACAAGTTGTACCTTGGAAATTTATATTCTAAATAAGAAAAAAAAAAACATATAAATGCAATTTAAGCAAGGCAAAAAAAAAAAAAAAGATTCTCAGGGAAGGTCATAGGAGAATTAGTTCTGTGCAGGGAAAAGTGAGCATTTGTTTTAGATACTGTATCTCAGGTTAACATTCTGGGAAGCTGCTACAGCTATTGACCATTTTTAACTCTTCAGTTCTAAATGGTTTATTTCTCATTGTTATTTTTCTGATAGTTTAGTCCAGGCACCAGACATCTTTCATCCTCTGTTTGGAAGGTGCCCTGGAGAGCTCTGGAGCCAATTACATCATCATACTCCCTGCAGTGTTGCAACATAAACTTCAATTTATAAATGAGGCCATAGAGTCACCAAGAGGTCAAATGACACATCCATTCTTCATAGCGAGAGCCAGCCAAGTTTGACATTTATCCTGGAAGCCCACATTGTTACACTTCTAGCTTTACTCAAGCCCAGAAGTCCAAAACTAAACAAAATTTATTAATAATCTGAAAAATATTTCATGGAGTTCTCTAGTATCGCTAATGGAAAACTTGCAAAGAATTCAGAATTTCGTTTTGCTAAGAAGCTACAAGTTTATATAAATGTGGGAAAGTTAATAGCACATCTAATTTTTCCGGATTGAGGTGTTACAGGTGACTTTTAAGCTGAAATATTATGTTTTTATTTCAATTATTCTGATAATATTTTTCTGTAATGAAAATCTTTACCTCCTTTAAACGGATGGCATTAACATAACTCAGTTTTATCTTGATGGCTCAAGGTCATTATTATGAAAATCCACAATGATTCTCTATGTGGAAATAAAATGGGCTAAATTTTGTAGTTAAGATTAATTAGAGTTTATTTTAAAATTATTTCATTAATATTTAAGGGAAATTCAGATTTCAATATGTTATTAAAGATAGTTATCACTGGAATTCAGAATATTATTTTTTCTAAACCACTATGGAACAAATATACAGCACACAAAGGAAGAAAATAAGCAACAGAGAATCATAAAAATTCAGTTAGACAATGAAAGTTTGTGTTTTTGTTTACAAAACAAATACAAATGTTTTCTTTTTTTACTGTATAAGTAATTTACAAAACAAATGTGAATGTTTAATTTTCTATCTTAATTCAAAGACCTTGTGATTTGGTCAAAAGCAAAGTGCAAATATATGTTGCTAAATTCTAAACAGAATAAATATTCCAATTTCAATGTCCAGTGAATATTTTAAAAATGGACAAGTTACTAAACTATGATAAAATGTTTTAGCCACTGCATGTCATGGACAATTAGTGTCCCCTACACAAATCAAATCAATGATTTTAAATTTAATCAGCTCAGAGAACTAGCTGCAAATAAACCCACAACTAAATCAAGCAACTCATTTTTAACTTTATTTTCTCTGAGTTCACTTGTATATGATGTGCATGAATCATTATCCTTTCCTCCTTTCCATAAACAGAAAGGTTCATTGGAACAAAGGTTATGCCATACTGATAGCCCAGCATCATTTTTTGTTTTTGTAAGGTTGGTGCTCGGGCATAACTTGTTCAAGGACCTACTAGGCAGACTCTAGAAAGAGATTGACTTTCAGAAACCATGTCTTTTCACCTACCCATTCATACACCCTCCCTGGAATCACATGCCTCTGGATAGAATTACGTATAGTGCACAAATATCTTCATACTCTGCTCATTTCAAGAGACATTCACACAACTCTTCCTCAAACTCCCTTATCATCATCTTCAAATCCTATTCTTTTCAAGTCTCTGCACAGTTCCAAGCTATTAGCAACTGCACACAAATCAGTCCAACATCTAAGTACCTCTCAAATGAGCCAAAGTAAAGAGCCAAATATGCTGCTTGAAGTTCTGCCCATTTGGGGAATTTCCCATCACCACTGTTCTTCAGAGATAAAATTAAGTGGGGCTGAAACTGTGCAGCCACCCACTTGAAGTTGGTGCCAGAAAATCATGCAAAACCATTTTCAAACCAGGTTGAAGGTCTTTACTCTTTAGCTAACTGAGCATAAAGATAGATTATGAGAAGAGGTGAAGATTAGGAAAGCAGAGGCAATGCTGAGATGTTTTCAAAGGAATGCAGATCACGTGCTTATGTAATTTACTTGGGCGTCTTAGAACATCAGAGCCTGATTTTTCGTACACCATTTCAGTGTGATAAATTACTGCTCTGCCTACTCAACTTTATGGCCTAGAGGATTAGGTGACACTGTTTCTGATGAGCAGCTTAAATTCCTCAGTTATGTGGTGCTCCAGGATGAGGTACTAACTTCACATCAGGACACACCAACAAACTAGGAGCATTTTTGCAAAAAATACACTGAAATCTTCAAAAGAAGGCATGGCTTTACTCTAAAATCTTTGATATCTATGCTGTGGCTTTCCTACTAGGGCTTCCAAGCCTATCACATCCCTATTTATCACAGATACATCATATATTGTTGAAATTAACAAGTGATATAAGATTAAAGCAGAAAAAACATCTTGGACTTCCGTAGAACTTTCTGTCACCGTGCTCCTAATCTAATCTGGAAACCATATGCATCACACATGGAAATGCAAAAAGTGCTTTCTAAACAAAAGTGACTCACAGAGTGCTCCACTTTTTCATAGTGATAGGTTGCAAGGACGCTATTGAAGAAAAGGCCATGATAAGCTTCATATTGTTAAACTCCAAGAACTTCATTGAAGATAAGTCCTTAAATTTCCCTGAGATATACTTCTGATTTACTTAAGTCTTACTAAAGCACTTAAAATATTTGATGTTCCCTTCTAATCAGATACAAAGGTCTAATATCAAAAATATAATGGAAAATGTGACATTCTAATGTCAAGATGATCAAGGTATCAGACTAGACTACATTACAGCTGAGAGCGGAGTCACGTACATAATTATAAACTGTGTATAGAGGATGAAATACTTTCATGTCAAGTAACTGCATCCAAGAATCTAGGGTATGGCTCCAGGAAAGGAGCCACATCTGGGAAAGCAGCTGTAGCTGGAGTCAATACCTGACTGAGGTCATGATAATCCAAGATCCATCTGTCTTCTGCACAGTGAAGAAGCCAAGACAAGTGGGTCTGTGAATTTTGCAAGTCTTACCAAGCTCTATAATTCCCCCTAGATAATATGGTTTTGCTTAAGATTCATTAATGTGGTAGAAGGAGAAGAAACAAGTGCTTCCAATTGGCTCTTTCCATTAAAACAACAAAGTAGGGGAAGCCTTCCATTTTCAAATATTTAGAAACTGAAAAAAGTAATCAAATTAAGTA
The DNA here is from genome assembly GCA_949820135.1 of Sylvilagus floridanus. Classification (NCBI taxonomy): domain Eukaryota; kingdom Metazoa; phylum Chordata; class Mammalia; order Lagomorpha; family Leporidae; genus Sylvilagus; species Sylvilagus floridanus. Next base: position 15,754,776 of record OX463243.1, read on the forward strand.
AATGCATTTGCTAGGCCAACTATAGTTCAAAGTTGGGCTAATATTCCATTTATCATCTGGTTTCCATCAGTCTTTAATTTGGCTAATAAATGACAATGATTGTTGTGGGGGTAGTTCTTAATGACTAATGTAAATCCAGATATGTGAGGTTCTGTAACCCTCACGTTTGGGCTTATAGTAGCATTTCAAGGTCCCTCCTAGGAAATATAGCCTTCTCTTAAAAGCCAGGACCTTCTCTGCTGTGTCCACTATTGTTTCATCAGTAATAAAGATAGTTATTAACTGATAATAATAATTTGCTTGATGCATAGTTATCAAGTGAACACATAAATACATCATTAAATATCTACAAAATAACAAATAGAAATAATGGGAAAATTTTAGAGTGAATCTTTTTTTAAAAAAATTAACTGCATAAAGGTCTGGTGCTGTGGCTGAGTGGGTTAAAGCCATGGCCTGTGGTGCCGGCATCCCATATGGGCACCAATTCAAGTCCTGGCTGCTTTACTTCCAATACAACTCCCTGCTAATGCACCTGAGAAACAGTGGAAGATGACCCAAGTTTTTGGGCCCCTGCACCCACAAGGGAAACTGGAAAGAAGCTCCTGTCTCCTGGATTCATCCTGGCCAAGCCATGCTCATTACAACCATTTGGGGAGTGAACCATTGGTGGGTGATCTCTCTTTCTCTCTCACTGTCTCTCTCCTCTCTGTAACTCTGCCTTTCAAATAAATAAATCTCTTTCAAAATTACTGGAAAAACTATCCAAAATTCCCAAGAAGCCAGATTGGTTATTTAACCAAGTTCAAGGTGCAAGTAATAGAACATAGTAAAGATAAGGGTGATGAAGGAGATCATTCATATTTGGACAAGTTTTGCAGTTAGAACTGATGCATCTTAAATTTTGAATTCATAGAATATACATGGAATGGTGAAAATAGCGTTAGCCGATTTGTTGGCTATCAGCAGCATTTGACACCACTTGTTACTTCTTCCTTGTACCACATGTTCACTCAATTCCATGGCTACTCCCCTTTACTCTGCTGTTCTTGCTGCAGTCTCCTTTTTCAGATCCCTTGATCTTGGAGCACTCACTAAGTGAAGGAAGATCATATCACCCTTAGATTTAAATACCATCCATACACTGATTAAAAAGTTCTTCAATTTTCACTCCAGTCCACTATCCTGAAGTCAGACTCACAAATCCAATCCAGTGCCAACTTTACATGTCCACTTGGGTGTCTAATAGGCACTTCAATCACTACATGTTTGAAACAAATACTTAAGTCTCATCTCCAATCCAATTAAACCAAAGCATCTTCTTCTTAATTTTCCCCAATTATCGGTGGTATTTTTCATTCATTGGTTCAATACAGTAATTGAAAGGGAAGAATAAAAGTGCAGATTTCTTGACCTGATGATTGTTTCCATTATGCCCTCACTCCCCTCTGCAGGTGCTTTATTCAAACAGTTAGTGCATGGTTTGAAGGTGCACCCTCCAAAATAGTCCAGTATTAAGAAGTGGGGACTTTAAGAAGTGATCAGGCTGAAAGCTCCTTCTCTGCAAATGGGATTTAGGGCCTTTATAAAAGAACTTGATAAGCGAATTGACTCTCCTTTTGCCTTCTACCTTCTTCCCTATTGGATACATTTTCCCCTCTGGAAGATGCAACACTTGGGTTTCATTGTGGAAGCACAAAACATCATTCTGTAGCGACTGAATCAGCTGACACCTTAGTCTTGTATTTCTCAGCCCTGAGAACTGTGACAAATAAATTCCCATTCTTTGTAAATTGCCCAGTTGGGTATTTTGTTATAGTAGCACACATATACTATGACAGAGTGATTTAATAAGACACAAATCAGATTATGTCTCTTAACTGTTCAAATTTTCTCAATGGGATATCATCAGTTATGGCCATTTTAATTTACTCTCACAAATTAAACATTATTTGTTGAATGAGAGACCATGGTAAACAACATCATATCCTTCCAAAGATATCCACAACCCAATTCCCAAACCTGTAAATATCTAATCTTACATAGCAAAGAAGAAAGGAGGTGAATTAGTAATCTCAGGATGATGATGTTATACTGGTTTACCTTAGTATAACCACAAGAATCCATAGGAGCCAAGAAAGTCAAAATTAGGAAAGAAGATGTAACAAGAAAAGAGTGTTCCTACTCAAAGTGAGAGATTTCAAAATGCTATGCTTTCTGCTTGAAGGTAGAAGAAGGGGACGCAGGGAGTCTTGAGTACCTGGAAAAGCCTAGTAAGACTCTCACCTAGATCCTCTGGGAGGAATATCTGCTGCTACCTGACCTTAGCTCAGTGACACTTGCTCTAGATATCTGATCTCTGGAATTACATGGCAATAAATTTGCCTTATTTTAAAAGATGAAATCTGTGGTAGCTTGTTATTTTAGCAATAGGGAACCAATATAGAATTACCTAATACATATTTCAAAATGACCAAATTAGATTTTAGTAGAACAAAAGTACTCTTCTTTATTTTGTAAGACTAGGGTTTCCTATTAACTCTGCCTTATTAACCAGGTGATCTTGGAAAAAAAATGTGGCAATGCTATAAATTACAGATGATGTCTCATTTTATATTTTAAAATTATCAATAGATATATTAGTTTCCCATTATTACTATAGTACATTACCCCAGACTGAGTGGATTAAAACAACACAAATTTATTTTCTTAAAACGTTGGAGGTCAAATATCCAAACTGACCTCACTGAACTGAAATCAAGGTGTTGGTAGGGCTGTGTACCTTCTGGGAGCTCTAGGAAGCAGTATCTTAGCTTGTTTATCCATACTCCAGAGGACACATGGATTTCTGGTCAGGGCTCCTTCCTCCATCTTGCAAACCAGCAGCAGAGCAGTTGCAAATCCCTTCCTGTGCTTCCATGGTGACCTAATCTTTTCTCATTCTCCCTGCCTCTGCCTCGTAAAGACTGTGTGTGCCCACTGGAATACTCTCTGGTGTTTCTTCTGCTTCAATGTCCTTAGTTCAGTCACAGTTACAAAATTAAGTTTTGCCATGTAAGGTAATATGCTCATTGATTATGGGAATCTGGATATAGCCCTCTTTGGTGGCAGCATGGTTATTATTCTGTCTACCATCAACGGCCAAAGGAAATATCCTTTGGGTAAATGCCTGGAAGACACTAAAACTGGAGGCAAAGTAGCATAAAATCGTCTTAGGAAGGAAAGTACCAACTTGCTTTATAGTGAGAAAAGACATTGAAAATTTAAAAATTTTAAGCCATGTTCTTACCTTTACCTTTCAGTACAAAAATGTCTTTTACTTCATTGAATGAAATGTAATTCACTTGTAATTCATTTCATTTCATTTCAATTCATTTCATTCGTGAAATGTGATTTCTTGTAATCACTCACTTTCATCACATAATACCAAGAGAAGTTATGAGCTTCTCTAAACAAACAAATGATCTAATTAAAAATCAAAAGCTTAACAGCTAAAAATGTTGTCATACACTCCAGAGAGCCACTACCACCTTTAATGATTGCAGATGGACACCATGTTAGTCTTATCCTAGCCATCTAAATGCCAATGGTCATGGAAGCTTCATTAAGAAATAAGAATGCTATCAGTGATATCCGTATTGTGGAGTATCTGAGAATATTTCCCGGTGACATCTGAACCAGGGACCATGCTTTAATTCTGTATTATCTTCCTAAAGATATATAGTAAAAGACTGATGTGATTAAGTTTTTACAATTGTACCTATATATTATTATTTGGATGAACAAATTGTCTAGGTCCTTTTGTCTTTGTGAAAAAGTTAGTGACTGTCATATGAGAATTTTCATCAGAGCTTCAGTGACTGAAGACAGAGAAACTTTTCATATATAATTATATGGTTGCCACATTGGAAAAGTATCACAGACTAATGTTTCTTGAATTTTTTGGGGTCTCTTTTTGCTTAGCCAAAAGTCATGAACAGTTTTAGGTCAGGTAGGGGAGTGATAATTAAACATTTCTGAAGCATCATTACCCAAGCATGTGGAAATTTTCTAGGTTCAGTGAGTGGAAGAATATCTCTTATTGATTCAAAAGCAAATAGCCAGATGCAATTACATATCTGAATGTTTTCCAATGGATAATTTTTTGTGTGCTAGTCACAGTAATTACTGAGCAAAGTAGAGTTGCCCTCTTATTTCAGTAGCAACAGCCAAGAAGTTTCTGATTTACTAATAAAAACTTTACCAAAGTCTTTAAAAAGTATTTAATTATCAATAATTATTTCCACAATTCATATTTTGTCATCAACGGATTTTGCTTTTCTCTAAACATGGTTTTGCTTATGGCCAGGAAATATACCCACGAAAGGAGAATCTCTAGAGAAGAAATGCTAAAAATTTGGCTAGGAGCTACATTTTCTATTCAAATCCAAAATTTCTGAAAAACAGCTCATAAAAATGAAAAAAAGAAACAGTGTAGTGTATAATTAATCTTTCTAGATTACTGGTTTATTCCTTCCCGCTGGCAGGGGAAGTCGAAAAGCGGTTTAATATAGTTTTCTTTCATGTCAGGAGCACCTGCATTAAAATAAAAAATTTCTTATGAAAATTATTAACCAAGCCAGATAAAAGTATTCAGAAACAAGAAATGTTTGAAAGGACTTATTTGGAATGAAAACATGTAAGAAAAATCTTTACATAGGCATAAAAGGGTAGATAGGCTAAACTTCATTTCTAGAGACTGAGATGAATGAGAATGGGATTCTAATTCATGCAGCAAGAGTGGTATGGGAAATGAGAGTGTCTAGTAAAAGAAGCACTCCCTTGAGGTGTTTCAGCTGGATTCTTGTTCCTTGTCCCAACGAAGAGAAAACCACATTTTGACAACAGACACCCTCTCAGAAATGGTAATCCTGTTGCAGTCCGAGCTGCCTCAGGATGACATGGTGTTTTCCAACGAATGAACCTTGATTTTTGTTGTTATAAATGAAAATTTTAGTGGTATGTCTTTGAAAAAGGTAAGTATACAGAAATTCCCATTATATATACATCTCCTTTTTATTCTTTTAAAAATTCTATGTAATATATGCAAGTTTCATGTATTTCATAGATACAGATTTAGGAACATAGAAACCACCCCCCCCCCAGTCCCTCCTGGTCATGCTCCAACAAAGTTCTGTTTTCAGTTTACTTAATGATCATATGGCTAACTTACCCTAAATAAAAGAGTTCAACAAGTAGTATGAAGAGAATCAAAATAACAGCAAACAACAACAACAACAAAGAAACAAACAAAAAACAAAAACAAAAACACTGTTCCTGGACAGAAAAGACAAGGGCTATAAACAATTATCATATCTCAAAATTTCCATTGCACTCCCATACATTACATTTTAAGTACTCTATCAGTTACCTCGACTCAGGTAAAACATATGTTATCTGCCTTTTGGGGACTGGCTTATTTCTCTAAGTATAATGGTTTCCAGTTTTATCAATTTTGTTGCAAAAGAGGGGATTTCATTTTTTTTTTTTTGCAGCTGAGTAGTATTCCATAGGGTATATGCACCATAATTTCTATATACAGTCAACACTTAATGGGCATTTTGGTTGATTCCATATCTTAGCTGTTGTGAATTTAAATTCAGTGAACAGGGGAGCCCTGATTTTAACATAAAGGTTTTGGAAACCACAGTCTCTCTGAGGAATAAAAGTGGAATCCATTTCTTAAAGTGATTTCATAGTACAGGAAGCTCAGTAGAGCTCATACTTTGAGAGAAAACACTGAAGAACTGTACATAAGCAAGAACTAAACGGAAAAATCTCAAAAACTTGAAGATAAACGATTTGATACTGAGCCTGTCTTTCACCCTCTCTTCTCTCCCTCCTTTTCTCTCTTCCCTTTTATATTTTGAAGGTAATACAATTTTAAAATAATACTGTATCAAAGACTTGACTAGTCTTCTTTTGAATCGAAATACATGTCATCCATCTAATTTATTTTGTTTATCTTAAAAGGAGAATGACAGAGAAAGAGGATGAGAGAGTTTTCATCCACTGATCACTCCCTTAATGGCTACAATAGCCACATTGAATCCAGGAGCCAGGAACTCCATCCTTGGCTCCCAGGTGGGTGGCAGGGAATCAAGTACTTGAACCATCATCCTCTGCATCCCATTATGGATCTCAATCAGAAGTGTAGCTGAAATGCAAAACCAGGTACTCTGACATGGGATGTAGGCATCCTAAGCTGTGTCTTAACTACTATTTCAAATACCCTCCTCTCCCAAATAAGGTTTTATATAGGAAATTATTCTCTGTCTAGAAGCACCTCAAAGAACAATTAATAAGTCTGTTATTCTAGAAAGCAAAATATGAAAACTCAAAGAAATTACTTTCCCCAAAATCTGGAGTTTCTTCCTAGCTGTAGAAGAATCTAGATATTTTGGGGAGTTTGAATTAAACAGATACGTCTATTGCTTTCTTGATTAGATCAGTGCATATCACATTTTTCTTCATCTCTTGAACTATTAGCCGGGTGAAGGAACCATACGTGTTCTTTCTTCTATTAAAAACTTTATCATTTACATATGACTGACATAAGCATATCTTCCCTGATGAAAATGTCTTAAATGCTGTACTAAAAATGAACTCAGTCAGTGGTTCTTGCCATTATTTTCCTGCTCTGACATCTAATGGATAGGAACAAGCTAATAATCAGATAGTCATTCTGCATCATGGCCACTGGATACAAGAGCAGATTGGAATGATCTTGGAGAAGTAGTGGTTTCCTTGAAAGTCAATAGGTTTAGTTTTCAAAATTAGACAGTGTCCTTTTGTACTTGGAAAACATTAACATAGACCATGACCATGCACATAACAAAAATGATTTTAGGCAATGATGCTGATAATTTAAACAAATAGATTCTATCTCAATTATTTGGATATTTCGAGTATTTTGTTTAAAAAATGACTAAGTTGACTTTTTTAATATTTTCCTTTCTGGGCAAGAATGAACACAAGCTAACATCCTTTAGGTAATGAAATTCCCAAACTATTAAAGTTCTCAGTGGCTGCATCTAGATTCTCAACCCATTCACAGAAAGACTATCTTTTTCCAAGACAAATTTCTTCCCTGATATTAAAGGATACCCTTCCTAGCATCATGATCATTGTGTCAGTATTTAGGACAGGATTTTGTATTTCCTGTGAGCCCCCACCTCCACCCACCATGGAAAAATTCTAACTGGAAATCAAAATGCAAACTTCCCTGAAATGAGCTGTTTGTTAACAAGTCCTAAGGGTGCTCGGCATTATCTTGAGATTTTATCTGGCAAAATTTTAGGTAATGTTCTTTCCAGCAAAACTTAAAGCTCAACTGGAAAGGCAGAATTCAGAAATATGTTCTTATTTTTTTAACAGCCCTTTCTTTTCCTTTACTTGTGGCGATAAAACACAAGTGTGTTTACAGAAGTATTTCCTCAGATTTTTTTTTTGTTTGGATCTTTTGCACAAACAAACAAACAAACAAAAAAGCCTGTTCTGTTATTTCAGAAACTGCTGTTTCAGAAGGAGCTGGTACTTGAGTTTGTCCTTTTGTATACATTTTTTTCTTTTCCTCTCCAATTTTTATACATTTATAGGTACATCAAAACTTACTTATTTTTCTCTTACATTGGAAAAATGACAAAGCTGAAGAAAATTTAGCAAAGAGGGAAACTACCTCCGATCCTATCACACTAACACAACAATATTCACTTTTTTCTTTTCTATACATTTCCTATTTACACATGATATTTATATTGCTGCAATAATTGAGGAATGCAATACTGTGCCCTGCCTTTTGTTTTTTATCATGTGCTTACTTGCATTTCCCATGTCTCCTATAATTGTTGCCTTACTGTCTACATAATGTTTTTTATGAATGGGTATACTATAATTTGCTTAGCCATTTCCTTATTATCAGACATTTAGAGAGACAGCAAGAGATTACTGTCTTCCTAATTTGAATTTTAATTTACTATAAATCTTCAAATGTAAATTTTACTAAGCCAGTGATAAAACAATTTTTGCTCTTAATAATGAAATTAGAATACAAAATAATTGCACCAAATTCAACTGTCACTAACAAATTGATAATGATCTGATTTTGTGACAATGTTTCTTATATGAATGTTCCTTGAACAAATATAAGCATAATATTTCATATATATGACCATATAATATAGCATTTTGTTTACTATTTTTTAACTTTTAGAAGATACTTTTGGGGAGCAATTGATGAGATTGAAATAAAAAGAATAATAATAGTAGGCTGTCTATGTTTATGCATTGTGGCTATGCAAATTCACCCAATCACAGATTATAACTATTTGAAAAGAGGATAAGGCATTTGGCCTAGCAGTTAAGATACTCATGGCTCATGTTGAAGTGTCTGAGTTCAAGGCTCAGCACTACTCTCGATTCCAGCTTCCCACCAGTGTAGACCCTGCACGGCAGTAATTGGGTTCCTGTCATATATATGGAAGACTTGGATCACATTCCTAACTCTAAGTTTTAGCTAAGTTCATTCTTGACTGATGCAGACATTTGGGAGTGAAATAGCAGATACAAATGCACTCTTTCTCTTTCTCTATCCTTCTCAAAAGGTAAAAAAGAAAAAGAAAAATGTTAAAGATTTTATTAAAAGTTATGTTGGTATTGAATATGTAAAACAGTTTTTTTTTCTTGTCATTATTCCCTGAACAATACCACATAACAGCTATTACAATAGCATTCATATGTGTTAGGTGTTAGAATTTACCTGGAGATGATTCAAACTATATGGGAGACTGTATGTAACTTGGATGTGAATACTATGCTGTTTTATAGAAAGGACTTGAGCAATCGTGGATTTTAGTATCTGTAGGATTTTGTAACAAATTCTCTATGGATACTGAGGAATTACTATAGCTGGTTTATACTAAGCTCTTCTCAAATTGAGTTGAAATGCCCCAATTTTTTTTTCTGTCCTTTTAAAAATTTATATCGATCTTCTGTGTATAAAGATAATTGCAAATGATTAAAAAATCTTGGTGTTAAATTGGAAATTGCATAGATAATTAATCAATTCTTTAAAAAAAAATCATGTAGGATCTCTGTCTTTAATGTACTGTACATTGTGAATTAATACTATAACTAGTACTCCAACAATAATTTCAGTTTGTGTCTCAATGTGAGGGCAAACTGTTGAAACCTTTACATAATATGTTCTAAACTGATCTTCTGTGTATAAAGAGAATTGAAAATGAATCTTGATGTGAACAGAAGGGGAGAGGGAGCGGGAGAGGGGAGGGTAGCGGGAGGGAGGGAAATTGTGAGGGGGGGAGCCATTGGAATCCATAAGCTATACTTTGGAAATTTATATTCTTTAAATAAAAGCAAAAAAAAAAAAAGCAAAAAAAAATTATAACAAACAAATTAGGGAAACTCAAAATTCATTTTTATCAACGATTTCTGACACACTGCAAAAATCAACTAGAAAACGTTATTGTGCACTGTGTATGATGCAGGGACAAGCCCCAGCATGGGGATTTGTAGTCTTCCAATTGCAGGAAACAGCAAGCACAAGTTGGCTCAGGCTATCAAAGCAGTGGATGAAGAATCCAATTGGGCCACAGCTTTCCCAATGCTTGTTATCTTCTGGTGTTTTTTTTTTTTTTTAAATATTTACTTATTTCTTAATTTTATTTGACATGGAGAGGAAGAAGGAGAGAGAGAGGCAGGGAGAGAGGAAGAAAAACAGAGAAGAGAGAGAGAAAGAGAGAGAGAAATATCAATCTACCATCAAGTGTTATAGTTCAAATCCCTATAATAGCTGGAGCAGGGTCAAGCTGAACCCAGGAGCGATGGATTCAATCTGGGTCTCCCATGGGAGTAGCAGGGACTCAGCTACTTGAGCCACAAGCTGCTACCTCTTAGGTGTACATCAACAGGAAGCTGACATCCGCAGCAGAGCCAGGACTCGAACTCAGGCACTCAAATCTAGGATGGGAATGTCCCATGTGACCTCTTACCTGCTAGGCAAATATGTGCCCTGATTTGTATTTCCCTAATGGCTAACAGTGTGGAGCATTTTTTCATGTACTTATTTTAATTATTTTTTGGCTTTTACTTTTTTTTATTGTTTCAACCAATTTTTTATTTACAGAATATAAATCTCTTCAAAAAGAAATATTCTTTCATTTAGTCAATGGTAAAAAGCCTCATTAAACAGAAACATCATTACTTATATTTAAACAGAAATACAGATCATTAAAAGTTTATGAACATAGAATACAGACTGTAGTTTTTACTTAAGCAGCTACTTGAATGACATTATTTAAGTTTCTTCTCTGACAACCTCACTTTAACCATTGAACAAATTATACGTAAATTAACAGTAATAAAAATGTAAACATTCAAATTTAAACATGAAAACATGGAACAACCACAAAAAAAGAACAGGAAGTATCTTCACTACCAAAGAGATTAACAAACTTGCTGATACTTAGATACTTTCTGAGGCATAGCAAAACACCTACATCAAAGGTTGCATACATTTGAGAGGTATCAATACATGTTCAGGGCTGAGACTATTTGTAGCACTTACAGTATATACAGACCAGTATTAGAATACTATTGTTCACATTTAAGAAACACAGATTTAAGCTTTATGCTAAAACTTGCCAATTTAACATTATAGCTAATGCAGAGACAATTACTCATTTCATATTTTTTCTTCTGAAATTCAATAAGTAAGTTATAATTTAAGCACATGGAATAATGTCGTGTCTTCTTCCTTATAATGGTAAATTTTAAAATCCAAATACTTTGTATCTTGGAAACTTTACCTAGTTGTAGAAAGGCTCCCAAATACAGTACAGACATAAAGTTTCTTCTTTGTAGATTCCATTAATTTATGGGTATTTTAGTACAGGTAAATGCAGGGCACTACTCTAGATTATTGGGTAACAGAAATGTCAGTGTGTCACTATGTGTATTTAAGTTCAGCACAGCACATCCACACCATGGCAAGTAAACGCCCTCACATGTCCTCCACTGCTTCCGGGGTTCCTTTCCACGTCACAGGAGTTGGTTTAATGGATACCGCTTGGTCTCAACCTATCACTGAGAGTTCCTGTATTAAAAATTTTGAAAGTTAACTAACAGCACATCTACAGTCTCAATAAACTGTTTTTTTTTTCTTACTCCACTAACTAGTTCAAATACAATATGCAATTTTTTAAATGTTTATAGACACCTTATTAAAATGATTAAAGATATCTAAAGGACCATTAGTGGATAAAATATTAACCACAGGAAATTGACACAAAGAGTATTTTTGAGACTATTTTATTGCTAACTAGAAAAGCGATGGATTCATAATGAATGCAGATGTAATGACACTTTAACCCTGCTGGTTCGCAACATCAATAATAAAAGTAAATGCATGGAGCACAGATAAGAAGAGCAGGATTTCAGGAGAAAATCTGGTAAACACTTGAATTTTGGAAGCCCCAAACACAAAAGGATTCACAGTGCTTATAAGCACTATCATTATTTTCAACCTTTAAGTACTTCAAATTTTTATTTTATTACTAATTTTATCCAGAAATAGAAACCTAATTCATTATATAATATATCTTATAAATTTCAGTTTTCAAGTATTCAAGAAATGCAAACCAAAGTATTTTCTTTTGTGGCAACAACACACTTATGTACTGAGCTTCAACGACAGGGAAAATTTTATTTAAAATAACTGGTACACTTTTCTGCCCAAAGACATAAGACCTAAGACTTAACACTGTAATCATGTAAATGGTATATAATAAGAGAAGAAAATAAAATAGTCCAATATAATCAATGTCTTCTTTTTGAAAAGATTCAAAAACAGATAACCTTAATATGTGGTTAGATTCCCGGTAACAGGATATTCTGAAATCTAAGGAACTACAGAAGAAAAACCAGAGTAAGTTCAATTTCCCTACCATTTTCCCATAAATGTTCCTGTTGTTTGTTTTGGATTTTCTTTGTACTTTTCCTCAGAAATTTTCTGCCTTCACTTTCTTTCATAGTGATGACCATGTTTTTGTTTCTGTGCGTAGCACATCCTTAAGCCTCTTTGGTTAACTTCTTTGGTTAGGCTGGACAGGTAATGACAAATTCTTTCAATTTCAATTTATTTCAACTTCATTCATAAATGAGAGTTTTGTAGGGTACAGTATTCTGGGTTGACAGAATACATTATGCCATTCTCTTTTATCCTGTTGGGTTTCTGATGAGAAGTCAGCTGTGAATCTAATTAGAGATCTTCTGAAAGTAATCGCATTTCTCTCATACACATTTTAGAATCTTTGCTGTATGTTTTACTGTGGAAAATTTGACTACAATGTGTCATAGTGAAGCTCTTCTGTGGTCATGTCTATTAAGAATTCTATGTGCTTCCTGTGGTTGGACATCCCTTTCTTTCTCCAAATTAGGGAATTTTTCTGTAATTATTTCACTAAAAATGCCTTCTAATCCATTCTCTCCACACCCTCAGGAACTCCTAAGACCCATATGTTGGGTCATTTGATAGTATCCCATAAATCTCCAACACTGTTTTTTTAGTGTTCTAATTTCTTTTTTTTTTTTTTTTTTTTGGCCTGACTATAAAATTTCCAGAGATTCATCTTCTAACTAGGATATTTTTTTCTTCTGCCTCACCAACTCTGTTAAGGCTTTCCACTGAATTTTTTATTTGATATATTGAATTCTCCATTCCCAATATTTCACTTTGATTTCTCTTTAGAATCTCAATTTCATGGGAAAAGTGTTCATTCACGTCATGTTTGGATTTCTTTAATTCGTGCATTTGTTTCTGATTACTTCTAAGTAATACAGTGATCAATTTTTTTAATTCTGTTTTTGGCATTCCTTTGATCTTTTCATTTTGACAACATAGTATTGAAGTGTTAAACACCCTGAGGTGTGTGCTGGGTGTGGCCAGGAAACCATGTTCAGTGCTCCAGGGTGAAGGGAGGGTCCTAGGTGACACCCAAATTGAGTGTGGTAAATCTCTCTTCTTCTCCTTCTCCTCCTCTTTCTTCTCCTCCTCCTTCTTTTTAATCAGAGGAGAAGATTAATCTGCTCTGTTGGCAGTCTCAGGTTCACCTCCTCCACTCCGAGGAAACAAATGGCTGGTGCTAGCCCCAGTGGGTATAATGTTTGCTTGCACTGCCACAGAACCACATAAAGGATCTGCGCAGGCCTTGTTGTGAGCTTGGATCCCACAGCAATGATCCTCACCAGGGAATCAGGGAGCCCCCAGCTGTGGAGCCACACACAGTCACTACCCAAACATGCAGCCACATTCGGTACCCTCACACGCAGCCACAGTGTTTTCACAGTCCAGCATACAATAGGCTCCCAGAGTCATGAGACCCCAGGCCCTTGTCAGTTCTCCCAGCCAGACTCCATTGTCTCTTCTTGGCTCGTTGTTGGGCACACATAAAAGAGCTGGCTCAGCTGTTACGTATGTCCAAAATGGTGTCACCCATTCTTGGCTAGTTACAGGACCCTGGTGCTGGGTGGTCAGGGAGAGAGAAATGTGCCCCCTTTTTTTCTCTCTAGGTTGGCAGGCACACTGTCCCCCAGAGGCTCTTCCCGCAGCTTTATCACCAACGCTTGGGTTGCTGCAGTCTGGTCTCACCTCAGTCTCCAAAGCTGGTGCTCAGGCTCTTGGCTGCTGGGGTCCTGAGTTGTGCACATCTGTTCCTTCCACATAGGTCTATAGTGTCCCTCTAACTTGTGTGGTGTTTCCTTTGCTGTTTTCTCCTTAAATCTTCCCTGAGATTAAGCTCTATCCAGGTTTTTTTTTTTTTAATCTTCCTCTAGACTGGATCAGTGACCTCCCTCTCTATCCCACCATCTTGATGTCTCTCTTTCTCTCTCTCGTGTACTTATTTTAAGCATTTGTGTATCTTTACTCAACAAATGTCTATCCAAATTCCCTGTCCTGTTTTTAACTGATTTAGGTTCTCTAGATTGAATTATTAGAGTCCTTTATATAATCTGGAGAAAAATTCATAATGAGATTCATGATTTTCAAATATTTTCTGCAATTTTGTAGGTTGTGTTTTCTTTTTTATGTCATCATTTGCATCACAAAATTTTATTTGATTCCATTATATTTATCTACTTCATGCCTTAATCTAAGTTTTTGAAGATTTACTCCATTGCTTTCTTCTAATTCATTTTATCTTTTAACTGTATGCCTATGATTCACTTACTACTCTCATGTCTCTTAGTTCTTTATCATTTTATTTTCTGTGCCCCCCCCCCCTTTTTGGTATCTCCATTGAATCTCTGTAGATGATTAGAAAGTTAGTCACTCACCACAGATCTTGACAGAGTGCTCAGGGCAGAAGAATTCACAAACAACCAGTCAGCCAGTATGTGGCAACTATCATTGGGTCAACCAGCAGTCCTGTGGTCATCATTGCAGCATGGCTGTTTTAGCTGCCTGTGACACTGGCATCCTATGAGTGCCAGTTCAAATCCCAACTGCTCTACTACCACTCCAGCTCCCTAATAATGCTTCTGGGAGAACAGCAGATTATGGCCCAAGTGCTTGGACCTCTGCCCGTATGAGTGATGAGGATGGAGATCTAGGCTGCTCACTTTATCCTGGCCCAGCTCCTGCTGCGGAGGCCATTTGTGGAGTAGACCAGCAGATGGAATATCTCTCTCCACCTCTGTCTCTCATTGTGCCTTTCAAATAAATAAAATGAATAAATTAAAAAAAATAATTTTCTCAGGATATTGATTTCAAATTCTACCAAAATAACAAACATTATTCACAACTTTCAAGTTGAAGGAGACCTAAGCAACTCAGAATAACTTAACCAAAAAGCAATATTTATTAATATTTTAAATATTAGAATTCTAAAGAAATTTCTCTAGTTGCAATCTTCTTTCAATTCATTTTTCACCCTCTTTTCTTCTCCTATCTCCTTCACATACATCATTTATTGACTAATGTGAAATTAAATTTTAGTGCTGTCATCATTCATCTTACAAAATCTTTTGATGCTTTCTAATATTTTAGCTTAAAAATATTATGCTTTGGGGACCAGAATTGTGATGGAGTCGGTGAGGCTACGGCCTGTAATGGTGGCATTCCATATGGGTGCTGGTCTTGGCTGGCTGCTCCACTTCTGATCCAGCTCCATGCTGGTGGCCTGGCGGGGCGGGGTGGGGGGGGAGCAGTAGGAGATGGCTCAAGTGTCTGGGCCCCTGTTACCCATGTGGGAGACCCAGATGAAGCTTCTGGCTCCTGACTTCAGCCCTGCCCAACCCTGACTACTGCAACCCTCTGGGGGTGTGCTAGCAGATGAAGGATCTCTCTTTCTCCCTTTGTCTCTCTCTCCCTCTCTTTAACTCCAACTTTTAAATAAATAAATAAAATGTTATACTTATATAATGTTATAAACAAGTAAACAATGAAAAAAACTCATAAAGCACACAAACATGATGTTACCAGAAGTTCTGTTTTATTTTTTAAAGGCCAATGCACGTGTTACTAGAGTTGATTATTGCCCATTATTTTTACATGTTCATTTCATTGAAATGGCACTTGTACCATGTAAACATGCGTCCATTCACTGATTTTAATGTATAATTATTAAAATAAGTACTGAATATTATCTGCCTGTTCATAAGTTCTGACTTCTGAATAAACAAATAATCTTCCATCCTTTTTATTTCACTGTTTTTACCAATAAGTGGCAATGAATATTCCTCCACAAAAACATATCTATCATAATTGGAGACCACTACAGATTGTCAGCATGTGTTGTGATAGTGCGGGATTTAAAAAAAATATGTATTTATTTATTTGAAAGGCAGAGTTACAGAGAGGCAGAGAGAGGGAGAGAGAGAAAAAGAGAGAGTCTTCCATCTGCTGGTTCACTCCCCAGATGGCTGCAATGGCCTAGAGCTGCGCCATTCTGAAGCAAGGAGCTTCTTTGGGGTCTCCCATGCAGGTGCAGGGGGCCCAAAGACTTGAGTCATTGTCTGCTGCTTTCCCAGGCCGTAGCAGAGAGCTGGATTGGAAGTGGAGCAACTGGGACTTCAATTGGCACTCATATGAGAAGCCAGCACTGCGGGCAGTGACTTTATGCCATAGCGCCGGCCCCACAGTGCAGGATTTTACTAAAGAGTAGTTATGAAAGAAGAATGCAATCTAAAAGGCAACCCACTACTACTGTCTAACAGCCTCATTGTGCAGCTTTTTCTTTATATATTAATGCAAAGCTACCAAACAATAACTCTGTTTATCCCAGGACTGTTTTGTGAACATACAGAACACTTCTCTGATAATTTTATGTGCAAGTCCTGAAGATAATGGAGAAGTCTTATCTCCTCAGATGTAGCATCCCAAATTTTATCAACATTTCTCATGAGAGGTAGTCTCAGACACTCCATTCCGCATGACACCTTTGAGAACTTCCAACTACTTGAAGCGAGATGCAATCACAGTATACAATCCAGCCAGCCAAAGCAAAACCCAAAGCAAAACCCAGTGAGACCATTACCCAGCTTTCCACGTGTACTGTTTTCCTGTAGTGCATCTCCAAACTTTATCTTCCTTTGTCAGGTATGTTACACAGTGGCTTTTATAAGCCTTTTGTATACATATTTTTAAAAGATCTTGAATCTTATTCATATTTTCTATTTTGAAACCAAATTCAGGTTTGCTCATTATTACCAAATATATTTTAACAATCTTTGGTGTCTTAATTGCTTATTTCAGCACGCTGCTATCACTTTGAATATTGACACAATTTTCTCTCATGGTCACTTCTCTCAAATTTACAAGTTGTATTGGAACTTGATGAGGTTCTCTTCTTTCCTGTGTACCCAAGCAATTGATTTTAAAAAGTTTAAGAATTCTTTTTTTGTTTTAAAGATTTGTTTACTTACTTGAAAATTACAGAGAGACAGAGGCAGAGAGTCAGAGAAATAGAGAGAAAGTCTTCCATCCACTGGTTCACTCCCCAAATGGCTGCAACAGCCTGGGCTGAGCCAATCCTAAGTCAGGAGCCAGGAGCTTCCTCCAGCTCTCCCACATGGGAGCATGGGCCCAAGGACTTGAGCCATCTTCCTCTGCTTTCTCAGGCCATAGCAGAGATGTGGAACAGCCGGGACTCAAACCAGTGCCCATATGGGATGTCGGCACTACAGGCAGTGGCTTTACCCACTACGCCACAGCGCTGGTCCCAAGAATTCTTAACTGAGTTTTAAAAGTCTCTGTATTCCCAAGGTCTCAAACAGGCATTTGATTTCCTTGCTATTTTTGCAACTAGAAGTCGTGATCTACAACAGAACTTTGTGAATCCACAAGGGATTTTGTGAAGGACACGACTGAGGCATTTCCTCATTATAACAGACCTGAGTTATATTTTAGACTTTCCTCATGGACCTGTGTTACATCACTGTACTTCAACATCTTCATGGAGAAATGAAATTAAAACATGAGCTTACTTTGGTGCAAAAAATTTTGAAATCCATTCATAGTTTTTCATGTTGTCTATGAACATTTTGAAGACACATCTTCTGTAATTGTCAATAAATGGTATGAACATTATTAAAAGATTCTGCCACCAGCATAATTCCTAGACCATAATTTTGACCATGTCAGTCTCTCTAATCTCCAATCCAATTCATCAGTATCTGAAGCACTTTCATTGCTGAGCTCATGTGATCAACAAAACTTTGTCAACAGTCTTACATATTACCTTGACTATCACTTCAATGGTCCATGAAGAGCCAGTGTCTCTGAGTCTTATTTATATTTCGGCTATATCCCTATAATTCTTTTTCTTATATAGAATATACAACATGGAGAAGATGCCTCATTGCAAAATAAGCTCCCAACAGTGTTCGTGCCTCATGTTTACGAAGGCATCATTGCCTAATTACAGCAGTATTGGTCCACAAGCCACAGCTCAGAATTATTCAGTATGAGGCACTATCGGAGTCTTTGATGTAGAGCCCTTGACGCAAGACAATGCAAATGACATTTACCAGCAATTTTTCCCCCATTAATGAACAGTACTTCAGGGAGTGTAAAGGCAAGAGGCATATAATTTCTGAACTATTTAAATTGCTAATTAGATCTGTACAGGAGGTGTATTCCTAATGCAGACGATTACAATGGCTCATAAGTGTTTGCCTTACAGTTGCTAATTACTGCAGAAGCCAATTAATTGCTGTTGACTTTTTGTATTCTTTTGCATATCGCCAGTTAATATTTACATTTATAATGAAGACAAAATTGGCAAACACTGTGTCATTTTGTAATGAACAATTCCACTGTCTAAACAATGAACACATTATCCTCATTTGTGCCTGAAGTGTGCAGCTGATTAGCATATGTTCTATGCATGCTAGAACATTGCTCTTTCTTCTCAAGAGTAAAAACATCACTTAGGTGCAGGACATACAGGTGCACTGTCTCCAGGGCTCTTGGAAGTGGTTCCCACCATATGCCATGTAGCTGGAAACAAAATAGCAGGTGTATTAAGTGCGGGATTGAAATGGTCTGAGCTTCTCTATGGATAATAAGTATTATGAAAATGCTGAGGACAATTGTAAATCTTGTGGGTCACTCAGTATCTCTACTGCCTACCTAGGCTGGGGGAGTTTTCCTGTATTATGGCGATCTCCCACTGTAGATACTATAAAGGTCAGGCACCACATTTTCTGGCCTCTTCGCAAACATAAATGGATATTTGATAGGCTCTATCAATTAAACACACATTTCCACATACACAATCAGTATCTACAGGAAAAATAGGTAAAACAACTGGCTTTTTTAGCCATGATAGTGATGCAGATGATGCCAGTGGTACTAATCATAACATCCAGTGTTCAATGCTTATGATGGCAACAAAGAAAGCAATAGCAAATAGTGTTTGGTGGTGCACATGGAATAATTTTGGGTCTTTCTTTTCCTTGACTTTTCAGCCCTGTGGCCAGTCTGTCAGCTCTCCTGCTGATTCTGAAAGCAACTCAGTCATTTAAAAAAATTTTCTCCTGCCAAAATCAGCTGGAGTTTCTTTGGTTGATTTCAAAGTGCAATTGCAGGTATTTTTGCAAATTTGACAAAGGGTGTGGAAAGCACCCATGGCTCAGAGTGTCATGTGTATTCTTTGACTTTTTAAAATCAAATAATTCATCCAAATGCCTCTATTAACATCTAAAGAAAATACAGAAGAATCCATTTCCAACTTTGCATTACAACTGAAAGCAAATAAATAAAACCCAAACACAGAGCCCCATATGCACACACATGCCAACTTTTGTCTTTGTTTCTACCTGCCAAAGGGAGTAAGTTGGAAATAATTCTTTTCTTAACCAGCACATTTGTCAGAGCGTGTATTGTAAACAGCAGGGGCCTGAAGTGATTTTGTAGACCAGTTTTCCAACAGTGAAAACATAACTTTCATTCACAACAACCTCTGGGCATTGAGCACAGAGGAGAGGTAGAAAATCACTTCTTGAACAAACAGAGCTTCTCGCTGCCTCATCCAGGATAGATCTGGTGTTCTGTTGTCCTCACACTTCATTAATTCCCCCTGTAAGATTGCATCCAGGTATTAGGGACAAAATTGGAAAAGAAGAATGAATAAGTACAAAGTTAGTAAATTAGCTTCTAAAAGTTATAAGCCACAAACAAATAAGAATATTGAAAAGAAATAGAACGATGTTTACATACACTATATAGAATCTCAAATAAGTGGAGTCATAAATGTTTTGGCCTCTTTAAAACCAAAAATATAAAAAATAAAATATCTTGATTTTTCAATTGCCGTTCTCATCTCTAATGGAAATGCTACCACCTTGGCCAATTTCAGCCTAGAAACAGGGTTTCACTGCATCCAGAGTTGGGCAGGGATGTTTAGCAGTGCATCAGATATTTACACAATACACAGAAATTATATACATGGATGTAAATAACCTCAAGAGCATAGAAAATAGTAAAATATAGTAAAATATGTAATAAATGGTAAGTTTTGAGTTTTTATTATGTCTTCAAGTAGATATTTAAATTTAAGCCTAAGTGATACATTTTCATTATTACAAACAGCCTTGAAAATTCATATAAATTTTACTGATTGGTTTCACAAACAAGTTGCAGTGAGCTGGTTTTGGTGTATCGTTGTCATAAGCTACATGAAAGTAGATTATGGTAGGCTTCTACTCTGTGCTCCTGATAGTTAGTTTATCCATTTATAATCAAAGTTTTCAAAATTCACTTTGCTGAGCAATCTTCAAATGAAATCAATTTCAGTGGGTTATGGTTAACTTGACAGTTATTGTTCTCTGGCTTTGAAAAATGCTTATATAAACGATTGCCATACTGCTTACTACTGTTAATATGGTATTACATTGTTGAATTATTATTATTTATCTTATTTATCTTATATATGAATATTAATTGGCTATAATGAAGTCATCAGAAGTGGATGTTACATTATTTCTCAAAGTATTTTTATCGGTACTGGGTAGATGACCATTACCTTTATAGTTATTTTCATTGATTTTTAAAAATCAGTTAGCAGGGACCTAAATACTTGAGCCATAATCTATTGACTCCCAGAGTATGCATTAGCAGCAAGCTGGGAAAGGGAATGGAGTTGGGACTTAAACCCAAGGACACCAGTATGGAAAGTGTGTGCCCCAAGCCACATCTTAACAGTTGTGACAAACAACTGTGCCTCAAAATTCATTATGTTATTAATGGCAATAAGATACTATACCTACTTCATCCATTAAATGATATGACCTTGATTAAATGTTCATAAACACTTAAACTGCTGCAATATTCAGCTTGAACGCAATGCAGGGGGAGTAGAGAGAGATACAGGTACACCCACAATCGCTGATAATCAGCTCTATTTAAACACATGTCATGGATTTGAGGGTGTGTGTGTATTCTGTTGGCATTTTAACTTTTTAAGAAAAAATGGAGATTTAAACATTCCTTAAAACTATTTGCTTATTTTCAAAGTTACTTATGCATTTTCAAGATAGTTGCTTATACACTGAGAATTTGGCTTAATTCAATTGTTTAGTCCTTGATGAGTATTATATTTTCTTAATGTAAACATTGCTTAAAAGCAACAAAGCCCAGGCATTAACATCTTGAAAAAGAAAAGAAAAATAATGATTTGATTTTTTTAAAGATTTATTTATTCATTTGGAAGTGATGGTTACAGAGAAAGAAGGAGAACAGAGAGAGGGAGCAAGAGAGAGATTTTCCAATCATGGTTTCACTGTCCATGTGGCCGCAACAGCAGCAAAGGCCAGGCCAAAGATTGGAGCTAGGAGATTCATACAGGGCTCCCATGAGGGTGGCAAAGTCCCAAGTACTTCATCCATCCTCAGCTCTCAGGCCAGGAGCAGGGAGCTGTATCAGATATGGGAGCAACTGGGCCAGAAACCTGTACCTCCATGGAATGCTAGAGTCACAGATGCTGGCTTTACCTGTGGTGCCACAATGCTGACCCCATGACAGGCTTAAGAATCTTCATATGTGGTACAGAATGACCTTTGCCAGACAGGAAAGCCTGATAGGTATTAATAGGGTGACAGTGAGAATACTTGGCCTTGTAGTTAAGCATAACCAGTCTTGAGAACATTTACAGAGCATTTTTTTTTATTTGAGAGGTAGAGTTACAGACAATGAGAGAGACAGAGAGAAAGGTCTTCCTTCCGTTGGTTCACTCTCAAAATGGCCGCTAAGGTAGGAGCTGCGCCAATACGAAGCCAGGAGCCAGGTGCTTCCTCCTGGTCTCCCATGTGGGTGCAGGGGCCGAAGCACTTGGGCCATCCTCCACTGCCTTCTTGGGCCACAGCAGAGAGCTGGACTGGAAGAGGAGCAACTGGGACTAGAACCTGGCACCCATAAGGGATGCCGGCGCCGCAGGTGGAGGATTAACCAAGTGAGCCACGGCGTTGGCCCCTTATAGAGCATTTTGTTTCTTTAAGTTGCCAGTGCTTTGCTTATTAAACTTGAATTTCCCCCTTTCTCCACTTCTTCCCCTGCTTAATTTCATGCATTAATTGCATTGAAACTTCTCAGAAGTAATAACATTAGCATCATGTTATTCTTGTCATTTCCAGATTGCAAAGCCAGAGCTTCCTAAAAAGAAAAATTCCTCCTCTGATGAGGCCACACATGTGTCTCGCTTCTGATGTTCCACTGATGCAAGGACACTGTGATAAATCAACTTCCATGTAATTACAGAACCTAAATGTATAACATCCATCAAACAAGTGTTTCGGTGATCTCTCTCCTGGCTCTTTACGGCAAAAACAGGAGGTAGGGTTTACACATGCTTCATCGCGCTAGCAGGTCTTCTGGAGGGCCTCAGCTTTCTTCCACACCTGCTCTGGCTTCTCCCCTGTGACTCTCTCTCCCTCCTTGGGTCTCAACCTTCCAACATTCTTTGACAAGGCACTCCAGTACTTAGAAGTGAAAGTTTAATTATAATCAAGCCCTCACTTGATTGTGTCATTGAAATGAAATTTAAAGGAAATATAAAAATGGTTATTTTAGAAAGAAAACTGGAATATTTAAAAAGAAATAAATTACAAACTTAATTGACTTCAACTAATTCACTGCCTTATGCAAACAGAGCAAGCTTCCTGTCACTCTGCAAGTCTTTCTCTGTGGACTCTTAGCCCCTCCCCTCAGATTCTCTGAGCACAAAAAAGAATGACATCATTTAGGTTGAAATAAAGGTCATTTGGAGGGCCTCCAGCTGTCCAGTTAAAGAAACTACTAGAATAAAAAGATCTGGAGCTCCCTCTTAAATTTAATTTTGTGTTGTCACTGACTCGCAGTTATGAATGTATGAATTTCTTGACGAGTGTCTTTGGCTTCATCCCCAGCACCCTGAGCCCCCCCCAGACATCTCATCTGTGCTTTGTTCTCACCCAGCATGCTTTTTGTTTGGACTTGGTGGTGATGGATGCATGTGGCATTAAAAAAAAAAATCTCTGAAATCACTCAAACAGAAGGAATGAGAGAAGATTAGAGGAAACCAGCTGGCTAGAATGAAATTGGCAGGGTTCAGCCAATGGAAGTTAACTTGCCAAGATTTAGTCTTCTGTTAGGTCATCTGTTTCCTCCTAACTAAACAACTCTTGGATATTTATAGACATAAATGAATTTTTATTCTTCGCAATAGCCAATAACTTGTCATTTCTGGTATTTGAATGTCAGTCATGGGGAAAAACAAGGACTTGTATATGGAATACTCAAATGTGGTTGCCTACAAGTGGGAAACAACGAACAGATATATTATTTTTCGATACTGAATGCCAAACCAAAACAGAATTTGTGGAGAATTTATGTAGTTGGCAGACATTATGCATATTGCTGGACAGATGAACATTATTTATAATACTTTCCAAAGCATGAGTACTTTTGAATATGTACATTTCCAGTCCTCTGATGCCAGCCTTCCAAATCACCTGCAGTCTGTGATCTCTTTTAGTGACAAGGTGTTTTCTCACCTCATTTCAACCTAGATCTGAGTTTCAGAACCATAAGTTCAAAGTTCAGTTTATGTCTGTGTTGAGGCAATGAGCTTGTCTTTCATTCATTTGTTTACTTTTATGGCTTGGCACATGTCTCCAAAATTCATTATTTTTGCATGATTTTTCATAGCAAATTGCTCACGATTGCCTTGTTGTATAATTTTTATTTCAAGTTCTCAAAAGTCAAGAAGACTTTCAGGTTGTTGTCATCTGGAACCAATTTTTGTTGTGTGTGAGATGCTTGCACAAACAGTGTGTGTGTGTGTGTGTGTGTGTGTATGATGCCATGATGCTTTTATATATGTGAGGAAATCTAAAGATACCTATGTGTGTGTACCAAATTTCTGACTTTTGTAAACTCAACTGTCACATTTTTGTGTTTTTTCAGGGACTCCAAGTATCCATCATCTATGGTAATGTGTATTTTGCTGAACCATGTATTTAAGTCACATTGGTGAGCAGTGGGATGAGTAGTTGACTGCATGAAGGGTTGCATCTACTTGGTCCAATTTACATATCAGTGAGAACATTATGTCTCCTGCTGGTCATGGGAAACACAGCAACTCTACTCAAAAACTACTTGCAATTTATCTTTGGGTAGAAATAACTTTTATGTGAAATGCAGGGGAGTCTGTGAAAGCTGAAAAGGTTACGAACATAAGGGGTGACAATATGCATTGGAAACATGTGATCTGGGAAAAGAAAGGAAACATGTTTCAGACATAGCTAATAGCTCATAAAAGTATTTCCTGACAAGGTATTTAGAATATTGGAGCTAAACTAAACTCTTGATGATATTCTTAAAAATCTGGAGCAGGGATTCCAAACCCTGAATTCTCTAGGGCTGGAGGAGGTAATAATATCTACGAGCACAGAGTTGTAGGTACAAAGCCCTCTAACAGAGGAGGGGCTGAGGAGGGCTGTGAGCACAGGCAGGGTCTCAAAGCGCAGCAGGCATTTGGAGACAAAACGTGGTCAAAACAGGCTAGTGTTGGCTCATTTTCAAGTTTTTTTAGGGAAAGCTATAAATCCAGATTTATATGTGAAAGTTCCCAAGTTATAAATATCACTTGAAATGACCCCAAAAAAAGATGCTGTATCAGCCAAAAAAAATTTTTAAGTCATAGTAGCTAGCTAGTTTACAACTTTTGGCCGCAGGCCTAAACACATGCGATACTCTTGGAGAAGGAGTATGTTTGTAAATCTTCAAGTAGCCAGAAAGTTCTTAAGCAACAGAGGAAACTAGTTGATGTTCTCATCTATCTCACTCATAAAAAGATGGGGCACTAACAGGCATTATTAGGTCGACTGCCCATTGCCAGACCAGCATCGCCAGTCTCCCCGGAAGATCTCCTCTGCGTGACGGAGGAGAGACAGGGAGCTCCGTTTGCAGAATGCCCCCCACGGATGCTTGCCTCTCAGAGGCACTTGCACAAGGATGGAAAGTCAGGAGGGAGAGAGAGGCCATCATTCTCCAGGAGAGGTTCGCTCTCCAGGCCTGCAGGAGGATTGATCCACAGGGTTTTTTGGTGAGCTCTTGAAAAACACCCTTTAGATGTCACAGGCTGAAAAAGCGCAATTTCCCGAAGGTTCTTGAGCATTAGAGCAGCTTCCTGAGACACCCATGAGCGCTGCCTGATCCAGAGCTCCAGGCCAAAGGGCTCAGCAGTGGCTTCACCCCCAGGAGCTCCCTAAGCTTTTTCAAAGTCCCTCTACACCTCCCATCCATTATGCCAAAATCCTGCATAACTGGAATACACAGGGTGGATTCCATTTGCCTAGCCTCACCATGACACCATGATATATGGGGCATTTCAAAGAATGGGGATATGAAAATACGATATGATAAGATATGAAAATGATTTCCTTAATGTGTTAGAATCATAGCATTGCAGTAGAAAAGGAATGTCATTGCAGAAACAGACTCATTATTAAATGAGATCAGAAGTTTATTTTCCTTCCTATGTATTTATGCCATTTCCGCTTAGGTACCTTTCATTTAGTCAGTGCCATACACACACACACACACACACACACACACATATATATATATATATTGCCTGAACCATTGGATAGTTGAGGCAGGTTAGGTAGAAGATTGAGGGAAAGAACTCTTCAAGGCTACTGTAGATCCCCTTTTAAAAGGAATTAAAGTCTATCTAGACAAATGTCTTTTATCCTTTTTTTCAGTTTTGATTTCGGTTGACAAGATTTAAAATAAAGTTCATGATCAAATATGGATTAAGTTAATTATAAGTGTCTGCTATAAAGAAAACCTCTAAGTTTGCTTCTGCACTATTGAAAAGTCCCAAACGGAACAGCTTTCAAGTGTGCTTTTAGGTGACACACACATACATATATGCACGTCCTCCAACACATATGCTGTCCTAGCCATTAATATATTATTTATTTGAAAGGCAGAATTACAGAGAGGCAGAGGCAGAGAGAAAGGTCTCCCATCCACTGGTTCACTCCCCAAATGGCTGCAATGGATGGAGCTGGGCTGAGCTGAAGCCAGGAGCCAGAAGTTTCTTCTGGGTCTCCCACGTAGATACAGGAGCCCAAGCACTTGTACCATCTTTGACTGCTTTCCCAGGCCATAAAAGAGAGCTGTTTCAGAAATGGAGGAGCCAGTACTCGAACTGGTGCTCGTATAAGATGCTGGCACTGCTGGTGTGCTAAGTCACAGCACCGGCCCTGCCATTAAATTTAATTGTAATTTGTTCCTATAGTTGCTCATCTTAGAGTTGATTGTCATTGTTTCTTAATAATCAGTCATGTTATCAAATATTTAATGAACACCAAGGAGATGCCACATATCCTTTCCAAGTATTTATGATCTAATTATAATGCAAAATATAGGCTTTCATGGAATTTACGTTCTGGCAGATGAACATGTAAGAACGACCATAAGGAATTTGAGAGGAGTGTGGTGGAAGGCCAAATAGCAGCGGGGTCATAAATATGAGGAGAGTCTACTCTAAATGAGTGGATCAACAACTACAAAGAACAGAGAAAAACAGGAGAAAGATGTGCCTATCTGACAGGTGATGAGATCCCACTTCACAGATGTCACAGCAAAGGGGTTACACTTCATTCCAAAGAGAGGGAAAGACAAGGAGAGGTCTCTGCAGATGAGCAACAGGAACAGATTTTCGGTGTGAACTTGACCACTCCGGGCAGCTATGTAGAGATTTCACTGCGAGGGCCAGAGTAGAATCTGCGAGGTTAAAACACATTTTCAGTATTTCCTGTGAGAGGGCACTAAGCCCTCATCTGTAAAGTAGGAAAGTTACAGACATTTATGCAAAGAATGTGCTGAGGGCATGCGATGAGTTAGTACCCAGAGAATGCTGCCCGCCGCACGGAGCACTTGCCACCGGTGGCAGCCTCTGCAAAGCCAGCCCATCCCACTGCCAGGCAGTAAGACCCAAGCTCAATTCAGTATTCCTCCTGTCCTCCTGGGTTTTCTGTATCCATATGCAAACTACCTTGCACACATTCTTTCTTTTTCAAAAATGAAATCTCACCCTTCTTTTCCTTCTGAATAGTTTCCTTTTTTATACACTTATACTTATGACATTCTATTCATTGACACAACTGAAGCTACACATATCGTGCAGTTTTGCTTAGTTCCTCATGGTATAATTATTTAACATTTCCTGTAGGTTTGTGCTGTTTGTCTCTCTCTCCTGGCTATGACTTACACTTCTGTGACCACTGTATGTCATTGTGCCTCATCTGTGCATGAGTTAGAGTGAAAAAGATTCCCAGAGGTGGCACTGATGGCTTGGTAGCTGTGTGTGTTTTAAATTTGAGTCATCACTACCAAATTACACTTTAAAAAGATGGCTTTGATTTACAGCCCTATCATTATTATGTCCCAGAGCTTTTTCATGTACCTTTAACCCTCATATTATTTTTAAAAACTATCATAGGTTAAGATATAAAAGTTAATGCCATGTTATTTTTTAATTTACATGATCCCTACCTTAGAAATATTAAGAATATTGTCTTTTTTTTCTTTTTCTGACTAGTGTGTTATATGAATTATGACTTCTGTGCAATTTTTCTATTGGTTTGGCTCTTTTTGTAAGACCATTTTTATATGAGCCATATTAATTTTTATTTGAGTATGTTTTATATATTGCCCCTCTTTTCTTTTCCTGTGTCTTTTGCTTTTACCCTTAATTGCAGTGATTTCCCTTAAGTTTGAGTTCTAAAATTTTGGGTTATTTTCAAATGTACCAGCCTTTTCTCTTCTAACTTCTGGCTTTTAAGTTTAGCTTATTACTTATTCATTGATTTGAAAAGCAGACAGAGAGAGAGAGGGAGGGAAGGAAGGAGTGTGAGAGGGGCAAAGAAAGGGAGATCTTCTGTCTACTGGTACATCCCCCCCCCCCCCCAATGCTTGCAACAGCTGGAACTGGGCCAGCCAAAAACCAAGAGCCTGGAACAGAACCTGGAATCCCACATGGGATTCCCTTGGTGCCTCCCATAGTGTGCACAAAGCTGGAGTCAGCAGCAGAGGGGAAACTCCAGTGCTGGTACTCTGATAGGACATGCAGGCATCATGGTGTCTTAACTGCTGTGCCAAATGCCTACCTCTAACTTCTGGCCTTTAAAATGTTGTCTCAAAAAGTCTTCTTTATCCAGAAAGCTATATTCTAATATTTTGCAATTATGAAGTTTTTATGTCTGAACCATTGATGGATGTGGAATTTATTTTAGACTTGATTGGTAGAGACACAATCATTTCAGATGTTAAAAAGTACTCAAACACTAACAGAATTCTCTCCTAACATAGAAGTATGCTCTATCAAATCCACTGAGCAGTATTCCACAGCGTGTCTTCTCTGCACCCATCTCAGGTCACGTGTTTAATATATCCAATGTATTTAGTACGTCCAGTGCCAGATTGGATCCCTGAGTCACTGCTAGGAAGGCACACAGAGATTGTTCCAGAGCCACACTGGGCTCTGTGAGAAAGAGATGAGTCTTTGGTTAAGTCCTGTGATATGGGGACTTGTTTCTTACCATGGCATAGACAAGCCTACCCTTATTAATTCAGGCTCCAAATAGAAGTCACCACTTATGGTTTGGATTAAAAATGCCACCAGATTCCTGAGGAATAGGAAAACATTGGCGATAATAATAAAAATTAATGATTTCATGAAGGCTTTTAGAGATGTAAAAGGTGGAGAATGAGGACAGCATATGAAATTGTAGGTCCCTTTGAGGGCTATAGGTAGGTGATAGAGTGAGAAAGTAATGGAAGTGTTACTAGGGAAGAAGGTGGAAGTAAGGTTAGGCAAGCAGAGAACACCCAGGCTTGTAACAAATACGAACAAGCTAAGTTAAAAGAGAGACAACTAAATCAAGCAAACAGGTCCACAAGGTGTTTTTTGAAGGTGTTTCTTTTCCTGTCTTGAGGAGGCTTCTTTTTCCTAATGATTTATTCTGGGCACTGTCTCTGTAAACAGTGCTTCTGTAGCAACCAAGAGAGAGAACAGTGGCCCAGGTTCCCCCACTCTGTTGACTGCTGTCCTCCTGGCCTCAGGGGAACCACTTGTCACCTTATAGTGACTATGATATCTACTACTGCAGAGGAGAAAAAATTCTTAGCTGTTGCAAAACATTTTCTAGTGATTTAAGGATCGAGCAGTCTACCAGCTCACAGTTATAATGAGCTGTGGGGCTTTTCCCTTGGATTTTGCAGGACGTGCCCTTGAATTATTTATAACAGAACAGCCAGCCACCTGCTTGCGACGATTTTCCATTTTGCCTTGTGCTCGACTGGCCTTGTCAATGGTGGTGCAGGTTCAGGGGGACTCTGCACTTCACCCTTCAACTCCCTGTTAGAACAGTGCTGACCATGGGCTGCTGGGCATGTTCAAGGTTCTTTCCCACTATAGCCACAGCCTTTGTCTAAATAGATGGTTCCATAGGCTTCATTACAAAGAGCTTTTGCTGGCTCAATTGCTCAACCAGGTGCTGTCAACCCCGGCACTGAAGGAAGTTTCTCTTTTTTCTTTTTAGCCAGAAGACTAAAATTTATGAATATATATATATATATATATGCCTCTGTTGACAAAAAATAAACAACCGGGGAAGTGTGAAGGGGAGGGAACCCACCTGCATTCAAGGAACATGTCTGTGCTGGCAAACAAGCAATGCCTTCCCTCTTTTCCTCCTCCACTTCAACAAAAAGAAACATTACATGTTTGAGTAGACAACAAAAACTACCATTAGGATTCAGAAAATTGAAAACCTACGCTACAATAACAAAAGAAAAAAAAGACAGTCACCGGGGAATTCTTAATGGCTTCCTCACTTTTTAGTGGAAGACTTCCGCTTTTTTATTCAGCTTGCAAACGGTGTTCCCAAACAACAGCAAAGAACAAAAGCTGTGATTTATATTTATGGACAGGTATACACGCACCCCTGACCTCCCTCTGCCTCCCTCGCACTCCATACCAGAAGCAATTTATGGAGGCTGGTCTAAATAAACATTAAGGAGGCAAGGCCACAAACTGACAGCCAGAAAAATCAATGGTCTCCAGAAACCAGCAAGTAGGATCAATAAAAGAGATTAGGCATCACAAGCTAGTGGAAGGCCGTTACAGGTAAATGTGGCTTGCTCTTCATCTGCCAGGGTGCTTGGAAACAGGATAAAAAGTCCTATAAACAGAAGCACACAGCAAGTAGCCAGTGGAGGCTGCTCCTGGGTTGCAGACTCTGACAGATGACCCTGTACTGAAAGGGGTTTACAGATAGGCCTTTGGGAATCTCCAATTGCTTTTCCAGCATCATATCACACACCTGGGCAGCAACCCCCAGGAAGCAGTACAGATGTATCTTTTGAAAAATCTCTCTGCTTTTGCTTCTCATTAGTTAGGTTTCTCTGGATTTATTTATTACTCCTCCCTGGGGACACAGGACAGCATAACTTTGCCCTCCTTGTTCCTCTACCCAGAGAGATGCATTCACACACAAGCACACACACTCATATTTAACATTAAATGAACAGGGAGTGTGCATGGGAACTGCTATAATATAAATTCAACCAATTTTGAGCTATTTCATGAGGAAATGCACACACATACACACATACAACTTAAGACATTGGCCCATTTACCTGCCAACAGAAGCATGATGGATAATTACCTTGTTGAGCTTGCAGGTTAATGCCCAAAGCCTGTCAATAGAAGAATGAAGGAGAATTATGTTCCTGAGAAACAGGGACACTGAAAGAGGAAGGAACAAGACCAAATAGTCTGCTTACTTATGAAACTGGCCAGTTTGAATTGAAAATCCAAAGCTTAGCTTTCTGAGAATGATTGCTTTAAAACAAAACCATGATTTACTTTGCCTCAGGATCTCCATGTTAGAAACGAGGATTAGGCTTCAATCTGAGAAAAATATAATAGGAGAATAGATGAGAATGCAGACAGCAAATGCTAAAGTTCAGGTTCCTTGAAGTCTAAGAGATGATTGGAGTTTTAATTGAATTTTAATCTAAGAACAGGATAGAAGTGAAGCTAAAGTTCTCTAAGAAAACTGGGAAAAAAATATTACACCATTTTGCAATACTGCCCGTTTATCTAGTCAAGGCTGATTTGGTGCCTTGCTTTAACCAATATGATGAGGAAATTGTTGAGTATATTCTTTTTTTTTTCTTTTTTTTTTTTTTATAACGCTTTTATTTAAAGAATATAAATTTCCAAAATACATCTTATAGATTACAATGGCTTCCCCCCAATAATTTCCCCCCCCCGCAACCCTCCCCTTTCCCACTCCCTCTCCCCAGACTTCACATCAAGATTCATTTTCAATTCTCTTTATATACAGAAGATCAGTTTACTATATATTAAGTAAAGATTTCAACAGTTTGCCCTCACATAGCAACACAAAGTGAAAAATACTGTTGGAGTACTAGTTATAGTATTAATTCACAATGTATAGCACATTAAGGACAGAGATCCTACTTGATATATTTTTTTAAAAAATTGATTAATTTTCTAGGCAATTTCCAATTTAACACCAAGATTTTTTTTCATTTTTAATTATCTATATACAGAAGATAGATTCAGTATATACTAAGTAAAGATTTCATCAGTTTGCACCCACACAGAAACACAAAGTGTAAAATACTGTTTCAGTGCTAGTTATAGCATTACTTCACATTGGACAACACATTAAGGACAGATCCCACATGAGACGTAAGTACACAGTGACTCCTGAAGTTGATTTAACAATTTGACACTCTTGTTTATGGCCTCAGGAATCTCCCTAGGCTCTAGTCATGAGTTGCCAAGGCTATGGAAGCCTTTAGGGTTCGCTGACTTCAATCTTATTCCGATAGGGTCATAGTCAAAGTGGAGGTTCTCTCCTCCCTTCAGAGAAAGGTACCTCCTTCTTTGATGGCCCCATTCGTTCCACTGGGATCTCACTCACAGAGATCTTTCATTTAGGTCTTCTTTTTTTTCCAGAGTGTCTTGGCTTTCCATGCCTAGAATATTCTCATGGGCTCTTGAGCCAGATCCGAATGCTTTAAGGGCTGATTCTGAGGCCAGAGTGCTATTTAGGACATCTGTCATTCTATGAGTCTGCTGTGTATCTCGCTTCCCATGTTGGATCATTCTCTCCCTTTTTGATTCTGTCAGTTAGTATTAGCAGACACTAGTCTTGTTTGTGTGATCCCTTTGACTCTTAGACCTATCAGTGTGATCAATTGTGAACTGAAATTGATCACTTGGACTAGTGAGATGGCCTTGGTACATGCTACCTTGATGGGATTGTATTGGAATTCCCTGGCCTGTTTCTAACTCCATCATTAGGGGAAGTTCCAATTGAGCATGTCCCAAATTGTACATCTCCTCCCTCTCTTATTCCCACTCTTATATTTCACAGGGATCACTTTTCAGTTAAAATTTAAACACCTAAGAATAATTGTTTGTTAATTACAGAGTTCAACCAATAGTACTAGAATAAAAAAAATTACTAAAATGGATAAAGTATTACATTGTACAACAACAGTCAGCACAAGAGCTGATCAAGTTACTGTTTCTCATAGTGTCCATTTCACTTCAATAGGTTTCCCCTTTGGTGCTCAATTAGTTGTCATCCATCAGAGAGAACATATGATATTTGTCCCTTTGGGACTGGCTTAATTCACGCAGAATGATGTTTTCCAGATTCCTCCATCTTATTGCCAATGACCGGATTTCATTGTTTTTGATTGCTGTATAGTATTCTACAGAGTACATGTCCTATAATTTCTTTATCCAAATGTATGCTTTGAATTCCCTGTGATCTTTTGCTGTGAGGTTCCCTTCGTTTATCTTCTTTCATGTTGATGGCCGTGTTTCTGTGTGTAACACATCTTTAAGTATCTTTTGCAGGGCTGGACGAGTGGCAACAAATTCTTTCAATTTTTTTTTGTTATGAAAGGTCTTTATTTCACCTTCATTCACAAATGAGAGCTTTTCAGGATATAATATTCTGGGCTGGCAGTTTTTCTCTCTAAGTACCTGGGCTATATCTCGCCATTCCCTTCTAGCTTGTAGGGTTTCTGATGAGAAGTCTGCCGTGAGTCTAATTGGAGATCCTCTGAGTGTAATTTGCCGTTTCTCTCTTGCGCATTTTAGGATCTTTTCTTTCTGTTTCACTGTGGTGAGTTTAATTACAACGTGTCGTGGTGAGGACCTCTTTTGGTCATGTTTACTAGGGGTTCTATGAGCTTCCTGTACTAGGATGTCTCTGTCCTTCTCCAAACCTGGGAAATTTTCTGCTATTATCTCACTAAAAAGGCCTTCTAATCCTTTCTCCCTCTCCATGCCTTCAGGAACTCCTAGAACTCGAATGTTGGGTTTTTTAATAGTATCCTGTAGATTCCCAACAATATTTTTTAGATTTCTAATTTCCTCTTCTTTTCTTTGGTTTGACTGTGTAGTTTCCTGTGCTCTGTCTTCTAAGTCCGATATTCTCTCTTCTGCCTCACCCATTCTGTTTGTAAGGCTCTCTAATGTGTTTTTACTTTGATCTATTGAATTCTTCACTTCATTATGATTTCTCGTCACTATCACAGTTTCATGTTCTACTAGTTGTTTCATTTCAGCTTGATTTCTCCTTAATATTTCATTTTCACGAGAGAGATTTTCTACCTTGTCCATTAAGGATTTCTGTAGTTCAAGAATTTGTTTTTGAGTACTTCTTAGTGTCCTTATCAATTTTTTGAGATCTGCTTCTTGCATCTCTTCTATCTCATCATCTTCATAATCTTGAATTGGGGTGTCTTTTTCATTTGGGGATGCCATAGTGTCTTCCTGAGGAGCGGCAAGATGGCAGAATAGGAAGGGAGCACACCGATAGTCTGGGGAGAGACAGTTTAATAAAAGTGGAGATACTGCAGGTTCAAGGAAGAGTAGGGGAAGAAACAGCAGAGAAAACCCTTCCGGAACTGGAGATTCACAGTGGACCTGCGTGGAGAGTGTGGGAGCCCGCAGTTTGGGACACCAGCAGCAGATTCAACACACCAGCGCTGGAACGCGAGGTGAGCAGAATCTCAATAGCCCGAAATACCAGGAGGGAAGCAGAAAAAGGAGCCTAGAGCGA
Organism: Sylvilagus floridanus; assembly: GCA_949820135.1. Lineage (NCBI taxonomy): Eukaryota > Metazoa > Chordata > Mammalia > Lagomorpha > Leporidae > Sylvilagus > Sylvilagus floridanus. The sequence continues at coordinate 15,789,003 of OX463243.1, forward strand.
ACAAGGCTTGAAACCCTGTGGGGAAAAGTTCACCAGGCTAACTAGAAGAGAGAGAGAGAGAGGGAAAAAAAAAAAAGTGACCCGTACGGACACGAGCTTCTCTCTCTCCGCTCACCTCTCAAAGGTGAGCAAGACAAAGAGCAGGCGCCATTTTGGAATACGTCATAAGCAGGGCGACCTCGGGTCGGCACCGGCCCCGAGCCTAGCAGAAAAACCTGACTCTGGGTGGGAGGGGTGAAATAACAGGAGATTAGAACCTAATGAATGTGTGGTGCTAATGAACTGAGACTGTGAAAAAAGAGACTGTGGGGGAGAGAACTCAAGGAAATCACGAATTCATGTGAGTACTCTCCAGAGACGCTACAGTTCAGTAGCCTTGGCAGCCCAGTGGGAGACTACAGGAGAAACTCAGCCCACACAAAGGGCCACAAAGATTCCTTCTCTGGTCCTTGGGAAAGAGCTTCCGATCTCTGGCTCCTGTGGGTATATCATTCGCCTGCTAACCACCCCCAATTCCATTCAGCTGTGTGGAATTACTTCCCTTTTGAACCAAAAAAAAAAAAAAAAAAAAAAAAACTAACAGAGAGAGATTTACCACGCCTAACCTGGGAGTGTCTCCTTTGACACACCCTCAACCCTGAGGAACCAAACAGAGCTCTCAGGCCACACCCATCTTAAGCCTCTAAGGCTCCATCAAAAGCAGACAGTCCACTTAATCTAGAGTCATAGTATAACAAGAAAAAAACACCACAGTGAAGAAACCAATATGTTGAGTATATTCTAAGCCTAGATTTCAAGAAGTCATCAAATGTATTGTCTTGATCCTGGGGTCATGATGTGAACATACCAAGCTTACCTGCTGAATGCAAAGAGCTGTGTGGCTCTGTTACCCCTGTAACGTTGACAGAACAGAGTGCAGCCAAGAGCAGGCAAGTCAGCTCAGACAAGAATTGCCCACTCAACCCACTGAGTTGCTATTGAAATGCACTGCGGTGGTTGTAGGTCAGTATATGTGGGGAGATCTTCCACCACAGAAGCTAGTTGATTCATCTGTTTACTGAATGATTCTGGGAGTCGAGAAAGGGCTCATCTTAACTTCACCCACCACTTTGGAAGGATTGGGAGTTGCTATGGGATGCTTTCCATGGTTGCTTTGTTTCTTCTTCCTCTCATCCAGGCAGGGCAGGGCAGGGATAAAATTCACAGATTTTTTTCTTCCTGCTATCGTGGCATTGCCTCCCCAATAGCCAAACAGAACAGGAAGGCAAAGGATGACAGGTCCTCAGACCTCATCTGGAGAGGTCAGCTTCGTGGAGCATGGGACAGGACAGAGAGGTGTGGGGAAGGATTCTGGGATGGTGGTGGAGGAAGCAGAGGAAAACAAGGATGGCCAACACAAGAATTTTGCTCTGCGCCCCAAACTGCCTTCCAGATGATACTCCTTCCTTAATTTCACGAAGCCCTGAAAGTTTTCCTCCCTAAGCACATAGAGTACCATGTCTGTGCACCTGTCATTCTCAGTGCTCAAAACATTCATCTCTTCTAATCTCCCCAGAAACTTCTTAATCTGTCAAGGCCAAGAGGACATTTGTCAAGGCCCAATTGCTGTGAAGTCTTCCCCATTGCTCTTAGTGAAATAAATCACTTGAACTTTCTCTTCCCGTGACACTGATACTTTCAATCCACAATGTAGCTTTTTTTTGGATTATTTATTTATTTATTTGAAAGTCAGAGTTACACAGAGTGAGAAGGAGAGGCAGAGAGAGAAAGAGGTCTTCCATCCACTGGCTCACTCCCCAATTGGCTGCAGTAGCCAGAGCTGCGCCAATATGAGGCCAGAAACCAGGAGCTTCTTCTGAGTCTCCCATGTGGGTGCAGGGGACCAAGGAATTAGACCATCTTCCACTGTTCCCAGGACATAGCAGAGAGGTGGATTGAAGTAGAGCAGCCACATATCGAACCGGCACCCATATGGGATGCCAGCACTGCAGGTGGTGGCTTATCCTGCTATGCCACAGTGCCAGCCCCCAAAATGTAGCCTTTTAAACAAATATTAGATATTTCTTCCTATGCAACACAAAATATAAACCATGCTATGTTTTCCAGGGAATGTATTTTTGTTTAGCATCTTATAAGTGCTCAATAATTATTTAGTAAATAATTATGATGTATCTCAGAGTTATAAAAGCAATAATTCTGTGTGGCTTCAGTTTGTTGATAAGTACTGATTAGAGGAGACTATTCAAATGTGCATGTACACACATATGCAGAACTATACAAGGGAACTTAAAAATTGTGGAAAGTGAATATTATGAAAATGCTATACATGGATTTCAAAATTTTTGCTCTCAAGAAAATGCTTTTTTTTTAACAAAAAATGAATTTTTTTTTTAAGAAAGAGTGATGGGGGGCATAGGAGAGAGAGTTCTTCCATCCATCGGTTAACTCTCCAGACATCTGCAATGACCAGAGCTCATTCAGGTCAAAACCAGGAGCCCAGAATTACATATAGGTCACCTATGTGGATGGCAGGGGCCCAAGCACTTGGGCTATTTTCTGGTACTTTCCTAGGCACATTACCAGGGAGTTGGGTCAGAAGCAGAGCAGTCAGAACTTAAACTGGCACTCTATTATGGGATGTTGATCTCGCAAGAGGCAGCTTAACCTTTAATTTCACTATTCCATGAGTTTTTGAAGCAGCCTTGTATATAGATAATCATCAATTGACAATGGGATTACATCCTGATAAACTGATTGTAAATTGAAAACACTGTAATGGAAAACACAATTAATTCCCCTAACCTACTGAGCACTCTAGTTCAGCTACACAGTGCACGGTGAGGTATGGGGGAGTATGAGGTGTGTCCCCTTCACAACTGTGGCAATGACTAGGAGCTGCCCTTGCTGCCACTGCCCAGAATTTTTTTTAAGATTTTATTTATTTATTTGAGAGGTAGAGTTATAGATAGTGAGAGGGAGAGAGAGAGAGAAAGGTCTTTCTTCCGTGGGTTCACTCCCCAATGGCCACAATGGCCGGAGCTGCGCCAGTCCAAAGCCAGGAGCCAGGTGCTTCTTCCCAGTCTCCCATGTGGGTGCAGCAGCCCAAGCACTTGTGCCATCTTCTACTGCTTTCTCAGGCCATAGCAGAGAGCTGGATTGGAAGAGGAGCAACCGGGACTAGAACAAGCGCCCGTATGCAATTCTGGCGTTGCAGGTGGAGGATTAACCTATGGCGCCGGCCCCGTGCCCAGAATTTAAACAGAGGATCAGATCACAAATCACTAGCTGAGGATAAAATCCAAATTCAAAACATGAAGTTGGTTTCTACTGATTGTGCATCACTTTCACGACCTTGCAAATTTGAAAATGCTAAGTCCAGCCGTCATAAGTAGGTGATCTTCTGGCAGGGCTAGGGTGTGTGTGGGGGGGATTGGGATAAAAAATAATGTTTTCCTTCTATGAGATTATGGTAGATTTTATTCTTTTGACTATTCACACTCTAAGCCTATAAGAGGATTTTATGTTCTGCTGTAGCCATGTGACCAGTAGAGCCTTTCTTGGGAGACTTGTACTTCTGCTCCCTCTTCCGCTGCCATTGATATCAGACCTGCAGCCCATGGCACCTGGCCAGTGAAATCTGAGCAGGATCACAGTTGGCCAATGGAGAGAAGAATGTGGAATGTGAATAAGCCATTGTCACGATGAACCCCTAGGTTCACCACGGATGTACCTTGTAAAATCTGAGTAATACACAAACTTCTACTTAATTCTCTAATTGAATGAAGTCATGAGGTCATATTTAATAAATGAATGGCAAGGTATAGTGGACTCTGGGATTCCTCTTCCTGAGTACACTGGCATTCCCTTGTGACTACATGCTACAATGGGCAATTAAAGTCCACAGATTTTTAAACTGTTTTTGACAGTCAAAAAATGAGAGTCTCCATACAGTGCCATGGTTGTGAAGACATATTTTCAATGACCTGAACACTAGAAAACCATAAACCCATTCCAAATTCTCATCATTGAGCAACACTTCCAAAACATTGTCATCTCACAACGAGCAATCAATAGTGCAGATTTCAGGTTGCTCTGAAAGTGGAAAGCAATTTTACTTGAGTTTTAACTCTTGTGATAAATAAAGACAAATGAAGAGATTATAAGAGGAAAAAATCAGCATATACAGTAGAGAGCCCAGCCAGAGAGCATCCCAGAGGGAGATTTGACCCACTTCAGGGATCCTATCTAATTTTCTAATTTCCCATAGAACTGAAGACTATAAACACAGAAGGTGAAGCAGACCTACAGCGGCCTGTATTGCTCCATATTTGTGCGTCAACAGGCACAATCTCTAGTCATCCTTAGCCTCTTGCTTCCAAAGAGAGCAGGACTTCACTCTAATCGGAAGGGAAGGGACTTGGGGAAGATTGCCACATTAGAACCAGACAGGATCTCTGTCTGCTTCTTCAACCTGCATGACATTTGCAAGGAAATGGGAATGTCTTTCCATTGCTAAAAAAAAAAATAAAGGTAACCCAACTACATGCCTGTGTGTCTCCTAGGAACTTCTCGGAATAAGATCATGGGCACTGGCTGCATCCAATCTGTCATGAATGAAGAGCCCCTAAAGCCTCAACATTCATTCTTGCTTTGTTTCCCACAAGCATTTGAAAGAGAAGGGATAGGGACACATAAGCAATGTGTTTTCACTCAAACATTCTGTATAAAGGAAGAAAGTTATTATTTTTCCTACAGGTTGTCTCAACCATATTGTGTTTGTTGTCACCGCGCTTCCATTATCTGCAGGTTATAAGTTGTATACAGTTCTAATACGATTCCCCACACTGTGATTGCAACAGTGCTCTTTGCCTGCTCTGCTGGAGGCTTGTAACTTCCAATATCTGTTCTATAATTTGTGACTTCCCTGTAGGCTCTTAAAACATTTACTTTCTGCTACATCCCAAAGCATAAGCATATATTTCTTTATTTTGGATATAGTCATCAGTGGAAGCCATGTCAGGAGTGTATTGCAGACTCTTGGAAAAAGTGAACTGTCTGCTTCCCTTGGATCCTCTGTGAATACCCCAAACAAAGCACCAAAATATGCTATAATATAAAGCCACCCGGAGCTCCCTGATGTGGAAAGATTCCAGTTCCTTTCCTATTTGTACTTGATGTGCTTGGCAGGGGCACACAAGGGTTCAGCTATGCCTTTTCATCTTCTCTCAGGTCACATCATTCCCCATCACACAGAACCAGGCCAGTGTCATGTAACACAGAAATCATGCTCACCTTGAAAAATCCGATGCACATTGCTAGGATCGGTGATCTATCCTTAACTGTCCTTTGTAATTTCCTTTATGGGATGTGTATCCTTAACCTGGACAAATGTGGACATTATTATGTAGTCGTACTCTTAGAGGTTAAAGGAATTTATACTGGCTCTGAAGTAGCTCAGTCATCAGCCCAGAAGGCATTGGCAAGGATTTCCACTTTGTATTGAGCTTGGTTTTCATGGCAAGCCAATTTTTATGGAAAATCACAGCCCATTCTGACCTAAGATAAAATCGTTATTTAGAAAATCATTACAAGTATCTTTTTGAAACCACAGTGGCTATTAGTTTTGTTCCAGCTCATTCTCTCAAGCCCTTATTCACAGATCCATTTTGAATTAAATAAAGGTGTAATTGGCTTGTGTTCCTAATACAATGAGGAAAACACAATATACTCAGAGTTTGAAAGTCACTTTGAGCGTCTACCATTTACTTGCTACATGAGCTTAGATAAGTCACTTAACTTCTCATCCTTGTTCCTTGGAGAACAAAGATGCTAATACCTGTCTTACCTGTCTCACAAGATGGTCCAGCAGTTCTGATATCAAATGGAAGTAGTTACAGAGTATAGAATGCTCTGAGTCCTGTCATTAAACAAACAGCAAATATTTACTATGCCAGAAACAAAAACTTCTGCAGGGTTACTCAAAATGTGAGCTCACATTCTAGTTTCAGAAACAAAGTAACACAATACTTCTGGGGAAAATAGAGGACATAGAGATCACCTACCTCTACTACAACTGCTACTTTACTAGCTAATATGTGCAAGCAGACTTCAAAACATGCATGGGAATATGTGAGGCAGGCATTCCGGCACAGTAGAATAAGCCACCACTTGGGATGTCTGAATCTCAAGTGCCTAGGATTGAGTCACCCTTTTGTTTTTGATCCAGCTTCCTGCTAATGTGCACCTGAGAGACAGCAAATGATGGCTCATGTAATTTGGTCTCTACCTCCCGTGTTCTTGACTCCCAGCTTCCATCTGACCCAGTCGTGGCTGTTGTGTGTATTTGGTATGGGAACCACCAATGGATGAAACATTTCTCTCTCTCTCTCTCTCTCTCTCTCTCTCTCTCTCTCTCCCCCTCCCTCTCTCTCTCTCTCTCTCTCCCCCTTCCTCCCTCCCTTTTTCTGCCTTTTGAATAAATGAACTAAAAATACTTCATGGAAAAATGAAATTTAAATGGTAGATTTATTTTTGTGCAAAATATTTTTAAATCCATACCTTGTTTTTTTTTTTTTTACATTATTCATTTCCCATGAAAAATTTGAGGATGTCTTCATGTTAAGAGCTAATATTGTCAGGCACCATGCTAAGCTCTTTATATCCACTACTCATCTAAGCCTGTATTCCTCTATAAAGACAAAATCATTCTGACCATTTTACAGATAAAGATGTTAAAATTTGAAAAGCTGATGCATTTATTGTGACACTAAAATTTCTTCAGTATCAGATAGATGGAAGTCTAGTTGAGAAGTGTTGTGAATGTCTAAGGTCCTGTGCAACATCCACTTGATGAATTACATTACGAAACAGGTTTTCAATGTGGGAAGGGGACTCAGATTTGGACATAATCGATGTCTACAAAACCTTGAGATTTTTGTCTCCTAGGAGAGTTTGAGCAGAAAAGAAGCATGAAAATAAATATCTAAGACATTCATCCTCCCAAGAAGAACACAGGTTCCAAGAATCTAGGTGTCTGAGCCTGTTAGGAGCCAAGGTTGAGTTTCTGTTTTGGTAGGGCCACCAATTAGAGGAGTCCCTATGTGTTATCATTTAAGTATGCGTAATCAACCTGTCCCTAGACGAGCTGTAGTGTACCTCATCAGCTACTCTAAATCACAGAATTTCAGATTATCATGACATCTGGACAGTCTTTAATGACTAAGCATTGATTTTAATTCATTTGAATGCCTTCACTTGGAAAAATTACATGTCTTATATTTTAATAACTAATTTTTACAGAAAATATATTGCCATTTTACTGAGCAAGAAAATTTGTTTATAGAGATAGCAATTTTGGTGCTTCGATGGAAGATTCCATTACTGACACCTAGGGACCTCCCAAAACCCATTTTCAGTTTGCTATGGACACAGATTTTCAGATAGGCTAACTTTACAACTTCACATTTTAATGGTAGCAAAAACTACAATTGAAACAATACGAAGAACAGCATGGTTGACTGATGATAATAGGACTAGCTGGGGCCAGTACTGTGGCGTAGCAGGTGAAGCTGTCACCTGCAGTGCTGGCATCCCATGTGGGCACTGGTTTGAGTCCTGGCTGCTCCTCTTCCAACACAGCTCCCTGCTTATGCTCCTGGGAAAGCAGCAGAGAATGGCCTAAGTCTTTGGGTCCTTGCATCCTTGTGGGAGACCCAGAAGAAGCTCCTGGCTCCTGACTACGGATCAGTGCAGCTCCAAAAGTTGCAGCCATTTAGGGAGTGAATCAGTGGATGGAAGACCTCTCTGTCTCTGCTTCTGTGTCTCTATAACTCTGCCCTTCAAATGATAAATAAATCTTAAAAAAAAAATAGGACTAACAAAGCACGATGGAAGCAAACTAGCAGACAAACCAACTTTAGTCAGCCCATGGTTTTTTAAGAAGCATTCATAAATCCAAGTTGACGAGCTTAGATAAATATTAGTGCAGGACAGTTCTCTAAGTGGCCTTGACCTGAGTCTGTCCTTTCCCATTTTCTCACTCACAGTTCTCAATAATAGCTGTATAACCTGCAACATTTTGAGATAAGAACGAGCTGGCTGGCTGGAATTGCCCAGGCTCTCAGTTCCAGTCTCTTCTAGGAAAAGGATGTCCTCCAGGATTTAGCCCAGCATGTCATGTGGCCTCTGGAATACAAATCCTAGGATAGATGACTTTCTGGGATCCATCAGTGGTGGTAAAAATGGGGCAAGAACATTTGAGACTCCATCCACCCCAATAGGCTTCCAGAGCTTTAAGGAAGCAATTTGCCATGAGTCCTATGCGTCTGCTACCCCTGTTTGTCTATGAGTAATAAACTTGTTTCATAGAGCTTGTTAGTGTGGAGTGTTCTCTCTCACCAGACTCAAACAATTTTGTAACCAACACACGGGGAACATTCTTCACAATTTACTTGTGATAATAAAATAAGCACCTACATCTCTTAAAGGGTAGAAATCAGTATGACTCTGATACATTTTAGAAAATCTGATGTTGGAAGTAAAACCATCTTTTAAAATTCACCTTGATGTCTCATTTGTAGTTAGATATCACTGCTACTTGTTCCAAGGAGTAAGTGCTATTGATATTTTTGGGCATGGAGTCATTTTAAAATCATCATAAAACATTAAAATGGTACTTCTATCTTTTTAATCTGTTTAGTTTATTTGTTAGATTCATCACTCAGAAAACAAAATGGGATATTATACAATTTGTAGTTGTTTATATGATCCAATATGACTTCACTACAGAAAACAATGTGGATTGACATGTTCAGGAGCAGGCACTACATAACTGGGGTCCATCAAGTCCATTATCAATGAACTTCAATTAACATTTGCTCACTCAGTTTATTAGGCTGTTGTAATTAATGGCCAAAAATTAACTCATTCACAGAGTCACCTAAAACAAAAATAAAGTCTTAAATTTTTAAAAAACATAAATTAGCCATTTGCCATATATTTTTAATCACTTTAGCATAGAAAATTGTGAAGCAAAATGACAGTTTTCCATCTGTGATATTTGAGGTGTGAAGGAAATGTGTTGTGCTTTTTTTTCTAACTCATATAAAGGGAGCTTGTGTAGTTTTCCAATGTTGGAGATATTTTCACACAGATGTTATAGAAGAATATTTCTAGAATGGACAGAGAGAAAGTATTTTCAGAGTTTAAAATTTAAAATACAGCAGTATCAATAATACACACTTTTGCTGAGCAATTCACAGTTTCCAGGACACTTTTATATTCATCATCTCAATTGAGTCTTGCAAAACCACGAGACATAGGGAGAAACATAAAGTTAATTTATTTTTAAAAATAAATTAACCTTGTTTATGATTATGGAGCTAATATCTGGTTATTATGTGGAATGTATGAACATTCCCAAAACTTATTTAAAGAAAATAAAAAATTCTTGACATCCCACTACACAACCAACCAACATAAATATTTCCATGTAAACAACAGTTTTAGCATTTTACAGATTATGTTCAGCTACATGCACAGATTATATTGTGTATTGTGATTCTTAAAGTGCTTTTCCCCTTTATTATTAGTATCTTGTATAACAGTTTATTAGATGTCTATTTAATTTTTAAGTGACTCTTCATTGAATCCTGAATTCCAACTAGTGTTAAGTCATCTGTTGTGATTTCATGTCTAATGACCTTCAATGTGAGTTCCCAGCCATGATGCCCACCTCTGGCTCCTAACTCGAGCTTCCTGCTCTGTGGGCTTTGGGAGGCAGTGATGATCATTCAGGCGGTGGGGTTCCTGCCACCTGTGTGGGAGACCTTGACTCCAAGTTTCTGCCTCAGCTCAGTCGATGCCAGGAGAGGAATTTGGGGAGTATACCAGCAGATAGGAACTCTGATTATCTCTGTATTTCTCTGTCCATTTGTCTCTCAGATAAGTGAATATTACTGAGACTGACATTACTAAATAGCTAACCTCAGTTAAGTGAGATGGGCAATCCATTATTACCATTTCAAAAATCCGATTTATATTTTAAAACCTTTAAAATAGGATCTGGATATAAAGCGTTCAATTCTGCAGAAAGAAGTAGTTCTTTATAAGAAAATAATAAAATTAAGACTAAAAAATTACTCGTTGAATTTTCAAAGTGTGAACCTTTGAACCAAAAGTGGATTGAAAGATAATATTCAGTTGGAACATAAATTATAATTTGGCGTTCTCCCTAACAATTTTCTTCACACTTCCTCACTATAAATGAAAATTATTTTGATTTTCAAGAATCAGCCTCCTCATTGATAAAGGTAAATGCATTATTTTTTACTCTGTAGCACAACCCATCTTGGTTAATTTCTTTGAAATTAGTTACTTTGGATTTTTAAGAATAAATCATCCTTGGGAAGACTGCCTCTAATAAAGCTCAAATTGAAGTCTAATCTCAATTTAAAATGTTAAAATATTTCCTAGTTATCTTTCTCGTTTTGTTGAAGGGCCTAGAATACTCTCAATAGTTCTAAAAGGATGTCCATTCAGCAATTGTAGTGGAGGCTTTCCTGTTTCCATCACTCTTTCTATGAAGCAGAGAGCCTGGAAAGTTCTATGAAATGAATAAAGTTATAGATGGAAGCCAAGGAGTAGGTAAACTCAGAATCCATATCCTTGGGGTCTGTCTCCATGCAGCATTTTCCCTCTGCAGTAAATAACAATGCCATCTGGAAGCTGACTCTTAGATCATGTCTTATGCGGCAGAATTCAAATTAAAATGAGTTGCTCAGTGCTATGATATTTATTTTAGATGAAGGCTGTGTATACTTATGAAACACATGAAGTGCTGCACTCTCCATCTGTTTATTTTGCCCTCTTAATGATCTCCGAGGATTGTCCTGTGATTGGTATGACTATAGAGATTGGTATTTATCAAAAAGAAGGCTCAAATGGCAATATGAGCTCATTCTCAATTCCATCACCCACTGTATATAGACATGGGCAGAGTTTAAATAAGTTGAGAAAAGGTCCCTTTAAGTTTGACTAACTTGGTGACTCATCAGAAAAAATCACCCTGAATGGTAGAAATGCTTCTCAATCAGTTGAGGACAATTTTAAAAAGTGCATTGGCAGAAACAAATGAAGGTTTCCTTTATCAAATGTAAAAGTGAGTTACAAAGTTAATTTTTTTTCTTTTTTACATTATTTGTTCTTTTTATTTTTTTTTATTCTGGATTTCCTCTGGCTTATTGTTGACATGAAGCTGTAATCTCCATTTGTGACATCATAATCACTTCCATGGTGACTACTGGTGAAATAAGAACTCAATACTGGAGCTTCAAGAGGGAAAGAAATGATATAGATGATCTTTTAAAAAAATTCTTCTCAAGCACATATTCCTTACAGAAAAATGAATAAAAAGATTATCTACTTTAAGAGAAAATCATAATGAAAATGTGAATGCTTGTTGAGTATTCTTTTAGCTAATGATCTTTTCTAGAGTAAAGTACAGAAATTGAAAAAGAAAACACGAAGGGATCTTTTCTGGAATAATCTATTAACTGAAACACAGAAGGCTATATTTCTTAAAACTAGGGACATTTAAGGGAGTGGGAAAGGGGAGGGTTGTGGGTGGGGGGGAAGTTATGGGGGGGAAGCCATTGTAATCTATAAGCTGTATTTTAGAAATTTATATTCTTTAAATAAAAGCGTTATAAAAAAACTAGGGACATTTATTGTTTGATGCATACTAAAGCATTGTAGAATCCCTAGGAAATTTGAATTGTGCATTTAGGAAGATGTGCCATAAACTATACTTGTGTATTAGTGATATGAGCAGTTTAACACCAATTTTTAGAGTAGAAATTAAATCTTACATATATTATTACTTACTCTGGTATCTGCCAATAACTATGTGAGTGAACTTGGAAGAATATATTCTAAGGAAAGGACCAAGAATCCTTTTTAGCAAAGGGACAGTCAGTAAATATTTTAGGCCTTGTGAGTCAAGCAGTCTTTCTCAGAATGTGTTAATGGTGCTTGGGATTTGCTTTGGTGAAGTATACAAGGCACATAGACATGAGCATAATTGTCACACAGGAAGAAGGTTTGTATATTTTATATGTATTATAACTTTCATGTACATATGAGAGAGAGAGGAGAGAGAGAGAGAGAGAGAGAGAGAGAGAGAGAGAGAGAGAGAGAGAGAGAGGCAGTCCTATAGAAATAGGAAGCCTGGCATTCTACACAAGGCTATGCAAGGAAGCACCAAGGTCAGAAGAGTGGGTGAGGAGGAAACACCGTGTGTCTTTACTTTGGTTTTTCAGAGAAGGGATGGATGAGAGGAGGGAACTAGGCTAAGCAGGTTTAGAATTGAATCATCTGAATGGTTTTGATGGCATGTGGGCTGTAGGAGCTATCCTTCAGTGTCTAGTACCCACTGGGTACAGAAATAATGGCTCAGATGGCAAAAGCACAATTAAAAGGGAGGAAGACAACAGGAGCATAGCTCCAGAGTGATCCATTTCCACACAAAAGTGTGCTTGTAGGCAGGTTGTTTAGTATCTCCAGGATTAAATGACTGTGGAACCTGCTGTCCCTCTCAGGTCAGCAAGGCCACAATATACAAAAGAACTCAATTTGCCGATTATATCATGAAAACAACCAGAGATGGTACTTAATGCGATGAGTATGGTTATGTTACACCAATATATAGCATCCAACTCCTTTATGAAGTCTACAACGTAACTTGACATGAGTGGGTTTGAACACAGGTTCTTCCTTAATTTAGTTGAGAACAATTCTCACCATAGCTTGACTGCATCCTCAGAAAAGACCTTGAGATAGAATTACCACACTAAACTATAGCCAGATTCTCAGTCCATCAAAACTATGAGATAATAAATATCTGTTATTTGAGTACATTATATTTTATAAGTTGCTATACAAGAATGGATAACTAACTCATTGACATGGGTTGAATAGAAATATTAGAGAGAATAAATGAAGTACTATCTGTAAGATTGCAGAACAAATCTCCAGCTCAAAAGTCCCACCAGAATAATTTCACAGCCACCCATAGAGGAAAGCTCCTTTGTGGGCACTTTTGGATTTAGGCAGGAAGTTGTGAAGCCCAGGTGGAGTTGTGTCACAGAAGATTAAGACACTGCTTAGGATGCCTGTATTCAATACCAGAATGTGTGTGATCAAGTCCCACCTCTGCTTCCAATCCAGGTTTCTGCTAATGGATGCCCTGTGATGCAACAGATCATGGTTCAAGTAGTTGGGGTCCATCCATATACATGGGAAACCCAGAGGGAGTTTCTGGCTCCTGGATTCACCTTGGCTCAAACGCAGCCTCTTCAGGTATTTGGAGAATAACCCAAGAGATGGAAGATCTCTCTCTCTCTCTTTCTTTCTCTCTCTCTCTCTTTCTTTCTCTCTCTCTCTCTTTCTTCCTCTGTGCCTTTCAAATAAATAAGCAAACCTTTTTTTTTCTTAAAAAAGAATAATATGTGACAGCTATCTTTAAAACAAGATTTTCAGTCTGCAGTTCAAAATGTAGGCAAAATTGTCAGGCAGTTAACTAATAAAAACCATTATTTTTGTTTATTACATTGAAATGTTCCTACTATTTGTTAAATTTTTAGAAAATTATAATTTACAAAGGAATTTGAATTTATATATCTAGTTTTCTTTTCTTTAAAAGGATCACCGAACTACATAAACTTCAAGATTAAGAAAGTCTAGCCCACCTCTGCAGAAGAGCATCAATTTAGTCAACATCCTCCTCTCTTTCTTTTCCTTCTTCCTCCTTCCTTCCTTCCTTCCTTCCTTTTTTCCTTCCTGTAAGCAAACAGAAACTAAAAGAGATTTCATCTATCTTCTCCCTACATAAGCATACTTTACATATATAATGGCCCAAAGAATTCCCATTTTTGACTAAATTTTCTATGAAAAACTTTTGCTGTCTCTTCAGACTTCAGTCCAATGTCAGCAGTATAATAGGGGCTTATGTCTTCTTCCTGAATAACTTGCTCCTAGCTTCGTTAATTGTTTCTCCTATAGTTTGCCAGATCTGTGATATGTAAACCAGCCCATTTTTCTTTTTCTGAGCACACAATTTATTGATAACCCTTTTAAATTGCAGCACCTAAACTATGTCTGAGTTCTTTTTTTAAATATTCACTAATTAAAATACACAACATTTTCCTTCCCTTAGGCTAATCATGGTAACTACCCCATGGCATTCTCTCTGTATCAAAATAAGAAAGTGGTCAGAGGATTAATTAAAAACAGTGAGAGGCACGGTTTGGATATCTTAAACTACATCATTCATAAAGAAAAGTTTCTAAAAATCCACCAGGGGTCTGAATTCCAGTGTTAGACTTATAAATTCTATATTCTCTATATAAATTCTATATATTCTAAATGACAGACAACCATTTAAAGATAGCTGTAAAAAATAAGGAATGATATCATGTTCTGTTGTATATCACAAATCCCTCACTTATAGAAACCTCAGGTATGAGGCAGAATGGGCATACTGCACAATTATTCTTGATTTGTGTCACCTTAAGAGGTAACAGCCTTCAAGTCTCTGGACATGGACCCAGAGACTTTAACTCTAGCTTTATGAAGCCACCTCTGAATGAGGTGCATGGACAGAGGAAAACCACAACATTTTTAGTCATCCTAAAGCTTAAAAACCCTTTGTTCTGCCATTTCCAGGACAGTCTTACCCACAGTGGGTATAGCCTAGAAGGGCTTTTCTAACTTTTCATTCTTGCCTTACATCTTGGGTTTTTTATTTCCACTTAGCAACCACAGAAGTGGTGACAAGTGAGTGACACGAAAAAGGCACTGTCTGGGAAATGGGGATGCAGAGCTAACAAATATGCAGATGGTTTCAAGCTCTTGGGCTCTCCTTTGGGAGCTGGTGGCATGTACGGTGAGCACTTAGGACTCCCTGAGGTGCTAGTTATAGTCAAGGACCCAGAGTTGACATCAACACAACTGGTAGGTAAACACTTCTCACGAGACTCCACTCTTCTTTTTGTAAACTCCTTCCCGAATGCTAACATCCCTTTGAGTAACAGCCTGGTGCTGTGTTGTTTCCTTCTGGTTTTCCAGAGAACTTCTCCACACACCCTACTTATTTCCCTAGTCACCTGGCAGGCTTTATGTTCCCCAGCTCTTTTCCAGAAACCACCACCTACCAAGTAATTAATCTGCCATATCCGTTCCACTCATGCATGCTTGCCTATCAAGAAGATGTGATGTTGTTGTGGATAAGGAATGAAATCTATTCCAAATCATGCGGGCAGTTATATTGAATCAAGAAACAAGGAGTTTCCAAGTGAGAAAGTGTCTGAGAGTGGCAGCTGTCTAACATTATTTATTCTAGACCCAGGATCAGAAATTCATTTTACATCATGACAAATGCGTACATCTATATACATAAATGAAGCAAAACAAAGACTTCATGAGTTTATATGGTAGCAGACACACTATAACTTTTTAAAGTTTATTTGTCAAGGCTGGTTAATAATTACTAACTTTACATTATATTATTTTCCATTATATATATATATATATAAAATATTGTATTGTTATAGTTGCTATAGCCGCTATCAGATCACACCCATTGCTTGAAAAACACTGCCATAGAGAAAACCTCAACAGCATTCTCTGTCCTGGATCACAAGCTATGAGGCCCTTGTATTCGCAGGCTTTTCATTTCTGTAATGAGACACCTGAGGAAACTCGTTTTACAAACAGGAGATTCACTTAGCTCAGTTTTGGAGGTTCAAGTCTAAGACTGGGTTGCCCCATTGGTTCTATCTCTGACAAGGGTGGAGGATGCCTGTACTGAAGGGCAGAAGAAGACCCCAAGGAAGCAAAGAGGGCAGCTGGGCCCAACTTACGCTTTTATAACAAGCCCTTCACAAGAATTACCTTTTGAGGGACTTCCCACTAGTCTAACCTCCTAAATACCATAACAGGCTTGAGTTCCAACATCTTAGTATCTTACATATGACTTGGGGGTTTAAACATATGCTTGGGTTCAGAAACCCCATCATATACAATCCATAGCACACCCTATTCTAAGTCAGGTCGCAGCTGAGTGTGGAACACAGCCCAGGCGATTTGAGGGTTGTAGGATGGAGTGCATTTGCCTCCCAGCTTAGGGGAGCACCCTGCTCCTTATTCAGCATTGTTCATAATCTCGTATCAGTGCGATAATACCATGTGAGCTATTTTATACTTCTCTGGCCTGCTTTCTTAAACATGCCTAACAAGGAAAACGAATAGCACTAATGTCACTTTGTTAAATATGTCTATTTTGGAGATGCTATGGTTCAGCGCTAATGGAGGTTTTTTCTTTTTCCTTTTTTTTTTTTTTTGAGCTTCTGATGTTGCATGCTAAAGTGATTTATGAAAGGCCAGAGTGTTTTGCCGCAACAAAGGTCTGTTATGTTAAACACCCTCCTGCTCCCTGCCTGTTTTGTACCACAACCCACATTAATTTTCCTGTGACTCCACTACTACATTAATCCATCATGAGGCCTACCTCAAAATATGTCCTATGTTCTCATATATACAGCGCTCTCTCCCCAACTCCCTTCCTGTTTCAAGCCACCAGAATCTCTGGCTCTGATGTTGACCTCTCACAGTCACCACAAAATCAATCTGTTAATTTTGAAAGTAAATTAGCCAAGTTCATGGCCATATTTTAACAAGATATGTGGTTTATATGTTTATATATGAGTGTGCATATTTGCATTTGTGAATACACCTCTCCTTTAGCTGGCATGTGTCTTTGGTGTTTTGTGTGTGTTTGTTGCTTTTAAGAGCTGAACTCCACATGGAATGTGTAGCTTTCCCTGCTATTAAGAACTTTAATTGCAGTAATTCTGACTGGATTCAAAAATAGGATTGGTAAAAAAAGTTAAAATGAATTTAATTGTTCAACTGAATTCTTTCTCTCTCTCACTATCTCTCTCATACACAGACACACACACACACACACACACACACACACATTAATCAGTGGCTTCCAAGTCCTTGTCATGGCTCCCAGTGCTAGCAGATCTGGCCCTTCCTTCTTCCAGGACCTAGGCCTCCGGTATTGTTCTCTCTGGATCCTTCCTGTGCTTCACCCATGCTTGGCACGTTTTCATCATTCAAACATATTCAACTTTTTCCAGCTCATAGTGTTCTTTGCATGGCTAGCACCTTTCTATTTTTCACGTCTCAGCTCAAATGGCAACTTATGGAAGCCTTCCCTAATGCAGCACTTCTATGCCAAAGCTGGATATTTCTTATTTCACATACATCAGATATGAAGCAACCTTTCATGTTTGCTTTCCTGTTCCTTTATTTGCTTATTGTTTGTCTCCCTCTATCAGAATATAAGACTGTATAACTCATAGTCTCCAATGAATTCCAAGATTCAGAATAATATTTGTTACTTCTACAATAAGCCCTCAAAAATACATGCTCTTTCTTCTTTGTGAATATTATGGTTAACAGTGCATTAAGCCTATGATTGTAAAGTGGAGTGGACCGAAATTATAGTTTTGCAAAAATTAAAGGAAAAATAAGGAATGAAGGAGGGGGATTGAGGGAGGGAAGTATGATTATCTTCTCATATTTGTACCTATGAAATACATGAAATATGTTCTCTTTATTTTATAAATTATTTTAAAATAACTAAAATACATTAAACTGAAGATGGTTTAATATGATCTATGTTTTGTTCAAATGAAAGAGTAGCATTGAAGCATTTTCCCCATATTAGTAGCAAAGTCTCATTATGCTTCATTCTTTTCACAACTGAAAATTACGTTCAAAAATAAAATGCAATTTACTAATTTGTTGCTTATTCACAAATTGACTAGTCTGTTGCTTAATCACAAATGTTGATTCCACAAATGGTCATACTAATGGACATGAGTTGGAGAAAGTATGCATTATACTTCCTGACTTAGCAAAAATTAGTGCTGATTGAAGATTCCTAGTTTACCCACGCTGATGTTCCTAGATAATACATTTTTCAAGGCAGATGGTAGCAGAGAAAAGGACTCTGTGGCCTGCCACTACTCTTACAGTTTTTGTTAGTGAGCAATCTCCGTATCAGTTAAATATAAAAATTGCCCAACTAGAGTTCTGCTGAATTTTTGTTTTCTTTTTTGTGTGACAAGGATATTGATTTAGGATTTTTTTTTTTTTTTTTTTACAGGCAGAGTGGACAGTGAGAGAGAGAGACAGAGAGAAAGGTCTTCCTTTGCCGTTGGTTCACCCTCCAATGACTGCCGCGGATGGCGCGCTGCGGCCGGCGCACCGCGCTCATCCGATGGCAGGAGCCAGGTGCTAGGTGCTTCTCCTGGTCTCCCATGGGGTGCAGGGCCCAAGCACTTGGGCCATCCTCCACTGCACTCCCGGGCCACAGCAGAGGGCTGGCCTGGAAGAGGGGCAACCGGGACAGAATCCGGAGCCCCAACCGGGACTAGAACCCGGTGTGCCGGCGCCGCAAGGCGGAGGATTAGCCTGTTGAGCCACGGCGCCGGCCGATTTAGGATTTTTTTATGGGTACTGTGCCACAGCCATAGGTTGAGAGAGGATCACAGCCAATATACAGAATTTTTAAGTTCGTTTCAGAACTGAGAAACTCCTGAATATTCTGCATTTACTTAAGTAAAACTAGCATGTTGCTCAAATGCTTTTAGCTATTCAAAATCATGCTTTTCGATTTCTTTAGGAACCTCCATGCTGTTTTCCACTATGGTCACACCAATCCACATTTCCAACAACAGTATGCTAAGATTAGCTTTTCTTCACACCCTCCCAAATATTTACTATCCTTTTTCTTTTTGATCATAGGCATCTTAATGGCTGTAAGGTGATGTGATGATTTTAATTTGCAATCCCCTGCTAACTATGGATGATGTTGAACATTTCTACACATACCTGCTGATCATTTGCATGCTTTCTTTGGAGAAAGGTCTGTCCCTTCTCCTGTTGTCTGTTTTTCTGCTATGGAGTTGTAAGAGTTCTTTATTAACCACTTATCAGATATGTGGATTACAAATATATTATTTTTTTGCAGTTCATAGGCAGCCTTTTCATTCTGTTGATTGTTTCCTTGGTTTTACAAAAGCTTTTCAGTTTGGTGTATTCCCTTTTATTTATTTTTGCTTTTGCACCTTGAGCTTTCAGGGCATATAAAAAAAATCATTGCAAAGCTAACTTCAAGGAATATTTTTCCCTATATTTTCTTCTAGGAATTTTATAGTTTCAGTCTTATAGTAGCCAGGTATTTTATCAACTTTGAGGGTTTTTTTTACTGTATAAAATAAGAGACCAATTTCATTCTTTTGCATGTGGAAATCCAGGCTACCCTGCACAACTTACTGCAAAAACTGTCCTTTTGCCATTGTATCCTCCTGGTGCCCTGGTCATTAGTAACCATGTATGTGTGGATTTACTTCTGGGCTCTCCATTCTGTTCCATTTTTCTATGTTTCTGTTTTTATGCTTTTACCATACATTTTGATTACTATGGAATTGTAAACTTAAATCAGAAATTGTGATGTATCTAACCTTTTTCTTTCTTAGTATAGTTTAGCTATTCAAGATTTTTGTAGTTTCATGTAAATTTTAGGATTGTTTCTTTAATTTCTGTGAGAAATGCTGTTAGAAATTATATAGCAATCCCACTGAATTTGTATTTGGCTTTGGGTGGTATGGTCATTTTAACTACATGACACAGTAATCCCAACTCTGTGTATATACTCTAAAGAGATAAATTCCTGCCTCTTAAAAATATTCGAACTTCTGTGCTCACTATAACTATTCATAGTAGCTAAGATATGAAAATAACCTAAATGCCAGGCAGTAGACAAATGGATAAAGAAACTGTTATCTCTATTAGAATACTATTCAGCCTTACCAAAGGATATTCTGCCATTCACTGCAACATTTATAGTCCTTGAGAATGTTGTAGCAAGAAAGACCTCACTTATATATGCAATCTTTTAAAAATAAAATAATATAAACTAAAGAGATAGAAGTTGGAGAATTAATGAAACACTGGTTACTAGGGCAAGGGGTAAATAGGGAGATGTAGGTTAAAGGACACAAACTAGCATTTACGTAGGGTGAACAAGTCTGTGGACTATGGTTAACAAAATTGTTAAATGATTAGATTTTAGCTACTCTTATCCCAAAAATGTAGCCATGTGAGATGAAATTATATTCATTTTTTCATTATAGTAACCATTTACCATCTATATTTATTTTTGAGCATGATGCTATAAACCTCATAAATACACCATGAGCATTATTTTATAAAGAAAATAAACAGACTTGAACACTTTCAAAACAAAGCATTAGATAAACTTTCCATCAGAAGCCAGAGCTCATTTCCTTGGGAATGGGAGTGCAAAGCACACTCTATGCCATCTACATTGGAAGCCCTTTTTCATCAGTTTACTCTCCTGTAGTACAGTCTTACATTGGAGCTCTTGTCCTATTCAAGCCAATTAGGCAAAACACCTGTCCTTCTTTTATGCTTTCTCATCACCAGCAATGTTGATTAGGGTATTAAGATTTCTGATCAGCTTTAGAATGTCTTTGCTTTCCAACATTAACACAGTTAGCAGTTGGCTTTTAACAACCACTTCCTATGTGGTGGTCTTTGTGCTTATCAATCCTTATTTATCATTTTATTTCATTATGCTTCAGAACTTCTGAAACAGCTACCATTATTATCTCCTTGTTGCAAAATGAGAAAATGGGGTCCAGAGAACTTGGTTAGGTCTCTCGACATCATATGATAGGGATCAAGCCAAGCTATGTTAATCAAGTCCGTTTCTTCTAGCCAATCCATTTCCATATTTCTACTGCAAGGGATCCAGGATCTACAGAGGTGGCATTCCTAGTTCCTTGTCACTTCCTGGCTGCTGCTCTTATCTCTCATGAGGCAAACATTCGGTGCCTCTCCCTATCTTATGCTCTCAAATAAAATGAAAATAAATAAATATATGTTAAAAAATGTATGTGTCTCTCCTAATCAGAAAAGTCATTGCTCACTCTGGGGTACTCAACACTGGTGTTGTGTCAAAGCAGGTAAAGCTGCCACCTGTGACACTGGCATCCCTGGTTTGTGTTCTGGCTGCCTCACCTTCATTCCAGCCCCCTGCTAGTGGCCTGGGAAAAGCAGCTGAACATAGCTCCAGTGTTTGGCCCCTGCCACCAACATGGGAGATTCTGCTGAAGCTGTTGGCTCTTGGCTTTGGTCTGACCCAGTGCTGGCCATTGAAGTCATCTGGGAAGTGACCAGGGTATGCCAGCTCGCTCTCTCTCTCTCTCGCTCTCTCTCTCTCTCTCTCTCTTCCTATCTAATTGGACTTTCAAAATATATAAATCTTTTTTTTAAAAAAACCGCAAAACACAGAGGCCAGCTCTGTGGCTTTGTAAGCTAACCCTCCTCCAGTGGCTCTGACATACCCTATGGGCACCGATTCAAGTCCTAGCTGCTCCACTTCTGACCTAGCCCCCTGCTAATGCACCTGGAAAAGCAGTAGAGGGTGGTCCAAGTGCTTGGGTATCTGCACCCATGTGGCAGACCCAGAAGAAGCTCCTGGCTTCAGATTGTTCTGGCTCTGGCCGTTGCAGCCTTTTGAGGAGTGAACCAGCGGATGAAAGACCTTTCTGTCTGTCTCTCCCTCTTTGTGTAACTCTGCCTCTCAAATAAATAAATAAGATATTTTAAAAATAGCTAAATAAATAAATAAAACTGCAAAAGCAGACATTCATTCCATCTTTCTCTCTGCTCAACCGTCTGTTTCTCTTAGCAGATGTGGGAAACCATGGCTCCACTACTGGGTCTGTCTCCTTCAAGAGGTGGGAAAAGACAGGAGTGACAACCACTTGTATAAACCATGGTAAGCCACTCATGAGGTGAAAAAATGCTACTCTGTCCTTTATACCACTTCCTTCCCATCACTAGTGTAAGGCTGTGTTGTCTTCCGGGGAGCAGCATAGTGAAATAATGCTTAAATGAGAAGCCTTCATACCTTTTCTCACTCTTGCAGCTCAAGAAAATTCCAAGGTCAATTTTCTCCCAGGCTTCACTTAATAACCACTTGGAATAGGAAGAGAAGAGAGGAACAATCTATCTTCTTCCACACAGATAAGCAAGTGTGCAGGTTCATGACTGATTTAACATTTTGTATTTGGGTGCCGCTCTCAGCATAAAGGTGATAGAAATGACTACAAATTTATGTGAGGACATAAATAGAGATGGCATTTTAAGGTGTGATGAGTAAAAAACCTTCAGCTTTTGACCAAAGTCATTTTTTAATGAAATATTGACTAATAATTCTTTACTAAAATAAGTAAAAATGCATTTAAAGAGACAAGAGACCAAGCTTTGTCCGGCTCAAGCTATCCAACAGCACAAGTATGTGCTTTCCACAAAGAAGTGTTTATCACAGGTTTGCAGTTACACGGTTTGGCAACTTATTAAGAATTCTATTTGTTTTTCTTTTTTTCCCCCATTGTCCTATTTCTTTTACACACTTTTTATTTTAATCATCCACCTTTACAGTCCAATTGTAAATTGTTTCTCTCAAATACATACAAAGCCATTCCTATAGGAACATACTTTGTTATGGATTTAAAGTCTCCAAAATACAAGAACAAACCAACAATATAAAGTTAAAATACCATAGTGAAGTTTGGCCATCAAATGTCACAGGTGAACGAGGTTATCGGGAGTTTAGGTAGTCAGGGAACCCCCCATTACATGCACATGTGTACATGCAGATATTTGTGTAATATATATATACATAATTATATATGAATATATTCTAAAGTTTTATACTTTTCTGAACTTTGTTATAAAATAGCAGTAAAATCAAATTGGATTAAGAAGTTTCCCATGTCAACCCCTGAGGACAGCTGATTATAGATCTGACCTTTGGAGATTCTATGTGTTTCCCGCTTAATCAGTGCTGGAATGAGCTTCTGCTAAGTGGGATATATAGGATTCCTATGGGGAAAGTGAAGCCATTTAGAAAAATAATGAGTCTCCCTTCTACTCCCTCTCTTTTTCCATTTTGAGCTCTATTAGGCCATGATAACAGTCTTTATCTAGGCTATACAAAAGCATAGCCTATGCATATACTGTTTGTAGTATGCAGGGAATGGGTGAGTTACAAAGATTTTGGGGAGCCCTGAATGTGAGTGACACTTTACAACAGGATAGAAAATGCTTCATCTGCCCTTTTAGTGATTAGGGAAAAAAATTGTTTGGTTGCAAAGGGTTCCTGTGGGGCTTTTAAGCTCTGGCACCTCAGATTTTGACAGTGTAATTGGATCCCTGTTGCTTGGGCAATCAGACAGAATTTAAACCATCTCCATTTTGCCTTGTTACAGTAACACACTTGATAGTTTAGATATAATTTCTCAAATACTTTACTTTGGTCACCAGTGCATTTCTCAGAATCCACAACACAAGTGTGCATGTTACACACCCCCAATCCCATTCCCTAATACCCCTAATTTTCTTCTCCAACCTTCTGTGAAACTGAACAGCGTAATAGACATAATTAGACCTTCAGTAATAGGACTGAATGGAGCAAGCAATGAGACGTCTTCTCGGGAAGCAATCAGTGCATTAGGTCCCCGGGACTCAAACCACATTTAACAAGGTTTGGGGCTTAGGGAATGTCAGTCTAGGTTTCTATTGCTTCCCCAAGCAGAAGCTGTACCCAGAATGCAAATTTTCATTTACCATTTCTACAAAGGGAGGAAGAGAACATTTGCTACTTTATTGCACACATAATGAAGCAAACTGAGCTGTTAATATTTTTTTTCTCAGCAGTAAATCAACTTTTCACAAATGTTCTGCAGTATAAATATGTATGTCATCAGTATTTAAGAATCATTCCCTATGTTTTCATCCCCAAATTTTAGAAGAGGATAATACCAAATGTGTCAAACAAAGGCAGTCTTTATGCCTTTAAGAACATGCTGAACTGTTTCTACAAGGAAGTAAGATTCAGTAAAATAATATTCCTGAGACATACATTTCAACAGTCATTTGCAATATCCAAATATATATTTGCAAACTGAATTAAATCTAAAATGATTTATTTTTTAAAAAATTTATTTAATTGTTTATTTGAAAGACTGAGTTACAGAAGGAGTGGGACACACACATACACAGACAGACAGAGAGAGATAGAGAGAGAGAGAGGTCTCCTTTCCACTGATTCAATCTTCAAATGAAAGCAATAATTAGGGTTGAGCCAGGCAAGAAGATTGGAGCCTGGAACTCCATCTGGGTCCCCCACGTGGGTAGCAGGATCCAAATAGTAGGACCATCTCCGGCTACTTTCCCAGGAAAATCAGCAGGGAACTGGATAGGAAGTAGAGCAGCTGGGACTGGGACTCGTACTGGTACTTCTATGGTATGCCAGTAATACAGGTAGCAGTTTAACACACTGCACCACAATACTTGTGCCTTAAGTTAAACTTTTGTGAAGAAAAAACATGCATCCTATTTATAGAGTATAATGTTCTTTTGAAAAATCTCAAATGACAGGTTATTCTGAAGAATAAAGTTCTTCAGAAACAATGACAAACCTTAAACTTTCTCATATAAAATACATCTGGTACAATGTATATTGATCAATAGTAAAAATGACAATTACCAGATTTAGAATTATGTCTACCAACTGATTAGGTTAGATTTGACCATGTTGGCTAGCTCTATTTTTGAAAATCTCCAAGATTTATAGCTAAAATTATCAAAACTTATGCTAAGTGAAAAAAAAAAGGCCTGGCATAAAAGATCACTAATTATTTCATTTAGCTCTAATGTTCCTAAGAAGAAAATCCATGGAACCAGGAAGTAGATTAGAATACATTGGAGCACACTGGTATTTGGGCATGGGAGGATTGAATGGTCATGGCTAAAGGACACAGAATTTCTCTTTATGGTAAAATGTTCTGTACTCTTTTAAATATTATTTTTATGTATTTGACAGACAGAACAATAGAGGGGGGAGATATAGAAATATGGAGAGTGATCTTCTACCCTCTGGTCCATTCCACAAATGGCCACAACAGTCAGGAGTGGGGCAGGATGAAGCCAGGAGCCTGGAACTCCATCCAGGTCTCCCATATGGCTTGCCGCAATCCAAATAGTTGTGCTGTCTTCCACTGTCTTCCCACACACAGTAACAGGAAGCTGGACCTCAAGCAGAGCAGCCAAGACTAAAACCTTCATTCAGACAATGGATGCTGGGAGAAGCTTAACCCACTGTGTTACAAAGCCAGCCACAAAAATGTCCTATCTTTGATGGCAGCAATGAACGCACAAATCTGAATATACTAAAAACCAGACCAGCATACACCTTAAATGAATAAGTTGTATTATATCTGAATTACATCTCAAAAATTGTTTCTGGGTGCAAACTGATGAAATCTTTACATAGTATATATTGAATCGATCTTCTTTATATAAAGATAATTGGAAATGATTAAAAAATCTTGGTGTTAAACTGGAAATTGCATAGAAAATTAATCAATTTTTTAAAAAAAAAATCTTGTAGGATCTCTGTCCTTAATGTGCTGTACATTGTGAATTAATACTATAACTAGTACTCCAACAGTATTATCATTTTGTGTCTCTATGCGAGGGCAAACCGTTGAAATCTTTACATAATATGTACTAAATTGATCTTCTGTGTATAAAGAGAATTGAAAATGAATCTTGATGTGAACAGAAGGGGAGAGGGAGCGGGAAAGGGGAGGGTAGGAGGAGGGAGAGAAGTTGTGGGGGGGGGAGCCATTGTGATCCATAAGCTGTTCTTTGGAAATTTATATTCTTTAAATAAAAGCTTTATATAAAAAAAAAATTGAGAATCTGGTTTAGCTGCTCTTCATCCTGATCATTTGAAATGATGTAAAATAAAAAAAAATTGTTTCTAAAAAACATTTCTTGAGTTATTAAATGGGTCCTAGCAAGCCAGAGAAATGTGAAATACTAACCCTTGATGCAATTTTTTAGTCCACATTCCCATCCTTCTGATACATCCAGATCTTAAAAAGTAGAGATACCTTCTCAGCGATGACATGAATTTAACTGTCACATATTATTAGGGCCAACTATCTGTTTAGTCATTTTTTTAACAAGTATGTGCTAGCAAGCTTGACACAACAGATTCTAGGAAGATTTCAAAGCAAAATGGAGATGAGACTCTACCTTCTCAAAGGTTCTGACCAAATGCAGATGTTTAGAAGAAAGCTAGAAGTTTGCATATCATGTTAAGAATTATTGGAAGAGACTTAAGTTCAAGTTTGTAGGGAGTAGAAATATTCCTGGATGGTCTGATATCTAGGGTAAATTCCAAAGACAAAGGAAAAGGCAAGTGAAGAAAGCACAGCCAGGGAAGTGTGCAAGCAGTAGGGATCACAGATATGAAGACTGAAGACAGTGGCAGTGTATTGGTCGTTTCTGACGGAATGATGCGAAGTTCAGAACTCGAGCCCAGAAGACAAAGAAGGAACTAAAGAATAACCAAATATTAGATGGTAAGGATACTTATAAGATCTGGAAAGAAGTTTGGAAAGAGAAAACTGGTGGAGGGTTTTAAGTAGTGCGGTGATACAATATACTTTGTATTAATGGCAGATCATTCTAACATTTTTTAACAGTGGGTTGGAAAACAAAAGGGAGGCAACAACTGGTAAGTTACTGCAAAATCCAGGTAGAAGTGATGATTTCACAGAGAAAATGGAAATATAATTAAAATAAATTGAATTTCAAAGTCATTTAGGACATTAAATCATTAAATTGTGCTTGGAGTGGGGAATATTTATAAAGGAGAGAGAGGTACTAGGAAGAACTTTTACATTTCTGACTTAGGTCCTTACTTTTAAAAATTAATATATTGCAATCCGTAGAACAGTTTTTGATTTACAGAAAAACTGAGCTGATGGAACAGAGGGTTTCCATATGTTCCCCCTCCACTCTTACTAATATATTACATTAATGTGTTACTTTTAAAAAAAATTTTTTTTGACAGGAGAGAGACAGAGAGAAAGGTCTTCCCTCCCTTGGTTCACCCCCCAGATGGCCGCCACGGCCGGCACACTGCACGGATCCGAAGCCAGGAGCCAGGTGCTTCCTCCTGGACTCCCATGCAGGTGCAGGGCCCAAGCACCTGGGCCATCCTCCACTGCACTCCCGGGCCACAGCAGAGAGCTGGACTGGAAGAGGAGCAACCAGGACAGAATCCGGTGCCCCAACCGGGACCAGAACCCAGAGTGCCAGCGCCGCAGGCAGAGGATTAGCCTATTAAGCCGGCCACTTTTTTTTTTTTTTTGACAGGCAGAGTTAGACAGTGAGAGAGAGAGAGACAGAGAGAAAGGTCTTCCCTCCATTGGTTTACCCCCAAATGGCCACTACGGCTGGTGTGCTGCAGTGATCCGAAGCCAGGAGCCAGGCGCTTCCTCCGCGTCTCCCATGTGGGTGCAGGGCCCAAGGACTTGGGCTGTCCTCCACTCCCGGGCTACAGCAGAGAGCCAGACTGGAAAAGGAGCAACCGGGACAGAACCGGCTCCCCAACCGGGACTAGAACCCAGGGTGCTGGCGCCGCAGGCAGAGGATTAGCCTAGTGAGCCATGGCACCGGCCAAATGTGTTACATTTAATAAAACAATATCAATGCATTCTTATTAAGTCAGGTACATATTTTACATTAAAATTCACTTCTTTTGTATTCTGCTATAGGTTTTAAAAATGCACACTGTTATGTGCAGCATTATAGTTTCATACACAGCACTATAAATCCCTCTGCTCTCTATTCTCTTCCATTTATCTACTTGTCTGTTCTTTGCTACACTATATTAACTATTGTGACCATATTATATGCCCTGAAGTTTGGTAGTCTCAGTCCTTTGGTTTTGTTTTTCACTAACATTGCAGTGACCAGTCTGTTTGTGTCTTTCCAACAAGTTTGTTGATGTTTACAAATAACTTGCTGAGTTTTTGATTGTGAGTTTGTTGGGTCCATTGATCAAGCACAGAAACGTTAACATCTTAATTATATGAAGTCTTTTCATTCATAATCATGGAATAACTCTACATTTATTTAGATTTTCCTTTATCTCATCAGAATTTTCATGGTTTTCCATATACATTTTCTATGCATATTTTATTACATTTATATCAAAGTATTTTGTTATTTCTGTTGCTAATGTAGGTTCGGCTGTGTTGGTTTTCTGCAAATTCTCATTGTTTATTACTTGTATAAGCAATTGACTTTTGGATTGTAGCCTGGTATCTTGTGACCTTGCTATAAACATTTATTGGTTCCAGCAGGATTTTTTGTTGTTTTTGATTTTTCCATAGAAATTTTTGCTTCTTCTGAGTCTTTATTTTCTTTTCTTGACTCAATGCATTTGCTAGGATTTCTAATAGCCTGTTAAACAGGAATGTTAAATGGCAATTTTTTGCCTTGTTCCACATCTTAGGTGGAAAGCATATAACTTTCCACTGTTGAACATGCTTAGTTGTAGGCTTTCTGCTGTTCTTTGTCAAATCGAGGAAGCCCTCCTGCGTTCCAAGTTTACTGAGACTTCATCATGAATAGCCTATGAATTTTGTCAAGTACTCTTTCTATATTATGATCATATGTTGTTTCTTCTTTAGTATAAACTACCCAATTTTCAAATGTTGAACCAGTCTGGCATAACTGGAATATATCCCATATAACTGTTTTATACATGATTTGATTAATGTTGTTAACATTTTGTTGAGTATTTTTACATTTTTATTCATGAGAGCTATTGGTCTGCAGTTTTTCTTTCCGTAAGAATGTTAACTGGTTTTGGTGCTTCATTTTTTGAGATAGAAAAATAGACTGCAGTTACAAACTTATGGGAAGAAAGTGCATGTGTATGAGTGTGTGTGTGTGTGTGTGTGTGTGTTCGTATTTCTCACTGATTTTCTCTATTCTGTTTGCTCTTGGAATGAGTTGATTGCTATAAGATCTTTCCTAATTTACTGAACTCTTTTCCTTAAGTTAAAAAGACAGTGCTACTAAAACCAAATTCACAGCTACTAAAACTAAACCTGAGGCTCCCAAAACCTGATATTCCTCACAGTTAAGAACTTATGGAAGATTTTATTTTCCCAAAACAGATCTGAAAAGAAATAGAGAAATCATTCATACCCCAATCCTTTTTCTGTATATTCATGACCTTTCAGACACACACACCTTACACAGACATATATGTGGCAATATCCCTATTAAAATTGCTCCTACTCAAAATGCATTCTCTGGGGATTGTTCTCTCCTAATTTTTTTATTAGCTCACCGAGAGCACTTGATGCTGTATGTTTCATGAAATTGCCATTATCTGTCAGTGAATCCTTAACTTCACACTGGAAGGATGACTGTACAAGGGCACAAGGTATAGAAAGATGACATTGGATCATTAAACACAAATTATGTTCTTTGGCTGCCGTATTTGTCTTGTAGCCCTTTGCCTTATCTTTACATAAATAAATTCAGAAAGCCGAAGTGTTTTTGTCCTTAAATTACTTCAAACTGATACTCTTAGTAGAATATTGATGCCTAGGAATAGAAACAGCAAAATAAGAGGTATACAATAAAAACGAGAACTGTTCTGTTTCTAATAATGAAATATCGTGATACCAAATTACAAGTGATAGTGAAACATAAGCGAACACCATTAGACTTCCCTTTGGTCAAGGTCGTCACAGATTGGCAGGAAGAGCTGACAATATAGAGCATGCATTTTATACTCAGAACCCCATTTTTAATAAGATTTTAAAAATGTAGAGTACCAAAGAAATACATCAAGTGTAACACACACAAATAAATCACAGCTCTTAAAACACGGACAGTAATGAAAAGAAAACAGCATTTGCTGGAAGAAGAAAAGGCAAACAAAAGAGATCCAAATAAAGCCCTTATAAAACAGATGATTAGTATTAACATCTCAATTCAAATCCCATGAAAACTCCACAGTGATGCTTCTTTTATGCCCATTATGTACATTGTCATTGTATTCAGTTATTGTTCATGTAGCCTGGAAAGATTTCAATCATGGCCAATTGTTATAGCCTCTAAAATGTGAAGAGGTGACAGGAGTAAGAAGAAACTTAAATAATCTCAGTGCTTTTCCCAGAGAGGTTTAAAAGTAGAAGTGCCCATCAAGAGGGTTAGGAAGCCTAGACAAATAAACTAGGACAATAAGAGCTCTGTGAATTATCTATTACATTTTCTTTCAAAGGACTTCTTTTCCTTTTCTACTTTCTCTCTCTCTCTCTCTCTCTCTCTCTCTCTCTCTCCCCCTCTCTTATTTTTAATAACCTTTCCAGATTTCAACAAAAATAGTTAAAATCCATTTCCTTTCTCTTTTCACACACACTGGCTCATAGTTTATTATTGAAGCATTGATTTATAATCCTAGACTACTTTAAGTGAAGATATTAACACATAGAGAAATACAACACATCTTGTTTTAAAAAGTACCTGAAAATTTCCTTTTATATGAACTTAAGAGAAACAATACTATCTATTTATTAACCATACTATGTATGTTATCTGGTAAAAACATAATACCTGAGCTCCCAGATACAGAGCCACAGATCAACAGAGAAGAATCCAAGTACTCAAAATCCAAATCTTAAGGATTGAAATAAAGCTAATTCAGGAAAGGGGGAAGCTCTAGCTTAGACTAAGAAGGTCTAATATGAGCATGAATTCAAGGACCCTCCACTGTGAATGTGTCACTGGGGTTGTGTATACATAAATACATATACCTATGACTTCAGTATTGAAGGGTTGGTATGAAGAAATACAGTTCTTGGTCTTAGAGACATTGCAGTCACTTAACTAAGGGAATTCTCCATGTCTATCTGTCCTAACTTGAAGAGCCCAACCTTCTCACAATATCATGAATCCTGTAGTCAAACAGATACTCTGTTCTTATTCTATCTACTGAGAAAATGAAATTATACCAAGTCTAGAGTATGAGTCTGTATTATCCCCAGAAAGTAATTAAGTATCAACTCCTTACCATAACTGCCACTAGCCACAGAGCCAGTCACTGAGTGCAGCCTCCTTATTGGTTACCATTGAAATGAATTTTTGAGAATGACATAGATTGTCTTCTCTCAGTGTGTAACAAATAAATGTAGAGAAGTCATTAAGAATATCTCTTAGGGGCAGATGTTTGGGCTAGCAATTAAGATATCAGTTAAAAAATATGGTGTCTCATGTCAGAGTTTCTGAATTCAATTCTCAGTTTTAGTTCCTGATTTGTTTCTTGCCAATGCACATCCTGGGAGGCAGCATCAAATAACTGACCAAATAATATATTTCAAAGACCTAGAAAAGCAAAACAAACCAAGCCCAAAGGTACTAGGAGAAAAGAAACAATAAAAAAATTGAAACAAACAAAAATAAGATACAGAACATCAGAAAAATGAACAGCTTTTTTTTTGAAAAAGGGAGTAAGACCCAAATTAATAAAATCAGACATGAAAAAGGAGATGTTACAATGGATACCACATATATAAAAGAATCATCAGGAAATACTACAAAATGCTATATGCCAACAAATTGAAAATCCAGAAGAAACAGATTTCTGGATCATGCAATCTACCAAAATTGTGTCATGAAGATATAGAAAACTTAAATTGAACTATAACCAATATGGAGGTTGAATCAGTATTGAAGACCCTCCCAATCAAACAAAAATAAAACCAGGACCAGATGGGCTCACTGCTGAATTCTCCCAAATTTTTAAAGAACTAATTCCTATTCTTCTCAAAATACTCATAAAATGAAAGGAGAGAATCCTCCCAAACTCTATGAGTCCAGAATCACCTTAATTCTGAAACCAGAAAAAGATACAACAAAGAAAGAGAATGACAGACCAATATCTCTGAGGAACAAGTAGGCAAAAATCTTCAACAAAATACTAGCTAATCAAACCCGACAACATATAAGAAAGATCATTAGTCTGGACAAATTGGAATTTATCCCTGGTATGCAAGGATGGTTCAACATATGAAAATCAATAAATGTGACACATCACATTAGCAAATTGAAAGCTGAAATGCATATGATTTTATTAATAGATACAGAGATAGCATTGGATAAAATACAACACCTCTTCATGATAAAAACCTTAAGCAAATTGGGTATTGAAGAAACATTCCTCAAAACAATCAAGGTACTATATGACTGAAAAATGGCCAACATCACATTCAATGTAGAAAAGTTGGAAACATTTCCACTAAGATTTGGAACCAGATAAGGATATCCACATTCACAACTGCTGTTGAATACAGTTCTGAAAGTTTTAGTC
The DNA here is from genome assembly GCA_949820135.1 of Sylvilagus floridanus. Classification (NCBI taxonomy): domain Eukaryota; kingdom Metazoa; phylum Chordata; class Mammalia; order Lagomorpha; family Leporidae; genus Sylvilagus; species Sylvilagus floridanus. Next base: position 15,821,419 of record OX463243.1, read on the forward strand.
AGAGTCCTTATGGAAGAAAAAGAAATCAAAGGGATGCAAATTGGAAAGGAGGAAGTCAAATAATCTCTGTTTGCAGACGACATGATCCTTTATGTAGAGGAACCAAAATACTCAACTAAGTGAACATTGAAAATCAGAAGAAAGTTTAGTAAATTTGTAGGACATAGTTATTTGTACTCTCATGTTCATTGAAGCTCAATTAGATTCAGAATAGGTAAGATATGGCATCAGCAACTCAAATGTAAATCAACTGACTAGAAAATGAAAATTATAAATATATAATTATATAACAGCAGACATGCTAACTTCATACTCTGATGTTAAACCATTATGTAATGTTCTTAACTTCACCTTTTGTCTCTTAAAATAAATGCCAGATCATTATAGAAAAGATTACTTATACCCTTACTTGGGGTTGAATGCATGAGTAATTTTAGGATTATTCTACCCCTAATCAGATGTCAAAGCAACTGCCTTCTCTCACCTCAGTGACCAATCACATTCATATGTTAATGACTTCCAAATCTAAATTTGGTTCAAGATTGTTACAAAACTTAACAGGTCCCAGATCATTAACCAATACTGTGATAACTCAGTAGACCACAAGATGACAAACATATCCCTGGTGGAGGAGCACCTCAGCCCATCTAAACACAACCCAGGTCATGACTTTGGCCCAATTGTTGACTTCAAGTTTATTGCCAGTGACCAGTGCTGATTCTGTTGCTTTTGCTTTGATTTTGGATTCTTTTTCTCCTCTACCTCTCCTCTTATCTTGTCCTACTAACTCACTTCTATATCTTATGATATTCAAACCAAATTAAAGCTTCTGTTTAATTCTTTCCTGGAGTCACTGAAGGAAAGAAAACCACTAGCATCTTAGATACCTGTCTAGAGCATTTCCCTACCTATCTCTACCACATAAACTTCTGCTGCAATATATTCACATACCACATCACCACAATGATACCATGGTTGCACTCAATATTGCCAGAAAAAATTACCAGTGCTTACCAAATGTTACTTATGTTATGAGTACCACCAAGCTCAGATTCATAAAAATTCATTATTCACTGCATGTTTCATGGAACTGTCAAAAGAATACAAGAAAGGCTAGGCATACCCTCCGTCAATCTGCTCTATTTTACTAGTCTATGCTATAGCCTAACATATTCAACTTCCACAACCATTCTAAGCATCCACTCAATATTTTCTCACTAGGCACTTAGACTTCAATATTGTTCTACTCTAGCCACCAGCACCCCACTACTGGTGAATAATTCTATACTTTCCCTGCCAGGAACCATTCCCATTGCCTCTTTGGGCACCATCATACTTCCCTAGCTCCATTCTCTTAACTGATCTCACTTTGTTTTAGTAGAGTTCATTCTCCTACATGCTTTTCTGTGCATGAATATACATTTTTCCATTCTCCAAGGCCCATTTAGTCCATATTAGCAAGTGACCACCAGCACTGGAGAGTCTCTCCCATAATACATTATTTACCACTTATGGAGCATATCATTTACAACATTCATCAGTCCTGTCATTCCTAAAGTAACAGGACTTCCCTGTGATGTCATATGCATCCTATGAACCCTGGAGTTAGGGAGGCAGCATTTTCTCTTATCTCCCCTGTGCCTTATTGCTTTTTCAGTCTTATTAAGCACAAAGAGCTTTCAAAGGACATATTCTGCCTGTCCTACATACATACTTGAAGGTAACTAGCATTATTCAAGACAAACTAGAACACTGTTCTAATCAGGAAACATAGGACATTAATACTGACCAGAAATGACATTGACTATTATATCCTCCCCACCATCCAAATTAGGAAGTTGAAACCTATTCCCCAATGTGATAATATTTGGAAGTGGGGCTTTTAAGAAAGTATTAGGTTGGTATTGGCATGTGGCATGATGGGTGAAGATGTCTCCTTTGGCACCAGCAATCCATATGGACACCAGTTCAAGTCCAGGCTGCTCCACTTCTGATGCAGGTCCCTGCTAATGCTCCTGGGAGGGCAGTGGAAGATGGCCCAAGTGCTTGGGTCCTTGCGCCCACATGGGAGACCTGGAAGAAGTTCCTGGCTCTCGGCTTCAGATCCGCCCAGGATCTCTCTCTCTCTCCCTTTGTCTTCCCCATCTTTCCTTTAACTCTGCCTTTCAAATACATAATAAATCTAAAAAAAAAAAAGAAAGAAAAACCAGAAAGAAAGTATTAGATCATAAAAGCAGAGTCCATGTGCTCATGAAAGAGTCTCCAGAGAGCTCCTTTTCTGCTCTTGCCATGTGAGCACACACTGAGAAATTAGCTATCTGCGAGTCAGGAACTGAGTCCTCACAAGACAAACACAACAAATACAATAGCACCTGATGTTGAGCTTGTCAGCCTCAAGAACTGTGGGAAATATATTTCTGTTGCTTATAAGACCACAAATCTGTAATTATTTCTCAGAACAACTCAAGAAGACTAAGACAGGAATATCAAAAACTCCAATAAACATATTCAGCAAGTTGTTGATGTTCAGTGAGGGGCACTATTGTCTGGAGACTCAATGCTGATATTTGCCTCGTCCTAGATTATTTACTACCAAGCCAGGAATGTCATTTTCTCACTTAAAATATAATTTCTTGCACATAGTTAGGCACTGTGGGAAAGATACTCAATCCAACAAATGATACAAGGTATGTTTGTTAATAAGATCATTTGACTTTTTAGCAAATGCCCCAGACATCCTCTGACATTTTTTCCTGGCTCTGAGCCTCTGCCTGAGATGATCGGATGCATGTGTTTGCCCTTGGTCTCCTCCTTTTCATTATAGTTTCCTATATAGGTTTATGGCTCTTAAAATGTGTACCTAAAGATATTCAAGTTCAAATGGATGAAACACAGCATATTTCCATCATCCATCAAACTTTGAGATAATTTGCATTGAGAGATATCAGCCACTTCTGATCTTTAGCTGCTGGTATTAGACAACAGAACAAATTTCACCTCGATATCTGAGGTGAAATACATTAAAATATTTTAATTATATTATATTTTAATTAAAATATATTAAAATATTTCAGAAACTGAAAATATAAACACAAATAAAATCAAATGCAAATAGAAATTAAAGTTGGAATTAGTGACAATTAGAATAGAGTAAAAGGAAGAAAAGAAAATCAAACCAAAGACTGATTCTTTAAAAACATTTAGCTGATAAATATTCAGTTTAAATACTAAGAAAAAATGAGAAAATACAAATTACAAATAACAGAAAGTATTGAAGAGATATCACTATGGAACCTATAGACATTTAAAGAATAAATGGATATTGTGAGCAACTCTAATCCCACAAATTTAATAATGTAGTTGAAATGGAAATAATTTTTAAGAGGCGAAACCTCCAAAACTCGCTCAAAGTGAAATTCACCTGTTACTCAGTAGTTTGCATTATTATTGTGGATATTTAATTAAAAAGAGAGTATAAGATAACACAACAGAGAAGTCTTTCATTTACTGTGCTTTCTACTCTTCTGCTAAAATTTTTAATAGGCTAAAAATATATTTCTCAACTCTTAAGTCAGAATGTTAGTATTAGAAAGTTCACATTGCCTATATTTAATAAAATGTATACATCCCTTTTAAAGTCATCCCTCTATACTGCATTAAAAGTAAGAAAACTTGAAATATGATTATTATAAGCAATAAAATAAAATAAAATCTTTTATTTACTTAGATATTCTGTTTTTACTTTATTTTCAAAGATGATTTTTATAAGGGCTTTTTTGAAACTAGAAATCCATGGGACCTTTTCACTGTCTTAGAGGTTTGAAAAATTCCACTATGATTTATCCTTAATATCTTTCACATTTTGTTGATCTGAATAAAAAAAAATCTCAATTTTCTTAATGAAGTTTTCCAATAGATTAGAAAATTTATATTTTGTAATTTTATTATTTGTAATAAAGTTGAAAGTTCATTATCACAAATTTAGTTTTACCTATGAAAATTCTCATTAGTCCTTAAAAGGTAGTCTTGACTTGTTTTCCAGGTTAATAGTCATTCTTCTTTTATTCACAGAAATTATAATATTGTGATGAGCAAGAAGTTTTCTGCAGCGTATGTTCTGTTATCCACTAATTCGGCTATATTTGAGAATCCTGATACTATACACCTGGAGTAATCTGTAGAAATTCCTCACTAACGACTTTTCCTTCAATGAAACAATCTGAAACCCTGACGAGACAGTGTGAGTACAAGTACAATATTCATATAATAAGCTCACACTGAGTCAGGGAAAATAACATTATTTTCTACTGAACTTGACTAAATCTTGCTTTGTTTTGCTTTTTAAAAATGTTTTCCTAGAAATTTCCTCAGGAGCTGTTAGAATCATTTATTATTTAAATGAAAAATTGTTATACAGCTTCCTTATAAATTAATTCTGGGTTTTGGTATTTTGCAATGGAAGTTTTACTGGTATTGAGACCTAAGATATATCCCAAACAGGTCATGAAGTCTAATTAACCTTTTATCACATTCAACTACTTTAGGTTACATGAACTTGACTCTGTCCTCTAAATACAACAATACAATTTTGGCATCTCATTAATAAACATGACAGCATTTATTAACACCGCCATGTAATAAGTAAAACTTCATCAATTCAAATCTCAAGGAACCACAAGTAATCAGGCTAGAGCCAAATAGAAACAAATTATCTGACATCATATTTTAGTGGCAGGAGAGTGGAGACGCTAAACAACTCGCTGTTTCTGTCAAACAATCTTGATTACTTGTCAGTGTGGAACAAGTTGGTGAGTATGGAATCAAAGGTTAATTTACTTGTACTCACATAACCTCTCCCCCTCTTCTTATTGACAAACAACCAAGGTCATTAATTGAAGTTTTGCAAGTCAATTTCTTTGAATTCATGACTCACAGGATCATGTACTTTAAAATTAGAAACAAAATAGTATTTGAGATCATCTGTGCTCAAACATTCTCTAATGGATGTTTTTTTGTTTTGTTTTACCTGACAACACTTTCATGGAGTGTTGATGGACTAAAATAATTTACATTTTTGTTAGTCTTACACCAGAATTCTAGGATTAAATATTGATCAATTTTCTTTTGATTTATTCATTCATAGAGTGTCCTTTTATTCCCCATCTCTTTTTCCCGTCCTTCTTTTCTTCCTTCTCTCCTTCGTTCCTTCCTTTTTTTTTCCTTCCTTTGCAAGTATAGCATATGAAAACATTCTTAGGTGCAACAAATTAACAGCAGGATATGTATCTCTTTTGTATGTGTGATGATGATGTATCCTTACTTGAAAAGCTAGCACATGGTTTCATCATCTGTATTGCTGGTGGGTATTGATCCTGAGTATTTAGACCATAGTAATTAAAGGAAAAGAGCCAGTATTTGTATAATAGATTGTATACACATCATCTCATTAAAATCTCAGTCATCCTTTATAAAGACTATGTTCATCTCCATGCACAGGAATATAAGACACTTGGAAAAATAACACAGTTAGTGTTAAATCCTAGAATTTTTATGTAGTTCCTTTGGAATCCAAAGTTATTGCTCTGAATATTGCTTCATACAGAGCAATGTGAAGAAATTATATTAACTTATTATTGCTCTTACCCTATGTATTAATTTTATTGTGAGATTAATATTTCTTCCTCCATCCTTCCTTCCCTCCCTCCCTCTCCTCCTCCCTCATTTCCTTCTTTCCTTTCACTCCTCCCTTCTCTATCTCTCCTTTCCTTCTCTCTTTCCTTCCTAATTTTAATAACTACACTTGACACTTCCTGCATTCCGATGCACTGATGTCTAGAACCTTGGGAACCCAAAAGAGAAGCAGGTCATTCCAACGTTAGCTAGTTCCTAGAAATAGCAATCAACTCACCTGTGAGCATGAGTTTCATATGCAAATCAGTCAGTCATAAACCTATATCACAAAAATGTCCTTTCTTGGGCTCTCATACTCTGGGCCACTTTCACTTCCCTTTATCAGATAACACAACTAGGACCAACTCCTATAACAAAATGTCTGCTGCAATTATTCAAATTACCCAAATTTAGGCCTGGTAACTCTGCTTCCCATTTTCCTTCCCGATGAAATTGCAATAAAACCTATCATGTTCATATCTTCCCTCTGCTTCTCCGCTTGATGGCCTCCCTTTCCTATGTGCTCTTGTGATGGGCGTGACTCTGTCATGGGAGGTGTGACTGTCACACACTATTATTTCAATGGCAGTCATTTCCTATCTGTCAACCTTACCACAACTAAATTATAAAGACCTTAAAAAATAGATTGTTTAAAATCACTCTCTTTTGTTCTTTCTCTTGTATGTAAAAACGTGGAAACCAGCAGCTATTTAAATGAACCATTTTCAAATTAGCAAAGTGCTGGACTCTCCTGGCTGGATTATATAAAATGAATTTTAGCAAAGCGAGTACTATGAATTTTGGATGGACATATGTTCTTTCATATTTAATGATCTCGAGTGCTAAGAAACATTTCTAAAATCTGCCTTGAGTTATCTAAACTTTAGATGAGTTGGTCAGTCTTTAAATATCAGCTGTATTTTTAGAAATAAGGAAAAATTATTCACCAGAGCCCTTAAACAACAGCATATGTTCTTTCTTTCTTATTAATTATAGACAAATACCAAGTTTAAATGTAAACTTCATTTGGCTGCGAAGAGAAAATATGGGTACAAATTTTTGAAATGGTGCCAACCTCATTCTACCTTCAATTTAGAGAATATAATGAGCAAAATTTGCTGAAATCAAAAAACCAAAGGCTGAATTAACATTAAAATCTTTTTCTCAGTACCTTAATAAAAGTCATTTCTCATTTAAACTTTTTCCTAATCAATTGTGGAAAATACATGTAAACTCTATTGTACTTTGAGAGCATCCTTTAAAAATCTTATTTTAACCTCTTTTGTGCATTGTGTTTTGTTGATTTCTCTCTCCATGTAAGATTTAACTCAATTTTGTTTCACTTTTTACTTTATGTTGTCTCTATTGTCCTCACTTATGCCATTATTTATTTTTCAACTCCCTGATTTGCTATTTTCTTTATTTCTTGTTTGCCTTTCCCGATTTCCTATTTACCTGTTCCTTCCTTTTCTCATGAAACAGAAGGTTTCTAACCCATTCTTTCTCCCTGTCATTCACTCATGAAGTTTTCTAGGCACTTAACCACCTGTCAGTAATAAAGGAAGACCTTAGGACACAGGAAGACAAAGACAGTATCTGTTCTGAAAGAGATGAAAGGAAGAATGACAAGTCAATAATTAACCACGGCAAAGTGTGAAAATTATTCTAATAAATAATGCTATATGAGAACAGTGCAGTTATTAAACTCAGAGGAACAGGATAAAGGAGATTTTCACAAAGGTATGGCTGTCAAAGTTGAACATTATACAACAAATGGAAGTTTTCCAAAAAGACTAGAGCAGATAGACACCCGGGATATGTTTACAAGATCCTCCAATCCAGCTTCATAAAATGATGAAAGGCAGAAAGCAACAATGTTGTAACAGAAGAGTAATCTCAGAAAAAGCCAGGATGCCCATGTACTCATTTTACATTTTTGCCCAGAACTGTCAGCCTTCTCTGATCTGATTTGTATCTAAGAAAATTGCCTCTGTACTGCTTCTCCAGACTTCCTTACCATGGTGCTTTCTGCTTGGGTTTGACAAAAGGTTGACATTGACAAGAGATAGACATTTGGATGAAGACACTAGAAAGTGTGTTACTTCTTCCCTCCTCCCCTAATTTTACAAAGCTGTGTGGTAGTAGATATGTCCTTCCATAACTGTGGCTTTCCCTTGATGATTCTTCCTCCATTTTTTAATTTCTGATTGGATTCCAGTGAATTCTCACTTCCCTGTCTCTTTGACACTGTGGGTGGCGATGGTTCCCCACTATTTCTATAAATCCTTCACATGTTGATTTTTCAGCTGCTTTGTTTCAGCTATACTTACAATCCACAATTCTCATTTAAGCTACATGTGTTACATTTTGTTTCTGCTTAATGCCCTTACTGGCACAGCAGAAAGAAGGTTAATCGTAAATGAAATCTGAAATATCACCTAATTTTTGAAAATCTTACTTTAATCAGATTCAACATATATTTTGCTTTCAGATTTTATTTTTTTAAACAAAGAAAAAAAGTCAGAAAAAATAGTTGTAAGCATCAGGTTATAAGAAAAAAAAAAACTTAAAGATCTCTGAATGCCAGACTCATTACTCAACACTAGTTATGAAAAAGCACAAAACAAAGTTTGAATTTTTTAAATAATTAGAAACAAAGTATAGAGGAGACATCCACAGACTCAGGGAGTGGTTAGGTCTCCAGGTGGAGGATATTGTCAGCCTAGAAATAAAGAGAAAAAAACACCTAAGCAGAAACTATTCTTGCTGTGACCTTTTCTCTTCCCTAATTGACCTTGGGAGAATAATTGGCTATCTCGTTCATGTAAAAGGTCAAGAAACAGCAAAACCATCCAGTATCAGCTGAAATCAAGAAATTAACTTTAGGAAATGGCTCAAGACTAACAGAGATTTTACATATACATAGGGGTGTGTGTGTGTATGTGTAGATATACATATAAGAAAAGACACAGTGTGTGTACTGTATATATTACATATAAACATATATTATACATTATATTATATTATATGAACAAGAAGTCTATTAATATCCCAAATACCATCTCATATCCCTTCCCTATACTCCAGTTAGGAAGGAAAGGTGGGGAGTATGGACAGGATGAGGCATGCAGCCATAACTACAGCATTACTAACTTCATTTTCTGAGATGTGTCCCCAGATTTGCTACCTGAACCCATCTGGAAAACTATATGAAGGTATTGAGCTCTCATCTAGCCCCCATACTTATCCCAAGGTAATCACAAATTACAATAACTGGTAGCGAATCACAATTATAAAATAACTTATAGCAAGGGGCTGGTGCTGTGGTGTAGCAGGTGAAGCCACCACCTGCAGTGCCAGCATCACATGTGGGCTCCAGTTCAAGTCCCTGCGGCTCCACTTATGATTCAGCTCTCTGCTCTGGCCTGGGAAAGCAGTAGAAGATGGCCCAAATCCTTGGTCACTTGTGCCTGCATGGGAGACCTGGAAGAAGCTCCTGGCTTGGATTGGCACAGCTCCGACCCTTGCAGCTATCAAGGGAGTGAACCAGCAGATGGATGGAATACCTCTCTTTCTTTTTCTGTCTCTGCCTCTCTGTAACTCTGCCTTTCAAATAAATAAGTGAATCTTTAACAACAACAACAACAACAAACCTGACAGCTAAAATTTTCAAGGAAACATGAGCTTCTCTCTCAGTGTAATCCACTTATATAATGAAATAGATGTGATAGTCAAGCATTCTGAAAGAAAAATATCATTCTGAAGAACCTACCTGTATTAGTGAAAGCAGAATTAAAGAACAAAATAATGTACTTCTAATCACCTTTAGAGAGATGAGAGAGGACACTATGCAAAACATACCTCTTCCAGAAAGAATTAAAGGAGAGAATAAATTTTAAATAGGCAAAAATATTTGAAAAATAATGTAAATTTTTTAGAATTAAAATTGTAAAGCTCCAACTGACAGGGTTAGAAAAGGTCAACATGGATAAAACAGCCTCTCCACCACCCGACACACAGATAAGTATAATACACTTTATTTTAAAGATTATTTATTTGAAAGAGTTACACAGAGAGAGGAGAGGCAGAGAGAGAGAGGGAGAGAGAGGTCTTCTATCCGCTGGTTCACTCCCCAGTTAGCTGCAACAGCTGGAGCTGTGCCAATCCGGAGCCAGGAGCCAGGAGCTTCCTCCAGGTCTCCTGTGTTGGTGCAGGGGCCCAAGGATGATGGGCCATCCAGAAGAGAGCCGGATGGGAAATGGAGCAGCCAGTACATGAACTGGCACCCGTATGGGATGCTGGCACTGCAGGTGGCAGCCTCATCCACTATGCCACAGCACTGGCCCCAGTATAATACACTTTGAAAACACCAAATACAGTAACACATGTTTGACATAGGAAAGACATTCACATCTCATATCATAGTTGACCTGAACAGACTCTGAATAATATTCATAAAGTATTGTCAATAAAAAAAGTTGAACCTACACTGATTTGACCAGTCACATTATTATTTAAAAGGGAAATAAGTGTGTTTAGGGGCGGACAGTTATGATATTTTTCCACAGCCCTCTTAAGAGTCATGACTTGCACTCCTGTAACAGAAGACTGTTAACAAGAGGACAACACAGCAAATTTATTTAATGAAAGCTTTCCATGACCTGAGAGATATAAGGATGCAGGTGCAAACACCTAGAAAAGCTGCCCAAGGTCATACTTAGATGTGATGGATTATAGATGGAGATGTAGCGATGTGATCAGACAAGAAGGATGTGATCTAAGGTGACAGGAGATCAGCAAGGCCTTTTGGTTTGGATTCTGGTCAGTCTCCATGGGACCGTCCATCTTTCCCATGATAAGGTAGTACCTTTCCTGGAACAAGGGTAACTCAGAGAATCTCTTATGGTCAGCTCTTACACAGAAAGGTGTGGGAAGGCTAGAGTAACATTTTATGCTTTATTATTTTCCTTAAGAGGAAGGGTACCTGGTTTCTATAATTTGTCTTGAGGAACAGAAATTCTGGAATCTGTGATTTGCATCAAGGGACTATGCTTAGGCTGATGTGGCTTAGTGGGTAAAGCCATTGCCTGTGATATCAGCATCTCATATGGGCACTTGTTCGAGTCTTGGCTGCTCTTCCTCCAATCCAACTACCTGGTGAGGTGTTTAGGAAAACAGAAGAGAATGGCCCAAGTGATTTATGCGGGAGACCCAGATGAAGCTCTCTGCTCCTAGCTTCAGTCTGGCCCAGCCTTGGCCATTGTAGCCATTTGGGGAGTGAACCAGTGGATGGTGAAACTCTCTCTCCTTCTCTCCCTCTCCCTTTCTCTCTCTCTCACTCACTCTGTGTGTGTGTGTGTCTCACCCTCACTGTCAGTAAGTCTTGCCAAAATATTTTAATGTGGAACACAAGCTTTGTTTAACAAATCTACCTATAAAATAAACTTTTAAATAAAGTTTTGTATAGTTCCTAAAACTCAAAAAAAAATCTATATCTTCCTATTCCTTCAAATTTTAAAAACTTATTTAGGCAAATAGATATTTCAAAGGTAATTGATTAAAGGAAAAAGTTACTAAGAGAAGCCTGTTGATGTAAGAAGATGTGAATAATATACATAGAGTCCATTGAGTAAGAGAACAAAGAAGTAATCAAGTTCTAGTACTGATGTTCTGGAATATGAGAAAACATGACATATAAGGGTGAGCCTTAGTATCTTGCAGTAATAAAATTTGTCAGCAGTTTTAAGAACTTTTAATCTTACAATGTATTTTAAGGGGCCAGCACTGTAGCATAGTGGGTAAAGCTGCCACCTGCAGTGCCAGCATCCCAAATGGGTGCTGGTTTAAGTCCCAGCTGCTCCACTTCCAATCCCACTCTCTCTTATGACCTGGGAAAGGAGTAGAAGATGGCCCACATTCTTAAGCCCCTGTACCTACGTGGGAGACCCAGAAGAAGCTCCAGGCTCCAGACCAGCCCAGCTCTGGCTGCTGTGGTCATTTGGGGAGTAACCAAGGGATGGAAGACTCTCTCTATCTCTTTCTCTCTCTCTTTCATATTCCAGCTTTCAAATAAGTATTTAAAAATGTATTTTAAGTCCATGATTTTAAAAACTAATATTGTGCTCTCAATTCAGACCTGCTGCATCAGTGTTGATTCAGAGACCAGGCCCGGACCTGCAATAAAACTCTCGTGTGCTTTACAGCGGGAAAAAAAATAAAAAAATAAAAACTAATATTGTATATGATTCAATTGGAATTCTTTTAGAAAAATGTTTACTAGTCTATATCCAAGCAAAGCTTTAGGGATGGCTTGTGCAAAATATTTTTTATTCTATTTGCCCTTTAAATGTATTTGAAAGGCAGAGTGATGAAACGAGAGAATATCTTCCATCTTCTGATTCTCTCCCAAAACTTCTGCAACAGCCAGGGCTGGGCCAGGATGAACCCAAAAGTTCAGAAGTCCATCCAGGTCTCCCACATGTGTAGCAGGGATCCACATACTTGAGCCATCCTGCATTGACTCCCAGGATGTGCATTAGCAGAAAGTTGGATTACAGTGGAGTAGCCAGTACTCCAACCTGGTTCATTGATACGGGATATAAGTAACCCAAGGGGCTACCCAACCTCAGTGGAAAATATATGTACAAATATTTTTTTAAAAATCTTACTTGCACCATCTTATTATAAGAGTCATCAAAAATAAAGTTGAAAAAAATGTATAATGTGTGTCCATATGCCCACTATCTGCATTTTACAAGTAACATTGTATTTCTTTTTTATTTATTTATTTATTTATTTATTTATTTATTTTTGACAGGCAGAGTGGACAGCGAGAGAGAGAGACAGAGAGAAAGGTCTTCCTTTTGCCGTTGGTTCACCCTCCAATGGCTGCCGCGGATGGTGCGCTGCGGCCGGTGCACCGCGCTCATCCAATGGCAGGAGCCAGGTTCTAGGTGCTTTTTCCTGGTCTCCCATGGGGTGCAGGGCCCAAGCACTTGGGCCATCCTCCACTGCACTCCCGGGCCACAGCAGAGGGCTGGCCTGGAAGAGGGGCAACCGGGACAGAATCCGGCACCCTGACCGGGACTAGAACCTGGTGTGCCGGCGCCGCAAGGCGGAGGATTAGCCTGTTGAGCCACGGCGCCGGCCGCAAGTAACATTGTATTTCATCTGCTTTATCACACAATGAACTCTGTGGTCATCCACCTTCTATTTTACATATTTCAAAGTAAGTTTCAGACATCAGTATATACCCTCCAAAGTTCTCATACTATGCATGCTTATCATTAAATAATATCAGCATTTCTTTATAAATCCTTTTTAACTTTTCCATTAAAATTAATATGCTATGCAACGTACAAATCTCAGATACATCACTCAGTGAGTTTTGACAAAGTTAAGGAAGACATATCGTCATTATGCCATAATTGTAAGTAGTTTATAACTCAACCTGCTGTTGAAACAGGTTGTCATACAGATCCATTTCAGACACAGAAACAAAATCACTCTCCTCTTAATGAGTGTTATAGAATGACTCTCCCCAAATGTGTATTTACTATGATGTAGAAATGGTTGTTGAAATTCAATCCTCTTTAAAGGCTCCTAAAGAATATAACTTCATCCTAATAACCTGTCCCAAACTTCCTCATGAGGACCTTTCCATTCTATGCACTTGCAATAGATATACACAGAGATAATCTCAGAGGTGGATATATATAAATGTGTTGTACATTTTACTGAGTTATTTTGCTATTCAATCTGATTTGTATTTTTGTTTAGTTATCTTAAACCTTAACTATCTGAGTTATCTTAGACCTTAAACTATCTGAGTGCACAGAGATTATTTCTCTACTAGGCCTTTAATGCATAAGGGGTGAGTTGTTTGAAATAGGACATTAAGAGTAGAGATTTAATCCTATAGTTCGGAGTATCTCTCAATGTCTTTAGTGGATATCTAATTCCATTAGATATTGTTACACTTGCCTCATGCAATTCAATTAGAATCCTTTTTACAACAGATGTTTCTTGTTGTTCCAACATTATAAAATAAATCACAATTGAATTTAGAGAAAGAGATTAATTCTTCATTTCAGCAATTTTTTGGAAAATTTTTGCTATCTCAGTAATATGGTGGAATAACCATCTGTAAAGTGTTGCTGGTTGTATTGCTTGAATTTTAGTCCTGTATGAAAATTGCCAAGAAGCCCAAAACTGTGGAGTGAGAAATTTAGATGCTATGCAAAAGATATAAACCATCCTTGGGCACCTGTGTCCAATGCCCTGCCCTGCCTTTTGCTTCTGGCCTGAGGAGCTACAGAGTGACCAATGTGTACAATATTGTCATGAGTCAGTTTTCTTATGGTGGTTTTGCAATCCCCTGGCTATAATTAAATTTGTCCCCATTGCATGTGTGAAGAAGCAAATATACTTCTTTGAAGACAGAAATTTAGTAATTATGTCTTGCTTCATGCCATACCATAGCTCATCTATGGTTAAATGGAGGCTTTTGTTCAACAGAGCTATCATTCTGGCAGCTTTCTAAACTACTATGTTTATGCTAAGAAGAAAAATGACCTAAAAGGAAATTGACTAAAATATATTTTTTAAACTTTAAGAGTAGATGTTATGTTTGGCTATAATCAACGGTGAATATTTGAGGATATTTTCTTATGAAGGGTGATGAAAAATAAGTAGTGTCATGCTGCAAATAAACAGAAGTGTTTATTTCTAAAATTATATAGATGAGAAATCTATGTATCTGTTGTATTCTTTTTTTAAATCTGATTCAATGTTCCCATCCAATTATATAACATTTCATATTCTGACATTTTTAATATTCATCTCTGGCAAAGAAGAAAAGGAAAGCATTGTAAATATTCCTTTTTAGAAGGCTGCACGGAGCAAAATGTTCCAAAATAAGCTATAAATGAATTAGCTCAAGGGTGGAAAATTCAATTTAAATAATAAATTAGAAACATATCAGAAATTAGATTCTTATGTTTTAGGGTAGCTTTAAAAACTTATTTCTGCCCAAGACTATTAATGCTGGCAATGTTGTTATTCTATCATATTTAAGTTAAACTGAAAATTACTTACCGAGCACATCTTTGATTTACATGCATTCCACATTTGTCAATTCTCTGAAAAAATTAATTGCTAAAATGTTTTATTGATAACCATGCTGGTAGATGAATCAGCCTAACCACTTTAATAGCCTAACTTTTGATTAAAACTCCTATAATCAATCCTTGACATAGAAATATTCCTTAATTAAATATTTCAAATCATGAGATGATAGAATCAGATAATTGATAAAGCTTTGTATGCATGACATTAGTCTTTTTGCAACAAAATAAAAGTTTATCTCAAAAGGTTTAAACAAATTATGGAAATAGTCTGTCTTCTGTGTTTTAGTAAAATGCTTTGAGCTATAGTGATGGTTTACAGTGTGAAGTTAACTATACATTAGTAACTGTGAATTCTCACTTGCAAATAGAAATGACTAAATGTCAAACACAGAATGCCTTTGCATCTGTCTAAAGAACTTCAGACTAACAGTCAAAGCCACTCCAAATCTAGTTGTTTGATGCCATGTGTATTTGTCAATACATATCATGTCATGGTAATTTTAGCACAAATTTCCTTCAAAGGGATTAAAGTATTATTCATTGTACTTCTGTCTTAGTGAGTTCCTTAATAATGTTTTTTAAAAGATTTCCTATTCTAGTTGTTTTGCAAAGGAGAGACCATGCGTGGAGGTTTTAGCAGAAAGATAACTCTATTTCTGAAAATGGACCATATCAGGTATATTTTAGGAAATGGCTCCTAGGAAATTTGCAAGAGAAAATTTTTTTTTCATTTTCCAGTTTTGTCATCAAAGGGCTGCCCCGTAGGCAAGTAAGCACTCTCTACCACACAATATTGTGGTATTGAGTATGGGGAATTTATTAGACACATAAGAGATCCTAAAAGTGTGGCTATTAGAGCTAAGAGTTCAAAAGCAATTGTGGAAAATACAAGCAAGTAGAGAGAAATAACTTGATGTTTATGCTAAATTATTGTAGCAGAGTAGCACACTACTAGTGCTAAAAACTTGTTCAAGATATACCCCTGCCCCCATATAGGAGGGTTAAAGTCAAGTCTGGCTGACAACGCTGGCAAAGGAGGATTTTGCTGGTATGTGAGAATCTGGTCTATTAGGGTCCATGTTGGTTGTTGGAAATGCTTCTAAGCATCCATGCATGAAGAGAGAAGGCCACGTGACCCTTCTGAGCTGGATTATGCAGTGGATGAAGAGGGTAGACTTAGAATCAATGTGCCTAGAACATTACATATCCAAAAGATCAGTAAGGCTACAAAATAATTATCTTTAACCCATTCTTGTCATTTTAATGATTCATTAAAAGGGCTTGGCCTTTACTTCTCATTCACAAAAAATTGTGGAGAACCTGTGATTTGTGATTCACACATTATCATCTGGCTTTTTGTAATTTTTAATATGTTGTTTATATCTCTACATAACATTTCTGGAAACCCACCCTTTCACTCATGGTTTTTACTATAACACTTGAAACTTAGAAAATTCTGGATTGTAAGACATATATTTATGTTGCAGGGCTATTCAATATACTGCTACAACATCACCTCCTTATTTCTGAATCTGAACCAAATATACTCCATGACCTATATTGGCTATATATTCATTTTTCCATTTTTCTTCTGCATTCCACATCTGCTATACTTTGTAGAAGATGTGTAGTTAAGGCTATTTAAGAGGTTCAGGAAAGCCAAAAATCTTTTTGCATTAAGTTGAAATTCTTTAGACTGTGCATCAGGACATATGTTTGTGGGCAGCTGTTTTTTGTGGCCAAATTGGAAGCACTTACTTCAAACTTGTGTATTCTACCATATGGAGTAATGGTTTCCAGCCAAAACATTTAATTAACAGTGAGTCAAGATGACCCTGTCTTCACTTGTGCTTCATGTGAGTGCTCAACACGGTGACAAAGTGAAGACAAGTACAGTGGCACCATAGACCGGTTCTCTCTTCCTTCCCATCTGCTCATGGTCACACCCAACCTTATTTTTACCATCCTCTCTCACTCCATTTTATTGCATTCCATATGGAAACAAACAACAGTAGACAAAAGCATGTATTTAAGAGCAAATAAAGCAATGTGGTTGGCAATTATTTACCTCTTATAGAACTAACCTGAGGCTACTTACAGAAAGCACCAAACACAAAATTATGAAAATCCTAATCTTGCTTCCAAGTGCAGGTTTTTCGTGGCTCTTTTTATTAACACTGTTTTCAAAGGTTGCATCCATTAGTATTGAAAATCCCATTCAGTTATAAAGTAATATAAGAGAAATAGAGGGGAAATATACCCAAAACCTAGGATACAATTGCCCATTTCTTGATATTATTCTAGTTTTTGAGGCATAATCAAAAACTTCATAAATGAAAAAGGTAGAGGTTATGGAGCATCAAAAAGAACAAAATATCCATTATGATAAGAAGATCATTTCATGAAAGAAACCCCTAAAGTAACATCAAAACGAAAAGACAATCACCACAGGTTACATTTAATAATATTCTCAGAGAAAAGATCAGCTACAATAGCTACTACCAAAGGCAGAACATGTCTCAGTAATGAATCCCAGGATATTTCCATGAACAAAAGAATTAGAAGGAACAAATGTAGCCAATGCTAATAAAGAAAAAAATAGTTCAAAAAAGGAATGTCTCCTTAACTTGGCAACATCACCAGGTTTAAAATGCACAAGTAACAGAATTACCAATTGGATCTACTTGTTAACCTCTTTCCACCCATAAGCCAAATTTGAAGGAAATAGTTCTGGACATTATTATGATCAAAGAGGCTCTTAAAAATTATTCCATCTCTTTCTTCTGATTGTGAAATTTACCTAAATTTGTCATGATCCAAGAGAGGAAGAAAAGGGAACATTCTTTGAAACAAAATATTAGAACATCTTATACCAATTCCGTCTGTCTAATATTTAAAAGCAATAGAAAGGTGAATTCCTTGGATCCATCACAACCTAATTAAAAGGCAGTTAAAAGTAGCTTGTTTCATTTTATACAATATCAAATGATTAGTTTGCTTGCCTTGCTTTTGTATTTTCCCTAAAATGAGTTGCACATGAATGCTAGATAGACTCCTGAAAAATGATCATAACTGTTTCCTAAGTTATTTTTTGGTAGTTTCAAGCAAACAGCAAATAATCTTTGAAGATGGATTTCATAAAAAGTCACTGTAGTTAAACACACATCAGTTACAGGAAAATATACTCATGGATTTTTGTAAAAGGCACATTTTAAAAGTGGTGTTAGGAAATGCCTGTCTGCTTCACTCTCCCCATTCAGTGAGTGGGGCTGATGTTCCTCTCAGCGTGAGCTGCCGCTGTAATGACACTTCTCAGCAGGAACCCAGTTGGATGATGCAAACAAGGAAGGAAAAGAATGTCTTTATGTTCAGAAAGCATCCCAAGTTAGAAAGATTCCAAGCTGCAGAGAAAGAGTTCCATGATTTATTTTCAGAGGCCAGCACTTTGTTAACTGAACAAGTTCTAACCAGATGTTAATTGAGCATAAAATTACAAAACTTGGCTAGCACCCTGGAAGACTGTAAATCCACTGGGTAGAGGATAGGTTGACCTCTGTGTCCTACATTGCACCCGACATGATTTGGGTGGTCTATAAATACTGGGTAAATGCAACTGGGAAATAGTTGGAGCTTGAAAATTGCTTCTGAAAAGAAAATGTCATGTCTGGTCACATTTTCTCATTAGTACTTTATTAGTAGTAATTGTTACAGTATTCTGCAAATTACAAAATGGTTTTAAGATATATTAATACATTAAATATTTGCTCCAACTCCACATCTTGAGTAGCATTTTCCCTATTTCATAGAAAAAAGAAGCTGAGACTTAGCAAGTTTTTTCGCCCAAAAAATTGTAGCAGGGTGACTATGTGAATC
This sequence comes from Sylvilagus floridanus, assembly GCA_949820135.1. NCBI lineage: Eukaryota > Metazoa > Chordata > Mammalia > Lagomorpha > Leporidae > Sylvilagus > Sylvilagus floridanus. Next base: position 15,840,090 of record OX463243.1, read on the forward strand.
ATATCCTTTACTCAGAAATCTCTCTGGAGAAAATTCCTCTAAGGTTGTCCTAAAATACTATAACATAATTTGATCAATAAATTCATATATACTCAATTTGATTGGGCCACAGTCATGTCAATAAGCCTATTAAAATGTATTGTATTTAATTGATCCTTGAACAGTAGTCAAATATAAAATGTCTAGGTCATTTTCATACCAACATTCACAGTCAAAAAAGTAATACCCTTACTAAGTGTTATTCATTCTATTTGCTTTTTTCTTACCTCTTATTGCACATGCTGAGAATTTAACACCATCTTGCCTCAATTTTGTTACAATTCTCTCTTTCAAAGCATCTGCCTCTTCTGTAGCTTCTAGCACTATTATTCTAAGGAATGCCCCCCTCAAGAAGTATCAGGGTAAGACATCACTTGTGGTGCCAGAATCTCATATCAGAATTCAAGTTCCAGCTGCTCTGATTCCAATCCAGCTTCTTGCCAATATGCCTGGATGGGAGCAGACGATCCAAGTACTTTGGACCCTGCCACCATCCGAAGGGCAGAACAGGTCAAATGGTGTTCTTTGCTCCTGGCTTCAGCCTGGCCCAGCCTCTGCAATGTGGTCATTTGGGGAGTGAATCAGCTGATAGAAAACGTCTCCCCACTACCTGTGTCACTATCACTCAAACAATTAAGTTAATACATCTCAAAATTGTTCATTGACCTTGGAATCAATAAAGTGAATAAAGTGAAATGTTTTGTCTCGGTCCTCATCTCTCTTGGCCTTCCTACGTCTTTCAGCAGTCTTGTTGGTTCTTTCTCTCTCATTTATATTTTCTTTGATAGAGTCTCTTTAAAATGTCTTTGTTCCCCCATGATTCTTCCCTATAGCACATTCTCCTGCACCTTTGTACCCACAACAGTAAAGAGTCCACTGACTGTGACAGTATATTGCTTCTGGACCAGATAATCAGTCTCAAAGTAAATAGACCAGTACCAAACTTGCCCTCTATGCTGCAGGCAACTCTTTTCTGACTTGCCAAACACTTTACTTAAATATATATATATATATATATATATATATAATTTATTATTATTATATAGATAATAATTATATATATATAATTTATATATATATAATTTTATTTTCATAAAAGAAAGTTAGTGAGGCAAAAGAGCAAAGATTTTGCATTTGCTAGTTCACTCCCCAAATTTCTGCATTAACTAGGAGCAGCCCAGGCTGAAGTCAGAATCCAGGAACTATATCTGAGTCCCCCATGTGGGTGGCAGGGACACAGCCAAGGAATCCATCTCCTGCTGCCTCCCAGAGTCTGCATTAGCCAGAAGCTAGAATCAGGAGCAGAGCTGAGTCTTGCACCCAGAAACCCAACATGGGTTGTGGGCACCCCAACTGGCATCTTAACCATTATGTCAAATGCTCTCCCTGGATTACAGATCATGTACTTATATATCACCATGTCAATCATCTGAAATTGAAGATTTTGTCATTTCCTCTTATGGTTGACAAGACTCAACAATCTTTCTTTTTTTTAAATTTTATTTAATAAATATAAATTTCCAAAGTATAGCTTTTGGATTATAGCATCTTTTCTCCCCATAACTTCCCTCCCACCTGCAACCATCCCATCTCCCACTCCCTCTCCCATCCCATTCACATCAAAATTCATTTTCAATTATCTTTATATACAGAAGATCAATTTAGTATATACTAAATAAAGATTTCAACAGTTTGCACCCACACAGAAACACAAAGTATAAAGTGCTATTGGAGTACTAGTTATACCATTAATTCAAATAGTTAAACACATTAAGGACAGAGATCCTACTTGGGGAGTAAGTGCACAGTGACTCCTGTTGTTGATTTAACAATTGACACTCTTATTTATGACAACAATAATCAACCGAGGCTCTTGTCACAAGCTGCCAAGGCTATGGAAGCCTCTTGAGTTCACCAACACCAATCTGATTTAGACAAGGCCATAGTCAAAGTGGAAGTGAGTTCCTCCTTCTTTGATGGCCCCGTTCTTTCCACTGGGATCTCACTCACAGAGATCTTTCACTTAGGTCACGTTTTGTTTTCTTTTTTGCCAGAGTGTCTTGGCTTTCCATGCCTAAAATACTCTCATGGGCTCTTCAGAAAGATCTGAATGCCTTAAAGGCTGATTCTGAGGCCAGAGTGCTGTTTAGGACATCTGCCATTCTATGAGTCTGCTGTGTATCCCGTTTCCCATGTTGGATCATTCTCTACTTTTTAATTCTATCAGTTGGTAGTAGCAGACACTAGTCTTGTTTATGTGATCCCTTTAACTCTTAATTCTATCATTATGATAAATTATGAACTGAAACTGATCACTTGGACTAGTGAGATGGCATTGGTACATGCCACCTTGATGGGATTGAATTGGAATCCCCTGGCACGTTTCTAACTCTACCATTACGAGTAAATCCAATTGAGCATGTGTCAAACTGTACATCTCCTCCCTCTCTTATTCCCACTCCTATATTTAATGGGGATCACTTTTCAGTTCAATTTAAACACCTAAGAATAATTGTGTGTTAATTAAAGAGTTCAACCAATGGTATTATGTAGAACAAAAAAATACTAAAAGGAATAAAGTAGTAAGTTGTTCCTCAACAGTCAGGACAAAGGCTGATCAAGTCATTGTTTCTCATGGTGTCCATTTCATTTCAACAGGTTTCCTTTTAGGTGCTCAGTTAGTAATCAGGAAAATGCAAATCAAAACCACAATGAGGTTTCATCTCACCCTGGTTAGAATGGCTCACATTCAGAAATCTACCAACAATAGATGCAGGCGAGGATGTAGGGAATAAGGGACACTAACCCACTGTTGGTGGGAATGCAAATTGATAAAGCCACTATGGAAGTCAATTTGGAGATTCCTCAGAAACCTGAATATAACCCTACCATACAACCCCGCCATCCCACTCCTTGGAATTTACCCAAAGGAAATTAAATTGGCAAATAAAAGAGCTGTCTATACCTTAATGTTTATTGCAGGTCTATTCACAATAGCTAAGACATGGAATCAACCTAAATGCCCATCAACAGAAGACTGAATAAAGAAATGATGGGACATGTACTCTATAGAATATTATACAGCAGTAAAAAAAATTGAAATCCAGTCATTTGCAACAAAATGGAGGAATCTGGAAAACATCATGCTGAGTGAAATAAGTCAGTCCCAAAGCGACAAATATCATATGTTCTCCCTGATTGGTGACAGCAGTTATTTCTTAAAAAATTGCTATCTTTTCTTATGCTATATTTCTTTTTTTTAATTTTTAAAATTTTTTGTTATGTTTGACAGGCAGAGTGGACAGTGAGAGAGAGAGACAGCGAGAAAGGTCTTCCTTTGCCGTTGGTTCACCCTCCAATGGCCGCTGTGGCTGGCGCGCTGCAGCCGGTGCACCATGCTGATCCAATGGCAGGAGCCAGGTGCTTCTCCTGGTCTCCCATGGGGTGCAAGGCCCAAGTACTTGGGCCATCCTCCACTGCACTACCTAGCCACAGCAGAGAGCTGGCCTGAAAGAGTGGCAACCGGGACAGAATCTGGTGCCCTGACCGGGACTAGAACCCGGTGTGCCGGCGCTGCAAGGCAGAAGGATTAGCCTAGTGAGCTGCAGCACCGACCTATGCCATATTTCAAGAACATCTTTCAGATTATTGTGCCAAAAATATAACTTGGTGGTTTATTCCTACTTAAAAGTGTTCAAGGTGCTGTTCTTCACCTTTCACCTCTGTTACAAACTATATAAAGGCCAGTCTTCTATCTTTTTCAGCCAAATTCTTCATTATTTCCCTTTATTTTAGAGAGTGATGTAAACAAGGAAATTATGTATCTCACTTTCTTAGCCTTTTTCATTTAGCACTGAATTTATAGCCTTTTCAATCTGGAATGTTTTACTCTTAGACTGGATTAAGAAATCATCCTGGAGGCCGGCGCTGTGGCACAGTGAGTTGACAGCCTTGCCTGAAGCATTGGCATCTCATATGGATGCCGGTTTGAGACCCAGCTGCTCCACTTCCAATCCAGCTTTCTGCTATGGCCTGGGAAAGTAGTGGATGATGCCAAGTCCTTGGACCCCTGCACCCATGTGGGAGACCCAGAGGGAGCTCCTAGCTCCTGCTCCTGGCTTTGGATCAGCACAGCTCCGGCCATTTCTGCCAACTGGGGAGTGAACCATTGGATGGAGGACATCTCTCTCTCTGCCTCTCCTCTCTCTGTGTAACTCTGACTTTCAAATAAATAAATAAATCTTTAAAAAAAATCCTGAAAGGACCAGAATAAATGCTAATTTCTCCCTTGTGTTCTTACCTAACTTTATGCATCAGAAATACTTGTCTTCCCAATAAGATCCTTCCTCTCAATTTTCACAGCTTTTATTCCTTTTCTGGATTATGTATCTATGAAACAATGCATCTGTGCTTCTGCCCATTGGGTAACCTCTACCTCTGTTTATTTATCTACCTAAATCTGTTTAGCTATAGTCATACATTATATGATAATGGTCAGTCAACAGTGGACTGCATATACAGTAGTGGCTTCATGGCATTATAATTAAAAAAAAATCACATTGCCTAGTGAACCCATAGATAAAAAAAAAAAAGACACAAAAACAAAACAAAACATGCAAAACAAAAATGAAGAAAAAGAAAAGGAAGAACCAATAAGAAAATTCACAATGAAGGATACATCATAAGCTTTTGTGGACCTCAATGGGTTCCTTAAAATATTGAAAACATGAATTTCCAACATTGAAAGATTGTCATTACTTGAGATAATATTCATGGTACATTATCTGTTTACAATCAAATTTATGTGGAAAAAAAGAACCGAACCCCTCACAGGTATTCCTGTGAAGTGTGACACCTTGGTGCTTCCTCCAGGAGACTTTCAGGCAAGACTCCAGGAGTCATTCCAAGAGTTCCTGTTATCCTGAGAGATGACTGGGCAATGTACGACTACCCCTGAGGCAATGTCTTGTGAAGGTGGAAGACAGTGACCTGCATTATCCCGACCCTGTATAGGACTAGCCTAACATTTGAGTATTAGTTTTACCAAAAAAGTTTTTAAAATTAAAAAAGGGAAAAAGTTTATAGAAAAGAACAGAAATAAAACATCTGTGTACAATGTTCTTGTGTTTTAAGCTAAGGCTGCATACAAAGGAGTCAAAAAGTTTAAAAATTAAAATTTTAGTAAAGTAAAAAAGTTATAGTTCTATGTTTAATTTATTACTAATAAAAGAAAAATCATTCCATAAAATTTATGTAGTTGAAGTGTATAGTGCCTAAGTATACAGTAACATGGATATACAATAGTATACAGTGATACCCCAGGCTTTCATAGTCACTCAACCCTCACTCATGATTACATGGGGCTGGACTCTAACTAAAAGTGCAAATCATGAAACATGCAGTATACTGGATGAGACTGAAAATAAACGGGTACATACAAGAATATAGGCCCATAAGCGCTGATAAATGCAGAAGAGACCAGTGAAGGTGTTCAAACATTGGATATTTGGATGAGATCTGCTGTTGATTGAATACAGAATGTCATAATTGAGTGGAGTTGAAATGTCAAAGCTAGCTTTAATAAAGGGAGACTAGAGGAAAAAGCATGTTCAAAGTTGGGAAAGTTGGTTTATTTGAGTAATTTATGCAAAACACTTATCTAAAAGATGGTGAGTCAGAAGTGATAGTTAAAGACAAAGTTGAACAAATAGGAAACATCTGCTACCTGCAGCAATCAGATTGACAATCACAGACACAATTAGAATGTGCAATAAAAGCCAAAAATGCAATTTACAATTATATACCAAGATGACCTTTTGGGAAATTAACTTGGGGTAGTTGTAGGAGTTCAGACATTATTTAATTGAATCCACTGCATGACCTATTGACTGACTATCTAATAGTGGATGGAAATGTTGTATGCTTGATTTTCATAATGGCTTACACTCTCCAAAATGAAACTTATGAGCTTCTCATTCACATCCAAAGCTTTCCAACTGGTCTAATTTAATACCACTGCTCACTTTTTTTACTCAAAATTTCTCTGTGAAAATGACATTCAGTAGGCATCTTTGTTTCTAGACAAAATTCCAAATTCAAGATTACAAAGGTGTCATTTTTAAAAGATTTGTCTATTTATTTATTTGTGTACTTACTTATTTGAAAGGCAGGGTGTCAGATAGCGATCTTTCATCTGCTGGTCCACTCCCCAAAAGGTCACAACAGCCAGGTCCAGGCCAGATCAAGGCCAGGGGCCAAGGACTCCACTGTGCTTTTCCATATGGGTGACAGAAACCCAACTACTTAGACAATCTTCTGCTACCTTCCCAGGCACATTAGGAGGAAGATAGACTAGAAGATTCCTACATTCTGATTTGGGTTGCTGATGTAACAACTGGCAGCTTAACCCAAGATATCATTTTAAAGGACAAGCTGTATCTCAGATGGACATTCAAATCATTGCCTCTGAAAGAGACACAGCCCCATGAAATGTGCAATAATATGGAGTGGCTACGTCTCCCATTTTTGTGGAGTATGTTCAATTTCTCCTTTTGGAGTTGCTTTTCTCAAAGACCAAGAAATGCATTTCATCTTTGAAACCATAGGAACCACAAAGCTGCAAGTGGGTCACATGCACAGACTAGAATCCCACCCACCTGCAGACTCCTCCACTCTCCTTTCTCAGAGCCATTATGCTGATCATTAGCATATGTCTTCCTTTTCCCTTGTACTCTGGAATCTGCCTGAAAGGACATTTTGAGCACTTGAGATCTTCCATACTTCTTGATGGCTTCCTGAATGTTGGGAAATCTAGTCTTCTTTCCAAAAGTCTTGTTCTAAAGATTATTTTTCATATTCAATTGAAAGCTAAAGTTACATAGAGCAAGTAGTCGGGAAAAACTGTGCTCAAAATTCCAGGGAGCTATTTATGCCATATCCTTCAGAAAGGGCAGAAATTCAAAAATTTCACTTGAGAGTATAAATTAAATGAGTCCTCAGGTCAAAGTATTATGAAGTGGCTAACTATTGAGGGTCTCCTTTCAAAACTTTTCTGTGTCATAAATTCTCCCAAGAAAGAAATGTTGGCAGTGCTTTAACTTCCCAGAAATAGCATGTGTTCTGAATCACAGTCTTGTGTTCCTATCATTTCAATAAGGTTGAGTAGGATTTGTTCACCTCATGTGTTATTTTTTGAATTTGTTCCCCCACGTAGTATACACACACACACACACAGACATATTAGAGTCCCATTCCAAACTGAAGCTTACATGCAGGCTTATCTTCTGGATACAGCCACTGAACATGATGGTGAAACCACAGGAAGTATCACTAAAGAAATTCTCTTTTGTTTGTTTCACCGACAATATTTGATTTTTTCGTTAGTTGGCTGGAGAGGAGTTGTGATGGGCTAAGAGCATGGAGCCAAATCCTACTTCCAACCAAGCTGAGGCTCTCTGGAACCCCCAGACCACCTTGTGTTGCTTTGCCACTCAAGAGAAAGCATAGGATACAAAGGACTCAAAGAGAGTGACCCCCGCCCTTCTGCAGGATCACAGGGCAGCGAAGCCTGAGATAAGTCTCTGCTCCTGCTCTTTCCTGGGCTGCTTCAACCAGTCCCCTTGGCCCACCCCAATGTCTTCTGTGCACACAGAGGCTTCCTACAGAAAGACTTGGGTTGCTGCCTGCTTGGCCACCTCTGCGGTCATTATTTTCCCTGCAACTTGCATCCTTTCCCTCTGTGGGGTGATCCTGAGGTATGCTTTAGAGAGGAGTGCCCTGCAAATGCTCTCTCATTACAGCATCCAGCATACATGCTATATTAAGAAATACTTGTGTTTTATTTTTGCTTCCCTTGTCTATCTCAGTTCCCCACTTTATATATTCTGATATCAGTTCCCAAATAAAGTCCCTGTGTCCATGTTCCTTTCGTGAATCTTTTAGAGGAATGCAACATAAAACAGTTACTTCAAGGTAGCTCTCAGAGTAATCAGAAGGCAGTCATTGGCACATCAGGGCCCAGTAGTAAGGGCTGTGCTGAGCAAGGGGCGCCCGTCGGGGAGGTGCTAGTGTGGGACACAAGTGAGTGGAAGAGCATACAGGAAACACTTTTTAGTGGGTTTTGGGGAGACTGGAGAAGGCAACTGAAAGGAAGCAAGGCCTTCCTGTGATGTACAATCAGAGCACCTCTTAGTGAAAATAATTCATTATTGTTAGGAGAAAAGGGCCAAGAGAGCAGGGGATTTTCTTTAGTGCTACATGTTCAAGCACCTAAAACAGACTCCGGCACATAGAAATTGCCCAAGAAAATCGAATCGCGTTATGAGTAAGGGTGATCACTTTAAGAACCAAAGGTAGATGAAGAGTGGGAAAGCTGGAATAGCGTATGAACATACTTGCACATTTATGTCTGTATGAACTCTACCCGTGGTCACGCATTTTCTGCAAAAATACACGCTAAGACATTGTTGAAGGCAGCAATTCAATCTTCACTTTGAAGAGGTATTTACATGCAATATATTTTAGCCTATGGCCTCTCTTTACTTTTCAGGTTGATTCAATCAAAAAGTTGGACCTATTTATCTACTATAATAGAGTTCCAAATAGATGTCAGGCACAATATATGCACTTTTCTCATTTATTTTCAAGTTTTTCCTTTTTTTTTTTTTTAGATTTTATGTTATGTAGGGTGTTTCAAAGGGCTATCACTCAACTAATAATCTCCCATATGTTTATTTTTAATTATCACCCACATTTTCTAGCATATTCTGCATTTACTTTTTTATCTTTGCATGCTTTATCCAGTCTGAATGTTTTATATCATATGAAGTAAGGCGTTGACTCTCCTTCCTATTCTTTAAGTGTCAGGCCAGTTCCAACAATGCATGCTTTGTGAATAATTCATCTTTCACTACTAATTTCAAAGACCATTTTTTAAAACTGACTTTAACAACCCCCTCCATTTGTATGTGAGTCTAAACTTGAGCACTCTATCTTCTTCTGTTGAGTTTTACAGCTAGTTTAAAATAATTTGTATGGCTTTTCAGACTTACAGCTTAGGAAATAGCAGTATGTTGCTTTAGTTTTTCCAGGTTAATTCAACGTTTTATAGGACTAAAGACAAAATGTTCTAGAATACAGATAGCTGAGAAGGAAGGTGGGACAATGGTTATAGCATCTGTCTTGTGACATCAGTTTGTGCATAGCAACACTTCACCCATTGCACTGCCACCTATCTCACATATGGGAAATAATCCCACCCAAAGCAGAAGGTCCCTGGGAGACAGAAGACATCCCCTTGAGCTGCATCATCTAATTTAATCTTAAACCCTTTCAGCATTTGTCTAAAATTTTCTTTGTATAACAGATGTGAAGTATGAAATAATTTATTTCACTTTAGGACATCAACTAGTTTCTCTTTTTCTGATACATTATGAAAATGAAACAAACACAGAAATGGATTTTCCACTTTTTCAGGAGATACCAGGTTTATTTATAATTTTATTTTGATAATTGTGTAGCACTTATGTTGTAAATTATACACAGGAATGTTTCTGATTTCAGATTTGTTTAAATGTGTATGAACTCTACTGTTGGTGACAAGAATTTCATTTACAAATGAGGAATGTATTTGGCAGGCGCCATGGCTCAATAGGCTAAACCTCCCCCTGTGGCGCTGGCACCCCGGGTTCTAGTCCTGGTCCGGACGCCGGATTCTGTCCCAGTTGCCCCTCTTCCAGGCCAGCTCTCTGCTGTGACCCGGGAGTGCAGTGGAGGATGGCCCAAGTGCTTGGGCCCTGCACCCACATGGAAGACCAGGAGAAGAACCTAGCTCCTGGCTTCGGATCAGCGCAGTGCACCAACCGCAGCAGCCATTGGAGGGTGAACCAATGGCAAAGGAAGACCTTTCTCTCTGTCTCTCTCTCTCTCTCACTGTCCACTCTGCCTGTCAAAAAAACAAAAACAAAAACAAAAACTAAACAAATGAGGGATGTATTTATCTACCTATGACATGTGGAGTCTGTAAGTTTACCTATAATACTTGTGCCTCAACCCCATGATTGCACTCCCACAAGTACACACACAGAGATAATAATATAAATTTGCACATGTAGGATACTTACTCAAAAGCTTCATAGGAAGTGCAAATTGTGAAATCATTTGTGTGTGGATTTCAAAACTTTTGTGCAATACATTAAATATCTTTTAATTACTTTTTCATGAATTTGTTGAATCTGCTCAGCCATAATGTGGCTTGCCATTTGTTTGCATTTCTTCTTGCTGAACAAGACCTAAGATTTGAAATGATTTTGAAACCTATCCACATTGGCATCAGAATTCCAAAATTCACTAAATTAGCAGAGAGTTTTCCTTGTTGCTACTTTTCCTCTTGCATCTCCTTCGTGCTGCATGGACAAGCTTCTGTCTCCCTTCCTCAAAGCTTCAGCTCTTTCAAAAACCATGAAAGCATTTGTGTGTTTGAAAACATTATGGTGCAAAATGCAAGGACTCCAGCAAGGTCGTGTGTGTTTCTGAGATTTAACATTTCTAATGAATTTCCAACCCCAGTTGTTTTATTTTTCCCTTCGTTGCCTGCTGTACCTTCAGCAGCTGCCTACTGTCAGGTGCAGTGAATACAGGAATCTAATTCCAGCTGCTGCTCCTGATGGCTGCTCTGTGTACTGCTGGGTCAAAGGCATGGGGGTGAGCAAACAAAGAAATGTATAACTCTGTCTGATCATAAAAACCCAGCTCAGAAAAATAAGCAGCAGCTTCAATTTAGAAAATAGTGAGAGCATTAGGAGCCGCAGACCTTATAACCTCCACTATCTCCATTGCCATCAGTTCCGTTTTGTTAGTCATACGCTGTCTTCCAAAGAGAGTCATATTTCCTCTGAGTTAGAAAGATCATTTCATTGTCACGCTTGTTCAGTCCTCCCTAGAGCAGGAAGTGGGATAATACGTGTGCCCAAGCTTTAATATACTATTTTGCTTTTTCCTTTTATGATTTCAACCTTGACCTCTGACTTCAGAGTTTTCCATTTTAACCCTTAGGATGCCTCTGGAGTTTAAAGCAGGAGCTACATGTTCGATACTTATATAGAATGACCTCAGTTACATACATATGTCACTGTGTTAGCAATGCTGTATCTGCAACCAACATCAAGTCAGAATCCATAAACTAATGCATTGTTTTGCTCTTGGGCTATTAGCAGAATGTTAAGAATCCTAAGGCCCATCTCTAGCAAAACCAACCAGAAGCTGAGGTTGTATGCAAAGCAAGTTTGTTAGCTCGGTGGAAAAAAAAGACACTGTCTCTAATAATGCCCTTCCTGGAAGATGAGTTCATCCTATCTAATGTGCATTAGAAATAATCTACTCATTTGATGAAAGGTTTGTGAGGCATGAATAAAGGGCCAGGCAGCTTGTCTACAGTAGCAATTAACAGAATCACACAAAGCCCATTTCAGCGGCCTCTTTTCTCAGGCCAGCCATTGCTGTAATTATCCACATTAGAGGAATTTCTGAGCTCCAGGAGAGGTTCATAAGTCAAAGGGAGATGAAGCTTACAGCGGGGGACTTAACTAACTGTTAGATTTTAGTAATTCCTCAGCAAGTAATCTCTAGGGTAGCAGAGAAGTCAGTCCCTCTGCTCTGGACAAGGAATCATCACTTCCGTGCTGTACCGGCATCGACACAGAGGTGACATCACAAAGTCCCTTCTGCATCCTGAGACAGCCTCTCTAGAGGGGAATACGGAAATCATATTCTTTTTTTTTTTCCTTTTTTCATGAGAATAATACCTGTGTCCTTAAGTGAGAAAAAACTTAGCCGTAAGAAAATACTGAATGATTTCCTTAAGGAACAAAACAATATAGACCCCATTCATGATAATAAATAATAAAGGGTAGCACTGTTTAGCTACAGTTCCTTATAATCACCATTAAAAGATTCTTGATCCGGATGATTCATTTGGGTCAACAAGCAAATAAGAAATAACAGATTTAAACAAACATAGAAAATTAGGGGAAAGAGCATAGAGAGAGGAGGACAGTGGTCAGCTTTTGCTGGAGCCCTGAAGTGAAACGCAGATGAGCAAAGATTGAAGGGCGGGGCAGCTGGCAGAGGTCTAAGGAGGCAGGCACCTGGAGATGGGAGAAGAATCTTACCTCTGACGAGGACACTTAAGGCAAATTTTGCCTCAGACAATTCCAGAGGAGAGGACGTGCTAGTCACATTCTTTTTAAAGTGGAAATGGTTTTGTGTAGGTTCTGAGCGTAGGTTTCTCATATGTGCCAAAGAGTGAATCTCTTGGCCCACATTTGTTCGTAAAGAACATATACCAAGAAAGTAAACACACCGATTCAGGGGTATACACTGTGAAGGGGGCAAGGACAACACTTCAGAAACAATCCTCTCTTTTTCTCAGTGGTACGGTCAGTCTTAATTGAAACTCATTGGTGCCTAATAATACATCATATACAACTAAGGGTAGGAACATCATTCTGAGGATTCCATTCACAAAAATACTGAGTGAATACACACCCAAACATACACACACATTCATTCTCACACCTAGACGCATTTCACATGGCCTAACACGTGGTGTTTATGGAAAGGTACACTATGGGCAGGAAGTATGGGGTGCTACATGATGCCACTGTTTGGGAAGTCCACGTCAAATACGGAGTGCTGGTTCAAGTCCCAACTACTCCTTTACCACCTGTGTGAGAGACCTGGCTGGAACTCCTGGCTTCTGACTTCAGTGTGGTTTAGCCCATACTGCTGTGGGCATTTGGGAAGTGGACCAGTCAGCAGCATGGCATATTTCTCTCTCTCTTTCTCTCTCTCTGTCTCTCTGTCTCTCAGATAAATAAGTAAACATTTTAACATGGAAATAAACCTACAGTAGCCATGAAATCTACCTAACTTCCTAACTATTTGATATCACATGGGAATCTCATAAAAAGTAAGGAGATGGGAGAAGACGGTAGCTGAGGATGATGCATGTTCATGTAAGTATGTGAGCTCGTGTATGTAGAGGTGCAACTTTTCTGTTGATGCCATATCCCTCCTTTAACATAATTAGAGTGGCTCAGCATCAGTGAACACTCAAACTGCCCTTATTAAACCAGTAAAGAGACCAATCTTTTCTTAGATTAGATGGTTAGATTTAGATGGGCTTTTTCCCAGGTATTTTAGATCAGCAATAGAAAAGCCTAACAGGGAGAAAGCTTTTTCATTGTTCCTATTACATGTATAATGGAATGAAATATACTTGTGGCCAATTTCAAGAGAGCTCAATTGGTATTTATGTAGGAGACGCTGGCATGAAACTTGTCTGCTAACAATGCACTAAGAGAGGTCTCGGCCGAACAGTTTAAAGTCCTTGAAGTCCTGTGAAAACCCGATTCCCAGGGTAACTGCTCTCATATTTATTGAGGAGAAAGGTCTCACCCCACTCTCCCCACACCCCCACCTCAGCTGTATTTCAGGCATCACTGAGTTTCACAGAGTAAGGACCAAAAGATTGAGAAAAAAAATTGCCTATATTTTTCTTCTCCTCCTCACATAAATCCCAAAGTGCCTTTTTTAATATATGAAGAGAGGATGATGAGATGGTGATGAGGGCAGGGGAGATGACAGCACATATCCGCATGTTGCTGAAATTACACTGCAAGATTTCGGAGCACAATTCAAGCTCCCGTAGGTAGTGAGTTGTCCATTTTCAGTTGCAAATTGATCTCTCCTCGATTCCTAATCATGAATTATGGTGGAAGATAATAAAATTCGGTCAGACAAAGGAGTTACAATTGTGCAGATCCAGAGAGCTACTGTTCTTTTTTTTTTTTTTTTTCAAATATCACTCCTGACACTGTTGTGTGCATCCAACAAACCAATATTACTGTCATGTTTACAAGGAAAACAATTCATGGGAAGCTCATGGGACCCATTTCTCTGTGTCAGGTGAGCACACAGAACCTAGACAGGTAGACAGAATTCCTGGCTTCCAAACCCATCTACAGGACTGAGCCTCCAAATAAATTTGCATTGTTACTTCTCCCACAATCAGATTTAGCATGCGTTGCATGAAACAATTCAATTTTTTTTTACCAGCATTCTCTGCTTAGTTGACCATTAACATGTCTCCAGTACATACCGCACACATAGAAGTAACTGGAATACCCTCCACCCTCTGTTATTTCAGCTCTCCTGATACCCAAGGCAGAGGACTAGAGTACTGATTCAGTCACAGTGAACAATATTGGAAAGAGAGGCACAATGAGCAAGTCAGCCCTGCTGGAGTCTTTAGGCATCACAGTTGTGATGAGCCTGTTTCAGCTTACACTGTTTTCCAGATCTACCAAAAGCAGGTTTCGCTGAAAAAAAAAATGTGCTATGAACAGCCATGCATCTCAGAGGCTCTGATTATTTTTCTTCAATGTGCTTTTTAAGAATGATTCTGAATAGGGCCATGTGATTTAGGAAAATTCAATAATTTGAGCAATAATTACGTATTTCCCATATGACTGTACCAGATTAGGCTCTTTGGGAGACATATTACACGTATCTGAAGAAACCAATATATAAAATTGGTGAAACAGGTTGAGATAAAATTCTTGTTTCAAAGAATAATAGATGTAGAAAAGCAAGAGAACATGTGCTTTTCATAATATCAAGAGAGTGGTCAGTACTGATCTCAGGAACAACATAACTGGTGCACACTGTGAACAAATTTGGGAAAGCAGGAGATAATGTTAAGTTGTGGAGCACTAACTATACACATGGCTCTGATGGAGGAGATTTCTGTTGTGTGAAGTAATGAAAAATATGTCTTGGAAAATGAGAAATTAAAGCCAGTTGCAAATTCAAAAGAGCGAGTTTTAGGTTGGCCAAATGAATGATTTTTTTTTTATGGTGAAGAAGGAGAGATGTATTTAAATGAGAAAGCTCCAGCCACAGCAGTCAGGAGGGTGGCTCCAAGAGAAGAAATCCCCTTGGAGACCAGCACTGAGGTGTAGTGGATGAAGCCACTGCCTGCCTATCCTATACGGGCACTGGTTCGTGTCCTGGCAGCTCCACTTCTAAGCCAGTTCCCTGCTAATGTGCCTGGGAAAGCAGTAGAAAATGGTGCAAGCCCTTGGGCCCCTGCACCCATGGAGGATACCTGGAAGAAGCTCCTAGTTTCTAGCTTTGGCTTGGCCCATCATGGCAGTTGAGATCATTTGGGGAGTGAACCAGCCTATGCAAGATATCTCTGTCTCCCTCTCATCTCCCTCTTTCTCTCTACTGTCTCTCCCTCTTTCTCTGTAGGTCTGACTTTCAAATAAATAAATAAAGCTAATATTAAAAAATAAGTCAGGAAACTTCACTAAATGAATGATGAAAGAAATGGTGGATGAGCACAAGCAAAGCACAAGCAAGACATAATAGTGGGAAAGACCATGACTGTACCAGAAAAAAAAAAAATAGAGTGTGACATTGTTACAGGTTATGTCAGTATGCTAAGTCACAGTAATAGCAGAAGAACCAATGATTCAGTGTCTTTTTTTTTTGACAGGTAGAGTTATAGACAGTGAGAGAGAGAGACAGAGAGAAAGGTCTTCCTTCCCCAAAAGGCTGCTACAGCCTGTGCTGCGCCGATCTGAAGCCAGGGGCCAGGTGCTTCTCCTGGTCTCCCATGAGGGTGCAGGGCCCAAGCACTTGGGCCATCCTCCACTGCCTTCCCGGGCCACAGCAAAGAGCTGGACTGGAAGCGGAGTATTAACCAAGTGAGCCACGGCACCGGCCCTGATTCAGTGTCTTAAAAGTTTTCTGAAAAACAGCTTCTTGAAGTGCAAAGTTAGGTGTGTGTGCAAAAATGATCAACAACTCTCTCAAAAAACAGGTAACTGGCCGGCACCATGGCTCAATAGGCTAATCCTCTGCCTGTGGCTCCGGCACACCGGGTTCTAGTCCCGGTCAGGGCACCGGATTCTGTCCTGGTTGCCCCTCTTCCAGGCCAGCTCTCTGCTGTGGCCAGGGAGTGCAGTGGAGGATGGCCCAAGTGCTTGGGCCCTGCACCCCATGGGAGACCAGGAGAAGCACCTGGCTCCTGGCTTCGGATCAGCGTGGTGCGCCAGCCATAGCGTGCTGGCCGCAGCAGCCATTGGAGGGTGAACCAATGGAAAAGGAAGACCTTTCTCTCTGTCTCTCTCTCTAACTGTCCACTCTGCCTGTCAAAAAAAAAAAAAAGATTAAAAAAAGATTAAAAAAAAAAAAAGAAAACAGGTAACTTTTGTTTGTCTAAATATTCTTTGACATTGCCTGATTAAATCAATGGAAAGTAGATGCCAGCAATGGGAGTATGAGCATGGGACATAGAGAAATTACTTCACAGAGAAAGATAGGCCATGGAGAGTGTCTGGGCTTAAGGTTGACAGCTGAGAGAACACCCATACAAAGCTGTCAAGTTCAACTGTTGGCCATGCCTGGTTTCTCAAAGAAGTTTTGCTCTAGTGAAATCCTGTAGGTTCCTGAATTTCATAAAGACTTAAGACCTCAAATTTTGTTTCTGGTATCTATGTTGTATTATTGGTATCTGAGTAATAGACATACTAGCACACATGGAAAAGTGAACCTCAATGAGTAGCAATGACCCCCAAAGCTCCCATCAAATCATTTATCTTCATTCAAAAATATCACAGCCAGAGTGATACATTATTTTTTATAAGAAGCACTAAAATAGAAGAATCATCATTTTTATGCTGGAACCTTATTTTCCCAATTAATAGTTTTCTGAACTATAAAGAACAGCTTTGATCCTAGGTCTTGAGCAATCAATTGTGAAGCAAAACTGATCTTAGTCTTCACGGGTAAATGTACTTGGACAGCCTCATACTTCTCACCAGGAAGTGGTCACTTTCAAATGCCAACACCTTTGATCAAAGCTGATGTTTTTGACTCCACACAGGGGTGTAAATAACGTCTTAATAATTGTTCCTCCTTTATGCCCATAAACTGTTCAGTCTACATCAGAGTCAATAATACACAAAATTTCTGACTTGCCTGGACTTCAGCCGGATTTTTTATTTTCATCATTATCTGACTTCCCAAACATGGTTTATTGTAAAAATTTTAAAAAATAGAAATTTTGACTTCTTACCATTCCATGTCTCAGATTACATATACAAAAATGTGCAAGTGAGTAACTGCATTGTAGAAAGGCAGTTACCTTTCCTTACCTGTATTTTCTCTTTTTATAGTGCCTATGTGCAATTGGATGATGAAAAGGAAGAAATGTGTCTACGGCCATAAAACCCTGAACACGTCCAATCTGTCTGATCCTAGAAAAGAGATCTGTCTGATCTCAGAAAAGGAAGAAATGCATATTACATCATGGATTTTAAAACAAAAGCAATAAATATGTCCTTGAAAGCATCTGTAACTCAAACAACACATTTATAGAGGTCAATAGCTTTCCTAACAAAATGTGTAAATATATTCGTGTCTAAATAATTTTTATGAAATTAGAAATACTATGCATGGGGCCAGCAACCCATATGTGTTCTGGTTGGTGCCCTAGCTGCTCCACTTCCAATCCAGCTGCCTGCTATTGTAACTGGAAAAGCAGCAGAGGATGATTCAAGTTCTTGGGCCCCTGCCACCCATGTGGGCAGACCTGGGTGGGATTCTGGAGTTCCCGTCCTCTGGCTTCAGTCTGGAGTAGGCAGCCATCGGGCCATTTGGATAGTGAACCAGCAGAGGAAGATCTCTCTCTACCATCCTCCTCATCTGTCACTCTAGCCATCAAATAACTACATAAGTCTTTAAAGATATTATGCCTGGTTAAACCCATTCGCCAAATCACTGAAACTCTAGTGAGTAGATAAAAGAGGAAAGCAGAAGATGATTCGGTTCAGGGAAATTAAACATAAAGATGGCTCTTCCAGACCCTTGCGTGCACACCAGTTTTCACCTCTCTTGTTCATAGAATATACTGTTAAAAGAGCCATGAAAACAGTTTTTCCAAAAATGACCTAAATGAAAGATCTCTGTGAGTGAGATCCCAGCAGAAAGAAGGGACCATCAAAGAAGGAGGTACCAGCCAGCGCCACAGCTCACTAGGCTAATCCTCTGCCTGCGGTGCCAGCACCCTGGGTTCTAGTCCCGGTTGGGGCGCCAGATTCTGTCCCAGTTGCTCCTCTTCCAGTCCAGCTCTCTGCTGTGGCCCGGGAGTGCAGTGAAGGATGGCCCAGGTCCTTGGGCCCTGCACCTGCTTGGGAGACCAGGAGGAAGCAACTGGCTCCTGGCTTCAGATTAGTGCAGTGTGCTGGCCATAGCAGCCACTTGGGGGGGTCAACCAATGGAAGGAAGAGCTTCCTCTGTCTCTCTCTCTTTCACTGTCTAACTCTGCCTGTCAAAAAAATTTAAAAAATAAAATAAAATAAAAAAGAAGGCAGTACCTTTCTCTGAAGGGAGGAGAGAACTTCCACTTTGACTATGGCCTTGTCTAAATAAGATTGGAGCTGGCATACTCAAGAGGCTTCCATAGCCTTGGCAACTCATGACAAGAGCGTCGAGTGATTACTGACCTCATAAATAAGAGTGTCAATTGTTAAATCAACAACAGGAGTCACTGTGCACTTATTCCCCATGTAGGATTTCTGTCCTTAATGTATTTAACTATTTGAATTAATGGTATAACTAGTACTCAAACATAGCTTTATACTTTGTGCTTCTGTGTGGGTGCAAACTGTTGAAATCTTTACTTAGTATATACTAAATTGATCTTCTGTATATAAAGATAATTGAAAATCAATCTCCATGTGAATGGACTGGAAGAGGGAGTGGGAGATGGGATGATTGTGGGTGGGAGGGGATTATGGGGAGAAAAGCAGCTATAATCCAAAAGCTATACTTTGGAAATTTATATTTATTAAATAAAAGTTTAAAAAAAAGAAAACAGTTTTCCAGCATTTTTTAGCTAGTTCACTGCACTGTGGGGAATACTAAATTAAAATACCATTTTTTATTACACTGCCTTGAAAATTAGAATCAGAATATTCTATAGATTGTCCCCTCATATTAGCAAACTATGAGATTCCTTCCAACTAATCTGTCATGTGTATCTTGCTTGGTTTACTTAATGTAAATATTCTTTTTTTTTTTTTTTGGCAGTTTCTTTTTTTTTTTTATAACGCTTTTATTTAAAGAATATAAATTTCCAAAATACAGCTTATAGATTACAATGGCTTCCCCCCCCATAACTTCCCCCCCACCCGCAACCCTCCCCTTTCCCACTCCCTCTCCCCTTGCTTCACATCAAGATTCATTTTCAATTCTCTTTATATACAGAAGATCAGTTTACTATATATTAAGTAAAGATTTCAACAATTTGCCCTCACATAGCAACACAAAGTGAAAAATACTGTTGGAGTACTAGTTATAGTATTAATTCACAATGTATAGCACATTAAGGACAGAGATCCTACATGATATATTTTTTTAAAAAATTGATTAATTTTCTAGGCAATTTCCAATTTAACACCAAGATTTTTTTTTTCATTTTTAATTATCTATATACAGAAGATAGATTCAGTATATACTAAGTAAAGATTTCATCAGTTTGCACCCACACAGAAACACAAAGTGTAAAATACTGTTTCAGTGCTAGTTATAGCATTACTTCACATTGGACAACACATTAAGGACAGATCCCTCATGAGACGTAAGTACACAGTGACTCCTGAAGTTGATTTAACAATTTGACACTCTTGTTTATGGCATCAGTAATCTCCCTAGGCTCTAGTCATGAGTTGCCAAGGCTATGGAAGCCTTTAGAGTTCGCTGACTTCAATCTTATTCCGACAGGGTCATAGTCAAAGTGGAGGTTCTCTCCTCCCTTCAGAGAAAGGTACCTCCTTCTTTGATGGCCCCATTCGTTCCACTGGGATCTCACTCACAGAGATCTTTCATTTAGGTCTTCTTTTTTTCCCAGAGTGTCTTGGCTTTCCATGCCTAGAATATTCTCATGGGCTCTTGAGCCAGATCTGAATGCCTTAAGGGCTGATTCTGAGGCCAGAGTGCTATTTAGGACATCTGCCATTCTATGAGTCTGCTGTGTATCTTGCTTCCCATGTTGGATCATTCTCTCCCTTTTTCATTCTATCAGTTAGTAGTATTAGCAGACACTAGTCTTGTTTGTGTCATCCCTTTGACTCTTAGACCTATCAGTGTGATCAATTGTGAACTGAAATTGATCACTTGGACTAGTGAGATGGCCTTGGTACATGCCACCTTGATGGGATTGTATTGGAATTCCCTGGCACAATTAATGTAAATATTCTGTATCCTTTTCCTGCTGGGATAACTGTTTAATCTCTGAACATTTCATATAGTTTTTTGGGTTTGGGCTTTTTTCATAAAACTATTCTATGAAAAACTTCAAAAACTGAGTAAATTGCTACAAACTTCTCAAGAGAAATTTGACAACACATATCATAGCCTTTGGTTCTTTGAGGATTTGTTTATTTATGTACTCTCCAAATATGTATTATATATCAACCATGCTCAAGGCACTTGGTTTTTGGACTGCACTAAATGAAAGAAATGTGTCAAAGATTTCCAAGTGACAAGGGAAGAAAGGGGTTCAAAAAATAGTCTACTCAAAAAATAGAACTCTTTACTTACTGTAGGGTTAATCTTAAAAATTTAGAGTGGGAATAGGAGAGATAGGAAGAAGGGTGGGGCTGTGGGTGGGTAAGAATTATGTTCGTAAACTGGCTTTCAGTGACAGAAAGTTAGAAAATATCAATGCAATATAAAGAAAGTGATCATTTATGATGCCATCACGTTTCAATTTTCAATGCATTTTCTGGTGGTTATTTTTCTACATTTATCTTATCAGAATGAGGACCACAATAAATACATGATTGATAGATGATAGATAAATATAGATTGATAGGAGACAGATAGATGAAAGAAAGAAAGAAAGAAAGAAAGAAAGAAAGAAAGAAAGAAAGAAAGAAAGAAAGAAATTCACCACCACCATCTTCCTCTACTTCATTCTAAGGATCTCCATGAACTGAGATACACATTTTGTTTTCCTCTTCTTCCTATGGAACATAAATCATCGAATAAAACAAATTAAGACTTTAGGATATAAAAGCATCTAGAAAGTGCAAATGTGCACTGTGAGATAAGATTTGAATGAAGTGGTTTCAAGAGAATCATGTCTAAAGTGAGTCGGGTTTCAGAGTTTTCTGGTGACCTATGGGAAACAGGTGGAGAGGAAAGTTGTCCAGGATTTGACCTGAACAAGTGGGCCAGGAAAGGATTCTGAATCAGATGTTGCCTTTGGTCTAAAAAAGGGAACTGCAGAAAGCAGCCCCCAGCTTGCAGCTGCCATTTATTGAAGGAAGTTTTGGAAAAGCAGCAACTTCACTGCATTCAGTGATTTATTGCCCAAGGGACTTTCAGGGAACTCCCTCAAATGAGCTCCTCATTTGCTTGTTCAGAACATCCCACATCTTCTCAGCAGGAGAGGATGTGTGTCCCTGACCTTGGCCGCTTTCTCTGGTTTGCGTTTTCATTTGCTAAATAGGTCACAGAACATTGTTTATTCTGGTCCACTGCTCCTGTAACATTGGAATTCCCTTTCCTCGGGCTGCCCTCTGCTTTCCTCTTTCTCCACCCTCGCCCTCTGGGACTTGCACAAGCACTCAAGCAACTTAAATTGTGCTTGTGTCCACATGAGCAACCAGTCCACCTGCTTCACCTGAATGAGATGGTCTGTGACTCTGTTCAGACTACCAGGCAGGCAAATGATCGGGAAATGGCCATGTTAGAGGTTT
Organism: Sylvilagus floridanus; assembly: GCA_949820135.1. Lineage (NCBI taxonomy): Eukaryota > Metazoa > Chordata > Mammalia > Lagomorpha > Leporidae > Sylvilagus > Sylvilagus floridanus. The sequence continues at coordinate 15,861,962 of OX463243.1, forward strand.
GCCCTTGTAAGGATGGAATAACCTGCTTGAGCACATGGCTCTTCCTGTTCTAACTAGCGTTAAATAATCAGATTTTGTTATTTCTAGAATTAGAAAGTCTTTTGTTCTTTTCTCTCAACTTTTCCAATTTTTCTGTTTCTGTTCCACATCCATTCCCTCATCCCCAGGGTCAGTGATCATGTCAAAATAACGCTACTTTGCTTCAATAAGTCCTCTGATCAAAAGACCATAAATCACTTTGTGGATGATTGAGTTTTATTCTCCATCCTGTGAGGCAAAGAATAAAACAGGAATATGTTCTAAAACTTAAAGAATTTCAAATGAAAATATGAAAAAAGGGAAAGCATTTCCATTATAATTTTGCATCTTCTCTATTCAGCCTTCCTTTTTTTATTAAGAGATTTTCATTTTTTCAACCTCTTTGGCACAACTGAATTTTCCTCCACATTTTCTGCCTTCTCTGAGCATTTCATAATTCTATATAATCTGCTCTTTTAGCATGTGAATAATCCACTTACTCCTTTTAAAACAAACTTTTAGTATTTTCCCTAAAGTTTGCAATATACATATTTTAGCTATGGAAACAGAATCTCCAACAAGCAGCCTTGTGCTCAGGCTTAAATATCATCTTTAATTGAGACCAGTAATGGAAAGGTAGCCAGAGACAGCATGGAAAACAAAAGCAAGGCCAGTGTTGTGGCCCAATGGGTTAAGCCACCACGGAAATATGAGTGTTGTTTGGGGTCCTAGCTGCTCCATTTCTGATCCCACTCTCTGCTAATGTGCCTGGGAAAGCAGCAGAAGATGGCCCAAGTCCCTGGGTCCCTACCATCCAGATGGGAAATCCAGATGGAGTTCAGGGACCCTGGCTTCAACCTGGCCCAGCCATGGGGGCTGTTGCGTCAGAGGAGTGAACCAGTATATGGAAGATTCTTTCTCTGTCCCTGTCTCCTCTCTTTCTCTCACTCTCTTGTTCTCTCCCTCTGGGGATATGTGTGTGTGTGTGTGTGTGTGTGTGTGTGTGTGTGAGAGAGAGAGAGAGAGAGAGAGAGAGAGAGAAAGAGACTCTGCCTTTCAAATAAATAAATCCTCAAAACAAGAAAAGGAGAGAAAGGTTTGTTATATGAGCTTGAATTGGTGCCCTTTCCCTTGATAAGCTGCAGGGATTAAATCATCCATCTCTTCCTTGTACAGAGAGGAAGACACCCTTACCAATGGGGATTTCCATTATAGACATGAACTTCCTTTAAAAAGGGACAATTTTTTCTGTTTTCAGAACTTCTCCTGTGTCTACAGTTTCTCAGAAAGAGCTGACAGGTTGCGAAGAGGCAAGCCTGTCTACAGTTTCTCAAAATGTTCAGCTCAAGCTATTCCTTATGCCAAAAGGAATATTTGAAGATAGAACAGTCTAATCTGCATATCGAATAACAGTGTGTCCTTGCCACCCAATGCACTGTTACTATTACTTTGAATAGTTGTTTTTGAGTAATAAGAATAAGAAAAATAAAGCATTTTATTTTATATCCATTTGTTTTACAATGATTGTCTTTCTTTATGTAGGTTTGAGTTTCTTGTCTGTATCATTGTTCTTCTTGAAGACTTTTCAGTATCTTTTGCAAATTATGTGTGGTGGACATAAATTTATTCAGTTTCTATTACACAAAGTCTTCTTATTTTAAAAGTAAATTTTATTATTTTATTTGAGAGACATAGATAAAAGAAAGAAAGAGAGAGAGAGAGAGAGAGAGAGAGAGAGAGAGAGAGTTCCATTCCACTGGTTCACCCACAATAGCCCCAGCTAGGCCTGGCCGAAGCTGGAGACCAGAATCTCACAAGTAGGTTGGAAGAACCCAGTCACTTGAGTCATTGCCACTGCCTCCCAGGGCCTGCAACAGCAGGACATTGGAAGCAGTCAGAGTCAGATACAGAGCCCAGGTCTTGTTCTAGTTCAACCTCAACCTCAAATTATCATTTAAGTGTTCCTACCAGCGATGCCTCGGATTCTGCTCCAGCTAAGCACATCTAATCTCTGCTCTAAGTGTTTGCATTTACCCATCTTGCCAGAGTCTGGGGCCTGGCAATTCACCCTGCAATCTCAGTTCTCTAATGGGTCCAAGAAAAGTCCCAGATTTTGTTTGTCCAGTATTATGTTATGAGGATGCAGTGACAGCTTCTAAATTTTATTCAACACAGAATGAGGACTCTCCATAATTGAAGGATTTCTTATTATTTAGTAAATTATTTATTACTATACTCCATAGTATTTAACACAGATGAATTTAGGCATTGCTATCAACCAGTAATTTCTATCAGCTGTCAGGTATCTCTTCTTTACTATACCCTCACTTTTTTCGATGGGAAAATATTTCTTATGGGGATCTATAGAGATAAGATGCCCCTCAGTCCTCTCTCCTTTTATATTACAGAATTCTCTGAAATTGCATTTCCAAGTATGGTCACACAACAAGGCTACGTTGTTTCACCCTTAATAGTTATTTTTTATTCAGTGATAAGATGTCATCTTAACAGTTATCCATTGGCTACTAAGTCAAAGCAGATATTAAAGGGTTATGGTTTTTTGATTTTCCTTTCCACAGAAGAGGTAATAGGCTCTCATGAACTTTGTTAAAAAGCTTATCATATTCAGATTTTGAAATAGCAAAATTTAACTCTATTAGATTTTGAATCATCTCTGAAACATGAATTTAGCTGAGTAAAAATAGTATTTGGCTTTGCCTACTGAGGTTATCAATTTTCATGTTAACAAAAGTGAACATTTCTCCTTTAGGTTAAAAGCAAGTAGAATCCCTCTATCCAGAAAAAAATGAAGATATTCTTTATTTGCAACTGAACAATGAATTCATTCTGAAATCAAATAAAAGATGCGTCATGATTTCTGCTGCTATCCACTGCTTTATTGTATTTGGAGATGGTCCCACTGTTCAATCTTGATAGTAAAGTCAATGCAAAAGTTTGAAGGCTGTGAATAGTAGACTTTGAAGATACAAACAGCACATTATTCAACCAAAATATGAAAAGCAATGGATGAAATGCTAGAAATTTGAAGACCTCAATTTTCTTTGCTGCTTATGGATGATGAGTTTACTATTTGAAAATGATCATTATACTTTTTGTGTAAGACACTGGTAACCAAATTCTCAGCAAACATAGAAGGTTTTGTTATGAAGGATTGTGTTTGCACGACCTTCAAGTGACAGGCCAGAAAATCAAGGTCGAGTTTTTTTTCCCCCCTCTAAGCTAATTTCATTGATGCTACTCTGAAAATATTTGGAGTGAATATTTTTTAATTAGTTCTATCTCAGTAATCCTCAAAAATGCTTTAGGGTGTGGGAAACACAACAGTCAAATGTTCAAGCAACTTCTATTTGATTTAAATGTAATTGATCAGGATCAATATACTAAAGAAAGCTTAGTACGAAAGACAAAAGGCCAGAAGCTATTGCGTGTATTGTTGGTGCTTTATTGAAAAGCAGAGAAAGTGTCATCTACGTATCCAGCCACAGCCACAGCCACAGCCACAGCCACAGCTATCCTTTCCTTGTGGTGCAAACAAGAGATAGTTTCTTCACAGAGATATTCTATCCTGGTGACAATTCATTGACTTTCCAATCACTTCTCTTGGAATACAGAAGTGCCACGGCTCAATAGGCTCAATAGGCTAATCCTCCGCCTTTCGGGTTCTAGTCCTGGTCGGGGCACTGGATTCTGTCCCTGTTGCCCCTCTTCCAGTCCAGCTCTCTGCTGTGGCCCGAGAGTACAGTGGAGGATGGCCCAAGTGTCTGGGCTCTGCACCCACATGGGAGACCAGGAGAAGCACCTGGCTCCTGGCTTCGAATCGGTGCGGTGCACTGGCAGCAGCGTGCTGGCCACGGCAGCCATTGGAGGGTGAACCAACGGCAAAGGAAGACCTTTCTCTCTGTCTCTCTCTCTCACTGTCCACTCTGCCTGTCAAAAAAAAAGAAGAAGAAGAAGAAGTATTTGGTGGGCATTTTTACCTTCCAACACAACTTCCCAGTAACTGTTCATGTCAAAGGACTCTAACATAGGTTTCAACGTACATTTTTTAACATCCCATGATTGAAAGGTTTGCATGGATGACAAAAATACAGAATAATAAACTATAAAAATCACTAGTAAACTCTTTCAGTGGAATTTTACTCAGAAATTTATGTACGTATGTACAGTTTTCACACATTTTGTCACCCAACATGTTTGTATGTACATATTGTTCTGCTAAATAAAATATGCAGAGGCCCATATTCTGGTGGGTTAATTTGCCACCTGCAATGCCCATATGATCAATAGTTCAAGTCCCAGCTGCTCCACTTTTGATCCAGCTCCCCAGTAATATGCCTGGGAAAGCAGTGGAAAATGGTCCAAGTTCTTGTGTCCCTGCCACTCACATGGGAGACCCAAATGGAGTTCCAATCTCCTGGCTTCAGTGTGGCACAGCTCTTTGGTATGTGAACCAGTGGATGAAAGATCTCTCTATCTCTGCTTCTCTATATATGAATCTGCCTTTCTAATGAATAAAATAAATATTTAAAAATGTATTCAAAATTATATAAGGTTTGCGACCAGGTGAAGTTATGATTTCTTTCACAAATTGTAGGCGTTCAGGGTTAATTCAGGAAGGTTACTGCCCAACAACCACACATCAGTCATATCCCATCAGCTTCAGTAGGAATAATTTATAGTTTAATCTTACATACAAGCGTATTAAATTAGTATTACTCATCAGAACCCACTTATTAATAAAACAAGCTGAATTAGCCACTGGAGAATCATATTTGGAAATTCAATGACAATTTTACATTTTTAATAAAGGCTCAGAAATATTATTGCAGAGCAGGTGGTACAGAGAACTATGGTCAAATTTGACATTCATTAATAATTGAGGTGTGGAACGTGACAGAGGTGAAAATTGATATTGATTTCTTTCCTCTAATATTTGGAGGAGTTCTAAAAGGTAAATAAAATGAGATAACAAGAGACATCAAGTCTTGCTGATTTCATTGATCACCCCCTCCCCACGTGAGAACACATATCACTCGTTTGCCTACCACGTTGTGAATAATTCAGTGCCCATAGTCTTTCCAGTTCAATGCATTATAAAACACACTCAAGCTGAGTTTCAATCATATTAGACTGAAAGCTGAATTTTTTATGAGGGATTATTTAAAACAAAATGCGTCTAGGGCCCAACAGCCTTTGAAACCAAACAATCCTGAGAGTTCAGTAAGGAAATGTCAACACTGTGGAGAATTTTTCGATTCTGAAAATTAAAGAAATCGTGTTTGATGTATATTAACCATATCAATATTAACAACCTTCTGCTGGATTTCAGCACTGATTTGAAAGCTAGGGTATTATTGGTCTTGTATTTTAACTCGTTGTGAAAGCACTGAGAGAGTTGTTCTTGGATTGAACTTGACCTGCCTCTGGGAATGCTTTCTGTTCCATCCCTTTTGAAATGCTTTATTCAAGTGCATGTCTCCGCCTCACTTCTTATCACTTGCACCCCTTGGGAAAATGAAAGTTGCTCAAATACAGATGTTAACACTATAGATGCTTTGTTTGGGAGTAGTGTGTTTTAGCTTCCCATCTTTAGCAAACATTATTGCTGACCACTTATTTGACTTAAAAGCAACCCTTTTTCTTGAAAGTCACCTAGTTTGAGATGCTAGAAAAAACAAACCTCTTCAAACTTCCTTTGAAATGTTGAGTCATAGCTACATGCCCGAACTCTGTTTTTTTCAGCAGTTAGATCATGGAGGTTCTTTATTGACCTTCAAATAGAGAAGCAAAATGTTCTTCAGTGTGCTATAAAGGAACAAGTATAATGTGACTAGAAATCATTTTTTCTCCCCATTGGTAGCCATTTTGCTTCAGTTCTCTTCTGCAAATTGAGTAAGAAATTATAGTTCAGAGAGACAAAAGTAAGGTCAGTGAAGCATAACTTTATTGGAACGTGTTCCAAGTGAGGAATGGACCAACGGAAAGACCTTTTGTTTCCCTATAGGGAGAGTAAAGCAAATTTAAGGTATATACCAAGGAAGGAACAAGCCAGTTGAAAAGTCATATGGTATCCTTCTTGGTTTGACTTTTATCCCAAATGTACTGGGGGCATTGACTTGGGATGTGAACATCACACTCATGATCGCATTTGTGGTTGACTTCTGGGAAGTGCATACTTTTGGGCTCTCTGACCCTGTGACTGTGAAGTAGATTTTTCTGTTTGGCTGAACATTCATTTTATTAATAAACTTTAATCACAAGTTAAGCTGCAAAGTGGGCAGTCTTATGTGGGTCCCTGCAGAGAGCAGAGCACTCACCCCTGGAGAAGGTAGCCACTGCCCAGTCTTGTGGCTCCTCTCCGGTCACTCACATCTAATTATCGGCTTGATAGTACAACTCCCTCACTTCAGTGAGCTAAGGTGACAGAGGAGTGCTAGGATTGAGGAGGCCCAAGTGGGACCCAGCTTTGCATTCAAGGCATGCTTCCCGGGCTCAATTTCAGTGTTTTTTGTTTCAAAGGGCTGACAAATAAGTCACAGGAAGTGACCCATCAGGGCTGATGTTATGCCTGGTGAAAGAATTCACCAAAATGTTCAAGTAGAGCTAGTAACAGCAAACTTACATAATACAATGCAAGGGAGCAGTAGGGAGGACAAGGAGAGCTTGTGGGGGACAAGGAGCTTCCTCATAACTCAGTAGTTTCATTTTCTTGCAGTACAACGGGTTTTTCCACAAATCAGGTGGGTGGCCTTTCTGGGCAGTGCTGGGAAGTTTTCATTGCCATTAGCTGAAGACTTTTCAATTGGCCAGATGTCTTGGGTGACAACCACAAAGCACACTAACCACAATCAAGCAAAAGAAAGGCCTTTGCCATACCAATTGACAGTGGCTATCCAGGGAGAGAAAAAATACTCTGAAATTCTATCCCTCTTAGCAGAACCCAGCTCAACTTCTGTTCTTCCACTACAAAAAGCAAGGGATAAAGGATTTGAGCAACAACTATAAAAGCAGATCATGGAAGTTTGCAGAACCAAGACAAAGCGAGATTCTTTTTTTAAGATTTATTTTACTTTCCTTATGGCACAGTTACAGGGAGAGGAGAGACAGAGAGAGACAGTGCAAGATCTTCCAATCCAACAGTTCACTCCCCAAATGGCCACAGCTGTGACTGAGCCAGGCCAAATGCAGGAACCAAGAGCTGCATCCAGGTCTCCTATGTGAGGGTCAGTGGTGGAAGGACTTGATTCACCGTCTGCTGTTTTCCTAGGCTATCATCAGGGGGCTGCATAGGAAGTGGGAAAGCCAGCACTTGAACTGGTGCCAATGCAACCGATCTGCTTATTAATGTTGCTGCAGTTAATGAGTTGTGTGTGTTCATGCCACGAATTCAGAGAATTCTGAATACTGGCTCAAAAAGACCAGATGACATGGTAAGTTTTAAGCTTTTATTCAGTGAGAGAAATGCATAGGAGAGTGAGGGCGCTCTCTAAAGGAGAAGGGGAAATCTGGAAATTAAGCAGAAAACAGGCCAAGAGCCACGAGCATCAAGCATTTGGTTAAGAGCAGCCACTAGCAGCTTATCACAGGTAGGGAAGGAAGGCAGAGGGTGCTGGCGGAAGGCCACATGCCCCAAAGGCCACAGGCTCTGAAGGCACGGGACAACACGGGCAACAAAGGTCAGTGATGGGCCCACCACGTCAGGCCTTGTATCCACTTCCAAAGGGGAGTGATCACGTAGCCTGACTGGCAGGTGGGCATGCAGATGGGGTCAGGTAGGGGCATGAGATCACACAGGGGCGTGGTGAAGGCGTGGCCTTTCAGCTCACAGATACAATCAGTTGATCCTATCTGCCTGCCTACATCACCCATAAGGGATGCCGGCACTGCAGGCAGCAGTTTAACACGCTGTGTCACAAGAAAAATTCCTTAAGAGGGATGCTCTTCCCTTATCAGTGGATCCTCCAGATTTTGTAATCACACCAAATCCTTTCCTTTTCACATTCTAACTAACAAATGCTAACTGCTAATCTTGTGTCTGATCTGAACAGTCCTTCACTTGACAGGGACCTAGATTTGCAAGAACTGACTGCAAGCAAGTGGCTGGAAAACACCCCAGATAAGGAACGAATCGATGACCACCCGCCAAAAACTGCCAAGTTTCAAATCAAAGACGTCTCCAAGTGCATTGTGTCAGCAGGAATCCTAGAGGCCTCTCTGACAACCTCCCCAGCTCCCATTTTCTCCCTTAACATCCCCCCTGCTAATCCACAAAGGGGAGAAGAGCACATTTTGAGACTCAAGAGGTCTTGTCTTCTGTAGGATGCTGGCCTCTTGATAAACCGGTTCCCTTGTGTCACTTTCTGCCTCTGGGGAATTGCCTGTCCAACACTGAGCAGCCTGGGACTAATTTCAACTAGAATCAGCTTTAGTTGAGTAATGAATGATAATAGGCCACTTTAACCAGTTTCATTTTGTGTTGATCTATTTCAATTTTAGTTGACATTTTCAAAACTATTCAGTCAGAATGATACATATTTTTATGTGTATCAGCTTTTTAATCATCAGTTTTATTTGTTGTGGATTCGACTGGCATTATTGAACTTAGTTTTCTTTCTGTACAACTGTCAAGGAAGAAGATGAAAGAAAATGAGTAATATTTGCATATGCAACTAATTAAAAGTTGCTATTGGCTTTAACAAAAAGATCTGCTTGTGATCTGGGATTACCTCCCTTATCCCTAAATGAGATAGAAATAACATTTATTGACTGAGATCCCTTCCAGCAGACAAGCCCCCTTAGTGTTTGCTATTTACCAAGTGACTAAGGACGTCTCCCTGAGAGTGCTGACAGAGGACAAATGTGGAAACTGAGCTGTCTTTACAAGAATGAATTTAAATTACCTCAGGAGCCAGAATTAATGAAACCATGTAAAATGAAGCTATTCCACAGGGTATTTTGTTTTAATTAGAGATAGAAAATGTGAAGTTTTCCAAAATGCTACATTCTACTACCCTCACTTTTAAAATCTAGGAATATAAACGAAAACTAAAAAATGTTACCTAGACATTTTAGGCCAGGTTCTAACACACATTAATTGTAAAATTGTGTCAAGAGTGATAGTTAAGAATTTGAATAATGGATATAATTAGGAAACATTCAGGTACAAGTAATACAACTTGTTAGGAGGTGGGTATCCATTGACTAAAAGGCAGCTATCTCATTTACTACAAAACCGCTGCAGCTCAGATTATGGCGCTAATATGTGAATGAACATAAGTTATGTAGAAACGAATGCCCACCCGGCGCTGCGGCTCACTAGGCTAATCCTCTGCCTTGCAGCACCGGTACACTGGTTTCTAGTCCCAGTCGGGGCACCGGATTCTGTCCCGGTTGTCCATCTTCCAGGCCAACTCTCTGCTGTGGCCAGGGAGTGCAGTGGAGGATGGCCTAAGTGCTTGGGCCCTGCACCCCATGGGAGACCAGGAGAAGCACCTGGCTCCTGGCTTCGGATCAGCGTGGTGTGCCGGCCACAGCACACCAGCCGCGGCGGCCATTGGAGGGTGAACCAATGGCAAAAGGAAGACCTTTCTCTCTGTCTCTCTCTCTCACTGTCCACTCTGCCTGTCAAAAAAATAAATAAAAATAAAAAAAAAGAAACGAATGCCAAATAATAGTTTTAAACCTGGAAAGTTTGATCATGAGGAAGTGAAATTGTAATCCGAGGATTAAAAAATAATCATTCAAAGTTTATTCGGGGAAAATTAGATACCCATTTCAAAGAATTTTGTACTTCATACTTCATAAAATAGTACAGATAGATAAAAAGTCTTGAGTCATTATAAAAACATACAGCAAAATAATTGCACAGCAAGATAGTAGACCTTGAGGGTATAAAGAAAAAAAAATGACAAATTCAATTTTTTTTTAAGATTTATTTATTTATTTATTTGACAGAATTACAGACAGGTAGAGTTAGACAGTGAGAGAGAGACAGAGAGAAAGATCTTCCTTCCGTTGGTTCACCCCCCAAATGGCCGATACAGCCGGCGTGCTGCGCCGATCTGAGGGAAGGAGCCAGGTGCTTCTCCTGGTCTCCCATGCAGGTGCAGGGCCCAAGCACTTGGGCCATCCTCCACTGCCTCCAGGCCACAGCAGAGAGCTGCAAATTCAATTTTTAAAAGAGAAAAAAATTTTGAGTGGAAAAAAAACAACAATGGTCTTAGAGACAATATTTGAAACATATATAAATCTAAAAAATGAATAGACCTAAATGTAAGCCATGCCTACAGATTAATGAAAAAAACACTAAGCACCACAGCATAAAAATATGCATAAAATATTCAAACTGAGCCACCAAACAGTGCCTTGAATGCAGATGGCAAACACCATCAGGCCCCAGTCTCCTACCCACTCTCACTTAGCATAATTCACTGAACTGAGGAGTGGGACAGCAGCCCCCCAAGATCACAATGGCCAGGTTCATGAGTTCCTTTCCTTCATGTATAGATAACATTTTGGTGGCCAGTATTGTTTTGTCTGGATGGGCTCCATTTAGAGGAATTTCAGTTCTTGGCAGGGGAATTCTAGGTCCAAGGCAGACAGTAAGAGTTGCCCTCAAGCACTGAAGCCCAGTTGGCTGTCTGAAGCATTTCCTGAGGATACAGTGTTGCTAACCAACCAGAACCTGGCCAGGGGTGAACATGTAGCTAGACCAGACAATCACTGAGATTCTACTCAGCCCCTCGTCACCTGGCAAGGGGCCAACATGCAGTTCCTAGCCTTTGTCCCCATATTCCTGTCTACACTGGAGCCTCTTAAAAACCCAGAGCACTTTCATTCAGGAGGGTGGTGATTCTTAGACTTGGGGATCTGCTACCCTCTTACCTGTCAAGAGATTTGGTAGCTTTGGGATCTGCAAGGAAGAAAGGCCTACACTTCCGGGAATGGAGAGGCCTACTTCCCGGGAAGAAAGTCCTTGTCAAGGTCCCTGCGGGTGCCTAAAGGTCAACCAATGAGGATCAGACCTGCCTCAACCTTTAACTCCCATGCCCTGAATCTATAAAAGGAGCCCTCCCAATCTCTGATGCGGGACCCCCCTCCCCCTCTGTTTCTCTGTTGGGAACCTTGCCCGGGGGCGGAGCCCCAATAAAAGCCTGTGAATTAATTGACTCATCTGCCTGGGAAGATTTGTTACGCGCTGGACACCTTGCAAGATTAAACTATCTCTTTCCTTTATGCTCAAACTTTGTTTTTATTTTGATTCAGCATCATGGACAGGGACTGAGCTTTTAATATGAACATTCAAATCACAGGGAAAAAATCACCAATAAATCTATGATAAGTATAGAATAGCATGAATATATAGAATGTATATATATTCAGAAATATTGAATAGTCATGAAATGCAAGTTAAAACAGTAATTATCATTTTCAATATGGAGTTTAGAAACAAATGAAAGGGATATATTACTACAATGTAGCTGATGTGAGAATGTAAATGTGGTACTTTTAGAAAATATGAACAGAGATGTGAATTCTTAGGATTTTTGTAATGTGTGAGGGTTTATCAAAAAGTTCATGGAAATTGAATTAAAAGATAAATTTATTTTGTGTAAAAATTTTTGAAATCCATGCATGGTGATTTCATTATATGCACTTTCCATGCTCATTTTGAAAACTTCTCAAATAATGGCAGTAACTTTTTAAATTTAAAGGTTAAGCACTTAGGACTTGTGTTTCAAATCATGAAGAAATAGCTGGTACTGAACTTACCCTTCCACCATATCCACTTTTAAAAGCTGGCTATAATTTATAAAACTTTCACAACCATTGACCAGCAACCAAAGCACAGAAATACATCTCAAAAGAAGAGAAGTGCATGAGGTGAGTTTTGCCTTCAACCTACCTTTCCTACTAAAGGGTGTTTTTCCAAACTACAAGACAGAATTATAAAGCCTATCAAGATTAGCAATTATGCTGTTTGAAGCGAGTAGAGGTCAGGTCTTTTCTGCCACACAGCAGGCAGCCTAATGCGGGAGGGAGCTGCAGAGATGAAGTGGAGATTCTGCAGAGATTCCTCCTGAGTTATTGTGATACCTGTGATGTGCTTGTTCATCGGAAGACACCAGGAGGCCTAGCAAGGAAAACAACTTAGAAACTGAAATTTGGCAGACATTTATGAGGTTGTGCAATGCTGCAAATACATCAAAGTCCAGACTCCTTCAGGGCAGGTATACCTTTTTGAACACTCCAGGTTCTCAATGAAACTCCAGAGAGTGCAAGGATGGGAGTAAGGATCATCCCACATGAATGAAGGCTATCTCTGACAGGAAATGCAAAAGTGAAATAGATAAGGCCTAACAGAACATAAAAAATACCTTTGGATGATTCATCAAGAATTGATTTACCTGCCAAAACAAAGCTGTATACTTTTTGAAAGAAAACAAGATAATGATCATTGTCAATGATATATCATCCAAATATCCGGTATGCAATAAAAATGACTAAATATGAAAAACTAAGGCAACATTGATAAAAATCCGATTATCATTAGATAGTGGTCTTAGAGATGACCCAGATATTGGAATTACCAACAAAACCATCTAATAATTTGATAAATTATTGTAATGAAACTAGAGAAAAATATAAAATTCAGATAAAAAAAGCTTCATCAAAGAATACAAATCTGGCATCCCATATGGGTACTGGTTGGAGTACTGGATGCTCCACTTCTGATCTAGCTCTCTGCTATGGCCTAGGAAAGCAGTAGAGGATGACCCAAGTCCTTGGGCCCCTGTAGTCATGTGGGAGACCTGGAACAAGCTCCTGGCTACTGGCTTTGGATTGGTGCAGCTCCAACAGTTGCAGCCAACTGGGGAGACCTCTCTCTCTCTCTCTGCCTCTCCTTCTCTCTCTGTGTAACTCTGACTTGTAAGTAAAATAAATAAATCTTTTAAAAAAAGTTTTTAAAAAATGGTAAAGTATATGCCATAGGAACAATTATTCTAAGAAAACCAGATTTTTTTATGTATATGGGACGAAACAGACTTTAGAAAATGGAATATTATCAGTGATTAGGAATGTATTTTTTACTGATTTACAGAAAAATTCACCAAGAAGATGTACAAATTGTAAATGTGCTTTAGACTAATAGAGACTCAAATTATAATAAAAATAATTTTAAAGAACTGAAAGTGTAAAAAAATGCAGAATTATGGTTGTTACATCAAAACTCAGCTCCCCAGATCTACTCTACTTAGAAAAGCACTAAGGACCCAGTAAGTTTGACAACTAACCGAGCACCAAAAAGGAAACCTGTTGAAGTGAAATGGACAATATGAGAAACAGTGACTTGATCAGCCCTTGTCCTGACTTTTGATGTACAACTTAATACTTTATCCCTTTTAGCATTTTTTTGTCCTCCTTAATACTATTGGTTGACTCTGTAATTAACACACAATTATTCTTAGGTGTTTAAATTTAACTGAAAAGTGATCCCTGTTAAATATAAGAGTGGGAATAAGAGAGGGAGGTGATATATAATTTGGGACATGCTCAATTTTACTTGCCCCCAATAGTGGAGTTAGAAATGTGCCAGGGGATTCCAATTCAATCCCATCAAGGTGGCATGTACCAATGCCATCTCACTAGTCCAAGTGATCAATTTCAGTTCACAATTGATCACACTGATAGGTCTAAGAGTCAAAGGGATCACATAAACAAGACTAGTGTCTGCTAATACTAACTGATAGAATTAAAAGGGGAGAGAACGACCCAACACAGGAAGTGGGATACACAGCAGACTCATAGATTGGCAGATGTCCTAAATAGCACTCTAGCCTCAGAATCAGCCCTTAAGGCATTCGGATATGGCTGAAGAGCCCATGAGAGTATTTTAGGCATGGAAAGCCAAGACACTCTGGCAAAAAAAAGAAAAAAAAAACACCTAAATGAAAGATCTCTGTGAGTGAGATCCCAGTGGAAAGAATGGGCCATCAAAGAAGGAGGTACCTTTCTCTGAAGGGAGGAGAGAACTTCCACTTTGACTATGGCCTTGTCTAAATCAGGTTGGTGTTGGTGAACTCAAGAGGCTTCCACAGCCATGGCAGCTCATGACAAGAGCCTAGGGAGATTACTGATGCCATAAACAAGAGTGTCAATTTGTTAACTCAACAACAGGAGTCACTGTGCACTTACTCCTCATGTCCTTAATATGTTGTTCAATGTGAATTAATGCTATAACTAGTACTCATACAGTATTTTACACTTTGTGTTTCTTTGTGGGTTCAAACTGTTGAAATCTTTACTTAATATATACTAAATTGATCTTCTGTATATAAAGAGAATTGAAAATGAATCTTGATGAGAATGGAATGGGGGAGGGACTGGGAAATGGGAGGGTTATGGGTAGGAGGGAAGTTATGGGGAGGAAAAAGCCATTGTAATCCATAAGCTGTACTTTGGAAATTTATATTTATTAAATAAAATTTAAAAAAAGTTTGAACAACATTCTAAAACACTTTAATTGACAAATTCAGAAATTTATACTAAATGCATGTTCATTTTAACCTTTATGTATTTTGAGTCAAAATACCTTAGTATAATATTAGTGAAATTAATTGACCAATTAATAAAATGAATGGTGTATATGACCAATCAGGGAGAATTAGCCACTAAAATGAAAAGTTATTTTAGCTATAGTTTTAAATGCACATATTTATCAAGATAGATCACTTAATAGAAAATAAAATTTTCTCAATAAATTTAAATAGGTGACATACAGATTATATTTTCTGAACAAATCAACCTAGAAATAAGTAACTAGATATACCTGAATGATTATCATTATTTGGAAATTTGAGAACACATTTCTCAATAACCCATGGGTTAAGAAATTTTAAGATACACTAAAACATATTTTGAGCATAATGCTAATGAAAACTCAATATATCAAAATTTGTGGAATGCACTACAAGAGTATTTACAGGGATATTCTTAGCTGTATATAGTTTTTATAGAGAACATTAAGCACTAAAATCATTTACTATTTCACAGTAAGGATTTATGAAAAGAAATAGAAGATCAGATAAGTAAGGATAGGGAAATATTAAAAAACAGAAATCAATGAAATCAAACATGTTTGAAGATTTATTTATTTATTTCAAAGTCAGAGTTACAGAGAGGCAGAGGCAGAGGCAGAGGCAGAGAGAGAGTCTTCCATCTGCTAGTTCACTCCCCAGATGGCCACAATGGCCGTAGCTGGGCCCATCTGAAGCCAGGAGCCAGGAGCCTCATCCGGGTCTCCCCTTCGGGTATAGGGGCCCAAGACCTGGGCCATCTTCTCCTGCTTTCCCAGGCCATAGCAGAGAGCTGGATCGGAAGTGGAGCTGCCAGGCCTGGAACCCGCGCCCATATGGGATGCCGGCACTGCAGCAGCGGCTTCACTCTCTTTGCCACAGCACTGGCCCCCGGACATGTTTAAATAACAGTGAAACGAAAACCTGGTTATTTGCAAGGATCAATGACACACAAATTTCCAATGTCAAGAATAAAAGAGTGAACACAGTTACAGTTCCTACCAGCACTAAAAAAGGTAATAAAGGAAAACTTCTGAATAAGTTTGTCAGTAAGTTCAATGACCAAGCTTAAACATAAAATATCTTTAAAAGATAAAACATTACCAAAACTGACACCAAAGAAATGGAATGCCGATAGCTTTATTCCCATTAAAGAAAGCATATTCTTAATTAAAATTATCCCACAAAGAAGAGTACAGGCTCAGATGGCCTTACTGATGCAATGTATCAGACATTTAAAAAAAGGAACGATGTCAACTTTATACAAATGCTTCAGAGAAAGGATGAGGGGAAAATAATTTTCAATTCATTTTTGAAACCAATAATACTTCAACACCAAATCCTGAGAAAGATATTATAGGAAAATCAAATTACAAATCAATACCATTCATTAATATTGGGGTCAAACTACTACCTTTACAGAGTATTAGTGAACTAATAAAATTAATAAAATGAATGGTGCATATGACGAAATGGGGAGTAGCAATAACACCCAAAATGAAAACTTCCCTCAATAAATAAATAAACCCAGTGTGACAATCCATCCAATGAGGGAGAATATCGTACAGGGTGGACATAACCACGAGTGACTTGATTATACAGAGCTTCTCATAGGATTTTCACAACTGTGAAGTCCTTAAGCCTCCAAACTTTTTGAAGAGGGAATGAAATCATAACTCAAAGGACTGCCACAGTCTTTGATTCTGGAGGGAGGAACACAAATGAGCTGCATTGCTGAGCTGCCTGGTGCTTTGTCCTCAGAGTCTGTAGTTAAATTTCTATCAAGATTTCTGAGGCTCTGCAGCCAGTGAGCTGAGTTGTTTATTCCTGTGCCTCAATTGTCTCTTTCTTGGTTCCCTATGTACCTTGAAAATCTGAGAAAAGTTTTCCATTTGTTTCAATGTTGAGTGAGTTGCATATTTTTTACAACCTTGAATATGCCAAAACATCTTTACATTAAAGTTATGATTTTGCTACTTGTATATTTTGTATTCAATTTTCCCCCAAACATTGAAATACTGGTTTTATGGAATCTAATACTACTGAAAAATCCTATTTTACTGATTCTCTGTTGTTGTTGCTGTTTTGTATGCAATCTCTGTTGTTTTTCCCATCTGGAAAATTTTAAGTCTTTCTACTTTGCTCCTCTGAGTGCAGCAGAATGAAACCTTGGTGAGTATTTTTCACCACTTAAACCTTCTATACACATAATACAAGGACCTATGAAAGTACTTCCACAAGTTCATGGAAAATGAAATTAAAAGATAAGCTCATTTCGGTGCAAAAATATCAAAACTATGTATATATGGTATCTCCAGGAAGTTCACAGAAAATGCATAGTATGTAAAATTGTGCATTTTTTGCACCAAAGCAAACATATCTTTTGATTTCAACTTTCAGCAACTGTCCTAAAATAAACATCTCTATTTTCCTGTTGCCCTGAATGATTTTTAAAATTGTTCTATGAATAATCGCCACTGCTCCTCCCTAGCAGAAGGCTACTCACATCCTGATTCCCAGAACTGGTGAGTATGTTAAATTTCATGGCACTAGGAATTGGATTGCAAATGGAATCAGAGTTGTCAATCAGCTAACCTTAAAATAATTATGGATATTATCATGGACATTATTAAAATGTTATGGATCATTCAGGTGGGCATAATGTAATTATAAAGTTCTTAAAAGATAGAGGGAAAAGAGTCAGAGAATGAGACATGACATGGGGGTCCAGGCAGACTGATGTGATGAGGGCAGGCCCCAACCTGCCGTCCCGAGTCTGAAGAGAATAAAGAGAACGGAGTGGACAATGAGGGCAGCCTCTAGCAGCTGGAGAAGATGAGGATAAGCGCTGTTTTAGAGCCTCCCACAGGGACTGCATCCTGTCAACCCCTTGATTTCTTTTAGCCTGTAAGACATAAACTTCTAATCTACAATTATAATAAATTTCCCTTTTAAGTCGCTATAATTGCATCCACTTGATAATGCAGCAATAGCAAACTAATATAATATTCTTTCATTTTCTCTTTCTTTTTTTTATTTATTTGACAGATATAGAAGGAGAGAGAGAGAGAGAGAGAGAGAGAGAGAGAGGTTTTTCTTCTGTTTGTTCACTCCCCAAATGACCACTATGGTTGGCACTGTGCCAATCCGAAGCCAGGAGCCAGGTGCTTTTTCCTGGTCTCCCATGCAGGTGCAGAGGCCCAAGGACTTGGGCCATCCTCCACTGCCCTCCTGGGCCACAGCAGAGAGCTGGCCTAGAAGAGGAGCAACCGGGACTAGGACTGGCGCCCATATGGGATGCCTGCGCAGCAGGCAGAGAATTAACCAAGTGAGCCACAGTACCGGCCCCTCATTTTTTCTCTCTCTTTTTAAAAAAGATTTATTTATTTACTTGAAAGGAAGGAGTTACAGAGACAGAGGGAGAGATAGACACACGCACACACACACACAAACAGAGAGAGAGAGAGAGAGATTCCATCCACTGGTCCACTACCCAGATCATTGCAATGGCAGGGGCTGGGCCAGGCCAAAGCCAGGAGCCTGGAACTCCATCTGGGTGGCAGTGGCCCAGCCACTTAAACTATCTTCCAGTACTTTCCCAGGTGCGTGAGCAGGCAGCTGGATTGCAGGTGGGGCAGCCAGGACCCAAACTAGCATTCATACGGGATGCCAGTTTCACAGCTGGTGGCTTAACCTGCTGTGCCACAGTGCTGTACGCATGTCACCTACTTTAAGCTACTCTTTGGAACTGTATCACGAAGAAACTTACTTTATTTGCTAGTATTTTCTTGAATTGTGTGTTGAATTTTCACAAGAGAAGGAATGATATTTAACTGCAAAAATTTTACAGAATGTTAATGAAGAAAATCAAAATACTTAGAAGGTCAATTTTCAGGATATTCTCTGTGTACCTTGAGAGTGAAAAACAGTATTTATAAAGTGGTTTCCAAATGTTACCTATGGTTTTACCCATGGTTTACAGTCCACCAGTTAAAATCATTTACTCTAAGATGGCTTGGGTCATATTCTCAGTCACATCCCTTGCGGTGGTGAGATCGCAGGCATTTTATTTAACTTCTTTGCATGTCAATTAAAAAACAGGGTAATGGCTACACTCATCCTACAGGAATGTGGTGTGGAAGGGGTCTTCCAAAAAGCTCATGGGATATGCAAATTTTAAAAGTGCTGCTTTTTGCTCTAAAAATCACTGAGCTTGAATTCTGTGTTCCCACAAACTTTTGGAAGCACCCGTGTATGTAGGATGCTGAGAACTGTGTGTTGTTTAAACCTTTTATAACTGGCCTTCCTACTGCTGTTCCTGTGATTCTTCTGTTAGTCGTTCTTGAGAACACTTTCCAGCAGCATGGACTTGCTTTCCTTTCTGTTGTTCATTCTCCATGTTCCACTTAAGATTTCTAACGAAACTTGCAAAGCTGTTTTAGAAATATGCTACACCTTGGTACCTGTGTGTCACAGCAAAATGTAGAGGGAGCACTAGCATACCACAATCCACAAACCCGGGTTTTGATATTCTCCAGTTCTTACATGTTGATGAGCAGATGTTTGAATATGACTCTGTGGAGGTTTTCTGCTGGGCCCAAACATCCAGGTTCTGTGTAACTGCACTGCCATGCACACACATTGGTCATTTAGGACCCAAAAGAAGGTCAACTAGGCCATCATTATTTCAAGAACATGTTTTGTGTTAAGTGGTTGAACATACAAACAAATAAAAACCAAGAGAAATAAAGATGCTTTTCTACTGCAACTTCTCAAGAAAGACTCAGTGGTCTAAGCTGCAGTTGACACTTTTCCCATCAGTCAGAACTTTCCAAGTTACTGTCTTTTCACCATAATGACAATTGTTAAGCAATGGCAATGATGCCCTACTCATATTGCTTGATTTCCCCATAGCATTAGTACTGGCTACATTAAAGCAGATAAATCAGAATATGTGTCTCATTGCTTTTGACATAACTTCTAGATCTGTTTTACTTCTGTACTCCCTCAAATGTCGTGTGGAACATGGAGACATATTATTTCTAGATACTATCAAGGAACATAGCAATAAGCAACAATCAAGTTGAATCTTGCTAACTCTGTCACAAGCAGACACATGCAGCTAAAGGACATATCAGATGAATTCTGTCCTGTGTATTCCCTAAGAACTAGAACAAAGGACAAAAGGTGAAAAAGCTCAAAGAGAAGATGTTTTTGAAGCAAAGAAGTTTCCCAATTACAGCAGATAATGTGAAATAAACTCCCGCAGAAGGCTGTGATGTACTTGCCGACTTCTAAGAAAGGGCCATGGCTAGCATCTTTCATTCAGTTATTTGAGCACAAACTAGTTGACTGTCAGAGATAATACTGAAGGGAATTTTGCTCTAGCTATGCAGGTGAACAAAATCACTTCAAGCTCCAGTGCCTACAAATTTTCTCAAATCATAAACCCTAAGTGTCATTGAGAGTGACCTCAAGGAGTAGGTATTTGGCATAGCTAGTCAGACGTTACCTGGGACACCCCCATCCCATATTGGAAAGCCTGGGTTTGAGTCTTGGCTCTACTTCACATTAATGTGCACCCTGAGAGGAAGCAGGTGATGTTTCAAGTATCTGGGTTCCTGCTATCCTTGTAGGTCACCCAGGTTGAGTTCCTGACTCCTGACCCAGCCCTGGGCTATTGTGGGAATTTGGGAGTGAACCAACAGGATGGTATTTCTTCCTTCCTTCCTTCCTTCCTTCCTTCCTTCCTTCCTTCCTCTCTCTCTCTCTCTTTATATATATATATATGCAGTTAGAGATAGATAGATAGATAAACAGATAGATCTAGATGTGTATGTGTCTTTGTCTCTTCTCTCTGCCTTTCATAAATAAATAAATAAGTATTTAAAAGAGGCAAATGTGCTCCAAAGGACAAATTCTAAATCTACTAATCTCTTCATACATTATTTTTTATACTAAATCAACAGATCTTGAGTGACTGCTATATACCAGACACTGTTCCAAGACTAGCAAAGAACAGGGGTTAAGAAAGAAAATATGGGGGCCAGCACCATGGCTCACTTGGCTAATCCTCCACCTGCGGTGCCAGCATCCCATATGGGCACCGGGTTATAGTCCCGGCTGCTCCTCTTCCAGTCCAGCTCTCTGCTGTGGCCTGGGAGTGCAATGGAGGATGGCCCAAGCACTTGGGCCCTGCACCCCATGGGAGGCCAGGAGGAAGCTCCTGGCTCCTGGCTTCGGATCGGCATAGCTCCGGCCGTAGCGGCCATTTAGGGGGTGAACCAACGGCACACGGAAGACCTTTCTCTCTGTCTCTCTCTCACTAGCTCTATCTATCAAAAAAAATAAAAAAGAAAGAAAATATGATATTTTCCATCATGGAGTTGACATTATTTGAGAAGAAGACTCTGATCTAAATACAAATAAACAGAAAACCTAATTGATATTTTATGATTATTATGCAACTGTTTTTTTTAAATATGTGTTCTAAAGGAAATAAGCCAACATAATCATGGCAAGCATGGGTCATCACAAAATGCTTTTTATGAGATGCCATTTAAAAATTGGCCAAGGGATAGCAAGGTATCATTTGGGGAGAAATGTGCTTAAGATAATATTCCAAAACACAGGCAAAGCAATTACAAATGTCCTGGGGAGCTATCAAGCTTCACCACAACCTAAGAACTAAAGAAGCCAAAAAGTTAGGTCAAGAGATAACAGACGCATTTACTCCACCTAGACCCTAACTTCTACCACACACAGTCTTTTCTTGAACTGAATCAGACATATGCATCATCCAAAAGAAATATCTGGCTTGAAATTACCTTGGAAATTCTGCCTGAGGCTCCTGACAAGGGCATGACCCTATTAAAGATCACAGCCACCACTTTCTAAAGCTAAACTCTGGTGATCACTGGCAGACACTTTAACAGGGGTGTTTAATATCCTCCCTAAAATATTGAGCAGGGAAGGACAAACATCCTAGCATGTCTGCGATGTGAACTTGGTGTCTCACAGTCGAAAGCTGGCTGGAGCTTACCCTGCTGAGTTCTTTACCAGCAGTGCAGACTTCAGAGCCTTGAATTCCCGTCCATTCATCTGTAGTTGTGTTTATGTCTCTCACTTAAGCAGTTTTCAACACACTTCCGTAGTTCTTTTGATATAGTGAATGTGCAGGTGTAGGTCTGCCTATGCCAGGAACTGTGTCCAGATCTGGTCTTTATTGCTAAAACAGTCATCTTTGAATGCTTGAATCACTGCACATGCCATATTTATTCTTGTGTAGGTAGGCCAATTTTCCTCTAGCTAAAGATATTTAAAATTATTTCTCCCCACTTACTCCTCCACTTTTCCCTATTGCTTATGCTAAATAATTCAGTGCACTACTCCAAAAGGGAATGTGAATCATCCAGCTCAGCTCTATATTCTTTTAGAATTAGAGAGAAGGTCAAAAAATGCAGGCTCAGGAGTCTACAACCCAACAGACAGAGAGGAAAACTCAGCCTATCCACCTCAACATATCAAAATAATTGCTTCAACTGGACCAAATTTTTTGTTCTTGTTTTTGTTTTAAATCTCTTTTCTTGGAAAAAATCATAATTTGGGGAGACTATCTAGGCACATGAGTGAAAAATTCATTGCAGCTAGCCTGTTTCTAATGCCTCCTGTGAAGCTCAGGTGTTGAAACTTTTGCAGTCATGAATTGGAAATCCATGTGTTACATAATGCATTTCTGGAAAAATGCCCAGGACAGATATGTGTTCTGTGCAGGCCTAATACTAACATTAATCTAATGAATGGTATATTAGAAGAATGATTTGTGTACATCCTAATGGAAAGCATATTTTCTGAATGAAGCTCTTGGATTGAAATGCAAAGCATAACTCCATCCCCTCAACATAACTTGCAGCTACCACATCAACCACGAAGATAAGTTAGTGCACCTCTGTGGAATGTTGAGCCATGGCTCTGGCTCTGTGGCCCAAGGGAAGTGGTCTCCAAATCCCATGCAGGTGTGTCTAAGAGTGACTACCTAAAAGGAAAGAAGCCGAATTCTCTTTTTTGAGCCTCTCTGTGTGACTCTTCTCAAATATAATCTTGTTTTAAAAAAATACTAGTTCATTTTTAAAGTACAACAAAAACGAAGCCCCTGTTTATCCCAGCAGGTTAATTTGGATAAACTTAATACATCAGACTGTGACTGGCTTAATATTTTACTCCAAAAGCTATGTCATCTTTTATCTTTTATTTATAGTGATCTTCATATTCATTTCTCAACTGAGGCAAGTACTTCGGGGAGAGCTGGCATTGATCGCTGGTCTTTTTTCTTTCCCTTTTTGTAATGCACACTTTTTGACCCTCAAGAAACAGCACTGACAGGAGATTTTTTAAAAAAGAAAAGTAGGAGTTTGAGCTTGGGGATTCTCTTTAACCTGCTAAAGATGGAAACAGCCTTGGTCACCCAGTAGGTGACTTGTCTTTAAACAAAGTCATCATCCCATTATTTTTGTTAGGTGAGTTTTTCCTCAGAAGCAGCAGGACCTCAGTGGAATGCCTCAGGTAGCTGACTTCTGATTATTTACAGGTGACAGTGAGGAAAGCTTCAATGATGTAGGAGCTGAGAAATTAAATGCTCTTTGCCAAGTACACATGAATTCACGGGCAGAATCTAGAGCCAGGCTAATAGATTCATAATTGCATTTTGAGGAATCTAAATCCCATCTACTTTCCCTAAGAAGCAGGCAAAAAGGAATTGCAAATCAAAATCAAGCTACACACAGAAGTCAGCTTTCTGGTGATCCATAGATCCTAGCTGCGCCATCTCTCAAGTCGCAAACTGCCAGCAGGGGCAGGCTGGAACTTGAAGAGGGGGTGCACAGCCACTCTGGGGTTAGCAGGTGCAGATTAATTCATACCCAAGGTGAACCAGAGCCAAAAGTCAAATGTAGGCTTCACACGAAATTAACCTCTGACTCCTATACTTTAGCTCCCATTTCAAGGTCAAGTTTCTCCTACTCCTTAAGGCTTTATTTGCTCCACAACTCGTGATCTCCTAATGCAACTGGTATTTTCTCTTTTCTTTTCCAATTCCCTTTTGGGCTCAGCATATGTTTTTGAGTCTAGTCATCTGTTCTGTTTCCTAATCCCAGCAGACACATGGATAATGTTCTCTGTGAACCCTCAGAGTCAAAGGTGCTCTGCCAGGGCTGTCTGCCACACGTTCTTATCAAGCTGCACCAAGATCTCTGGCCTTGAGTGACACTAAGAAACACCATCATCTTCTAGTGCTGCTGGCATGATTTGCAAATTAGCACTCTTCCAAGTAAAGCCCCAGACATCACAGAACACCAGTTTTATTAAAAGCCTTTGTGAAAGGAGGTGGCTTGATAAAAAGAGACTGAACATCGCAAATGAAGTCCATTGGCAGCTCTGTCACCAGGTGCTGCAAAAACTTGAGAAAACCACTTTGCTCCCTGGCTGACCCTCAGTTTTCTTAAGTAAAATGGGGTGATTGGGTAAGTAATGTACCATTTCTTTGAGTCCCCAAAATCTATGACAGAGGAAAGAGCAAGGACACGGTTTCATTAATGTTCTGTTTTTCTCTATCTGGGAATTTTAAAAATCCCTTATCATATTACAGCACGATCTCTCTCTCTCTTTCTCTTTCTCTCTCTCTCTCTCTCTCTCAAACTGGATTTCCAGAAAGGAGGCAAGAAGCCCTCACAGGGTTAATTTGCTTGGCTTTCAGTTTAGATTCCTCTGGCACATTGTGTCCGGCCTTAATATTTTACACTGTAAGCCATATCATCTTTTATCTTTTATTTATAGTGATCCTCATATTAATTTCTCAATAGCAGCTGGTGCGGCAGGAGGGACAAGTCATTGATCTTCCAATTTATCCGCTACTCGTACATATCCTGAGGTCGAGGCAGCCAGGAGAGATTGATGGAGCGCTGGCACCCACCCAGCAGCTGTGTGTTCCTCATGCATGAAAATCAACCACAGGAAACCGAAGTTCGACAATTGGCAGGGATATCAGCCACCTCTGTAATAAATATAACAGGGCATTCTTTAATAATTGAATGGGGTGTCTGGGATTCAGCAATGAAAAAGCTCCTGTACAAGAGTGCCAGTGGAGCTTGGCACTGACTGGCAGTGGTATATTTTGGAAAGGGGCTGGAGCGGGGGTAGGCTCCTTGCACACGTCAGCTTCTCATTCAGCATGCATTCTTATTCCTTGATGCCCATGCAAGTTGTAGTCCCGAGCAAGCATAACTCCCTTCTTTTTCTGTAAAGCCAACTGCTTTTTCAGAAAATATCTTTAGAGTGTGGCCAGAAAAACAGCAGACCTTCAGATTATGCGATTGTCCAACAGGGTCAAGCAAACAGTGCTGTAGGCTACACTACATCAGTCACAGAAAGCAGCTGAGCAGTTGTACCAAGAGCTTCGAATCACTTACAAGTCCTCATAGGGACAAACCACTAATTGATTCTTAAAGCAAGGTCTCTGTTCCTTGTCAGGGCTGGGCAGAGGCCTCTGACAGGCCTACCTGTGGTCTCAGTTGACATGAGCCCCTGACAGCAGTTTAACCTTGAGCTAGTTACCTCTTCCCCTGCCCACGCCTTAGCTAACTCTCCCTGCTTAAGCTCAGGTGTTGCAGACTTGTTTCATCATCAGCGTGTGTCTGTCTGAATTAAAATCCACCTGCTGAGGCTCAGCTCTGTCTTTTATCCTCTGTGGCTGGGAAACAAATGCTAACTGCAGCAGCAGCAGAGTTTTCCTTCAGGCCACGAAACGCAAGGCGGTGGAGGCAGGTAAGCCAAAGAGCTGGCAGGTGTGCCTGATGTGGAAGCGCCAGGCAGCAGAGCTACCCCCTCACCAGCCTGTGAAAATCTTCCCTCCCCTTGGTTATTACTCAGCATGCATACTATATAGACACACATATTATCTCTGCTTTTTTTTATATATAATAGAGTGACTAATAATGCCCTCCAGGGATAAACTGCAGTGTCAAGCTGCTCAGAAATTTCAGGCAGAGAATTGCCAGGAAACTATTTACTTCTAACAAAAAGTGTTAACAGAGATTTTGAGTGTACATGGGGCTTGAGCAATGTTATGATTTTCACAGATAGAGCCTCACAAAGGGTTCTACCCTGTGTGTACTTTCTCTGCCTCTGATGAACAGAGACTGAGTAGATCTCTTTGAATGTTGAAATAACAATAAATAAATCAAATGGCTTAACCTCATACAGGACCATTGCCTGATACAAACAGACAATCAAAGTGTGTAATTCCTCCAGCAGGAAGGCAAACTTTCTACATTTTTAAAATTGCATGCCTCTCATTTTAGGTACTATTTTCCTCCTTTATTTTTTTCTCTAATCAAGTTTTATCCCATAGTTATTATTTCATATATTAATAAGTAAGAATCCAAGTGGAAACTGGCTCCCAGTCAGGGAATAAGAAAATGTAAAAGGTCATGTGAGCTGGGTGGGCATGGTTTCTGAACAGTCTGTGCCTCTGTGTTGTTCTTAGCAGTGTGCTAGAAATAGCAACGGAAACAGTGGTGGAAGAGTGGTGGTGATGATGCTGTTCGTTCACCCAGTACAGGGTCATCCTCAGCTCATGGGGAAGCACGTTATTTCATTTGATCATCCAAACAATCCTCTGCAATAGGCAAGCCAGCTAGGCTTATTTTCATTTTGTAGAACCAAATATCTGAGGTATTGACTGAATCTGAATCTCGGATTTCTTAGCTGTGTGAATCACCAGGCATCTCTGGAACTGGTGAAAAATATTGTAAAGCAATGACACTAATGAGAGAGAAACCAAGAATAAGAGATCTCCAGAACTCTCTTGTTACAGGGACTTAGAATTAAGCTATTACTGTATGAAGATGATTAAAGATCAAACAAGAATTTGGGATCCTAGTAAAACGTGTCAGTCAAGAAAAGGGGTGAATATGGACAATCTCAAGAATTGAACCTGCAAGATATCATGTGATTTAATGTTTTCCTGAAAACAATTCATATTTGGGGAAGTAGAGAGTTGATATTCATTGAAGCGTAGTCCCCGAACAAGTATCCCCAAGTTTCTGACTCATATTTTATAAACCTTAACTGCAGAAATCATGCCAACCATTTGTTAGACTTGTTTCCATCTAAAATGTTATTTTCTATCAGACAAAAACTTTGGATATATGCTTTTTTGTGTGCAAGCACAGCTCTGGGAGAAGTGGGAAGCATCCCCAGGCAAATCCCTTGACAGTAAACACGAGGAAGAGGAATAATGCAGGGTGAATGGTCAGAGAAACTTCTGTGTGCCATGGAACGTGAAGACATGTTCCCGGGAGGAGGATGGAGCTTCACAGCCACAACTCTTGCTGCCACCGCACCACCAGCTGGGAACCTATGCTACCTATGCTGCAGGTGCCTGTGCAGCACTAGCACAGTGGGGGAGAGTGTGAAGCCCTCAGGAAAGGGTGAGCTTGTTGCTGAGCCTCTAAGCACTGGCTCTTCACCAATGAGAATCAGGATTATTAGGTGAATGTTGTAAGCAGATAGAGAATCCTGCTCAGTAAAAGTTTAACCTCGTTAACAAATCTTTGAAGATTCATCTGTAAAAACATGTCCAGCAGTTGCACACAAGTGTCTCAATAGCCTAAGCTTAATGCATATGTACGTCCTCAGTTTGTGTGTACACAGTTCCAGAAAATGAACAAACTGTAAGTCTGCAAAAGTAGATCAAATGGTAAAAGGGGGAACAAAAAAGAAGAAAGTGATCATCCAAATTCTCATGACTGAAAACAAGCTTGGTCTGTTTGAAAAATGGTCTTGCAGTTTCTGGAAGAATGAGGAGGAGGAGGAGGAAGAGGAGAAGGAGGAGGAAGAGAAAGAGAAGAGGCAGGGGAAGAAGACAAAGAGGAAGATGAAGAGGAAGAAAATGAAGTGAATAATGTTACAACAGAATGGCTACCACTAAGAATATTAATAAAAAGCCTGCATCATTGCTTATGTAGGCATGCAGTGTGTTTTCTTTGCTTTATCTACCCTAAGAGCTACCTAACATAAATCCCAGAGCTGCTGGGAAACCACATGGCGAATCTTTGCAATAGCTGGAGTCTCTGTTACATAAACTTGGTGAGACTATTAAACTTGAAGTAGAAAGTCCTTTGAAAATAGATGTTCTTATCTGTTTTGGCGTATTCCTCCCCGGTAGGAGAGTTGTGATTCTAAGAACATTAAATAATAATAATTATTTGAAGCAGTTGAGAAAACATTGCACTTCAAAAGGCTTCAATCTGGAAACATTTCAAATACGAGGTTTAGGATTACCAGTATGGTTTCTTAATCTCCTCATTATTTGAGAATGAGGGCACTTTCAAGTTTCTCTCTTTTCAGAGTCACTGGAAATATCAATTAAATGTAACTAATTAACAGCCTCTATCCCTTGAGAAATAAAAAATGTGAGCGCTTGTTCTACCTCCTGTGAATGGTTAATATTTTGCTTAGAATCAATCTAGAGAAACTTCATATGTTTAAGAAATTGGATCACAATCATTTCGGCCTCATTTAAGTATTTATATCCTATAATCGTTAGCACTGCATTTATCTCTGAAAAGTGACATGGATAAGCCATGCTTACCAAACAAGTAGCAACATAGTTCCCCCAGCATCCTGGAGGAGCTTCCCTTGTTCTCCCTCTTGTGCACAGCCTCTGTGTACACAAAGCTATGAGACGACATCTCAGCAGTTACCAGTAGCTACACAGACACATTATTCATCACCCTAGGCCACTGCTACCCTGGGCACCGCTGCTCTGAGATAGCATGCTACATTCCGGTTATAATCCAGAAGAGTTCCATGCAATCTAGCCATAAGACATAAGAACTATGTGACATGCAGTTAGAGGGGCATCCGAGCCTTGCTGAGACATGAATAGATATTGCTTTATTACATTTATCTGAGAGGCCTTCTTTCACAAAGGACTGAATATATGTTTTGAAGGAAATAAACCTCAAGAACAATTCAACTCAACTTTTCTGTCCTCAATTTGTGCATTTTTATTGGGGCAAACTTCTGTGCCTGCCTTTCTTCTTGAATGGCCTAATTAAAATATACTTAATGTACTATAAGCTATGCATACTTCAAGTGTGCAGTCTGAGAGGTCAGACATATGCTTAGACCCCTGAAACACTCATACCTTAAGAAGAACGTCTCCATCACCCATGAACGTGTCCTCCTGCCCCTGCGTATGTCCTCCCTCCCACTTTTCCCATCCCAGGCAGGTGCACTTCTGCTTTCTCTCACTGTCAGCACCTTGTCATTCTCTAGAAATACCTGCAAATGGATTCATACAGCATGAACTTGTTTTTCTGGCTTCTTTCACCAAGCACAACTATTTTGAGAGTAATCCTACTTTTGTGTTACCAATAGTCTAGTCCTTTGCTGAGTAATATTCCACTGTGTGGGTGTAACACAGTTTGTTTATTCATTCACCCATTGACAGGTGTTTAGAGGTGTTAGACCACCATAGTGGTCATTGGGGGGTGAACCAACGGAAGGAAGACCTTTCTCTCAGTCCCTCTCTCTCTAACTCTGCCTGTCAAAAAAAAAAGAAAGAAAGAAAAGAAAAGAAAAAAGAAAAAAAATTGAAAAGCAGAGTGGCTGTGAACATTCACGTGTAAGACTTTACATGAACATATAAAGGAATGAAAGTACAGGATTGTAAAGTAGATATATGTTCAGATTTTAAATAAACTGCCAAATTGCTTTCTGAAGTGACTGTACCACACGCAGTGTGAAAGGGCCTTCTTCTCCATATTTCTTCACCAATACTTGGTGTGGTCAGACGTTTTAATTTTAGCTCTTCAAGTGGTATGTGAAAATATCTGTTTGTGATTTTAATTTTCATTTAGTTAATGACTGATCATGATGACTGATTTTCATTTGCTTATTTGCAAACTGTGTGTCTTCCATGACAAAATCTCCTCAAATCACTTTGACCAGGTTTTTGTTTTTGTTTTTTTTAATTCTAGTTATAGAGTTTGAGTTTTCTATATGGTATAGATTCAAGTTTGTTCAGAAATAAGATTTGGAAATATTTTCTCCCAATCTGTGCTTTGACTGTTTATTCTCTTAGTATATAGTTCAAAGAGCAGAGGTTTTTAATTTTCATGAATATAATTTATGAGATTTTGTTTTATAAATCTTGTTTTATAAGTTGTCTCTGTGAAATCTGTGGCTAATCCAAGAACACAAAGATTCTGCTCCATGTTTTCACATAATATTTTATAGATTTGTGTTTTACATTTTAACCCTTTATTTATTATGCATTAGCCTTTATATGGTAAGGGGATCAAAGTTAGTATTTTTGTGTGGCTTTCTGTATATTATGCCCACATGTTACATGTGTCCACTTGCAGACTTGCCCTTTTCCCAATAACCTTCCTTTGTACCTTTGTTGGAATTTAGTTGGCCCTATATTGTGGTTCTATACATAAGTCTCTGTTCTGTCCCATAGGTCTATTGTGTCTTACTCTTGGTTATAATAAATTATTTACCTGATTGCTTTTCAGATACTCACATGACTAGGCCTGTAATATGTAATATATTCTTATCATTTTAACAGGCACACCTAAGTACATCTGAAATAAATTTAATAAATCAATGGAGCTTGGGCTTAAAATAAGATTACTTTTTAAAAGTTCTTTAAAAACACTGAAATATTATAAATTGAGTATTTTACAGTCTTTGAAATAACCAAATTCATGTTAATCTATTCTATAGAGTCATTTGGCATGTATGTGAACATGCAGAGTGTGAAGAATACATAAGAAGGAGAGGAAGATAATCCTAAAAGATCAATATAGAGCAGTGGGAAAAGAAAGGAAATAAATAGGAATTCTTAAATTCTAATTACTGCAATAATATATTGAAAATTACTTCTTATCATAGATAGAAATAAAATATAAAAATATAATTGTATATTTAATATCATATTATAGAAAAATATATATATATAATGTAAAGAATAACTAAAAATATTTTTATTTGCCAAATGCTCTGAGTTACTAGGAGTAATACAGAAGAGTTTTTTGGAATTAGCTTTTCTTTATTCTTTATCTCCATAGGGTGATTGAGTGTATTTTACTCAATGTCTTGTACGTGTGGGTGTGAAGAAGGTAGAGCTTCTCTCAGAAAGAGAAATGAACAAAGAATGCATGTTGTCAACTTGTCTAAAACATGTTTCAGGTTCTGACTCATTTTTCTTTGTGTTGGCATTTCAAGAGATTTTGCTATTTTTTTTAATTTGACTATTATTAATTTGATAACTTCAGTGAAATCCCATGAAAACAATATAAACAACAGTAATGCAATGTTAAAAATTGGTAATAGCTATCAACACTGTGATTTTTCTTGTCAGTGTTTTTCTTTAACACTTATAAGAGTTACAAGTTCTGTATTAATTTGACTTTTTGACCTTTATTCTTTACTTTGGTTAAACAAGTTCTTTTGATAAGTAATTTCATTCTTTTGCTTATTGCCTTTGGAACTAAAACAATAATGATTATAGTTTGATAGGAATATCTGGGACAGTAGTGCTGTAGAAAGGACATGCCAACTATTTGCAGATCTTTCAGTTCAAAGAATTTAAGGGCTTAATATTTTAACTTTGTGAAATTTAGCCTAATTTCCAAGCGAGAAGTGAGAACATGCAGGTTCTGATATTGTTTGAAATAAACCAACAACATGGTCATAGAGGGCATCTTCTATTTAGCTGGTTAATTTGGGGGGAAAACAGGAGTTATACAATTTAGTCCTTGTCTGTAAGAAATTCTTTGTTTGTTGGTTAGTTTGGTTTGGTTTTTTAAAATTTTATTTAAGATATACAAATTGCATCTATACGAATTTAGGAATACGGTGATACTTCTTACCCTACCTTACCTTCCACCTTCTTCCTCTCCTAATTCCTCTATCAGTTGGAGAGGGGACATTGAGTGGCTCAAGTGGGATAATGTGTGTAGATGATGTGGGTGGTTCAAAGCTCTCACACTGATAAACTTTGCTCTGGGAGAGATAGTATACTCTTCGATTAAAATACTTAATCATAGTGTCTAAAATCCTTAACTATAGAATATAAAATATCAAAGTTATCTCTGGAATTTTTCCCAGGGGTGCTAAGAACCATCCCATTAATATGATCCCTGTATGACAAGCATACTATACCCGAATTCTTGAGTTTGACAAGCATGTTGTCCTCAGTTGTGAAAGTTCACCATTGAACCCACACAGAGTTCCAAGACAATGATAGGTAACCTGTGATACTTGAATTGAGAAGTGAAGGAGCTGGAGGTCTTAGCCTGAGCAGGACATTTTTTTTTTTTTGCAGGCTGCAAAGTGGTGAACAATTCAGAGCTTGCTTCCCCATCCAGGCTTTGAATAAATTGAGAAATGAGGTGAAAACCTAGTGATGGAGGTGAAAATGTCAACCAGGGCTGACCTTGTGGGCATACAGCCAGTCTAATTGCTTGGGCCACCCAGTAGGAAGGGCCCTGTGGTTTGCTTAGAACTAAACTGTTGCTGTCATGAGAGTCTTGATAATGTTATCTGAACTTGCATTTTTTAACTGCAGTAAACATGGTAATAAAGTATGAGAATTTACAGAGGAGATGCATGTGACACGTGTATCTGCCACCGTCCGTACCACTGTGTTCACATACAAGGCTCGTGC
Organism: Sylvilagus floridanus; assembly: GCA_949820135.1. NCBI lineage: Eukaryota > Metazoa > Chordata > Mammalia > Lagomorpha > Leporidae > Sylvilagus > Sylvilagus floridanus. Next base: position 15,894,314 of record OX463243.1, read on the forward strand.
TGCTTGCTATGTGGCTGTCATACATCCTTATGTTGGAGTCTGGCTGAATATCCACACTTTATGGGCCCATCAGGATCCTGCTCTCATGTGTCTACTGCAACATCTATGACAGTAAGCAATGGTGCTGACAGCGCTGAGAGGCCACACAGGCCATTATATCCTTTCTTACTCATGTTGCTTTCCAGGATGGACCAATCACTTACACTGCAAATGATGGCAGACATAGAGAAAAAGGACAAGTGAGAGCAATCTCTTAACCATTTTCCATTTAGTACATCTTTACTCGTCAATTAGCTAATGGTAGACAGTTTTGGTAGAATATGTGTATATCAAAAAGGTTCATAGAAAACATATATCATGAAAAAAAACTAGGGATAGATTTATACCAAAACAAACCTTTCATTTAAAAAAAAGAGATTTGTTTATTTATGTGAAGGGCAGAATGAGAGAGAGAGAGAGAGAGAGAGAGAGAGAGAGAAAGATTCCCTCTCTGTTGGCTCACTTCCCAAGTGGCCGCAATAGCCAGGATTGGGTCAAGCTGAAGCCAGGAGCCAGGAATTCCATCTACGACTCCCATGTGGCTGTCGCACTCAGGTGACTTAGTCCTTCTCCACTGCTTCCCAGGTGCATTAGCATGAAAACGAATCAGAGGAGGAGCAGTATGAACTCAAACTGGAAGTCAGATACAGAATGTGGGCATCCCAAGTAGTGGTTTAGCTCACTCTGTCACAACACCTGCCCCTATACTTATTTCTTAATTCCATCTCTTCAATGAGCTTTTTGAAGTACCTTTTTATAAACTAAACATAGGAGTTATGTGCTTTTTGTTGGCACTTCTGTATATCAGATAAATGTTTTTATATTTGCATGCAAAGATAGCATTGCTTGATGCAAAGAGGAAGTATAGAACTCATGCTATTAAGCCTTAAATTTTATTTACTTAAAAATATTAAAGAGAAAAAAAAAATCCCAAGAAAGTTGAGAGACTACAGAAGAAAGGAAAAAAGCCTTTCATGTTAGAACTGCATTATTTTCTAAGGTCTTTCATCACAAAGTAGTACATGCTAAGTGGCTTAAGAAATAAAAAGTATTGTTTCAGAATTCTGGAGGTTTGCAGTTCAAAAATCGAGGTGTCAGCAGAAGTACGTTCCCTCCAAAGGCTCTAAGAAGAATCATTCCTTGTCTGTCCTAGCTTACGGTGGGTGTCAGAAAGCTCTGGTGTTCCTTGGCAGCAAATTACTTCACTTAAATCCCTGCCATCATTACATGGCCATCTTGCCTCTGTTTGTTCCCAAACCTCTCCTTATAAGGACACTGATCATTGGCTTTAGTTCCCTAATCCATATGACCTCATATTAACTTGGTTACATCTGAAAAAATCAAAATTCTAACTCTATTTCCAAGTAAGGTAACATTCACAAGTTCTGGGTGGACACACATTTGGAGGGGGGAGGGGCACTATTTGTCCTGGTGAAAACATCTAGACTAGCATCATTCCCTTGCATTTTGAATGAGGCAGCCTGCAATTTCATTTTACACTGGTAGGCTCCAATTTTTGTACTTGCTTCAGATGTCTTCTTTTCACTGATATAGCTCATGCTGGAAAACACAGCTTAGTGAGAAAGTCAAGTGTGTCTGGTAACTGAACTCCAGGATTACACAGACCTACCCACTCTGTTGCAGCCAGTTGGTTCTTGGCAAGCCAATATAGGGGAGGCATGCCCACATGAGATGCATACCACTGTAACATGGAGGAGCAGACAACTTAAGTCTACAGGCAGGCTCACTTGCAAGATGATTTCAAAGAGAGAGAGAGAGAGAGAGAGAGAGAGGCCCATTATTCTTTCCCAACTATACCAAACAGCCCATGTCACCTACTCAGTGAATAAAGAGACAGGGAAGCCAAACATAAGCCAATTAAATTCAGTTCCCCTGGAGGCCACATTAGAAATAAAGATGAGAGTTTTTTACTAATGCTGCTGTTCTTTCAGTTTCTTCACCCATGGAACTATGCCTGTAAGTCTATAATTAGTGTGGCTACCCCCTTCAGGAAACATGATCAGATCATTAGATAGTCTTGCTCCCATTTTCACAGGGATACTTTGGGTGGTCTCACAGGACTTCTAGCGAGAAATTTAGATTTCTTTCCCAGAATCTCTGAAATGAGCTACATGGCTGTTGATATTCAGTGATGAAAACCAACTCTATTCTCTCAGCCGTCCTAAAGTATATCCACAGATGGCAGAGGCATTTGACAATGAGATAGATGACAAAAGAAGATCAAATAGGTAAAGACATTCTAGTAGTATACTCTGAAATGTATATAAATTTCTCAAAGTAAACTCTTGCCATTATCAAATTCTTCAAGGAGAGAATACAGGGCACATATTAAGCCCTGCTACAAATTAAGGTTCTAAAAGTGTTAAGGTTTAAATTTCAAGTCATGTTTTCTTGCTATTGTGAGTTAAAAGTTGAACGTTCTTGGGACAGGCATTGTGATAGAGCAATTTAAGCCACTGCTTAAATTGGTTCATTCTCAGAGGCAGGGTTCTCTATGCCTCAGTATTGAGGGTTCCTAGGACTTCACAGCTTGGACTTCTCAATGACATGAGTGTAGTTCTCCAAGGCCTCGGGTTTCTTAGTAGTTTCATGCAAGTCTCCCATGAAGCTTTTAGTCAACAAGAAAAGTTTTAATATACTTATGAACAAAAAGTTAAGAAAGTGAACCAACTTTCAGCCCTTGGAGAACTTAAGCTAGGAAAATTTTGTTCTCAGACTCCAGGATAGAAAGTGGCCAAAGAGCAAGACAGTCAACGATAATTGAAAAAAATTTCTCTGTATATAGCCTCACTAGTAATTCCATTAGACTATGCCAGTTGTCTGAAATGTTTGACCTGGGAAGTTAGAACTGGGAGGGTTCTTTCAGCCTGAGATTAATTTAGCACTACAAGTTTCTCATGTACAGGGCATGCCACTGTGCATCTGTCATTCACAGGATTTTCATTTACATCTCATTTTGATCACCCTGTTGCTCACTTGCAGTATTGAGCTGATGATGGGTTCTGTCTAACAAATTTGCATCTGTAGCCTCTGATGCATTGAGTTTACAGTCCTGAGCCGCAGGGACTGTGTTCACTGTCTCCTGTAAAGGGATTGTGTAGGCCAAGGAAAGATGCCTTGCAGAGAATAAGAGATTTATTGTATTTATTAGAAAAACAGAGTGACAGAGAGAAAGTAAAAGAGATCTTCCATCTACTGGTTCTCTCCAACTGGCTGGGTGAGACACAAGCCAGAAGCTAGGAACTCCATCCAGGTCTCCCATGTGGATAGCAGGGGCCCAAGTACTTGGAAAACACTGCTTTCCCAGGTATATTATCAGGGAGCTGGATCAGAAGCAGGGCATCTGAGACTCTTGAACCAGTGCTCCAATATGGGATGCCAGTGTCAGGGGTGCGACTTAATCTGCTGCACCACACCATCAGTCTGGTTGAGAACATTTCAGCCTACAGGTAATAAACAGGTACAGAGCCGTCTTGAGTTCATTTGTTAAAGAATCCATTCAAACCTATAGCAAGCCACATATGTCACTGCCAACAAGTTCTGTAAAACTCATTTTTTTTCCTATAATTGAGTTTTTATCTCAATCAACCCAGCTTAAGAAAAGCTGTACCCAAAGAGTCAGGTAGGGTGGGCAGCTGTCTGAGAAAGTCAAGTGTGTCTGCCTACAGATACTTGTTCCCCAAAGTATGTTAAATAAATAGCCTTACTTTGTGGGACATTTGTTTCCATATATGATATTTCAAAGGTAAGCCCGTGTCCTAATGCCTGGAACCTCTGACTATTATAATCTTAGGGAAAAAACAGTCTTTGTAAACATAATAAAGCTGAGAGGGTCTTAAGATGAGGTTTCCTGGGAAATTCTTTTGTGTCCTACCAAAATTCCAAGTTTGTGGGAGACAGACATCTACATTTCCCTTGGCTTGCCCCAAAATAGTTCTTATGAGCACAGAGCCAAGGCCAACTGTAAATAGTACAAATTATGTCCAGCACTACTCTGAATCAATTTTTACAATTAAAAAGTTATAATATATTTACAGATCTCAGTAGTTCGTGGTTCTGAAAATTCTTCAACTCATATGTTTGATACATATCGGACAAAAACACTCAAAGGAAATAAGCCAAAGAAAGAAGATTCAAAGCACAAAAAGCACTAATAAGATTTTTTTTCAAATCTTTCTTTTCATACTGAAGTTTCTATGTTCTAGGACAATAATACATGTTTGTCTTGTACTGGCATATTTCCTGTCTTGAGCAAAAGAACATACAGAGTGACACTTAGGGGACAAAATTGTATAGTGAAGAGAAGACCCAGCTCACCAGGATCAAATTTTATTGATTTCACTGTAATCAAAGCATTGCTCCAGTGTTCATTACAGGTAAATGATGCATTTGTTTTCCAGTCATATTCCAGAAAGGCTACATAAACTGACTTCTTATTCACACAGAATGATCTACTGGTGAATTTCAAATTTGATCTAGAACATAATGTTTACATATATGGGTTTTCCAAACTAAACCAAATAGAAAATCTAGGCAGCAAAGCTTAATTAAGAGAAATGTGGGATGATACTACGATGACAGTTGGTGATGCCAAACCTACATATTTTTAAGATTTTTTTTTAGATTTTATTTTATTTATTTGAAAGAGTGACAAGGAGAGATGGAGGGAGATGGAGAGAGAAAAAGATCTCCCATCTGTTAGTTCACACCCCAAATGGCTACATTAACTGGGCTGGGCCAAGAGGAAGCCAGGAGCCTGAAACTCTATCCAGGTCTCCTATGTGGGTGGCAGGGACGGAAACACTTGGGTCATCATCTTCTGCTGTCCCAGGTTCGTTACTAGGGAGCTGGATCAGAAGTGGAGCAACCAAGACTCGGACCTGTGCTCATATGGGATGCCAGCATCACAAGTGGTGGCTTAGCTGCTATGCCACAACACTGGCCCTTAACTGTATATTTTGAGAAGACTAGAGTCCAGTGTGGCCATGGGTAACTTAGGAATGTGGCCTTGCAACTTATGCTTAGGAGGAGACACTGCACATGCTCATTGTAGGTATGTCATGATGATAAATACCCTAAATACTTCAAAACACAGAAATAAATGTTTAAAACCCTAAATCTAAATACTTGATGCCTGTGTGATCAGGAGAAGCATTAGTTCAGAGCAGGAGCTCAGAAATCATGCAGTGTGGATCCAAAGTTTGGCAGTGCCACAGCCATGTGTGTGATGTGAAACATGTCATAGGGCTTGAATGTAGTTTTAACAAATTTGAGCAAGAAGAGAATAGAACCTACCTGGCAAGAAGGGCTGTGGCAGCAGCCTAGGCCCTCCTGGGAAAATTTACCGAGCCATGCTGGTCACCACTGTGGCTTTGGAGAGGGTGCACCTGTCTCCAGGTGGCTCAGAGTCACTGAACAGGAAGCTGCAAGGAGCCTGGCAGGATCACAGTTGCCATTGCAGTCAGCATTAAGCAGGCTCTGCCCTCCCTGACTTATCATTACTGGAGCTTCAGCTTGTACCCTAGGCCTAGTACCCTGGAGCCTGTAGAGCTGGTACCTAAGTAAGAGGAGCTATGTTAGATCAGGCCTGCACCCTCCAACAGTCCTCAAACAGTGGCCTATCTGGTGCCATAGTCCTGTGACATTTCATGCTAAGACCAATGGCCAGGTTTCACACTCCTCACACAACACTCACATCAGTCCTTGCCAACTACGTGAATTATCATCTGCTGCCTCCCAGAATGCACATGAGCAAGAATCTGGATTAGAAGCAGCGGCACTGACACAAGAAGCAGACACTCTGATATGAGAGTTGGTATCCCCAGGTTCCAATGTGGGCACTCTCTCCTTTTCCCTGGGCCATGCAGTATGGACCAGCAGCACCCTGCAAAGACATCAGGCTCCAGCAGCCCACTTACACTTAGGATTCCCTGTCTCACCCTATTTTTTTTTTATTTGACAGATAGAGTTAGACAGTGAGAGAGAGAGAGAGAGAGAGAGAAAGGTCTTCCTTCCATTGGTCCATCCCCGAAATGGCCTCTACGGTCGGAACTGCTTCGGAGCCAGGTGCTTCCTCCTGGTCTCCCATGTGGGTGCAGGGCCCAAGCAGTTGGGCCATCCTCCACTGCTTCCCGGGCCACAGCAGAGAGCTGGCCTGGAAGAGGATCATCCAGGACTAGAACCCGGTGCTCATATGGGATGCCGGCACCACTAGCGGAGTATTAACCAAGTGAGCCATGGCGCCGGCCCCCACCCCAATTATTAACTGTACCTTTGACCAGAAACTGCCCTTCAGCCTAGAATCCCTGATAGACAGAAGCTGGGCTTCTATTACTAGCGCTCCCCAGTTTCTGACACCAGTATTTAGGGGACTTTTCACGGCATTTCCTGTAGTCACCTGCTTCTTGGCAGACAGCACCTCTGCAATCTCATATATAAGCCTGCAGTGGATGATGTTGCTATGTAAAGCAACCCTCTTTTCTTTTTTTATTTATTTGAAAGAGTTAGAGAGAGAGAAGGAGATGCAGAGAGAGAGACAGAGAGAGAGAGAGATCTTCCATCCACTGGTTCACTCCCCAATTGGCCGCAATGGCCGGAGCTGTGCCAATCTGAAGCCAGGAGCCAAGAGATTCTTCCGGGCCTCCCACACGGGTGCAGGGGCCCAAGGATTTGGTCCATTCTCCACTGCCTTCTCAGGTCATGGTAGAGAGCTGGATTGGGAGTGGAGCAGCCCGGCTTGAACTGGCACCCATCTGGGATGCCCACACTGCAGGCAGCGGCTTTACCCACTATGCCACAGCGCTGGCCCCAACAACCCTCTTTTCAAGGCTGCCATCTTCCAGTTTAAGTCCAGGGACCAGACTGTGCATGGAGTCATATGAACTATGCTGGATTCAAAGTACTTCGAAAATATCCTCTGTTGGGTATACAGCAGTCATCAGCCTGACTTCATGGGTAACCTGACTGATCTCAATTCGGTGCTAGTTTTCTCTGGTCGTGGAACTGACAGGGTGCCCCCTTCTGGTAAGTCATGCTCCCCTTCCCAGAGTATAGATATAAATGAAACCTTGTTCTTCATCACCTGCCTCTGCTCTCTGCTCTCTGATTTTGCTCTTTGACTCCACTATGGAGGAAGCTTACATGGATGAATGGTGATGCACTGAGCCAGACTCCATGCCAATTTTGTATGTCCCAGCGAAAAGGATGTGCAAGTAGCCTCCCATTATGTCTGCTGACTCCTGCTGACTCTGTATTTGAGTATCAGGGATGACAAGGTTCAGAGGAAGCAGGGACCTGCTGACCCACCACTCCTCTCCCCTCTGAGAATCTCTCCTAGCACTATGGCCTCAGTGGAGGCTAAGTCCTCTCTAATGTGTATTGGGAGACCACATTTTATCTTTGTAGATTTTCAAATATTTATATGTATTTTTTCATGTGTACTTTTCTTCAGTTTAAACTCAAGCGAGGATCGTCATGAATTCATGCTTCTCCCAGAGAGGATGGGCTTGACATTCAGCCCTCCACATCTAGAGGGACCAAGAAGAGATATCACCAGCTCTGGAATCACTAAAAATTGAAGTTAGATTAGTCATGCTGCTTAGAAATATCAAAAAAGATTCTAACAACTGCTCTGACTTTGGTCTTAATCACTAAAATATCAAATCCCCAAAGTTACAGCTGCACCTAGTTCTAGCTCACCCAAGAGTTCTACTGAGTCTTCAGAAGAGTAGGTTGCTGAACTTATGACGTTTTCTAAGGCAATTCAAAAGCAGGAGAACAATTTCAGATGGGTAAAGAGCATAAGCATTGCCTTCAGCTTGTAACATATTTCATTCAAATGTATTCAGTGACAACTCTACACCAGACCCTATGCTAGACTCTAAAGATCTAGAATTGAAAGATCTACCATCCCAAAGCAATTTTCAATGTAGTGGGTGAGACAGATGACTTGATTCTAATTACAACTGGAAGGGTAAGTGTTAAGATCAGAAGATCAGATAAGAAAAGCCTAAGTTCTGTAGGAGATGAAACATAAACTTCTCCTTCAAGGAGGAAGAGGGACCATCAAGCAGAGAAGAGCTTTCTCCACATCAAAGCGATAGCATGCGAAAAGTTATGGAAGAAAGAGAACCAGAGAGTAGATAGGACAGCAGATAAGTTGTCAGGTATGGCTGGAGAGTTCATCAAAGCTCCAAGGTTCAACATGGCCAGAACATGAGCAAATTAATGCACAATGATGGGGCATTATACCAGTCTCCTGAAAATGGGGGTCGTGAAAGGATTGTATGCCCAAAGATGACAAGACTGCATTGGATGATTAGGCTAGTCGGTAACACATGCTATGAAGAATAAAGCAATACGTGGAGGATTGATACTGTGGCTACAGAGAAGCAAGGGTTTTCCGTCAAACTTCTGATAAGTGAAGCCTTGCTGAACAGGTGAACTGTGAGCCAAGCCTAGAGATTCATTGGGTCCCATATCTGAGGGAAGATCATTCCAGATAACAGGGATTGTCACTGCAGAGTCTCAGAGGAATGATGCCTATAGTCCTCAGTCAGAGTTACAGAGAGAGAGGCAGAGAGAGAGAGAGAGTTCTTCCATCTGATGGTTCACTTCCCAATTGGCCGCAGCAGCCGGAGCTGTGCCCATCCGAAGCCAGGAGCCAGGAGCATTTTCCGGGTCTCCCATGCGAGTGCAGGGGCCCAAGGACCTGGGCCATCTTCTATTGCTTTCCCAGGCCTTAGCAGAGAGCTGGATAGGAACTGGAGCAGCTGGGACTCGAACTGGCACCCATATGGGAGGCTGGTGCTTCAGGCCAGGGTGTTAACCCACCGTGCCACAGCACCGGCCCCAACCTCACAAAATTTTTGAAACTATGAAGTGAAATGATGTATGTAAGTGACTTTTCAATTATTGTTTATTTTTCTGTACATAGGGAAGAATAGACAGAGTACATGAGTGATGGCTAAATGTTTGTCTCCTCAGAAATTCATATTTTGATGCCTTTGTTCCTAATACGATATTTTGATGTGGAGCCCTTTGAAAAGCTATTAGTTTTTCATGGAATTTTATGAGTAGAACTCCCATTATGAGCCTGGTATCTTTTTTAAAAAAATTTTTTGACAGGCAGAGTGGACAGTGAGAGAGAGAGAGACAGAGAGAAAGGTCTTCCTTTGCTGTTGGTTCACCCTCCAATGGCCGTTGCGGCTGGTGCGCTGTGGCCGGCACACCGTGCTGATCCGATAGCAGGAGCCAGGTGCTTCTCCTGGTCTCCCATGCAGTGCAGGGCCCAAGCACTTGGGCCATCCTCCACTGCACTCCCTGGCCACAGCAGAGAGCTGGCCTGGAAGAAGAGGAAGAAACACCAGAGCTTCCTCTTTCCACGTGTGAGGGCTCAGCAAGAATATAGGCATTTGTTTTTTTTTTTTTTTTTTTGTTTTTTTTTTCACATTTAAAATTTTTATTTATATAAGGTGAATAAATTTCATGTATATCATATATATACAGATTTACGAACATAATGATACTAACTATTCTATCCTCTCTCCTGCCCATGCTCCTCTACTACCTCTTCCTTCCTTATTTTTTCTTTTAATTTTTCCAATGCCATAGATTTGCTTCATTTTATAATCATAAACTTAACCATTCACTCAATAGAGAATGCAACAAATAGTAGGAAGCAAAAAGCAAAAATAAAAAAACGCTATTACTCAGCAGTAGAGACAAGGGCTGTAAATAATCAAACCTCAAAATGTCAATTTTGCTCACATGAATTACATTTTTTGTACTCTATTAGTTACCACAAATCAGGGAAAACATATGGTACTTGTCCTTTTGGGATTGGCATAATTCACTCAGTTATAGTTGTTTGCATCCATTTTGTTGTGAATGACAGGATTCCATTCTTTTTAATGGCTGAATTGTATTCCATAGTGTGTGTGTATATATATATATATATATATATATATATATATATATATATATCACACTTTCTTTATCCAATCATTGATTGATGGACATCAGGATTGACTCCATATCCAAGCTATTGTGAATTGAACTGCAAGAAACGTGGGGGTACAGATAACTTCTTCATATGTTGATTTCATTTTGGTTGGGTAAATTCCCAGGAGTGGGATTCCTGGGTCATATGGTAGATCTATTTTCAGATTACTGAGCCATCTCTCCCATACTGTCTTCCACAATGGCTGTACTAGTTTGCATTCCCACCAACAGTGCATTAAGCTATTTTTCTCCTCACATCCTGTCAGCATTTATTATTTTTTGATTATTCACTTTTTTTTTAAAAAAAAGATTTAATTATTTATTTGAAACATTTACAAAGAGAGGGAGGGTGAGAGAAGGAGGGAGAGGGAGAGAGATTGATCGATTTTCCATCCACTGGCTCCCTTCCCACGTGTCCACAATGGCCGAGGCTTGCCTAGGCCAAAGCCAGGAGCAAGGAGCTTCTTCCAAGTCTCTCATATAAGTAGCAGGGGCCTGAGCACGTGGGCCATTTTCTGTTATTTTTCTCAGGCCATTAGTAGGGAGCTGGAAATGGAAATGGAGCAGCCAGAACATGAACCAGTACCCATATGGGATGCTGGCTTTGTAGGCAGCGCCTTTACCCACTACACTGCAACACTGGCCCCTGTCATTCAATTTTATGCTTCCTTTCTCAATACCCTTTTGCGGTACATCTTCTTATTTTATTTTTATTTTATTTTTTTTTTTATATATTTTTTTTTTTTATAAAGCTTTTATTTAAAGAATATACATTTCCAAAGAACAGCTCATGGACCACAATGGCTCCCCCCCCACACAACTTCCCTCCCTCCCCCCACCCTCCCCTTTTCCCGCTCCCTCTCCCCTTCCATTCACATCAAGATTCATTTTCAATTCTCTTTATACACAGGAGATCAATTTAGTACATATTACGTAAAGAATATAGGCATTTGTAAACCAGTTCCCCTCATCAGGAATGGAACATGCCTTGATCTTGGGCTTCTCAGTGTCAAGCAATGTAAGAAATAAATGTCTATTGTTTAAGCCCAAGTCTACAATAATTTGCTAATAGTAGGTGAATAGACTAATACAAATGATAGAGACATAGATAGATAGAAATGATAGATAGATAGATGATAAACAGGTAGATAGATGATGGCAGAGACAGAGCATATGCATATATATATATATATATATATACACAGTTATGTGTATATATATGTTATATATATACACATGTGTGTGTGAGTGTGTGTGTGTGTGTATATATATATATATATATATATATATATAGTTTCACGAGTGAATTCCTTAGGCAATGATGCTCTGATTGCCTTTACTAGGGAATTCAAATTGGAGAACTTAATTTTTAAGGGAGCAAAAAAGTGCTTACTTTTACTAAGCAAACACATGGAAAAATATGATAACTGAGACTAAAAATGCACAGCACTGTGCCTAGTGCAACATTTATGAGATTAGCCCTGTAAAAACAAAGCAAGCCATCAGAGAGAGACTGTTGGACTCCTGCAGGCATCCTGCCGCCTGCTTCATTTACTCCAGGTTGTTTATTACACTTCCAGAGGATCAAAGCCCCAGCTTCCTGGCTGCAGAGCACCGCTTGCCCTTTGTAGTCAGAGCCGCTGCTCAGAAGCCGTCAAAACCCAGTTTGCTTCTAAAAGTCCTGCGTCTTTCCTGTACCATGTCTGGCATTATTCCTGCAGACAAACTTTTAGAATTCATGCTTCTTGTTATTTTTAGTAAAAATATGTATTCAAGTTAGAAATACATAATGATCTTGATAAGGTAAACATTTAATGCATGTGTGACAGATGTAAAGATGACTGATTTTTACCTGTTGCTTCACTGATGGGACCAAAAGCGTTTCTAAACAAATAGAAATATTCTCTTTATTTTTATGAAAATAGAATATGAACATGATTTCAATTCATATAATAGTGAAATCCAACTCCACGACCTCAGTTTCTCTACCTATAGAAAGTTCTTGGGGCCTTGGCGCAGTAGGTTGATTTTTTGCCTGCAGTACTAGCATCCCATACGAGTGCTGGTTCTAGTCCTGGCTGCTCCTTTACCAATCCAGCTCTCTGCAATGGCCTGGGAAAGCAATAGAAGATGGTCCAAGTGCTTGGGCCCCTGCACCCGTGTGGGAAACCCGGAGGAAGCTCTTGGCTCCTGGCTTTGGATAGGCACAGGTCCAACTGTTGTAGCCATTTTGAGAGTGAACCAATGGAAGGAAGACCTTTCTCTCTGTCTCTCCCTCTCACTTTCTGTAACTCTATCTCTCAAAATAAATAAATAAATAAATAAATAATCGTTAAAAAAAAGAAGGTTCTAGCTGCTCATGCTGCCCCAAGGTTTTGAACTTTATGCTTATCCTGCTGCATCATGACATAACCATTGTAGAGAACATTTTCATCACCCTAATGCATGGGAAGAGGACCCACACTTTCACTAATTTTCCCCTTCATGTTTTCCAATACAACATATTCATTTCATTAATTTTGTTGCTTCTGTTTTATGACTCCATGCACATTTGCTGTTTTCATTGATGAGGGAGTTGGTAGCACAGTGGCTTAAAGCACTGGCTCTAAAAATGAACCAACCTGAATTGAATGCTTGTTCTTCATCTAACAGCTTTGTGACCCATGTGTGACCTACATAAACTTCCTATGTGTCTGTTTTCACATCAGTAAACCACGGAAAAGGGTGATACATTACATGGGGTCACGTGAGTCAATGGAACAGTACACTTACAACCTCTGGTGTCCAACACACAAAGGGTCTCAAACAATACTAGTTACCATCATTAATTCTGTATCTTACCATTGTTCATCCGAATCCCATGATTTTCTCCACACACAATACTGTTGACACTCTCACTCGCTCCTTCCCACCCTATTCCTCTGTCTTTCTTTTCCCTTGGTCCAACTCAATTCTTTCAAGAACTTGTTTGTTTTTTCTTTGTTGCACACACATAATGTTGCACTATTGTAGCAAAATTTCCCATCTTTTATAATTAGTTTGATTAAGAGGAATGAAAAGTGATAAGTTATGTTGACTGCTAAGTACTCTTCAGGGACCTGCAATGTGCTACAAAAGGTTAAGCTGTTGCTTACAATGCCAGCATCCAACATCGGAGGCCTGTTCAAGTTCTAGAGCCTCTGCTTCCCATCTAGCTCCCGCCAATGTGCCTGGGAAGGAAGTGGATGATGGCCAAGCACTTGAGCTCTTGCCACCTCTGTGGGAGACTAGGATGGAGTCCCTGGCTCCAGGTTCTTGCAGCCATTCAGAGAGTGAACCAGTGGATGGAAGATTCTCTCTCTCTCTCTCTCTCTCTCTCTGCCTCTCCTTCTCTTTCTGTGTAACTCTGACTTTCAAGTAAATAAATAAATCTTTAAAAAAGCATTTTTAATTACTGGGAAAGTCTATTTGTATCTTGTTCTCTGATGATATAGTATCCCAATTCTGTGTTTTACATCAACTGTTTAAAACCATGCTATGCTTTAGTTCGCTTTTTACTCCTACTGTTTTCTCATACAGATTTCAATGATTTTCCTAAAATTTAACCACCTTCTTCTTTTTGCTCCTTACACTCTTTGCCCATAAGAAACTCAATATCGTTAGCATGACTAGTTCCTTTCTTTTCTAGAATGCTTGCTCTTTCTGCACCCATTTTGGAAGCTGTATGATCAAGGTAAGGATGTAGCCCAGGGATGAAGAAAACAAGGTGGGGACTCACTCTGTTGTTAATCCCAGGATAGAAATTATCCATATTTACTAATTAAGAAAAGTGCCTAATACCATCCCCATCATCCTGGTTTCCTAGGTCTAGAAATTCAGAAATCTAGATCTAGAAACTGCCCCTGTCTGCGGTGAGCCTGCCCAAACTGTCCCTGAACCAGTGACTTCTATCATCCCAAGGGTGATGAGATGCAATGGGGCTTCCTGAACAGTTCTCAGTTCACCAGGGACGGAGCTGGGAACAGCTTTCTCAAAAGTCCTAGGACAAGAGTGATGTCGTCAGACGTTCCTTCCAGCAGGACAGCCGAGATTTCTAGACTCAAACAGCTGCTGCATGTTAGAGCCATTATACAGGTCTGGGCTTTGTTCAAGGCAGAGAGTGAGGGGAACAGAGACTGAAAACAAAACAAAACCTCTACTAAAAACTCTCTCTCTAAGGCAAACAGCACCTCTGCTTTATGTCCACTCTAAGATATTAGTGACTGGTATCAGAGACTTTCTTGAATGTGTGTTTTCATGGAATGGAGGAAAATGAATATGTATAGATGATAAGGGAGTAAATGGAGATAAAGGGTTCACTAGGTCACTTCCTTTTTTTAAAAATAGATTTATTTATTTATCTGGAAGGCAGAGTTATAGAGAGGCAGACAGAGAGAGAGAGAGAGAGAGAGAGAGAGTTCTTCCATCTGCTGGTTCACTCCCTGAATGTCTGCAACAGGTGTAGCTGAACCTATCTGAAACCAGGAGCTAGGAGATTCTGCTAGGTCTCCCATGTGCATGCAGGAGCTCAAGGACTTAGGCCATCCTCTACTGCTTTCCCAGGCCATCTTCTACTGCTTTCCCAGGCCATAGCAGAGAGGTGGGTTGGAAGTGGAGCAGGAGGGACTTGAACCGGCACCCACATGGGATGCTGGCACTGCAGGCAGTGGCTTCATCTGCTACACCACAACACAGTCCCCACTAGGTCCCTTCTGATTGGTCACTGGGCTCTCATATTCTGTTGTATAGGAATTTAGAAATGATGGTTGTGGTGGAATACCGGAATTAGCCTCATAGACAAACACTAAAATGTATTTTTCTGGGGTCAGTGCTGTGGTATAGTAGGGTAAGCCTCCACCTGCAGCACCAGCATCCCATATGAGCACTGGTTCGAGTCCCGGCTGCTCTGCTTCCAATCCAGCTCTCTGCTATGGCCTGGGAAAGCAGTAGGAGATGGCCCAAGTGCTTGGGCCCTGCACCCATGTGGGAGACCTGAAGGAGGCTCCTGTTTCCTGGCTTCAGATAGGCCCAGTTCTTGCCAATGCAGCCATTTGGGGAGTGAACCAGTAGATGGAAGACCTTTCTCTCTGTCTCACCCTCTCTCCACCTGTAGCTCTGCCTCCCAAATAAACATGTTTTTTTTTAAAAAAATGTTCTTCTCTCTTCCTTATAGTTTTATTCATTTTCCCAAATGTATGTGGTAAACATGTAAGGGAACTGTGGGCCTTTAAAATGCCATGCTATTTATGAGCCTAATATTGAAAGTTATGACAGAAAGTTGAGTAAGTGCTAAGCTTGGAATTCACACGTGCTGTCATTAACAAACTCATTTGTAGCACCTACTGCATGACAAGCAGTATTCTCAGTGATTAGCAGTATTAATTCATTTAATCCTCGTAATAACAAATCTACCAGTAGGTATTGCTTCTAATCCCTACTTTTATTTTTAGGAAACCATGATCTAAAGACATTAAATACTTTGTCCAATGTCACACAATCAACAAGTGACAAAAACTCTGGATTTAAATCTAGACCACCTGAATTTTTGTCACTCTGTTGTGTCACCTCATTATAAACCATGTTTAGGGGAAGGTCTAAATTGAAAAGAATCTAAACTGAAGGAGGAAGAGAGACATAAGGAAACGAATGATGCTGGAAACTAGGGGGCATTTAAATTTCATTTCTGATTCTGGTACCTGGAAAAGAGGCCAAGACTTGGCAGGAACACTAACCTGGGATAGTGCAGAATCCACTGAAGAATGACTTTGCTTTCCTTGAATTCAGAAACACTTAACAAACAGAAGGTAGACAAGAAATAATAATGCAACTCAAGTGAGAAGCACATTTTCCCTGTAAGTTACAAGAGAAGAGGGGGAAGAACACAACTCTTCCTATAGGGTCTGGAGGATTGTCACCAGGGAAACCTGGAAGCTATTGGCAGTCATTACACGAATCTCACTGATGCCTCAGAGTCAACGTCTCAGTGTCTAGGAATGGTGCACATGTACAGCACACCCCTGCATGCTATGCACCCCAGTGCTTCCAGTCACTGTCTACTGGAGGAACAGCTCCTAAGAGGGATGGGTTAGTGTCTTAGTGTCTTTTGGTTGCTAAAAGAAATTATCACAGACTTGGTGGCTTAAAACAGAACACTGTGGAGGAGATTCCAAGATGGTGAAGTAGGGAACGACGTACTACACCAGGCTAAGGATAAATAGCAGGGGGAAAAAAAGTGTAGGAAGTGCACTCTCAGGGGAGGATTAGAGGGAAACCGCACTGGAAATTCTACAAAAAGAAGAGGAATGACAGGAACCTGTGTGGAAAGTGCAGACACGCAGCACAGACATGGACACAACACGTGACTGCAGGAGCCAAGAGCTGGAACAGACGGCAGCTTGGAGACAGAGGTAAGACCAGACTGCAACAACCCCTGGTGATATAGCCAGAGGGAAAGCTTGGCATGGGTCTGTTCCCCTCTTATAAAAGCACTGGTGATTACATTTAGGGCCCACCAAATAACCCAGGATGCCCTCGCCCTCTCCTGACCTTTAATTTAATCCCATCTACAAGATCCTATTTGGTATATAAGGGAATATTCACAGGTTCTGTGAATCAGACAGATGCATGGATTCAGCCTATCAACATTAGTAGGTTTTTTTTTTTTCAAATGCAGAAATTAAAGCTTGGAGAAGCACCTTGTCCTAGGTCTTTCAATATTTTGAATTATATATTTTAATCCTGGCAGCTTGAGTTGAGGAAACACTTGGAACACCATGAGCCTGTGTTCTAGCCCATGCATTCTTGGTTGAATCACACTTAAGCACCAAGTCTTCATTGGCTAATATACTCTGTACTGTCCCCTCTTTTACTTGCTTACCTGGTATATTTGTCAGCCTTGCCCAGAGCAGAAGAGTTAAGCAAGCTGTCTAAGAGAAGTGTTCATGGTTTTGTTTAAACTTGGTAATGGAGGCTTTCTCGTAGAATAATCACCATATGGTGTGATCACCACGTATGCACACACTTAGAAGCCATTGATGCAAATGTGCCAGGGACTCATCTAAAATCATTCTGGATGCCAGAGAAAGAAATACTTCTAGATGCCAGATGCCCAGGCCTGATTTCATCCTATCCAGTCCTGACTAAGCGCCTATTTAGGGAATAATACCTTGATCAATCAGCACTTGAGTTTTCGCACCCCACATTCAAGACAGAAGTTAGCCCAAGGACCACAAACACGTGCATTAATCACTAATCCGTAATATGCTAGTTCCATCCTTGGTGAGTGGTAACTGTGCTTCCAAAATCCTTCTCTGCTTGAGAACTAGCAAAGCAGCTTTTGATCCGCTGGCTGTGACCGACTGTGCTCTGCAAAGGTGATTTGACCACTGCAGCTCAAACCCATCTGTGATATCACGCACATCTATAGAAAATTCCAGGCAGGTTTTAGACCCCGTCACAGCACATTTTTCTGAGGATCAGTAATGATTCGCTGAGGATTAGTAATGTTCCCTGCATGCTGGCTGACAAGGGCACGATCTCTCGCTTATTATACTCAATTTGTCAGCTCCTCCCTGACCCAGTTGTCCACGGGATTCCTTAGCAATCCTGAAGGTACTTAGGCACAACTTTAGGAGCCGCTCCTGCCTGTGTCCTCTCATTTCTTAATCAGTACTTCCCAGTTGAGACTATAGATAGTTCAGGCGAGAGGATTATGGGATGCATTCTTTCCCACTCTGCTTCTTTTGACTCTCTCTGCCCCTCAAGATTCAGAGGGATGCATGGCTTCAGAAAGTTCTCATTATCACCATATTCAGGAATCAGGGCTACAAATGTAACAGGCAAGTTCATCAGCTTTCATTATTCTCTTACTTGATTAATTTAACAGTGATTTTCTAGAGACTGGGTGTTCTGATGTTTTTCAGAGACGATATTGGAATGTTGCCTCAGCAAAAGTGAGATGCTGCTAATTGTTGTTCTTTTCCTATAGAACTGAAAAGAGGCTCATCTGCCAGTTACTCAAGGTTTCTCTAAACGTGGTGCAAGGGTCTGATTTAAACTGACAATTCTCCACTTTTTCTGTTGGAAGGCACTTTGCATTCTTAACTCGAAGTCCACACTGCAACAGACATTTTGGTTTAACCTCTTATCTGTTGTTATGAGTTTGATTCTCTGAAGTTTTTGTCTCCTGATGCTGGAGCTCCTCTTGCTTAGTATTTTTCCTGGCATTTGGCATTATCAGTGTTCTGGACTATGGCCATTCTAATAAGCGTGTAGTGGCACCATGTTGTTTTAATTTGCATTTCCCTAATATGTGATGTGGGACATCTTTTCATATGCTTATTCGCCATCTGTACAGATTATTCATTGAGGGATCTAGTTTTTTAAATAAATGTTTATTTATTTATGCTTGCTTAGCTTTGAAAGGCAGAAAGACCAGGTTCTTTTATCCACTGGTTCACTCCCCAAATACCTGCAACAGCTGGGACCCAGAGCTCCCATCCAGGTCTCCCATGTAGGTAGTAAAGACGGAAGAACTTGATGTATCATCTGCTATAGCTCACATTATACATGTCCAGGAAACTGGGTTGGAAGTAGAGTACCTGGGATGTGAACCAGGCACTTTGACAAGGAATGCAATATGATAAACAGCAACTTAACAGATGTACCACAATGCCCAATTTAGGTCTTTTGCATTCTTTTTTTTTTTTTTAAGATTTATTTATCTGAAAGGCAGAATTCGAGAGAAGGAGATACATACACACACACACACACACACACACACATAGAAAGAGAGAGAGAAAGAGATCTTCCATCCATGGTTCACCCCCTAAATGGCCACAACAGCCAAGACTGAGCCAGGGTAAAGCCAGCAGCCAGAAGCCAGGAGCTAGGTTTCCCTACGTGGGTGCAGGGGACCAAGCACTTGGACCATCCTCCACTACTTTCCCAGGCACATTAGTAGGGAGCTGGATCAGAAGTAGAGCATCTTGGACTTGAACTAGAGCCCATATGGGATGCCAGAGCTGTAGGCCAGGGCTTTAACTCACTGAGCCATAGCACTGGCCCTTGTCTTTTGCATTCTTTTTAATTATATTCTTTTTTGTTGAATTTATGAGTTCTTTACATGTTTTGGATAATGGTCATTTATCAAATATGTCTTTTAAAATATTTTCTCCTAGTCTGTAGCTTGTCTTCCCATTATTATGACATTGTCTTTCACAGAACAAAAATGTTGAGTTTTGGTGAAGTCCAATGTATCAATTCTTTCATTTCATGTGCCTTTGATGATTTGTCTTAAAAGTCATCACCAGGCCCAAGGTCATCTACATTTCCTCCTATGTTATCTTCTGTGAGTTTTGTAGTTTGTGTTTTATATTTAGTTCTATGATCCATTTTGAGTCCATATTTTTAAGGGCATAAAGACTGTTAGCATTCATTCTTTTGTGCCTAGCTTTCCACTTTGTTCTAGGAAGGCTTGTTGAAAAATATATTTTTCTTATTATATTGTCTTTACTCTTTCAACAAAAGTCAGTCATTAAATTTATGTGTGTCTATTTTGGGGTCCCTATTCTTGTTACCTTTATTGATTTTCCATTCATCTGTTAATACCATACTATCTTTATTAACATAGCTTCATAGTAATTCTTAAGTTGTGTGGTTTTAGTCCTCTTTAATATTGTGATGGCTATTCTGGGATCTTTAGTTTCTCCATATAAACTTTGGAATTAGATGGTCAATATCTGAAAAATAGCATGCAAGGATATTTTGATTAGGATTATGGTGAATCTATAGATCAAGTTGGGAAGAATTCACATTTTTTTTATAATGCTTTTATTTAAAGAATATAAATTTCCAAAATACAGCTTATAGATGACAATGGCTTCCCCCCCATAACTTCCGCCCACCCGCAACCCTCCCCTTTTCCACTCCTTCTCCCCTTGCTTCACATCAAGATTCATTTTCAATTCTCTTTATATACAGAAGATCAGTTTAGTATATATTAAGTAAAGATTTCAACAGTTTGCCCTCACATAGCAACACAAAGTGAAAAATACTGTTGGAGTACTAGTTATAGTATTAATTCACAATGTATAGCACATTAAGGACAGAGATCCTACATGATATTTTTTTAAATTGATTAATTCTCTATGCAATTTCCAATTTAACACTAAGATTTTTTTTTCATTTTTAATTATCTATATATAGAAGATTGATTCAGTATATACTAAGATTTCATCAGTTTGCACCCACACAGAAATACAAAGTGTAAAAATACTGTTTCAGTGCTAGTTATAGCATTACTTCACATTGGACAACACATTAAGGACAGATCCCTCATGAGATATAAGTACATAGTGACTCCTGAAGTTGATTTAACAATTTGACACTCTTGTTTATGGCGTCAGTAACCTCCCTAGGGTCTAGTCATGAGTTGCCGAGGCTATGGAAGCTTTTAGGGTTCGCCGACTTCAATCTTATTCCGACAGGGTCATAGTCAAAGTGGAGGTTCTCTCCTCCCTTCAGAGAAAGGTGCCTCCTTCTTTGATGGCCCCATTCGTTCCACTGGGATCTCACTCACAGAGATCTTTCATTTAGGTCTTCTTTTTTTTTCCAGAGTGTCTTGGCTTTCCATGCCTAGAATATTCTCATGGGCTCTTGAGCCAGATCTGAATGCCTTAAGGGCTGATTCTGAGGCCAGAGTGCTATTTAGGACATCTGCCATTCTATGAGTCTGCTGTGTATCTTGCTTCCCATGTTGGATCATTCTCTCCCTTTTTTGATTCTATCAGTTAGTATTAGCAGACACTAGTCTTGTTTGTGTGATTCCTTTGACTCTTAGACCTATCAGTATGATCAATTGTGAACTGAAATTGATCACTTGGACTAGTGAGATGGCCTTGGTACATGCCACCTTGATGGGATTGTATTGGAATCCCCTGGCACATTTCTAACTCCATCATTTGGGGCACGACTGATTGAGCATGTCCCAAATTGTACATCTCCTCCCTCTCTTATTCCTACTCTTACATTTCACAGGGATCACTTTTCAGTTAAAATCTAAACACCTAAGAATAATTGTTTGTTAATTACAGAGTTAAATCAATAGTACTAGAATAAAAAAATACTAAAATGGATAAAGTATTACATTGCACAACAACAGTCAGCACAAGAGCTGATCAAGTTACTGTTTCTCATAGTGTCCATTTCACTTCAACAGGTTTCCCCTTTGGTGCTCAATTAGTTGTCACCGATCAGGGAGAACATATGCTATTTGTCCCTTTGGGACTGGCTTAATTCACTCAGAATGATGTTTTCCAGATTCCTCCATCTTGTTGCAAATGACCGGATTTCATTGTTTTTGACTGCTGTATAGTATTCTATAGAGTACATGTCCCATAATTTCTTTATCCAAATGTATGCTTTGAATTCCTTGTGATCTTTTGCTGTGAGGTTCCCTTCGTTTACCTTCTTTCATGTTGATGGCCGTGTTTCTGTGTTTCTGTGTGTAACACATCTTTAAGCATCTTTTGCAGGCCTGGACGAGTGGCAACAAATTCTTTCAATTTCTGTTTGCAATGAAAGGTCTTTATTTTACCTTCATTCACAAAGGAGAGCTTTGCAGGATATAATATTCTGGGCTGGCAGTTTTTCTCTCTTAGTACCTGGGCTATGTCTCGCCATTCCCTTCCAGCTTGTAGGGTTTCTGATGAGAAGTCTGCTGTGAGTCTAATTGGAGATCCTCTGAGAGTAATCTGACATTTCTCTCTTGCACATTTTAGGATCTTTTCTTTCTGTTTCACTGTGGTGAGTTTAATTACAATGCGTCGTGATGAGGACCTCTTTTGGTCATGTTTCCTAGGGGTTCTATGAGCTTCCTGTACTAGGATGTCTCTGTCCTTCTCCAAAACTGGGAAATTTTCTGCTATTATCTCACTAAAAAGGCCTTCTAATCCTTTCTCCCTCTCCATGCCTTCAGGAACTCCTAGAAGTCAAATGTTGGGTTTTTTAATAGTATCCTGTAGATTCCCAACAATATTTTTTAGATTTCTAATTTCCTCTTCTTGTCTTTTGTTTGAATGTATATGTTCCTGTGCTCTGTCTTCTAAGTCCGATATTCTCTCTTCTGCCTC
The DNA here is from genome assembly GCA_949820135.1 of Sylvilagus floridanus. Taxonomy (NCBI): domain Eukaryota; kingdom Metazoa; phylum Chordata; class Mammalia; order Lagomorpha; family Leporidae; genus Sylvilagus; species Sylvilagus floridanus. Next base: position 15,916,525 of record OX463243.1, read on the forward strand.
ACCCATTCTGTTTGTAAGGCTCTGTAATGTGTTTTTCATTTGATCTATTGAATTCTTCACTTCATCATGATTTCTCGTCACTATCACAGTTTCATGTTCTACTAGTTGTTTCATTTCAGCTTGATTCCTCCTTAATATTTCATTTTCACGAGAGAGATTTTCTACCTTGTCCATTAAGGATTTCTGTAGTTCAAGAATTTGTTTTTGAGTACTTCTTAGTGTTCTTATCAATTTTTTGAGATCTGCTTCTTGCATGTCTTCTATCTCATCATCTTCGTAATCTTGAATTGGGGTGTCTTTTTCATTTGGGGACGCCATAGTGTCTTCCTTGTTCTTATTACCTCGGTTTTTGCGTTTGTTGTTTGGCATATTGGTTTCTTCACTGTGATTTTTTTTCTAGTTATACTATGACTCTAGATTAAGTGGACTGTCTGCTTTTGATGGAGCCTTAGAGGCTTGAGATGGGTGTGGCCTGAGAGCTCTGTTTGGTTCCTCAGGGTTGAGGGTGTGCCAAAGGTGACACTCCCAGGTTAGGCGTGGTAAATCTCTCTCTGTTACTTTTTTTTTGGTTCAAAAGGGAAGTAATTGCACACAGCTGAATGGAGTTGGGGGTGGTTAGCAGGTGAATGATATACCCACAGGAGCCAGAGATCGGAAGCTCTTTCCCAAGGACCAGAGAGGGAATCTTTGCGGCCCTTAGTGTGGGCTCAGATTCTCCAGTAGTCTCCCACTGGGCTGCCAAGGCTACTGAACTGTAGCGTCTCTGGAGAGTACTCACATGAATTCGTGATTTCCGTGAGTTCTCTCCCCCACCGTCTCTTTTTTCACAGTCTCAGTTCATTAGCACCACACATTCATTAGGTTCTAATCTCCTGTTATTTCACCCCTCCCACCCAGAGTCAGGTTTTTCTGCTAGGCTGGGGGCCGGTGTCGACCCGAGGTCACCCTGCTTATGACGTATTCCAAAATGGCGCCTGCTCTTTGTCTTGCTCACCTTTGAGAGGTGAGCAGAGAGAAACTCGTGTCCGTATGGGTCACTTTTTTTTTTCCCCTCTCTCTCTCTTCTAGTTAGCCTGGTGAACTTTTCCCCGCAGGGTTTCAAGCCTTCTTCGCTCTAGTCTCCTCTTTCCGCTTCCTTTCTGGTATCTCGGGCTATTGAGGTTCGGCTCACCTCGCGTTCCAGCGCTGGTGTGTTGAATCTGCTGCTGGTGTCCCAAACTGCGGGCTCCCACGCTCTCCACGCAGGTCCACTGTGAATCACCAGTTCCGGAAGGGTTTCCTCTGCTGTTTCTTCCCCTACTCTTCCTTGAACCTGCAGTATCTCCACTTTTATTAAACTGTCTCTCCCCAGACTATCGGTGTGCTCCCTTCCTATTCCGCCATCTTGCCACTCCCCAAGAATTCACATTTTAAAAATATTGTGCTTTCTTTTCTTTTTTTCTTTTTCTATTTTTTCTTTTTTGACAGGTAGAGTTATAGACAATGAGAAAGAGAGAGACAGAGAGACACTTCCCAAATGGCTGCCAAGGCCAGAGCTGTACCGATCCAAAGCCAGGAGCCAGGTGCTTCTTTCTGGTCTCCCATGTGGGTGCAGGGCCCAAGCACTTGGGCCATCCTCCACTGCCCTCCCAGGCCACAGCAGAGAGCTGGACTGGAAGATGAGCAACTGGGACAGAATCTGGCTCCCATATAGGATGCCAGTGCCGCAAGCGGAGGATTAACAAAGTGAGCCATGGTGCCGGCCCCAATATTGTGCTTTTTTTATCCATGAACATGGAACATATCTCCTCATTTTCTTTTAAATATTTTCCATCAGAATTTTGAGCTTTGTGTCACAGACGTTTTATATATATATATATATATATGTGTGTGTGTGTGTGTGTGTGTGTGTGTGTATGTATATTTATGTATATATGGGCTTTGTGTCATTGACTTATTATATATATACACATATATATTTGTATATATGTGTATTTATGTATATGTATATATATAATAAATCTATGACACTAAGCCCAAAATTCTGATGGAAAAAATTTAAAAGAAAATGGGGAGATGTGTTCCATATATATATATATATATATATATATATATATAGTTAAATTTATACTTAAATATTTCTTGGGGAGCAAGCTAAAATATGTGAGTATATATTTAAAATAAAATATGCTACTACTTTGAGAAAACTATTATCTGTTAAAACAATTAAGAATTAGAAAAATAAGGGCATTGTGGCATAGCAGGTTAAGCTACCACTTGTCACATGAGTATCCCATGCCACAGCACTGGTTGGAGTCCTGGCTACTTTTCTTCTCATCCAGCTCCCTGTTAATGCACATGGGAAGGCAGCAGAGGGTGATGTAAGTACTTAGGTCCCCGCCACCCTTGTAGAAGACCCAGATGGCGTTCTCAGCTCCTGGCTTGGGCCTGGACCAGCCCTTGTCCTTATGGTCATGTGGGAAGTGAACCAGAGAATGATGGAAAATTTCTCTTTATCTCTTTTTCCCTCTCTGCAACTCTGTCTTTCAAATAAATTAATAATTCTTTCTTTTAAAAAGAATAAGAAAAATTAAAGTTTTATTTACCTTCGCGTATTGGTTCTCCAATGTTTTTTTTTCCCCCTTGATGTAGATCCAAATTTATGTGACCTATATGAATTTCTCGATGAATAGCTTCTTTTAACACTTCCTGGGAGGCAGAGCTACTGACAAGAAATTCTCACAGAATTGTTTCTTTGAAAAAGTCTCTACTTCTCTTTCCGTTTTGAAGGATAATTTTACAGAACAGAGAATTTGGAAATTTATATTCTTTAAATAAAAGCTTTATATATATAAAAAAGAACAGAGAATTCTAAGTTGGTGTTTTTTATCTCAACATTTTAAATATTTCTCTTTATTCTTGATGGCATCATTTCTGAGAAATTGGATGTGATTCTTACGTTTCTTCTCTGGAGCTAAGATTCCCCCTCCCCAATCTGGCTTATTTCAAGATGTTCTTTTTCTCTTTGATTCTCTGCAATTTGAATATCATACACCTGGGAAGCATTTTGTTTGTTTTGGGAGAACTGTTCTTTGGTATTTATCTTGTGTAGTGTTCTTTGAGCTTCCTGGATCTGTGATTGTTGTCTGATTCGAATTTGAGGGAAATCCTCATCTGTTATGGCTCACTTCAATTGCTTTCTCTATTTCTTCTCCTTCTGTAATTCTCATTACTTGTATATCACCCTTCCGTATTCATCTCACACTTCTTGGACATTCCATTTTTTTCAGGCATTTTTTTCTTTACTTTTCAGTTTCACTTGACATATCCTCAAACTCAGAGATTCTTTTCCTCAGCCTTCTTCAATTGCTAATAAGCCCATCAAAGGCATTCTTCATTTTTGTTGCAGTGTTTTTTATTTCTAGCATTTCTTTTTGATTCTTTCTTAGGATCTCTCTGCTTAAAATTGTCCACATAGCCATGCACATTGTCTATGTTCTCCAACAGTAACCTTGACGAATTAATCAATTGTTTTAAGTTCCTACTCTGATATGACTTGCTATTCTGACATTCCTAACAGATCTGAAAGCTATTCTGATGCTTGTTCTGTTATTTCAAACTGATTTTTTTTTGCCTTCTCGTATTCCTTATATTTTCTTAACTGACATGATGTAATAGGTGAAATGAATCGCAAAAAATAGATCTTCAGTGGTATAGTGACAAAGAGTGGGGGAGTGGAAGTTGTATGTACTCCTGTGATTGAGTCTCCACTGTTGTAATTTTCACAGGAACTTCACAAGTGCTTCTCAGCATTTTCCCTCCTCAGGTAGGACATGGTGACTGAGGAGACTGAATCTAGATACTTCCCATCAGGTGATTAGGCTTTGGCACAACTCCAATAGGTAGGCTCCAGTATAAAGGTTTTCTTGAGGACAGGATTTGTTAAGAAGGGCAGAATGCTCTTGCATGTTCCAAAATGGCTGCTTTTCCTCCCATGGCCAGAAGCACAACGGGATTCCAACCCCACTCTCAACTTTTAACTCCCCTAGCTACCCCTTCACTCATCTCACCATGGCAACCTAGAAGAGCTCCAGGAGGTAAAATTCACAGAAGTATGGGTAGAAGGGCTTTTCTGGAGATTATAGCTCAAGACTTGTACACACTAGGCTTCCAGTAACTCACCAATTTCATTTCAGGTTGTCCTATTCCAGTACTGCTTTTCCCAGAGATGTCTGGCTCTGGTTTTCAATTCTCTGGAATTGTCTGTTGTTTGAGAGGCAGGTAGAGTTTGCCCAGTACCTTGCTTTTCTGATGAGTCTAAGAATAGTTGTTGATTTTTCTGTCAATTTGGCCTTTTAACATATTTTTAAAACAGGGTGACAACTCCCAAGTACCTTAGATGCTGAACCAAAAACTGGAAGTCTCAGTGTCCTTACGATGGAATAAAGCATATTAGCTCTTAATGTTTGTAGTATTTTAAATTATAGTACATTAAATATAACGTTTAATTTTCCATTTATCTATGCCATTGAAACTAACAGGAAGGGAGTTTTTAATGCTTATCAGAAAAAAAATTCAAGTCATGAATTACTCATGGTGTCCATTCCACTCCTTGGAATTTACCCAAAGGAAATTAAATTGGCAAACAAAAAAGCTGTCTGCACATTAATGTTTATTGCAGCTCAATTCACAAAAGCTAAGACCTGGAATCAACCGAAATGCCCATCAACAGTAGACTGGATAAAGAAATTATGGGACATGTACTCTATAGAATACTATACAGCAGTCAAAAACAATGAAATCCAGTCATTTGCAACAAAATAGAGGAATCTGGAAAGCATTATGCTGAGTGAATTAAGCCAGTCCCAAAGGGACAAATATCATGTGTTCTCCAAGACAGTGCCAAAGGGACAGATATCATATGTTCTCCCTGATCGGTGACAACTAACCAAGCACCAAAAAGGAAACCTATTGAAGTGAAATGGACAGTATGAGAAACAGTGACTTGATCAGCCCTTGTCCTGACTGTTGATGTACAATTTAATACTTTATCCCTTTTATCATTTTTTTGTTCTAGTTAATACTATTGGTTGAACTCTGTAATTAACACACAATTATTCTTAGGTGTTTAAATTTAACTGAGAAGTGATCCCTGTTAAATATAAGAGTGGGAATAAGAGATGGAGGAGATGTACAATTTGGGACATGCTCAACTGGACTTGCCCCAAATGGTGGAGTTAGAAATGTGCCAGAGGATTCCAATACAACGATTATTTTTTTTAAAGATTTATTTTATTTATTTGAAAGAGTTACAGGAGAGGTAGAGACAGAGAAAAAGGTCTTCCATCTGCTGATTCACTCCCCAGTTGGCCACAACAGTCAGAGCTACGCCAATCGGAAGCCAGGAGCTTCCTCTAGGTCTCCTACATGGGTGCAAGGGCCCAAGGACTTGGGCTGTCTTCTACTGCTTTCCCAAGCCACAGCAGAGAGCTGGATAGGAAGTGGAGCAGCTGGGTCTCAAACCAGTGCCCATATGGGATGCTGGCACTTCAGGCCAGGGCATTAACAGACTGAGCCACAGCACTGCCCCCCCCCCCCCATTTGATTATTAACACCACTGTGTAGATTCAGCTCACATGGTTATTTTTGTAGTTCTGCAAGTGAGCACAGGATGTGTCTTATTTATTTTTTTACTTTATTTTCCATATATTCAGTAATTCCTCTGTTGATACAAAAACCTTGCAATCTAAAGTTTATCAGGTTTTTAAAACTATCAAAACTTTGGGGATACTTCAATAGTGGACATACACATTTCTCTCCTCCTTACTTGATTATAATGATTTACTTTTAATACATTACTGGAATCTATTTCCCAGCATGAATTAGAATCTAAGGTCTTAAAATAAATATGGAGGTGGGCATCGTGGTGCAGCAAGTTAAGCTTCCATCTGGGATGCCCACATCCCATATGGGCCTGCAGATTTGAGTCCTCGCTGATCCACTTCCTATCCAGCTTCCTCCTGATTCATCCTGGAGGCAGAAGAGAGTGGCTCAAGTGCATAGGCCTTTGTCATCCTTGTGGGAGATTACAATGAATTCCATGCTCTTAGCTTAGACCCAGCCCAGCTTTGGCTGTTGCAGGCATTTGGAGAGAGAACCTGCTGTTGCCGCTTAAGATAATTCTATCACATACCAGTGTGTGTGGGTTCAACTCCCGTCTCTGCTCCTGATTTCAGATTACTGCTAACACACAGCAGCAGATGATGACTCAATTACTTGGATCCCTGACCCTAGGTGGGAGACCAAGATTGAGATCCTGGCTCCTGGCTTCATCTTGGTTCAGTTCTGGCTATAGTAGGCATTTGGGAAACAAACCAATTAAAAGATCTCTCTAAATTTTTCTGTTTTGTTTTTTCTCTCTTATTCTCTCCACCTCAACTTCCAAATCAATCAATCAATCTATATAAAAATGTCTCTTTGCTCTATTGCTCATCCTTTCTCCATGATATTTGCCCAATATCATATTTATTTTACTGGTCACTTCAGATAACTATCATTTCATTTTATCTATCAAATGTATGATTTGTTCCCTGTTTTGGCCTTTTTTCATTATTAAATTTGTCCTTTTGCTATTTTGGATTTACCTCATACTATTTTGATGTTCACTGTCCAATTCCTGTAGTTTCAAGGACCATTTTCAGCAATTCAACCTGTTCTGCCAGCTGTGTCATGACCACTTCATCATATATGTCATTAAAACTTAATCTCATATGATGGATGAAGACTCTGCATTCTTATTTTGCTTTCAAAATTGTTCCATGGTTTTAGACTCTTCTGCTCCTGAATTAACTCTATCTTCAGGGAAAACACTAGTGGGCCTTCCTGCTACTTTTATAAGGCTTGCCTCTTATTTCATAGTAAGAATAAAAGTATTTCCACCTTTTCTTGGCATTGTTCAACAATTGGTAAGACTCCTTTGCACTCTGTTCAATCCAGAAAAGTGGGCATAGTGAACTGAAATGTTGAAATTTTAAACCGTGTATAATCTTAAACAATCCTCTCAAGCATGTTGTGGCGTCTACTTTTTGGTTCTAGGTATCTAGAGTTTCCTGTATTAACAAATTTTGTAATGTTCTTTTCAAGTGGCCAATTTTTGTGATTAACTCTCCCTCCCAGGACATTTTTCTTTTTTCTTTCTTTTTAAGATTTATTTATTTATTTGAAAGTCAGAGTTACACAGAGAGAGGAAAGGCAGAGAGAGAGAGAGAGAGAGAGAGAGAGAGAGAGAGAGAGAGAGGTCTTCCATCAGATGGTTCACTCCCCAATTGGCCGAAATAGCCAGATCTGCACTGATCTGAAGCCAGGAGCCAAGAGCTTCTTCCAGGTTTCCCATGCAGGTGCAGGGGCCCAAGGACTTAGGCCATCTTCTACTACTTTCCCAGGCCACATCAGAGAGCTAGATCGGAAGTGGAGAAGCTGGGTCTCAAACCAGCTCCCATATGGGATGCCAGTGCTTCAGGCCAGGGTGTTAACCCACTGTGCCACAGCGTAGGCTCCAGGACACTTTTCCTTAGCAATATCTTGTCCCCTCTACCGTGAGTTGCATCATTGCTGCCTTGCTTGTACTACATCATCACTCCAATGAGACCATGTGATGACTGATGCATCAAAGTTGTAGACTGGCATCATTTTTATTCATTATGCAATCCTTCTACCTCTGGCATCAGAACCATGTTCCTTTGGGGAAGTCTTTGTGGATCAAATAGGGTGGGTGTTTCTCCCTGTCTCCACAACTTGGGCTCGGCTAATCACAGTGTTTTGTGCTACACATGTCTTATGCACTTACTTCTTCATTTTACATCATTTTCCTGTTCACATTTTAATAAGGTTACTGACTAAAATTTGTATTGACTTTAATCATCATTTCTTATGTTTTGACTAATGTAATGCTAAATCAATGTACTAAGGCTTAATTTCATTTATTGTTATTTTTCATTTTAGATTTTTCCTTTTATTGTTTTTCATGGATACTAACTTCTTACATAAATTTATACATGGTTTTGCTTGTTTTCTTGAGTGTATGACTAGTTTTAAAATAATTGTTGATATGTAATTTATTTTCCATATAATTCATCTAAAGTGAACAATTTAGTGATTTTTAGTATATTCACAAAATTGTGCATCTATCATCACAATAATTTATTTCTTCATTTATTTGTGATGGAGAAAGGAAGGCATAGAAAAACAGTGAGCAAGAGAGATTGCTTCCATCTGTTGGTTCACTCACCAAATACCTGTAATAGCCATGGGGGTGGTAATAAAGCTGTGTTCTGGTCTCATCTGGATGGCAGGAACACAATTACTTAAGCCATCACTGGCTGCCTCCTAGAGCACATTAGCAGAAAGCTGGAGTCGGAAGCCAGAGTCAGTTTGCAAACCCAGGTTTTCCAAAATGGAATGCAGGCCTCTTAACCAATGGTTTGACTGCTAAGCAGAACATCTGCCTCACAATGAATTTTAAAGCATATTGATTTTCTCCAATAAGAAAAATAAGCCTACTAGCATTCACTCATTTCTTATTTCCCCAGGCAACCATTAGTCTACTTTTTCTCTATAGATTTGCCTGTTCTGCACATTTTATACAAATGGAATCACAACATGTGGTAATTTGTGACTGGCTTCCTTGACCTCACATACTTTCAAGCTTCATCCATTTTATGTGTATCAGTAATTAATTTCTCTTTATGGCAGAATGATGTTCCATGGTAGAGATATACCATTTTGTTTATCTATTCATCATCAATTGATGGGGATTTGGTTTTTTCTACTTTTTGACTATTATGAATAATATTGCTATGCTATGTTTGTATTTTGTGCAACATTTGTGTTTAGGTCCAGCTATTTATTTTAATAGATTATGTTTTAAAAATTTTAGGCAAATAAGAAAATTAAGCATAAAGTAAAGAGAGTTCCCATACACCCTCTCACCTCTCTACCCACTTTCCTATATTATTAACATTTTGCATTTGGGTGAGTATATTTCCTACAATTAGTTACATATTAATACACTATTATTAATTGAATCCCATGGTTTATTATAGAGTTCAATCTTCATTATGTGTATTACATGGGTTTTGACAACCATATAATGATATGTGTCCACCAAAATAATATCATACGAATGTGTTCACTGCCCTAAACATCTATGTTCTCTGTCTCATTTCTGTCTCTCTCTCTCTAGCTCTCTCTCTCTCTCACCCTCCCCACCTCCCTCTTTGTTAACCACTGATCATTTTACCATCTCTATAATTTTCCCTGTGCCTGAATTGCTGAATTTCATATGGTTCATATGGTTGGGACTGTAGAGTATGCAGCCTTTGTAGATTGACTCCTTTCATTTAGCAACATGCGTTAGGTTCCTTAACATCTTTTCACGACTCCATGGGTCATTTCTTATGATTACTGAATTATACCCCATTGTATGAATGCTTCATAGTGTGTTTTTTCATTCACCTATCTGAAAACATCTTGGTTGCTCCCATATTTTGACAATCATGAAGAAAGCTACTATAAACATTCATGTGCACATTTTGCTGTGAACATAAGTTTTCAGCTAATTAGTGTAAATACCAAGGAATACAATCCCCAGATTATATGATAAGAGTATGTTTAATTTTATAGGAAACTGCCAAACTGTCTCCCAAATTGGCTGTACCATTTTTTATTCCCACCAGCAGCAAACGAGCCCATTTCTCTACATCCTCATCAACTTTGGTATTTCAATTCTTGAATTTCAGCCATCTGAATAGGTGTTTAGTGGTATCTCATTGTTATTTTAATTTGAAATTCCCTGATGGCATGTGATGTTGAACATCTTTCATCTGCTTATTTGCCATCTGTATATCTTTTTTTTATTGAATAATATTTTAAGCCAATATCTGAAAACTCCAGTATCTTTTCCTTCTGTGTCTGTTTATATTATTTGTTTTTCCTCAGTTTTTGATAATTTAATCTTACTTCTTAATATGTCACATAATGTTTAACAATACTGGACATGTTTATTAAAGAATATAGAAAGATTTTACATTTGGGATGTTGTTATCTCACTCCAGGCTGACTTTTGCTTCTAGTAGATAGCATAACGATTGATAACCTTTGTGCATTCTCAGTTCCTGTGCCATCAAACCTGGCCTTCAGTCTTAGTGAAGGCAGCCCTGTTTCTGGCTTGCCCTTCTTCTCGGGATGCTGCCCATTAGGGCTATTATGTAAAAGTCTGGGTTTACTCTGTTCCCGAGAAGCTGCTTATTGAACTTCCAGAATCATTGTTCTCTCTGCCCTGCATAACTACCCCGGGATATGCTTAGCTTGTCAGCCTCTTAGCTGTGGCTTTTTGCTTGAGTCCTTGCCATTTGGCTTCTCTGCTTTCAGTCTTTTCAACTCTTTGGCTTCTTAGCTCCTGGGCTGTGCATTTTGAATTAGCAAACACCCAAAGGAGAAACACTGTGCCAACTGTCAAGCTTGTGTCTGTGTTACTGTTCTCTCCAGAAGCTTGGCTCGTGAATCATTCTTCTCTATGAAGATTCTGATGCCTTAAAACAGCTGTTTTCTTACGTTATTTAGCTTATCTTATGTTCCTCAGACCTTTTCTGATGTTAATTTATCATTGAACTAGCAGCTCGATTTGCCCTAAGATCAAAATTTTGATTTTTCTCTGTTGAAAGTTTTTATAAGCTGCGCATTCCCCAAGACTTCTCAGAAAACCTGGTAACATTTACACAAATTATACACATTTGTAAATACGTGCTACAAGAAATACTGGTAGGATGCAAGGCTGTCCCCAGCCCCGGCAGGAGAGGAAGGAGGAAGCTGAGGAGACGGGTTGACTCTCATATTTAGTTTTAAAGTTTTTTTTTTAATTTTCTTTATTAACTGAAGTATCTGTTGAGACCTTTTTAGTCAATGGCTCCTTCTACTTCCTGTGAGACCATTGGGAAGTGGGTAAAGTGCTGTGAGGGAAGCTAGAATACTTTTAAAATTCATTGGAAATTGAGTTAAAAGAATTATATAAAAACAATTTTGAAGTCTATGCATAGGTTTTTCATAGGATATCTTCACAAACTTCTTGAAGTCCCCTTGTATTGGTGGTTGGAAGAATCCCTGCTGAATGGCACCTCTGAGGTTTTTCATTTTTCCTCTCCTTATTCATTCTGGTGTCTGAAGCCAGCCAGGTCATTGACACCTTTCTTCATCTGGCTCCATTGACCAATAGGAACCCACTGGGGCAAAGACCTGACTCCAGAGAACACTTGGAGGTCAGTAGTGGCCAGGTGATGAGCACTGCACGATAAGTCCAGTATGAAGGCTTTGCAATGTTTCCCAAAGCCTCTTGGCTTGTCTCCTGCCAACATACTGAAACTGCCTCCATCAAATCCCTCTGCTGGCATCCCAGAAGAGTAGTCTCTCTTCTGAACTCATTAGTGAAATGGTGGCACTTGTTTTTACCTCTTACTCATCCAATTATATTTGCTCATAAATTCCAGAAAGCTCTCAAAGTACCTTTTCCCACTCTCTCTCTCTCATATTAGCCACACTGCTAATTATTAATAATACTTGCATATTATTTTCTTAATTACATTGGGATATTGGAAGGTCAAATTAAGTATGAGTTTGATAGACCTAAAATCTACATATCACACCTCCCCTGGGATAACTTTGTATTATCAGTTGGTTTTCTATTGAAATCTTCTATGTTTCTAAATTTGTAATGAATGAGTTGTTTCCTAAGTTATTTGACAATAAAGAACAGTTAAATCAGCACTTCAGAAACACAGTTAAGATATAGAAGCCAGAACAGTGACTACAAAACATCTCTCTTTTTTCTTTGTTTATTTTTTTCAAAATTTATTTAACATAGTGTTACTTCCCACCCTACTTTCCCTCATGCCCACATTCCCACCCTTATTCCTCCTCCTTCTCCTATTCCCACTATTGATTTTTTACAAAGATTTATTTTCAGATTACTTTATATTCATAAGATTAACCCTAAATAAGTAGAGAATTCAACAAATAGTATGAAGAGAAAAAAAGAGAAAAAAACACTATTCTTCAATAGTAGAGATATGAACTATAAACAATCATCAAATCTCAAAATGTCAATCTCATTCAAAAACATCACATTTTAGGTACTCTATTAGTTACCCCAGATCAGGGAAAATAAATGATATCTGTCTTTTTAGGACTGGCATGTTTCATTAAGTATAATAGTTTCTAGTTACATCCATTTTGCTGCAAAAGAAAGCATTTCAATTTTTTTCAAGCTGAGTAGTTTTCTGTAGTGTATACATATACCATAATTTCTTTATCCAGTTATCAGTTGATGGAGATATGGGTTGATTCCATATCTTAGCTATTGTGAATTAAGCTGAAATGAACATGGGGTTACAGATAACTTTCTCATATGCTGATTTCATTTTGTTTGGGTAAATTCCTATTTTTCAGATTTCTGAAGTATCTCTATACTGTCATCCACAATGGCTGCACCAGTTTACATTCCCACCAACACAGGATTAGGGTACCATTTTCTCCACATCCTCATCAGCATTTATTGTTTGTTGATTTCTGTAAGAAAGCCATTCTAACTGGGGTGAGGTGAAACCTCATTGTGATTTTGATTTGCATTTCTCTGATGGCTAGTGATCCTGAGCTTTTTTTCATGTCTATTGGCCATTTGAATTTCTTACTTTGAAAAATACCTGTCAAAGCCCTTTGCCCATGCTTAGCTAGATTATTTGTTTTGTTGTTGTTGAGTTTCTTGAGCCCTTTATAGATTCTGGATATTAATCTTTTATCACTTGCATAGTTTGAAAATATTTTCTGCCATTCTGTTGGTTGCCTCTTCACTTTGCTGAATGTTTCTTTTGCAGTGCAGAAGCTTCTCAGCTTGCTCTAATCCCATTTGTCAGTTTTGGCTTTGATTGTATATGCTTCTTGAGTATTTTCCAAGAAGTCTTTACCTATGCCAATGTCTTGCAGAGTTTCCTCAAAGTTCCCTAGTAATAGATTCAGGTCCTTGATCTATTTTTGGTGGATTTTGTGTAATGTGTATGGAGGGGTCTTGTTTCATTCTTCTGCATGCAGAGATCCATTTTTTCCAGCACCATTTGTTGAAGAGACTGTCCTTGCTTCAGTTACTGATTTTAGCTCCTTTGTCAAAGAAAAGTTGGTTGTAGATGTGTGGATTGATTTATAGAGCTTTTATTCTGTTCCATCTGTCTATCCATCTGTTTTTGTGCCAGTATTGGGCTGTTGTGATTATAACTGCCTTGTCGTATGTTTTGAAATCTGGTATTGTGATGCCCTAGCTTTATTTTTGCTGTATAGATTGTGTTAGCTATTCAAGTTGTTTCGTGTTTCCATATGAATTTTGGAATTTTTGTCTAGATCTGAGAAGAATATTGTTGGTGTTTTGATTAGGATTTGCTTTTAATCTTTAAATTGCTTTTGGTAGTATGGACCTTTTGATGATATTAATTTCTTTTAATCCATGAATATGGAAGATTTTTCCATTTTTGTTTCTTCTCTTTTTTTAATGTCTTTTTAATTTTCATTGTAGAGATCTTTTATATCCTTTGTTACATTTATTCCAAAGCACTTAATTTTTTATAGCCCTTATGAATGAGGTTGATCTTAGAAGCTCTTTCTCAGCCATGGCATTGTCTATGTATACAAAGCCTATTGATTTTTGTGGGTTGATTTTATATCCTGCCACTTTACCAAATTATTTTATGAGTTCCAATAGTATTAGTGCAGTCTTTTGGATCCCTTGTATTTAGAATTGCCATCTGCAAATAGGGATATTTTGACTCCTCCTTTTGAATTTGTATCTGTTAGATTTCTTTTTCTTGCCTAATGGCTCTGGATAAAACTTCCAGGACCATATTGTACACCAGTGGTGAAAGTGGACAACCATGTCTGTTTTCCAGATCTTAGTGGGAATGCTTCCACCTTTTCCCCATTCAATGTGATACTTTCTGTGGGTTTATCATAAATTGCCTTGAGTTTTTATCATCAAATGATGTATTTTTTTCCTGTGCTTTCTCTGCATCTATTGAAATATTCATGTAATTTTTGTTCTTCAGTTTTTGTGATGTTTCACAATTATTGATGTGCAAATGTTGAACCATCTCTGCATGCCAGAGATAAACTTCTTAATCAATATTTCATTAGTGCCTTTTATTTAACACATACTGAGAGTGAATAAGGAAGAGGTATAAACAGTTTAATCTAATTTAGTGGGATGGATCCTTTTTTTGAAATGAAAGAGTGACATAGTTCCTATATCAAGTCATTATCTTTTAATCGCATTTCTAAAATGCTATGAAGTAACCTCATATAAGGAAAATAAGTGTTGGATAATAGGAGCAATGATAATTAGCTACTACATTGAGGAGCACAGATTAGAGTTGTTACATGGCTTTATTACGGAGAGATCCCAAAAAGCACCAGCTTCCTCTGGAAAGGGTTTTGAGAAGAGATGGGATTTGAGTTGGGCCTTGATTAGATGCATAGGAAGGAGCCCAAGGGCTTTCAAGAGGAGAAGGCACAGTATCAGGAATGAGCCCAGAGGGCTTGTGGAATAGGAAGCAGATCTGGTACTACCTGTTGAGAAATAGTAGGAGTAAAGTTGGCTGAGGTTGGTTAGACTGAAAAAAACATGAATATGGAGACAGAGACTAGGGAAAGTTCTTGAATATGTAAATCATTATATTAGGAACTCAGCAGTACCTAGACACTAGATGGATGTGTGTTCCTTTTGTGGTGTTGTGTTGTGTGTGTGTGTGTGTGGCCAAATCCTTTTTTTCTTTTTTAAAATATTGATTAATATAGAGAGTATAGATCTCATGTATTTCATAGATATAATTCTAAGAAGGTAATAATACTTCCCTCCCTCCCTAAATCCTCCCTCTTTCTTTCCTTTTTTTTTCTTTTAATTTTTTCCATAACATACTTTTAATTTACTTTCTGGTCACAACCTTAACACACCACTAACCATAATGTACAACAAGCAAAAAGTAAAAGTAAAAACATGCATCTCATTTCAGAGTGCCTATTTGAAGTCACAGCTGCTCCACTTCCAATCCACTTCCATGCTAATGTATCTGGGAGGCAGTGGATGATGGTTTTAAGCACTTGTCTTCCTATGACCCATGTGGCTAACCACGATGGAGTTCCTAGCCCTTGGCTTCTACTTGACCCAGTCCTGACTGTTGCGGTCGTTTGAGTAGAGAGCTAATGGATGAAAAATCTTTTTCTCGGTCTCCCCCTCTCTCTTATTGTCACTCTGCCTTTGAACAGATTTAAAGATTAGAACATTTGATTAATGCTAGCAGGGAGTAATGTACCAATATTATTGTAATACTGGGTTGTAGGTTTCTTAAATCATATTCTTTTGAACATAGAACAAATATAATTGAATGTGGAGACGTTCTGAGGATACCTGTTCCGATGGTTTAGTTTTGCCTCATTCTGAATCTTTTCCCTCTCACCACATCGCAGAATTTGGAGGAAATGAAGTTGATCAGTTGAGAACCGATTCTCTGTTATCCAAGAAAATCTCCATCTCTCAGAGGTGTCATTTCAAGCAATCATGCACTTCTAAGGCGGTACTTAAGGACAGACATCAATTTTGTGTGTGTGTTAGTAAATGCTTACCACAGTCACTGCACTCATATTTTGCTTTGTTTTTGCTATAATACTGTGTACATTGGTGCTAAATTTCTGGATTAAAGGATGAAGAAGCTAAAGCTGTTTTACAACTTGCACAAGATCATACCAATGATACATGAACAAGCAGCTTTTAACCTCCCAGACAACATGGCATGCGGTTGTCCAATACTTAAGAGTTTCCAGAAACTGAAAATCCAGAAAGATTATATGCAAGTCAATGTTCAGAGAACTCCAAGTCCAAGTTTAAACTATAATTACTTGAAGTGTTCCAAGTAAGAGAGGTTGGTAGGGCCAAGAAGTTTTTGGAATAATTTGGAACAGAGAAATTTGATAGAAATTAGACCTTGACCTCTTTTAGAATGAAAATCTGCAAATTTTTTGCCAAATGCAATAAGAAAAGTTATCTCAGGTAACTGCCAGACAAACCATAAATCATCAGGGAGTCCTAACTACATAGAAATGAAAGGGCCTCTTAGTACAACCACCCATTCAAATTCCTGAAGTCCCTTCCAAACATATGTAGCTATGGTTCAGAAATTTCAAAGTTCCAGATCATGACTGAAATCAACACCTGCTGTGGCCACTGTGCTTTGCCTCAGGAACTACCACCAACAGTCCTAGCAGAACTCATTGTTCTCATTGCAAGTGGATTCCTGGCCCCAGGCCTTCAGTAATTTCATGGATTTCCTACATATGACATCATGTGTAATGCAAAAAATAAGCATAATTTTATCCTTTATGTAACACTGAATCACATAAATGTAGGTTACTACTACTGAAACTTGGTGAACTCCATAAATTGTCCTCTCATTTAAACATTTTGCAAATTATTGCATTTGGAGACCTAGACACTAAAAGCATTGTCCTCCAGGTTTGTAAGTTTGCACAGCAAGATGTATGGTTAATTAAAACCATTTGATACAATGTTCTGATTTAGAAATAACAAACTGAAGTTGGAGGAATGAAGCTAGTTAGTTGCCCAATTCTCTTTATTCCTGAATCTTTCTCTTTTATATCAGAGGATTTACATTAATGTTCAACGGAGATAATTTTTGCAAGATATTGGCCTTGGTTTATGAAACAAAGATGAGATGAGCCCATGGCAGACATGGGGAATGTATCCTAAGGATTTGTAAAGTGGAAAATTTAAGTTAGCCTTTAGGAGGTGAGCTATGAGATCAGTACACTTTTTCTCTAATCAAGAAGAGAAAGGCAAAGTCACCTGAGTGAAAAAGAAGGGATCTCAGGGCTTTATATGCTGACTGTAATCTAATTAATCAAGCAAGTTATTTTATGATCATTTATAAAGAAAATTATGTCACTCAAAAACATAAAGATAGTTATCTATAAAACATAGATGTATCTTAGGTTAAAACTGGCATCTGTAAGACATAGGGTATCATAGGCAAAATTTGGCAATGCATACCCAAGCCTTGTCCTTGAAAGGGTAAATTTAGCTGGAAGGTGTACATTTTCCCATTTCTTTGTCCCAACCATGAAAGACGACTATTGACAATACTGAAAACAGACTTTGGAAACCATCTCAGTGTGTGAACTGTCCTGTGATGATTTGGCTTAATAAGTCGTATTAGAGTGGGCCATATCTCTGTGGAATGGATGTTTTTGTACCGCTACTCCTGAGAAAAGATTGGTGTTAAGATAGGGACTCATGCCTTGAGAAATTGGGCCTTATGCTAGGATGGCTGACACCATTTCTTCCCTCTGGAAAGTAGGAGAAAATTTGGCTTCAGCTCCACTACTCTGAAGGCTCCACAGCAGATCTGGAATTGAGGGGGTAAAATGCTCCAGGTCAGTTAGGGACAAGCTGTGAGCCAGAACAATAATTGACCTGGTGAGATGTGCTAGGGCATTATGAGGTCACACAATAGTTTGAAATCTCCTCCATTATCCCTGAGCTTCAGTCAAGGTGCGCAGACTTTACTGGTGTGTGCCTGAGTTGCCTCGGGAAGAATAATAACAAAGTCTGAACCTATGTATGGAGACAACCATGGCAAGGAAGACCAGGGTCCCCTCCCTAGTGGCCAGGGTCTGGGGTTATAGTGTCTGTCCCTGCAGAGAGAGCTGCCCTTGGAGGTGGATTGCCCAGTCATCCTGGAGAGTGCAGGTGTGATGTAAGGCAGCTGCCTCAACTCCATGCTATCTCCTCCTTGAAAATGTCCCTGTACTTGTAACCCCAAATCCACATTATTTTCCTCTTATCATGCTGTTTTACCTTCTTTAATAATTTTTGGGTTTCCAAATTATACGTTTTTGTTTTTGTTGTGGATTTTGCCTTTGTTTTCCTGAGATGTTGCATCTATTTCACTCACTATATGTTATTTCAGACACTAGCAAAGAAGTTGGTGCCTAATATGCATGCTGGTGCAAATATTTGTTTGATGAATGAATGGATGGACGTGGCTACAGATTAAGTAATCTATTCTGATTAAATGCTGGACTTGTTCTTTTCTGCTTCTGTGCTTATCTTTTTGTTTTGTTTTTGTAAATTTGGGAAGGAGGGTATAACATATATACAAGAAAGTTCACAAATACTAATTTTGATACTTAAGCTAGCCCGTGCTAAATGGAGACCAATTTAAAGAGATGCAGAATATTATGATAAACTGCATTAGTTCTTTGTCGTTACACCTGTAACTCAGCAATCTATCTTTCTATATTAAAGAATACTTCAAATGTTCTCTGAGAAATCATATTAAAAGATAAGCCTTTATTTTTGGTGAAAATAATTGAAATCCATACATCCTGTCTTCATAGTACTTATTTTCCATGAACTCTCTGAAGTACCCGCATATCTGTGTTTGCTAATTTAATGTGAGTCTCCTTCCTCTTCCCTCTCAGAAGAGAAATTGTATTCTGCAGCTTAAACGTTTCATGTTTCCAAAACTGGGAACTGACTCTGGACTTTGGTCAATTCATCAAAGTGACAGATTCAACCTCAGATGTGAGAAGAGCCATCAGCCTGCTTTGGCTATGTACTCTTACACAACTCACAACTCACTTTGAATTGATTTCTTATTTTAAACTTCTATAGCAAAAGATATTAATCACAATTAAATAGTGCAACTGTGAAATATATATAATTCACATATATTAAATATTTTAACATATACTTAATAGAAACTCATAATCAATAGGGCTGCAATCTCTCTTCTCTGAAAATTGTTTTTTAGAAGGGTTGGAGAAAATAAATGATGTAATTATTCAATCTGAAAGTTTCATATACAGTAATAACCACTAAGTACTTTCATATTCATATTTCCATTACCTTCTTTGTCCTCCAAATCTTTTAATAATTATTGATGGTAATTCAATGAGGTATCTTCATTATGGAAACTATAACAGTAATACCCTTACCCCTCATTTTTTTATATTTGCAGTTTTGGGGAATTTTTTTTCTTATTCTGTCATCCACAAAAATCAGGGTTGATGCACTGATAGGAATCAGCTACACAGAACAGAAATGAAAAACTAAAAGCTGATAAAATACAGGAATTTTCACATTGTAATGAGAAAGTATTTTAGGACCTTAAGATGTTATACATCATAAGAGACACCAAAAGTCAGTTGAAGTCAAAGCACTGCCTTTCATCCATAGATAATTAAAATGACCCCATGTTTCAAGACGTAAGTCAAGGATTTCCAGGAGTACAGTAATCTTTAACGGCTAACCTTCAGGAAATTTTCTTCACAACCTGGGATAGGTGCTGAAAAGAAGCTTATGGACCAAGAAGAGAATTTAATGGGCTCTTAACCCCTTTCAATTGAGGTACAAGATGTGGGATTAGGAAATGGAGCAACTATTTAAGTCTCTTCATTCTATTTTTCACTCAGCGCAGAGTCCAGCTAGCAGAGTGGCGTCACTTGAAATTGTATGTGCATCTTCATTCTTTAGAGTACTAAACTCCCCCATTTATGAGAGTCTTACATAGGTATCTCTAGACAACAGAAAATCTCGATTTTCTTTCTACCTGTAAATGAGTGTATTATAGTAATATCAAAAAGAGTGGCTTTTAATGTTATAATGGTGTCAGAATATAGTACAGAAATAACATTTCTGCTGGACTGTGAGTGTGTATTATAATTAGTAAGCCAACTTTAAATTGTAAAAGGGCTAATTTCTTGACCTTGACTATGTTTAATTGTTACTAATGTGTGTTATGCTAATTAAATATGCCTCCTCAATAATTATATGAAGAAGCCGCAAAGCTTTTAAGACTCCTGCTAATCCAGCACCCTCTGGTTGCCTGTTTCTAATTTGTTCATTTTAATGTACCAATTATGTGATTTAGAGCAAATAAAAATGTTGTGAAAAATATCTCTTCTGAGACTCTGACCCCCAACTGTTTAGAATCAGATAGAATGATCTCTTGTTCTAGCTCAATTACTCAACTTCTAGAGTAGATTAAAGGATTAAAAGCCTTGTTTATTTAATTGTGAATAAGCAGATAAATCTGGAGGTCTCATGATCCTCATTCTGAATTCTCACGCACTGAGTACTGCTGTCCTGAACAAGTCCAGAGAGGAATAACATCAGATAAATGCATAATGAACTACTATATCAGTTTTATTGAAAACTCCATAGCAAATCATGGACTACTAAAGCTGGAAGAAGAGACTGCTTACAGAAAGCACTGTTGAGTCCATAAATATCACAGCACAGTTAAGAGGAACATACTTTTCTGTATATTTTTACTAATAATTTGGCCATAGTATAAATATGTGTAAGATTTATACTATGGCCATTTTCTCTGTGTTAAAACAACAATTGGTTTTCCCTCAATCATATTCTTTTTTTCCAAATTATTAGTTTATAGATTTCTATCAGCAATTTATTTATCTGCATACCTTATTGAAAAGGTCTGCATAGCTTTGTAAGCCAAAGGGTCTCTGACACAATTATTCAGTTATATCTGTCTCAATCCATTTGTGCTGCTACAACAAATACTTTAAGACTAGTTAGTTCATGAAGAACACAAATGTATTCCTCACAGGTCTGGAGTTTGGAAGTCAAAGATCAAGAACCTGAAATTGGCTTGATATGGACTTTTTATTGCATCTACACAGGGCAAAAGACAGAAGGGCAAGCTAGCAAACTACTATCGGAAAGGCGCCTGATTCCTTGTACATAAGAACTTTAATCCCACCAACAAGGGAGGAGTTCTCATGGCCTCATCTCTTAAAGGTGGCGTATCTTAATACTAGCACTTCGGCAACACCTGAATTTTGGAGGGGACACATTCAAGCCATATCCTTGACCTTGTAGCGTGAAGGTGGTCAGAGAGAATTCACAAATGATTGAGCATGGCTTTCTTCCAATAAAATGTTAGTTTCCCAAACAAATGTTGGGCTGAAGTTAGCCCCCAAGATTACTGTTTTCCTATTCCAAAATTATCTTATTCTTTCTATAAATTCTTGAACACATATTTTATAAGCTTTTAAAAAACTCATTTATTTAGTTTCATTTTGTTTGAAAGGTTGAGAAACACAAAGAGAAAGAAATCTTCCCTCCTCTGTTTCACATTCCAAATGCCTGCAATAGCCAGGGAACGACCAGGCTGAAGCCAGAAGCACTGGATCCAGTTCAGGTCTCCACCACACATAGCAGATACCCAAGTTCTTGGGCCATTATCTGATGCCTGCAAGGCTGCACATTACCATGACACTGGAATCAGAAGTGGAGTTGAAACCCAAATCCAGGAACTCTAATTTGGATATGGGTGCCTCAAGTGGTGTTTTAACCACAACACCAAACACCCACCTATTGCTGTGGATTCGTTCTGAGAGGAGGAGTGCGGTGGGGGCAAGAGTCGAGGAGTCACCACACAGACAACGGGAATTGGGTGAAAGCAGGCCGGAGGCCAGCAGCCTGCAGACTTGTTTATTTCAGTTGGTACAGCAGCTTATATAGCCGAGGCAGCCAATCCGGTCAAAGGGGCAGTTTATGCCCTAACCAATCACAGCCTGTTGCTAGGCAGGCTCCGTTGCCAGGTGGTTTCTGAGGTGGTTTCCAAAGCCATTCCTGAGTAACTGACACTTGCTTGCCAGCTGCCATCTTGGCATGGCCTTCTCATTCCACCACACCTACCCCTTGAATACAATTATAAATTTTGGGTTTTTTTTTTTTTTACTTTCCTGTCTTTAATATTGAAAGCATATAGAGACATTTTCCCTGGGAATGCAACATTGAAAACCTCTCATAAACTTTAACATACAATATTCTCACTACTTCCATACTCTTAGGTATTACAAAAATTTTTTTAAATAAATATACACATTCTATATTGGTGTAATTAATGCTATTATACACATGTTACATTAGTTTTATCCGTATTACGTAATTAACATTTATGTCCTTGTGTTAAGAATTATTTAAGAAAGTTGTCTACTTCACTTATTGAAAAAAGTATTTATTTAATTTAGTTGAAAGGCAGAAGGCAGAGGGTAAATTTCCCAACCTCTGGTTCACTCCCCAAATGCCTGCAACTGCTGGGGCTACACTAGGTTTAAGCTCTGAGTTGTAAACTAATCTTGGTCTCCCACATGGGTAGTAGGAACCCAGGTATTTCAACCATCACCTGCTGCCTAACAGTGTGTGCTTTAGCAGGAGGCTAGAATCTAAAGCAAGAATCAGAACTCCAGGGCCGGCGCTGTGGTGCAGCGGGTTAACGCTATGGCCTGAAGAGCCGGCATCCCATATGGGTGCTGGTTCTAGTTCCAGCTGCTCCTCTTCCAATCCAGCTCTCTGCTAAGGCCTGGAAAAGTAGAATAAGATGTCCCAAGTCCTTGGGCTGTTGCAGCCGTGTGGAAAACCCAGAAGATCCTGGCTCCTGGCTTTAGATCAGCATGGCTCTGGCTGTTGCAGCCAATTGGGGAATGAACCATCGGATGGAAGACCTCTCTCTCTCTTTCTTTCTCTCTCTCTCTCTCTGCCTCTCCTCTGTCTGTGTAACTCTTTCAAATAAATAAATATATCTTTAAAAAATAAATAAAAAAGAATCAGAACTCAAATCCAGGCAATTTGGTACAGGATGCAAGTGTCCCAAATGGCATGTTATCTGCTATAACAATCCCCTAACCCAGTTTGATACTTAAATGACAGAAAATGAAGAAAGGCTTTGAAATTAGATACATGAATAAGAACAAAGGAACACAATTAAGTGGCATTTAGTAATGGTAATTGTTACTCAATGTAGGTACAATGACAGTGTAGGTACGATGATGATTAGTTTAACTTGTCTTGTGCTGCTAGGAATAGAGCTATGTAGACACATGGTAACCAGAAAAATCACAGCATATGAGGGAACTTCAAAAATTTAGCAGAAGAATTAAGAGATAATGTGGGGCATGCATTTGGCCTAGTGTTGAATATGCCTATGTACCACATGCAATGCTTAGGTTCAATATCTTGCTACACTCCTGATGCCAGCTTCTGCTAATGCAGACCCTGGAAAGAAATGGTGATGGCCCAAATGATCGACTTTATCCCACCCATGTGGGAGATCTGGACTGAATCCTTGCTCCTGGCTTTGTCCTCCACCTACCCCAGGCCCATTGTAGGTATTTGAAGAGTGAACCAACAGATCAGAAATTCCCTCTTTCTCTCTCTCTTTTCACACACACAAACACACACACACACACACAAACACACACATTTCTCTGCCTATCAAATAAACTAGTAAATATTTTTTAAAAATAATGAATCTTTTCCATGGATGTTTTGAAGATCCCTCATAGAAGTTATTAACTACAATTAGAAAATCAGGCAATGATTTTAGGCCAGAAAGAATGGCTTACATTAAAAAGTTGAAAGAATATGAAAGAAAATAATTGTATACAAATGGGAAACAGAATTATAACACAATCCTGTAAAATTTGGTATATGGCCAAGTTACATTTAATTTTACTTTTATCTTATATTATTGACAGAGAATGTCTCCATAATGGTTGCATTTTGGTTTTCTCAAGTGTTCATTAAGTGTTGGGTAAGAAATGCAGAATCTCTGTAGAACACAGATTTATTTATTAATTTTTTGTGTGTTTCTGATCTTTCCAGAACTACAAAATATAGTTTTCTTTCATCAGTGTTGTTTTCCTTTCAACTTCTCCAGTTCTTCTAGCAACTGCATATTTTGGTTATGTTATATATTCTGTTTTTGGTTATTTGATGCAAGGGGTACAGATTTTCATATTTTATTTGAGAATTGTGTCTTGTGTCAATAATGGATAGAACCCCTATTGCTTCATTTAATACATTTGACATTGAATTTACTTTGTTTGGCATTAACTTGCCATCCCTATTTCCATTTGTTTAAGTAAGTATTGGTATTATTGCCCATGTTTTGCTCTTAACTCTCGAGAATACTTTTTGTAAATGACATGAAATTTGACTTTAATTATAGATGGTACAGTTTTTATAATCCTTTATTTTGGAAGAGAATGAAGAAAATGTTGACATGAATTTTTCACTATTAAATTTATTGGCCATTTTAACAAGAATCTGAGAAGAAGATAGACACTGCACTCATGTAATCATATTACCTTGCAGTTAACTGACAATCTAATTTTCTACCATAAATCATGTAGGTTTTATAATTTGAATCCATTGTAACTCCTGAGTGACATTTTTGATGCAAAAAAAAAAAAAAACCTCATCATTAAACTAACGCACAAACCTCAGTAAGATTTACAGACAGAATCCTAATGGCTAGCTTTCAATGAATCAGTTTGATCACTTAATGTTTCTTTAGCATCTTGTTTGGCTATATTACCAATACACAGGGTTAGGCTATGTAAACATGAACCCCTGAGTATGAACCCCAAAAAGCTCGAAAATGCTGGCCTCCTTCTCCCAAGAGCATGTGATGGAAGGAGAGAAAATCAGTTGGTGAGAGACCAAATGATTTTCTTGATGATATACTTTAAAAACATAAATTATCAAGATCCCAGAAGGCACAAGTGTGGAAGACAGAAAGTAAGTCTAGTCATTTTCTCATTCAAATCAAACTGAAAAGAAACTGCTGTCTTCCTCCCTTCCATGATACCTATTTTCACTTCTTCAATTACTTCTATAACAACAATCCAGACTCAGCCACCCTCTAGGGACTGTTCTTATTGGAAATTCACAGAGCAGTCCCTAAGAAGGTTAGCTGTTATAAGCTTTATGGATAAGAACTGAGGTGGTTTCTGGTTGTAAACTCTATAGCCACATCATCGATTTAGCAGCTCCATTCTCAAATTCTATAGCAGCTGAATTATGGGACTGAAGTTGTGCTGCCTCTGCCAAACAATATTCCTCTAACCTTTCTGAACATGAAGATGTCTAACTCCCACATTAAAATCTCAAGAGACTGCATTTTTTTCCTACGCATATACCTACTTCTTACAGAAACTCAAAAGATAAGGGGTGAGTGGAGTGAGCAGAAAGGGAGTAATTCATAGCTAAAGCCACAATTCAAAACTGAGAATATTTGAAGGTTGTAGATTTACTAGGTTCTTTTATGACTTTCTGCTATCGGGCTGTTTCCATCATAAAAAAAAAAGCTCCCAGATGCATAAACTGAATGTCACTAAGGCACAATATCTCAAGGTACTATAGTACTGAAGGACTAAGGAATTCCTGAAGAGATAGGCTTTCAAGAAAGGAACTACAGAATTGCGTTAGGCGAAGCAGGAAGCCATAAAGCCTTGTTTTCCTGTTTGGAAATGTCATGACAGTGAACTTTTCCTCCTTTAAAATAGGAAAGCATGAAGAAGCAAATTTCCAGACACTAACACTACAACCTTATTATTGCCATCGTTCTCTCTCACAGTCATTCTTGGGGTCTAAAGGAAAGATGATCCACAAGTCCAATAGATGTTGTATATAAATAGTCAGCAATAGCAGTGTCAAATTTTTTTGTCAGGCAATTAAACTTTATTCCAAGCTAATTCAATTTTCCTGCTGTTTTATTAAGTCCCATGGAAAAAAAAAAGAAAAAGAAAGATGTTCTCTGTGGTAAATCATGAGTTTCACAACGCATTTCTTAATACAAGTTCCTTGTTCTTGTATTTTGATATATTCAATATCCAGCAATGAATTTCTGGGGTCATAAATCTACAGTGATAAAATTAATCCTATTGCTGAAGACAAATAAATATTTTATTGCAGTTTTATGAGCTTTTGTTCCCTCTTCACTTGCAAGTAGATGTTGTTTAGTGGTACAAAGACATTTTGCTTCCCTAAAATGTATTAAAAACAATACAGCAGTAATAGAATTCATATCTACAAAATTGTTGTGCACCCTTAAGACTGAAAATTCAAACTCATCTCCCTCCAAAAACTTATACAAAATGACAACAGAAATATCCAGTCATTTCAGTCAACTCAATTCATAACCTAAAATTTTTGTATTTCATTGTGGACACTAATTTTATCATATAACAATTCTTTGGTTTATTGTTAATTTTATTTATTTTATTTTTGGTATTAGTAAAAATTTTGAGTGGCAGGAGAGAATAAATACTAAATACTCACCAAAATATAATTCTCTTTATTCTCAAGAGTACACAAACCTTGGAGTTCACAATTAAAATTTTATATAGAAAATTCGATGAAAAGAGGACTTACCACGGCTGGGAGAGAGAAACCCTCAGGGACAAAGTGGCCTTCTGACATTTATGGCAGCTGTAATTTGGGTCACCTACCTGCACAAAGCCTTTTGTAAAAATATAGAGATTTGGGATAGAAAAATCAAGTAGATGATACCTTCCCACGTAAAAAGGAGAAGATTGAGCATTATAGAAGAAAGATTACTTATCTTGGCAATGTTTCATCCCCAAAATCAGAGCAGAACTAGGTAATCTGAGCAACAGTGCTCTGCTTAGTACATTTTTTATTATTCTAATTCATTAATTGTTGAACATTGTACCAATCTTCTGTTAGTTTAGATAAGGCAAAAGTCCACAGGAGTGTTGTGGGGACCCATGGATAGGCTTGCCATGGGACCCCCCATGCTGGGCTTGGCTTATAGCAGTAATGCGGATGTAGCAGCTGATTGAACTTTCCATCTAGCTGAGGATTGTGGTAAACAACAAGATGGCGCTGATGCCCTGCCTGCTGCATGACTCCACAGCTGAGCATGATCAAGTGCCGGATTGGAGAACTCTGTGCATGGACAGTGATTGATTGACTGTGAATTCGGTATATAAGCAGACTGTGGGAGAAGGAGCAGGGCACGCCAGCTTTCCCCCTTAAGGAACGTGCGCGCCATCTCCCCCTTCTTCTGGTCCCCCACTCTTTTTCCTACTCCTTCTAAATAAAAGTCTTTTGAAGACCGATTAACTGCGAGCAGTGTCGTTCCTTTTGCGGCCGAAGGAGCGACAAGTGTTATCAATAACCTGCCAAATGTGCATCTCGGCCTTAGGTCACTTCCACAAGACTCCTGCTCAAAATGCTTCTTACTGTTCTCAGGGTGAAAACCCATACACACCAGACATGTTCACTTGTTCCACTAGTCTCCATTTTCCCCAGGCCCAAATTCCATGGCTTGAGAAGCAACTTAGATATGGGATTATTTGAAAACCCCTTAATAATGCATAGATACCAACTTCATTCACAGCCCAGAAAATTGTAAAGAAGACCAAATGCTTTACAGAGCATCACACAAGGCTGGCACCACGGCTCACTAGGCTAATCCTCCGCCTGCAGCGCTGGCACTCCGGGTTATAGTCCCGGTTGGGGTGCCAGTTCTGTCCCGGTTGCTCCTCCTCCAGTCCAGCTCTCTGCTGTGGCCCTAGAGGGCAGCAGAGGATGGCCCAAGTGCTTGGGCCCTGCACCTGCATTGGAGACTAGGAGGAAACACCTGGCTCCTGGCTTTCAATCGGCGCAGTTCCGGCCATAGCAGCCATTTGGGAGGGTGAACCAACGCAAGGAAGACCTTTCTCTCTGACTCTCTCTCTCTCACTGTCTAACTCTGCCTGTCAAGAAAAAAACCATCACACAAATGAGAGATATGAGTATAATTGGTGTGGGATAAATAGGCAGGTAGTTAGGTCTCCAGAGCTAGATAGGCAAGCTGGTAGTTGAGTTTGCAGAGTTGGAAGTCACAGTCACTAGCCTGACCATGCCCTGCTGCCAATCAAAAACATCTACCTTCAAGTAATGCACCTGTTACATTCAGAACCTGCATGCTGAGGAGATAAAAGGAGTGGAAGATGGGAGAGTGGTCTCTTTACATCTTGGTCCTCAACTGGACGTGCCATGACCATCTATTCAAACTTGAAGGGTGTGTTCCATTCTCTTGCTTCCTTACTTACACATAGACCTCCCTATCACAGGTACCATTTTTTGTTTCCCTTTCCTCCCAAGTTTGGGAACAACTCTTTGGCCCACTCATGTTGCATAGTTCTCTGTGTAGGGTGGCACATATTCATGCATGAATGTGTATTTGTTCCCTTATAGCCAAATAAACTGTTCTTGTTTGCATACAATACTAGTCTCCACTTAGTACTTCTGCCTCTTGTGGGGACAAGAGTATCATTTAAAAATTAGTAGGTTCATTCATTGCTGAAATCAAACCATGAATAGAGGAAAAAAGGAACTCATTCATAGTCAAGAAAAAAAATACCAGAGAACTGATCAATCCTTCCTATCTAAAACACACAAGAAAAGGAGAAGGAAAAGAGACAGAGGGAGAGAAAAAGAGAGAGAAACAGGAAGGGAATGTGAGTAGAGAAAGGTTTTCGAGCCATTTGGTGTGAGACAAAAAAGGAAAATGATCTTTGAATGTGGAAAACAAGATGAACCCTATAGTGAAATAAGCTGAAGGACTGAGAAAATGTCTAGACTTTAATTCAGGGGATGGATGGGGAACCCAGGGAGAGACCAGGAAACTCCTTGAGTCAAAATGATGGAACCGAGAGTCTGAGGGAAGAAGGCAGTCAGTCTCTAGGAATGAGTATTGAAGAGGAGTTACTTAACAAAAGCCCCAATTACTAACAACAAGATACCAAGCTAACTCTATGAGTATATTCGCTAGTCTCTTTCTCAGTTAGGTGTGGCTATGTCACTGTTTTGAACAGTGAGATGTAAGGAAATTCTGTGTGTGAAAGTTCACAGTAGCAGTGTACCTTTTTCTGCTAAAATGTGATGTGATTCTTCGACTTTGAGGAGTTTTATTGGACAATGAAACTTATGTGCAAAGCCATAAATATCCCGACCTTGGCATCTTCTTCCAACACTGATATAAACTGAGATGACAACAGTCCGATTTGGGTCTCAGTCATTAGTGGACACAAGTCTTCACTTTTAGATACGTAGTTCATTCAGGTCTGACAGCAGTCTCTTTCTACGACCCTTTACTTGCCTCCTTGAGCACATGGCGAGGATGCTGTTACTCCAGCAACACAACATTGAGTATGGGAGATTCTATGTGGAAGTAGAACACCTGGAAAAAACAAAGAATGTTTTTATTATTGAAATTTTTGTCTTTCTAGAATCTATCTGAGACTGGAGTACAAACTTCCCCTGGAGTTAGAGTCCACAAATCTATTTGAGGATTTCCTAAAAGAGTCAGTCCATGAAAATGACACACTATGGCAGAATTCTTCTCTACCTCTCTTCTCTTTTTCTCTTTTTAAAGATTTGTTTACTTGGAAGAGTTACAAAGAAGGAGGGAGGCAAAGAGGGAGAAACAGAGAGGGATAAAAAGAGAGATCTTCCACCCACTGCCTCTCTCCCCAAATGGCCGCAATGGTTAGGGCTGGGTCAGGCTGAAGACAGCTTTGGAAATCCATCTGAGTTTCCCATGTGAATGGCAGGGGCCCAGGTACTTGTGCCACCATCTGCTGCTTTCCCAGTCACATTATCGGGGGAACTGAATTGGAAGTGGAGCAGTCAGGGCTTGAACTAGTGCTCATTTGGGATGCCAACACTGCAGGAGGCAGCTGCACCTGCTGCACCACAGCATGTGCCCCTCGCCTTTCCCTTACAATGGGAAAAGTATTCTCTGGAATATTTTGTTTATGCCTTAAGTCTTTCCTATGAAAGTCTTCATAAGGCTCATAGAAAATGTACATTATAGAAACTATATGCATGGATTTTTTAAAGAATTTAAGCCCAACTTACCTTTTAACTTCCTTTTGTAGACTTCTTGAAGTACTGATATTCCAGTAAGGATACACCAGTTTTTTCAAAACCGAAACGCAGAAATAACCCTCTCTAACCAGTTTTATTATTAAATCCCTCCCATGATTGAATGACCAAAGGAAAGATTGAATGACGACATTTTAAAAATAGCTGGAAATTTCAGGAGAAACTAATTGGTAAAGTTATAACAATATTATCCTAGCAGACCAGACTAGATTTGGTGACTCTCAAGCCTTCATCCTGGCTTTTGACCTAGTAAATTTCCTGATCTGAGGAAGGGATGAAGAAGAATTTTAGAAGGTTTCTCATTAATTTTAATGAATCTTTTTACAAAGCTCTCTTTTGTTCTTAATAAAAATAATTTATAATGAATTATCTGCTCCTTTTATGTAAAAACATTGCCCTTTTTGCTCTGGTGGTGTTAACCTTCAGATGCACTCCAAAATGTAGCAGGAAGGTTTCAGGAGGAGCTCCGATGCCCAGCACAAGCCTGTGCATGCAGAGTAAAATAGGCCATCGTAGAGACCGTTAGGGAGCTTTGGACTCTTCATATAGGAATGGAAACTCTGAAAAGAGAGTAGGGAAAACAGGTCTTATAAGTCACTATTTTAAAAGAAAACATATGAAAGGTAAATAATTCACTTCTTTCTTTTTCTTTGTTTTCTAAATTTGTATTGTGTTTTCAAAGAACAAAACAAGCCAACCAGACTTTCACTGGCAGCCAAACTCTCTCCACCCTACTCTTCCACGGTCTGCCTTCCCCAAAGCGGACAAAACTACATAATTTGGTGAATAATACCAGGTAGAAACTGGATAATATTTTTAAATGTTAACTGATGTTTCTATGTCCAGGTTTCCTACCACATTCAGTGATTGGATGATAGTAATTCTTTTCCATGTGTCTTATAGCCAGGAATTAATAGCCCTGTTATTTGCTTTTGCTGTTGAAAACTCACTGAAAAGACAATTTACTCAAAGCAAAGTCCCTTGCAATGTGAACAAATTGGTGGGTTTTGAGAAAGGCATTGTAAGTTCTAAGATCCAGAATTTATGGGTCTAACAAATTGTTAAAATCAGCAACCACAGACAGCATATGGGGGATTCAGAGTGGTAGAAAGAGAGTTGTTTTCCCACCATGGACCCAGGCGAGAGACAGAAGTATTTCCTGCACTGTATCATTGAGCTTGGAGAGGACTCGCAAATAGGGCCAGAAACTGAAATATTGGCGTGATCTCCGTTCTTATTTAACTTAATGCCTGTCACCTGCAAAAAGTATAGTTAAAATCTCAATGAAGGATGGGAATAAGAAAGTAGAAAGTATTTGTGTCTATACTCCCATCTGGAACTCTTGGAATAGACAGTCTCTTAATATGAAATGACCACAATAGATTATAAGTGGAAATAAAATAGTTTTTTTGAAATGTAGTCAGAGGTGGAATAATATTTAAGGATGCTATGGCACATTTATACAAAAGAACATTAGGTCACAAAGCTTCTGAAATAGTGATGCAAGCTCCTTGGGTACTCTTCTCAGTAAAACAATAATTGCTAACAATTATTTGCAACAACAACAACAACACAAATGATTATCTGAAACTTCTCCTAATGTCATACAGAAACTAGAGAAACAGTTACTCACAAAAATCTACTAAGTCATGATAGAGACAGCAAGAATAAGTGAGCTTTTAGCTATGATTTTCTCCCTCCCCTTCCACAGCTCAGCACAATGGAAGCTCTACTCCAAACAAGTGTGGACAAGATGACAGGGCTCTCTTTCACCCCAGCTCCCAGGCTAAGGTCACAGTGTTTCCCCAGGAGGGGAAGTCCTTCAGTATTTCTCACCTCAACCCTTCCTCCCAACCCAAGCTCCATGTTGCAGAAACGTTCTATGCCAGAGAACAGCAACAGAGGTGTTGGGGACCCCCTTTCTCCACCAAACTCTCACTTGTACAGAAACAATTCTACACCAGACATGGTAGGACAAGAATACCAGGACTAATCATACTTTCTCCACCTGTGTGTACTCCAGAGCTTCCACTCCTGGAGAATACGTGCAGAATATCAGAGGCTACCACCTTTGCCCAGTGCCTTACTCATAGAATAACAATATTAGGAGAGAAGCAGGCTGCTGTCCACACAGCCAACCCTGGAGCAGCAGCATCCATCCTCTGCCTGAGGGGGAGAAGAGGCCATAAATGAAGAATCCCCCAGTTCTCCCTACTA
Organism: Sylvilagus floridanus; assembly: GCA_949820135.1. NCBI lineage: Eukaryota > Metazoa > Chordata > Mammalia > Lagomorpha > Leporidae > Sylvilagus > Sylvilagus floridanus. The sequence goes on from OX463243.1 coordinate 15,948,599, forward strand.
AGACTTACTTTACGTGGATTACTGCGTGGGAAGTTCTTGCCTAAAAGCATGGTCAAAAAACAATGGAGATCTTGTGGTGAGCAATTTAGAGGGGCTTTGTAGCAGTAACAGAAAAGGCAAGACAACTTGTTCAGAAAAGGCAAGTTCAACAGAAATAAACAGGGGGAAAAACAGTTAAGAAAGGCCCTGTGGGAGTTGGAGGAAGCCTCAAAGTCTAAATCCAGTGACTTCCCCTGCAAACAGCCCTAAGTTATGTCCTTGAGTGTTGTGTAGAATATTACAGCCTTCATATACAAATTAGTGGAGTTTAACTTCTTGGGCTTATACCATTGAGGTCACATCTAAAAGGTTATAGAAACATGCAATTCAAAAATAAAGTTAGCATAAAAAGTTTTTAATCCATGCATAAATTCTCTCATAATGGCATGATACTGTTAGGTCTGTAACACATAGATGTATGGATGAGATCAAAGTGCTATTGGAGTACAGACGTGACACCAAATGATGATTTGAGTCCATAGGAATAAAGATAACAGAAATGCTCAATAGGAAAGTTGATATTACCAATTCTATAAATATGCATATGCTACCTTTTCTTCTCTCAGCTTCCTTAAAGACATAAAATTATGTAAAATTATTATTATAGCGATGTGTTTTGTTTGTACTGTATGTATGGCTATTAAGTTTCAAAACAAGGGAGGAAGAAATAGGGATATAAAAGAGTAGAATTTCCATATTACACAAAATTTAAGCTAGCATAAATTTGAAATAATTCTGAAAAATTAAAATGTATATTGTAAGCTTAGTACAAATACTAAAGAAAGCAATGTAATGAATTAAAATGTTATGCCAAAACTTCACTTAAAGAAAAATAAAGTGGTAATGATAAAACGGAATAACAAAAAAATCAGACATATATAAAATAAAAAATAAAATCAGATATAAATCCAGGACTATCAATAAAATCATTGTGAATAAATGGATCAAACCAATAAAATACAGAAATTCTCAGATTGAACAAAGAAAAAATGTCAACAGTATATATGCTTTAGAGTAAAAAACACAGATAGGTCAAAATTAAAAAGATAGAAAAACATATAGTATAAAAATAGAGCCTTAAGAGAGCTTGACTGGCTATGCTAATAACACACAAAATACACTACAAAATAATGAGTGTTATTAAAGACAAAGGATGCTTCAAAGGTGTAAGGAAGTTTAATCTGTCTAGAAGATATAATAATTGTAAGTGAATATGCCCCAGCAGTAAACACTTTATTATTCGTGAAGAAAAAACTGATAGTTATAAAGGTAAAAATAAATGATTCAAAATAATTGGTGAATTAAATATGCCTGAATACTTAGACAGAACATACACAAAGATTTTATGTCTTTAAAAAAAGTTCTGGAGGAGTGGCTCTCTGGCACAGAGGTTAAGATGCTGCTTGGGATGCCCATATTCCATTTCAGAGTGCTTGCGTTCAAGTCCCAGCTCTGTCCCTGATTCCAGCTGCATGCTACTGCAGACCCTGGGATGCAGAAGAGCTGGCACAAACAGGTGTGCCTGTCCCCCCATGGGAGCCCTCAGCTGAGTTCATGGCTCCTGGTCTGGTGTAGGCCAGCTTTGGCTAGTGTGAACATTTGTGGAACAGAACCAGCAGAAAGAAGTGTGCTGTTTCTCTCTCTCTCTCTCTGTCTCTTTGTGTCTTTCAGATAAATCAGAAAAATAATTTTTAAAAATCTGTGAAACCAAAAGGTGGTTCTTTGAAATCATCAACAAAATTGAAAAGTGTTTATCTAGATTGACCAAGAGAAAAAGCAAGACACAAATTTTTGATTACTAGAAGAGTAAATCACTTACAACCTACTGGAAATTTAAAAAAATGGTTAAAAAGTAGAAATATAATCAACAGTATACTAATACATTAAACAGTAGAACAAATGGACAGATTTCTAAACAGAGACCCAAGTTACTGGCTCAAGAAGAAACAGAAAATAAGACTAGGTACACAACAAGTAAAAAAAAAAATAGTGGCCCAAAGAACAAAGTTCCACAAAGAAAATCCCAGTCTAAATTGGTTTTATTGAAGAGTTTTGCCAAATGCGTAAAGAAAAACTATGTTACTTTCAAACTCTTAAAAAAATGAAAGAGGAGAGAATAATTCCTAATGCATTCTGATATTCCCATTTTACCCAGATGTCAAAATCAGGCTGGGAGATGCACGAAAAATTAACTGTAGACCAAAAATCTCTTTTGAATAAAGCCACAAAAATTATGTACAAAACAGTAACAAATAAAATCAAGGAGCAGATGAAAGTTATACAGAAGTACCAAGTGGAACTTCTCCCAGAGACCCAGGCAGCACCCAGATGAGTGATAGTGAGCTGTCAGTTTGACTGACATGTTAGCAGCATCCTGTGGTACACGAATAACATACTTCACAGATTCTGGGGACATCTCTCAGGGACGTTCAGTTGTCAGCCACATTACCCTGGTTATTTGTTTTCTCTCTCTCTCTTTTTTTTTTTTTTTTGGTGACTTAAATTTCTAAATTATTATTATATTTTTATCTTACCTTTTGTGTATGGTTTTTGCATCTATTTTATACCCTTAATATTGATATTGCATCCACAGATTACATCTTGGTGTCTGTCAACAGTTGACTAAGATTTGTTCAAATGTGGTTAAAATATGGATGCACACTGACTGTGCAGATCATCTCATTGCTTTCTGGTACTGTCCTGTGATAAAAGTCAGTTAGTTTCCTGGGTAATTCAACTCAACTGCTCAAAAACTATTTAGATGATAAATACAACTGTTCAGTCAGAAATCTAAGTCCAGAGGCCAGTGCTGTGGCGTAGTAGTAAAATCACTGCCTGTAGTGCCAGCATCCCATGTGGGTGCTGGTTCGAGTCCCAGCTGCTCCTCTTCCAATCCAGCTCTCTGCTATGGTCTGGGAAGCAATAGAAGATGGCTTAACTCTTGGGACCCTGTACCCGCATGGGAGACCCAGAAGAAGCTCCTGGCTCCTGCCTTAGGGTCAGCCCAGATCCAGCCATTGCAGCCATTTGGGCAGTGAACCAGCAGATGGAAGACCTCTTTCTCATTCCCACTGTCTCTGCTATTCTAACTCTGCCTTTCAAATTAATAAATAAATCTGGAAAAAAAGAAAGAAAGAAATCTAAGTACCTTTAGTAATTAGAAAATGAGAATCTTTTAGACAAAACTCAATACTCAGGACCCTCACATAGGAGATAATGTTTTCTAATTTTTAAATTTTTTTAAAATTTTTTTTATTTGAAACACACACACACACACACACACACAGAGAGAGAGAGAGAGAGAGAGAGAGAGAGAGATTCCATTCACTGATTTCCTCCCCCAAATGTCTGTAATAGCCAGGGCTGAGCCAGGCAAAATCCAAGAGTCCAGAACTCCCACATGGCTGCTATGGACTCAAGTACTTGAGTCATCATCTGGTGCTTCCCGCGGTGAAATATGTAGGAAGCTGGGTCAGAATTCGAATAGATGAGGCTATTTGGGATGCAGGTATCTTCAGGCAGAGACTTAACTGCTGCACCCCATTCTCATTTCTAGGCATGCTCTTTAGGCTCAAATCAAGCAGGTATCTGACTTAAGATCTATTTGAATATACCAATGCTACACGTTTCATCACATGGTTTCAGACCACTCTTACTTGGTGGTGCCAAACGATACTACACTGTTCAGTAAGCCCTCGGCACCATTGTGTCTGAGTAGCAGCATGTGATTGTTATCATATTTGTTTCGCAAAGAGCCTATGGCTCCTAACTACAAACAGGATTGATATGTGCCTTCAGGAAAGCCTCCAGTATCATTCATCGCATATTGTCCTACTGTTTCCCCCTTTCTAGAAAAAGAGATCTTAGGGTATTTAATTTAAGGGTGAGAAAAACAAAGCCCTGATGTGAATGCAACCACTTACACAACTGTACTTTTATCCCCAAAGCTTTTCATGTCTCACTTTTCATGGGGCAGACAGATAGGGAGGAGGCTACATGCTATGGTGCAGGAAACATCAGGAAAACTAGACAGAAGATGCTAAGGTTACAGAACACTTTGTTGAAAGATTTTGTGTTGTTTCATCTTCCTGCTCCAGGCTTACTTGCACGAACAGCACAGGGGAACATCAGATGACAGTACTCCAGTCCTCACATTGGCAACAGAGCGGCTGTGGAAGCCTGCACTGGAACTGAAGCTAAAACCCGTGCTATATTTTCAGCTAAACCCACACCCTGGTCTTGGTTTGAGCCTTGGCCTTTGGCTGGTAGGCAACAGCACACATCCTGCTCCTAGCGAGGTTCATACAGGCAAGTTGATTGAATTTGTGGCTAACAACCTCTGGGGAATTGGGCTTAACCTCTTTGGGCTTTGCCAAGACCCTCAAAATCTCAGTACCACACATGCAGCTTCGGCCATGTGGCCTTACATCTTTTTCAGGACTTCTTGTGCTCCTTGGCAAAATTTAAGTTCTGTAACTTGGGATCCACTTCGTTGAAGGATTATCTCTTGGTCGACATTCCTCAGTACCGTTTTTTAAGAGCCTGAGACAAGAAGAGGAAGGGTGTTGAGAGTTTCTTGATATTGAACAAGTGTGGTTCAAAGTAGACCCTCTTTGTAAAAAATACCAGTCTCGGGAATATGTAGAAGAAGAGTGTTGTCTTCTATCTCAGAGATCATTCTTGCACCTTAAATATTACTTAAAATCTTTGCGAAATAAAGGACTTATGAACTTAATTACCTTGATTAATTGCCTCACGAGGCCCATTTTGTTAGGGGATTGCATCTATTTTGAGGTTGCCATATTGCTGTATTTGAATTGGGTGACAATTCTGATAATAATTATTCAGATAAGTATTTGTGTTGTAGTGCTCAAAGAGTAATCTCCAGAGTCTTAACTGTATTTTCACATCTGCTCCATCAGAAAGATATAAAAAGTTAAAGTTCCATAAAAAATGGAAGAAATTCTAAAAGGTAAAGAACTCGAAGTCATTATGAGAAACTTAGAAATTTTTATATACAACCATACCAAGGATATCAAACACGGATGTAGATTGGGTCTGTCGTGTGTTCAGATGGTAACAGTTTTTCTTCAGCTAGAGCTGGTGAATAAGGGAAAAGGAGAGACTGAAACTAGACACCGAATGGAAGTGCACCCTCTCCCTGCTTTAAACAATACTGAGAATTCAAAAGTAAACCTAAGTACTTGCTCCTGGAGGATAAGACTGAACAACAACAACAGAAATATGAGGGCATTTCAAAAATTCATGAAAAATGGAGTTAGAAGATGAGTTAATTTGGTGGAAAAAAAATGTGAACTTCATGGACGCTCATAGCTTACTTACCATTTCCAGCAAGCTTGTTCTCACGCTTCACTTAAAGACCCTCGCTTCTTTCTGCAGTGAACCCAAAATAATTTATGCTATAAACTGACCAGCCTGAACTAGTCTCCTTCCCTGCAAAAGGCCCACTTAAGATTACACTTCTCAGACCCTAAAATCATACCAATATCCTGTACACCAAGTTTCCCCTCTGGATACTATTGTATCAAAACTGTATTTTCCCTTACTACGGAGAGTCTAATACACTTAGCTTTGCTAAATTAAGTGACTTCTCAGTTGGTCTTTTGGGGAATTGACAGTTGTCACATCCCTTAGATTTATACCCTATTGACCGTGAGTTTCTAATGATACGCATTTATACTGTATTCCTTTTTTATATCTCAAAGTACCAAAAAATAATAACCCCATTTATCAGGCAGTCAGAGAAACCTGTTGAACTAAAACATTGCTTTATATTTTTACCAAAAGCTAAGGTAAAAGAATGAAAATGTATTTCTAAGCTCTAAGGATTAAAAAATAGTTTCATTGTTTCTAATTAATGGGAAAATTACCTAAGATGGAATAACATGACTGAGGAAATAAATTTAGCCCAGAGGGGGAAAGGTTACTAATTTTTAAAAAGATATTTTAAACAGATCAAAAAATAAACAGAGAATATGTAGAAAGACTGTATAAAAACCACTCATGATACAATAAGTGATATGTTTCTTAGAAAGGCATAAAGATATCAAACAGCAATGCATTTATTCATTCAATGAATATTTTTAGTAACTACTCTACATGGAATTGATGTATGGCAATGGATAAAACAATCCTGTTTTCTAACTGCATGAGACATGAATTCCAGTGGTGAAAGGCATTTTTTCAAACAGAAAAATATATATAAATATGAAATTGCAGTTTGTGGAAAGTACTGTGAAGTAAGAGAAGGTGGTGAAAGAGTCTCATAGCAGACACTGGGAATTTTGTGGAAGGCCAGATATAAAACCAAGATAGAGCTATGCTGACAGCAACATTAGGCTAAATTTCCAAGCAAGTTGGGAATGTGCAATGTGCACTTTTCCTGGGAATTGAGGGGGGGAAATGAAAGCAAAAGTGACTTTTCAGTTGTCTTGGATAGTGGAAAATCACAGTTGTCTTGGATAGTAATGGTAAAGAGGTGTATTTCATCAATCTTGACTCCAATGATGCCTTAGGCTTGAGATGAAGAATTGAGACCATGTAAAGTTATTAACTGTATAATTTCTATTTCCATGCAACATTTCCAAAAAAGTTATTTTAAAAGAAAATTGAATGAGTATCTATTATAAAACACAAGTTATTGGTATAACAATGTAACTTATTAGTTTTATTACACATTAGTAGTAAATGTGCTTCCATTTGGTTACCTAGAATATCTAGGACACAACCAGTTCTGTATTAAGGAATTTATATATCATAAATCCTAAAGAATACAAATGGAATAAGATGCATTTCAACATGAAACACACTTGCATGCAAGTATGCACACCTGTATAATCACTTTATTTTTTAAAGTTTTTTTTAGCAAATTTTTGAGAGAGAAATACACAAGATAGTGGGGGCTTTATTTAGGGAAGAAAGAAGTGTGGAAACATAAGTTGGGTCCATATCAAGCAGAGAGCAGACCAGGAACCAGGTGGAACAAAGTGTGCAGTTAGGAGTAGCCACAGGTAGCGTAGCACGGGCAGGAAAGCTGTTCAGTCACTATAAACTAATTATTGCAGTTGGTCTTACATGCATACTGAATGCTTTGTTCCAAAGTTTAATTTTCAGAAGAGGAAACTATCACTCAAAGAAGCCAAATGTATGCAAGGGTTTTAAAGTCAGGTTTCTTTGGGTTCAGAATTCATGATTTCTTTTTATGCCCAATTGTCCTCCCAGAGTGATCCTGAGCTAATGTTTCTCAATAATTCCTAGATGTGTCTGGTTGGGATATGAAAAGTGGGGGAAACTGGTACCCAAATTATTATCCACTTTGGCTGAGGAAACAAGACATGAGCTTATACTATCACTTAAACAAAAATCAATAAATTTGAGAACACGTTGTATTGATTTTGAAAGCTTAAGGCAAAAATTACAATTTCATACAGTGACAAAACAGGAATTCAAAAATTTACAAAGGTGGTAAAGTTGATAGAATCTATAAAATTATAAATCTATAAATACTTTGATGCAAAAATTCTAAATTTGAGATTGACAGACCTCTTTGCCCTATGGGAAATGTGCCCTTTTGTGATATCTTCCTTATCTTACGAGTCTGTTCAATATTTTCACCAGTTATTGGTCACAGTCAAGGTCTCTTCTGAAAGCATTGATAACATGGAACCATATTCCTAGTAGTCCTTAACCTTGATTACTGCTGACAATTCCTGGCTACTCAGCCTCGTTCACTTGATGAGACTCTTGTAAATACATAAACACTTGCCTGAATAAAGTCTGAATTTATCATGACATTTTCACAAACGTCTGTAGCAGTGAATCATTCATCCTTTGTAGTCAGACTTCACAATTTCCCTACCTCTCTTTTCCCTTTTGAAGGTGGTATTGGGAACTCTTAGAAGGCCCTTTGATTCCGCTCATCCAGTATATCATAGACTAAATTCATTACACTGGGCTCTGTCATGCACACCATTCTTCACAAATCAAGAAATAAATTGGGGCCAGTGTTGTGTCATAGTGGTTAGAGCCACCACCTGTGATGCTGGAATCCCTTATGGGCACTGGTTCATGTTCTGGCTGCACCACTTGCAATCAAGCTCCCTGTTAATGGCCTGGGAGAGCAGTGGAAGATGACCCAAGGGCTTAGGCCCCTGCACCCATAAGGGAGTCCTGGAAGGAGCTCCTGACTCTTGGCTTCAGCCTGGCCCAGCCCCAGCCATTACAACCATCTTCTGAAGAATGAATCAGTGGATGAAAAACCTCTCTCTCTCTCTCTCTGACTCTCTCTCTCTCTCTGACTATGACTTTCAAATAAAAATTTAAAGAAAAGAAATACTATTTTTTGACAGGCAGAGTGGACAGTGAGAGAGAGAGACAGAGAGAAAGATCTTCCTTTTTGCCGTTGGGTCACCCTCCAATGGCCGCCGCGGCTGGTGCGCTGTGGCAGGCACAACGCGCTGATCTGATGGCAGGAGCCAGGTGCTTCTCCTGGTCTCCCATGGGGTGCAGGACTCAAGCACTTGGGCCATCCTCCACTGCACTCCCTGGCCACAGCAGAGAGCTGGCCTGGAAGAGGGGCAACCAGGACAGAATCCGGCACCCCGACCGGAACTAGAACCTGGTGTGCCTGCGCCGCAAGGTGGAGGATTAGCCTAGTGAGCTGCGGCGCCGGCAGAAAAGAAATACTTTTGAAACCTTTCCTATAAGCTACATCTCTGCTAGTAAACTTTATATATCTTATGCAATTCAACCTTCATTGCACCCTTACAATTTAGATGTCATTATCTTCAGTTTCCGTTGAATAATCAAAACCCAGACACAGTATCTTTCTTAAATTCTCTTGTTTAAGATTGAGCTGTGATTGCAGTCAGAGCTCTTGACTTTCAAGCCAGTGCCATTTTTAATTAAACTTGATGGTCTCTAAATCACCTATTAATCAGAAAGGGGTATTTAATCAAAAGTCCATTTCTATTTCAGCAGCTCCATTGAATATAGAATTAATATATTTTCCAGGTGGCAATTCTGTTACTCATCAGACACTATATAAATTCATTGTCAAATGGCTTTTTAACATTTTCTAAATATTCTTTCATGCTTGGTTCCAATAGCCCTTTTTGTTTTTATTTTCTATAATATGAAATCTATATCAGAGTCAAAACCTTGTACTTCCTCATTTATGGAACATTCTAGATTATTTTTCTTCATAAATAAGTTATACGTTATGTTTTTGTGGATCTGAAACCCAGCCAATAGCAGTATTTTGGCTGCAGGTGACTTATAAACTCCACAAATGGAATTTTCCATCTGTTTGATAATCGTGAAATTCTTGCAAAGACATTTAATCTGTTCAGGTCATTATAGATTTTTATGATCAATTCTAAAGTTTGTGTGCTCAAAGGATATCTCTAAAATCACCCTTCATTTTAATTTTTATAAAAATTTATATTGTTCCCAACTCTTTTTAAAAAAGATTGATTTATTTGAAATGCAGAGTGACAGAGGCAGAAACAGAGAGAGAGAGAGGCAGACAGACAGACAGAGATCTTCCATCAGCTGGTTCACTCTGTAAATGGCCACAGAAGCCTTGGCCCAGGGCAAAGCCGGGAGCCAGAAACTGCATTCTGGTCTCCCATGTGGGTGGCAGCGCCCCAAACACTAAAGTCACTACCTGCTGCCTTCCCAGGTACATTAGCAGGAAATTGGATCAGAAGTATAGCAGCCAGGACACATTGTGCCAGAATTCCAATTTGGGATGCCAGTGTCACAAGAGGCAGTTTAATCCACTGTGCTTCAACATTGGACTCTGAACTGTTCCTAGATCTTAATACAAGTTTGATTGATATAGTCTACTCCATCAATATAGATCCTGGCTATGGAGCACTTTGAATTAAGGTGTCTCATTCCTGCCTTGAATTTTTTCTGTAGTATAAAGTTACTTTCTACATCTACAAGGATCAACATCTCTTCCTTTATTTTAGCTTTCACTCTTTCATTCAACAGGAACTCATTAAATGCCAGCACTTTTACTGGTATTAGCAGTTGCTTGAATCATGCTGCTTCATGAAAGAAGTGTTGTCCTTGTCATGATGGGATTTATGCTCTTGTGGGTGTGGGAGGAGTGGAGAAAGAGACCAATCAAAAAAATGCAATGGATGAGTCTTTAACTTTTAAAAAATTTTCTAGAAAACACAGAAGACTCAATGATAGAATCAAGTGAAGTTTCTACATACAAGTGTGCACATGTGTGTATGTGTATGTGTGTATATGTGCAGATGTTGGAGGAAAATTGTACACATAGTGAAAAAATGGAGCGTTTTAAAGTGGGCTTTATTTTATTTATTTAAAAGGCAGAGTGACAGAGAGGGAGGGCGAGACACAGAGACACTGGGAGGTATTTGGTTCACTCACTAAACACCCACAACTGTCCGTGCTGGGCCATGCAGAAGTCAGGTGGCAGAAACTCTACCTTGTACATGGCAGGAACTCAAGCACTTGGGCCTTTATGTGCTGCCCCCCCAGGATGTGTAAATAGGAAACTAATGATTGAAAACAGAGGAGAGATTCAATCCCAGGGACTCTGATATGTGATGCAAGTATTGAAAGGAGCTAGTTAACCCACTGCACTGCAATCCTTCCCAAGGAACATTTTAAATATTTTTAACTTTCATTTTTAAAATAATTATTAAAAATTATTAACAATAATTTTTACAGTGGTGAGCATTTGGCACAGCCATTGAGTTGCCAGGGTTTTTCGTTTGTTTGTTTTTTAAAGATTTTATTTATTTATTTGAGAAAGAGAGTGACAGACAGTGAGAGGGAGAGCCAGAGAAAAGGGTCTTCCGTCTTCTGGTTCATGCCCTAAATGGCTTGAATTGCCAGAGCTGCGCCAATCCGAAGCTAGGGGCCGGGAGCCAGGAGATTCCTCCAGGTCTCCCAAGTGGGCACAGGGGCCCAAACACCTGGGCCATCTTCTGCTGCCTTCCAGTCCATATCAAAGAGCTGGACTGGAAGAGTAGCAACCGGGACTAGAAACAGTGCCCATATGGGATGCCGGCGCCACAGGCAGAGAGTTAACCCACTGTGCCATAGTGCCGGCTCCACGCTGCCAGTTTTTATAGCTGCATCCCATATCTGGGTAAGAATGCCTCATCTTCATCCCATTTCCTCTTCTTATCCACCTTTCTGCTAATTCATATCCAGAGAAGCAGCACCCAAATGTGCAAGTACTTAGATCCTTGCCACCCATGTGGTAGACCCAAATGGAGTTCCTGGCTCCTGACTTTAAAATTGGCCGTTGGCATCTGGGGAGTAAAACAATGGATGAAAATTCTGTGTGGATATATGTGTGTGTGTGCACCTCTCTGCCTTTCAAGCAGAAGAAAGGAATAAATTAAAGAAATAAAAAACAATAATTATACATATTTGCGGGTTACAAAATCCAACAGGGAGAGATGGGTAAAGGAAAATAGTAACTGGACCCAAACAACTGTGAAATCAAACAAGGCAGATAGTAAATCTTATAACTCCTGAATAATCTCGCACCTTACCCCGTGTGCCAGCTTTTGGACATACCGTTTGGGTGTGTGCTGTGGATCAGTCCCGTACTGTGGTTTGCTGGGCTTGATCCACACTGCAGCTCTGTTGGGTTACAGGTGTCCAGTGGTGCCTGCATCTTTCTCATTTAGGCACGGCATGTCCAGGCAGAGGCCCTGCTCCCACTGCTCCTCTAAGCACTGCCCTGGTAGTGGCTCTTGGTGGCAACTTCACTCTGGTGGCTAGTTTATGCCTGGATTCCCAGGAAGTTTGACACATTCTTTAAATCTAGGTGGAGGAACCTGGGTCCTCCTAACTCCCCAATTCTGCATTCCGCTAGACAATGCGAGGTGGAATCCAAGAAGGCTTACTGCTTACTCCCTCCAGGAGGATGGCGAGAACCGTAGCTGCACCTGATTAGGCTAAGGAGTGGTGCTACCGAGATCTGCAGCTGGTGACCTCTGGAGTGGCAGAACAAGATGCACCTGGACCCACTTGAGTGAGCTGTGGCAGCCTCAAGACCATTGTCCTCAGAGGAGGAGTGTTCTGAGATGAATGTGTGTCATGAATCCATGGCATACATGCTTGGCCTGTTCCCGTAAAACACACTGCACTCCTAGGCTTCTGGGTGTCTGAGGGGAAGAGTAGCCTCAAAGATCATAGAAATGGCAATTCAGTCTTCCTGTTGTCATGATGATCAGCACCAACCTGCCTCTATCCATTTTAAGCTCTTTTTCATAGGAGATAAAGAAATATATCAGTCTTTACAAGGCCAAGCTGCAAATTTTCCACATCTTTCCACACTGCTTCCCTTATAATTATGAATTATATGTTTAAATCATTCTTTTGTTCCCACATCTCACTGTACGCTGTTGCATCTATAATTTGTTTAGAGATCTCTTATGTCAAAATCGTAGCTCAAGGTGAGTGTTGTGTGGTTAAGCTACAGTGTGGGATGCCTACATTCCCTACCAGAGTGTGGGCTCAAGTCCTGGCTATTCTGCTTCTGCTCCAGCTCCCTGCCAATGTGCTTGGGAAATACTGAAGGATGGCTCAAGTACTTGGGTCCCTGTTATCCTCATGGGAGACCCAGATGGAATTCCTGGCCTTCAGCTTCAGTCTAACCAGACTTGATTGTTGTAGCCATCTGGGGAGTGAAAGAGTGAGTAGAACATCTCTCTCTCCCTTGTTCTTCTCACTCTCACTTTTACTCTAACTCTATTTTCTGTCACTCTACCTTTCAAATAAATACTTTTCAAAACAATTTTGTTCATCATGCTTAAGTTTTGCTTTTTACAAAGTCCTAAGACACGAACACAGCACAGCAAAGTTCTTTGCAAATGTGTAAAAAGGATGGGCCTTATTCCAGGTCAGGGTAAGCTTTCCCTCATTTTCATCTGAGACCTAATCCGAATGGCCCTTTCTGTCTGTTTTTCTTAGCATTCTGGTTATCCTCATTTACATAGTCTCAATGAAGTTCCCGACTCTTTCTGGTCCGCTTGTCTTCTGAGTGCTCACCAGAATCACCCTCTCACTCCATGAAAGTGAAGGAGTTTCCAGCATCTCCTTCATGATGGTTCTAGTCCTCACCCATTTACCCTGTTTCAAAGCCATTTCTACATTTACAGGCATTGGTATAGCAAACCTCCACTTATCTGTACCAATTTTCTGTTTCAAACAGATTTCTCTTGCTGTAACAGAATACATGATACCGGTGATTTATAAAGTACAGAGGACTGTTTTGGCTCAGGGTTCTGGAAACTGGAAAGTTCAAGTTCGTGGCAGTGACATCTGGCATGAACATCAAACATGGTGGAAGATGAAAGGATGAGAAAGCATGGGAAAAAATGGCAAAACAAGAGGGGGGACTCTTGCCTTTTAGTAACCCACCATCATGGTAATCAGGCCAGTCCCAGAAAAGTGAAAACTCACTCCCTTGAGAAAGGCATAATCCCTCTCAACCAGCTATTCAAATTTTAAGAAGCCCCATCTCTCAACATTGCCACAATAACAATGAAATTCCAACATGAGTTTCAAAGAGGACAAACCATATTCAAAACCATAGCAACCAACCAAAAATTTTCTCTTAAGATTATTAGTTAGAATTGTTTCACAAGGGAATGTTTAGCTACAAGGAAAATAGAAGAAAGCAATTTTTAGATGGATGATGGATACACCCAATATAACTGAGATTGTGTTCGTGAGGGCGTAGGAAATAAATACTGAGGGTGTAATACTTACCCACCCAAATAATAATCTGAATATGACTGGTGGCTAGAGTTGGGCTCCATCATGCCTTGCAGACATGTCCATTGGTCATCATGGAATGGTCAACCAAAAAATTAGGACATCCAGAAATGAAGTGAGTTTTAGTTACAAAAATTTGGGAAGGATTGTTCTAATTCTTAACAAAACACACCATCTGGGTGGCCCTTCTTCCTGATGTTACTGACTGCTGCCTCATTTGCAAGCAGATCATTAAGTTATCTCCCCATAACTGGAGCTGAGGAGACATATGTCTGGAATCACTGGAGATATTAGTGCTAGGGATTCTCCATTTCTCTGCTGACCCTGTGAATGTTATCTGTCTGCCTCTTGTCACGGCATTTACAATGAAGTTGTTCTCTTAATGTCTGTGAATTTGGATGAAATAATTTAACTGTTGAGTGGTTTTATCTGGACCATGAAAATATCTAATGCAATTTGGTCAAGAGAATTCTTCCATGGATGAATGGCAGCAGAGGAAGCACAAACTGGCTTGATTTTGCTATTCTGAGCACAATCTGTAGTAGCTTGAATACTACCCCTTCCCCTCTAGAAAATTAAAATTTCTGATCCAAGACTGATGGGGCTGTCTTGTCCCCAGGTACTGTTCAAAATTATTATTATTTAATCATACGATGAACACAGATGTAGAAGCCTTGCTGGTGATGAGGGAGAGCGGCACCTTGCTTCTGAAAGTCTCTCATGTTTACTTCTAGATAGAAGGCAAACTTCTCAGTCAGAAAATCCCAAGACACAGACTCAATGCCAAACTCTGTGGTGTCACCAGACCTCACTATTTTAGAAGAAAACAAAGTTTACTCTTCACAGTGAAGGCTGGATTCAGTTATTTCCTAGATTAAATCTCCTTTGTAATCTAGTGGTTTCAGTTTACCCAAACTCACCAGAAAACAGAATTTGAAGGGCATCGGAACTATGCAGTCAAAAGTCATTAGATAAAATCCATTATGAAGCTGAAAACCCGGTAATTAACAATGTACTACTTCATGTTTCATAGCACCACGGATAATTAAATGGACCAACTGCTAACAACTCAAAGGAACAAATGGCCTCATAGCGCCCCCTAGCAAGCACAACAATCTCCTCTCAACAGCACTGCTTCTTTGTTATAAATCCAGTTCAAACTATTTTCAGTCTCAGACAAGATATATCTTGCTGCTAATTAATATTGAAACAAGTTGCCAAATTATTCTAAAATATGCTGGTATACATTTAATATTATATAAATCAACCAGAATCATATTCATTGGTTACAATCTGTCATCATTTACTCATATTACTGATTTCTTTCTCACTCCCTCTCATTTCTACCTTTTTTTCTTGTTTCTTTATTGTTAAAAATGTACTCAGTAATCTTGAATCTATAGATTGCAGAAACAGATCTAATACAATCCAATCATTTTCTTTCCTTTGGAAACACATGTGTTAAACTAACTCATCACTTATCGCTGCCTGTATTTTTGTATAGGACACACACAATTTTACAGAGTATGTATCTTTCACTTTTTAATTAAATAGCCTCTACCTAGCGTCTGGTCCCTATTCCTCTGTCTTACCTAATGTACCTGTTCACATTTTCTTTCTGATTAAGAATAAGAAGTGGTTTCAGGAGTGAGGTAGAGAAATGTGAAGATCATAAGGCATAGCAATTTCAGTTTTCGACCTGGCTGTGTCCTCAGCTTTTAATTCAGGTTAGCTGAGCTTCTAAATGCTAATTCCAGTCAGTTGTGAGTGATTACTAATTCCAAATGGTTTTCCCTGTGAAGCTGAAGGTGATGAGGGAGGGAGACATTTTGTGACAACTCACAGGTAGATAGAAGCATAAAACAATAGTGTTCAATTTCAAGAAAGTCAACAGAAATGTTAAAAATTAGCTAACTCTTCTGAGTGTTATAAAAAATTGTAGAGTGAAGTAATAAGTAGATGACATTTGATTAAATATTTAATTAAGCTAAATCCACATAAGCTTCATTTTGAATGTTCTCTGTAGAATGGTGTTCCACCAAAATTCAGCAGAGAAATATTTTTAAACAATTCTTTCTTTTGATTATGCATAATTGCTGACTTGATCAGACCAAGTGTGACATCCAACGTTGCTTTCAAACTAAGCCACATTTCATATTGTTGTTCCACTTATTAGAGCCAATTTTATAGACAGGGTGAAGCTCAGCGTACAGATTTCCCCTGTTTATTCAGAATATTGACTTATTAACATTTTGCCTTCTTGATTAATTTAAATGGCTTTGAAAAGGTTTACTTGTCGGTACTCAGGGAGCAACATAATTGCATTATAGGCTACTCTTGCCAATGCTTATGTTCAAAAAGAAAATTCAATAGTGATGATGTTTTTCTGGACAAAGACAGCTCTGGAAGAATAGGATATCCAGGATTAGATATTGAAGTTCACTGTTTGGGGGTTACAGAAAACTCCTGAGGGGAGACCTAGCCACTTGTCACAGCAGGTTTTAGTCCAGAAAATGCATTCACAAAAATTAATACTCCCATTTCCATTTCTACTTACACTGACTCAGTGAACTAAAGAATTTCATAATCCAAAATCACTAAAAAACAGAGAAAAGGGATGCATGAGTTAAAACAGTCATTTCAAAACAAGAACTTTAAACCTTTGCAAACACCTTACCTCAAAGTGTAGGAAGTTGTCCCTGTGGGACTCATAGTGTTTCCTTTCCTATACCTGTTGTAACCTGTAATAATTAATTTATCATATGTTTATTGCTTCTACTAGACTATGACTTCTACAGGACAGCATCTGAATTGTCTGTTTGCATCGCAATCATTATGCTTGGGACAATATAGTTGATGCACCATTACTTAGTGAACTAGATTGAGTTGAATTAAGTTAATGTTAAATGGAACTATCCAATCACTCAGCAAGAAGTAGGGGCTTTTAGTACGTGAAACAAAGACACTGTGTGTCCCATGACTACTTATCCTATAGAAAGAAGATTTGTTATGTGGGGTTTTTTAAAAAGATTTATTTATTTATTTATTTGAAAGGTAGCATTACAGAGAGAGAGAAAGGAGAGACAGAGAGGGAGAGAGATCTTCCACTCTCTGTTTTACTCCAGAGTATGGCTGCAACAGCTGGGGCTGAGCCAGTCGGAAGCCAGGAGCCAGAAGCTTCTTCTGGGTCTCCATGTGGGTGCAGGGGACCATACACATGGGCTATCTCCTGCTGTTTTCCCAGACTCATTAGCAGGGAGATGGATGGGCAGCGGAGCAGCCAGGACTCAGACCGGTGCCCATACAGAATACCGGCACTGCAGGCCATGGTTTAACCCAGTCTGCCACAGCTCCCACCCCGGTGATATGTTTTTTATTTAAGAAGACTGACTCCACATTTCCCCTTATCCTCAAAGGGAACTGGGTACCTATTCTGCAGCCATTCTGACCAATTGAGAATCTTTTCCATAACATAAAGTAATCTACACCTAGGGAGACTTTCTTTCTTTGAAAGATTTATTTATTTATTTGAAAGACAGAGCTATAGAGAGGCAAAGTAGGAGAGAGAGAGAAAGAGAGAGAACCTTCCATCTGATGGTTCACTCCCCAGGTGGCCACAACAACCATAGCTGAGTCACTCTGAAGCCAGGAGCCAGGAGCTTCTTCCAGGTCTCCCAAGCAGGTGCAGGACCCCAAAGGGTTTGGCCATCTTCCACTGCTTTCCCAGGCCATAGGAGAGAGCTGGATTGGAATTTCAGTAACCGGGACTCGAACCGGCGCCCATATGGGATGCTGGCACTGCAGGTGGCAGCTATATCTGCCATGCCACAGCACCAGCCCAGGGAGACTTTGTTTTAAAAACATTTTTATCTTACAAATCAATATTAGGGAGCTGTATTGTAGAGAGCCATTGACCTCTAAATATTTCCAGAGCACTTGACACTTTTCTTGGTGCCATAGCATGTAATATATAAAAAAAATCATAATTGCAAGCTTAAAGCATAATCAAACAAACAGGAATATTAACACAATGAAATAACTAAAAGTACCTTACAAAAGAAATAAGAAGAAATCATGTCAGGTGGATGAAGTGGTCTGTGTCATGATTAAGAGGTGGATTCAAAGCTGGCCCTCTGTATCAGGAGAGAGACTTGAATTAGGCTCTTTGTGTACTGATGTGGGAGGTTCTTGCTTCTACGGCTGCTGCTCTGAACAATGTGCTGAAAATAGGCGCAGGGGATCTAAGCAAACCGTGTAGCACTTAGGGTAAGAAACATGCAGAAATGATGTCAGTGTGACTGATAAAGCCTCAAAAGAGAGGAGCACTGGACCAACATAATGACACAGAGTAAGTATTTCTTCTGATACCGCACTACCACAAAGTAAACAACGATGTAGGGTGGAACACAATTTGTCTCTAAGCTCTAAAGATTTAAAAAAAAAAAAAGCATCAATGAGGGTCTGTGCTGTGGCACAGCAGTCTCCTGCAGCGCCGGCATCCCTTATGGGCACTGGTTGGAGTCTCCGCTGTCCCACTTCTGATCCAGCTCTCTGCTATGGCCTGGGAAAGCAGTGGAAGATAGACTAGGCCCTTGGGACCTTGCACCTGCATGGGAGACCCGGAAGAAGCTCCTGGCTCCTGGCTGTGGATCAGCGCAGCCCAGCCATCGCAGCCATCAGGGAACTGAACCAGCAGATGGAGGACTTCTCTCTCTGCGTCTGCTGCTCTCTAACTCTGCCTTTCAAATAAATAAATAAATCTCTTTTTTTTTTAAATAAAGCATGAGTGATACTCATTGGGGAACGAAGCAACGTGATGCTTATTACATTGTCTGCCTTCCCCCAACATGCACACACACACACACACACACACACGCGCGTGCGCACTCACAAACACACACACACATTACTCTCAGAGCTAGTTTGAAATTATAAATTAAAACACAAGAATCCTTAGTTTAAAATCAATTTAGTTAAGATTATTTAGCAATTCAATTAATGCCTTATGTGAATTCTTTAAAATCTGGACAATATATAACCCTCTGGATGGATTACATACATTCGAACCTGTACTGCATTCTTTGCTCAATTACTTGGAATTTAACAAAATTCTAAAGTTTCAGTTACAAGAAACAAAGGTATGAAACAAAATTATTTTCTTAACACATGTAGAACTCTTTGTCGTAAAATGATGAGTAGCTTAAAATGATACTCACTTAAATTAGATGAAAATATTATACCTGGGAGTAGTTTATGTATATTTGCTTTTGAATTATTTTTATTTTATTTAAATAATCAATAAGCATAGTTTTAAGACATGTATTTTTCTATTATCCAATCAAAGAGACTCTGGTTTTTTTTGGATTTTTTTTATCTTTATCTCAATATTTTAAAATAATTGTCTTGCATTAGTGTTTCTTCAATTATAAGTTGCAAAATTTAAGTTTATTTTTGTTATCATTACTAAATCCACCCTGGTGTTAGTCCAGCATAGACACACACACACACACACTCACACCCATGGGTACACACATACATAACCATACACTAAATTCTTCGTTTTCCTTATTCCTTCCAAATAGTTACAGCATTATTATTTCAAGAAAAAAAAGGGCAGTAAGTTTACATTATCTACTGTGACTTTGTAATATATAATCATGAATGCATTTCTTTTTTTTTTAACAGATAGAGTTAGATAGTGAAGAGAGAGACAGAGAGAAAGGTCTTCCTTCCACAGATTCACTCCCCAAATGGCCTCCACGGCCTGCGCTGCCCCGATCTGAAGCCAGGAGCCAGGTACTTCCTCCCGGTCTCCCATGCGGGTGCAGGGCCCAAGCACATGGGCCATCCTCCACTGCTCTCCTAGGCCACAGCAGAGAGCTGGACTGGAAGAGGAGCAATCGGGACTAGAACCGGGGGCCCATATGGAATGCCGGGGCCACAGGCGAAGGATTAGCCAAGTGAGCCAATGCATTTCTTTATCTTATATTTTCCTTAAGGAATTCTTAATTGCCTTTTCCCCTATTTTTCCAGTTTTCTTTTTTTATATATTTACAATGACATACCTTAAGTTTATTTTATAGTCATATGCTTAACCTTGCACTGGGTAAATAATTTAAAAAATAATAAGAAATTAAAAAAACACTGAGCATCATTATTACGTCTTGCAAATTTGCTACATTTTTGAAGACCTTTACAGAAAATTTTATATAGCTTTCAATATTATTTTATCCCAATTCTGAAACAATGCATTTTTTCAGAACACCACAAACTAACCAATCAACATCCACCCAAATGGTCATGTTTGAGGAAATACAATGTCAGATCTGAACTGATAATTGAAGTGATGGAGTCTGATAGCACCTTTCTATATCTGTCATTTTGAAAATCAACAGAAAAATGAATGCCACTGGGATAAAGCCCAGGATGTTGACTCCACTCCTAGTTACAG
This sequence comes from Sylvilagus floridanus, assembly GCA_949820135.1. NCBI lineage: Eukaryota > Metazoa > Chordata > Mammalia > Lagomorpha > Leporidae > Sylvilagus > Sylvilagus floridanus. The sequence goes on from OX463243.1 coordinate 15,968,889, forward strand.
AGCCAACTAGCAACGGAATGTGAAGACTCCCGTGTGCCTCACCTTGACTTACTGCAGACTGAGACGTCCGTCAAATCTCATTTGAATTGGGACACAAACTAGTGTGAGATTGCTTTGGTAGCAGCCAGCACAGACTGGAGTACCATGCCATTCCTACTAGAGTGCCACAGCTATTCCAGTCAGAGTAGTGCCTCCGATGTGCTTCCAGAAAAGAGCAGTTAAAGAACTGCGTTCAGTAATTGCTTTCTTTTTAATATTTTTAAAATTTTATTTAAGTGCTACAGGTTTCATGTATTCCATATATGCAGATTTAGGAACATAGTGATACTGCCCACCCTACCCTCTCTCCCGCCCATGCTCCCACCCTTCTTTCTCCTCTCTCACCTATTCTCACTCTTCACTTTTACAAAGATCTATTTTCAGTTTATTTAATGCTCATAAGGTTAATGGTACACCAAGTAAAAATTCAACAAATAGTATGAAGAAAAAAGACTGTTCCTCAACAGAAAAGACAAGGGCTACTCTGGTGCATAGCGAGTTGAGGAGACCATCCCCATTACAAAATTACTTGTTTCTCTCTTTAGAACCAATCAGCCCCTTTTCTTCCTTCTTCTCATTCTTGCATGTACTCAACTTCTGCCTTCTGTTATTCTACTACAACCACAGTCCCTGAAGCGAAAACTTAACCTAAGTGACAATTCAGTAAATGTGTGTGGAATCAGATTGAATATAAGTAAAATCATCCTGCTCTTGTATTTCTAGTAACCACCTTAGAAATTTGATTAAAATACTGGTGACATATGGGTTGATTTTCTCCACATATCTGTTGGAATGGTTCATTCAGATTCTTCCTGTTCATTCAGGTAAGAATGTACATACTATCCAAAGAAATTTGCAGATTCAATGAGATCCAATCAAAATACCAATGACATTCTTCTCAGATGTAGAAAAAACGATGATAAAATTCATATGGGAACACAAGAAACCCAGAATAGCTAAAGAAATCTTAAACAACAACAACAAAACAGAGCCATCACAAGTAAAAAGTAGGAAGACCACAATTCCGTAAGAGTATAAACAAGGGCAAAAAACAACAATTATGTCACAAGATGTCCATTTAATTCCTAAACACTTTTGTGTGTTCTATACTAACTGCCAGTATCAGATAGAATATATGATATTTGCCTTTTTGGCAGTGGTTTATTTCACTAAGCATAATGGTTTCCAATTGCTTCCTCTTTGTTGCAAAAGATAGGATTTCATTCTCTTTTTTATGGATGATTGGTATTCCATAGTGATGTAATACTAATACTAATACTAATACTAATCAACAACAATACTAATCAACAACAATACTAATCAACAACAACAAGAAAGATCCTTTAAAAAACAAATACAAATTTAAAAATACATGAAAAATTCAAATCTAGCACATAAACAGAAAAATCCATGAAAGAAGAAATATGAACTGATAAGTAAGCCTTTAAAAATATTCAGCTTCAGTAGTAATCAAAGATGAAAATTAAAATGGGATTTTTTTTTTTTTATTTGCTATCTAGATCTGCAAAGAAAAAAAAGAATGACAATTCAGTACTGGGAAGGGTATGGCTAAAAAGGGCACTCTGTTCATGACTGAAATAACCATTTTTGACAGCAATTGTGCAATTCATTTCAACAAGTGTGGAGATTCTGTTCTTTTTTTATTTAATTAATGTGAATTTACAAAGTGCAACTTATGTATTGTTGCGGCTTCCCCCCCCAACCTCCCTCCCTCCCGCCGCCCTCCCCTCTCCCATCCCGCCCTTCACTGAGTTTCATTTTCAATTACCTTCATATACTGAAGATCAACTTAAAATATACTAAGCAAGGATTTCAACAGGCTGCACTCACACAACCGCACAAGGTATAGGGTATTGTTCGACTAGTAGTGTTGTCTTTAAGTTTCATAGTAAAACACATTAAGGACAGAGATCCTACGTGGGGAGCATGTACCCAGTGACTCCTGTTGTTGATTTAACAATTGGCACTCTTATTTATGACGTCAGCAATCACCCTAGACTCTTGCCATGAGCTGTCTAGGCTATGGAAGCCCCTTGAGTTCACCAACTCTGAACTTGTTTAGTCAAGGCCGAATCACAGTGGAGGTTCCTTCCTCCCTTTAGAGAAAGGCGCCTCCCTCCTTGATGGCCTGTTCCTTACACCGGGGTCTTGTTCACCAGGATCTTTTATTTAGGTTGTTTTTGCCACCGTGTCATGGCTTTCCATGCCTATGAGACTCTCATGGGCCTTTTAGCCAGATCCGAATGCCCCAAGGGTTGATTCTGAGGCCTGAGGCCGGAGTGCTATTTGGGGCGTTTGCTAAATGGCTAATTCTAAGGGCTAATGATTGTCTTTTTGAAAATGACAAACATATCATACTGGTGGGCTTGAGTTATTTTTTTTTTTTTGGCAACAGATAAACATATGCCTTGTTATTTTTTTCACAGTCTAATTATTACTTTAATCTCCTTTGTACAGTATTCAAATGTGTAAGGTCAATAAAAATAAATTAACAGTTATGCTCTAAAAATAAGTGCTTATTGAGACAGGAATTGTCTGCCAAGTTATTTTCTATCATTGATATCTATTGACCTGCATTTTACCAATGATCTATTGGTATATAAATGCCAGGGGTTAATGAATGTCAGTGATCTGATGTCATTTTAAATCTATATCCCTGTGTGTTCATGCACCCACTGAAATAGACATTATATTTAACCAAATGAAATCTATGTAATTAATTCAAAAAATGAGATATTAACACAAGAAACAGATAACAAAAGTTTAATTCATTTCAACAGTATTTTTAAAAACGTTTTCCAGTAAACTGAATTTTTGGAACAATAGTTGGAGAATAATATAAATTAGGAAGACTTCTCTTCTTATTTTTAATAATGCTTACAGAAAATATAGTAAAAGGAAAGAAATTATAACCACATTGCATAGACCTCCTTGTATAGATGGCGTTATAATATATCAAACAAAAGCTATTCTGTGGGAGTAATCCATAGACTGATGACTACAGATATGTTTATTGGTCATTTCTGGTCAACTACGTAATATTTAATTTTTTGATCACATGACTGGAATGAGAATATTTCACTTTGAATGTGTGCTCCTTCTCCTGCTCTCTGGAAATTAGAACACGTTATTATGCATGCCTCCTTCCTATTCCTGTGTGATGCGTCCTATGCATGTACTGTGGAGCTAAAACCTGATATGAAAGTTTATGACAGACTGAGATTGTAAAAATGTATTTTTTATTTGAGACAATTTTGCAATAAAAGCACATTTCAGTCCTTTAAAATAACAGTCAAAAAGATTTACTGTATCAAATGTAAGTTTCACACCTCAGTCAGTGGTAGATTTCAAACAAACCTGAGCAGCCCAGCTGAAATTGACTTTTAAAATCTTCAAGTTAGTTTGTTCCCAGATGAACACCATTTTTTTTTTACTTGAAAAACTGCACTTATCATGCAGCCCACAAATTCTTTGGTTTGCATTTATCCCTTTTATTATCGCTTGTTATTGACAGAGACAGAAGCCAAGTCAGTGCTACATTAATCCAGAAACTAAAAATAAGTGGGCAATATTGTGAATATTAATGCAAGGTGCTGCTCTCATTTTTTCACAGCCCAACCTATTTTCCATTTGAACCAATTTGTACAAAATGTATTTAAAAATCAGAAACTTAAAGACAACCAATTTTCAACTCATTGACCTACATATTTGCCTGTGATTGCAGTGCACTTCTGCTGTAGATAGAGAATGAGAGTGGGTGTCTGAAATTGCAGATCCCCTGGGGAGGGCAGAATCACGTGCAGACACTGCACTTCGGCCCTTTCATGTCCTGGGTGGAAATCAGCGAACATCTAGCTAGTTTATGAGTCCCGAGAGAAGGGAGAAATGGATGTTGATAAGCACAACGCCTTGCTCTGCACGGAGGCTGTCTAGTTGTTGGCAAGAATTTCAAGCTTAGTGTTTCCTGTCTCTTCCCTCTCTCTTTCGCTCTCTTGTCCAAGTACACAAAAAAAGCAGACTTAAAAGTACACATCCTCAAGAAAAGGAAAGGGAATAGGGAAAAATCCCAACAGATTTGACCTTGGATGTGTTTTATCTGTTATGAATATTTGGTCTTAAAATCCATTTGCGGGGCTAGCGCTGTGGTATATCCAGAGAAGCCACCGCTTGCAGTGCCAGCATGCCATATAGGCGCCGGTTCGAGTCCTGGCTGCTCCACTTCCAATCCAACTCTCTGCTATGACCTGAGAAAGCAGTGCAAGATAAGACCCAGAAGAAGTTCCTGGCTCCTGGCTCCTGGCTTCGGATTGGCACAGCTCCAGCCATTGTGGCCATCTGGAGAATGAACCAAGAGGTGGAAGACTTCTCTCTGTCTCTCTCTGTCTCTCTCTCTCTTTCGATCTCTTCCTCTCTGTAACTCCTTTCCAAATAAATAAAGATCTTTAAAAAAAATTCATTTGCTTTGTTATTTTTTTTTGACAGGCAGAGTGGACAGTGAGAGAGAGAGAGACAGAGAGAAAGGTCTTCCTTTGCCGTTGGTTCACCCTCCAATAGCTGCCGCGGCCAGCGAGCTGCGGCCGGCGCACCGCACTCATCCGATGGCAGGAGCCAGGTGCTAGGTGCTTTTCCTGGTCTCCCATGGGGTGCAGGGCCCAAGCACCTGGGCCATCCTCCACTGCACTCCCGGGCCACAGCAGAGGGATGGCCTGGAAGAGGGGCAACCGGGACAGAATCCGGCGCCCCGACCGGGACTAGAACCCGGTGTGCCGGCGCTGCAAGGCGGAGGATTAGCCTGTTGAGCTACGGCGCCGGCCTTGCTTTGTTATTTTATCCACAGTGATTGCTAACAGCTGCATAGTGCTTTTAGGCTTCTAAAGGGCTTTACTTTTATTATTGGCACAACAGAGTATTTTTGAGGCAGGAATAGAACCCCATCATAGAGATCATAAACTTGAGCCTTGGAGAAGGTATTTAAATAGTTTTTTTTTTTTTTAAGATTTATTTATTTATTTGAAAGTCAGAGTTACACAGAGAGAGAAGAGGCAGAGAGAGAAAGAGAGGTCTTCCATCCGCTGGTTAACTCCCCAGATGGCCACAACGGCAGGAGCTGTGCCAATCCGAAGCCAGGAGCTTCTGCCGGGTCTCCCACATGGGTGCAGGGGCCCAAGGACTTGGGCCATCTTCTACTGCTTTCCCAGACCATAGCAGAGAGCTGGATTGGAAGTGGAGCAGCCAGGACTAGAACCGGCGTCCATATGGGATGCTGGCGCTTCAGGCCAGGGCATTAACCCACTGCGCCACAGCGCCAGCCCCTAAATAGAGTTCTTAAAATCTACAGTCTCCAAATTCAAAGCCCAATGATCTTTTGGTAACATGAGTGAACTCACTTTGTGAAACTGTTTCAAGCCAAACATTTATGATGTATATACTTTCCTGTTCTTATAAAACACTCCAGTAAGATCTTTGAGGTAAATATCTTACGACTGCATTTGAATCCTCCTGGATGCATTGGAGCTGCTGACTCTAGACTTTGAGAGCAGAGTAGGCTTGGAAATGTGTTGACTTCAGCTCCAGGTGTCAGGGCTGCTGATTTCCACGCCACTGTAACACTTAGCAGTAGTGTGTCCTAGGGGGATTTCCTTAACCGCAACCTCTCTGGAAAAATTCTTATGGATTTGCCCCTTTGAACTAATTCACAGGGTTTTGTAAAGCACAAACAGGAATATTGCAAACTGAGAGATCATAAACAAAGAATAGCATTCTTCACTGTGCTAAATCACTAAACAGCATGTGCTATTTCATAAAAAATAAAAGTCAAATCTGATTAGAAAGATCAAATGGTATTTCAGTGTGGTCACCAACCTTTCATAGTTCAGTGACTTCACTCCCATGATAGATATTATTATCTTTAAAAAAAAATTTATTTTGGGCCAGCGTCGTGGCTCAACAGGCTAATCCTCCGCCTTGCAGCGCCGGCACACCGGGTTCTAGTCCCGGTCGGGGTGCCGGATTCTGTCCCGGTTGCCCCTCTTCCAGGCCATCCCTCTGCTGTGGCCCGGGAGTGCAGTGGAGGATGGCCCAGGTGCTTGGGCCCTGCACCCCATGGGAGACCAGGAAAAGCACCTAGCACCTGGCTCCTGCCATCGGATGAGTGCGGTGCGCCGGCCGCAGCTCGCTGGCCGCGGCAGCTATTGGAGGGTGAACCAACGGCAAAGGAAGACCTTTCTCTCTGTCTCTCTCTCTCTCACTGTCCACTCTGCCTGTCAAAAAAAATTTATTTTGAAAGACAGAGGGTAAGAGGGAGAGGCAGAGAAAGATACAGATGGAAATCTCCCTTCTATCTGCTTTTGACTCTGAAGATGCCCACAACAGCCAATAGTGGGCTGAACCAAAGTCAGCAGTTGGGAACTCCATCCGGATCCGTGTACTTGAGCCATCATTGCCTCTCAAGGAGCATATTAGCTGGAAACGCTAATCAGCAGAGGAGCCGGGACTAAAACTCACACATGCTGATCCGGGATATAGGCATCCCAAACAGCGCCTTAACTGCTGCTCAAACGCCTACACCATGAGAGCATGAATCTTTACAGGTTTCTCAGCTGTGACTGCCACCTGGCCCTTTTGTTCTCCTCCAGAAACCACAAATCAATTTTTGAAGCTCTGCTAGTTGAGCGTTTCACACCAAAATTCATAGAAACACAGAGATCATTTGATCTACAAACACATGTAACTCTCTGGAACATATCTTCTGAGCAGTTGACTTTAAACTCAATCTGAATACCAGGGATTTGTTCACCAGTTCTGTAAGATAGCTTACATTCGTGAACAAACATTGTTATGCCCAAGTCTCAATGCCTAGATGTCAGCTCATATCAGTCTGAATTGAACACACTCTACACTTTTGGATCTTTAAAGTGAAAGGCATTTTGGCACAGTAAAAAGCACATATCACTGGCAACTGAGCTTACAATCTACTTTTTAAATTTATAATCAAATGTAAATACTTCAGGCTAAATTGTTATGCAAGGCTTTTTAAACCTTTGTAACTTTAACTTATCAAAACTCATTGTTAAATGTTATCTTTAACTACCTTAGAAATCAAAGCTTTATTTTTCATAATTGAAATTTTACATAGGCTATATAACTTATCTCCAATCACAAATTGAGAACAAAACTTGGGGTTCAGTATGACTGCATTTACACCTTACTAGTATTTTACTAGTGATTAAAGTGGGAGAAACATCACAAGATAAAACTCATAATGCTTGCATATAGGATACTCTGTCAAATTTAAAACAAGATTTGATAAATCGGCTATGCTATTTTACCAATCCAATTAGTTGTTTCATCCCATGATAGTTGAGCAATCATTACCAGGTTTTATAATTACACAAGGCGTTAGGATATTGCATGTATTCCTCATTTTAAGTCTTTTTTTTTTCACTTGTAGACTTAAGATTGGAAACGCAAGGCAAAATGTATCACTCTAGAAAGTTTTCATCAAAGTCTTTTGCTCCAAGGAAGTGGTTATTTTATATTTCTCTCTCTCTGTATATATATATATATATATATATATATGAATATAAAATGCTTGAAATGAATTTTCAGAAATCAATGTCTTTATGCTAACTATTCAGCACTCCAAAAACTACTGCTTCTGAAAGTTTGTATAGGTCAGGAATGAAGTATTCTATTTTTAGATTAAAATGCAGATTTCCTATTAAAAAGTAAAGCTTTCATTTCCAGCACTATAAAGGACAGTATTTGAGTTTTGGTGAATTAATTTAGGAAGCCAAAGAAATTCTATATAAGAATATTTTCTGGTCTATGTACTTAAATTTGATTTTACATTTTAGTATTATTAACAAAACAATGTTCAATAGTTTTTCTGGGTATTCAGGTCACATAAATATTGGTAAAAATCATCAAATTTTGTCGAACTATTTTCAATTAGATTTTTTATAACTAAATATAAGCTCAAGTATTGATTATCAAAATAAATTGATATTTCTTTTTCATTTGTCTCAATGCGAATAATTTTTTTAGTTCCCTTTTTCTTCAAAGTAAAAAACAAGTTGGATGCCTAAAGGGTGAGAATATATTTCAGAATAGAAGTAAGATATGGAGAGTGGCTGTGTTTCAGACTAAAACAGCATTTAAAAGCGACTACAGATGAGTCTTATGCAACGTAGGGCACTGTGGCCCTGCAGCCTTCGTTATTTCCCTGATCAGTGAGGGACTGCACAGTCACAGGTTAAGTATAAGAAGTAGATAATGAGTTCCGCCAGGGCCTTGGTGGCATCATCTTCACTTTAATCACTAGCACAGTACCCTGTGCAGGACGGACGATGAGAAATGACTGAAGCGTGGGAAGCAGCAGCGCCATCACCTCTTGGCCACTCCTGATCTGCAAACCCTTCTCCCAACATTATAGTGACGCCAACCAGGCAAGTACTCTGAAATGACCCAGAAAACTCCCACTGTGTAAAACTATATTTTTCATCCAACATTCCCTGTTAATCTTCATTTATTTAGCTAAAAATGTCAATCTTATTAAAAGGCAAGTGAATCTAAAGCTAAGGACCCAGTGACATTTGCGTTTATTTTGAATTATTCATACTTATAGCAAATGAGTACCATAGTTTCTTGCATTCAGTGAATTTTCACTTGGGAAGAGGAAGTCATTCAGTCCTGGATACCAGAGGGAGGTTGAGAAAGACACGAGTTAGTAAGATAAATGTAGATGAGTGAGAAATAAAAGAAAAACACCTATTCCTCTCAGATAATTGCCTGTGAGGGACATATATAAGCTGGTTAACACCAGCACTTGTACCTGAGGAAAATGGTATACACAGATGTGAAGTAAACAAATGGTTGCGGCCATGCCACAGATTCGCTTTTGGGAGACCTGACATTTGGTGTGTTACCCTTCACTTTAGAACTTTTATTTTTTATTTACAAAAGTTAACCCTGCTTCAAACTGAGCTAATTTTTAAGATTTTTAAGTTATTGAGAGGCATGTGCCCGCGTGCACACACACACACACACACAGAAACAGAGACAAAGAGAAGGAAAGAGATCAGTTGCTTGGATCAGTAGTAGGTTTTTTTTTTTTTAATATTTATTTATTTATTTGAAAGTCAGAGTTACCGAAAGGCTAAGGCAGAGAAAGAGGGGTCTTCCACCCACTGGTTCACTCCCCAAACGACCGCAATGGTCAGAGCTGGGCTGATCTGAAGCCCGGAGCCAGGAGCCAGGAGCCAGGAGTCAGGAGCTTCTTCTAGGTCTCCCACGTTCGTGCTGGGGCCCAGGGACTTGAGCCATCTTTTACTGCTTTCCCAGGCCATAGCAGAGAGCTGGATTGGAAGTGGAGCAGCTGGGACTTGAACCAGCACCCATATAGTATGCCAGCACTACAGGTGGCAGCTGTATCCGCTATGCCACAGCACCACCCCCGAGTAGTAGGTTCTTGAAACTTGGAGGAGCTTGTATTCATTTAGGAGGTTAAATAACAACCATAAAAATAGTATGAATAATTATAAATTTATGAACTTCTAATTCAGGGACAAAATACTCATTTGGATAACACACATTCTAACATTAATGGATCAAAATCAATTAATTAATCATTAATCAATCACTGTCATCCATCAATCTAAATATCTATCATCTATCTAGTTACAACTTTCTATATTGCATTTGCTAGTCTTGCACTCATTCTACCTTGCATCTATTCCTTTTCTCATTCTTGCTTTGCTAAATCCTGGAAGCTACATATCAAATATTCTACTTTAAGGAGCTCATCATTAGGATTAACCAGTGGGAGTCATTGGAGTGAGATTGACGGGCAAGAGGACAGGCGAAAGTCAAGTATTTGTCTATCTGTTTCTCTCTCCATGGCATTTCTGACACTAATGTTGTCGATTCTTGCAGTCCAGCTGCTGCCTGAAAAGCCCTTTGTCCAGGTCATGTGGGTTTGGGTTTCTAGGCTTTGGTGACATCACCTACCCACTTTGGCCCTCCAGCATAGGAAGGTATTGGTTTCCTATTGCTAATAATCTCTGGGTTGTCTCACCATCAAATTTTTTGTTTTTGTTTTTGTTTAAGATTTATTTATCTATTTGAAATGCAGCATTACAGTGAGAGAGTCAGAGAAAGAGAGAGAGAGAGAGAGAGAGAGAGAGAGAGAGAGAGAGAGAAACAGTCCATTCACTAATGGCTGCAACACCTGGAACTGGGCCAACCCGAACCCAGGAGCCAGGGACTTCTTCTGGGTCTCCCATGTGGGTGCAGGGGCCCAAGGACTTGGGCTATTTTCCACAGCTTTCGCAGGCCATAGCAGGGAGCTGGATCAGAAGTGGAGCAACCAGGACTGACACCCACATGAGATGCTAGCACTGCAGGTGGCAGCTTAACCTGCTATACCACAGCACTGCCCCCCTCTTTTGTTTCTATAAGCTCTCCCTATATGATAAATTTCTTGCACTTAGATTTCCTTCATTTTACTTTTTTTAAAAGTATTTGTATTTAAGGCTTTTTAAATAGGGAAATGTAATTGCATTACATTATCTATAGTTAGTTGCTCTACCCCAGAACTTCTTACTCCTATCTAGTAATAGCCTCATTCCCATCAATCAACCTTTCCCCATGGCTCCTTCCCCAGCCCCATAGTTGTATATTTATAACTTTTTTGCGATCATGTATTTTTTAGAATCTAAATATAAGAGATCATTTGCGATTCAGTTTTCTGTGCTTGGCTTATTTCACTTACCAAAAGGAAGTTCAGTTTCATTCCTGTCATTGCAAATGACATGATTCCATCATTTTTATTGCTGAGTAATATTCCACTGTGTGTATTGCCACATTTTCTTTATGCACTCATCAGTGGATGGGCACTTGCTTCTATTTCTTGACTAATGGGAATAGTGCTGCAATAAATAAGAGAGTGCAAGTGTCTCAATAGAGGATTTTATTTCATTTGGGTATGTACCTAGGAATGGGATTTCTGGATCATATGGTAGTTTTAGTTTTAGTTTCTTGAGGAACTCCATGCTACTTTCCACAATGCCTGTGCTATTTTAAATTCCCATCAATGATGTACAAGGGTTCCCATCAATGATGTACAAGTGTTCCCATCAATGATGCACAAGGGTTCCCTTTTCTCCACATCTTTACCAAAAATTGTTATTTTTTTTATAATAGCCAATCTTGGGGAAGTGAGGTGATGTCTCATAGTGGTTTTGATTTGCATTTCCATGATAATTAATGATATTTAGCATTTTTACACGTACCTCTTGAACATTTGTATGTCTTTCTTTGAGAAATGTTTGATTAGACCTACTGCCTGTTTTGTAACTGGATTCTTGCTTTTCAGTTTTGTATAACTGTCAGGGTTTGTTTCTTTGGTTAGCTTTTGATACTGAGTAGTTTGAATTCCTTATGTATTCTGGATATTAACCTGTTTTCAGGTGTAAAGCTTGCAAATATTTTCCTTCATTCTGTACGTGTATCTTCATTCAGTGATCTTTTCACTAAAACTAAACACTTTAGTTTCATGAAATCATGATTGTCTTTTTTTCCTTTTATTTCCTACACTTTGGGGGTCTGAGCTAGAAACTCTTTGCTTACCCCAATATACTAAAATGTTTCCTTTCAATAGCCTCAAAACTTCAGTTCTCACATTTAGATTACTAATCCATTAAGAGTTGATTTTTTTTGCATGGTAAGAGGTAGAGATTTAGTGTCTTTACTCTGCATATGGATATCTGATTTTCCCAGCATCATTTGTTAAAGACTATCCTTTTTCCAAAGCACGTTCTTAGCAGCTTTATCAATGATCACTTGGTTGTAGATGCAGATGCATAGGTTTAATACTAGGGTCTCTATCCTTTTTTATGGATCTATTTTTATGCCAATAGTATACCTTTTTAATTACTATAGCTTTATAATATATTTCAAAGTTAGCTAATATAATTCTTCTTGCTTTGTACTTTGTGCTTAAGATCGTTTTATCTATTCATGGTCTTTTGGGGTTTCATACAAATTTTAGCAGTGTTTTCTTTCCAGCTGGTGAAAAATGCCATTGGAAATTTGATAGTGATTGAATTGAATATGTAAACAGCTTTGGTTAGTATGCACATTTTCATAATATTGATTCTTCCAATTCATGAACATGGGCTATCTTTCCATTTCTTTGTGTCATCTTCAATTTGTTCATCAGTGATTTATAGTTTTTGTTTTAGATACCTTTCACTTCTCTGGTTAAATTTATTCAAGGTATTTTATTTATTTATTTATTTATTTAGTAACTATTTAAAATGGAATTGCTTTCTTGATTTCTTTTCCAGATGATTCACTATTGGAATGTAACAAGGGTTTTTGATTTTTGTACCTTGACTTTGTATCCTGCAAACTTACTGAATTTGTTTTTAGTTCTGACAGATTTTGGTGTAGTTTGGGGTTTTCTACAAATAAGAGCAAGTCATCTTCAGACTGACAGTTTCACTTCCTCCTTTCCAATTCAGGTGCCCTTTATTTCTTTCTCTTGCCTAATTGCTATAATGTCTCTCTGCATTTTGAATTTTGATGTTACATTTTACTTCTTTTAATATTACTTGTCTTAGCATTTCAATGTGGTGATTATAATTTTAAGCCTTCACAATAATGCTATAAACAGTTTACACACAGTGTTTACAAAATTAGAGCTTTCTGAATTTGTTTGTGTAATTACTCTTACCAGTGATTTTTCCATTTATGAAAAATTCGTATTACTTTTTAGCATCTCTGTCTTTCAGTTTAAAGAATTCCCTTTAAATTGAAAGTATGTTATTGTGAAAATTAAAAAGAAGAAAACAAAGAGATGCGTGGGAGTGAGGGAGAGAGAGAAGATAGTGTGGGAAGTATCAATATGCTAAAACTGAATATATGAAATATATGAGATTTGTTCCCTTTACATAAATTTTTAAAGTAAAAATAATAATTCCTTTTAATAATTTCTGTAACACAAGTCCACTGGTATTAAGTTCTGGCTTTGTTTTTCTGAAATGTCTAAATCTCTCCATTATATCTGAAGGACAGATTTGCTGGATATAATATATTTGCCTGTCATTTTTATTTTCTTTCAGTGTTTTCCTTCATAGAAGTCTCATTCCACTAGCTCCTGCCTAGAAGGTATTTGCTGGGAAGTCTGTAGTCAAGTGAATTGAGATCTCTTCAGGTGTTAGTTGCTTCTTTTCTCTTGTAGTTTTGAGAATCTTTCTCTAACTATGGAGATCTTGGTTATAGCATGCTTTCAGTATACTTGGTTGGATTTAATCTGATTGACCTTCTTGTACATGGATATTTGTATCTTTCTCTGGGTTTGCCATCTCATTTTTAAAGTTGAATAATATTCCATTATCTATATATAAGAAATATATAGAGAGGCACACACAAAATAGAGCATTTTATATATATTAAATATATATTATTTATATTTATATATAAATATTGTTTATATTTATATATTTTAATATTTTAAAATATATTTTTAATATATATGAAATTATATATATATAAACTTATATATATATAAAGCTTTATCTTTATCCATTCATGTGATTATGGACACCTTGATTGCTTCCATATTCTGTCTATTGTGAACAGTGCTACTACAAACATGATGTTGCAAATATCTCTTTGATACAATGTGTTCTTGTGGGGTTGCTGTATCACATGGCTAGTCTATTATAGATTTTGAAGAATCTCCATGCCGTTTTCCACAGTGGCTGCACTAATTTACAATCCCATCAGCAGTGTGTAAGAGTTCCTGTTTCTCCACATCCTCACCAGCACTTGCCACTTTCTGTCTAAATAGACATTCTAGCCATTATGACAAGGGTGAGGTGATAGCTCATTGTGGTTTTGATTTGCATTTCCCTGACTAGTAATAGTATTTTTTTCATTTACTTGTTGTCCATTTATATTTCTTCTTTTGAGAACTGTCTATTCAGATACTGAATTAGTTATAGTCTTGTTGGCGTTTTGAGTTACTGATACAGTCTGGATATTAATCCTTTGTCAGATAGATAGCTTGTAAATATTTTCCCATTCTGTAAGATGTCCTTTTGGCTGTTTATTGTTTCCTTTGATGTGTAGGAGATTCTTAGTTGATATAGTCCCATTTGTCTAGTTTTGCATGACTAGCATTTAAATGGTAGACAATCAAGCAGATCCCTTTGCAGAATCAATTGAAGTTTGAGTACAAAGTAAAACTGACTTTTCTCAGAAAAAGAAGGACTTCTATGACCAGTGGCCTTCAAACTGAGATATTACTTTTTTTTCCCTCACTTTGGGAATCAAATGGAAATCTGCCTGGGTCAGGAGCCTGCTGGCCTTCCAACTAGAACACCACTGAAACTTTGAGTTCTAAGATCCTTGGACCGAGAAGGGAAGTAGAAATATCCTGTCTCCTGAGTCTCCAACTTGCTGACTCATCCTGCAAATGTTGTGGCTTGTCTGCTTCCAGAACCATGTGAGCCAGTTCCTTACACTAAATGTGTCTCAATGTGCACCCATCCTATTCCGTTTCTATAGACATTCCTATCTAACACATTGACTGGTCTACTTAACCTTGGTCTTGTTGATCTCAGCACCTCTCTACTGCATGTGATATACATAATTTTTATACAAACATAATTGGGTTAGTCTTTTTAAAGCTGGAATATATTTTCTTTGTGTTTACAGCACTAAAAGTCTTTTCACCATGGTCATAGATTACAATGATTATTTTAGTGAGCTGGTTCTGTAAAACATTTCCAACATTGGAAGTAATGGAGAATAATTTGAAGGCAGCTTCTAACTGTATAATCATAAACTTTCACATTTAACACATCATAGCTTTCATGCTTGACAAATTAAATCCCCTGAAGGAAGCTCAAGTAGTCCTTTATGTATACAAAATTACAGACAGGAAATTCATTGAGATTTTTTAAAAATACTTTTGAATTTCTGAAATACAGTATAAAGTTTACTTTTTATACTTATTTTGGAGACATGTCTCTCTGCACTGTATCAATACACATATTGTCAGAGATAGCACAAAATATAAAATTTCATTTGACAATTAATCCAGTCTTTTTGCTTTGTCTTCTTTCAGATATGCTGGGAAATATGAAATGGCCAAAAGGCAGGAAAAAGGAGGCAACAGGATGAAGTCACTCCACAGATTGAATGAAACTCTGCTGAATAATTAAGAGCTGCTTGTCTTTGTCCAATGCTTTTATCATCCCACATGTAATTCTTGCGTTTGATGCAACATATCAATATTATTGTTATTCCTTGGCCATATTCTCTTTTTATGATCATAACCACAAAATCCTACTAGAGTATATGAGGATATATCAGCCAAAACTTGGTTTTATCCTTCCTAAAGTTACTTTTACTTTTGGCTTACAAAGTATCTCTTTACAAAGATATTCTTAGAGTTTTCTTTGTTATCACAAATTATACCAACAAAACCACCTTTCTTGCCTTCCTGACATATTTTCATGAAGAATGAGTTGTGTTGCTTACCTAAAAAAGGAAAATTCTTTCAAATCAGAAAAGCCATCTCTTTTCGCTTTTTTGTGAAGAAGCTCATGTTCCATATCAGAGTTTCTGGGTTCAATTCCCAGCTCTGATTCCTGATTCTAACTTCCTCCTAACACAGACCTTGAGAGGCAGTGGTGATGGCTCCAGTGTTGGGTTCCTGCCATTAATGTGGAAGACCTGAACTGAATTCCCAGTTCCTTGCTTTGGTCCAGCTCAGCTTAGGCTGTTCCAGACATTTGGGGCGTGAAACAGGATGGAAGTGCTCTCTCTCTCTCTCTGTGTATCTCGTGTGTGTGTGTGTCTGCCTATCAGGTAAATGCTTCAAAACATACAAATAAGCATTTTAGGATTCTAATAACCCTTGAATTATTTATAGGCAATTTTTAAAACTTTAAGCATTAAAAATATCAAAGGGAGGGCAGTGCTGTGACTCAATGGGTAAAGCCACCGCCTGATGCTGGCATCTCATATGGGCACCAGTTCCAGTCCTAGATGCTCCTCTTCCAATCCAGCTCCCTGCTGCCTGGGAAAGCAATGGAAGATGGCCGAGCTGCTTGGACACCTAGACATGTTTGAGAGACCCAGAAGAAACTCCTGGCTCCTGGCTTCGGACCAGTCCAGCTCTGGCCTTTGCAGCCATTTGGAGAGTAAACCAGCAGATGGAAGATCTCTCTCTGTCTCTTCCTCTCACTCTTTCTCTTTTATGCTACCTCTCAAATAAAACAAATAAATAAATAAATAAATAAATAACTTTAAAAAACAAAAAATCAAAGGAATCAAGCATACTTTCTCAATTGTCTGTAATGTTTAGCAGGAAAGAATCAGAGTTTACAAGTGAAAGACAAGTCCATTTTAAGGTGAATCACAGATGATGATGTTCCTTTCAGAATGTGCCTGATTTAGGGACATATTTCTGCTGACAACTTAAAAATATTCTTTCTGATATATTTTTAGATATATTACAGTGAGAAAGATGGGATACTAGTGCTGGAAGTGACTGCTTGTGGTCTGTGATTCAGTTCACATATTCTTTCTGCACCATACTCTTTAAGATCATCATTGGGTTAGTCTGAGAATTTCGAAGCTGTAGAATTCAGGTCAGTACATTGCAATATACCAATATTACTATTCTCCTGCTCTGACATTCTCCATTGATTGACAGATGAAGGAGAAAGAAGGGCAGTCACCATTAACTTAGAGTAAATGAAACTGGAATATTAAAATTCAGGATTATTTGAGTGACTGAATTGGCTGACAGAGCACTGTTCAGTTAAGAGTAAGGAAAGATTAATTCTGCACATGACACCACCACTATATTTATACAAGTCTACTGGGACATTTGTTTGCCTTGAATTGTTTTTTTCATTCATTTCAGTCCGACAGTTGTGTTGACTGATTTTTCTTTTTGATGTATGGAAGACTATTTGACTGAATTTACCATTTAATTTCCATTAATGCACTGTAGAAACAATACATTAGTCAAATTGAATTGGCAGGTAAGAAAAAGTTTACCACAGGACCAGAAAGAAATATAGTATTGCCTTCTGTAGGTATTTAAATCATGCACCATACATTGCCAGGGGTTGTTCCAGCTTCAGCTGTTTCGTCACATGCCTTGACTTGAGTTTCAAAAACGTAGGAACACTGACCCATGATAAAAAAAAAAAATAAGCAGAAACTTGATAGAAGCAGAGAGTAGAAACTTGGTTACCAAAGGCAGGAGTGGGATGCAAGAGTGGAAAAAGGAAAATGCTGCTCAGGGAATAGAGAGTTTCAGTTAGTCTGGAGGAATAAACTTCAGTGACCATGATGAACATAGTTCATAATAATGCTAAAATAGATTTTCAATTGTTACCAAAAGGAAAGATAAATTGGCAAGATGATGGATATGTAGATAACTTGATGGACTCTTTCTGTAATAGATAAATGGACCAAATAATCACTTTGTATAGTTATTTTACATTAAAAATAAATTTAAAAAATAAGAATTTTGAATTCCAGACAACAACAATTTTGAATGAATCTGAGAATTGCATAATAGTAAAAAATTTATGAGGCCAAATTCAATAAGTTAATCCCAAAACAATAGGTGTTACGTTAAACTTTTAATTCTAGAAGTTTTTCTAACACAAATATTTCAAATATGGTCATGCGTGATGCTTTTTATTTACAAATCTATTCTGCCAGTGTGCATAGGCACTATGACAGGCCATTTCACTATTATCCCATGACTTTGTGATCTTATTGAACATTCGAGTATCAGTGGCATAGATAGGAAAAATAAGCAGTTATCTTATTCCTCAGCGTTACTCAACGATGATGATTTTATAGGTTATCTTTTTCCATGGTTGACAAATTTTTCTTGGCAAATATAGTTGTGTACTACTCTTTGAAAATACAAAGGATCTTTTAGAGATTTCCATATTCCATTAAACAATTTATGTTATTGTTCAAGGCTAAATTAAATCCTTTTAAAATTAACACATTGACAATTATTATATTGAATCTTACAGCAATCAATCTGAGAATGGTGCATTTTTTTAAGATTTATTTTATTTATTTGAAAGACAGAGTTACAAAGACAGAGACATAGAGAGAGGTCTTCCATCCGCTGGTTCACTCACCAGATGACCACAATGGTCAGAGCTGTGCCGATCCAAAGCCAGGAGGCAGGAGCTTCTTCCTGGTCTCTCATGTGGGTGCAGGGGCCCAAAGACTTGGGCCATCTTCCACTGCTTTCCCAGGCCACAGCAGAGAGCTGGATAGGAAGAGGCGCAGCCAGGACTAGAACTGGCGCCCATATGGGATGCCGGCGCCTCAGGTCAGGGCATTAACCCGCTGTGCCACAACGCCAGCCCCGAATGGTGAATTTTTAAGCAGGGAAAGTCTAGGAATGATGGGACAAAGTAATCAGAATTCAGAGAAAGACAAAACAGAATTTTTAAAATGGTGGATAAGGACTTCAGCTCACTCTGGAAGAATGTATTAGGAAAAGCAGGTAAATTATATGTTACATTTGTTACTTACTGATGCCAAATTTGTACATAGAAAATAAAAAATACAGAAGCTAAGATTTTATAAGATAAGTTTGCAAGTTTACAAAATAAAAAATACAGTAAAAAAATTATATGTAGATCTCTGTAAAATAAATAAGTAATTAGAAATAAAGTGTAAGGATATAATATAATAGAATTCCAAGTAATCTACTACAAATAAACAAATCAATAAAAAATCACAATATCTTATTGAAGAGAAGTGCAACCTACTATTGAGAAAAATTAATGCTGCTATAATTAAGATAATGAACTTTGAGTACAAAAATAGACAAATATATCAACAGAACAAAATACAGGGCTTGCTTACATACCCAAAAATGTATGGTTATTTGGTTTATAAGGGGTACGTCCAGTACAGTGGGGAAAGGTTATCTTTGCAATCAAAAGTGCTTGAACAATTATATTCCATGTAGACAAAAAAAATTAAACTTGATCTTCTACCTCAATACATAAAAATCAATCTAGGTGAATTATAGATATAAATATGAAAGGTTAGATGGATGTTTGGCTAAGTGATTTAGCCACTGACCAGGATGTCTCTGTCCCATATCGGAGTACCTGGACTCTATTCCTCACTTCAGCTCCTGATTTCATCTTTTTGCCAGTTCAGACTCTGGGAGGCAGCAGGTATTGTCTCAAGCAGCCAACACCAGTGTAGGAGTCCTGAGTTGCATTTCCCAGCTCTCAGATTTGGCCCTTTCAGTGTTGCAGGCATTTAGTGAGTGAATCAGAATATAGGAACTTGCTTGCTCTTGTTCTCGCGCTCTCCTCCCATGCATCTCAAATAAATTAAGAAAAAATTAAATGTGAAAGATAGCCTAATAAAGCTTCTAGAAGAACAATACTTTCTCATGTAGGACACAAAAACATTCAACAGAAAAGATAGCCCAATTGTGTTACAATAAAATTAAGAAGCATTAAGAGAGTAACAGAGCAAGGCATGGTGTGGAAGAAGTTATTTGCAAGACATATAACTCATAAATGCTGAGTATAACCAATTATATCATTAATTTCTACAAATTAATCAGGAATAGAAACAATAAAAATGGATCAAAGAACTGGAAAGTTACTTCCTCAACAGGGGATTTCCAAACAGCCCACAGGAATGTGAGAAGGTCCCAGCGGTTGTCAAAGAAAGAAAATTTAAAATAGCAATGAAAAAAATAAAATAATCAGAGATCCTTAATCTATCTCAAAATGTCTAATATTAAAGTAATTCATAAGATCCCAAGCATTAGTGAAGATGTGGAACACCTGGGACTCACAAACTGCTGCTGGATATATTTGGGATCCGTACTCCACAACCTGTTTGGCAATATATAATTACACATGATCCAGCAAACCTACTCTATGTCTAATCTATCAAGGTGGCTAGCAGCCAGGAATTACTACAGTGCAAGAGGCTAAGAGCCAATGTAAAGCAGTATCCTATTAGAGCGCCACCCAGGGGCAGCTTCTTTCCCTGGTGAAATTGAGGAAACATAAATCTAAGAACTGTAGAAGGCAGGGACTGATAATTGCTTTCTAAATGAGACCAGCAGAGGAGCAGTCAACAGGGTGAGCTTCCAATGTCCTCACACTGCTGGCTGGGAACAAGCACCTGGTGGGGAAGGTGAGCATATCCATAGTTCACAGCAGGGTCTCCTTACCAAGACTGCATAGTGAACCATTGGAGTCCCTCAAGTTTCCTGAGTTTCTCTAGTGCCCAGAGGAGGCAGAATGGTTGCAAACAGGGCCCCACCTGATAGAGCTGCTCTCTAGGAACCAGCAGGACAGCAAGCAAACCAGCTGATGGAAGCCAGGGCTGCTCTTTAAGGTGTTAAATCCCACTGTGTTGCTATCACATCTTCCATGACCCGTTCCTCTCTCTGCCTCACCTTCCCTCCTCTTTGAGGGCCTGCAGGGATTGTATGAGTGCTCTCTGACCTGTTGTTCAGCACCACCGGAACTGAACTTATTAAGAGGATCTAGGCAAAAAGGCTGTCTTTTCCTGCCAGTTCAGGCTGGTCTCTAGAATCTGTCTTCGCTTCCCATTTCTGCAATAATCCACCCCGTTCTGAATTCCACTGGCCCTTCTCTGAGTTAGGAGGAAGAGATTAAAGAATGCAATTTCTTATTTGCAGAAGGAAGCTGATCCCGTGACTTGATGGCATTCGTCTCCTTGATCGCACACACTTTTTCTGGCATGGTCTTGGGTATTTGTGGCCTCCTAAACTCCCGGAGGCCTGTGAACACTACAATATCCTCAGCAGTGAGCCTTTCTCATTCTCGCGGTCTCCCCTCAACCAGCCTTGTCCACAGAATCCCAGGCTTTCTGGACTGTGAGAACAATAAGCACCTGATGGAACCTCTGCTATAGGACCAGACATATGAAAATGACTTTTTATGAAGATATTGAAACAACAGAGGAAGACATGAAAATTGTTTCTCCTGAGGGTTCAATTATTTAGAAGGCCTATAGCAAACTTTGATTGATAAATCTAACCTTTTCCTCTCTGGCAATAGTTGATCACACTGTGATGAAAACAAGTTAGAGAATGGAAAAATAATATTTGGATTTCAACGAAATAATGAAAATGCAGGGGCTGTCTTTGACTTTTGCAAGGTGAGAAAAGATTTCACATTTTGATTGTGGAGGGCAGGCAGCATTTAAAAAACCAGGCCAGTCTGCACAATGCATTTGGAAATCAACCTTTTAATATATAGTCATAACCCCTTGCAAGATGGCTTGATTTCTCTGGGGCTGGATGCACCATCACATTTCAGAGTGATGCCCTGTGCAAAAACTTGATAAACAGTGAGGGGCATGGCATTGGCTAAAAGTATGCAGCTGAAAGCAGATTGTTGAATTGTAGCCTGCTACTAAATTGGTGGTATAAAATGTTAAATGCCCAAATTCAAGCAGGTAGTTCACACCAAACACCAGGAGTTTCAGTCTGTTGTTTTGTTAAACCCTATTTGGCAGTTCCAGAAACTATTGTGTTTCTTTCATCCCTCTGCTATTACTCCCTTTGTGTCATTCTGGGTTTCTAGAATAATCTACCCGGATGCCCTTGGGAAAGTTACATTGTGTCCTCCAGCCTCAGTTTCCTTCTCTATAACTAAGTGTATCTCTAGTGGTGCCCATGGATAAATGGAAATGATAAATGGAAATTTTCTCTATCTGTATGGTTGAATACCATATTCGTTAGTTACATGTTATTAATGAATGGTTGAAATGTGGCTCTTGTGACTGAGGCACTGAAGATTTAATTTTACTTTTAAATTCTGTTAAATAAATAACCTCCTGTGGTTAGTGTCTCTTACATTTGAAGTATGTATCTGGATTTCTAAGGATATTCTGTTTTATCATTCATTAAGCTAAAAACATTTGCCTTTTGACAAAAAAAAAGATTGGTGCTTCATTTCAAATTATTTTTGCAAGACTTTCGTCAGCTTTGGAACATTATATTCTTTACATTTCCTTTGTTTTATGCAACTGTAACACTAATGGAGTTTCCTGCCCTCACCGCTACCTTCAAGATTATGGAAAATACTGTTATGAACAAGGATCATTTCAAGAAATCATGAAGGGAAGCCTCCTTTTGGAATTAATTTCATTACAAGAAGATGCACAATGTTAAAATGCAGAATTGCTTAAAGTAAAACTCATATATTTTCTACACTATGTTATTTTCTATGTGTATATGTGAAAATGAGAGTTGGCCCTTAAAAACTAATCTTTAGAAAGTGCACATCTATTTTTTGAACCTGATTTGCTTGTTTAAGACTTTAATACTACTTTATCCATTTCAGTAACATTGTATTTTGTAAGCAAATGAAGCTGACGTGAAACCTACACATGTGTCTGTTATGTGTTATGTTTTTTTTGAAGTTAGAAACTTATTACTATCATAGCCTCCATGTATATTACAATATCCATTGTTAATTCAGATCAAACTTTAATATAGGAGAAGAATTTGTAACTTTTTTATTGTCATAAGCATCCTAAAAATCAGCCAGAAATCAAAAGCATATCTTTCTCATGCACCAAAAAATTAAAAATGTAAATAGTGTAAAACCTTATCTCTATAGTGATTACTGTTGTATTTATAACAGGTGTATCTTTAACTTATTTTTAGATATTTCCTTATCCAGGATTTTGAAAATATACCTGAGGGATTATATTAGGAATAAAGATAATCATTTGGACTCGTCAGCTTGGATCAATTATTCAAAGTCAGTATACATGAAAGTGGAGTTTCAGAAATTCAACTTTAATGGGATCCAGACTGAGTTACAATAGAAACTACAGCTTTATTGGAGACAGGATGTGGTCAGTAAACTGGACTGGTATCCTCAGTACAATCATACCTGCAGAAAAATGCACACACAGACATGCATTCACTTTCTCATTTATCTAGCATTGTGAGAGAATGTGGTACAAAGTTAAGAGAATTTTTTTTTTGACAGGCAGAGTGGACAGGGAGAGAGAGAGACAGAGAGAAAGGTCTTCCTTTGCCGTTGGTTCACCCTCCAATGGCTGCCGCGGACAGCGCACTGCGGCCGGCGCACCACGCTCATCCGATGGCAGGAGCCAGGTGCTAGGTGCTTTTTCCTGGTCTCCCATGGGGTGCAGGGCCCAAGCACTTGGGCCATCCTCCACTGCACTCCTGGGCCACAGCAGAGGGCTGGCCTGGAAGAGGGGCAACCGGGACAGAATCCGGTGCCCCGACCGGGACTAGAACCCCGTGTGCCGGCGCCGCAAGGCGGAGGATTAGCCTGTTGAGCCACGGCGCCGGCCTAAAGTTAAGAGAATTAAAAAAAACCTTCAAATTTATGGAGGAAGGTCTTATCCATAATGTGAGTAAGTCATTCTAAACTTAAGATACTATCCATGGGCAAACCAGGATGATTGGCTAACCACCCCCAGCAAAGCTGAGTTTGAATTGGCTTCTGTCACCCCAAAGAGTTCTCAATTTTATTTATGATGAGATAGGCATGAAAAGCAGTTGCTTCTGTTAGCACTGCAAATCCGTTGCTTCCCACAGGCTCTCTAGATACCTTATGCCTGCATGCAAGAAGCCCAGATCTCTTTTGAGCCCAGTTCTCCTCTTGCTGCTTTGTCAACAGGAACCAAATAATGCTGCTAAGATTCTATTCTCTTATTCTTTGTTATAGATCCACAAGCTTCTTAGATAAGTAAGTTACTGTAGGCAACAGTTCTACCAAAACTGCATATTAAACATTTCTTTGATAAGTTGAGGTCATCAGTTCAATCAACACTTGTATTAAGAATGTAGGTGGAAACAAGACAGGCATGCTTACTAAAATTAAAGATGACATGATGTTGGCAGGGATAACTGATGGAAGAGAAAAAGTCAAAACATAATTAAAAGTAATCACTAAGTATAAAATTCTGACTTTCTGTGTTTAGTTTCAAAAATAGATAACACAAATACAGATGTGAGACTCCAATGTCACCGATTATTTTCTCCTTCGTTTTCTTCTTCCTTTCCTTCTCTTATGCCCCAAAATGTTCCAGAAACAGTTTAAAGCTTGCAAAGCAAATTCTATTTCTTGCTCACTCTCACAAAAACTTAACAATATGTCCATGAGGTAAATAGTGTTGCAGCAATATATAATTCATCATACTGCAGTCTACTAAAATAGAATTAGAAAAGAGGATCCTGGGACAATGGTTGAATTGGAAGCACCGGGAATCTGTTTGCCCGACTAGAGAACAATTGTACTGGCAGAATGTGTCTAATGTGACTATTTTGGAACTCTGGAATTTGTCAAAGGCATGAATCTTCCAGAGAAAGGCTTGAATGGCAAATTGAAATTAATTGTAGCTGTTGGCTAGGCAAGACTTACTCATCCTCCATGCTGCAAATCTGTGCCCACATCCTTGGAGCAGTTTGAACATTGCATGTGAGAGCCAGGGTGGGCACTAGTAACCCTGTCTCCCCAGTGTCAGAGATCTATTTTCTGAGCTATTGAACGAAGTTGTCTGTGCTTCTCATCATGGAGGTACAGAGATGTACAGCCACTGTTGAACCCCATTGTTGCAAGTCCCTGCTACTTAGGTGAAAGCAACTACATGGAATTTAAGGAGTCCACAATTCATCTCCCTTTACTTTTCTCCCCCACAACCCCTTTAAGGAGCCAGAAATTAAAGACTATGATATCCAGAATCAACTGCAGATATGGGAGAAATCAGAAAATCACCATCCATGTCCAGCAAAATGTGCAGACTCTCTGAGTCTGTGGAGACCTTGTTTACACCTCAACCAGATCCATGCTACAAAGACTGCCCAGTGAAATTCAAACTCAAACCCAAACAAATAAGCAATAAAAACAAGAAAACCCTGAGGATGGGGGAAATTGCCAGTGTTAGCATATTACTAGATTCAAATGTCCAGTGTTCAATAAGAACAAAAATTATAAATATACAGGGAAAGAGGAAAGGAAAAGAACACACAGATATTGTCTCTGAGAAAGAGAAGATGCCAGACTTACTAGAAAAATAAAATAAAATAACTGTCTTAAAGACATTTAAAACCCTGAAAGAAGACATGGAAATGGTGAACAAAGTGAACAATGTGAACAAGGAGATAGAAAACCTAAAGGGGGATCAATTCCAGAGCTGAAAAGTACAATAGCTGGAATGAAAATTTACTAGAATATTTGAGCAAGTATAAAGATAGGGCAATTTGAGTTATCAAGTCTGAAGAACAAAAATAAAAGTGATTGAAGAAAAATAAACCTAAAAGACCCATAGGATACCATCCAATAATCAGTTAATACACTGTAGAGGTCTCAAAAGAGGGAAACATTATTTAAAGACATACTGACCAAAACTAGTGCTATTGGTTTGCAACTCCATGTTTTGTTTTCTGCTTGATTTTTAAAGTTATTCTAAAATCTGAGGTTATTGTAATTTTCATTGTAACAGCATTTTGTTTAGAGGCGTGCATTACAAATAATTATTGAATTATATTTTGAACATATAAAATGTCATATGAACAAATAAAAGAGTTAGAGACAGTTTTTGTTGGTTACTGAGGTGAAACTGGTATGAGTCAGGGTACTATAACTTTAGAATATTAAATGTAATACTCATGGTAATCACAAAAAATTATAAATTATACACAAAAGGAAATGTGAAGAGTATAAAAAGATTTCACTGAATAAAAATCAATTTAAAAAGGCAAGAATGTGGGAACAAAAAAGGAACAGAAATGCTTTAAGCCATATAGAGAACAAATGACAATATGTAAAAAGTTCCTCCTATCAGAAATTAGTTTAAAGGTAAATGGACACATGATCCTCCAACCAAAAATACAGATATTCGCAGAATGCACTAGAATAATCCAACCATATGTTGTTTAAAATAGACTCAATTTATATTCAAGTATGTGAGAAATAAATAAAATTAAAGGATGGAAAAGATGTGTAAGGCAAACAGAAACCAAAATACAGCAAGAGTAACTACTAACATCAGGCAAAATTGACTTTATATAATATGTCAGTGTTACCAAAGCAATCCACAGATTGAATGTAATTTCTATCAAAATCCCAATGATATATTTTGGAAACTCTTCCCTAAAATTCATGTGGAATCTCAAGGGATCCCTGAATGGCCAAAGCAGTCTTGAAAAAAGAACAGAGTTGAAAGAACCCCACTTCCTGATTTCAAAACTTACTCCAAAGCTACAGTAATCAATACAGTGTGGTAATGATATAAAAAACAAAAAAAACAGATACATAGACAAATGAAATAAAATACATTCAAGTGAATTTCCACAAAGGTGCAAAAGCATTCAAGAGTGAAAGGACAATCTTTTTAATAATTAATGTTGGGAAAATTGGCTATTCACATGGAAAATGATGAAATTGTTTCTTTAACAAACACCATACTAAAATTTACTGATGCTGAATAAAAGACCTGAAAATAACACTAGAAATACGAAACTCTTAGAAGAAAACCAGGCAGAAGTTTCACAATATTGGACTCTGCAATGACTTCTTGGATGACATCCAAAGAACACACAATAATAAAGATAATAGGCAAATTATATTTCATGAAAATTAAGAAATTCTTCATATCAAAGGACATGACCCACAGAGTGAAAATCTATCCTATTGAATGGGAAAGATTATTTGTGGATCACATATTTAATGAGATTAATATATAAGTATATTTTTAAAAAACTTCTGAAACACAGTAACAACAAACAGCAAATGACTTGAAAAGTAACTTCTCCAAAGAAGATATACACATACCCAAGAAGCACATAGTGATTCTCCACATCACTAATCATTAGGGAAATGCAAACCAAGACCATTATGAGATATCACCTCATACCTATTAGGTTGGTTACTATAAAACACACACACACACACACACACACACACACACACACACAGAATAACATGACAAGAATGTAGAGAAGTAGGAATCTTTGTTTACTATTGGTGGAGATACAAAATGTTAGAGATACTGTGGAAAATAAAGGAGTGGAGCCTCAAAAAATTAAAAATAGAATTACCCCACGTTTCACATTCCACTTCTGAACATATACACAAAAGATTTGGAAGCAGAGTCTTGAATAGATATTTCTATATCCATGTTCATAGCAGCATTATTTATAATAGCTAAAACCTCAAAGTAACCCAGGAGCCCATGTACAGATGAATAAGTTTTCAATATGTCATGCATACAATGGAATATTACTCGACCTTTAAAAGGTAGTAAATTCTAAACTATATCACACTGTATTTGAACCTTGAGGACATTCTGCTAAGTGAAATAAGTCAATCATAAGAAGATAAATACTGATTTCATTTATATGAAGTATCTAAAGTAATCAAATTCACAAAGAAGAAATTAGAATAATGGTTGTAAGGACTGGGGGAGAAGAGAAAGAAACAGCAGTCGAATCTAACTTCTAAACACACTGAGAGAAGGTCAGGGTGTCAGCCGTTCTCTTCCTACTGAATTCTTTCCTTTTCTAATTGCTGCTCTTATTTACCAAGATCATTTTCATCCCAACACCCTATTGCAGACTAATCTGCTCTCCCATCCAATGTTACAAAGACCTTCACAGCCTTTGTGATCGACCCTAATTATTCATTTATCAAATGGTCAGAGGACTATTGGAATTAAACACAGAGTAAAATTTAAATGTTTGGATCATTTAGAGGGTTGACCTACCTCTACTACTCAATGCAGAGCATGGATTTAAAGAAATATCCTATACTTCACCCCTATGCAAACTCCTTCTCGAGAAGCATCTGAGGTCAATCTAAATTCACAATTGCATCAGTCCATTTTCTCAGACTGACTGATGAATCGCTGATTCCCCTGCACTGGGTCACAACCTCCGAAGACCTGGTGATCCTTCTGTCCACTACAGAAGCTCAGGGCCCACTGTGCCCACAGTTAGTATGGAATCTCAAGCTGGTGTCCAGATGCTAGCTCTCTGAAAACACAAATGGCTTACATGTCAGTGTCTGAAGGGCTCCACTGAATCCTCTGTGACTCTCTCAACTTGAAACCTGATCTTCTACCCCTTTTCTCAGCTTAGGTGGCCATCTTCCTCGTTCAAGTCTTACTTGTTTTACTATAACGTGATACGTCTGTACTTAATTCTAAACACTTCATTCTAAAACTCTAAAAAATGAGCGGCTCCTTGTAGTATTGCCTTTTGTTTGCTTGAGTTTTGGAGGAATTAAAACTCCAATTACTCTAAGATAGTGAGTTCCATTAGATAAGGAGTACCCTCAGTATTAGGTGTGCAGAGATGGAAGATGAAAGCATTGTTAATATTCTAATGATCCACTCTTATCAGTGTGATGAGGGAAGAGCATTAATAAGATGCTAAATGATCCCAGCAAATCACTCCAAGGTACAGTTAATTCTCAACATTGGGATAAGCCACATATAGCCATCCCAAGTCTGCCTTAATTTTTCTAAGTGACCTCAATGAGTCATGTGTTAGGTGACTCTGCATTCAGTGAATTAATCTTTAAAAACAGTCACTGGTGCTGCAAGAATAAATATTGCCAATTAGTCCTAATTGATGCTTAGCTATCAAGTGCATTTGAAATAAATTCATTACTTTGCCTACTCTTTATTTAACATTCCAGATAAGAGGAAATGCACATGAACTTACAGAGTCTTAGTCCTCCACAGTAAAACATGCAATAAATTACAATATTAGTTAGCCATGAAATTAATAAGCCATATAAACCACAACACTGGCAAGGTATAGAGTGGTAAACAGTAGGCAATGATCATGTTATAAAACAAAACATACTGTATGTGATGGGGTTGTTGCCAATAAAGCAACAATTAAGTGCACTCAATATGCATCTTTGGCAGGTAAGCTCTTTGAGGGCTATTACTATGAATTCTACATGCCTGTCAGAACAATATGGGTTGGGCCAGCCTATGGTGCAGAGGTAAACCCACCACCTGCAGTGTCTGCATCACATATGGTTGCTGGTTCAAGTCCCAGCTGCTCCAATTCTGATCCAGCTCTCTGCTATGGCCTGGGAAAGCAGTGGAAGATGGCCCAAGGACTTGGGCCTGTGTATATATATGGGATACCCAGGAGAAGCTCCAAACTCCTGGCTTTGGATCAGCTCAGCTCTGACCTTTGCAGCCATTTGGGGAGTGGAACAGCAGATGGAAGACATTTCTCTCTCTCTCTCTCTCTCTCTCTCTCTCTCTCTCTCTCTCCCTTTCTGTAACTCTGCCTTTCAATAAATAAATAAATAAACAATATGGCTTGCTTTGCATGGCTTTATTCAAAGACATTTAGGAAGGGTTACAATGGGCAAATTCAGACCTCTCTTCAATATGGAAGCTGGGCAGCAGGTGTTCTGAACAGCAAAATTTCTAGCGACTTTTCAAACTGGTTCCAGTCTTCCTATTATTAATTAACTACCACCTCAGTGAAGCAAGGTAAATTGTGGTGGGTTCAAAGAAGTTGAGAGAAAAAGAGAGTGAGTTATAGAGTAGGGAAAGAGAAAGAAAAGGAGAAGATGGTAAGGAGAGGAAGGGAAAGGAGAAAGAGACGGTGAAGGGAACGAAGGAGAAGAGGATGGAGAAAAGGCAGTTGAAGGGAGCATGTAGTACTGGACTAGTCCAATATTTGTGTAAAGAGTGAAGCTGCTGCTAAGTGAGGCTACCCATAAGTGTTAGCACATGGCACAAACATTTAAATAAAAGCAGTAAACTAAACAAAGAAACTTTTAAAAAAAAATTTCTGCATACACCCATCCATCTTAGATTAGTTGCCATATTTACATTCTCTTCAAAGAAATGTGCCCCCTCCAAAATTCAGGTGTGGCCAGTGTGCCAGTAAGAATTCAGAGGTGGGTCTTTAAGAGGTGACTAGGCAAGGAGGCTGCTTCCTTGTTTCCGGGAGTAAGGTCCTTATGGGAGAGTATTCCGAGTCTGGTGCTTGCAGGCTTACTCTTCAGCCCTTCTGGCCTGTACACAGAGCAGCCCATCTCCCCGGATGATGCAGCTCCACCACAGAACCAGGATGGCCTGATCTTGGGCTTCCAGCCTCTAGAACTGTGGGCAATAGATTTCTGTTCATTATAAGTTACACTTCTCAGGTATTTTATTGTAGCAGCCCAAAGAAGCCTGAGAAGCCATTGTTTTGCAAGGTTCTCTTTGGCTATCAGAGGGCATTGAAAGGTCAGGTGACAACTGCAGTGAGAAAATCAGCCCTCCGGTGAGTTATAGTTCCTTTCAGGTTGTGACCCTTTGCATTTTCCAGAAGTATTTTCAAGAAATGAAAACCAGAATAGTTCAAGGACAACTGTCTTAAGAACTTTGTAACATCAAGGTATTTGTAGAAAGACTATGATGCCAACCAAGTGAGTTTATGCTGAGAAACTTAAATGACAAAATGTACTTCACTTCCCTAATACTGACAACAAGCACCCTTGTTTAACCTTCTGCTACAGACACACTTCGGGTGCTCATTCTGAGCCAAGAATAGATCCTGCACACTGAGCATGACGGAGACTCTGATTCCAGTAACATCAGTTACTTAGGCTAATATTCTGGTTAAAAATATCATAATATGAACGAATCTCAGAAACCATATGTTAAATAAGTCAATCTGGATACAAAGGGACTCCTACTAGATTATTCTGTATTTATAAATTCTAGAATAGGCAAAATAAATCTAAAAAAATAGAAAATAGTAGTTCCCTGGTATGGGAAGTTGGAGAAATTTTCCAAAAAATCAGGAAGAGAATTCCTAGGGTTTGGAAAATCTGTGTACAGTGCCTAAAATTCACTGAACTATTCCGTAAAAGCATATGAATTTTATTGTATGTAAATGATACCTCAATAAAGTTAAGTAAAAATAAAACAATAAAAATAAAAACTTCTCAAAATCAAAAAAGGAAAATATTCATGCTACTTAGTTTCAGAGTACCACATTAGAAGTGGGTCACTGGTCCTTCCTATGCTAAGAAATATCAGGAATTATCTATATTCTATTGAAGTGCCAGAGTTCCCTTTCAGGAAAGCTCATTTGTGGTTCATTATCTTAATTTGTTTCCTCTGTATCTTCTCCAAACACAATGAAAAGTTTAGAGAAGGAAAACAGACTCTTCCATCATCACATGTTTTTTCCAAAGCTGTTTTCTGGGGATGAAATTCTGGCTGCAGTTTGCAAAACATACCTTTATTATGTTCAAAAACTTTAACAGCTGAACCGTGGTCTCCACTGAGAGTTGGAAAATCCTTCCACAAATCAATGGCTTAGAGTTGGCATTCTTGTTCTCTGCTTTTCCCTTCCCCTGAAGACAAAATGAAAGATGTGAAAGTGAATAGGAAGGAGAAACATATGTATTCAAAATTTACCTTGAAACCCTTGAATTACAGAGATGACACAGTGTAATTATTAGACAACATTCTGTTAGCACTAAGATATATTCTCTAGGATCTCTGTCTCTGTTTGGTGAATTTTCTTGTCTATTGATGAGTCCCCAGTGCCTAGAATAGCATCCGGTAAAAGAAAGTCATCAATACATGTTTTAAATTACTAAGTGGATGATTAATTCTGGAGGTCAGTATGCATTTCAACCTATCATTGAGCTGACAACCGCTACAACGGACCTTGGAAAGGAGTCATCAGGCTATTTGTAGTCAATGATTATCACAGTCAGTCCAATTGTGATCCTACAACTCCACATGGATTGTTGTCATGACTGTTTCTAAAGGTAGAGCTATTAAAGTGATTGCAAAACAAGTCACAGCATGGATATGATTCTTGATGATTTTTAATACCCTAACTGTTGATCATTTCCTTTTGCTTATATCTGAACTTAAACATGGGTTTTCACTAATATCCTTCTATTCCCTTCTCACTCGCCCAGTGTGGACCTCTTCAACTCCCTTTTCACTCTAGAACCAAAGAAAGAATCAATTACTCTCTGCTCTATAATGATGCCCCATATCATTCTATTTTGATTGTAAAAAATGAAAAAACAAATTATCCTATCAGAGCAATCTGGCAGTTTGTAGCTCTAAAAACAAACTAAAGTCTAACATCTAGGGAAAGTGTACTGTGAAGGAATTGCGATACACAAGCAGAAACTCGGAAGTCACTACGACCCTCAGTGTGAGAGGCACCCTCCTCCTGTCAGAAATGGTGCTGTCTACAAAACCTTCTCCCCTGCAGGTTCCAGTGAAGTGCAGCAATGGAGGCTGCATTCTGTGGAGGAAATATTTGGTTTCTAGACAAGTTGAAGTTCATGCATTTTTTCTTGAATTAGATCCCCCATTAATTATTTCATCCACAATGATATAATTATCATCAAAGTTGATGTTAGCAATTAAGGAGAGGCTGCTCAACATTTTTGGCTTGTTTGCTTTTCCCTATTTTTTTTTATTCCAATTGTCTGTCTGAGCCACCAAAATTTACTCACATCTTTTTATTTTTACAAAATAATATATGTGGGCAGAGTGTGTGCCCCCATAATGAACACTTCATGACTATAAAATATCATGAATAAAGATTTCAGAAGCACAGTTTAGGGGCAGCCATTGTGGCACAATGGGTTAAGTCTTAGCTTGCAATGCTACCATCCCATATCAAGGTTCCAGTTCAAGTACAGTTACTCCACTTCGATCCAGCTCCCTGCTCATGACCTGGCAGCAGTGGGTGATGGCTCAAGTACTTGAGTTCCTGCCACCCATTAGGAGATCCAAGTGGAGTTTCTCGCTCTCTGGCTTCAGCCTTCCCAATCACAGCTGTGTAGCCATCTGGGGAATGAATCAACAAGTGGAAGATCCTTCCGGGTATGTGTGTGTCTCTCTCCCTTTTTCTGTGACTCTTCTTTTCAAGTAAATACATAAATAAATCTTTTGTGAAAAAGAAAAGCAAAGACTGTTTGAAGTTTTAGAAAATGCTAAAGCATTAATATTCATGTGCAACTTCACATGATCAAATTCACCCAAAATTTTGTTGATTTCTACTTTAACTAAGCATTTTTAAAGTGTTGTATAATTATCATTGGTTAATTTTATAAGAGTAAATAATGTAATATTCTGTTACCCATTGTGATTTTTAACTATGCCTTTCTTTGTTGTATTAGCAAACAACCATAGACTATTACCATAACAGTATATATAGTGACAAGAAATATTCCAGGTTATCTCTATTTTAAGACAATGTATTATGTAGTATATGAATATTCCAAAACTACACACCTATCCACAAAAACTCACACAGAAAATATGCCTATAAAAATTCAAAAACAAACCACAAATAACCTGCCTTAAATAATGTGTTGATTACAATGTCCTGGGCCCCTCTCATCCTTGGGTAGCAGGAAATTATAACAAAACAGACTTTTCACCTTTGGGAGCCACACTGTCTCTCATATCTACTACCTCATTGCTATTTCAGAAAGAAAAGGAAATTAACCTGAACATCATGCAAAAAATAGTGTTACCGATATAGAAGCTTTTGTTTAAAAATAATCACCTCAATAGCACAAGGAAATTTATCACTGTAGTCTTCAAATAACCTCCATATTGCTCAGATTTCATGCTGAATCATGAAATGTCATATTGAATCCAAAGCTATTATATTTTCAATGGCTCATTTTAAAGCTGAACAAATACTGAAGAGTAGTTTGGCTCAAAATCCATAAGCCAACCTGATCATGCCTGAGTAATCTTAGGGTATCATTGTTATCACCAGAAGAGTTGGCAAATTGCTGGGGTACCAAACAGCCCATAAAGTATAAATTATTTAGAATATTCCTTGGTGTGTGCAGGGGGAGGTTTGCCAAGAAATTCTTATGAGGCTCTGGGATTTCAATACAGCATACTAAGACTTACAGTCTTCATTTACAAAAGAGCAATAATGTCACCAACTTAGCAGGACTTAGGAGACCCAAATTCATGCAGATGTTGAAATTCCAAAACCTTATATTAACAGTTCATAGATTAATGCTAATGGTTGAAGGATTGGGGTGAAGACTTGATCTAATTGTGATGGCTAGAAGGTGGCTCTGGTAAAAAGTGCTTTAGGTCTCTGGGGTCTTTCCCTGGGTTGATTATTTCAGCCACGTTCAGCCTAGCTTCTCTCTCTGCTTCCTAATTCACAATGTGATCATTCCTCCACACCTGCTCCACCACTGTAAGCCTGTGCCACACACCAGAATAATCAGGCTGCCTGATCATGAACTAGAAAACTCCAAGCAATCAGCCAAAGAAAACATTTTCCTCCCCAAGAAATCTTCTCAGGTATTTTGTTTAAAAATTACAAAAAAACACAGTAATACAAATGAAAACCTACTTCATAAAGACTTTGACAGCATAACCTTGAGAATTCACTTCAAGGCATAGGACTAGCAAGTAGGATAGGGATCATACACATCTGTTCAGTTGACCAATAGACACCTACTTTTAAGAATACTGTATCAATAATGTGCTTGGCTCTACAGGTGTGAAGCTGAACCAGACATATTCAGTTACAGCCCTCATTGGCTGTATCACCCAGGGAAATGTCTTCATTATAAATCATCAGGGCTCTTAAGTTTCCGCCAATGCTATGATCATCACCAGGTGACCGATATAATACAGGTTGTATTCTAAACAAGCCTCATACTCTGTCACACTATTATCAAAATTTTTGCTTTCCTTCAAGGGGCATAATCCAATGGTCAATTTCTCTCCATTAGTGAGGTTTGAGAAAAACTTGCCAAGTGCACAATATCTTATGGCCTCACTCTTTTACCACACTCTCCTCCATGTACTTGAACTAAGGACACATTGATTAAAGTTGCTTGCTCTAATCCTATTATTTTAAAATATGACTGCTCCTGCTTTGAGAGGTTTCTACTGGACCAATACGCTAGCAACACAGCACTGAAGCAGAAGTAGGTAAATTTCAGAATGACAGCTCTAAAAATATTCTCTCCTTTTGTTCCCCTTCCTTCCCTTTGCTCTGAACACCTACGCCCTGACGCAATGCCTCTGCCCTCCCATGATGCCTGGTACAGAAGGGTTTCCAAGAGCAGGGAGTATTGATTGCTTCATTTGCTTTGGAATCCTGGTAGCAAAGGATTGCTTCTGATTCCTACTAATTCCACACTCACATCGTTAGCACAAAGATCTTACTATTTCTTTTCTATTCTCCTCAGTTTCGTATTTTTACAGTCCCTTTCTCTGGGCCAACGCTGAAAGGATATTTTTAAAGAAACAACATCCTTGCCCCGTTGCCCTTCAGGGTTTCACATTCATGCCTCTGATCTCATTTTCAACTCCTATTAAGAGATGCATCACCAAATTGTAAGAAAGTTCTTTGTGCTTTTCCTGTACCAACCAATTATTCTAATTCGTTCTGTCTCTGAAGAACGAAATGAGAAATCAACACAAAGGCCGATTATGCGATCTGCTCCCAGGGAGAGATCTGAAGGTGGTCAATTTACTAATGAAGCTCAGTGTGTTTTAAGGGTTGACGGAAGCAATCATCAGACATTTTCTTCCCTCAAATTAGTGTTTTCCACCAGATGCACACCTTTCATTTTGGATAATATATTCTTTAAATTCAGAACAGAGCTGGACAAAATAGGAGAAAAAAGTAACCAACACAAGTACCAATGCAGTAATACAGCTACCACACTTCCCCGAGGAATTCAGCCTACTTTATAGACACAATTTAGCACAAACCCATAAGAAGACTAACAAAGCCCAAAATGACTGCACAATAGCTTGGAGAGGTAAAGGTCAAAAATGATTACTGCTTGGCCCAAGAGAACAGCAGACCTACCCAAATGAGCATGGGACATGAAAATCTGGAAGCTTGTGTTTTAATTTCAGTTACTCTAGTTGTCGTTAGTGTGATCTCAGTGAACTCCAGCCTGTCTCACTTTTTCCAATTATGAAATCCTACATCATCCTTTCAATAGAATGAAATAACGGTTCTGAAAACAATCGCACATTTCTTTAGGAAAGAGACAAAACACAAACCATGCCTTCTAACCCGAACTGAGTAATTCAAACAGCCAATGGAGGTATAATAAAATTCAGCCTTCTACCATGTTACATGGGAGCATTTGTGATTTCTTGAACACTATGTTTATAGTTTATCTCTTAGGATGAGGAATTACAAAGAAACAAAGAAAGTCACTAATTATTTTGAGATTCAAGTTCACTTAGTTCATATTCCATCTGTGACCTGTATTCTCTCTAGAACCAGCTGGGAAATATGCTAAAAATAGAACATCCCTTATATCTGCTCCAGCTGCCAAATGATGAGTCAGCAACGGACCTATACCACCGATTTACCCCATAGTAAATTTTCTTCAATGGGAGATGTGACTTGCTAGGACTGGAAGCAGAATGGCGTGGTCAATGAAAAACCAGCCAACCAGAGAAGTACCACACAGAGGGCAGGAGAAAGGTGCTGGGCATCAGAAGGTATCTGTTCAGAATCACTCTAGTTCTGCCTCATAAGGATGCAATTCAGGGGGCCACACTGTTGATTCCATAGAAATAAACATAAATCAAGCATATTGTCAAAAGAAGAGCAGTGGCTACCATGACAGACAACTTCCTTTTCAGAAAAGATCTCTCAAATGACGTAGCTCAGTGTAGACTATGGTTTGGCTCCAGAAACCACAAACTGGCACTTCTCATTCCCAGGTCCCTTTCCAAATATCCATAAAAAGTAGGAGTTAGGCTTCAGTAATTGTTGAAAGCTCTCCAGACAATTAGAATATGCAACCATGGCTGAAGAACACAACCGTATTTTATTCTAGGCCCATAATAGAGATTTGAGAGAAATTAAATTGAACAAGGTTTAAGTAGTAAAACAACTCTGAAGCTACTAGTTTGAACTAAACAAGGGTTCATAAGATAAGGATAGTCTTCCTTGCCTTTAGGGGACTGGTATTCTTATTTGAGAGATTAGACATCAAGTTCTGGAGATATTTAAATATATTTACCAGTGAGGAAAATGCCTTTCATGGAGATTAGTTCATTACAGAAATAAACATCTCTATAAAGAGCTCACAGGCAAAACTGGAGGAGAAGATAAAAACCATGCAGGAAGAAATAAAATGCTTAACACCCATGATTGTCAAATTGCCACTGTTACCATTTGAGCATGGATTGAGTGTCCTTTAGGGGCCCACTGTGTTTGAAGGCTTGGTCCACAGGGTGGCACTATTGGAAGGTAGTGGAACTTCTGGGAGACAGGAGCTCTTGGTAGGCCCTTGAATCACTGGGGCATGCTTTTGGAATGGAGTGCTTATGCCACCCCATGTAGTTCTCATGGGACCCCTTGAGTTCTTGGGAGAAGTTTGTTATAAAAGGAGCAATTTTGGCCCCAACCATCCTCTCTCTGCTCCTGGTTTGAGATGTACTCACTTGCTCTGACACATGTTCCCATTACTATCCTTGCCATTAAATGACACAGCTAGGAGGCAGCTCTTGCCATAAAAGCCTGTGCTGTGCTGTTTGGATTTTGATCTTCCAAACTGTGAGCTAAATAAACCTCTTCATCTTCATAAGTAGCACATGTAGCCTGTGCCAGGTATTTCTTTATAGTGATACAAAGCTGATCATTCAAACACCTCATAGCACCTGGACCCTGACATTTCTTTAATTCAGTTTTTTTTTAAACAGTAACTTTCAAGTGAATAAACTCCAAGAATAATGCAAGTCCTAAGGAAAAAGAAGAAATCTTATTTTTATACTAGTTGCTTGCATCTGTGCTATTTTCTTTTCATAACACAAACTGAATCACTTTCCATTTTATAAAAGAGGGAAACATAGCTAGAAAATTTCAATGGTTTTCTTCAGGCCACTTACAGAGAGCAGCAGCATAGTGGTCTCTAAAAACATCCACAGAAGATGTGAGTATTTTGCCTTATATGGGAAAAGAGACTTTCCAGATATTAAAGTTATAGAACGTGAATAAAGATTATCCTGAATTATCTCATGGACCAAATATAATCATGATTCCTTAAAATCAGACAACTTTTGCCATATATAGTGATGAGAGAGAATGAGATACAGACTGAGAGAGAGAGAGAGAGATTAATATTTCTGGCCCTGAAGAATAAGGTGAGCCTTTAACCAAAGACTACAAATGTCCCCTAGAAGCTGGAAAAGTCCAAGAAACAGACTCACCCTCAATATCTTTAGAAAGGAATACAACCATACAACATACTTTTTTATCTTACTTGGATCTACAGTCAAACTTCTGACATAAGGAACTATAAGCCGGCGAACTGTGCTCATCCGATGGCAGGAGCCAGGTGCTAGGTGCTTTTCCTGGTCTCCCATGGGGTGCAGGGCCCAAGCACTTGGGCCATCCTCCACTGCACTCCCGGGCCACAGCAGAGGGCTGGCCTGGAAGAGGGGCAACTGAGACAGAATCCGGCACCCCAACTGGGACTAGAACCTGGTGTGCCGGCGCCGCAAGGCGGAGGATTAGCCTGTTGAGCCACGGCGCCGGCCAAGGAGCAGCTATATTAATATACAATAATGTGAAAAGCAAAGGAAATTATCAGGGACAAAGAGGGACATGATGTAAGCAAGCAGAAGAAAGGAAATAATAAAGATGAAAACGAAACTGAAAACAGAAAAATAGAGAAAAACTTGTGACACAAAATGTGATTCTTTGAAATAAACAATAATCGAGTAACATGTAACAATACTGAAGAAGATAAAAAGGGAGAAGACATAAATTGCAAATACCACAACAATGCAGGATAATTAGGAAGTATTATGAACAAGTTTATACTCTAAATTCTAAAACACAGAAGAAATGGGCAAATACATCTAAATCACAAACTGCCAAAACTCAGCCTATTGATAGACAATCTGAACTTCCCTACAATTAAAGAAAAATGACATTTTAATTTAAAACTACCAAAAAATATTCAG
Source organism: Sylvilagus floridanus (assembly GCA_949820135.1). Lineage (NCBI taxonomy): Eukaryota > Metazoa > Chordata > Mammalia > Lagomorpha > Leporidae > Sylvilagus > Sylvilagus floridanus. Next base: position 16,008,003 of record OX463243.1, read on the forward strand.
GCCCAGGTAGCTTCACTTTTACAAAAGATTTAAAGAATACCAAATTTCTACAACCTTTTAATAGAAGTTGAATCAAAAAGAATACTTCCTAATTCATTTTATGATACTAATGTTATCTTGATAGAAAATCAGACAAAGGCAGAATAGGAAAAAAAAAAGAAACAGCTCATTATTTCTCATGAATTTAGATGAAAAAAACCTTAACAAAATATTAGCAAATTAAATCTAAAAAATTAAAAAATGTATGAAAAGAATAACATAACATGCCCAAGTGAGGTTTATTCTAGTTATACAAAGCTGGCTATTTACAAAATCAAAAAAATGTAATTCACCATATCAATAAACTAAAGAATAAAAATCACATGAATATATCAATTATTACAGAAAAAGCATTTGTTAAAGTTCAACCTCATTCATGATTGAAAACAGCTATGGCAATATTCTCAAGAAACTAGAAGCAGAGGAGAAACTTATTCAAACTCAGACTGGTCTTGAAATCTTTGCCAGCAGTAACTTAATTGTGAAAGATTTAATTCCTTCCCTCTAAGTTCTCTAGGAACATGGCAGATATCAAATATGTCACGGTCAGTGGGTTAAGCTGCCACTTTGTGACTTCAGCATCCTGTGTTAGAGTGCCAATTTAATTTCCAGTATTCCACTGCCAATCCAGCTTCCTGCTTATGGACCTGGGAAGTTAGCAGACGATGGCCCAAGTATTGAGGCCCCTGTCACCCATGTGAGAGACCAGGATGAAGTTCTTGGCTTTAGCCTGACCAGAGCTGGTTGTTACAGCCATTTGAGGAGTAAATCAGCCAATTGAAGACCTTTCTCTCTCTCTCTCTCTCATTTTGCCATTCAAAGAAATAAATAAATCTTATTTTTAAAAAATAAAATAAAATGCATTTGCTCTTATCATTCTTATTCAGCATATTAACAAAACTTTCTGGCCAACACAATACATAATGAATTTTAAAACTAAAGTCATAGAGATTGGATAAGTAGAAATGACATTATATTTGTAGGTGTGATTATTTAAACAGAGAAGATTCTAAGGAGTCTACAAACCATTCCTGAAAATAAGTTAATTTTTCAAAGTTGTAGGGTAGATGATCAATGCAGAAATCAACTGTGTTTCTATGTACTCACAAAAAACATTTGGGACTTTAAATGAAAATGCAGAGCATAGTCTACAAAGATCTGTTATTAATGAGGTCTTTCATCTATTCAGCATGACCTATCTTTGCCCCTCCAATAAATTAGGATGTCTAGATTTTGTCCATACTTGCTTATTTTTAATTAGCACCATGATGGGCCCAAAACCTGGATCTCCTAAATTTCAGGTCCCCCAAGGTTTTCTAACCTAGGGCTAATGGATTGCCCAGGAATGAAGCCCTTTGGTGCTCAGGCTGGGCACCCAGGAAAGCTGGTCTCCCTGTGTTGAGATGTGAAGCGATTTTGATGCTCCAGCTGCTGCCATCAGAGTTGACAGTGAAGGAAGGTGCTTGCGAGCAACAGTGCACTGGCTTCAGTTGAGCCACGCCTGTGTTCTGGCTGTGACACTGCTCTCCCCACGATAGTGAACTCTACTAAGGACAGCATGTCTCTGTATCAGGATGGGGGTTCTCAGACTTCAGAGCCAGCAAAAATCCACAGGAGGAGGTACTGAACCAGAGACTGCTGGGCCACACAAGATATGGATCCCAGCAGAGCTGCTGAATCTCTAGGTCTGGGCAGGGTCCAAGAATCCGAATATCAGGCGATGCTGATAAAGCTGTCGAGTGGCCACTGGTCAGGGGCTCTGAAATGTGAAGACACTAACAGAGGAAGCCTTTACTAAACCCTTTCTACTCGCATCAACTACTTGATGGGGAAATGTGTAAGTTTCATCCTTAGTTGTACTTTTTTAAAAAAATTTACATCAGAGTCTATTTGAAACACAAACAAAATGAAGAGAAGAAAAAGAAGTGCATATACAATCTTCCCTCAGGATCCAAGAGGGATTTGTTCCGGGACTCTGCAGATACCAAAAGCCATGAAAGCACAAGTCCCTTATGTAAAACTGCATAGCCTTTGCACATCACCTATACAACCTATACATCCTTGTAGATTCTTGACCTCTAAATCACTTACAATGCCTGATGCAATATAAGTACTGTGTAAGTAGTTATTATGTAGTATTATTAGGGAATGATGACAAAGAGAAGAAAATCTGTACATGTTCAATACAGATGCAATATTTCTTCTGAATATTTTTGATTTACAGTTTTTTGAATCCATAGATGGGGCACCTGTAGACATGAACAGCTGACTGTATATTCTTTGGCCACATAAGTTTTTCCTACTTCATGTGTGTGAAACAAATGTTTTCCTGTTTAAGTGGTTCTCTAACCTTACTGCTCATTTGAATTATCAGAAGAGATTTAAACAACTCTGGTCTCTGAGTCTCACCTTCTGAGATTCTGATTTATTAGGTCTGGGTGGGGGGCTGGGCCGGGGGATTTTTCAAAGTTCCCCAGTTGATCCTAAAGTGCAGCAAATCTGTGAACTGCCTATTGGCTGCAAGCCAGCTAGTGATCAGATATAAATCAAAGACACACTGGCTATTACTTGAGCTCTGTTGCTAAGTATATTCCATTTTCTTCCTTCTACGAGATTTGTGCTATAGCAAATGACTGACGTTTGTGTTGATGTTCTGAAATGGATTAAAATTTCCAATTAGCTTGAACAAGGGAAGCAGAAGAAGTGAATGCAATAATCTGTATCATTACTTACTGCCCTGAATGTCTAGAAAGAAGCTTTTGCAATTGGATTCTACTTTCCTCTTCAAACTAATGGTAATACTTGTCTTGAAGCAGCGCTAAACTTTATAAAATCGTTAAGTGGACCACATCATAAAACATTTAACCATCCCCCAAGCCCACTCCCCTTTCCCAGTACACACACACACACACACACACCATCAATGCACTTGAGAGCAAAATAAACACATTGACCTCCAATTCTTGTCTTTTTCAGCTTCCCTCTTATCAGAAAACCTCAGCATTTAGTGCAAGGACAAACGCTTGCCTTTTGGTGAAGAACGTAGACAATGCCATCAAGAGAGACAAATAGCCCTGAAGGAAGAGAAAAAAGTCTTTCATAAAGGTTGATGCTCAAAGAAGGCAGTTTCAGTCATCTCGGCTTAGAAGTCAAATATCCAAAATAAAAATGGCTCTTTTAAAAAGGGATAAGAAAAGAAAAGAAGAAAGACCTTCAGCTTCCCTATCTCCTTGGAATGAGTTGTCTTTTAAAGAAGAAAATCTCCTTCCTAACAAGAGACTCTTATCTCTTCTTTCCTATATTATTGGTGATATCTAATTCTTGACATAGCAAATGGCTAAAGACACACGCTAACCTCCTGCCCTGGTGTGAATTAAATCTGCTTTTAAGACCAGCCTGCATGGTGCAATGTTGGGTTTGTCAACATAATTATTTTTTTTTCTCTTTGAAATAAGGTGCTGTATTTTGTGTTCTTGATGCAGTTAACATAACTAACAAACATAATATGATGACACATCAATGATTTTCTTCTTTCACATAATTTTGAAATTTGCCGGTATATTGTAGAAATTCTAATAGGCTAAATAATGCTTTTGTTAAAAACTAAAAAAGAAACCTCTAATGTCCATATGTGGTTTGCCTATGAGGATAGATTGCGGTTATGGGGATATTTGACCCTCTCCTCAAATCATTAGAAAGTCTCCAGCGAACAGCCCCTGGTGCCCCCTCAAAGAGGGAGGGAAGAGAAGACTTTTAATCATAATAATCCCAGGTATAAAAAATCTTAGAACGCAACATCTGCCTCTGTGCTTTGTTTTTCGCAGGATAACAGGGATTGCTGTAGCAGCTTCTACTGCCATATGTCTACAATAAGGAAATGAACATAAAATTGAACAAACACAGAAAAGAAGGATAAACTCACCCTGCTTAACAAATCCACTCTCACCTGCTGTGCCCTGAAACACAAAAAGAGAAACCGTTTGGATCATAAGATTAATAAAGTAACAGTCTCTGTTAATGATGTTGACAGGCAGTATCAGGATAATTTGTCTGCTGTGGGAACCGACGGTCTTGCTGCTGTCTTCCATCACCTTTTCCTTCATCAGAAAATAAAAATTATGTACCCATTTGTCTTAGAAAAAAGCCAAAAGTTAATAGTCCAAATAGATTTTTCCCTGTTGAGTTCAAAATGAAATACATCACTGGATTTTCCCTCATCATTCATATAGCGAATTTGGAAAACATTATAGTAATGCATTTAGATGCACTAAGATAACGTAAATTTAAAATTGGTTCTTCCAAACCATGAGTAATTAAGCAATATTGTTTTTAATGTTAAAATCATTCAGACTCTTTTTAATATGTAAAAGCTCTGAGCACATTAGCTAGTTTTTTCTTACCACATTTTTCATGTCTCATAATTAAGAATTATTAAAAGTCTTTAATACTGTTAATTAATAAATGTTTGTTGATTAATTTGTCACTGCTGCAGTAAAGTCATCCTGTTGATGAAAGATTCAGCAAAACAAAGTTGGGTTTAGATGATGTTTGTATACTTATTTATGATAATAATTAAATATGAAAAACACACAAAAGTGTTTTTGTATGCTGTTGGTCATTTTAGAATGTAATTAATGTTTTCCATTTCCCTGGTGTTTAGATTTTCATGTGTTTCTAGTCTAGCAAGGTATCTCAAAATACAGACAAGGAACCAAACACATGCAGGTTCAGGTTCATGACTACCACTTCCTATCTGTGTGAATCTGCCCAAGTTAGCTCGCCTAAACCTTGATCTCCTCCTTTATAAAATGAGGCTCATAGCACTCACTGGTTTCACATATATGTCATAAACGATAAACAAGAGTGTAGATTTAAATTCTTTGTATAGGGTCAGCCACATAGTAAGTGATCAAAATAAATTGCCTGACACCATTATATACTCATATTTTTCCCAGTAGACTTTCATTGTCCACGTTTTGTTTTCCTTTAATATTTTTATGCTTCAGTTATCACTCAGATTCACCCATTCAGCTAATTCCTCCAAGGGACTTTAAAATGCCACCTTCTACCTGTATCTAATGATGATTCATCACTCCTTTAGAACCCTTCCTCCTTCCCTCCTCTCAACTGTCTTGCAGCAGAATGAAAGGCAGAGTGGACAGTGAGAGAGAGAAACAGAGAGAAAGGTCTTCCTTTTTGCCGTTGGTTCACCCTCCAATGGCCGCCGCGGCCGGCGTGATGCGGCCGGCACACCACGCTGATCCGAAGGCAGGAGCCAGGTGACAGGTGCTTTTTCCTGGTCTCCCATGGGGTGCAGGGCCCAAGCACTTGGGCCATCCTCCACTGCACTCCAGGGCCACAGCAGAGGGCTGGCCTGGAAGAGGGGCAACCGGGACAGAATCCAGCACCCCAACTGGGACTAGAACCTGGTGTGCCGGCGCCGCAAGGCGGAGGATTAGCCTGTTGAGCCACGGCACCGGCCTTGCAGCAGAAGTCTTTAAAAAGTCCATGGAAGGGGCAGGCCCTGTCGTGAGCCCTGGCCTGAGGTGCCAGCATCCCATGTGGGCACCGGTTCTAGTCCCTGCTGATCCTCTTCCAGTCCAGCTCTCTGCTGTGGCCTGGGATAGCAGTGGAGGCTGACCTGGGTCCTTGGACCCCCGCACCCGCGTGGGAGACCCTGAGGAGGCTCCTGGCTCCTGGCTTCGGATCGGTGCAGCTCCAGCCATTGCGGCCATCTGGGGAGTGAACCAGTGGCTGGAGGACCTATCTCTCTCTCTCTCTAACTCTGCCTGTCAAATAAAAAAAATAAATCTTTTTTAAAAAAAAGTTCATGGAAAATGTGTATTTTAAGAAGTTATGCTTGGACAAGATTCTTCTGCACCCAAATAAAATTACCTTTTAATTTCATTTTTTTCCATGAACTTTGGGGGCACTCTCATTTAATAGGCAGATTTTCCATAAAGTGAATGAAGTATAAGCTTCAGACCTCCATATACTCCATTAGTAGCTTTTCAGATTGTAGGAGGAGGCCTAGCAATCAGTAAAGCTAATCATCTGTTTCTGCAAAATTTCAAAAGTAAGCTATTTTCTTTATCCAGTTATCAGTTGATAGACATCTGGGTTGATTCCATATCTTAGCTATTGTCAATTGAGCTGCAATAAACATACAACTGGATGCCATTATGCTTAGTGAAATAAGCTAGTTCCAAAAAGACAAATACAAGTGAGCTATTTTAACTTCAATCAGATAAGACCACTTTTTTCTTCCCAATTTTCCCTTCATCAGATTCCCCTTGTGTTGGGTCCTATTTGAATGGCCTCAGGTTTTTGGGGGGCTGTGGCTGAGGGGAAACATAAGTTGAGGCTATTACGTGATTTGCAGCACTGCCACATAGAGTGAACTTTTCCTGCTGCATTCTAGTAACAGCTTCCAGAAATTCTCCCATTGCCTTCTCAGTGCTAAGACACAGAGGCACCAGAACAATGCAATCTGACAATATGGCCATGCCCTCATTCACACTCTGAAGGCAGGTGAGGTTAAAGAAGAAAGAAAAAAGAAAATTGACAACTACCAAGCTAGAAGTCATTCAGTGGAAAATTATTTCAATCATCAGGCATGCAAAATGTTAAGTAGAAAATTTGATTCTCATCAACGCTCAGTAAAAACAGAAATTTCTCCTGTCAAGAATATACTTAATCAGTGCCCGGCGCCGTGGCTCACTTGGTTAATCCTCTGCCTGCAGCACCAGCGTTCCATATGGGCGCCCAGTTCTAGTCTCAGTTGCTCCTCTTCCAGTCCAGCTCTCTGCTGTGGCCCGGGAGGGCAGTGGAGGATGGCCCAAGTGCTTGGGCCCTGCACTTGCCTCCTGGCTTTGGATCAGCGCAGTGTGTTGGCCGCAGCGGCCATTTGGGGGGTGAACCAAGGGAAGGAAGACCTTTCTCTCTCTCTCTCTCTCTCTCTCTCTCTTTCTCTCTGTAACTCTACCTGTCAAATAAATAAATAAATATAGATAAATAAAAATAAAATAAATAAAAAATAAATAAATAGATAAATAAAAAGAAATATACTTAATCAGTAATGGAATATGTTTGTACATGAGTATGTGTGTAATGGGAATTCTGTAAATGAGTATTTATCATAATTCCTGTAATGTGCAGCATGTGGCAGTGTTGAAATTTATGTGTTTATAGAAGCCCAGCATTTATAAGGTAGAAATATATAGAAGTTTTTTAAATTTAAAAATAGTAAAAATTAATGGGTCTTTATTGATACGGATTGTGAAACTGAAAGAAGCTGTTCCAAACTATCAGTAACTAAAAGCAAATTCTAATCAACCATGATAAAGGAAACTTATGTATATAAAATACATAGTTCAGTTCCAGGCATATATATGATGTAAAATGTTGTATGAGGAGACGTTAATGAGTATGAAGTTAAAAGAGAAAGAGAAAAGTTTTAAGGAGAAATACAAGAGGAAATTAATTGTAATGTCATTTTTCTAAATTGTGTGATATCAGAAATAGTACCTTTTTTTAAATTTTCAACTTGAAGAGTTTCCACTTTCAGATAGGATAAAATATTTTGAAGCACAATGAGGTCTGACCCCCAAGAAAAATAAAGAAATTTGAAGAAAAGGATGAGCATTCAATCAAAAACTGCTAGAAGCACCCAAAGTTAAAATCACATGATTCAAATTCCAAGAGATGAATAAACAATTAGAAAAAAGTTTTATATAAAATGTCTGTGTTATCAGGCAAAAACTTTAAAATGACCAGGATTAATATGCTCAAGAAAAAAAATTAGGGTTGGAAAATGAATGATGTTGCTAAGAATTGGAACACATGAAAATAATTAGATCAACTCTGAGAACAATGACTGAGTTTAAGATTCCATTAGTTTATTAGTAGCAAACATGGTAGGAGAACCAGGGGCTCTCAAGGAGACAAGGGGACAGAAACAGAGAGAGGTGTCAGAGCTGTGGGGTAGAGCGAAAGACTGAACAGAAGCAAAACTGAAGTTTGGAAAAAGAAGAGAGAGTACTGTAGAAAACGCATTTCGAGATAAAATGCCTGAATTTTCTCCAAAAGTATAAAAGCTCCAATGTGCAGATTTGAGCAAATATGAAAACACTTAGTAGAAGAAATGTAAAGGAAATTATATATGGACAAATTATATAAACAACCTTACAAACTGTAGAGAAAGTTTTAAAATCAGCTGGGGGCAGATGGCATGGCAAGGAAGGAAGACACAGGGGTTTTAAATTAACATCAAAAAAATAGTGACAGTTGAGTTATAGACAGAATAATGATGGTCATAGAAACAGGCAATGTAGTCAAAGTAATGAAAAAGTGGAAAAAAGAAAGCCCAACTGAAATTCTCTACCAAACAAAAGCAATTCTTCAAAAGTCAAGGTGGAACGAAGATAATTTCTGAGAGAATTTTACCAAGTAGTCTTTCATTAAAAGAAATTATTGTGCAAAGGGAAAAAATATCCCAGATACATATAAAATGCAGAAAGAATAGGCAAATCCTAGTATGCAAATAAATGTGAATGGATTCTGACCACAGAAAACAAATAGAATGCCTTATAGCTATTCAAGTATATTAAAGATAAAATGACTTCATATGTAAAATAAAAGGACTGGAAGAGGAAGAGGGAGGTTAAAGTGTCCAAAATTCTAGCTTCAACATAGAAATAAAAAATTGTACTGTAGTAACTCAAGTGTGCATGTCAAACCAAATGATAATATAGAACTTAACAAAACCTGTATTGTAGTATGAGCTACATTAAAGTGAGATGTAGAGTCTTAAATACACTAGAAAAATATGACGAGTTGCAAATCAGTGATCTATTTATAGAGCTAAAAAGCCAAAAAAAAAAAAAAAAGCATCAATTCAAGCCCGAAGCGAGTAGGAGAAAGCACCACCAGAACACATGTCTGGTTTTTAATCTCTGAAACAGCAGTTTTCAGACAATGACCAACAGACAGCACAAAATTGTCACAGAAAAAGGAAACAGCTACGAGGATCCTGTATTGCACCAGCTGATGTGCTGGGTCAGTTTCCAGATTGTGCGCAGGAAGGGGAACTGCAAACAAAACCTGAAGAACATCAGTGATCAGCAGAGCCTCACAGCACTTCATATGCTGCCTGTGGGTGGGGGCGCAGACTGCTGAAATCTTCCCTTAGTATAGAGTGGGTCTGCCGTATACAACGTTAACTAAGAGTGAATCTTATGGGATGGGAGAGGGAGTAGGAGGTGGGACGGGAGTGGAGGTGGAAGGATGGGTATGGGGGGAAGAACCACTATATTCCTAAAGTTGTACCTATGGAATGTGCACTCATTAAATAAAAGTTTTAAATATTAAATAAATAGATAAACAAATAACCTGAAGGAACTGCTGAATGAAACAGAGAGAAACCAGATCTGTAGGAAGCCAAAGCAGCCAGAATTTGTGGGAAACACTATTGCAAATGAAACTGCACCAAGAAGGAGCTCTGAAGGTGTGTAGCAAGGGTGTGTTGGTGTGCAGCTGAGGCTCTGCTTGCTCTGTGTGAGAGGCGACTGCTGAATGTCAGGTAAAGAATCATCAGGGCCGGCGTCGCGGCTCACTAGGCTAATCTTCCACCTGCAACGCTGGCACACCGGGTTCTAGTCCCGGTTGGGGCACTGATTCTGTCCCGGTTGCTGCTCTTCAAGTCCAGCTCTCTGCTGTGGCCCAGGAGGGCAGTGGAGGATGGCCCAAGTCCTTAGGCCATGCCCCCACATGAGAGACCAGGAGAAGCACCTGGCTCCTGGCTTTGGATCAGCTGGGTGTGCCAGCTGCAGCGGCCATTTGGGGGGTGAACCAATGGAAGGAAGACCTTTCTCTCTGTCTCTCTCTCTCTCCAACTCTGCCTGTAAAAAAAAAGAAGGAAGGAAGGAAGGAAGGAAGGAAGGAAGGAAGGAAGGAAAGAAAGAAAGAAAGAAAGAAAGAAAGAAAGAAAGAAAGAAAGAAAGAAAGAAAGAAAGAAAGAAAGAAAGGCAGAAAGAAAGAAAGGCAGAAAGAAAGAAAGAAAGAAAGAAAGAAAGAAAGAAAGAAAGAAAGAAAGAAAGAAAGAAAGAAAGAAAGAAAGAAAGAAAGAAAGAAATTCAGCCATATAGTAAAGGGAACCCTGCAATCAACTCTAGTCTTGGGAAGATTGAACTATTTCTAATTAGCTTAAGATAGATCTATCTATCAATCCATCAATCGATCTATCTGTCTATTTACTTAAAAGGCAAGGCAGAGAGAAAGAGAGCGAGATCCTCCATCTGGTGGTTCACATGCTCCATGACCCTTTGACCTAGGCTGAGCTAAGTTGAAGCTACGAGCCTGGAACTCCATCCAGGTCTCCCGTTTGGGTAGTACAGGCCTAAGTACTTAGGCCATCTTGCATTACTTTCCCAGGCATAACAGCAGAGAGCCAGATTGGAAGCAGAGTACTGGTGAACTAGCACTCTGCCATGGGATGCCAATGTCACATGCTGAGGCTGAACCCACTGGCCACAATGCCAGCCCTCCATTTAACTGAGTATTTTTCTATGTCCAGCTTCAGAAAGACAAAAATGCATAATTGATAATTAGTATTAGACATTCTTCCTGGCTGGAATACTCTTATTTCATTAATATTCTAAACCAAGGTACTGATCAGAGACTGGTGTGTAAATAGTGGGTTTTGTAGCATTTATTGAATGGAAGCAGGGAGGCCTCAATGTCTTGTACAGTACTCTGCTCTTTATGTAACTTTTCCATTGCTTTCCGTGAGCTACGTGAAATCTGACAGTAGCTTTGCTCTTTGTCATTGTGGTCATTGACCTATTGTACTTAGATAATTAACCTATAAAATGCTTTGGAATATTCAGGATAGAAAACATTTGATTTTACACACTGAATCTTATATTCTGGGTTTTCCCAAGCACTTTGCAAAGTAATTAATTAAATTAAATTACTGGTTGCACAGCGACTATGCAAGTCAGTGTAAAGTACAGCACACACTTAGTTTACTGAAAAGTCAATTATTCTGGGGAAGAAAATATTAGATTCAAGCAACTGCTGTCTGTTGAAATCACATTCTATTCAGGCACTATTCTATGCAATAGAATCTCATAGTTGAGAAATGAAAATTGAATTATTAAATGAAGAAGTGGGGTAAAACAGAAAATAGTTTTAGTTGGGTGTTCAAGAACAGGTACCATGTGGGTGTAGCATCTGAGCTAAGAATTGAATGGGAAGAAAGAGGCTAGCAAAACACACCTTGGCGAAAAAAAGTACTCCTGACAGGGGGAACTATGGTGGTGGTTCCTGAGCTATCATCATGCTTTACCGAATTCCTCCCAAATCTGAAAAGGGAGAAAAGACTACTTTTCCCTCAAGTGCCCTGGAAGGCAGGAAGACTTGCTGGGCCCCAACTGTCAGCAATTCTGGTTCCACCATCATTTGATACAATCTGGCTCTGGCTTTAATTCCTTGCCATGCCATCTAGATTCCAAACAAAATGTCTGATAAGAAGGAAAATTTGGGAAATGGTGAGTTTGAGGTGCCTGAAATATCCAGAGAATGCAATTCTCTAGTAAATTGCCCATAGAATGACACAGTAAGCTCAATTTAGTGTAGTTCTCCTGCTGTTAACATACACTAATTCTGGGGAAAACGTGTCATTTAAAAGGGGGCCAGCATTATGGTGAAACGGGTTAAAGCACCACTTGTTACAGCAGCGTCCCATAGCAAAGTACCAGTTCCAGTAGCAGCTGTTCTGTTTCCAATTCAGCTGCCTCTAATGCACCTGAGAAGGCACCTGCCACCCATGTAGGAGACCTGGAGGGAGTTCCTGGCTCCTGGCTCCTGGCTCCTGGCTCCTGGCTTCAGTCTGGTCCAGACCTAGATGTTGCAGGCATTTGAGGAGTGAACCAGTGGATGGAAGATCTCTCTCTCCTACTCTCCCTCTCTCTCTGTCATTCTACCTTTCAAATAAATAAATAAACCTTTCAAATAATTTTTAAAATAAACAGCTGAGATTGAAAGGAATGTTTCAGGAACTAAGAAATAAAAGCCAGAGAGAAGAGAACTCTGCTTCAAATTCTTGGTTTTATGCAGGTAGGGCTGAGTTATAATTCTAACATCACTGGGAGACCAGAAGACTAGTCTCAAGATGGAATAGCAAACTGATACATAAATCCTACTTAAAGTCCAGAGAAGCTGCTCAGCCTATTAAAAGTTAAGATGATAGACAACTATCTAAGGCCTTCAGGTAGAGAAAATGCAATATTTCTGAAAAATAAGACCCCTTATTCAGAGTTGTGATATCCAGATGGTCACTTACCTTTAATGCCTTGTGTTATACAGAAACTACAGGGTCAGTAGTACAAAGAAAACCTGCCATTGGGTGGATATTGAAATAAATCCCAGAAAAAAATTAAAACCACTCAAAACAAAACTCAAAACCACTCAAAATGTGTTTTAATAAACCACAGCTTTTTTCCTTTTTCTCATTAATATTTCTTTACTTATTTGAAAGCCAGAGTGAGAGAGAGAGAAGCAAGGAGAGAGAGAGAGAGAGAGAGAATCTTCCATGTATGCTTCGCTCCTCAAATGCTGGCCATAGCCAGAGCTGGAACATGCTGAAGCCAGCAGCTAGAACTCCATCTAAGTCTAAATCTAAGTCTAAGTCTAAGTCTAAGTCTAAGGGGGAATCTAAGGGGGCAGGACTCAAGTATCTGAACTATCACATTCTGCCTCCCAGGTGTATTAGCAGGAAACTGGATTAGGAGTGAAGCATCTGGGACTCAAACCAGGTACTCTGATTGATAGAGGATATGAGCATCCCGAGTGGCAGCTTTACCTGCGGTGCCAGAATGTCTAATCTACCCCAAAGGGAAATTTTAACAAATTTTAACAAATCAGAGGAGACAGTATCTTGAAGAAAGAAATATTCAGCAGAATTGACTCTAGTAATTTTAATATTATGCTATGCATTCCCATATTCATGTCACTGAAGAGAAATTTTAAACCATGGAAAACTTGTGAACATCTTACATGCCCAGAGTAAAAATCACTTGAAAACTGTATCTATGGAAATTGGAAAGTATTGAGGAGAACGGACACTGTTGTTATAAAAAACTTGAACATAAAGTAAGATAGTGTCTAGTTTTTAAATTATTATGACTTACCTAAATCTTTTGGAACTCAGTGAAAGAAAACCTACATAGAAGTTAAGATGAAAATATTTAACTATTTATAAATCTCTCACCTATAAAATATTTTTCATCTACCTTATAAATGAAGTCCCTGGGAAGTATAAAGGATCTAGTGGTAAGGTTAGAAACACTAGAAAGAATTCTGTTTCTAGAAGGTTCTTGTTCAGCCTTCAAGATTTTTCAGGAGTAACCTAAATCTCATGCAATGACTCAGGCCCATTTTTGTAGAAAGTCATGCTGCTCCTTTAACCCGCTCTTTGTGTCTGGGTTTTGGTTTGTTTGTTTGTTTGTTTGTTTTAGATTTTTATTCACAGTGTGTGGTACATTGTGCTATTACATATGCCTTCATTTCCTCACTGATTTATTAGAACAAAGTTTATTGAGTTGAGATACTTTATACTTGAAAGCAAAAATTTAAGGAGCTGGCACTGTGGTGTAGCGGGTAAAGCTGCCGCCCGCAGTTCTGGCACCTCTATGGGTACCAGTTCGAGTCCCAACTGCTCCACTTCCAATCTGGCTCTCTGCTAATTCACCTGGGAAACCAGAGGAAGATGGCAAAGTACTTGGGCCCCTGAACCCACATGGGAGACCCAGAAGAAGATCCTAGCTCTTGGCTTAGAATCTGCCCAGCTCCGGCCATTGCAGCCATTTGGAGAGTGAACCAATGGATGGAAGATTCTCTCTCTCTCTCTCTCTCTCTCTCTCTCTCTCTCCCTCCCTCCCTCCTCCCTTCCCTTCCTCCCTCCCTCCCTTCCTGTGTGTGTAACTATGTCTTTCAAATAAATAAATCTTCTAAAATCTCAAAATTTAAATGAATGAATACATAGATATTCTTTGAATCAAGATGATGTTGTATCTCAATAGATCCATTGTAGGTTGAGAATATCTTACACCATATGCATTTTATACAAGTCACCTACCAAACATCATAGCTTAACAACACAAAGCATGACAGAGTACCAGTTGTTTACCTTTGGGCTCTAATGGCCAGGATTGTGAGTCTGCAAAAAATCCAAAGTATAGTTTATACTGATTGTATATAGATTTTGCACCATCTTAAGTGAAAAATAAATCAAAGCATCAGCAGATTGTCTGAAATTACTGTCATAGAGCATATTAGAAGGGAGAGAAATCACACCAAAAAATGTGATTACAGCCCCACAGCAGCTCATAACTATGTTGAATATATAAGATATGCTGACAGAATAGCTAATTTAAGATATAAGATAGACTTTTTAAGTTCAAAACAAAAATTTATAGACAATCTGAGCTTAAGGAAGACAAATAAGGCCAATTCATCATGGGCTGAGTATATCAACAAACATTTGAGATGCAACTGGAGACTGGGCTTACAGACAGAAGAGGACTTTATCTGACATATAAACAAGAGATCAGAAGGCAGTGCTTGGATCATGTGCATAGCCAGTGTAGCCAAGGTCTGTGGCTCTCGCTTGGGACATTACAGGAAGATAGCACCAATGTAATTTGCTCTTAGGGGTCATCTCAGTATCCAAACAACAAGGAAAAGCCTATATCTGTAGCACTAATGAACAATGTAGCCTTTGTGAGGAGATGATCAGTGAACAGCGCTGGCAAGGCTCTCACCCTACCCCACACAACCAAGTGCACTGAAGGACTGATTGCATGTTCTCCTCTGCACACACTTCCTTTTCTCTCCCTGCACCTCTCTTTTTTCCTACCTCTGGCCACATTCTCCTGGCTACTTTTCCAGATCTTTCCAGATCACCCATGCTAGTTTCATTGTCCCACAATTTAGACATCTCACAGGGCCAACAGTTTTGAATACACAGGAAAAGAAACAAAGGATGCTTCGCAGTATCTGCTCTCCTGGGAAGGAGGAGGCCTTTAGGAGTGATGGTTTTCTATATATATATATATATGGAGATTAAAGACTTAGAATACTATTTGTTCTGGTAGAAAACAAAACGTGAAAATAAAATACAAGAAAATACCATGGATGTAGACAAATTTGGGAAATTGGGGAATTCAGGAACATCCATCAATATTTATTGGTTACTTCCAAAACAAATTGTCACAAGAAGTCAAGCTTTGCAAGTTAACATTTCACATACATTGGCACAAAGTGTTCCACTCCTGGGGTGTTTGGTAACCCCTCCTGTTGCTTCTTTTCTTTTATGTTTCTCGGCTGCCACCTACAATGGCACCACTCTTTCAAATAATAAGAAATTTCCCCAAGTTCTTTTGCCAGGCAAGGTGAAGCTGTAACCACCCAAGAAGACTATGTGTAAGATGGTTGGTTGTAAGCACAGAGGAAGAGCTGTGTTTTCCAGCAGGCACACAGTGGGAATGGGTCTAGTGGCTTATAAAGAAAGTCACTCTCGGGGTGCAATATCAACAGCAAGAAGGGAGACTGTAGCAGTCAGAAGAGCACATCAACAACAACAATCTGCAGGTTTTCAAGAACATCTGAAGCACTGATGTTTTTCCCACTGTTTTCCCAGCAACCTAACTTTCATCTTTACTAAATGACCTAAAAGAATACCATGTAGCAGGCAGGGCTTAGATTTCCTTAGCCCAGAGACAGGTATTCTCCATGTACTGTCCATTCAAACTAAAAAGTGAGTTTTATAGGAAGAAATGGAATGCAACTAAATGTGTTTGATTTCAAACTTTTGCTTGAATTTTTCCCATTCCCCACTGAAATGTCCACATTAATATACATTTATGAACTTTCATTAAGTTGAAAGATTGATTCACTAAGTAGACTCACTATGTTTGCAAGAGCCAAATCGTTTAACCACATTCATCTCTGCATTGCTGAACAGTGTATTGGGAACTAAATGATAATCAGCACCTTTAAACACCAATGCTGACCCAACCAAAAGGCACAGCAAGGTGCTTAGGCACTCAAAGAAGTCACTGAGCCTCTGTAGTTGTCCCAGGTCCTTTATCTGAATATAATGATGTAAACTAGCACTTCTGTTGAGACTTCAAAATAGTCAGTCTTTGGAAACAGGTGTGAGACTTTCAGAGGTGTGGGAACACTGATAGAGGAGTTGAAGACTAGGTATCATGATTCCTAGCTCCCTGCTTGAAATCAACCTGAATGTTTTTCCTTCTCGTTTTTGTCTTCCATATTACCCTAAATCAATACCC
Source organism: Sylvilagus floridanus (assembly GCA_949820135.1). Taxonomy (NCBI): domain Eukaryota; kingdom Metazoa; phylum Chordata; class Mammalia; order Lagomorpha; family Leporidae; genus Sylvilagus; species Sylvilagus floridanus. The sequence goes on from OX463243.1 coordinate 16,024,397, forward strand.
CCACCAAACTCACCTTAAATCTTATCCTTTCCTTTGCCTTGCTTTTCCATTGACCTACTTTTTTCCCCTTCCTTATTTCCATGTACTGATGTCCAATACACTGCATAATTTGTCTTACATTTTGCTCTTATTCTTAGAGATATTTACAAAATTGATGCACTACTGGGAAATGTTATCCCTTCTCCCAAACGAAGAGTCTGTATTTTAAAAAATACAGAATCAGGATATATAAAATTATAATTGTAAAAATTGCAATTCTTTGATTAAAATTAGTAAGAATGTATTTGTACTAGTTTAAGCAAGAAAGGGTTTTATTGGAAGGATATGGGGGATATGGGAATCACCTGTTCACTAATATTACTGACTGATTTGGGCCACAGGCCCAAACGGTTCCCAAAAATGCATCAGGAAAACAGGAGGGTATTTCTCTTTCTCAGTGTCTCTTGTAATTGCATTTGCTGTCTGATTGTCCTGTTCTCTCACTTGTTCGTTCTATCTATCTATCTGTCTATCTATCTATCTATCTATCTATCTATCTATCATCTATCTTCTAGATAGATTTATCTTTGAATATCTTTTTATATTCTCCCTTGGGTTACACTGTTAATGTAGAGTCTGGCACCTGTAAATAATGTAGAGTCTGGCACCTGTAAATAATGTGGCTTTTTAAATCAATTATGTTTATAATCCAACTTAGTCCTTGGAGAATCTTAAAGTCAAAATAGTAAAACAACTGCATCAGTACACTTCCTATTGTTCATATTTCTTGAATATTTTCCTTTCTACTCTACCTTTCAACTGGCTCTGTTTATTTTAAATATTTTACAGTTATATCGGATCATGGGTACTGCTGCAAGTACCACTTGTTTTATGGGATGTGGTAAGACATAAATGCATGTAAGTAAAATATGTGTACAGTTTGCTTAAGTGCAGCGTTTATGTTTGTGTGCTGAAGTCATTGCTCCTTTTTCCTACAGGGATTTGAATAAAAACTTCAAAAAGACAAAATCCTCAATTCTGAAAATTCACTATGAATCAAGTAAATAATTTTAAAACTACTATAAAGTCTTAGAAATGAGGAAGTAGATCTTTTTTAACTTAATGCTGTGCTGTGAACAACAGAATGGCATATACAAATAGGTGATTAATGAAAAATTTGTATTCTAATTTGCAATTCTTGTGAATACCTACTTTTTCTTTCTAATCTGGTGAGAATAGGCAATTCCATTATCTATAATTTACTACTTCAACTTCATAACAATGAGGTATTTGCCTATGTGAACAAAAAGAAGAGATATTTTTCTTTCTTTAGTGGGTTGTAAAGAATATGAAAAATTAAATACTCATGAGGAATCATACATGTAATTGTAGAATATTTTGCTTCAATAACTTATTTTGAATTCCTAAAAGGACACATGATGTGTTACTGTGCCCATTTTACAGACCGAAGGAAGTGAATTTCAATAAAATGTAAAACTTGTTCAGGGTTATCAAGCTAATAAGTGGGAGAAGTAGGAAGTAAATACACTTCTACTTATTTCCAAATCTTTGCTTTGCTTTTCACTTATCATTAACTTTTCCAAAACAAAAATTATTTCTATTTCATTTATATTAAAGGCAGAAAGACAGGTCACCCAAATGATTCACTCTCTAAATGCCAGCAAAACCTAGAGCTATACTAGCCCAAAGAAAAGAAGCAGGAATTCAATCTGTATCTCCTATTTGGGTAGCAGGGATCCAAAAACTTGAGCCATGGCCTACTGCCTCCCAGAGGGCACACTAGCAGAAACCTGAAATTGGGTGTGGTGCTGGGACTCAAACTGAGCCACTCCAATATGGATTGCAGGTATTCAAGGCACATTTTAACCACTGTGCCAAACAACCACCTCAACATCATTTACTTTTAACAACCAACCCTTCCCAGCCTATGAATAAGGTGGGTATTTCTCAAGACCCAGTCAATACTGCTTTTTAATCAGCTGGAAAACATTGCTGCTGATTCTCTGAAGACATATTCTTTTTCTACCCAGTGACAGGTAGTTGTTCTGCTAAGTTTCCTAGAGTCTAGTAATCAGATAGGTGGAGACTAAGATGGAATAGGACTCACAGATGCCTCTATCAGTCAGGAAAGACCAGCTACGCTCTTTGACGATATTTAACATCCTTTGCTCTGGGCCTAAGTAATCTCATCAGTAAGGTCCTAATACCAGAGGGCTTCAAAAATCCATAGAAAATGTGCATAGTCTTTTTATTCTACTTTCCACAAAATTTGGAAGCCCCCTCATCCTTTACATTTCTCACATTGTCCTTCCTTGAATCTTCATTCTCCCATTTTATTTTCTTGAATCTTTCCCCATATTATTATCTCCTTGATGATTCTTGGTGAATTAAATCAGTGACTAGTATTCAACATACTAGTCATAAAAACAAAGACTCCTGGATGCCAGCAAAGGCAGGGAATCAAGAAAAGGTATAAGTTATAAATATATGACTATTTGTACTCTATGTGGCATTTCTTCAAAATCTATTGCATCTCTGAATAGTTACTGTATGTTAGACATAAGACTAGGGATGGAATGACTATAAAATTCTGTTTATAAGACACAGAAATAGACCCAACTATGGAAATCACTGCAGAAAGAATGAAGAAGAAGATACGAGGAAACTTAGATGTCAATCTTTATCCAGCTAGGATACCAACTATTTCTTTAATTTCTAACTGAAGGCAAGGTCATAGAGAGATGTGTTATTCATACACAAGCACTACAGAGGGAGTGAGTAATACAACAGAAGTTTATTTTCTCAGTGTTCTCTAGACTATACATCTGAGATAAGCTGCCGATGGGGTTGATCTCTTCCGAGGTCTCCCTGGCTTGCAGGTAGTCATCTTCTCCCTCTGCCTTCAAGTGGTCCTCACTTTGACTACTAATCACTTGTTATAAGGACACCAGTCACATGGATTTGGTTCTACCTAGGTGACCTCATTTTACCTTTATTCCAACGTTATAGTCTCCATCTTCAAACACAGTCACATTTTGAGGTATTAGGCTTAAGACTCCAGGCGGTGAATTTGGAGTGGGGACACAGTCTGGTGCATAATATAAGATATAGAGTAATTTACACATAGAAGCAACTCTACCTCTGCAAGTAAGCTGCTTAAGGATGTGAATTGACCCAAGAGCAACACTAACAGCAAACATTTACATAACAACATATATTCCACAAAGGAAATCAACATAACATCTGGTGAAGTAGGCATTAAATGAGATTAAGCAATGTTGACTAATTTACCCAGAATCCTGTGATTAATACTTGCAAATTCAGAACTAAAAAGAGGTTATTTTACCTTTTTTAAAAAAGATTTATTTATTTATTTTACAGAGTTACACAGAGAGAGAAGGAGAGACAGAGAGAAGTCTTCCACCCGCTGGTTCACTCCCCAACTGGCCGCAACAGCCAGAGCTAAGCTGATCAGAAGACAGGAGTCAGGAGCTTCTTCTGGGTCTCCCATGCGGTTACAGGGCCCAAGGACATAGATCATCTTCTACTGCTTTTCCAGGCCATAGCAGAGAGTTGGGTTGGAAGTGGAGCTGCTGGGACTCGAACCGGCACCCATATGGGATGCTGGCACTGTAGGCGGTGGCTTTACACTACGCCACAGCGCCGGCCCTATTTTCCCATTTTTAAGCTTATTCTGCATCTTGCCACAGGAAAGAGTAACCAGTTTCCAAGAGGCCCAATATTCTATGTTTTATCTTCATCTACATTTTTGCTGAGATTGAATTTTTATTTTGTTTAGTTTCACAAGTTATATGGGAATGGAATAGAGTTGGACACTGCTAGTAAAATTTGCAGATGGAGAAACAGAGTTCAGAAACTTCAATGATGTTTCCAAACAGAAGGTAAATAATAGAACCAGAAATACTGTGCATCCTTTTTGTCATCTTTCTAAATCGCTGAAAGAACCAACTTTAAGAATCCTAGGGGCCGGTGCTGTGGTGCAGCAGGTTAACACCCTGGCCTTAAGCGCTGATATCCCATATTGGCACCGGTTCAAGACTCTGCTGCTCCTCTTCTGATCCAGCTCTCTGCTATGGCCTGGGAAAGCAGGAGAAGATGGCCCAAGTCCTTGGGCCCCTGCACCCATGTGGGAGACCCGGAAGAAGCTCCTGGCTCCTGGCTTAGGATCAGTGTAGTTCTGGCCATAGCAGCCATTTGGGGAGTGAACCAACCAAAGGAAGACCATTTCCTCTTGTGTGAGTTCTGGTGAACCATCCTCTAGTAATGTTCCATGTTAATAATAAAGACCCACATTTGCTGGTGTTTGCTATGTTCTCCTATCTTTGTAACTTCTGCTGTAGCATGACTCCAACTCTTTCTGGATATTTGTGTTTGCACTTTTCTTAATCAAAACCCTTGTGTGTGTTTAAGGTGTTTTCACACTATTATCATTTTAGCTGGCAATCACCTCAATTTTATCCTTTTTTCCTGTTTTATTAAAGTCCGCTCCTTGTTATTCCTTTCCTTCTATTTTTGTGGGTTTCTCATTTTTTTTTTTATATCGTAAATACTTTTTGCAGTTATAGCTTCCCTGCCACCCATGAAAGAGACCTGGATGGAATTCCTGACTCCTGGCTTCAGCCTATCTGTTGTGGACATTTGAGGAATAAATCAGCAGATGGAAGATTGTTCTGTCCCTCTCCTCTCACTCTCTCTCTCATAAAAATGGAAATAAATAGTTGTAAGTTCATAGGAAAATGGAACGATAAGTTTATTGCAGTGGGTAGGTGGCACAGCAGCGAAGATGCCACTTGGGGAGCCTGCTTGCCAGGTATGGTGGAGAAGGATGTGAACCACTGTGCCAACGTCAGAGATACGCTAAGGAGAAATACTCGGAGTTTGATTTAGTGTATGTGTCTTTACTTTCCCAGCACTGTGTGGAACGAAGGGCATCCACAGTGTCAGCTTTCACTTTGCTGAGGGCCCGTGCTCTGGGATGGCGGAGAGGAAGCTGAGAGGCAGAGCTAGCTTTTATTCTTGACCAGTTCAGCTTACTGAAGTCTTTCCCTAATCCTTCATTTCATTTTTGTAAACACATGTAACGGGACTGAAGCTGTGGCTCAGTGGTTAATCCTCCGCCTGCAGTGCCAGCATCCCATATGGGCATTGGTTCTAGTCCCAGCTGCTCCTCTTCCAATCCAGCTCTCTCCTATGGCCAGGGAAAGCAGTAGATGATGGCCCAGGTCCTTGGGCCCCTGCACCCATGTGGGAGACCCAGAAGAAGCTCCTGGCTCCTGGCTTAGGATCAGCTTAGCTCTGGCCATTGTGGCCATCTGGGGAGTGAACCAGTGGATGGAAGACCTTTCTCTTTGTCTCTCCCTCTCACTGTCTGTAACTCTACCAGTCAAATAAACAAATAAAATCTTTAAAAAAAAATATATGTAACATAAAATGCAGCATTTTGGTCATTGTCCAGTATGCAATTTATAGGGATTTAGGACAGCCATGATGTGTGAAATTACTATCGTTTAGTTCTAGAACACTTAAATCACCCCAAAAGGAAATGCCATGCCCTTAAGCAGTCATTCCCTATTTGATTCTCCCCCCAGTCCCGGACGGCCACTCTCTACCTCATGCCATAGAGACTTTATATCTCTATGGATTTGCATATTTTGGATTATAAAATGGAACTATGCAATATATGGCCTTTTGTGTCTATATCATTTTGTGCAGTTCTTTCTTTATCAATATTTTATTTCTTTATTTTATTTTATTTTATTTTTATTTATTTGACAGATAGAGTTAGACAGTGAGGGAGAAAGACAGAAAGGACTTTCTTCCGTTGGTTCACTCCCCAAATGGCCGCCACAGCCAGCACTGCGCCGATCTGAAGCCAGGAGCCAGGTGCTTCTTCCTGGTCTCCCATGAGGGTGCAGAGCCCAAGCACTTGGGCCATCCTCCACTGCCCTCCCAGGCCAGAGCAGAGAGCTGGACTAGAAGAGGAGCAAAGGGGACTAGAACCTGGTGCCCACATGGGATGCCGGCACTGCAGGTGGAGGATTAACCAAGTGAACCACAGCATCGGCCCCCTACCAGTATTTAATTTCTTAACTGAATTCCCTGATCCATTTATTGGCCTGTCTTCCTTGTACTGTTTGCATATAAAATTTTAAAATATGCTGAAAGTGAAATTCTTGCTTAATTGCTCATGTATTAGGAAGTGATCATCTTTGGGAATATCCACCCAAATTGGCAAAAGAAAAATTTGAGAAATGTTGCAAAAACACTTATTTGCTTCATTTTAAAATACTTCTAGGGTCCAGCACCATGGCTCACTTGGTTAATCCTCTGCCTGTGGCACCAGGATGCCATATGGGTGCCGGTTCTAGTCCCGGTCACTCCTCTTAAAGTCCAGCTTTCTGCTGTGGCCCAGAAGGGCGGTGGAGGACAGCCCAAGTACTTGGGCCCCTGCACCCACATAGGAGACCAGGAAGAGACACCTGGCTCCTGGCTTCAGATCAGTGCAGGACTGGCCATAGTGGCCATTTGGGAGATGAACCAATGGAAGGAAGACCTTTCTCTCTGTCTTTCTCACTGTCTATGGCTCTACCAGTCAAATAAGATTAAAAAAAAAATACATCTAAACAAGAATTCTAGGAGGGTTTCTTTTCTTAGCTTAAATGAGTCAGATGAAAATGAGTGTCCATCAAAACAAATTTTAAAAGGAGTCTAATTATTCTTTTTTTACACTTTTTCAACTTTTATTTAATAAATTTAATTTTTCAAAGTACAAATTTGAATTATAGAGGCTTTTTCCCCCCATAACCACCCTTCCACCCGCAACCATCCCATCTCCTACTCCCTCTCCCAGCCCATACACATCAATATTCATTTTCAATTCTTTTTATATACAGCAGATCAATTTAGTACATACTAAGTAAAGATTTCAACAATTTGCACCTACACAGAAACACAAAGTATGAAGTGCTGTTTGAGTACTACTTATAGCATTACTTCACATTGGACAACACATTAAGGACAGAGATCCTACATGGGGAGTAAGTGCACAGTGACTCCCGTTGTTGGTTTAACAATTGGCACTCTTGTTTATGACGTCAATAATCACCCAAGGCTCCTGTCATGAGCTGCCACGGCTATGGAAGCCTCCTGAGTTCACCAGCTCCAATCTTATTTAGAAAAGGCCATAGTCAAAGTGAGAATTCTCTCCTCCCTCTAGAGAAAGGTACCTCCTTCTTCGATGGCCCATTCTTTCCACTGGGATCTCACTCTCAGAGATCTTTCATTTAGGTGTTTTTGTTGTTGTTTTTTGTTTCTTTTGTTTGTTTGTTTTTGTTTTTGTTTTGCCAGAGTGTCTTGGCTTTCCATACCTAAAATACTCTCATGGGTTCTTCAGCCAGATCCAAATGCCTTAAGGGCTGATTCTGAGGCCAGAGTGCTTGCTGTTTAGGACATCCGCCAGTCTATGAGTCTGCTATGTATCCCGCTTCCCATGTTGGATCATTCTCTCCCTTTTTTATTCTTTCAGTATTAGCAGACACTAGTCTTGTTTATGTGATCCCTTTGACTCTTAGTCCTATCATTATGATCCACTATGAACAGAAATTGATCACTTGGACTACTGAGATGGCATTGGTACATGTAACCTTGATGGGATTGTATTGGAATCCCCTGGCACGATTCTAACTCCACCATTTGGGGCAAGTTCGATGGAGCATGTGCCAAACTTTACATCTCCTCCATCTCTTATTCCCACTCTTATATTTAACAGGGATCACTTGTCAGTTAAATTTAAACACCAAAGAATAATTGTGTGTTAATTACAGAGTTCAACCAATAGTATTAAGTAGCACACACACAAAAAAAAAAACACTAAAAGGGATAAAGTATTAAGTTGTACATCAACAGGACAAGGGCTGATCAAGTCACTGTTTCTCATAGTGTCCATTTCACTTCAACAGGTTTCCATTTTGGTGCTCAGTTAGTTGTCACCGATCAGGGAGAACATATGATATTTGTCCCTTTGGGACTGGCTTAATTCACTCAGTATAATGCTTTCCAGATTCCTCCATCTTGTTGCAAATGACCGGATTTCATTGTTTTTGACTGCTGCATAGTATTCTATAGAGTACATATTCCATAATTTCTTTATTCAGTCTACTGTTGATGGGCATTTGGGTTGATTCCAGGTCTTAGCTATCGTGAATTGAGCTACAATAAACATTAATGTGCAGACAGCTCTTTTGTTTGCCAATTTAATTTCCTTTGGGTAAATTCCAAGGAGTGGGATGGCTGGGTTGTATGGTAGGGTTATATTCAGATTTCTGAGGAATCTCCAGATTGACTTCCATAATGGCTTAACCAGTTTGCATTCCTACCAACAGTGGGTTAGTGTTGCTTTTTCCTGACATCCTCACCAGCATCTGCTGTTGGTAGGTTTCTGTCTGTGAGCAATTTTAACCTGGGTGAGGTGAAACCTCATTGTAGTTTTGATTTGCATTTCCCTGATTGCTAGTGATTCTGAACATTTTTGCATGTGTCTGTTGGCCATTTGGATTTCCTCTTTTGAAAAATGTCTATTGAGGTCCTTGGCCCATCTCTTAAGTGAGTTGTTTGTTTTGTTGTTTTGGAGTTTCTTGATCTCTTTGTAGATTCTGGCTATTAACACTTTCTTTGTTGCATACTTTGCAAATATTTTTTCCCATTCTGTCTGCCTCTTCACTTTGCTGACTATTTCTTTGCAGTACAGAAACTTCTCAATTTGATGCAATCCCATAGTTAATTTTGGCTTTGACTGCCTGTGCCTCTTTTTCAGGTTTAGGAATTAAGGTGATGCTGGCTTCATAGAAAGAATTTGGGAGGATTCCCATTTTTCAATTGTTCTGAATAGTTTGAGAAGAATTGGAGTTAGTTCTTCTTTAAATGTCTGGTAGAATTCAGCAGTGACTCCATCTGGTCCTGGGCTTTTCTTTGTTGAGAGGGCCTTTTTTACTGATTCAATTTCTGTCTCAGTTGTGGGTCTGTTTAGGTTTTCTATGTCTTCATGGTTCAGTTTAGGTAGGTTATATGTGTCCAGGAATCTATCCATTTCTGGTGGATTTCCCTGTTTGCTAGCATACAACTCTTTGTAGTAATTTCTGATGACTCTTTTTATTTTCGTGGTGTCTATTGTTACATTCTCTTTTTCATCTCTGCTTTGGGCCTTTTCCTTTTTCAGTTAGTTGGTGTGTCAATTTTGTTTATTTTTTCAAAAAAACAGCTCTTCATTTGGCTGATCTTTTTTAATGTTTTTTTTTTTTTGGATTCAATTCTGTTGATTTGTTCTCTAATTTTAATTATTTCTCTTCTGCTACTAGTTTTCGGTTTCGTTTGCTGCAGTTTTTCTAGTTCCTTGAAATGCATTGAAAGCTCATTTATTTGGTGCCTTTCCAATTTCTTGATGTAGGCACCTATTGCTATGCACTTTCCTCTTAACACTGCTTTTGCTGTATCCCGTAAGTTTTGATATATTGAGTTGTTATACTCATTTACTTCCAGAAAGTTTTTTATTTCTCTTTTGATTTCTTTTATGACCCAGTGTTCATTCAGGAGCATGTTGTTCAGTCTCCATGTGTTTGCATATGCTCCAGAAATTCCTGAATTGCTAATTTCCAGCTTCATTCCTTGGTGATCTGAGAAGATGCATGATATGATTTTGATTCTTTTGAATTTGCTGAGATTTGCTTTATGACCTAGTATGTGGTCAATCCTAGAGTAGGTTCCATGCACTGCTTAGAAGAATGTTTATTCTTTAAGTGTAGGATGAAAAGTTCTGTAGATAGCTATTAGATCAATTTGGTCTATAGTGTCGATGAAATCTGCTGTTTCCTTGTTGATCTTCCATCTGGTTGATCTGTCTGTTTCTGAAAGTGGAATATTGAAGTCCCCCAATACTATTGTATTGGAGTCTAAGTCTCCCTTTAACTTCCTTAACATATCTTTTAAATAAACCAGTGCCCTGTATTTAGGTGCATATACATTTATAATAGTTACATCTTCCTGTTGAATTGATACTTTAATCATTATATAGTGCCCCTCTTTGTCTCTGTTAACAGTTTTAGTGTTAAAGTTTATTTTGTCTGATATTAAGATGGTTATGCCAGCTCTTTTTTTGTTCCTGTTGGCATGGAATATCTTTTTCCAACCTTTCATTTTTAGTCTGTATGCATCCTTGCTGGAAAGACGTGTTTCTTGTAAGCAGCAAATAGATGGGTTTTGTTTTTTAATCCATTCAGCCAGTCTGTGTCTTTTAAATGGAGAATTGAGGTAATTAACATTCAATGTGACTATTGATAAGCAGTGACTTTGCCCTGCCATTTTTCCAAAGATATTTCTAGCATATGCTTTGAACTTCCTGTGATAGTTTACTGGGAGATTTTCTTCCTTTACCCTCTTGCATTTCTTTCATCTCATCATCTTCATAATCTTGTATTGGAGTGTCATGTTCATTTGGGAGCAACACAATGTCTTCCTTGCTCTTGTTTCCTCCATTTTTGTGTTCGTTATTTGGCAATGTTGAGATATTCTTTGGTTTCTTCTTTTTTTTTTTTTTTCACTGTGGTGGCTTTTCTTGTTATAATATGACTCTAGATTAAGTGGACTGTCCGCTCTTGGTGAATTGCTAGAGGCTTGTGGTGGGTGTGGCCAGAGAGCTCTAGTTAGTTTTTCAGGGTAAGGGTATGCCAAAGGTGACACACGCAGGTTTGGCATGATAAATCTTCTCTCCCTCTGTTTATTCAGAAGGGAAATAATTCCACTCAGCTGAGCTCTTCTCCTTGAGGGCAATCAGTGCCTGAGTGCTAGCCCCAGTGAGTATGATATTTGTCTGCTCTGTCCCAAGGACCATACAAAGGATGTGTGCAGTCCTCAAGTGTAAGCTCGGATTCCCCTGCAATGTCTCTCACCGAGTAGCCAAGGTTACCAAGATTGTGACACTTCCCACCGAGACTACTCACATCTCAGCCACATCCTGAGTTCTCCCACACACCCTTTTTTTCATAGTCCCAGTTCAAAAGCTCCCCACATTCACTAGGTCTTAGTCTCCTGTTATTACTCCCAACCAGAGTCCAGTTTTTCTGTTTGGCTGAAGGCAGGTGCAGCCCCGAGCTGGTGGAGCTGTTAGGCATGTCCAAAATGGCGCCTGCTCTATTGTCTTGCAGGCCATTGTAAGGTGAGTGGAGAGAGAATCGTGGCCATACTGTCCCTTTTGTTTTTCTTCTCCCCTCTAGTTAGGCTGGTGTACTTTCCTCCATGGGGCTTCAAGCCTGGTTCCCTCTAGGCTCTTCCTGCCGCTTTTCTGCCAGTGTCTCAGGCTACTGCGGTTTCACCTCACCTCTGTTTCCAGCGCTGCTATGGAGGAGAACATTCTCGGCAGCTGGGCTCCCGAGCCGTGGGCACCCATGTCCTCCACGTAGATCCACTGTGTCCCTCTAATTCCTGAAGAGTTCCCTCTGCAGTTTTTTCCCTAACTCTTCCCTGAGACTTCACTATCTCCACTTTTATTAAACTATCTTTTCCTGGACTATCAGTGAGCTCCCTCCCTATTCCGCCATCTTGGAGCCACCCAGGAGTCTAATTATTCTTAATAGATTCAACAGTATGTGTTACTTATGTCCAGTACAGATCTGTCAAAATACTGTTTATGTTTCTAGTCGCTAATACTGAATTATATTTCTTGAGAGTAGGGTAGCTTAACTCCTGCATATTTCTTTTAAAATTCTTCTAGCAAATTTAATAATACAATACTAATCACAGAAGTTGATGGTTAAGTGCAGTTCAAATATCAGGTCCAAGGAACTCCAGCAAAAAAAAAAAAAAAAAAAAAAAAAAAAAATCCCATATCCCTAGCCAAAATATTGTCAGTTCTGAGGTATGGCACGTTTACTGTTAAATTAATAGAGGTTGTTTACTGTTCAATGAATAGAGGGATGGGAGCCAAAATTTTTAAAGTTCTTATACATGTTAAGAATAGTTCCAGGATCTCTCACAATATATATCATTCAGGGCTCACCATTTTACATTTTACATACGTGCAAAGCAAGATTCAAAGTGTTTTAGTAACTTGCTGAAAGGCACACAGCAGTAAATCTGAGCAAGAATTCAATCCCAAATCTGTCACACTGAAGTTTGAACTATAATATGACATTAATAGAAATAGCACTAAATTAAAAATCCGAAGATCTTTTTATTTCATGCTCTTTTGCTAACTCTCCTTGACTGAAGATAAATTGCATCATGTATATGAGCCTTAGTTTCCACAACTCTAAAAGGTGGAAGCTTGACTGGATAATCTCTATAAGGTTTTTCAATTCTAAAATGTTCAATTAAATTGCCCTCTTGCAGTAATTGCCCTTGCAATATATGTATGCTGCCACCAAGTGGCAGTAGTGAGTACTAGGTCGTTTTCTTTCAAATTTGGAGTGCATTTGACACCAAACTTACCTATCAAAAGTTAACATCTGTGAATATAACTATAAAATAATAATATGATATTACTTAGTTCAAATCAGATAATTTAAATTATGGTCATGTGTCAGATCAGACTCACCTGTGGAAGTTTTTAAGTGTGGAAGTCTAGATAATATTGAATGATAATTGTCAGTGATGGGGCTTACACATTGGACATTTTTACTTCCAAAGGTGATATCTATTTTACCATAAACAGAAAGAAAATGTAAGTTCACCTTAAACTAACTGTTGACATTGTATAACTAACCTTTAACCCACTTTATTTACATCTACATACACAGAATATATGGCTTTACAAATATTGTCCTTCTGTTGATCAAATATTACTCAATGTAAACAAGTGCTAGCCCTTCTTTCCCCTCTGACTTTAGCGTCCTCCTTTTCAGGTCATCCTCTACGTGTGCAAAGTGTGCAATGCTTCCATGAGCTACCTGTGTCCAATTCACCACTACTACAACCCAACTTTTCTCTTCTCTCCCTCAATCGAGGAATAAAAGAACTCTTATACACAAACACCCTGAGGTGTGCACATAATAAATTTTCAAGCCTTCAAAACTTGATAGAAAGGAATACTTCAAAAATCCCTGTTCTAACTCAAAGCAGTATTACAAATGAATAGTACAGGCCAGCGCCGCGGGTCAATAGGCTAATCCTCTGCCTGCGGTGCCTGCACCCCAGGTTCTAGTCCCAGTTGGGGCACCGGATTCTGTCCTGGTTGCTCCTCTGCCAGTCCAGCTCTCTGATGTGGCCCGGGAGTACAGTGGAGGATGGCCCAAGTCGTTGGGCCCTGCACCCGCATGGGAGACCAGGAGAAGCACCTGGCTCCTGGCTTCGGATCAGCACTGTGTGCCAGCCGCAGAGCACCGGGTGGAGCGGCCATTGGGGGGGGGGGTGAACCAACGGAAAAGGAAGACTTTTCTCTATGTCTCTCTCACTGTCCACTCTACCTGTCAAAAAAAAATGAATAGTACAATAAAGTTAAAAGAGAATGTAATGAGTATATATTCTCAGTTCAGGTGGACACACAGCAGCAGTGTATTGTGAGGATCTTCACCAAGCCTGATCTCATACATTTTGAAGAGGAAAAAAAAAGTTTCTTAAAATCTCAGCTGTGTCACATTGGTTTAATGTCACAATTTGAAGATGCCTAGTAAGTATATACTAACTGAATATCATTTCAATTACATCGTAATAAAAATTCTTGGGCAAACACACATCCATATCCACATACTCATCTCTCTGTATTAACATTTCATCATAAATAGACTTTGTTTTGCTTAACTAATTATCAATATTCTGCTTTTCCCATTTTTCATTTTTTTTCTGAGAATTTGCCACAAAGTCAATTACTGAAAGAGGCAAATTTGAAAGGTTCATACAATTTAAAAAGACATTTATAGCAATCAATCAGAAAAGAAAAAATTCCAGTTAGCACTGATGGAAATTCTACAAGTGTCCCATGACAGATAGAGTAAGACAGAGCAACACCACTCTATTTGCGTGATCCCTGGCACCCCTGTCCCTCACTCCAGGTGCGTGATTGATAGGAGAGCTGTGTACAGAGCGTTTGGAAAGGAGGATGGAAAGTCACGTGACCTTGACTCTTCAAAGTCTAGAAAAGATATAAGAAGCAGAATGTGTGTGGCCCTGCTTTTCTTGTCTCCAAATGCCCATTTGTATCCCCTTTCCTTTGTGCTTCCTATTTTTCCCTTTGGATTTGGTAGAATGTTTATGTTCTTAACATTACATATTTCTTCTCCCAGCCAACGTATAAGTTGCGTGTTAATTTAATTTATGAAAGTCCTTATTGAATAGAAAATCTCGGTTGGATATTGTTTGCTTTATAACTTGTTTCTTTAGAGTCTTTTGAAGGATTCTTTATCCACTCACAAGATACAGATCCATCTCCTGTGTCTTCTTTCTTTATACTACACCTTTTATATTGCACAATGCCAGTTTTTATGTAAATATAGGTGCATTTGATTGATATTCAGAACCATCTAATTTACGTGATTCCTATTTTGTAGAATAGATATAGATATAAATATAGATGATATAGATATAGATATAGACATAGACATAGATATATAGATGCAGATATAGATGCAGATATAGATATAGATATAGATTAGATATAGATATAGATATAGATATAGATATAGATATAGATATAATCTGCCATGGCAAAGACTCCACTTCTCTAGGTCATGGCCAACTCCAAGCAGTAGACCAATGTCATCATAGTTCTTTTCATTCACATCTTAACTCATTTCTAATTGCATTTCTCATCAGTTTCATCTCCTTCTGAGTTTTAGCTTCATTAATAGCATTTCTCTTTTGTTACATGATTCTGTTTTCATCTTTTGTACATGTCCTGTCTTAAACAAATCTTACTGGAGAGATACTCGAGCATCCACAAAAGTCTCTGTGGACTCCCCCTCGGGTTCTTCCACACTTACATTGTTAATGAGAGCATTGTCAGAATTTCATTTTCTGATGTACCTGTGAATTGACACAGCTAAGTGAAAGATTTAGAATCAGAAAATTGTAGAACTTTGTGGTCTTATGGGATCTGTGGCATAAGTAGTTACTAAGAGGCTTTTCTTAAGAATGGGTAATTGGTAGCATAAGCAGAGTAGGTCCTAGATCTCCCAGTTCCCCATAAAATGCACTGAACTATACTGTATCAAATCAGAAGTCTTGATCTTTTGATCTATAGATTATGAGGCTAGTCCATACCACTGATGAAATGTAGAGCTGTATTTCAGGGTTCAGGAGAAAAATGAATCTCAATATTAGTGCCCTGGTAAGTATTTAAAAATATGTAGCATGCATGCCCATGGCAGTTATTTCTAAGCAAAGAAAGTCTTCTTTCCCTTAGAACTTCATGTTTCCTCCTGTTAACAAACAGTGAATATTGGTACTAAAGATGAAACCTGTCACCATCCCAGCCGCACAAATTAAAAATTGAAAATATTATAGAGACCATAACACATATTTAATATTAAAACTGAAACAATAGGCCAGCGCCACAGCTCACTAGGCTAATCCTCTGCCTGCAGTGCCGGCACCCCGGGTTTTAGTCCCGGTTGGGGCATTGGATTCTGTCCCTGTTTCTCCTCTTCCAGTCCAGCTCTCTGCTGTGGCCCAGGAAGTCATTGAAGGATGGCCCAGTTCGTTGGCCCTGCACCCGCATGGGAAACCAGGAGGAAAGACCCAGCTCCTGTCTTCGGATAGACGCACCAACTGTAGCAGCCATTTTGGGGGTGAACCAATGGAAAAAGAAGACCTTTTTCTCTATCTCTCTCTCTCTCACTAACTCTGCCTGTCAAAAACAAAAACAACAAAACTGAAACAATAAAATCTAACTAACTGATGTCTAACATTTTTTAAATATCTATTTCAAAATAGGCTTTGATTAAAGTCTTATATTGGGGTCAGCACTGCAGCGCAGTAGGTTAATCCTCCATGTGCGATGCCAGCATTTCATATGGGCACCGGTTCGAGTCCCGGCTGCTCCTCTTCCAATCCATCTCTCTGCTGTGGCCTGGGAAAGCAGTGGAGGATAGCCCAAGCCCTTGGGCCTCTGCACCCACATGGGAGACTGAGAAGAAGCTCCTGGCTCCTAGCTTCCGATAGGCGCAGCTCCGGCCGTTGTGGCCATTTGGGGAGTGAACCGATGGATGGAAGACCTTTCTCTCTGTCTCTCCCTCTCAATGTCTGTAGCTCTACCTCTCAAATAAATAAATAACATCCTAAAATAAAGTTTTATATAAATATTATGTAACAAAGGATGAAAGAAATAATTGGCTTGTGTACTAGTTATTACCTTGCAGGGCTTGACAGGACACAGGTGGTACTGTTGTGTTCTGTGCTTCAGGGCTGCAGGGCTGCAACACCTTGGACCAGCAAGTGAACTAGGAGTGGAGTTCTTCTTCTCATGGGGATATCAGAGGTCAAGTACACAGATGGACACATGGAACCTCTTAAGACTTAAGCTCAGAACCAGCACACTATTACTTCCACATGCCAATTAACCAAGGCAAGTAATGCAATTGAGCCTCAATTCAAATTTTAGGGAACAGTAATATACCCACGATGAGACAATGTTAAAGGTATGCAGAGTGAAAGAAATGGAGACACTCATCCACATTGCCACAGGCTGGATGCCGATAAAGAAGGTACAGAGGAATTTTGGAGTCATGTCTAAAGGCATTAAGCCTACTCAAATACAAATTTGTCTGACTCATGTGAGCCTTTGTAAAAATTTCTGCTACTTCTCAACATATCACTGTGTGTGAATATGTCTCTCTTTGGGGAATCTATGGATTCTGTCTTTGTACACAGGGGACCTGGTAAACAAGGGCAGTTGATTAACCATTGGCTTTCCTGCACAATGATCACCAGGGAAAGGATCTGTTAAAGAAGTTCTATACCATTACTATCATGGCTGTCTTAGCCCATTTTCTGTTGCTAACAGCACAATACACAGACCACATAAATCGTAAAGGAAAGTGGTTCGTTTTGCTCAAGGTTCCCGTTCAAGGTCAAGAGGCCTCACCTGGAGATGGCCCTCTTACTGCCAGAATTCCACAGTGGCACAGAGCACCCCACAGCAAGGGACAGAGAGTGAGCAACAGACCTAAGCAAACTGGCTTTTATAGCAGACACACTCTGGGGGATAAGCCATTAACCCATTACTTCATTAATCCATTAATTGTGTGAATGGATGAATCCATTCATGAAACAGAGCCCTAATCACCTCTTAAAGGTGCCACCTGGAACCACACATGAACGTATCACAATGGGGATTAAATTTCAACTTCAGTCTCAAGGGGACAAACCATGTTCAAACCATAGCAATAACATGCTATTTCAGTAAGATGGTGTCATCACACAACCTGGAAACCAATTTGAAAAGCATGACTTAATTGAAGCTCTAAAATTTCAGGTTCCTCTTTGGAAGTTCGGATAATTTGAAATCTTATACTAAAATTTAAAGGCAAGCAAATCCTGTGGAAGCCTTATAAACAATGTTGAGGGTAGGAAATCAGTTTGACTTCAAGGAAATAGTAATTTTCTTAATATCCATCATCTTTGAAAGAAGGCCATGGCTCCCCTCTTCACTATTCTTCAACTCCAACAGCATACAATAGACAGTGCTTTCCTAATCCCTTTTAAAGCAGATTCGACAATAGAAAGGTCACAGATATGGTTGCTTGAGGAATGTTTAGAAGGAAAAGAAAAAACAGAAATAGATACTTTGGAAAAACTATTTCACAAAGCTAAAACTACAACTTGGATCTGAACTTTGTTTCATTTTAAAGATAAGCACTGTATTGCTTCATGTTTTCATTTTTCTATTTAAACTATGACTATAATCATATAGATGTGATAGGCTGAGTTGGCCTTGGTTATCACTTTGGTACCTACTTAAAAATATTGCTTATATTAAGTTGAAGGAATCAATTAAAGGAAAAAAATGTCCCCAGCCTTTTACGCAATATTTTCAGGACAGAACAGGACAATTAACCCTCTGATCCCTGCAACTGGCCTTTTTAAATGATTAGAAAAAAATAGCTGTTATTAATGGTTTTTCAGAGTCAGGTCGGCTGCCAATGGTCTCATGGTCTCTGTAGCAAAGTGTAACATGAGGAATTAGATTAATTTGTAAAGGTTCTATCGCCTTGGGCTTACTGTGAGAATTCATCACCTTAACATTCATGTTTATTAAGCAACTCCATGCTTTCTTTTTGATGTTTATAAAGTTTAGCTGTGTGAAGGGTTTGCATGTGGCTGTCTCCATGGCTTTTTGAGGCAATGAGGGAGGGGCAATTTTAACATATTAATGAATGAATTCATAATATTAATATATCATAATATATGAATGTTATAAGAATATGAATAAATATATCCCTGATTTTAAAAGAGAGACTTGATTCTATGCTAAATAAGATTTTGTACAAATATTCTAAAGATAAAAGCATGACATTTAATTCTACAAGTCAATAATCATAAACTTTTTACAGAAACATCAGGTAAATTTCTGGGGTGTGCATTCCAGCTCAGTATCACTTGAATCTTACAAAAGGATGGTTGTGAAACCATGATGACTAATATCTGTGTTCTTCTTGCTCTTGTCGAACTAATATAATAGTCAGGTACATTTCTGCTCCACACACCCCACAAACAACTCTATAGGAGTTCTAGAGCAGGTCTTACTCTACCATTTTATGGAAAAGGAAACAGGCTCAGAACAAGTACCTACATTGCTAGGAAACACACACAGAATAAACAATAGACAGGAAACTTTGCAACTGAGGTCCAGGTCTCTTTCAGCCAAACCACTGAGAGTGTTCCGTGGACTCCATCGTACTCCACAGCCTCAGCTGCAGACATTTCCAGCAAGAGGGCACCAGAAGATGCTCTTGACTTGAGCTGGTCCACAGACATCCAAACAGTAGAACGGTGTCCACTTCTCCCAACACTGGGTCTATGTACCACCATGGGCAAAGCAGGGACAATCCAGTAAGACACATAAACACATCTTCTGGAATACTCAGCTTCATTTTTTGGGACACTTGCCTTCTAAATGATTCAAATTCCATGGCCTCAATAATTAGCTGTTTTGCCTGTCATTGAGCACAAGGACTGAAAAGATGCAGTAAATATGGCCCTTTCCTTTCTCCTTGCTCTACAATGTCAAAGCAAAACAAGAGCTGGACAGTAAGTGGGTCCAAACAGATTTTATTCAGGACTGTTCCACATAGGGAAGAGACCTCAGTATAGAAACTGACTCAGTTTCCAAAATAGCAGTGGCAAGTGGGCATCCACAGCCAAGGGGCAGGAAGGGGTAGTGAATGGAAGATGACTTGGAAGAATCATCAGGGGTAAGGGATGGTATCTGACTAAACCAACATCACAGAGTTTTTGGTATATAGGCCTGGGGGTGGTCAGATACCCACTAGGGGTGGGGAAGGCTAAAGAGCACCATTCAATAGTGAGGTGATCACATGTGAGAATGGAGGTCCCTGGCGAAACTGATTTAGCAGGGTTCCTGTGAAAACCGGATTTTATAAGGAAGTTGGGCCTAGGAGAAGTTTCTAGAACCTGATTGAAACTTTGTCAAGAAGAGAATCTTTGTCAACAAAGAACTCATTGTTCTGGGGATAAACAATAAAATTGAAGGAGGTGACACTAGAGAAATTTTAAAAACAGAAAGATATTTTCTGACTTGACATGAATTTTAAGGGATAATTGATTTTAAAAGAATTCGCAAAATAAGAACAGTTATTCTCTGCACAATAATGATCAGGCAGCAAACTTCCTCCTCACTGGGGCCGGCACTGTTTTGCAGCAGGTTAAGCTACCTCTTACAATGCCAGCATCCCATATCAGAGTACTGGTTCAAGTCCTGTTGCTTGGCTTCTGATCTGGCTTCCTGCCAATGTGACTGAAAAAGCAGCAGATGATGGCCCAAGTACTTAGACCCCTGCCACCTGCATGGGAGACCTGCATGGAGTTCTGGGCTCCTGGCTTCAGCCTGACCCAGCCCTGGTTATTAAGGCCTTTGGGGAGTAAACCAGCTGATGGAACAAACTCTCCCCCCCCCCCCATGTATGTGTCTCACTCTCTCTGTCTCTCTCTCCAACTCTCCCTCTCTCTCTCACTCTGCCTTTCAAATAATCAAATAAATCTTTTTTAAAAAGTAAAAGATTGTTTCTCACTGCATTGCCAATTATAATGACCAAGAGCTGTTTCATCCCTGGTAATTGACCTGCAAGGTTGAGCTCACCAAGCAAATGGCACACTGTCAGACCTCCCAAGTCTGAAAATGACCATGGTTTCTATCTACCGGGAAATAAGTGTTTCTTGCCAATTGCTACATAAAATTATTTAATTAGGAATTCCGCAGAGTTAAAAAAATGTGATGTTTAGTTATTTGACACATTGGTGTTATTAACTTTTAAAATTTTAATTCTTTTTCATTTTTTATTTATTTGACAGGAAGTAGAAACCAGAACAGAGAGACAGAGATCCTCCATCCAGTGATTCACTACTACGAACATCGGGAAGAAGCCAGATTGAAGCCAGGAGCCTGGAACTCAACCAGGATTCTCACTTGGGTATCAAAGACCCAAGCACCTGAGCCATCACCTGCTACCTTCCGGGAAGCACATTAACAGGACACTGGAATCAGAAGAGGTGCCAGGACTGGAACTCTGATATGGGATGTGAGCATCCCAATGGTAGCTCAATCCCCTCACCAGAGGCCTGCCACAAAATTAAAAATTTCAGAAATAAAAAGTTCCTAAGAATTACATTATGGAGAGCAAGTCTTACATTGGCCAAATAATTTCTTCAGGGAAGCTTTCTGTGTCTATTTGCAGAAAGTAGTGGACACCTCAGCAACCTCCAGTGTTAAAACCTTCTGTGGTTGGGGCTGGCACTGTGGCACAGCGGGTTAACGCCCTGGCCTGAAGCATTAGCGCCCCATAGGGCGCAGGTTCTAGTCCCAGCTGCCCTTCTGATCCAGCTCTCTGCAATGGCCTGGGATTAGCAGTAGAAGATGGTCCAAGTCCTCCGGCCCCTGCAACCACATGGAGACCTGGAAGAAGCTCCTGGCTCCTGGCTTTGTATCTGTGCCGTTGCAGCCAACTGGGGAGTGAACCAACGGATGGAAGACCTCTCTCTCTCTCTCTGCCTCTCCTCTCTCTGTGTGACTCTGACTTTCAAATAAATAAATAAATCTTTAAAAAAAAAAAAACCTTCTGTGGTGAGGAAGAAAATATGAATTGCCTCCTTTGCTGCTGCATAATTTCAGTTTGTCAAATGACTTGTGAATAAATTATTTCCCAAGAAAGAGATTACCTTTTTTACTTTGTTTTGTGAATTTAAGAAAAAGAAAGAAAAAGCACTTATAGGCTAGTGAAATGCAATTGGAGATGGATTATATCCTTGCAGAAGATATAAGGAGGAAAAATGCAAGTTTATATGCTACAACAGAGTATTGGTTCCCAAGGTTTTAGGTCTATTAAACACATAAATAATGGGAAATGAGAATATTTATTTGTTGCTTAGCCATAAAGATTGAAAGAGGACAATCACACACCCGTCCATCCATCTACCCTTCCCTCCTTCCTGCCTCTGAATATTATTTAAGTAAGTACATACTATGTGCTGAGGACGGGACACTGCGAAGCTGCAACCTTGCTAACATTAGGAAATCAACTTTCTCTTTCAGCCAGGTAATTGCAAACACTGCAAACAGCTGAGAGATTGAAAAGATGTGTTGTTTATCTTCTTAATAGAAACGAAGTAGGAGATTCTGCTGTTTTCCCCAAGACTCCCCAAAGGCTTAGGAATTGAAATTTGTTGCTCACTGTATAAAATAAGAACAACAGTATTTGCATCCTGTTCCCACTGGGGATTAAAGCACAGTGGCCTTTAGCTACAGCTCAGGCAGCAAGGTGGCTCTGCGCTTCCACCCTGGGTGATACCGATGGTTACTGCCTTGGAGTCCGGAGCTAGAAAGCATACAGGCAATGTCAGAGTTAGTGCATTAAAGCAGACTTCTAATTCTGCAATAACTCGCATGCATTTACTTCATTAACTAGCATTACATTTCCCACGCCTTCAATTAACACTGGTTTCATTTTAAATGCTATCAGTTAAGACAAGATGCGATAAGAAAACATCATTGCCAAGCAAGCATTCCTCAAACACGACTGATTTATCTCTTTGGCAATTCATTAAAATGCAAAATATATTGAAATTGATTTTCAGCACTTTCAGGCAGAAATGTTTGTAATAATGTTAATTTGCAAATTTCCTCTTCCTTTTTATTTTTTTTTTTAAGTCTCTGTGCTGTAGTCGCCATGTTTAGCCCGAGGCTACTTTTATTGTGCAGACAGAAAATGAACAGGGAACATTTTTTTCTCCTATCTTTCTGAGAAACCTGAGGTGCATGAAGATACTTGCGTGGTAACAGGCACAGTCAATCTCCTTGCCTCTCTTTAGTCCCTGTATATCACCAGGCAACTCCTGGGCAGGCCTGCTGTTGCAATTAACCTGCCAGCACTCTCCCCTGGGCTCCCTAATAACAAGCCCCGCCCCCACCTCTGCAACTTCCCTAGAAGCTGAATTATTCAGAATCAGCCTGATTAAGAAGATGACATGATATTCGTTAAAGAAAAGACTTTTTTCTCTCTCCACTGACTGAGGATTAAACCTATTAAGGCTTAAAGCAGAGGAGATCACAGATCTTTTCTTTTGGTGTACAGGTCCTAAAACGGGAATTCTCAGAGACAATTTGCCTTGTCAGTATTTAGGAACAAAAGTACAGATACCAGGAGAGAAGTGTCAGAATCAAATGCACAGCTCACGTACATGTAGGAACTGACTAAAAATATTTTCACCCTAACCAGATGAAGGGAAGATTTGTTTTGGAGTCATCATTCATGTTTCTATTGTTTTTCTTATAAGGAATGAAAAAAATCCCCATGTTTGTGTTTTCTGGGTCAGTTTCAAGTGGATCAAATTGTGATGAATTATAAATTAAAAGCCCGGATATACAATCTGTCAGATAACAAGTTGTTAGACCCCGGAAACAGCAGATCCCTAACGATAAACCTTGTCTTTCTGAGCATGGCAGTATTATAAATGTCATAATAGATTGCAAATGAGCCAGCTGTTGACAGTCCACTGTTGTGCATGAATGAGAGAAGAGCAGGCCAAAAAAAATAAAAGGAGACTGAGGAAAATGAACTAGTACCCAGGCACAGACAAAAAGCCCAAGCAACTCAATTTTTATGCGTTCCCAATCAATTTAGCCTTGCTGGTGACTTTGGGGGCAAGTGCAGCGTTTGAAACCAATGGTCTTATTCCACCTTCAGACGCCTCCCACTGTATTCAATAGCCCATCACGGCTACACTTTCCTTTTTCAGCTTCCAGCTGCCCTCACCATACGAGATTGGTTACTGTCTGAGGACTGTGAGAGGAGGATTTGAATGCAATTTCAAAGGCCACACAGAGCAGCTTTCAAAACACCGCAAGCTTAGGAAAGCAGGGTTAGTGGCCCAGGAGGGGTGAGGGACTGGCTTTCTGTTTCTTACTTTCCTTCAAGTGAATGCACCTTTTGATCCCAACCAGGTGAACTTGAGGCAGCATAGCGTTTCTAATTGAACTACCCCACCCACCCAAAGCGCTACAAAATGGCAATTATCTGTCAATGTGCTGCCGCTGGCATCCTCCACATTAGCCCGTGGAGACTGCCGGTGCCCTTTGAAAACAGAAACACTTTCTCCTTCTATGGCTGATTACATCTAGGTCCACCCATGAGAGTTCCGCAGATAGCCAGCCTGCTTGCCGAGGCCTGGCAGCGGATTGCCATTTTCTGCACCTCAGGTTTGAATCAGAAGCGTTTGCTATGCAAAGATGTTATTGCAGGTTTCACGTCCTCTTTTCTCAGCCAGAACTAGAACCGAGTCAAAGGGATGCAGAGGAGGGGCTCACCTCAACCTTACAAATGAAGATCGTTGCTTTATGGGGCATTACAGCTACTCTATTTAAAAATCCAATCTAGAAGATACTATTACCACTTGTTGTATTTGCATTTTCCGATAAGGCACCTCAACCCTGGCTGCAGGTCTCTTATCTCTATAATACTCATGGGGTGGTAGCTTTTAATTAAACCACGCACAACTCTGTGTAACTCGAAGTGTGGATTTTACTGCTGCAGTAACCCATAGTCAAGAAAAATTCTATATTTTAAATTTATTTTTAAAGCCTGGATAGTTTTATTACCAGTGATGTCATGGACAGCACCAGCTACAAAAATGACAAAGTGTCCTGTTTCAACAGGCGTGCTGATCACATCAGGGCCTGGAAAGTTCACTGGACTCTGCGCTTCCCTAGTTAGAACATTCAGAAATCTGACTCTGTCGCAACTCCTGGATGTCTCTCCTATGTAATCATTTATGATTTTCTTCAGGCATAATTTTGTTCACACGTGTGGCCGATCTAGAATGCAGTGGCAAGTCCCTAAAGTACTGATTTCTCCAAGCTGAGCATCTGTCTTCTTCAAACATCCCATGCCTCAAGTTCTCTGATTTTTTTTCCTAAAGGCTGGATTTCCTCGGTCCCCTTCTGGTACTCTTTTTATTTCAACTCCCTAATGATGTGAACCAAGCCTATTTTCTTTTCAGGCTTAACACGTTCTCTAAGCTATCTCATTCATTCCTGGGCTTCAAGTTCCAAGCATGTGTTGATAGCTCAAAAATGCAAATCACCCACCCAGATCCCGCTACTGGCATTCAGAATCAGATAGGCAGCTACCTCCTTGCATGTTGAGTGTACAGTGGCACTTAAATTCAGTATTTCCAAATCAGAATTCATAGTAATGCAGGTTATAGTTAACATGCAGTTCATGATTGCATCCGTAATCTTTACAAAAACCATAACAGATAGGAGACCAAGAAATTCCCCATTTTACAGGAAACTGAGTTGTCAAAAGTCATACAGTCACAGAACTGTGATCTGAACCTAAGTGACTGGCTGGAGTCTGTGTTCTTAATCTGCCCACCCCCACCTCATGATGCTCAGTCTTGGTTTCCTCTTTCACCTACTTCATTCTTCTAGCAGCTCTTTCGTATCTCATTGGTGCACTTACTTCTTCAAGTATGTCCCTCCTGAGTCTACAGAATAACTTGGATTTCCAGGACTACAGTCTAGGCACTATACAAGGGCACTTCAAAAAGTTCATGGAAATTGGATGGAAAGATGGGTTTATTTTGGAGAAAAAAATATTTGAAAGTCATGCATCCAAGGGATCTTTGTAAAGTTTGTGAAAAACACGCTATTATGGAAAGAAAAAATGTGCATGGCTAAATGCTTTTTTTAAGAGAGGGAGAGTGTATGGGAGACAGAGAGAAAGTACTCGCCTGCAATCATGTATTTGATTTTCAATCCTCTCCATAGCCTGAGACATACATTGGAAAGATGCCTGCTGCCTTTGAAGTTGAGAAAACAGAGATAAAAGGTGAGGGAGAGAACAGTTTAGAAAGAGGCAAGAGCAAGTATAAAAACCCTTGTGGGGAAAATAAAACAAAAGTGGCATGCTTGAGTAACACGATGAATTTCTTTTAAGGTGGAGCACAGAGAGGGAAAGTAAGAGGGCAAGAGGAGAGACCTGAAAGGCAGACGGGTGCCAGATCACAGAGGCATTTGTAGATTGTGGTCAAGATCTGGAAACATGTTCGAGGGGCAAAACAAGAAAACTTTAAACCACAGGATGTGAAAACACAAGGCTCACTTATTTAACTCTGTCATTGATGTGCTAAGCCAATCTAGGAAACAGAGTTTCCAAAGGTTGTGCAGTGCATGAAGACCCTGAAATGGAAGGACAAAGGGAAATGATAAGTTGCAATGTTCTTGCTTATGCAATGCAGAGACCAGAATTCCAGGACTTCCTGTATAAGAGGTTAAATGACCAGGACTTGAGATGTGTGATCCACACATACACAAGTGTGTATACACATATATATGTGTGACTTTTTCAGAGAAGTTTTTAGTTCAGAGCAAAATTGAGCAGCAAGTGCAGAGAGTTGTGGTATATCCTTTTCCTGTCTCCTCCCACTCATACAACCTCTCAGACAACATCAGGCAGCAGAGTGATACATGTGTGGCAATAGAAAAATCTATATTGACATGTCAGTATCGCCTGAAATCCATCAGCTAATGAAAGGTCACTCTTTGTCTTGGACTTTCTGTAGCTTTTGACAAGTGTATGGTGGTGCGCCTCCCCACTAGAGGACATTCAGAGGAGCTCCACCACGCTGAAAATCCTCTGTGCTTGGCCCATCCATGCCTCCTTTCCTCCAACTCAAGGCAATCATTGATCTCTTAGCTATCAATAGTTTTCCCTTTTCCAAAAATGTAATACACTTGGAACCATATATATTTTTTAGATCAGCTTCCTGCACTTAGTAATATTCATTTAAGGCAATTCTACATCTTTTTGTGACTTGATCACTTGTTTCCTTCTAGCATTGAATAAAATTCTATTGCATGAATGTACCAGTTTTTTGTTCATTCATCAGATGACAAACATCTTGCTTGTTCAAAGTTGTGGCAACTATGAATAAAACAGTTATAAACGTGCATGTGCAGGCTTTTGTGGACATAAGTTTTCAAATCCATTGGGTCAATGCCAAGAAGAATAATTGCTGGGTCCTACGGTAAGATTATGTCTAATTGTGTAAGACACTAAAAAACTGTCTCTCCAAGTGTCTACCGTTTTCATGCCCTCTAGCAATGAATGACAGTTCCTGCTGCTCCACATCTTCATCATCACTTAATGCTGTTAGTGCTCTGGATTTTAGCCATTCTGATATAGTATAGGAGTATATCATTGTTGTTTTAATTTACAATTCCCTAATAGCCTGTGATGCTAAGCATTTTCTAATCTGTTTATTTGCCACCTATGAACCTTCTTTGGCGAGGTTTCTGTTCAACTGTTTTGCTCATTTTTCATTGTGTTAGTTTTTTCATTTTTAATAGTTTTTGTGTATTTTAGAGAACAGTCATTTTGGATCTTTTTTGGCAAAACTGAATTGTCAGAAGAGGTGTGTCCTTCCTGGAGAATCTAGAGAAGAATGCATTCTTTTGTCTTTTTCCAGATCCTGGAGGTTGTCTGTGTTCCTTGTCTCATGGCTCTTTCTTCTGACTTCAAAGCCAGCAACTGCAGGTGAGGCCTTGTCACCTTGTGTCACACTGAGCATCTCTGTTATCACATCTGGCTTTAACTCTCTCCTCTTCTGTCTCCCTCTTCCACTTTTAAGAATTCCTCTGATTATGTTGGGCCCACCTAAATAAACTTGGAGAATGTCCACATTTTTCAACCTGACAATGTCACCTGTTAGCAACCTGAGTTCTCCCTTTTCCATGTAACCCAATATATTCCCAGGACTGGGGATTACTACATGTGTCTTTTGGGAAAGGCACATCATTTTGCCTATACATATTTGCTCCATACATATTTGCTATTCGTTAGAATTTAAGTGGAGGAAAAACTGAAGACAACGTGAAACCACTAATTATATAGTGCTTAATATTGAGTTAATAAAATCTTCCTAAAAGTTTATAAATGCTTTGTTCCCACTTAACATCCATGATTTGAGCGGACACTTTTTAAAGATATATTTGTTTTTTGAATGGCAGATTTGGGAGAGAGAGAGAGGAGAGACAGAGAGAGATTTTCCATCTGCTGGTTCAGTCCCCAGATGGCTGCAATGGCCAGACCTAGGCTGATCTGAAGCCAGGAACCACGAGCTTCTTCTGGGTCTCCCACTTGGGCCATTCTCTGCTGCTTTCCCAGGTGCGTTAACAGGGAACTGGATCAGAAGTGGACAGACTGTGCTTGAATTGACACCATATGGGATGCTGGTGCCATAGATGGTGACTTTACTATACCATGAAACTGCAGTGCTGGCCTATAGGGGGACTTCTTTTTACCAGATCAAATAAAGTCTGTTTAAAAGTCTTTAAGTTAGCTGTCATAGAAGTAGTAACTCCTGTCTTTTCACACTCACATGGAATCAGAAATTTAGGCAAGATTTAATTAAATTACATAATGACAGTGATAATCACACCTGGGAAAAATGCATGGAGAGAGGCACAACTGATTGTTGGTAAATATAACTCAGCTGGAGATGCAAAAGTCTGGGCTCACGAGAGGGATACCAACTGGTCACAGGCACACAGCATGCAGTGAGTGGCCACCACGTGTTTTACGGAGGGAATGGAGGTTTTCCGTTGATCCAGCAGATCAGTTGACAGGAAGTTTTAATGAAAGCTTCTGGCCTCCTACAAGCAACAGAATGCATACTCTGCAGGCAGACATGAATTCTAATTCCTTCTCATTCAGGTCTTACAAGTTGTGTTTCCTTAATTAATTAATTACTGTCTAAGAAATTCTGTTATCCTCATTTGTCAACTAAGGGTTAAGATACTACCTACTTTAAAGAGTGGTGGTAGGTACTAAAGTAGTTCTCACAGGTAAGGAATTACTACTATGTAGGTGACTATTCTGTCATCACAAATATTTGCATATCATCATTTATTCCTTGAATAAGTTCCTAGACACAAATTATTGAATGCAAGTATTTGCAAACTCTTAATTTTTATATGAAACTATTTTTATATGATACTATCAATGTGGCATCAAAAAATATGAACTGGTTTCACCTTAAAGTACAATGAATTTGACAATGCCCATTTCTGCAACAAACTTGCTGTAGCTCTTTATGATTTTTTAATCTTTTTTTCCCAGAAACTTTTTACTTAAGGTAATTTCATAAATACAAATTTAGGACCATAGTGATTCTTCCCACCCTACTCGCCCTCTCACTTGCACTCCCATCCTTCTTCTTCCTCCTTCTCCTATTCTCATTCTTATTTTTTACTAAGATCTAGTTTCAATTACCTTTATACACATAAGATTAACCCTACACCAAGTAAAGAGCTCAACAACTAGTATGAAAAGAAAAATTGAAAAAACTGTTCCTCAACAATGGAGACAGGGCTGTTCAAAGTCATTGTCACAGCATCTCTTTATGATTTAAGTTCCCAATTAAATTGCCTGGATAAATAATATCTAAAACTCTTCTCTGCATTTTAACTTATGCAAGTCTTGCTTTGGTAATTTTTTTTCATACCAAATTATGTTGACCAACTGTGTTCCCCTTATTGAGAGTTGCTTGTAAATATTCTTACCCCATTCTAATTAAGAGGTTTACAATTTTCTCATTGATTTACAAGACTTTGAAATATTTTTTTCACCAAAATAAACTTTTCTTTGAAATATTAAACCTGTGTCTTCTCATTGATTAGCAAAATTTTTGAAATAGTAAGGCCTGAGACTTATGCCATTAATATCTCTGATTTCTGTCTTCCTTTATTTTATTTGTGTGTCCTAAAGACAATCTTGGGGAAAAAATTTTGAAATTTCCTCTGCCCTCTGTGGAAAAAATTCATTTTAGAACATGTTCTGCCTGAGATTTCCTATGGCTAATAAATTTCCTAATGATCTTACCACATGCAATTCAGTATTCATCAAAGAGTTCATTTGACTATCTAATAATCATTTGACTTTAGGAGAAATCTAACCATTTTCAGAAATTTTGTTTCATTTTTACATGCTTCTCATACCTTAGGAATCAGACAAACTTGCATTTGTGATTCCCGACTTGCTTTCACCAATCAATTTCTATTCTTTCTTAATTGCATATTTCACTAGGCTAGCCTTTATTTAGCCACAGTTACCTTAAAGATTGTGATTACAGTCCCTCCATCATCTGTTAAATAACGCCACCCTCATTCCTGTCACCTCAGCAATTCTCATGCCCTTCCTCGCAGCCCCCTCATTGACTGAAAAGCAAGGGGTTTCTGTCGGAAGGTTTGGATGAATAATTCATTGGTGAAAATCGTCCGCATTGTACATGTGCAGAAGACAGAGCACTTCTGTTGTCAGTCACGACGAGTTGGGTAGGACTAAGTGCTGTTCGGTGCATTCTCCAGGGCCCTACTGATGGCCGGCTGCTGAGATTGCCAACTGTGCTAATCCGAGCCATCCTTCTTTGTCCGTCATGACAGGAAGATTAAGATTCAGGGTCTCATTCAATTGCTGCAGTGAGACTGTATTTCACTTTGTTGTTTCAAGCCTTCTTTAAAGTTACCGACAGATTCTCATCATCACCACTCAGGTCCTGTGAAATACTGACCTGGAGCAATTTACTTCCGGGGAAGTGGGAAGACAAAAGGGTGGGGGGCATCACTTTTACCATCAGCAACACTTGGATTTTGGTTCCACATCAGGCACTTACAAACGTAGCCACTTGTGCTGCTTGGGTGACCTTGATGAGCCTCAGTCCCCTCATCAAGAACATGGGAGGAATTATCATGACATGTGACATAGTGGCTTGTGCATAGGGGGTGTTAGGTGTGAGAATTTCAAGAAAAAAAAAATTTTTTTTTTGACAGGCAGAGTGGACAGTGAGAGAGAGAGACAGAGAGAAAGGTCTTCCTTTGCCGTTGGTTCATCCTCCAATGGCTGCTGCGGATGGCGCGCTGCGGCCGGCGCACCACGCTGATCTGATGGCAGGAGCCAGGAGCCAGGTGCTTTTCCCTGGTCTCCCATGGGGTGCAGAGCCCAAGCACTTGGGCCATCCTCCACTGCACTCCGGGCCACAGCAGAGGGCTGGCCTGGAAGAGGGGCAACCGGAACAGAATCCGGTGCCCCGACCGGGACTAGAACCCGGTGTGCCGGCACCACAAGGCGGAGGATTAGCCTGTTGAGCCACGGCGCCGGCCAAGAAATTTTTTTATGGAAGCATCTAGCTCTCTCCCTTCAGGATGGCAGGTTTCTAGTTAATGTCCATGTTCTTCTAATTAATTCCTTCTTTACCATTGTCACCATCATCTCTTTTCTTTCCCTATTCTGTTAACCATGGACAAAATACTGAGTTGACTCATGCTTTTCTTGACTACACATTCAGGAGTTCTGTTGAAATGAAATCCACAACTCTCCAAATGACCCCAACCCCTGGCCTTCTTCCCTACCCACTCAACATTCCCAGTTAACCAACCTTATGGAAAAGTTTTTCACGTTCCCAAGTCATTTCACCTTTTTTTCTATTCAAAACAGAACCAACCTATATCTTTATATGCTATTGATTAAATTTCAAAGACTTTTGGTCACTGAACGAATGAGTGAATGAATGATTGCAGTGCTGAGCATTTTGAGGGACAAGCAGCAGAAAGTTTAAAATACTAACGCAACTTCCCAATCGCACGCTGACAGAAGCAGGAAATGGCTGTGGCACACCTTTGATCAAACACCTGTGGAAGCAATTTTAAAACGTGTTGTTCAATGCTGGGTATATTGTTCTTCCTGTTTACATCCTTCCCGCTGCCTTCTTCTCTGATTGTTTTCTCCAATGTTTTCCCTCTTCGTTTCTCCTTTGAAGAAAGTAGAATTAAGAGAGATGAATTGGGGAATCCTTCCAGAAGCCCCTAACCTTCTCTCTGTCAAGTGTAATTCGGATTGCTTTACTCACGGGGTCTATAAAACACCCTCACAAATGTTAGCAGCTGACTAACCTGGGCTCTGCTAACCATCTCCTTCCTGACCTAACAGCTCTGCTTTGCATCTTGTCTTGGAACCTACATTCATTTTCTCCCCCAGAGTGAACACATTGTCTTAACTGCTGATGGCTAAAACACATCACAAAAGTCTTAAGGGATTTTTCTCCTGCAGTTTCCATGTCATATCTATTGATTTTTCAGCAAGAGTCCAGCACTTTTCTGTCTCCCTTGGGAGAAAAATCTAGAGTACTAACACAGAATTCATCTCTGACCATCCCTTCCACACTAACTTCCGATGTATGAGTGCCTATGGTCTGTGCACAAGGGGGCTATACCCTTTATCAGAAGAACTCGAATGATGCAAACATTTGCTCAGAGGAAAAACAATGTAGGAACGCATGCACAAGTAAGTCTGTTTTCTTTTAACCTACACCTTAAATCACAAAATTAAAATTAGACTATAAAAGTATAGCTATTTGAGGTGAGCTACTAATTATACTTTCCACTTAAGGATATAATATACATAAATGTGCACATATGTGTGTAATAATCTGTCACTACAGAGCTGCTGATTGACAAGCACACTATTCTAATGAAGAGAATGAATATGGGTGGTTTGATATTCTTTTTAGTTAGCAAGAATGATAGTAACAATGATAATAACCACCACTAATGGAGTAAGTACTCTGTAAGTGCCATACTTTGCATGCAACATCATACCTAATCAGCAAAAAAAAAAAAAAAAAAAAAAAAAAAACTGGAAAATAAGGACTTATCCTATTTTATAGAGGAGAACTGTATACTAATGCTCTTGGTCAACTTGCCAGATGTCACACAGTAGAGGAAAAAGGAGAGGGTCAGATGGTCCAATTCCACAATCCAATTACCTCACTTCTGCACAATATTGCCTCCAAGTAGTTCACTGATGTCTTAACTCTATAGTTTACTCTTCCCAAATTTTTAAAATATAATTCAACATAATTTACTTAATCAGGAAGAATCCTGGATGTGACAACTTGAGAAAAAATGCTGTGGCATAGTAGATTAAGTAGCTGCTTAGAGCACCCACATCCCACATCAGAGTGATGGTTCAAAACCCGGGAGCTCTGCTTCAATCCAGCTTCATGCTAATGCAAACTCTGGGAGGCAGTGCTGGTAATGGTTCAAGCTCTTGAGTCCCAGCATCCATACTGGAAATTTGAATCGAGTTCCTAGTTCTTATTTTCTGTACTGCGGTCATGCCAGGCATTTGGGAAGTGAACCAGAGGAAGGGAGAGTGTCTTTCTTTCTCTATCTGTCTGTCTGCCTCTCTCTTTCCCTCTGTGTGTGTATGTGTGTGTGTCTTTCTTTCTCAAACTGAAAAAGGAAGGAAGGAAGGAAGGAAGGAAGGAAGGAAGGAAGGAAGGAAGGAAGGAAGGAAGAAAGGAAGGAAGGAAGGAAGAAAAGTAAAACCTCCTGGGCCAATTCTGACACAGCCTGCCTGGCACCACTTTGTGGACACAGGACTGGAGACCATGTCTCAGAATCCAGCCACGTGACAAGGATTATGCATGTCAGAAAAAGACTGACAGGTAGAATGGGTTGTTGTCGAGTCATCCATCTTTACAGTGATATTCGTATATTAATGTCACAATGAGAATGCTTTTCCCTGTAGTACCTAGGAGGGGAAATCCATTCAGCCCCACAATGCAGCTCAACTTCTGGGGTTTGGGGAACTAGCCCAGCAGCAGTGGAGTCCGTCAACAGAGCAGTGACTCAAACAGAAAGGCTACACTCAGGGTAGACATTTTCTATCCTAGGACAGAACCTGCCCCTATCATTAAGGTTTATAGGCATGTGTATTTGTCTTTACTGTTGCCTGTTTTTCCTGGGTCCTGGGGAGAATCAAACTGAATGTCGGTAAAATACGACAAGCTCCTAAGAGAAAGATGCTCTCTAAAGATATGGTATTACTATAAATTTCAATGACTTTCCCCAGCCTGAAAATGCTGTCCTGGAGTGAATGATTACTTAGCAGTCATTGGCTCATTTCCCACGCTACTAGAAAACCGACCTAGCTTCCAGACCTAGTGAAAGGGAAGGAATGGGGTCACTGGGCAAGGAGCAGAAAAAATACTAAAACCACACTGATCCATTTATCAAATCTTTATCAGTTATAAATACAGCCTTATCAATGCTTGGTGTAATGATACAAATCTGTACCTACCAAACCCCATTACCTGTTCATAAGTCTAATACCATCTTCTTAAAGGAGCTTGTTTTATTTTCTGGTGTTCTTACTGCTACCAGGGCATAACTCAATTTGGCACATGGCTGCATCAGGCAGACTGATTCTCTCCTTAACCCCTCAAAAAGTATCAGTCATCTCAATCTCCATCAGATTTCCACAGTACCTATTTGAACAAGGACAGTTTCCTTGGAGTTAATCTTTTAAACTCAAAGGCAAAATCCCTTTAGCTCATCTCCTATAGATGAGGCTAAATGTCTCTGAACTGCTCATCATCTTGGAGAGGTGCCATCATTTGACCTGCTGATAAGTACAACACTTCACTGGATATTGGGTATGTTATACCCAGGTGGGGTGTCATAGCTAAGGAAAAACCAACTTTTCAGAGGGAAAGGGATGCATTTGTAGACAGGCACAGGGATTGTAAATTATACAATTTCGAGAAGTGATAAAAGGATTTGGAAATATTAATAATGTATATTTATATGTTATATAAATTTATGTTATACTTACATCCATATTTATATAGATATTCTAAATAAATGATATAAAATATTTGAAACACCCAAACATAATCCAAATATGTCTAAGGTATAGATATTATTCACTTGATGACCTTGTCCTGTTCATGAATTCTCTCTTGACAACTCCTAATCCCCGCCCCTAACTCCGTGTTCCAAGACAAATCTGCCACCACACCCTCTCCTTGCTGACCAACAGGCAACCTAGAATTGGAATTTTGACCCTCCATGCCAACCTGCTCCTCCTACAATCTCTTCCATCTCAAATGGGAATTCCATTCAACTATTTGCTATGGGAAAACTCCTTAGGATTCTCTTGGACTCTTCTTTTTTCTCCCAGGAGCCAAGGTACTCCACTGTCACTACCCTCTACATAGATCAAGAATCCAGATACACCTTACTAATTCTAACATCTCACTCCCCTAAACCATCCTGCCCTTGGGGCCTGGAAAGATGTCTGACTGGAGTTACCAATTGTGGAGTCACCAGTCAACTGAAATATATCATAGCCCTTGGAGTACATAAGATCACTTAAAAAGTGAATGAGAAAAAAGAAAAAGAATAAAACCCAAGGAAACATCACAGGAATTTAGCTATATAAGGCAGAAAATGAGAAGATAGCCCCTGCCTGTACTTTGTTAGAGGTGAGGACATGTTCGATGAGCACTGGAGTCAAAGCTGGGGTGCACCAAGAGAAATAGCTGCCTAACTCACCTGTACACTGTTCTGGAGCATCCTAAATGCCCTCCAAATGCACTAGTCCCCCACTTACCCATAGAGATAACCCCCAAGACCCTCTGGATGCCTAACACCATGGGAGGTTTATTTTCTTCCTGGACATACATATATCTCATAAAGCTTAACTTTTATTTATTTATTTCAATGTGTGAGAGGCAGAGAGACAGACACAGAGAAAGAGTTCTCACCTGCTGGTTCACTCTCTACATGCCAACAACAGCAGGAGCCAGGGCTGAAGCTAGAATCCAGTAACCCAATGCAGATGTTTCAAGTGAGAGGCAATAATCCAATTACTTGAACCATCACTGCCATCTCCCAGGGTCCGTCTCAGCGGGAAGCTGGAATTAATACCTGGAGCTGGAAACTGAACCCAGACACTCTGTTACAGGAGTTGAGTGTTTAACTGATAACTACCCGGCTAAATGCTTGCTCAATACAGTTTAATTTATAAATTAAGCACAATGAAAGAGTAATAACAGTTAACTTTAAAAAAAAGAGCAATTGTAACAAGATATTGTCTTTTTTTTTTTTTTTTGACAGGCAGAGTGGACAGAGAGAGAGACAGAGAGAAAGGTCTTCCTTTGCCGTTGGTACACCCTCCAATGGCTGCCGCGGACAGCGCGCTGCGGCCGGTGCACCGCACTCATCTGATGGCAGGAGCCAGGGGCTAAGTGCTTATCCTGGTCTCCCATCGGGTGCAGGGCCCAAGCACTTGGGCCATCCTCCACTGCACTCCTGGGCCACAGCAGAGGGCTGGCCTGGAAGAGGGGCAACCGGGACAGAATCCGGCGCCCCGACCGGGACTAGAACCCGGTGTGCTGGCTCCGCAAGGCGGAGGATTAACCTGTTGAGCCATGGCGCCGGCCAAGATATTGTCTTAAAAATCATGCACATATAGTCTGTATCTATCCATCCATCTAGCTCCCCATCCTCAATATTTTATTGCGCTCTACTGCTCCTTTTTTTCTTATTGATGATATGAGATGATACAATGCCTAAGTGAGGAGATGAAGGCAGATGAGTGACATAGGCATCGTGATGCAGCACTAGGCAACAGGGTAAGGGTGACTTGAACACAAGCACTGAATGCCGAGACAATTGATCTGGTAACCAACATGATTACTAAGTGATAATGGGTGGGTAGTGTCCAGCATGGTTTTGCTGGACAGGGAGATGATTCATGTCCTGGGTCAGACAGAGTGGGGCGACTGAAGATTTTATCACACTATTCAGAAAGACATGCAATTTAAAGCTTATGAATTGCTTATTTCTGACATTTTCTGTTTAATATTTTGGGTCATAGTTGACCATTGGTAACTAAAACCACAGAACGTGAATTTGCAGATAAGGGGGAACTATTGTAGATGCTTGAGCCTAACCTAGGATCACTGAGGGAGATCCTAGGTTAAGCTGAAGGGCTCGAACCTTATCTATGGAAAACTATGCAGCCCATATAGTACTCCAGATTCAGTAGAGCCAGGCATGAAACCAAAGGAAGAGAAATAGACTCAGGGTGCAGAGGTTGTGGGGAAACCCCAAGCAGCAGCCCTGTCGGGCAGCACAAGGGCCAAGTTCCTGTTGGATGGGACAGGCTGCCTTCCTAGAGCTGGGCTGGAAGAAAGAGAATGCAGTTCCAGAGAGAAAGTCATTGCAAGTGATGTCACAGGGGGAGGCGGGACCAACCTTGGAGTAACCACCACCCCAAGCCTCAGTCCCACAACACCAGGGTTCGCTAGGTGCATGCACTGGGAAGGAGAACCTGCAGTTTTCACTAAAAAAAACTCCAGAGGAACCTGCCGCCCCCCGGTGACACTGATGGTGATGGGAGATAGAGCAGAACAGGGGAGACAGTAATCTGAGAGCAGCCACATGGTGGAAGCCTAGGAGCAGGAGAGCAACCCTGGAGCACCAGATTCCAGAGCAGAGAGAGCAGGGAGCTGCAGAGTCAAGCCCACTTCCAACCCCCTTCCACACCAGAGATTCCCATGCAAAAAGTTCTAGGGAAAACTAGAGTCCCTCTCATTAGCAGGAACATGATTCTGAGCCATATTCAGACTGGAAATATGAAACTAAGCCCTGGGATATATCTCACAGCTCTTCTCCAAATTATGTTTAATATGCATGAACCACTTTCATTATTTTGAAATCAATAAAAAAGAAATTAAAAGGAAAAGACCATAGCTGGAACACTCTGTATTTCCAAAAGATTGACTTACATTCATATTACAAATCTCATGGGGAGTAGTTGGCAAACATCCCATTTCATTGACTGAAAAATGAAGTACTGCAGAGAGTAATGAACCTTCTAAAGGTCAAAATTCTAAACACTAAATCCTGTGGGTTATTTTTCCCTGAGCACAGATCCCCCACCTCAATATGTTCAAACAATTACAAAACCATAATCTCTGCTTTGTCCCAGATTTCCGGTTGGTAAGGGCTGTATCAGCTGATTGGAAACTAATTATTCAGATACTAAAACAGCCTCTGGCTTTATTTCTGAGCAGCTGGCAATGACTAGTTATTTTCCTTTCTTCTGCCTTATGGCTTCTTTACACCTCATGGTAAATGAGCTCTTTCTTGGGGACACACATCAGATGGAATCTCTCTTTTCCTGGGTCCTTTGAGTGGGAACATGTTTGTCAACACATCTTTAAGGATACCTCTTCTGGATTACAAAATTTATAACAAATAAAACTGGGTAACAAGATCACTGACTCTAGTGTTATTGGGGGCTGGTGTACGTAAATGATATCTACATTGCTTAAATTTCATGCTTTGCAAAAAATTAAATAGTAAATATTGTAAAAATATGAATGTTCTTGTTTCTACTTGACATTTATTTTCCTTCCAAGTCCAGTATAGGAGCAGGCAGTGGGGGGAAGAAAGAAAACAAATTTCATGCGTCAAATATGAACCTGGAAGTTGCTACGCAGTTTTAATGACTCCAGAGAACAAAATAATTTTTGCAAGTGCTTATTTTTCCCTCACTTACCTAAAGTAAGTCGCTTAATAGAAGAGAACAGGAATAGATTCAATAGTAAAGTCTGCTGTGCAAGGGGCCGGCGCCATGGCTTAGTGAGCTAAGCTTCCACCTGTGGCGCCGGCATCCCATATGGACGCCAATTCGAGTTCCAGCTGCGCCTCTTCCTATCCAGCTCTCTGCTGTGGCCTGGGAAAGCAGTGGAAGATGGCCCAAGCGCTTGGGCCCCTGCACTTGCATGGGAGACCTGGAGGAAACTCCTGGCTCCTGGCTTTGGATTGGCGCAGCTCCAGCTGTTGTGGCCATTTGGGGAGTGAACCAGCAGATAGAAGATCTTTCTCTCTGTCTCTCCCTCTCTCTGTCTGCAACTATCTCTCAAATAAATTAAAAAAAAAAAAGTCTTTAAAAAAATGTCTGCAGTGTTACTCCATGGTGAGAGTGGCCAATGAGACTGGACTGTCAGCATCTGCCCAAATCAGAAGAATCAAGATCTAATATGTTTTTAAGGTTGAAGCGAGACTTGGCAGTCATCTCTTTCAATTAACTTCCATTTCAGCAGAGGAAAAAAAAACCCTCAGTTCTGAAGAAATGCTATGGCTTGCGCACAGTTAGATAACTCGTGAGAGGAAAAGCCGGGCCGCAAGTTTCTGCTTCTATTTGAAGTTCTTTCTACCGTCCTCTCAACCGCCTCTTTTCGAGGAGGACTCGGGTGATGATCATCTCTACCCCAAGTCTTGTGCGTTTTGCTTCGATACAGGAACTAATGCAGCTATTTGGGAAGGAGTGGGGGAGTCTTCGTTGGCACCCAGGGACGCAATTTTGGTTTGAGTAGAAATGTTTGGTCTGGGTGGGGAGGGTGGGAAGACAGGAGGTGGACACTCATACAGAAACACAGCAGAGGGCTGAATACCAGGAAGTGATGGTTGTTTGTCAGGAAAGTCTAAAAGAGGGTGTAGGAACAATAGCTTTGCATGTCAGGTGCATTTATGTAAGAGCTGAAGGGTGTCCGGGGGAAAGGTAGGTTTCATTGACAAGGTTCACTGAACTCTGTCATGTGGGCAGGTCGGGACTTCCCAAGCATTCTTACCTGGGAAGTTCTCCACTTCCCCTGATCTTAAAAGCACTCTGTGTTCTGAACAGAGCTTTCCATTGCGGCCCAGTACTTTTGCTTTACTATCAGAAGGCAGCATTCAGCACAGTCCAAACATCAAGAGAAAGTAGGATTTCATTTCTAGAACTGCCTGGACCAGTGAGGTCTTTCTCTAATCCTCAACCAGCCTGTTTCTATATATAACTTTTATTATGTTCTAAGTTGATTAAGCCAGTGTCCCTTTTAAAATTTTATACCAATTAATAATGAGCTTCTGTCACGTAGCTGACGTCTTTTAATCAATGAGGTCAGCAGAAACGTGGCATTCAACATTATTCATTAAAATAGTCACCATTCTAAAACATACTTTCTAAAAATGTCAGCTGGACAGGAACTAGGATAATGATTGCTAATGGTAATATAACCCCTGTGTCTTGGCCACACCTTGACCCTCAAGGTCAAAGTTCAATTACATCAATTAAAGTTCACTAATTCATTGAGATGTGTGGGGATTAATTTTTCACAGAAGTAGTACCAGTTCAAATCAGCTGATGTGGCTTTTCAACCCCATGTGTTTTCCCAGCTTTCAAAGCAGAGAATCCTGCTGGAGTTCGTGCTTATATATTTGGCAGCAATGCCTATGATTTGTTATGTACTTGAACTGGAACTTATGACTGATAGTGTTTCCCCAAATTACAGGAAAAGCAAACTAGGCGACTAATAATATCGATGCCATTGAAAAACAGCTTTTACATACTCTTGCATGCTGTGTGGTGCCCATTAAATACAGCTCCATCATCCCTTCTCCTCAAAAGCAAAATACAGAGCCCTGAAAATCAAAGGGTTTTGTTTATTCTTTTAAAATTAGTGGGGAGTTTGTTTAGTGGCAAAACCTGACTTGAACTGATATGAGACTATATACAGTCTATTTATCTCTCTTAGTGTGACTATCAATACTTTTCATTATAGAAAATAATGCCTTTGATGAGGGTGAACTGTCATAGGCCCCAGGAAGGGTCATTAAAGAATTTAAAATATGTATGTGTGTGTGTGTACACTATATTACTCTTGCAAAATATGGGTGGGGGGAGTAATCTGATCAAATCATTTTAGATAAGGATGAACCTGAAAAATTAAAATTTGGATCTTTTCTCAGACTGTAGAAAGTCATTTTTTAAAAAAATTATCTCCATGTAAGTATGCATTTCTTATTGTTATCGCTCATATATTCAGATCCTTTTTCCCCCAGGAGACTTTGCTGTGATTGTTTATTTTGTGACATTTTTATTTGTATTTTGTGTACTCATGAAAAGCCACAGTGGTGAACAATAGAGACTGTCATACAGAAAAATTCAACATGGGTGGTAGCCCCACAGCCCTTCTGATGCCAGCGGGACAGTGCCTTGTGGCTGTCTAACTGGCTCCTTTTTTTGTAATGAGAGCGATTTATTCAAAGAACATTTTATATCTGGTCTCTGTTCTCAGATACTCAGCACAGGACCTAATCGCAAAAAGAAACACTGCTTATTTGACCTAAACCCAATACACACACCAACACCTTGTTTCTCATCCATTTCCTCTGCAATTCCAAAACTGTGCATGAATCTTACTCACTCTTAAGTATAACCACTTTGCAAAGAAAAAAGAAAAACTCATTTCTTCCTAGGTGTGTTCTGAGAAAGTCTTTCTTGTTCTCAGTGCATTGCTTTCTGCAATTTTGGTTGGTTCGGGAACTCTATTTAAAATCAATCTCCTACTCTGTAGTTATTTTTACAAGGATTTTGTTTTTGTGAAAGTAGGTTCAAATCATATATATGTTAGTTCTCAGGATGAAGAATGTTGAGATTTGACCCTTTTGACTATGATACTGATTCCAAAAGGGTTAGAACAAGAGAGAAGGAAGACACAAATATTTTACCAAAAAGCATTGTTTTTGGTAAAATTGTTTTAAAAACATCCATGCTGGTTGTGACGTTTCTGCTCACGAAGATAATCCTGGGCAAGTCACTTCTTTTTAGAAAGAGAGAATTAGGAAGTGAGAGGGAGTTCAGAGGGCTGGGAATGTTCAATTCAAGTTTTATTCAATAAGGAAAGAGCCCTGAGAGTATAAAATCCAAACTCACTGGCTTTATTGTTTCCACTGAAAACAGAAAAGAAAGAATGAGTTCAGGGTATTTTCAGACTACGACTGGAAACCAGCTGAAGTTAATTGATCAGTCGACACTGAGCACAACACGTGGACGCTATGCAGCATCCATCTGGGTGTATTTAAAATGCGTTTCATTTCAAAAAGAACTTGAATAGAAGTCCACTAGCAGTGTGTATTCCATGAATATAGTCATGAGTTTTCAATAAACGGCTGGTTCTTATGAACTCAGTGGAAACCTCAGTGGGGATGAAAGCAGAAACCACGAAGCCACAGGGATGTTACAACTCCCACGAATTAGTGCTGCTTCGGAAGAGCGACCACCAACCTTTAAACAGCTTAAGCAAAATGTCAAGTAAATCAAGTACTTACCATATGCTAAGCCTGTGTTATGAAAATGTTAACAAATAGCTAGGTATTATACAGGGAAGAAAAGAAAACACGTTATTAAACACCCATATAAACCAGAGCTAAAATTGATTTCACAAGAAAAGAGTTTCATACATCTTCCTCTTATAGTTACAAAAGTCTTAGGAGTATTCCCACTAATCCTTGAGGTATGACTGAAGTCTTTGAGCCCAAGTGAGGAGCTGGCAAGAATTACATGGAAAGTGAAACAGCTAGTGAGACTGGTGAACACAGTGCCTACCGGAGATATTTGTGAAACACTCTAGAAGTCTGGATTCGAAAGGACAAGCATCCTGGACACTCACCTACCTGTTCCTTCACCGTGTAATTTCCTGCTGACAACGCAAGCCGAGTGTTTTCCTACTTTTTGTAGAGGAATATTAATTTTAAAAGCATACACAGCTCAGGCTGCCAACTGTGACGTGGTATATTTTACTTATTCTTAAGTAGTTCTTGCTATTGTAATCAAAGTAGGAACTGTGCTTGTAAAATATCAAAACAAGTAAACAGTGAAGCTAATTATCCTTCCCATTCCACACCATCTGTGAACTACTGTTTAAAGGTTCTGGTTTTTTGGTTTTTTTTTTTTATTTCATGGAACTTTTTGTACAGATCACTGTGCTGTGTGCTACATCCCCGTTCTAAAACTGATTTTTTTCTCTTGTAACAATACATCTTGGAGAGAATTCTATGTCAACAAATCAGTGCACATGGTGCTGTGCCTCAATTATAAAATGGTTCCAAAGTAAGCCACTGCATAAATGTACAAGAGGTTTTTGAGTCATTTCAATTAATACCTATTAAAGGGCATTTTAGAATATTTCTAGAGTCTTCCTACGAATAACAGTGAGCACACATCTTTGTTTTCACATATTAAGCTTATCACTAACATAGATGCCCAGAAATAGTATTGCCGAGTCAAACAACATGTAAATTAAAAATTTTGAAAGACATTTCTCTTCCAAATGAATGTCTCAATCTATATTGCTGTTAATATTTTTAAAAAGATTTATTTCTTTGAAAGTCAGAGTCACACAGAGAGAGAAGGAGAGGCAGAGATTGAGGTCTTCCATCTGCTGGTTCACTCCCCAGGTGGTTGCAATGGTCGGAGCTGTGCTGATCTGAAGCCAGGAGTCAGGAGCTTCTTCCAGGTCTCCCACATGGGTGCAGGGGCCCAAGGACTTGGGCCATCTTCCACTGCTTTCCCAGGCCATAGCAGAGAGCTGGATTGGAAGTGAAGACGAACCGGCACCCATATGGGATGCTGGCACTACAGGCAGCCGCTTTACCTGCCACCCCACTGCACTGGCCCCAACTGTTAACATTTTTGGAATTATTAATTTCCCCACATTTTCACCAGTGATATGCATTAGCAATTTTTTTCTGTGAATATCAAGGTGAAAATGATATTTCACAGTTGTTTTAGGTTTCAATACTAAGTTATGGATGGAATTGAGCATTTGCTCATGTGTTTTTAAACTATTTGGATTTTTTCCATCAAATTATTCATGTCATTTCTCTTTTTTCCTATGAGTTTATTACTCTTCCCTTATTGATTTATGATATCTTTTTAAATAATAAAGAATTTAAACACAGTCATACTTTTTTTTTTTTATTTTCTCCTCCTCTTTTTTTTGGTAATAGGGTATCTGGCCCAAATGAACTTTTCTCAGTTGTGGGGACCCATGGATAGGCTTGCCATGGGACCCCCCCATGCTGGGCTTGGCTTACAGCAGTAATGTGGATGTAGCAGCTGATTGAACTTTCCATCTAGCTGAGGATCGTGGAAAACAAGATGGCGCTGATGCCCTGCCTGCTGCGTGACTCCACAGCTGATCGTGATCAAGTGCCGGATTGGAGAGCTCTGTGCATGGACTGTAATTGATTGACTGTGATTGGTTGAATTCTGGATATAAGCGGAGAGCGAGAGAGAGAAGGGGGCTCGCCACCTTTCCCCCTTAAGGAACGTGCGTGCCATCTCTCCCCCTTCTCCCGGTTCCCCCACTCTCTTTCCCACTCCTTCTAAGTAAAAGTCTTCTGAAGACCGATTAACTGCGAGCAGCGTCGTTCCTTCTGCGGCCGAAGGAGCCGACACTCAGTAGCAAAGTTGATCAGTTTTTCCCCTAGATCACTGTTTATTTGCTTTTACCTAAAAGACAGGACATTTGGCAGAGAAACAAATGACAATATTGTTTTAGTAATTAAAAACTCATAGCAAAGTTATGGCTGATTTTTAAAGAAGAAATACATTTTAGAGTTTTTTTCATTAAAAATTGGATCATTATGATTTCCATCTAAAATATATAAGGAAACCTTAGTTCTTATGTTGGAGAATATTAAGGCAAAATTCTGCAATGAGAAATTTGTTTCTTCTATTTTTCTTCTAGATTGAAAAGCAGTAGTCGCCTCAATAATCTTTGGGAACCCTGGTAAAA
The DNA here is from genome assembly GCA_949820135.1 of Sylvilagus floridanus. Taxonomy (NCBI): domain Eukaryota; kingdom Metazoa; phylum Chordata; class Mammalia; order Lagomorpha; family Leporidae; genus Sylvilagus; species Sylvilagus floridanus. The sequence continues at coordinate 16,068,611 of OX463243.1, forward strand.
GGCAGAACACAAAGGATCTTTTACCTGAGAACCCCAAGAGTTCCAGTTTGCTCAGCCACGGAGACTCGTTGGCATCAGTAGGACCCAGAACATACTGTATCATGGGGCAACTGCAGTCAAAGCTCATGCTAAGGTTTAAGTCGGCCTTTGTCTTGTAAGAAGTTATCTTAGGGCTTCCTGCTCACCTCTGACAACTTGACTGAATAGCCACCCAAGGAGTTCACGGCTTTGCCTATGGTAGACACAATGCAAACCAAATCTCAGTCCGTGTGGGAATTTTGACTTTTAAGAAGTAGCAAAATAGAACATGAGTGTCAAGCAATCACTTAAAGAGATTCTCACACCAAAAGAAGGTGTAACTTGCGTTCATGAAGTGCCAAAATCAGTCATGGATGACGCAGAAATCAATTGCCACTTGGAAAAAATTTACATAGATTCATGACTATAATAACAGATCTCTCATTACCCCTTACCAAATTCAGTTTGCATCTCTGTCCCCTGGGTCACCTTTTCTGCATAAATATTTGCTATACAAAATTAAAACCTTCCCAAATATTAAAAGGCAAACGTTTACTCTCTGATTTCTTTTCCTAAATGTCTACTGTCTTTATACTCTGTAGCACATTGATTTGCACGTGGCAATCCTCTGCTTACACTATTGGAGCTATTTCATGTCCAACCACATTGGAAGAGTCCTAAAGAAGAGAACACCTTACACACTGTATTCCCACTGTGTCCAGTAAACTGCATTATTGACCAGTTGTATTTGAATGAAAGACTCGTTCCCATGATTAGGATCTAAAGAGGTATCATCTCAACAAAATGTTTCAAAGATTTACCAGCTATCAGGACAAAAAATAGCCTGAAAATTAATCACCCTCATCTTCAGGTCTGAAGAAATGTTACCAGGACTTCCGGATCCTGGAAGGTGAACTGGGAGCAAGTGTTGGCGGCATTTCTAAGCAGCATGTGGGATAAACTTCTACACAAATTACCATCAATAGGCACACCAGGGAAGCTGAAGCTGGAAGATTCATTTTCCTCTATTTGACTAGCTCAAATGAGTTTCTTTGCACAGAGCAATAGATGGGAGAAATGAAAAATTTGAATGCCACTGTCTTCATCACAGTTCAAAGGAGGTATGAGAGAGCCTGTGGTGCTTCCTGTCGGCTGCCCCAAGCCTGTGTGTGGAAGAGCACTTGCTTGTGTGCATACACACACATGTATGTGCACACCCTAACCCAGACAAACATCTCCATTCATATTCTCCAAGCTCACAACACTTGGATGTTTTTCTCAAAAGCTTATGAGAAAAAAAAAAAAAAACTCTCTAGCTGAGGCTGAATTTTACCTAATTTTACCTCTATTTCAAGGGCTTTCTTCATGTTACTTCCTTAATCTGCAATCTAGATGGATTTTTCTAGATAGCTAGATTTGTCTGCACACGGATTTTAACCTTCCAGGGACCAGACTCCTTGCTTGATTGCACCTGCTGTTCCATTCTGTTCTTCAGATCATGTGGAGATCATGGCTCAGGGCCATGTGCCTAGAATGCCAGCGATTGTCGCTCACAGGGAGGAGATTAAAAGCATGGGTTTCGCCATCACACAGGCTGTGCTCAGACTGTGACCAGCAGGCAGATCTTGGACAAAGAGCCTCAACTCCTGAGCTAAAGAATCCTTCTTTATAAAACAGAGGCTATCAGAGTGAGGATTAAATGTGATAATCTCTATAATCTGTTTAGAATAGTACCTGGCACACAGTATGTCCTCTGCAACTGTAGATCTTATTTTCTTTTTAATTTTAGTCTTTTAGTGTGAGGATTTGTGTCAGGGCAGAAGTGGTGTGGCTCTGCCCACCAGGGTGCAGGCCCTTCATCTGGGTAGGAGGCAGGAACAACCTAGGACCCATCCCAGTTGGCAAAGCCAAAGAAAGCTTCATCAAAGAGTAAATCACACGACAGCAGTGGTGGGATGAGAACTTCTCCTTAACCAAGAATCGGACAGGTCAGCAGAGCAAAAGGCTTCCATAAGAAACTCTCTTTAAAAAAAAAAAGGGGGGGCCGGCGCCGTGGCTCAACAGGCTAATCCTCCGCCTTGCGGCGCCGGCACACCGGGTTCTAGTCCCGGTCGGGGCACCGGATTCTGTCCCGGTTGCCCCTCTTCCAGGCCAGCCCTCTGCTGTGGCCCAGGAGTGCAGTGGAGGATGGCCCAGGTGCTTGGGCCCTGCACCCCATGGGGAGACCAGGAAAAGCACCTGGCTCCTGGCTCCTGCCATCGGACGAGCGCGGTGCGCCGGCCGCAGCGCGCCATCTGCGGCGGCCATTGGAGGGTGAACCAACAGCAAAGGAAGATCTTTCTCTCTGTCTCTCTCTCTCACTGTCCACTCTGCCTGTAAAAAAAAAAAAAAAAAAAAAAAAAGATTTATGGGGCTGGCATTGTGGCGCAGCAGGTTAATGCCCTGGCCTGAAGTGCCAGCATCCCATATGGGCGCTGGTTCTAGTCTTGGCTGCTCCACTTCCGATCTAGCTCTCTGCTACGACCTGGGAAAGCAGTAGAAGATGTCCCAAGTCCCTGAGCCCCTGCACCGGCATGGGAGACCCGAAAGAAGCTCCTGGCTCCTGGCCTTGGATCGGCGCAGTTCCAGCCATTCCGGCCAATTGGGGAGTGAACCAGCGGATGGAAGACCTCTCTCTCTCTCTCTCTCAGCTGTTTCTCTCTCTTTCTCTCTGTCTCTCCTCTCTATGTGTAACTCTGACTCTCAAGTAAAAAATAAATGAATCTTTTAAAAAAGATTTATTTTATTTATTTGAAAGGCAGAGTTACACATAGAGAGGGAAAGAAAGCTAGAGATGCCTCCCACCCACTGAGTCGCTCCCCAGGTGTCTGCAACCCCAGGCCTGAGCCAGGCTGAACTCAGGAGCCTAGAATTCCATCGGGGTCTCCCACATGGATGACAGGGGACCGAGGTGTGGGCCACCTTCTTTGTCTTCCCAGGCTCATTAGCAGGCAGCTGGATCACAGGCGTATCAACCAGGACTGGAACGGTTGCTGCACTATGGGATTCTGGTATTACAGGTGGTGGCTTAACCCACTGCACCACGACACTGGCCCTAGAATCTCTCGTTTAGATGGGAAAATAAGGTAAAAATGTTGACAGCTAGTTTACAATTAACAAAAGGGTTTTTTTGAAAGGGACTATCTAAAGAGAGTTGCTGCCATGTCAGCATAAAATTGCTGCAGGAACCCTTGATGGTGAACCCATGTGGGGCAAGCAGTGTCTAACCTTCCAGAGCAGGAGTCTGGACAAAGTTCAGTAATAAATCTCTTCCTCCTTGTGGGACACACAAACTATGTCCTCACAATCATTTGTACTCTTGTGTTGTGAAAGCAGCCATAGAGATAGGAAGCAAATAAACACAGCCGCATGCCAATAAAACTTTATTTACAAAAACAGACAGCCAGCAAATTTGGCTGATGGGTCGTAATTTGCTAACACTTCCTTTAGAACAACAAACACAGAAGTATTCATAGCAGTTCTCATTATGAATCAAATGTTTAGGCACTATCCTCATCTTCTTTTTATTTTCAACTTATTGTCTGATACACCAAGGAGGAATAAGGAATATACCACTATTATCCTTATTTTAGAGATGAACAAACAGCTGGGGGAGCTTGTGTTGAACCTGGCCTCATAGCTCATCAGAGATGGGCAGCACTGAGGGCGCTTCATTTGGGCTGCATCACTTCTTATGGGGCAGGGAGATGGAGCTCTTCTGACCACCTGCCCATCCCTATCTTGTCCTGAAGGCACATCCTAGCAGGGCAAAGGTTCTGCTAGACCCTGACTCAGCTTTTACGGCAAGTGTCCACTTGGCTGTGCTCTGTGTGCTCCAAGACACTGAACTCCTGAAACAGCCTGAGTTGGGCCCATCCAGAGCCAGGAGCCAGGAGCTTCTTCTGGGTCTCCCATGCGGGTTCAGTGACCCAAGCACCTGAGCCATCTTGTACTCTTTCCCACGCTGTGACAGAAAGCCAGATCAGAAGAGGAGCAGCCGGGACTAGAACTGGTGCCCAAGGTGGAGGTTTAGCTCACTATACCACAGTGCCGGCCCCACTTCCAATCTTTTCAGCATGGAATCCTTCTAACAGGCTTAGTCCTTTGTTGAGTTTAGTATTCGTCTAGCCTAATTTCAATCAAATGAAATCCCTTCAGATTAAGTTTTGTCTTAAATAACTGTTAATATCTAATACCATGCCTATCAGTTAATAATAAAGAGGCTGATGTTCAGCTGAGAGTCTGTTTCTTTCAGGTTTAGGAGAATAAAGCCTTTCGTAGCCCCGCCTCTTTACATATGACTACTGGTTCAACAGATATTCTGGTAATATTATTTGTTCTGAAATGTTTCCAAATTAAGCTACATGGCAGATATATTTGACAAACACAGTTGCTCATCTTTTGAGTAAAAGCATTTATTTTTGATGAAAAGTAAATACTGACACGAACCTAATAATTAAGAAATCATTACTAAGTACTTATATTTGTCCAAAACAAAATCTCAATTCCTAAACCCAAGCTATAAGAACATTTACTAACATAGATATAGAGTTTTTCTACTTTAACATGAGAAAATTGCATTCTTAAATTTTCTTTTGTTCCCATAGTAGAAAAATAATAATTATTTAAGTATATCAATACATATAACATAAGCCTCACATTTATTACTCATTCACAGAGGTTACAAATTTATTTGTAAGGGCAAACACTTTTATTTCAGCAACCTTTTTGTGAAAAGTAAAAAATTTCATATAAGAAAGACAAGCACTCCTACATCTTTTACTAGGAAGGGACAAGAAGCTGTCAGTTTCTGGAAAATGAAGTGTACGCTAATTTTGTTGCTTGATTTTTCTTGAGAAGACGTTTCCTTGTGCCCATCTTTATTACACTGTCTTCTTAGTCTTTCTCTTACCATGAAAAAAGATCATTCCAGGAAAATCCAATAAGAAAATGTTACCGGTGTAAAGCCATGTGTAAAATAGAACTCACACAAAAATTTAATAAAAATAAGGACATAACAGATTATAATGTAAAAAAAACTAACATCAGCATGGAAATTTTGTGGAAACTGCTTTTCATTAAAAGATTTAGCATTTTAACAATAAATTGAAGGGAAAGGTAGAAGTCCTCTCTTGTTTCTTCTACAGACTTTTAAAGCCTCAGGATGTGAACTGCTGTTTGATTTTGTGTCCTTTGAACTTGGTTTATGGTAGGTGCTCAAAATACATTGTGTGAATAGTGAAATAAAGAACTTCCCACACTGGAAACAATGTCCTGTGAACCATTAGGACCAAAGTGGATAGGAACAAAAACTTCATCTCCTCTGCACTGTGTTCTAAATAATAACTCAGTAAGAAACAAAATTTTTTTAATAAAGACATTAAGTTAGGTTCCCTAAAATCTATTTTTGACTGACTTCAATAAATGAGAGGAATGAATTAATTGGGACATTCTTTGAAATCATCAGGATATTATTACAGTTTTAAAAGAACCAATTTGGGGGCTAGCACTGTGGTGCAGCGAGTTAAGCGTTTGCCTGTGGCTCCGGCATCCCATATGGGCGCCTGGCTGCTCTTCTACTGATTCAGCTTCCTGCTTATGGCCTGGGAAAGCAGTAGAAGATGGCCCAAGGGCTTGGGCTCCTGCACCTGTACCTGCATGAGAGACCTGGAAGAAGCTCCTGGATCCTGGCTTCAGATCGGCCCAACTCAGGCCATTGTGGCAATTTGGAGAGTGAACCAGTGGATGGAAGACCTTTCTCCCTCTCTCTCTGCCTTTCCTTCTCTCTCTGTGTAACTCTGGGTTTCAAATAAATAAAATAAGTCTTTTAAATAAATGGTATAACCATTTCAGAAAATAGTTTGACCATTTCTTTTCCTTTCAATATACAAAGTGATAAAATTTACTTAAAAGGTGAGGAAAACACACACATACATGGGCATTGTTTAGGAATAGATGGGCCTGGTAGGGGAAAAAGATGGAGGAGGGGCACGAGAGAGAAGTGTTTCGTATCCCTCTCTTCTCTGACTTTGTGTAAAGAGATGGCCATTTATTAAAGTGGTAAACATAAATGCCTCATAGAGCAGTTCCTCTCCTCGAAAGAAAAATGTGTATGTACAGGTAAATGTTTATAATGACACTATTAGGAATGTTCAAAATGTAGAAACACCCAATGTCCATAAACAAGTGAATAGGTAAATGTCATAAAGTACATTCATATCATGGAATACCAATCAGCAAAAAACGGAATGAACAACTGATCACATGGCTACACTACAGATGAACCTCGGAATATTATGCTAAGTAAAAAACGTTAGAAACAAAAGACTAAATATTATGTAAGTGTCCTTACACCAAAATGGCCAGAAAAGGTGAATCTACACAGACATAAAGTAGATTACTGATTGGGGACAGGAATAAAAATTGTCATGAGTATTTCTGAGGTGATGAAAATGTTGCAAAATTGGATTTTGGTGGTAACTGCACAACTCTATAAATTTAGTAAAAAATTATTGAAGTTTACATTTAAAATGAGTGAATTTTATGGTATGTAAATTATACCTCAATAAAGCTGCTGTAAAAAATGTTTCCACAAAGAAAACTGCAGGTCCATATGGCTTCTCTGTGAATTCTACCAAACATTTAAGAAAGAGATACTAACAATATTACAAAAATTCTTCCAAAGAATAGAAACATGGGAAATACTTTAAAAATAATTTTTGTAGGCCAGTAGAACTTCTGTACTGTAAAATTTTTGAATTAAATCTGGCCTCCAGTTGCCTCCATGTATAATTTCAGTTTAGTCTAAAGGTTTCTTCATATATAGTGAACTGTAACAACTTGATATGTAAACAGACTGTAACCTATACTTGTAACAAGTTGCCGAGTCTCAGCCAATCAACAGTTCAGCATCAACCACTGGTAGCCAATAGATCAAACTGGGTTCAAATTAAGCAAAATCCAAGTTTCACCCAGTTGAACAAATTCTGTGCCCCAGCACCACTTTCTGTGTGTCTCTCCCTTAACTTGGACTCTCAGTATGACCTGTATGTGTAGTGCATCAAAGCACATGGTGCTTGTGGTTCGACTGCTGCTAGATTCTGGAATCACAAAGAAAAGATTGCAAAACAGAGCTGTAATTTCATCTGTTGACAATTTCAAATCTGAAAAGAGCATAACAAGAAGGGAACACTAAAAACATTTTCTTTCAGGAATGTGAATAGAAAATTCCTACACCGAAAATCAGCAAATTGATTCCATTATGTAAAAAAAAATGATAATGTATGATAATCTAGATGGGCTTATATTGGGCAATAAATGAAAATTATTCTGTTTGTAAATTTGCAAAAACAATTAATGAAATTTGTCATCCTTTTATGATAAACCAAGAAGGACCTCTTAGCAACCTTTATAATGGAATTTTCCTTAATTTATTAAAAGGTATGTATAAAAAATTTATAGAAAATGTAGTGTTAATGGTGAAATATTGAAAGCTATTCATCTGAAATTGAGAAAGAGAAAAACTCTATTATTTCTATTTAGCAATACTCTAGAGATTGTGGCTGCTGACATAAAACAGGAAAATAAATAGAAAATATGAATAAAGGTATAAATAAAGGAAGATTGGAAAATGGTCATTTTTTATAAAGTATTATAATTCTTTTAAAGATTTTTAATTTATTTATTTGAGAGCTAGAGTTACAGACAGTTAGAGGGAGAGACAGAGAGAAAGGTCTTCTATCCGCTAGTTCATTCCCCCAAATGGTCACAACGGCTGGAGTTGAGCCGATCCGAAGCCAAGAGCTTCTTTGAGGTCTCCCACATGGGTGCAGGGGCCCAAGGACTTGGGCCATCTTCTACTGCTTTCCCAGGCCATAGTAGAGAGCTGGATGGGAAGAGGAGCAGCTGGGACTAGAACCGGCGTCCATATGGGATGCCAGAGCTGCAGGCAGAGGATTAACCTACTGCGCCACAGCGCCGGCCCCTAAATATTATAATTCATTCATTAATTCAGCAAGGACATTGGCTAAAAATATATCAAAAAAGAGTCAGTTATATTTCTGCAATCCAAAATCAACATTTAGAAGATGGATTGCAGGGGCCTGTGGTGTAGTGTAGCGGGTAAAGCCTACACCTGCTACACCGGCATCCCATATGGGCATATTGATTCTTGTCCCAGAAGCTCCACTTCCAATCTAGCTCCTTCCAAATAGCCTGGGAAAAGCAGCAGAAGATGGGCCTCTGCCACTCATGTGGGACACCACAAAGAAATTCCTGGCTCCTGGCTTCAGGCTGGCTAAGCCCTGGCCACTGTGGCCGTTTAGAGTGAAGCAGCAGATGGAAGACATCTCTCCTGCCTCTCCATTTATCTCTGTAACCCTGACTTTCAAATAAATAAATAAATCTTTTTAAAAAAGAAGTTGGATTGTAGAAAAGATGATCTTTATAATTACAAATTCTTCAAAGCACTTCGTGTCTGGAATAAACAACAGATAGCAAAATCAGATTTGGCAGAAAATCATATATCAGAATTATCAAACAAAAGCAATATCTGTATGTCTACACCTAAAATAAAAGTGGCTTAAGCTATAAGGAAGTTTAAAAAGACTATAAGGGGGGCAGACACTGAATAAATATCATCTAAGGATTTTTCAGAACATTTAAATGACACTAACGCCCAGGTTTACACATGGATGAATATTATAAAAATGTTTTCAGTGAATAAAAAAATCAGGTAAAATAAATATATATATAGTTTTATTCCATATATATATATATATATAAACATTAAAAACAAGAAAGAGTACATGATGTAATGTGTAGGGGCTTAATCATATATCAAAATCTACTGAGAAAGGCAAGAATCCAGGAGCCAGAAGCTTCTTGAGGGTCTACCACACAGGTGCAGAGGTCCAAATACTTGGGCCATCTTCTGCTGTCTTTCCTAGGCCATTAGCAGGGAGCTGGAAGGGAAGTGTCGCAGCTGGGGACTCAAATGGGAGTCTATATGGAATGCTGCCTTCGCAGGTAGTAGCTTTACCTGCAATGCCACGATGGCAGATAATTGTAAAATTAAGTGGGAGGGAGGGTAGGGTAGGAAGTATCATTCTATTTTATATCTGTATACATGAAATATGAAATATTTATACTTTAAATAAAATTTTAAAAATTCAAATGCAGTAAAAATAGTGGGCCAAAATATAGGGAAACAGAACACCAATATTATTGGCCAAAGTGTAAGGAGTTTTGTACAATTCATAGAGTATATGGTGGTATTGTTTATAATACTAAAAATTTACAACTCATAAATGTCCACTGGTGGGTACTAATGGAATAAACTATGATGCATTAATAGAATGCAACCTTATGCAGTCACTAATAATGATAACATCTGTATGTACTGACAAAAAAAATGACCTCAAAGAAATAGTGGGGCCAGCTTTGTGGCATAGCGGGTAAACCCACCGCCTGCAGAGCCAGCATCCCATATGGGCAGCAGTTCGAGTCCCTGCTGCTCCACTTCCAATCTGGCTCTCTGCTATGGCCTGGGAAAGTAGTAGAAGATGGTCCTGGGTCTTTGGGCCCCTGTACCCACATGGGAGACCTGGAAGAAAGCTCCTGGATCCTGGTTTCCTATCTGTGCAGCTCCAGCCGTTGCAGCCACTTAGGGAGTGAACCCAAGTGGAAGAAAAATTTATCTCTCTCTCTCTCTCTCCCTCTCTTCCTCTCTGTAATTCTGCCTTTCAAATAAATAAATAAATCTTTATAAAGAAAGCGAAAATAAGAGTAGCAAGATGAAAATGCATGAATTTATGTTATTCTATTAATGTTTGTATGAAATATTGCTAGAATGGTAGAAAAGTCTGATAAAAATGGTTAATGCTGAACAGTGGTTCAAGGCTGAGAGGCTTAATATCTTTTCACTATCATCCCTTTTCTCATCTTTCAGTTGCTTATTTTAATTTATATTTTGTGTACTGAGTACTATTGACTAAGAGTTTATATTTTAGAAGCTAATTTGTATTTGTTTTCCTATGACCTGCCTAAATCTGCTACTATATTCATGAAGGCATAAGATAAATAACAAGGCATTTTTATCATACATAAATATTATGGTTCAATTGAAAAAAAAGACTTTTGTACAAAGATTCACACATGTGCAGGAGTCTACACAGTCATAATATGGAAGGCAGTCATGTTTGTCTAAATCTCTGTAATATCACCTCCTATGTGTGGAATTGATTTATAACCAAAGCAATAATTCAGAGTCTCTCAACAAAAGAAACTTTGGTTTTATCAATATTTTACAGTATTCAAATATTATCATCAGAATGAAAAACTTATTGCTTCAAATTTCTAGTGCTTCCAGGGTATATCTCGCTAGAAATAATGGGAAGAAAATGCTGTTTCAAACATTAAAAATAAAGGTTGGTTGAATCTTTCCTATGAAGGGTATAAAGATAAAAGCAAACAATAGACAAATTCTAAGATACCTATTTTGGGATTCCCTCTCTAAAATCCAGTATGTTATTTGATTTCACTTTTTATCAGTTGTTCATTTGGGGTCAAACTCTCTACAGTTCCATAATGGAAGTTGCCACTCTATTTTCAGAGGCACAGATGGTGGAAAACCATTTCACAAGTAAACCATTTTATTTGAGTGGAACTGAATTAGCTTTTCCAACCCACAATTTCCAAATACGATGTCAGAAATGAAATACACCCTTCTACACCCAGGTGATGTAGCTCTGGGAAAATCATGCCATCACTCAGAAATACAGTCTCTTTCTCTGTAAAATGTGGGTCCCCAATGCCTTCATTGTAGCACTGTGGGAATTAAATCACAAGGCCCATCCTCCCATCCTCCTGAAAGCAACTGCAGGTTGCCTGGCACACCTCGGGTCTCTCAACCCCGGCCACATCTCAGCGTCCCTGGACAGCATCTGAAAGTACTGACACCCATTTCCCCACAGAGGCCAATTAAATCAACATCCCTGACCCTGAGCCCTGGTATTTTGTAGGTTGTTTTGTTTTAAGATCCCTGAGTGATTCTCATGTGCAGGTAGAATTGAGAGCCACAGATGAACACTAGTGCAGTGCCTATCATATCCTCCAGCTGTTACACAATACTGACATTTTTATTGATAAAACAACCATGGAGTTGTGAGGAGCTACAGGTAAACAAACCGAGCAGCAGTCGGATGGGGGTGGCATATGTGCTCCTTGTATGTGCTTGACTCAAGAAACAAGAACTGCCTACGCTAACCTGCTTGGATGCCACATTTTCAGCCTCTTGCTGTGTAGCAGGTGGAAATGACATTTTAAGAGAAGAGTAGGAAGAGGAGTAGGAGGAAAGGAGCTCATATTTTAAAAGCAGAAAATCCACTCTTGTTTTGATGTAGCAGAAAAGGCATACAACAAACAAGCACACTTCAGGCATTTGCTGTTAAGGGTCAAAAATCAAGCCTAACCTGCTACGTTACTTTCCATGACAAGAGCACCAGCTCTTCCCCTCCCCCAGACTCACTTGGAACTCTCAGTTTCCTTTTGTTTACTCTCTACCTTTTTCAAGGTTATGAATTATGCTTTTTGTTTAAAATTAACCATGTGAGAGTACTTCAAAAGGTTCATAGAAAATGCATATTATGCATAAGTTATGCCTGGATTTTGAACACTTTTTGCAGCAACGCAAACATACATTTTAATTTCGCTTTCCATGAACTTTCAAATCTCCTCACATGTTTGCGTTGGAACACGAGCTCCGTGACAGTAGCTGCAAGGCTCCAGTTGTCTCACACACTTGACCTTGGCCAAAAGGCCGAGAAGCGATCCAGTTGTCTCTAACATCATTGAATTCTCTGCCTAAACTTCTCCAAGACAAGAGAGCTACCCCTAAGGCAAGAATTTTGGTTTTCTAATAAAGAGAGATTATGCCATGTACCAAAGCATAGCACAGTAGGAAGAACACGAGGGAGCAGGAAGTGAAGTGTTCTGGATCAACAGTTTTCACAAAGAAAATGTGCTCTCTTCAATTATTGTGCTTTCCACACAAGAGGCACTCTCTCCCATACGCCAGCCTTATTGATTAAAATGATCCACTTTTCACAATGCTGCTGGATCCCACAAAATACTTCCTCTGGCCATTACTTAGAGATCACTGTTACTTGACTGGTCTCTAATTCTCTGATATGACTGCATCCTTTCTTTAATAATTGGATTCTGCTGGCTTTTTCCTAGCCTTCAGTGTTTCCTCCAGAACTAAGTGAACTTGTACAATGTAAGATAAACCTTTTCTTGCCCTGATCTTCTCTTTCTTTAGAGTCTTACAAAACATCTTGTTTACACCTGAGGGCTACAGCAAAATGTACTTCCCCACTGTTTATAGGAGAAATCATATACGTGTGTTCTGTAACCCTGAGCAGTTCAGCACATCACTCCTTTAGTGAAAGGGGACTTTGGCCTTGTTCCAAACAGCACGCAGTACAGGGCTCAGTGTTCTCCTTGGAAGCTGTGTGTGCAACTTTGACCAAGCAACTTCTCATGTAAGGCCTGGAGTCCCGGGGCCGGAGCTGTGGTGCAGCGGGTTAACACCCTGGCCTGAAGCACCGGCATCCCACATGGGCTCCAGTTCTAGTCCCGGCTGCTCCTCTTCTGATCCAGCTCTCTGCTATGGCCTGAGAAAGCAGTAGAGGATGGCCCAAGTCCTTGGGCCCCTGCACCCATGTGGGAGACCCAGAAGAAGCTCCTGGCTTCGGATAGGCACAGCTCCAGCCGTTGCTGCCAATTGGGGAGGAACCAGTGGATGGAAGACCTCTCTCTCTCTCTCTCTCTCTCTCTCTCTCTCTGCCTCTCCTCTCTCTGTGTAACTCTGACTTTCAAATAAATAAATAAATCTTACAAAAAAGGCCTGGAGTCCCAAAGTTCACTTATAAACCTTACTCAAGACCATGTCAAACTTCTTTCCTCTCTGGTTCATGATTATTTTAGAAAAAATGCATGTGCTCAATGGGAATCATTTAGTAAACTTGCTGAACTCGGTAGGGCACAAACAGCATTAACCTGAATGCTCTCTGGTTAGTGGTTTAAAACACTCCACAGGATACAACATTCCTTCCTCCTGTAGTCTAACAGATTTGGAAGCTCTCACTTCCTGTTTAAAGACATCTACTCCTGCCTACTTGTAAATTTACACATATCAAATGTAGAGTTTCTTCTCTGTTCCCCAAGTCCAAGGCTGACCAAAGGCTTGACAGGGGCACATACAGAAGAGAAATCCCACTCTGCGCAGCCAGTCCACTGCGGCCCTGGAAGGCGTCCATACCTGTTGCTCAGCGTGCCTGTCCCACCAGTTATGAGCAGTCTCAACACCTCCCCTGGCTTTCACATTCTTCCTCTCCAACCTCTTCCACTGTTTCAGACCAGAAGTATTAATATCTCTTTATTGATAGCAAGTGTCTTCTGTGCATCTCAGCAAATATCCAGATGATTTCCCTCTCATGCAGCAAATGATTTGGTTTTGGAGAGGTCAAGGTCCTTCTATGTCAAGATTCTTTCAAGAATTCCAAGCCGGGCTACCTCCCATGGTATCACACCATAAAACATATCTGATGACGTAATTGTGGAAGCACAGATCGAACTACTACTGAACTTCCATCCTTTCCTTCTCTTTGCAGTCACTCCCATCCAGCCTCAGCCTTTCACACGTCTCTGAGTGACAGGCAGATGCTGGGCCCTGTGTCCATCCCCACACTCAGGAAACATTTCAAACTCTCCCAAGACTTTTTGCCACCTCCACTGCAAAGCAGCTCTCAGGTATAAAAGTCTCAGCACTCTTCAAGTCAGTGTGGGACTTCAGTTTGCCTCTTGCAGACACCATAATATCTGATGATGGGCTTGGCATAGAGGGAGAAAGACGCCCCTCCTCTCCATAACGGAAAGAGGTGAGACCATCAGTTTTCTTCAAAGGAAATTTCCTCCACCAGATTTCTTTTCTATGTCTGAGTGATGGTGGCTGAATCGGGTTCCCTCTTTCAGAAAATTCTTTTTTTTTTTTTTTTTTAACAGTGAAGTGGATTTCTTTAAAGTTAGAGTTATACAGAGAGAGAGAGAGAGAGAGAACTACCAAGGCTGGGCCACAATGAAGCCAGTAGCCAGGAACTTCTTCCTGGTCTCCCACGTGGGTGCAGGAGCCCAAGAACTTGGACCATCCTCCACTGCTATCCTAGAAACATCAGCAGGGAGCTGGACAGGAAGTGGAGCAGCTGGGTTTCGAACTTGCGCCTATCTGGGGCACCAGCTTTGCAGACGGCAGCCTTACCTGTTACGTCACAACACCGGCCCCAAGCAAATTCTGTGACATTAATTTCAGCACTTTTCTTTAGTAGGTGGAAAAACATTTTCACTCTTTATTTGCATTGTAGCTTTAGAACTTTGGCTGAAATTCCAAAATAACGAAAAAGTGCCCTTCCCATTCTGTTCCACTGAACAAACTTTTCTCTTGCATTTCATTTTTTTAATGCTTAAAAATACTGAGGACCTAAGAATTGCTCACTTAATCATTGAGCAATCTCAGGAAAATACTCTCACCTAGTCTCAGCATAATATACACAAAATGAGATAATAAGAAACATCTGGCAACGTAATTATGAGATCAAATGAAACAACCTATGGGAATGCTACTCACTGATGAGTTAGTATGTTTAATATAACCTGAGTAAAGCAAAAATTAAAGATAGTTTTCTAAGTAATTTAGACTTACAAAATATCTACCTGTAGATAGTGTAAGTGAAGATACACACCTGAAGGCATCCTGACTCATACAGAATAAACCACATCAGCGAACTTCAGCCTAATTTTTACTTACTTATTTAATTTATTTGAAAAGCAGAAACAGAGACACATACACGCAAACAGAGAGACAGATATCTCCCATCTACTGGTTCACTCCCCAAGTGTCCACAATAGCTGGGGCCAGGCAAAAGCCAGGATCCAGAACTCAATCCCACTCTCCCACATGGGTAACAGGGGTACAACTCCCTGAGCCATCACTGCAGCCTCCCAGGGTGTGAATGACATTAGCAGAAAGTGAAATCAAGAGAAGATTTGAGAACTGAGTCCAGGCACTCTTACAAGGGATGTGGACATCCCAAGCAGCGCCTTAACACTGCAGCAAGTGCTAACCCCTAATCAGAATCCTTAGATGAGTCATAAAATGATTTAAAAATTGATATATGGCACAGAAGGAGGAGAAGGAAAGAGGGAGAAGGGGAGTGGGTGGAGAAAATAGAATCCTTAATAAAAAAGTGACACACTACAAAATCACATTTTCACTGCACAAAACCCCTTGTCAAGGCAAATACCAGCAACACCCATTTCTGTTTCTCAAACTTTTACTCGAATCTTGACGATCAGCGTCCCTCTTGCCCTAGCAGCCCTAAGTTATTTCTTTATAGAATATGAACATTTTTCACATATTTCAGATAGTTTTCCAACTATTCCACGCATTTGTTGTTGTGTTTCCAATTGCACTTAAAATTGGGATGAAGATTGATCTTTATATTTATTCTGTGTCTTTTGCAATACATAAAAGAGGGTCTGGACCCCATGCCACACTTATGAAATGTACATTCTTTCATCTTCATTCAAATCAAAGGGTGGCAAAAACCCAGGTGAAACACCCCAGGTTAAACTGACTCTAGAGGAAATGCGAAGATGCTAAAAAATAAAAAGTACAGATTAAATCAAGAACTAATATAAATGAACACAACCAGAGTGTGAGCTTGAGCGGCGGAAGTTCTCAACACTTTCAGTAAGAATGGAAGTAAGGTGCGGTATTTTTGTACTTCTGGTTTTACATCAGCACTTATGAGGAAATAATGCCTAGTCATACATAAACACACAAATCTCTGCCAAGGGTAGGTATCTATGTCCTTATTTATTTTAAGAAATTTTTTTCCAGGTTTAGTTTTGATTTGCATCAGTCAATTCAGTCTTGCCTTCTTGGAAGCACAGAGCATGTGATTTCTGCTGAGTGAAATGTGATTTCCTAAATGCGCAGGGTGATAAAGTGATAAAAAAAATGAAATGAAACCAAAATAAGTTTTTAAGAGATCACAGTAATCAGGGACTTCTACCAGAGAACATTATTATCTTTTGAAATTACAAAATGTTTGAAAAATAGTCAGAATATACATTGAGGAAATGGATTCAGAGAAGGCTAAATCATTTTCCCAAGATCACACAGCCCTAGATGGTTGCCAAGTCTGTTTTCTGAACACTGTTCCATATTGCGTCCCAAGACCAATTTCACCAAGCCAAATGAGGATTGGCTGCCTATAAACCGCTTCTGCATGAGAGGGAAGAAACAGTGGTTTTGTGAAGAAGGCTGGCACGTGATGACCTCTCACATGGTCCTACTGTACCCTCTTGGATTTATCCCATCTGCCCTTACACCTGTTGTTTAGGCCATATCTGTTTGTTATTGGCCATGCAGTTATTCCATCAACAGGACCCCCTAATATGGCTCATGGCCCTCACAAGAGAATCATTTCAGAGCAAGCATGTGGAGTATCTCACGCATGGTGAGAATGAGAATGGGGGTAGAAGGAAGGAGGGATAAAACCAAGACTTTTAATCACTCAAGAATGAAGACTAGTGGAATGGTGGCAGGTCAACTCATCTAAATGTTCTAGCAGTAATGATACACAGATGTCCACAACATGCAGATCAGCCTGGGTCAACAACTTTCTCGTCCTTCCCCATCAGACTGCTTCCCCGGGCTTCCACGTCACCCTCCTATCCAACTTCACTAAACCTCCATGCGTCTTTTCCCTCTCTCATTCCCTTCATCCTGTGTGGTCTCTATCTGTAACCTACTCTGTACCAACTTCCCTTCTTATTCTGCTTCCTCTACACCCGGCTCCTTTATGACTGGCCACAAAATGGAATTCTGTGTTAATAACGACAACTTTTCCTTGCACTAGCACTTATTAGGAACCTATTAAACCCCAAATATATTACATGAATTATCTTTAATTCTCACAACTCTGAATTAGAAACAGAATTACTCATGTTTAGGGAATGGGCAAATTAAGAGGTGGAAAAGTAATTTGTCTTATCAACTAAAATGTTCAGACCATGTGTACATGTGGATTTCTCTCTCTCTCTCTCTCTCTCTCTCTATATATATATATATATATATGTATATATATACACACTCATATGTATATATAGGAGATGGCTAAGGAGCACAGGATATACATGCATACAGCTTATAGCTTTTCAGATACAATCCACACACCATACAATTCATCAGCTTAAAGCCTGCAGTTAAAAGCCTTTTAATGTGTTTATAGAGCTGAGCAACCATCATCACAATCAGTTTTAGAATATTTTCACCAGAAGAAATCCTGTGCTGCTTAACCATCTCCCTCCAATCCCTCCTCTCCAACCCTAGACAATCATTAAACTGTGCCTATTCTGAGCATTTCATCTACAATCACAGAACACGGTCTTTATGACTACTTCTTCAATCAACACCATGTTTTCAAAGTTCATACATGTTGTAGCATGTATTAATACTTCATTGGTTTTTATGGCTGAATAATATTGCCTTGTACCCACTTCGCTGATCTGTTCAACAGTTGATGAATATTTGGGTGCTTCTTACCTGTTGGTTGCTATGAATAATGCTATTATAAATATCTATGTACAAATTTTTGTGTGGATATGTTTGTATTTCTTGAGTGTATAGTTAGGACTGGAATTGTTACAATATATGGTAACATTGTTTAGCCTTTTAAAAAACTACTAGACTGTTTTTCAAAGTTGTACAATCTCACACTTGTGCCAGCTGTGTATGTAAGTTCCAGTTCCTCCAAATTCTCACCAATACACTATTCCCTGTCTTTCTGATTGTACAGAACCTTGAATATCATATACCATACTGGTGGGTATGAAGTGATCTCATTATATTTCCATGATGGCCAATGCCAGGATTTTCTTGAAGTGCATCTTAAAATATGTATTACAGTTACTTAATTTAATGTTAAAATTCTTGATCTTAAAACATTTTTAAAACAGTAAGAAAAGGGGGTAAGAAACATGCATACTAAGAAGATATGATATGTGTGTGCATGTTTCTGTACTATGGAACTTCAAAAAGTCCATGGAAAATGGAATTGAAATATAAGTTTATTTTAGTTTAAAAAGATTTTGAGGGGGCTGACATTAGGATGTAGCAGGTTAAACCACCAACTGCAATCCTAGCATCCCCTGTGGGTGCCAATTCATGTCCCAGCTGCTCCATTTCTGACCCAGCTCCCTGCTATTGGTCTGGGAAAGCAAGGGAACTTGATCCAAGTGCTTGGGCCCCTCCACCCACATGGGAGACCTGGATGAAACATCTGACTCCTGGCTTCATCCTGGCCCAGTGCTGGCCATTGCAGACATCTGAACCAACAGACTGAAGATCTCTCTCCTCCATCTGCTGGCTCATTCCCCCAAATGGCACAAGCGCAAGTGCTGGTGCAGTCCAAAGCCAATTACTGGGAGCTTCATCCAATCCCCACGTGGGTGCAGAGGCCAAAATACTTGGGCCATATTCACCTGCTTTCTCAGGTGAATTAGCAGGGAGATAGGTCAGAAGCAGAACAGCTGGGACATGAACCAACACTCATACTGGATGATGGCACCACAGGTGGAAACTTAATCCACAGTAACACAACAAAAAAGTTTTGAAATCTGTGCATGAGAGAGGCCTCAGAAAGTTTATGAAAAACACATGTCTTAAAACAACTTTGGAATAAAGGCATAGTTTTTTTTCATGAACTTTTCAGAATAATTTTATCCATGTGTGTCTGGACAAGGTTATAAGGGCATGTTTGTCTTACATGCATGTATGCACGTACATGGAAATGTGTATTTTCAGAACTATTGAAGACATGGTATATTGAGCTAAACTGTTTGAAGTCGACACCAAGCATCACCAGCAAACACCTGAGTGACCTAAAGCAAGTTTTTTTTTTTTATTTTTATATTTATTTATTTATTTTTAATTTTTTTTTTTTGACAGGCAGAGTGGACAGTGAGAGAGAGAGACAGAGATAAAGGTCTTCCTTTTTGCCGTTGGTTCACCCTCCACTGGCCGCAGCAGCTGGCGTGCCTCGGCCGGCACATGGCGCTGATCCGAAGCCAGGAGCCAGGTGCTTCTCCTGGTAATTGCACTGTATGCGTTTTTCCTATGTATGACTAAGGACAATAAAAGTAGCATATGTAACTTGCTTGTCATAGTGCCTGCTAAATAGTTTGCTTTTTTTTTTTGACAGGCAGAGTTAGACAGTGAGAGAGAGACAGAGAGACAGAGAGAAAGGTCTTTTTTCTGTTGGTTCACCCCCCAAGTGGCCACTACAGCCAGCATGTTGCACTGATCTGAAGCCAGGAGCCAGGTGCCTCCTCCTGGTCTCCCATGCAGGTGCAGAGCCCAAAGACTTGGACCATCCTCCACTGCACTCTCGGGCCACAGCAAAGAGCTGGACTGGAAGAGGAGCAACTGAGACAGAATCCGCCACCCCAACCGGGATTAGAACCTGGGGTGCCGGCACCGAAGGCAGAGGATTAGCTTAGTGAGCAGTGATGCCAGCCAATAGTTTGCTTCTAAATATTACTCAATACTTCTGTATTCATTGACTCTATTATATTTAGGATATAACTTTCATGTACTGGACAATTAAATCAAGTTATACATTTCATATTTGTATATATTTTTTTCTAAACATATCCAGTTTATGTTTCAGTTTAGGCTTTAAGAAATTATATTTCTCTCCAAACCTAATTGCTTGCCCAACCCTTCAATAGTAAGAATATATATTTTTATTGTAAAAAAGCATCATCAGTTCTCATTTTAATAGAGCTCCAACCAAAAGCAGTGCAGGGAGCTACCCAGAGCCTATGGCGGTGTGTGCCACTGGAAGGCAGCAAACTCTTCATCCTTTCTCGCCCACAGCCCTCTGATTCGGCAATAGCACTCTCTACTCGTCAAACCCAGGGAGCAGTAGAAATAAGCAGCACAAATTGGCAGATAATGCACCTTATTTCCATGTAGAAGCAGGTGCATTTTCCTCTGGATAAGTAGCGTGATGACACTGATCCGCTCTGACAGGCCAGCTGATCTAAAATTACGCAGCACACATCACCACTGGCTGGGGAGGCTTCTCCCAAGAGCTTATTCTGAAACTCTTCAATCCCCCGGGTGCTAATTAAAATTTACAGGATAATATTTGCAAAGCTCAATGGCCCTAGTTACAGCAATTATCAGTTACTAAATGTTAGTGCCGGAGATGTCACCTGATGATAGGCTTTTTGTATCCAGAAGGATTTTCTCTCTTCCCCCTCCCCTCATTCTTCCCCTTCACTTCTTCCAGAATCTGAATGAGCTAATGTCTCAATTGACTTTAGAGGCAGAAATTGCTTTTCTCATTGGACCTCTGGTCACTGAAGGATCTGGGTTTTGACCCAAGTTCTTGATTCCACTATTGAGTTAAGGGACTAACTCTGAGACTCACCTCTGAGCCATGACCAAAAAAGAGGATTCTCAACCCACACTTTTTCCTCAGTGTTTGCATCAGCTTATACAGATATAAAAGGAGGCTGGCCAAAACCTTATTATCATATCGTGTTATAGAAAATGATTGATATTGGCATGTGGGGTGGCGTTTCTAAACAATGGATATCCAGACAATTTCTGAAATTGGACTTCAAACCAGCCATACACAAAGTTATCAAGCTCCTCGTGTCTTGCTCTGGCTGTGGCTTCTGCAGACTGCAGGAGAAGCCAATGGCTGCAATAACGTATAGATGTGCTGTGTATAACTGAATTTAAAGCATGCTTGATGATCTTAATTATGAAGCGAATCTGTGGGTTGATATAAGATGGTCCAATTTTCTTTACTTTAAAATCAATGATCAAATGTCTTTAAATTCTAATTCAGGAAACATAACATATTCAAGGGCAGACATTTGGCCCTCCATGTTCAACCTTTGAATTCAACCAACTGTGGATTGAAATTAATAAAAAAATAATGCATCTGTACTGAACTTGTATGTCTTTATTCTTGTTTTCTTGTATGCATTTATTCCCCAAACAATATAGTGTAGCAACTACTTATATGTCAATTACATGGTGATAGGTTATCCTAACTAATCCAAAGATGATTTAAAATATATAGGAGGATTGGTTAGGACGTAGCCAAATACTATGCCACTTATATAATGTACTTGAGCATCTGCGGAGTTTGAGATCCACAGATTTTTTAATCTGCAGAGGATTATAACCAATCCCCTGTGGACATTGAGGGACAGCTGTGTCACCATTCCCCCATTATCTGGGGGCAGCAGAAGCATTTAATCTTGTCTACATGGAAAATTTTTGCCAAGAGACTATCTTCTCAATAGTTGGTTTGTTTATTTATTTCCAGAGGAATATTTTTCAAGAGTCCTCTTCCCAGAGGAAAGGCACATTTATTTGTAGGATATCTACAACTTGTCAGACATTAATGATTGGCACTTCAAACAAATAGATGTAGCTTTCTTTGCCTTGGCCCACATATAATTCTACCTCTTCCTTTTCTTTTTCAAACTGATCTCTTTTCAGAGGCAGAGGAAAAGACAACTACCCAGATTTTTTATAATCAAGATATGCCCATGAACAGTAGGAAATAGTAGAGGAAACAACAGATTCTATGGCAAAATCCCCAAAGATTATTTTAAAACCCTACCTGCTTCAGTATCTGTGACCTTCATCAAAGTGCTTAGCTTTCCGAGCCTCTGTGTGCTTCAGTGAGTCAAGACTGAACAATGCATGGGAAAGAACTTAGAGGTGAGATGCTGTGATAGCCCAAAGAAGGGAGGAGACCAATAGGAGTGAGAGAATGCAATGACAGCCTAACAATGTAAAGTAATGTGATGGTCACTTAGGTCAAATTGAAGAGTCACCAATTTAAAAAGATGCAGCTGATGACATCCTGTGCTAAATAGTGCTCATCAATGGTTTAACTATTCTCTGGTCCTGACCCATAGATTTCATCAGAATCAAGCAAGTTAAAACCAACTTGCAGCCGGCGCCACAGCTCACTAGGCTAATCCTCCGCCTGCGGCACTGGCACCCCCAGGTCCTAGTCCCGGTTGGGTCACCGGATTCTGCCCCGGTTGTTCCTCTTCCAGTCCAGCTCTCTGCTGTGGCCCAGGAAGGCAGTGCCACAGTACTTGGACCTTGCACTTGCATGGGAGACCAGGAGGAAGCACCTGACTCCTGGCTTCAGATTGGCACAGCGCACCAGCCATAGCGGCCATTTTGGGGGTGAACCAATGGAAGGAAGACCTTTCTCTCTGTCTCTCACTGTCTAACTCTGCCTGTCAAAAAAAAAAAAAAAAAAACTTGCAAAAATAACCAGTATTCTAAACCATTCTGTTTCCTTCACTGTACTTCTTGTTTTCTCACTTTACTGATAAACACTATACAGAGTCCTACAGTAATGAGCATATGTTCCCTTCCTCAGGCCCCCAATATATGAGCACTTTCATAAAACTTCAAAATTTCACAATATATCCAATAAATTCTAAAATTGGCTTATGGTCAAACTCACCTGATCTTCTACTGGGTTAAAATATCTTTTGTATGTCCAATAACTACTACATAAAATAATGAAAACGGTTATACAAGAAAACAAATTCAGCTGCGGTTTCAGTAGC
This sequence comes from Sylvilagus floridanus, assembly GCA_949820135.1. NCBI lineage: Eukaryota > Metazoa > Chordata > Mammalia > Lagomorpha > Leporidae > Sylvilagus > Sylvilagus floridanus. The sequence goes on from OX463243.1 coordinate 16,091,414, forward strand.
TACTTCCCTGGGCTATGCTGATGATGAAGCTATTTGCATGAGTGCTATTCTCAACCATAAAATATTTAGGAAGTGTCAAATGTTTGTAGGGAACAAGTTGATACTAATCTACAAATCATTTCCAATGCATGGAGACCTGAAGAATTAGCCAGGAAGAGAGTGAGCAAGTACAGTCCATGTGAGGAGCAGCATACGCCCACAGCATCAGTATGTAGTTGTAATTCAGGGTGAAATGTGGGTAAGGCAGGAAGGGTTGGGCCACAGAGGGCTTTATGAGCTCAGTCTATTTATCAATTTCCAGATAGAAACAAAAGTCACCTATATAGTTGAATGAAGAGACTTAAATGAAAGAGATCTGAGTATTCATAACTTTTGTGGATAACACATATTCTAAAGGACTCTGGGGGCCAGCATTATGGTTCAGTGAGCCTTCAACTACAATGCTGGTGTCCTAGTAAAGAACATGCACTCGAGTCTCAGCTGCTCCACTTCCATTCCAGCTCCCTGCTGATATCCCTGGGAAGATAGCAGATGATGGCCCAAGGACTTGGGCTCCTGCCACCCATGTTAGGGACCCAGATGGAGTTCTGTGCTCCTCGTTTCTGCCTGGATCAGCTCTGGATGTTTCATCCATTTGGGTAATAAATCAGCGATGTAATATCTCTCTGTCTCTCCTTCTCTCTCTTATTCTGCCCTTTAAATAAATAAATATTTTAAAACATGAAATATATAAAACATTTATATAATATATGTTTTATATATATAAATGAAAATATATACAAAATATATATAATATATAAAATATGCATGCATGGACCTAAAAATTTTACACATAATAGACTTCCTTTTTAAAAAGTTTTAATTTATTTGAAAGGCAGAGCAAGAGAGGGAGAGAAAGACAGAGAGAGATTAATCTTCCATCCATTGATTAATTCCACAAATGGCCCCTTAGCATGTCTGGGCCAGGCCAAAGCCAGAAGCCAGAAACTCCCTGGTCTCCTACATGGTTGGCAGGGGCCCAGGTACTTAGGCCATCTTCCACTTCCTTCCCAGGCACATTCTCAGGGAGCAGGATCAGATTCAAAGTAGCTGGGACTCAAACCAGCCCTCCAATATGGGATGCTGGCTTTGAAGTGACAGCTTAACTCTCTGTGTCACAACTACAGTCCCAAAATATCTTTTAATTCAATGGTTCCATGAACTGTTGGAATCACTCTCCTACTTACAGATGTGTAGGCAGTGTTTAGGAAACATGCAAGAAGTAGGATCAGACATCCAGAGAACAGTGATAATGGGAAGTTGTCAACATGACCCTGGGAGTTAGGGGAGGCATAGAGCTGTTGGGAGTGAGGGGAAGGAATAGACTGTTGGCAGCTGGAGCTGTACAGGGAAAGCTGCAACAGAGGTGCGAAGCAGAGGCCAAGAGGCACCATAAAAGAGATATATCCCACCCCTATCTTCTCTTGCCCTGACAATGGCTCCCACCCAGTGTCGTTCTTTGGGTATACTCCCTCTGAGAATTTCATCAGCAAATTCTGAGGTAACCAGAAAATTTTCATCCAATGGAAAATAGGATCTTTTGAAAGATATTAGTCAAGGTAGAATTAGTGGTAGAATTGGGCAGTTAAGACTTTTCTGCCATAGGATTTGTGAAAAGACCATGGTATTGAAATTCACATTTTCCGCTTGTTAACATTCATTCACTGATTTTGTAAAACAATGTGAGATCCTATCTTATTCTGCTTTCTATTTCTGTCACAAAATACCTGAAGAAGAGTACCTATACAGAAAGGTTTACTTAGTTCAGCAACTTGACACCAGCTTCTTCTTGGCTTGAGTGAGGGTCTCATGGCAAAAGATATCACAGTACCAGGACTAGGTATGAAGAAGCTCACATGGTGAGGCAGGACGGGGAGAACAAGAAGGGGACAATCTTGCTTTTTTATAATAATCACTCTCCCAAGAATATACTGGGGTCCACTGAGAACCTAATCCCTTCCAAGGTAAGCACCCTCAGTGACCTAATTACCTCCAATGAAACCCCATCTCTTTAAAGTTCCACAGCCTCCCAACACTGTCATACTGCAGATCAAGCTTCCAACACATGGATCTTTGGGAGACACATTTAAACTATATCTAGATGATAATAATCCTTGTGTTTGTTACAAGTTTCTAAATGAATTGAAACGTGTCAAGACTGAAGGCAAATTTAGATATTCCATTAACAACCACAAAAAGTGCTGTGGAAATATATAAGTAGGGATAGACATTTGACCCACTACTTAAGGTACCTACATTCTATTTTAGAGTGCCTAGATTCAATATCCATCTAGTGTTCCTGACTCGTTTCCTCCTAATATACATTCTGTGATGGTTCAAATAATTGGGCTTCTGCTACCCACATCGGAGTTCTGTACTGCATTTCCAGCACCTGGTTTTGAACTGGCCCAACCTCCAGCCCCAAATGCTCAGTTGTCACAGCATTTGGAAAGTGAGTCCAGGAATTCTCTCTCTCTCTCTCTCTCTCTCTCTCTCTCTCCCTTCCCCCTTCCTCCTCTCCCCCTCTTCTCTCCTCTCCCTTTCAAATAAGTAAACCTTTTAAGAAAAAAGAAAATTTATGGGGCTTAGTCAGAGAATTCCCATGTACTCCATAAATGATCATGTAGAAGATGGAGAATTTAGCTTATGTTGTCTTTTTGAATAATTAGTTTTACAAGTTTTCATCAAAGGGTTTACTAAAGTTCAGATGTCTCCTATTTTTGACAATTAGAGTTAGAGAAACTCTTTTATGTTGGCTTTTCTATGTTGGGTGGTATTTCTGACATTTGTTGAAAATAGAACTAAGATTCTCCATAAATTCATTTAGGTTCCACAGTGATACATTGATTTCTTGGTAGAATTGGTATAGTTGGGGCCGGTGCTATGGGGTAGCAGGTAAAGCTGCCGCCTGCAGTGCCAGCATCCCATATGGGTGCCAGTTCAAATTCTGGCTGCTCCACTTCCAATTGAGCTCTCTGCTATGGCCTTGGAAAGCAGTAGAAGATGGTCCAACTCCTTGGGTCCCTGCACCCACGTGGGAGACCCAGAAGACTCTCCTGGCACCTGGCTTCGGATCAGCACAGCTCCAGCCATTGTGGCCAATTAGGGAGTGAACCAGAGGATGGAATACTTCTCTCTCCTTCTCTCTGCCTCTCCTTCTCTCACTCTGTAACTTTTAAATAAATAAATAAATATTTTTAAAAAAGAATTGGTATAGTTAATTTTTGTGACCTCATTTCCTAACATTGGCATCTGGGAACATTTTGCGGGAAATTCTACACCTTTTAGTGAAAAAAACATATAGCAGATGCATATTCTGTAAGTGAAGGGATGAGGAAGAATGCAGGAGGTTTTCTGAATCAGTGATTCTGGTACTTTGCTACATATCATGCATGATCTAGAGAGATTTTTTATACACTGTAAGTTCCCTAGGCCCCCTTGAAGACCAGCTGGAACAAAATCGAAGCAAGACCCAGCATTCTGCATTTTAAAAACATGTCCCTTCTGAGAATCTGACATGTGAACATTTTTAGTAATGACCATAGATAAAAGCCAAGCCTCCAACCATGCTCATTTAACAAATTCCAGAAAAATAAAATACTGGTGATATTAGATGAATGAGTTCCTAGATACTTCTACATACAATATTCTTTCCTCTTCATAGTCCATTGCAAATTTAAATGCCTGGAGATGGACTCAGACTTCTACAATTCCTAAAATGACATTAACCTCCACGGATTGTTTCCATATTGTGCAAGGACAGAGTGTGCACCTTTGAAAAAGGATTATTTGAAAGAACATATAATACATGTTTTGAAATGTACTGAAATGTTGCTATTATTATATTATTACTGTATTAAATTAATATATTTTAAGGCTTTTGATTGCTGAGTACCTAGATTATGGATGAATACATTGAGAAAACTCAAAAACCCAAATGATCCTATTATTTACATGTCCTAGAAAATTGATCTATTTCAGAGGTGATTGTGGTGTCTTCCAGTGAATTGTCAATCACTATCAATTAACAGTATTTTGAAAGCAACCAAATTCTGCATTTCAACATGGTTATTGCCTTCAAACATCTTTCCTGCCATTAAATATTCACATATATCCTGCATTTTTGGAATTTTTTGGAGCAAGTTTTGGGTGAGACCTGCCTTGACTTATTCTATACCATTCCTCGATTTGTATTCTACATCAATTTTTATTGTAGTGTTGGTGCTTTCTATTTTTGGCTAGTCAAGGAACCAAATATTCAATCATACACAATATGGAATACAAATCAATCCCTGGAAATCTCATGCTTACCCTCTTAGCCTCATCCTCTCTCTGTAATAGTAATCCCAAAAGGATACATGAACATCTCCATGTGTTTTTGTGTAAACTACTTCTGAGCTTATTGCCCTATAATTTACACTGCTACAACATCATGATTTTCATTGCAAAGCCATTAACACAGAGTGGACTACTCCAGCCTAAAATCCATTGAATGGAAAAAAAACCCATTTCAATATATTTTGCAATGTTACTGAGAAATAAAAAGGTCATCTTAGATGAACATGAAATTTTGATGGATTTCTGAAGAATATAAAACTGATAGGAATGAAATGAGCACTGACAACTACATAAAATAGCAGTGAAAATATACAAATGAGTAAAGAGATGATAGTGAACTCAGTGTGATGTTAGTAGCATTAGTAGCATTCTTAGCAGCAATGGGGAAATAACAATTATAATAGCAACAAAATGTCTTCCTTCACATTAAATTGAATAAGTTAGACAGGATGATAATATTTAATATTGATAAGACTTTTAGGAAATGCACATTCTAGAATTTTTATGGTATTAAACTGACCAGGTTTGTAAGGAGGGTTATTTGGCAACGACCATTGAAATGTATGATGTGAATGACTTATTAATGAGTCTTTTTCTATGGCTTTCTCCTGTGATTATAATCTCATATGAAAATGATATATGTGTAATAACTATTCTTGTAACATTTTTTATGACAACAAATTTGGAGAAAGTTAAAAAGTGGTCATCGAGGTGATAGTTAAGGTTTTTGTGATACTATTAATATATATATATATGTATGTATTGACAAATATATATATGTATGTATTGACAAAAATTCTCAACATCCCAAGTATGAAAAACAAGTAACACAAGAATGCAAATACAGTTACGTGTCATTTCATGATAGTATAGGTTCTGGGAATGTGTGGTTAATTGATTTCATCATTCTGCAAATATTGTAGAGTCCATTTACAAAAACTAAGAGGGCCACAATGTCATTAAGCAATATAATCTCATGGGATCACTGTTGTCTATGTGATCCATCATTTATTAAACATCATCACATTGTGCATGCTGCCTTATAACAATGGTGCAAAACGAAGTATTTACTCATACACACATTCACATATCTACTTTAATTTATTGCATAAAAACCTGTAAATATTTGTATCAAAATTGAAACTGACATAGTCCTTGAAAAGGAATAAAATGGATTAAAGCCCCAGCCTGAAGCACCAGCATCTCATATGGGTGCCAGTTCAAGTCCCGGCTGCTCCACTTCTGATCAGCTCCTTGCTAATGAACCTGCGAAAGCAGCGGAGGATCTTGGGCCCCTGCACCCACGTGGGAGACCTGGAAGAAGCTCCTGGCTTTTGGCTTCAGATTGGTGCAGCTCCGGCTGTTGTGGCCAATTGAGGAATGAACCAGCGGATGGAAGACCTCTCTCTCTCTCTCTGTCTACCTATCTCTGTAACTCTTTCAAAAAAATAAAGTAAATCTTTAAAAAAATAAAAATAAATAGAAAGGACAGTTTATTGTAGAGAATAACTCTATTGTGTGTCTGTGTCTCTTTCACGTCGTTTCTACAAAGTGCCTTCAAAAAGTTCATGAAAAATGTGTATTATAAAAAACGATGTACGGATTTCAAAAACTTTTTGCATCAAAATAAATATCTTTTAATTCCCATTTAAGTACATATGTATATTGTTCTATAATTATTTGTTTTGTAATGTGAATGCATTTATATAATTTATGAGCAATTTATAATCTCCAAAACTGTTCAGATGATAATTTCTAAGTCTGTATTTTATTCATTATGATATCAGCCTCCTGTGATCTTTATTTTTTATTTTTATTTATAAAATAAAATAACAATCATTTGTATCATTATCAATCTAAATAAAACTATATATGATTATGAAAAAAACAGGACAGAACAAAATGAAAAGAGATTTGATCTCAGGCAATAAGACTGTTGGTTATTTTTTCCAAATTGACTTATCTTCCTTCTTATAATTAAAGATTCCATGGAAACAAAAAGTAAAATACATTTTTATGAGAGAGCAATAATTAAATACTCCATTTTTATATCATTCTTATTTCTGAAAGTTGGGTGTGAGAATTGGGAAATTAATTTACATAGCCAACTTCACACAAATGGTTATTAGTGAAGAACAAGAATTAGGTCACATGTCTAGTTAGCTCACATGTCCAGAAAAATCCAGTGTTTGCCTACTTTCTGGTCATCCCAAACAAGTCCTGTCTTGGAGTATCCTTGATATTACCCCTTAACCTAATAATACTTTTTCTTTATTCAATCAGTTGTGTAAGCTATTACAAATATTTTTAATTTTCCTTACATTTTCTTGTCTCAATCAAACATGTACTCTCACCTAGAGAACTCTGTATATTCTGCCATTCTACATTTTTCTACACATTGTCCTCCTACTTATAGTCTAAAATGTTTGCATTTTTCTGATGGATTTCCTCTTTATCATGGGAACACTTTGTAGGGAGAAAGTTAAGTTTTTCAATGTGTATTTTAGAGCATATTCATTTTTCGCTTGGCTATAAACTTGTTTTGATATAAACAAACTATAAATTAATATGAGGTGAGATAATAAAGAGATTATTCATAAATTTGGAACTGCTGAAGAAGAAACTCAAAAGGTATTTAATAATATAATGCACAGTATACTTAACTTAGTAGTCAACTTTTAACTTATTTTTTAATTGACATATAAGAATTACACATATTATGACTTTCAGTGCCTATATACAATATGTAATAATCAGATAAAAATGATTGGAATAGGTGTAACTTCAGACATTTCCCCTTTATTTGCATTAGGAACATTCAAAAGCCTCTCTACTAGATTTTTGAAATATTCAGTTAATTGTTACCAACCATATTTGTGCTACAGAACATTGTATCCTTGTACAAATAACCATCCCTTCTCCATCCCCCTTTCCTTCATACTTTGTCAGGCTATGGTAATCACTGTTCTATGGTCTACCTCTATGAGGTCAACTTTTTAGCTTGTACATACAAGTGAGAATATGTGGTATTTGTCTTTCTATGCCCATCTTATATTTCACACCACATAATATCCTCCGATTCTACCCATGTTATTGCAAACTACAGAATTTTTATGACTGAATAATATTCACATATTTTGCCAATGGGCACATAGGATGAATCCATATCTTAATTATTTTTACTAATTCAAATACAGACGTTTCTTTGACATACTGATTTCATTTCCTTGGAATATATACTCAGTAGTGGAACTGTTAGGTCATATGGAAGTTCTATGTCTAGTTTTTTGAGGAAACACCATTCTGTTTTCTATTACAATCACTTACATTCCCACAAATAACGTATGAGAGCTCCCCTTTCTCTGCCTCCTCACCAGTATTTGTTTTCTTTCTGTCTTTTCATTCACAGTTATTGTATAATATGTGGAATAATATTTCATGATTTTGAGTTGGATTCCCTTAATGATTGGTAACACTGAGGATTTTTTCAAATACTAGTTGGTCCTTTGCATATTTTCTTTTGAGAAATATATACTTAAGTAATTTTCTCATTTTTCTGTCAAATTATTTGGGTTTATTTTTGCTGCTGAGTTGTTTGAGTTCCTTATATATTTTACATACTAATTATTAATGAAATATTTTCTCCTATTTTCTAGATTGTTTCTTCATAGTATTGTTTCCTTTGCTGTACAGTAGCTCTTCACTTTGATGTAATCACATTGATTAATTTTCTACTTTTGTTGCCTGTGATTTTGGGGTCATATTTTTAAAAAATCTTCACTCAGACCAATGCCCTGAAGCATTTTTTCCTTTGTTTTCCTCAGTAGTTTAAAGGTTCAGGTCTTACATTTATGTCTTTGATCCATTTTGAGTTTGCAAGGAAAAGAGGAGCAGAACAGAAAGGAGACAGGATACAAACACACAGCCAAAAGGAATTTATTCAAGAATAAAAATAAACACAGAGTGGTTCAATTGCCAGCGTGTACACAGACCAAAAACGTGGCAGAAGGTCCGGGTGTCCAGAAGACTGGGTCTTATTTAGCATGGGGTGGGCTAAGGGTCATGGTAGGGGCTGGAGAGCAAGGTAGGGGGGCAGTGGGTGGAGGTGAATTTCTTCTTACAGATTTTTCCACAGGCTTTCAAACCCAGGAAAGAATGCAGAGGGTGAAGAGGGGAAGAGTGGCAGGTGTGGGACTGAAATTGTCTCTTGAAAGAATGCAGGGTAACGAAGTCCGTCAGGAAATTTGATTTACTTTTAGGCAAGGAACTAAGATGGTTGAGGCTTATGTCTTTATTCCATCAGAGTTAACCTTTGAATACGGTAAGAAATAAGGGATTAGTTTCTTTCCCCCATGGTAGGATATCCAGTTTTTCCAGCATAATTTCCTGAAGATATTCTCCTCAATGTATTTTCTTCTTGACTTTGTCAAATACCAGTCAGTTGTAAATATGGGGATTTTTTTTCAGGGTTATCTGTCTTTTTCAATAGGTTTGTGTGTCAGTTTTTAGGTTTTTATGGTCTGTTCAGGTTGCCTATGTGTTAATGGGTCAATTTTGGTAGGTTATATGTGTTGAGGAATTTTCCATTTCTCTTAGGTTATTGAATTTGTTGGCTTAGAGCTGTTTCTGATCATCCCTATTGATCTTTTATGTTTCTCTGGTATTAGCTGTAACACTTCATTTTTCGTTCCTAATTTATTCATGCTGAATTTGGCCTTTGATATTTTTTCCTGAATAGTCTTGCTAGAGGTTTGTCAACTTTGTGCTCCAGCATTGGGCGCATATGTTTATAAATGTTATTTCCTTATATTGAATTGATTCTTTTATCATTATATAGTGACCTTCTTGTTCTCTCATTACAGTTTTCAACTGATTACCTACTTTATCTAACTACAGCTGTTACCGCTCACTTTCAGTTTTCATTTGTGTGATATCTTTTGTTCAATTCTTTGACTTTCAGTGTATATATGTCTTAACTGGTAAAGTAAGTTTCTTATAGGCATCATATCATTAGGTTTTGGGTTTTTAAAAATCCTTTCAGCCAGGTTATATCTTTTCAAATACAGAATTTAATCCATTTACATTAAAGGATATTATTGATGAGCAAAGACATGTTTATAGAATTTTGCTAATTTTTATTGCCTTGCATAATCTTAATTCCTTTCCTCTCTTGACCCCTTTGTTTATTGACTTCCTGCATTGATGATGTTTGGGTCTCATATCTTTCCTTTTTATGTTTCTTCTCTAATAGTGAGTTATGTACTTCCATGTGTTTTCACGATGGTGGGTAGCATAGTTTTCCTTCAAGTGCAGGACTTCCTTAAGCACTTTTTGTAAGGACAGTTTGTAAGGGTGATAAGTTCCCAAGTTTTTGCTTTTCTTGTAAAGGCTTTATTTCTCCTTTATTTCTGAAAAACAGCTTTGTTGTATTCTTCGTTGTCAGACTTTTTGTTTGTTTCCTTTCAGGACTTCAGATGTATGTTTCCATTCTTTCCTAGCCTGTATAATTTCTGATGGGAAGTCTGTTGCCACAGTACTGAGAAATTATTTGAACATGACTCATTGTTTTCCTATTATTGCTTTTAGAATTCTGCCCTTGTACTGAACTGTTGACAGTTTGACTATAATAAGCTTTGAAGAGAATCTTTTATAATTGAAACTATTAGAGATGCTTTGAGTTCCCTAGACCGACATGTCCAAATCTTTCCCAAGTTTATATCTTCAGCAATTATTTTGTTATGTATGTTTTCAATGTCTTTCCCTCATCTCCTTTATCTCATTAATGGCATCCCATAAATCTCATAGGTTTTTTTCATTTTTAAATTTTTTTCCTTTCTTTTTCATGTCTGATTGGGTTATTTCAAAATTCCTGTCTTTGAGCTCATTTTTTCTTCTGCTTGATCTATTCTGCTATTGAAGCTCTCCACTGTATTTTATATTTCATTTATTGAGTTATTTAGCTCCAGGATTTCTGTTTAGTTCTTTTTATGATCTTTATCTCATTCATGAATTTCTCATTGATTTCATGAATAGTCTAATATCATCTGGTCTTAGTCTCTTGCATCTCATTAGATTTCCTTTAAAATCATTATTTTCAATTATTTTTCAGGCCATTTGAGAATTTCCTTTCCTTTAAGGTCTACTGCTAGAGCATTGCTCTATTTCTTTGGAGTCATCATTGTGGTATAATGGGTAAAGCCTCCTGCTGCGATGCCAGCATCACACGTGGGTCCCGATTTGAGTCTCCAGCTCCTCCACTTCTGATTCAGGTTCCTGATAATATGCCTGGGAAAGCATCAGAAGATGGCTTAAGTACTTGGGTCCCTGCACCCACATGGGAGACTTGAAGGAGCTCCTGGCTCCTGGCTTCAGCCTGGCCCAGCCTCAGCCATTGAGGCCATTTGAGGAATGAATCAGAGGATGAAAGATCTTTCTCTTGGTCTCTCCCTCTCTCTGTAACCTTGACTCTCAAGTAAATAAATGCTCTTTTTAAAAAAGAATATTATTGTATTTCTTTGGAGATATCATATTTTCTTCATCTGTGCTTCTACATTCATGTCTCTGTATTGAGTTGATCATTTCCTTCTACGAATTTTATAGGATGCCTTGCATAGTGAAAGACTTTCTTCTGGCAATGTGCCCCAGGGTGTTTGTAGGATAGACAGTATTGGCTTTCATTACAGGTGTATCATTCAGTGTAGTGTCCGTGCACCTTCTTCTCTTATAATCAGCATTGCCAGTGTCAGTGTCTAGAGGGTCCGAGTGCCTAGATTGCAGGATTTGTGGGATTTCACCACCAGTTCAGATATGGCTCCCCTAGGCAGAGTGTTTTCCCTAATGAGCAAGGCATGGAATGCCCATCCGTGCGTGCATGCGTGTGAGGTACCAGTCTTTTCCTATGGGTCACATGTGAGCAGGATGGCTCTAGAGGCCTAGGTTGATGTGCCATGATGTGCCTCATAGTGAGACAGGGTACTTGTCAGTGTCTGAGAGCCATGTATGGGCCAGACTGCATTGATGAGCTCAGATACAGAAACTGCCATTGTCCAAGATTCACATGTGACCTTGTAGCCCTTCTAGGAACCCAGCTGCTTCCCTTGGCTGATGAGGGGTGGCAGTATTACTAGTCTGCTTCTAAGGGCCCCAGGTGGCCAAGTTACTTTAGGAATATTGCACAATTGCTTCCTAGGGCTGAGAGTAGATAGATAGGACACTATCTGCCTCCCAGGGCCTACGTGGGCTGAGATGCTGAGTTGCTGTCCAGCTATTTCTAGGGATGACAGTAAGTGAATGGGACACTCAGCTGCTTATGAAGCAGTAGGATGTTTGGTGGGGCTTTTTCCCAGGGCCAAGGATACATGGCCGGGCCACTCGCTTGCATCATAGGGGACTTGGCAAGTCCAGCTGCTCAGGGCAATTTATCCAAGTGCTTCCAAGAGCCACGGAAGGATGGACAGGACAACCTGGTTGGTTTAGAAGAATTTTTACATCAAGCTTCTGAGGGAAAATCCCAGATGCTTCACAGGATCCCAGAGGGGTATAGTTGCATAATGGTGCTACGCAGTAGGAGCCTTTTTGGAGATGGTAAATGTGGGCTAGGCCCAAACATGGCTGAGAGCCCATGAGAATTGCAGGCTTCTCCAGAGCAAATGCTTGAGGTGTCCAGGAATGGGTAAGGACAGCTCATGAGCTCTGAGTCAGCTCACACTTAGTTCAGGATTTCTACTTTGTTTTATGTTAAATTTGGTGTAATGTTAAGATGAGCCTTTCACAGACATAGAAAATGTAGTTATTGACTTGTTGGTTCAATCATAAGAAGATGACTCCTGTGCCATAAAAATTGTTCTTGAATCAATTTCAAGGTTAATTCTTAAAATTCCACAGTTGAAACAATGTGACACAAGCTAATGGATTTTTTCTGTTTCATAATTGTCTTTATTATTTTTGTTTTTGGACAAGAAATCTTATTACCAAAAAAAATACTGTCTGCTCTCAACATGAATGTTTCCACAGATGTGTGCATATGAGTGGTAAATATAAGTTGTGTGTGTATGTGTGTGTGTGTGTGTGTGTGTGTATGTTGTGGCTGAAAGCTGTTTGAAATAGTTGATAAATACTTTCAGTTGGAGAAATTTTTCATAAAAATTCAAATTTTCATTCCTGCCTTAGAAACACTAATTATTACAATCTCACATCTTTTGTTGATTAAATTCCCCCTGCTCCCCAGTTGGACATACTAATTAATTTAATTAATTATTGAATTGATAAAATGCCACAACCCTTGCCATAATTTTTTCCAAAAGAAGACATCCCTTGGTGAGTTCTTCTAAATGACCTGGAAATGTCATCTGATAAGATACAAACATGTCCTGCCATGGATGTTAACATGTAGTTTTCAATCTTCCATTTCACCTGCTTATTTCTGAATGTTATCTTGTCTCTAACTGCTCTAAAACAAGTTTCCTCCAAACCAGAAATTAAAAGCTCACCATCTGTATAAATTTTCTTTTTCTTCTTAAGTTGAATTAAGTCATCAGAGTTTGATGGACTCTGTCAACAGAAGCTAGCTCTAGTGTGCCTTTTCCATTTCCATTGATGAATATAAATCTCAAACAAAACAGTTCATTTGTGCCAGGAAAGCCATCTTAGATTTGGTCCTCCATCACTCCCTGGAACTTATAGTGTTTTTAAGCTTAGTGTTCAACATTTGATAGAAATGTAAGGGGAAGAAGGTCTACATGAAATGGCCAAGAAGCTGAAGTAGAAAACAGTGGTCATTAGGAAAAGAAAGAAGAAGACAGGTTGAGGCTTCCTGCGGTTCTCCACTGCCCCACAGATGTTTCCTGGGGCAGTGAGCTCATCCTAAGAAGGAAAACAGCACCCAAAGTGCTTTTTCTGTGTCTGGTCATCCCCTTAGTTCCTAGGTTAGGGTGTTGGACTTCTTCCCTTCTCATCCATACCCGTTTCCCTGATTGTCTCATTTAATCTCATGGCCTTAAATGTCATTTCCAAACTATATACCTGTGAATTCAGAAGTCTAACCCAGACCTTGCCAGTGAACCCAAAACACACATGTCCTGTGTCTACTCAGCCTCTCCCATAGGCTATCAGGTGGCATCCCAAGTTACCCCATCAAAAACTAATCTCATGATTAACAACCCTAAACTTGCTTGCATGCTTTTCCCATGTTAATATATCCAAGGCATCAAGTACAACTCTGGAGAAAGGCCTTCCAAGCGTTTGATGATCTCCTTCAAAAAAGATTCAGAGAGTGAGTGCTTAGTACAGTGCTTAGGACACTGCTCAGGATGACTGCATTTCATATCAGAGCACCTAAGGTGGAGTCCCAGCTCCACTCTGGGTTCCAGCTTCCTGTTACTGCAGACCCTGGGAGGCAACAGTGATGACTCAGATCACTGGGTCCCTGTCATCCATACGGAAAACCTGAATTGAGTTCCTAAATCCTGGCTTCACCTCTGGATGTTGGGAGCATTTGGGAAATAAACAGTGGATGTGAGGCTTCTCTCTCTCTCTCTCTCTCTCTCTCTCTCTCTCTCTCTCAAATAGATAAAATAAATAGAAATTTAAAAAAATAATTTAGCCTAAGAGAAGTGTTGGGCTAAAGTCAGTAAACAAGGTTTATAGGGAAAAAGAAAGGCCAAGTACCACTTGTGCACCAAGGGAAAATCTTTAAAGACCAATGCATTAATTTGCCAGTGGCACAAGAGTTGGCTACAGATCATTCCCCGAAAAAATTCTTTCTTGTGTCTTACCCTCTGTTGAAAAAAAGCACTTCATTTCAGTAAATGGATGTGGGACCAACCCACAGCCATTAATTGTATGGTATGGGAATAAAAATCCTGGCCCTTTGCCTCACTTGCAAACAACTCTGAAGGTCCAGCCCAGCTTCAGATCTCCCCCTGTGATCAGAGGCAGCCTCTGCTGCAACTGCATTACAGTTTACACCCTCCCTCTGTCCAGTCCGCTGCCTTACTCCCCATGGAGTGTTAATCTGCTTCTTCCTCTACTATATGGACTTTCTTATCTGCTGTCACATGGACAGACATCAGTCTCAGGTGCTCGGCCCATACTTGATGCTGTACACATAGGAGAATCTGAACCAGGGAAGCAGGGGTTACCCCAGTGATCCTCTGACACATTTATTACAGACCCATAACTATTTCTTGGAAGAGTGAGTAGCAATAACGAGGGAGTGGAAACAAAGATTATTTCCATTAAAGTATGGCATTGAATCTGTTCTGAATCTAAAAAGGCATCACAAGCATTGGTGCCAGGCACTAGAGAATTAACTCGAGCCTCTGTGGTAGTAGAGGAGACAGGGTACTACCAGCAGCACCACAGTGACAATGGCACCCTTCGTATCTGACATCAGAGACTGGCTCAAGAGAGACATCCTCAGAAGAGAGCCTTCGATGGTGGCCACAAGACTGTGTTCATAAAGGTGAGAAGCATTTCCTGAGCTCTCCTTGGAACAGTTGACCAGGTGAGAATAAGAAAAGCAAGATATAGTTCCTGCAGTTTCAGATAGTCCTGAGCCAGAGAAATTTGGATGGTGTGGCTGTGGGAGACACTGGCTAAGACCCATGGCCGCTTTCCTTATACACCATTTCTCTATTAAATTTGATTCCTTGTACCTTCAGAGCAAATCATTCCATATTACACTGTCTGCTTTCTTTAATCCAAGTGGCTAGAAGGATGAATCGTCAGCTTCCCTCCCCCACAACCCTGCCATAGCCCAAGGCACAATCAATTTCAATATGCAGGGGAAATAGACCACACAGGATCTATGGTGTCCCTACAGGGACCTGACATATTAACTGTTGTAATGCCTCTAATTCAGTCTATTTACTTTGGATAGGCCTGTCTCTCCTGCTCATCATTTTAACCTATCCATCGACTGTGTCATTACTATTTAGAGTGATGGGGGTGATCCTCGGGGCATCATCATGAGGAGCCTGATGAGGGAACAGCTAGAGCGAGCCCACGTCGCTTCAGGGTAACGATGACGAATTCCATACACGTCCCTCACCCCTGCGTCGAAATCTTCTCTTGCCTTTTAAATTGACGTCTGTCAGAGGCAATGAGTCTCTGCTGGTGTCACAGCTTGATGTATTGGCCTGGTGACGGTGATGGCACCCCTTCCTGTCACGAGCAGAGACGAGGGGGAGGAACAAGGAACAGCAGAGGAGGGGAGAAGGTGGGGGCCGACAGGGAGGGCCCTCCGGGAAAATGAAAAATGAGCAGGGAGAGACAGGAAGCATTTTCAACCAAATGCTACTATTTTGATTCAAACACTTTTACAGCTTTTCCAACCTACAAGCAGGATATTGAGATGATGTCACCACATGCGTGCGCTCAAGAAAAATAGTTCGCAATGATACTTGTTAGAGAGTGGTAAGACAGACTCTGTTCAGGACCGCTGTGATGGTTATAGGAGTCACTCCAATGGGCTTCTGCAGTGGGGGACAGAGATTGGCCTCAACTCCCTAAGACAGAGTGAACAAATGGGAATAGGAGCCAAAAAGCAGAGTAGGAGCCAGTGAATAGAAAATTACTATGAGAAGCATCAAGGGTTAGGGGGGAGTGCTGGTTAAACTCTTAATAGAATTCTTGTAGGGGACAAGCCAGAGTGATGAGACATCATCTAGAGGATAGAGGAGGAAGAGGTACTCAGATATCACAGGTGATCAGATAATAAGGGTAGGGGTTCTTGCTAAACTGACCTGACAGAATTCTTAGCTGAAAGTCAGTTGTACAAGTATACAGATGGGGGCCGGCAACACGGCTCAATAGGCTAATCCTCCACCTGTGGCACCGGCACCCCAGGTTCTAGTCCCGGTCAGGGTGCCAGATTCTTCCCTGTTGCCCCTCTTCCAGTTCAGTTCTCTGCTGTGGCCTGGGAAGGCAGTAGAGGATGGCCCAAGTCCTTGGGCCCTGTACCCACACGGGAGACCAGGAGAAGCACCTGGCTCCTGGCTTCGGATCAGCGTGGTGCACCAGCCGCAGTGCACCGGCCTGAGCAGCCATTGCGGGGTGAAACAACGGCAAAGGAAGACCTTTCTCTCTGTCTCTCTCTCTCACTGTCCACTCCGCCTGTCAAAAAAAAAAAACAAGTAAACAGATGGGCCAAGGAGCCCGACAACAATCTAGTCCAGCATAGAATCTGTCAGGTGGCATAGTCCTAAGTAGCTCATGTTTGTGTATTGTTTAGAATGTATCTCCATGAGGCATAGATAAATGGGGGCTGTGGTGTGGCAGGTGATTCCATATAGGCTACATTTTTCTTTTGAAACTCTTAGAACCTGTAACAAGAGGTGGGCCCATGATGTATTCTTAATTAGCCACAAGGGAAAAAAATCCCTCAAGTCAAAGTCCCTCTGTACCTGCAATGTTGAGCACATAGGGATGTAGATGACTGCCTTTAGTTAACAAAAACCAGACAAGTTTGAGGTCAGGTTTGAAAATATTGGTGGAAAAATGCATAAACAATCCTTCTTCCACTTTGAAGTTATGACTGACTCAATTATTCTCCTTTATTGGAGAAGATATTTTTGTTTTTTTGTTTTTGCTAAAAGTATGAATACATGTAGGATTTAGAAGACCAGTAGATTTTGACCGGCATTGTGGCAATTGAGCTAAGCCACTGCCTGCACTCACATCCCATATGAGTGCTGGTTCAAGTCCCAGCTGCTCCACTTCTAATCCAGCTCCATTGTGATGTGCCTGGGAAAGCAGTGGATGGTGGCATGAGTACTTGGGCCCCTGCCACCCATGTGGGAGGCCAAGGTGGAGTTCCTGGCTCCTGGCTTTGCTCTGGCCTAGCCCCAGCTATTGCAGCCACTTGGGGAGTGAACCAGTAGATAGAAAATTCTCTCTCTCTCCCTTTCTCTCTATCTCTCTCTCTGCTTTTCAAATAAATAAATTTTAAAAACAGACAAGGACATTTAAGATCTAATTTTGCAGAATCTTCTGATAACATGATATAATGCTATCAATATCAGTACACTAAAAATGTTGGTTTCCTTTAAAATGTTAAGTATTTCTTATTATGTGGATAAATTTCTGTGAGTTAAAAATATGCATTTCCTGTTAATTTTGATAGCATGAACCTACAAAAGAAATCCATGGTTGGGAGAGCTTGCTAATGTTTGGGCCAACCTCTACTAACCTCTCATCTTGATCCCCCCGCAAGACCAGAAAAAGCCCAAAGGAATCTGGCCCATTTCCCAGGAATCTCAGTTGGGCAGATTCTCAGGAGACTGAGATGTTTCTGAACATAACCCAGGGAGCTCCCTGCTGCCCAGATGAACTCTGAAATCGTGATTTGGAATTGTGCCCTATCATACCTGGAGAAAACCCAAAGCCATATTCACAGAAAAAAAAACAACATCAGGGATGGCTAAGGTCAATGGCAGACTTTTCAAGAACTTTATTACACAGAGGAACACCTTGCTCTCCTCCAGCAGAGATCGCTAAGGACAGGAAACTATAGATAAGGCAAGGTCAACCACTGCCCAACCTGTGTAGGCTGAGCACATGGGTTAATGTCCCTTGGCTTATGTCTCTGCTTTTCTGAAACAATGGATAATGGCGACATTCATTACCCTCAACTGATGGTTTTCTGCCAGGCACTGGGCTGGCTTAACTACAAAGCAACACTGAAGATAAAATCATTGTGCCCTTGCTTTTTGGCTTTCCCTGCAGGGCTTTAAGGAGGGTTTTTTTTTTTTTCCTTTTTCTTTCTCTTTCTGATGCTAGCCTTCTCTGCTCTAATCAAAATGTCTGGCAATAGTAGGGACTCCATAGAGCTTAAATTCATAAAACTTACTCAAGTTCACAGAACTAGAAAATAGCAGTCAAGGATAAAATCTAGACCCATCTAAACACAGAGTATGAAGTAGCCTCCTGTTCTATACCCCTTTCCTGCCTCTGTCTTCTGCAGTATCTTGACGCAGGTGCAGAGTTCTTAAGGAGGTAACAATCTTGAAATGAGGAGAAAAGAATCAGTTGACAACAGCAATTTTGACAATATCCCGACTTCCACTGTGCCCAGAATGGGGTCAAAGAAAAGAAGTTTAGCAAAATGTTGTGATGCTTCTTCTTTCTGCAACCATGGAACATCAGTGTGGAAAGGACTTACTGTCGACCAGAAAAATCACCCCTTTGGGAATTTTGGTCTTCATTAGGAACTGATACCCAGGTAGAGAATTTACTAAGTATTCATTTAACTTACTTGATTATATTGCAATTAAATGATTAGAAGTGGAACTGAATCATGTTTATGAGTTCATAGTAATAGTAAAAATACCATAATTTTACTCTTCATAATTTATGGAACACATCTGCAATGCATTCATTTTTGGAGTATCAAAATTATACTTGAAACTGAACAGAGAAAGTATTATCATCCCTACTGTGTGGATAAGAAAACCAAAGTCCGGAGAGACTATCTGATTTATCTGAAGTGACTTTGCTAATTTAAAAAGTAAAGTATCAAAATTCCATTTCTGACACTAGTTTACTTTCTTATTCATTTCACCAGTTGTTCCTAATCTCAATGGATATTAGAGTGATTTGGGATTCTTGTTCAGTTGTTCCTGCAATCAGTTACAGATGATGGTATTTATAACACAAAGCCAGATACACGTGGAAGCAGGACTGAGCAGTGACTGTATTACATGATTCCATCTGCTAATGAACAACATATATAGCCAGGACGTACTATTTTGACATGTGAAACAGAAATATCTCAATTATGATCTAATATTTATAGTTATTGAAAGCATATATTACTTCCACATGGGTTATTGATTTACAGGTACCATGCATTCCTATCATTTTCAAAACTGAAAATTTAATTAGTATATGTATGACCATTCTCTCCGTTACTAACCACACATAGAAAAATTTTCCAAGGCCAGAAACCAAGTCTAATTAACCCAAGGGTTATTTAGACTAAAGAAAAGATGACTGAAAAAGCAACTTAATGAGCCCAATTATTTCACACAAGCCCAGGAAAGTCATTAGTAGCATGTCTTCCTTGGACATGAACCACATGGACCTCCTCCTTGGCCTCCTTGTAGTCTTTTCCCAAGCAAACTGAGGCTTAGCTCAAGAGGAAGGGATTAATGGCTACAAATAAATTGTTGCTACAGTCATTTCATATGATTTCCAAAAAGCAATATATATTGAAAGAGAGAGAGAGAGAATCATTTTATGCAGAGAAGAGTTAAGATAAACATTATAGGGACCGACATTGTGGCGTAGAGTGTAAAGCCTCCACCTGTAATGCCAACATCCCATTTGGGCGCTGGTTCATGCCCCGGCTACTCCATTTCTGATCCAGCTCCCTGCTGGTGGTGTGGGAAAGTAGCAGAAGATGGCCTAAGTGTTTGGGCTCCTATTGCCCACGTGGGAGACCTAGATGAAGCTCCTGGCTCCTGGGACATGTGGGCTTCTTGGTGGTCATGTTAGAGAAAGAGAGGGAATTTGGTAATTGTGGGCTTAGCACTCCTTCAGTCTATAATTGGCAGACATGTATTCACATTTTCCTGCCCCAAAATGGTGCTGATCCTTTTCTCACTGCAAGCAGAAGGGACAACATAGGGCAATCAATGCAGAATTTGGTGGGTCAGATGCTCTCTGCCACAAGGTTCTGCAATGCCATATGCATGACCCTTCCCAATATTTGCACTTAGATTGGCTCCCTAGAGCATTCCAGGGAAGGGCTTTTTTTGCCTTTTCTTAAAAGGCAGAACAAGCTCCTCTCTACTGCTGGTGCTTCAGATGAAAGTCATGGAGGAGCTCTTGAGAGGCGTCGGATTCTCTGCAGAGAATCAGATAAACAATGCAATACCCAATTAAGAAAGATATCTACGTAGTAGCCCTGGCGACATTCGTATGTATCTGTTCAGTCATCTTTTTCCTTCACTCATCATTCATTACATCCTAGAATTTAAAAATGTAGAATGGATTCCCTTTGCATGACATGACACCCTCATGCATAGATTTGGTAGCCTGTTTAGTGCCCATGCAACTCTATATTAAAAAAAAAATGCAATTAGAAGATTCTTTAATTGAGTCAAATTTCTCACACTTAAAGAAAATCCGTAATGAAGAATAAACTAGACAATTTCAAAAGAGCATTGCATTCATTTCTCCAGAACGCTGAAGGCTGAGTTCTCAGGAAGCTATCTGCTTAATGAGATGCCCTTAGGAGAAAATAAGAGCTCCTTCTCACAGTATCTCCATTTGGCAACACTTTTTCCCAGCATCCCAGTTTCTCTTCATAGAAATAATCAAGTCAACAGAAAGCAAGTAAGCCAATTTGATAACTTAAAGAGAGTTTTTGAGATATTACACCATTATAATGAACAAGTTTAAGAATATCTCCTTTTGGAAAGCTATTTATGGTAGCTTTTCCACTATGAAAATTAGGCCCAAGATGCTAGTTAACAGCAGAATATTCCATATGGAAGAAAAAGTAGAGTTGAGGAAAATTCAAAGGCTATTTACCAATTTTTAAATAATTGAAGGAATATTAAAACTATCAAGTCACACTTAAAGGTAGATAAAAATCTATATTCCTTTTAAATAAGCAAGAAATTTTAAAAATTCTTTATCAGTGTGAAAATGAATATTGTTGGGGCTTCCCACTCTCTCTATCTTTCAAATAAATAAATATTTAAAAAAACTAAAAAGCATTGAATACTATTGTTACATGTATTGCCCAGAAGGAAGCAAATCACTGATTACTGTAATTTATTAAAAATATTTTGAGATAATCTGACAAAGGAAAACATCTGCTTGATGAAATAGTCACTTTTTTGTTTTATTGATTTGAGAGAGAGAAGTAGTCGCACAGCAAGAGATCTCTTGTGTCCACTGGTTCATTCCCCAAATGCACACAAGAATAAGGGCTCCGCCCGGCCAAAGTCAGGAGCCAGGAACTCAGAGTCTCCCCGATGGGAGGCATCGCGTGCTGCCTCCCAAAGTGAGTATTACAGCAGGAAGCTAGAATCAGAAGCAAGGCCAGGAATTAAACTCAATCACTCCAATGTGGAATGTGGTCATCCTAAGCAGCAGTTTGATCACTGTTCCAAACACCCACCCCTAAGAAAATATTTTAAATGAATGGATCTACATCAACACTGAGAATATGCTAAATCTAAGATATTGATCAGGACATTTTCTTTTTCATTGCAAATAAACTGTCTTACAACAAAATTCCCCAAACCTCCTAGTTCTCATCAATAAATATTTAGAACACTGATGCTCATCCCCAACTGCACATCAGAAAGACTCGGGGAGCCCTTAAGAAGTAGTGATGATTAAGCTCCACCTAAACCCGCGAGTCAGAATCTCAGGGAGTGCGGCGCACCCATGGATATGTGT
The DNA here is from genome assembly GCA_949820135.1 of Sylvilagus floridanus. Lineage (NCBI taxonomy): Eukaryota > Metazoa > Chordata > Mammalia > Lagomorpha > Leporidae > Sylvilagus > Sylvilagus floridanus. The sequence goes on from OX463243.1 coordinate 16,113,206, forward strand.
TCAATTCTCTCAGGGACACTCTGCGCAGCCTGGGCTGGTAACCATTGACACAGAATGCTTCCTTGTCTCTCCAAGTAGTTTGCAGATCCTTTTCTCCAGAATCTCCATGTTTACCCTTCCTATGCTATATTTTAAAAAGCAGATGTGTACATACTTTGTCTTCTCTAATCAAGAGTAAGTTCCTGGAAGGCAGAGCCTGTGTTCCGGTAACTCTGTGTTCCCCTAGCTTTAGCAAGGCCCCTGGCAGGCATCATAGTAAATAAGTGTTAGGGGTAAAGATTAGCTGATTGCGTGACATATTGTCATCAACTGAGTAAATCTAATTGTAATTTCATAAACTCTAGGAGACCATTTTAAATGGAACAGCAGAATAAGGATCTATGAAGAAAGGAAAAGTGGAAAGTAAAGATTGTAATTTGTTGATTCTTCTCCAGATAACACCTGAAATCTAATTGTAGGTCCCCGATATGTTCTTGGAGGCAAAGAAATAAATGATGCGATGGTTTTCCTCCAAGACATTCGGCGCAGCAGTTCTGCTGCCACTCGGCAGTTGTCCTCACAGCAATGAGTGGAAAGGGAGTATTCAGGAATTAGAAAACAATTCATATTTTTTATCCTGTAGAAAACATCATAAAAATGATTAATACATAGCTATATTTTTGTATAATAAACTAGAAACAATAAATGAACTAATCACAGTTAGCCAAAAAGAACATCAATTGTTTTTTTCTTCAAGTTATGTTGTTCAATTTACACATCTAGGAATCTGTTCTTTGCTGTTACCCCCTTTGATCTCGTCAAGGCACCTTACTTGCAACACAATTCACTTCTGGAATCTTGGTCACTTCAGGCAATTATAACAGAATGCCACAGGCTGGGTATCATAAACAACACAAAAATAATTGCTCACAGGTCTGGGGGCTGAAAAGTCCAACATCAGGGTGCTAACATGAATGGGCTCCGGTGAGGGCCCTCTTTCAGTTTGCAAATAACTGACTTCTTGTTGTACTTTCACATGGTAGAGAGTAGTAAGCAGTTCTCTGGGGTCTCATTTATAAGGTGCCAATCCCATTCATGAGAGCTCCAAATTCAACTTTAATACTTCCCAAAGGCCCTACTTTATCCTATCACCGCATTGAGGCTTAAGATTTCAACATATGAAATTTGAGAGAATATCCGGAGTTTCTGGAGATTCAAGAACATGGTTCTAGCTCTGGGAAGGCTCCCCTGGCTGCATCATATCATGGTAAATGGCATCGTAGTGGGAATGCCTGCAACAGAAAGAGAGGGCACCTCAAGACAGGAAGTCAGAGTGACCAGAGGCCTTCTCACTAGAACTAACAAGAGTCCCACAAGAACAACCTTAATTTCTGCTGAGAGCAACACCTCCAATGACCTCATCACTTCCCAGTAGGTCCCACCTCTTAAAGGTTCCAACACCTCCTAACCAACACCACTCTGAAGACCAAGGTCCCAACAGATAAAGTCTTGATAGACACATTCGAACTATTTCCAAAACTTAGCACCGGTTAAGACAATAAACTGGATGGAAAGGAGGACCACAACATCTCTACCAGCCTTTTTGGAGGCATTTTATCAGTGATCAGGCTGAGTTCTTAACATCCAGGCAGGAAGATGTGTTGATGTGAAACACTGTGCCTTAGTGTTTATAACAGTGTCGAAACTCACCTTTTTCTGGTTATTTCTTTGTGTTCTGGTTTCCTGGTTCAATGGCTTTTTTGTGCACTGGTTCAGAGGTGTCTAGACCATCTATTTAAGCTCTTTGGGAGTTCCAGTGATTGTCACGTAGTCACTGTCCAGTTAATATTTGTTATAAAAATGAAGCACTCTTCTCTTTGTGTAAAAATCTCCCCTTCCAAAGTGAAGGTCCTATTAGCTTACTTTCCTCTATGATGTGAAATCTACAACCTTAAGCTCAACCGAGTGACAACATTTTTATATACCTCTTAAGCACTCCCCAAACCCACTCTCTCTCTTACTCTCAACACCCCTTGGCCATTTCCCTCCCCACCTATAAAATCGTCACCTGCTAGCAGACTTTGGCAATTACTTCTCTATTCAGGCAAGCATCTGTCAGCACCTGGGGACCCAGAGCTTAGACTCTCAGGAGGCCACGCCATGGGGGGGGGGGGTGATAACTGTAAGATACATTTTGTCGTCTTACTTTATAATCCACAGCAGCACAAAGCAGGGGATTGGCTTTACTTTCTGATGTCAAGAAATAAAAATGACAGAAGACCTGGCAAGGCTCCTAAGTGATTTAGCAAAGAGCGTGCACAGCTGAAACAGTATCTTAACCATTGCTTCCCCACCCCCTTCCCATTCATCCCGTTCTGTCATCAGGAGCATCACCCTAACAAAGAGTGTAGTGAAACTAGGGCAAGTGAGAAGCAAAGAGAGAGGCAGAGGAGAGAGGGGGACACAGGGAGGGAGGACGAGGAGCACCCTGCTATCCAATACCCATAAAAATTTGTTTTTAATTCCCTGGCTATCACAGATAGAGGCTGCTGCTAGCATTTAAGATAAGATTAGTGGTGTTGTGCTATCAGCACCTCCACATTTTCCCTGCAGGGATTCCTTCTGACAGGCTGAAGCCGGAGGCATGTCTCAGGATTAACACGAGCTAATGATTATACACTAAAGCTTTGGAACTGTCGGACTAATAGGATTAAGCAATAGCAGATGCAGGTCCCCGTTCAGGTTAAAAATGCACTTTTTACATTACAAAGTCAGACAGATCCCTTTGAACATGCAATGAATATGGATGTTTTCAATTATCACAGTCTTCCAGGGCTATACGATATGGTAAATTAATCCCTTTAGAACATCGGAAACAGGACAAAATAGCCTTCTTGAAGCTGAAATCCCTCGTTTTAGATTTTCTTTCATGGGGATAAGCAGCGGTGCACCTCACATAATTAATCTTATTACAAACAGAGAGAAAGGGGAAATAAAAAAAGTGTGTAAAAATTGTTTAAATATTTGAGAAACTTAGAAAAAAGCACTTTGAAATCAACATCTCTTAATTAATTTCCAGTCAAAAACACAAACATGAGGCGTGACAAGCACGTGTCTAGATGTGTTTTGGGATGGCTGTGAATTTCTCCACGCCTCAGGCTGTGAGCACAAGGAAGAGGAGGGGGAAAAATAAAGGTCACTTTCAAAAACTGAGCAAAATCATAACTGCCAGTAGAAAGCACTGTTTTGAAGACATTTGAGTTGACCTGATCATCTGCGCCAGGCCCTGAGAGGACAGAGAAGGGAAGGAGCAAAGGAGGATACTTGTACTTTGCACGGCAAGGAGAGCTGCTGTCCAGTGGATAAAACCGTCCCTCGGAACAGCTCAGAAGCAAATCTCATTATTGCAATTAGATGGGGTTGACTGGGGCCCTTTATAGGGGATGGAGTGCTGCAGTCTCAGGAGTTCAACTGACTTGGGGTGAGAATGGGGGGGAAGCAAGCATCTATTAGAAGGATGTCCCAAAGACAGCTGTTTGAGCTGTCAGCAGAGAAGGGAGGTAGTTTTACCACAATTGGAATAAAGCGAGTTAGTTTGCCACCAGTGATTTGCTTCTTTGACAATTCTGAAGTGAAATAGCTTTATATTTGGGCTGAGCAGTAGGTCTTAACCATCATTCACAGATCCTAGAATCCTAGTGCCTTGTATCATTCCTCACTTCACAGTAGACACCAACAAATCACATAGGCTTCTTCTCCAAAAACCAGCACCCCTATTTTTAAAGAAAAGCAAAATGAAAGAGGGATAAAAGGGAATACATTAGACCCTGTTTCTTCCTTGAGTCTATTTTTTTTTTATTATATCTAACATGATTTTTGTCTTGGAAACTACATGGAGACTTCCACTCAGTATCAAATTAAGTCTGAATGACTAACAGTTATGCTAATGGAAACAAAATTCATGATGCAACCATTCACTCAGACTTCAACATTACTAGCCAATCAAAAACACTCACATGTGAAAGGGAAACTTAACTCTTCAGTTTTCCTGATGGCCCAGTACCTCTGAATATCCTTTGACCATGCAGAATGTTCCATGCAAATTGCAAGTCCAATATGCCCACAAGGTAAATACTCCTTAGACAGACAATATTCTTAAACTAAAGATTCTAGCCAACATTGATAAACATTATTTTTTAAGCTTTTGATGAAAAGAGTCACTTCTTCAGAAAATGAAATAAGAGGAATTGTGCTACTTGGTATTGCTTTTTTGCTTCTGCCAGTTGCACATAATTTCATAACACATAAACTAATTTTCAGATAAAAACTGCTCTCCTACTCTAAGGCATCATGAAAGATGCTGTGTTCTATATGCGAGTCCTTCTCTTTTCTTGGAAGGTAATGGCGATTGATTATTTGTTCCAATGGAGTTAATCTTCCATAATCATCATGCATATTTCAGTGCCATCCATGAAGACAAGTGATACTGAGTTTTAATGTGTAGTGAGTCACCTGGGACTTTTGCTACTGATGCACAGGTCTGGGGTGGCGCTGTAGGGACTGCATTTCCAGCAAGCTCCCAGGTAATACACAGGGAGCCATACTGAGTAGTAGCAAGTCACTAGGACACTACAGCCACTTAATGAATGGTGTGTTACAGGAATGCAGACAAGGGAACGGAGAAAGTCAATTCAACACACAGATTTTCAAGCAAAACACACATTTGTCTATTTTAGGAGGGAATTTGATTATAACCAAAGCACCCCATTTCTTGGCCTTTTTCCTAAACACCAGAATATCATCCATCCTACTAGGCTTACTTTTTAGAGGGTTTAGCTATGCATTTTCCCAAACTACTTTATGATAAGTTTATCTATGTGAGTAACTTCTAAACCATCATCTTAATTCATTACCAGTCTATTAAAATGTTTGGTATTCCTTAACCATTTTCAAAATCTACAGTATTGATTCTGTCATTCTTAAGTTAGGTTTATCAGAATACAGTAACATTTAGAAGTATTTTTATATTATATTAGTCAATCTGTAGTACACACATTAAACTTTCTCATTAGCTTCTACATTAATTTCAACAGAAAACAAACTTTTAATTTTGATATCAATAGTGAATCATACTCCTTGTGAAATTTTTATAGAAAATCTTATTTGCCTCCCAAGTTTAGCAGCTTTAACAACACTTATTAGTATCATGTGGCCCTATATGGATTTCTGTCACTGGGAAGTACACCCATGGAGAAGGAAGCAGTGGTACAATTGCAGACCTCATTTTGGCCTCCCAAGCAAGAGTTTACGTATCAGGAAGACAGACAGACAAATAAACACACATTTACAAATGAATATGAATGACATTATACAGCAGTAAAGGTGACATTGAAGGTTAATAAGAACATAAAGAAATGATGAATTGTTGATGCATAGATAATAAAATATGAGAAAACTTTTATAGAGTGAACGGAAGCCCAGGAAAAGGAAATCCAAAAACATTCTGCTGGTGTGGGGGAAAAATAGCACAGAAGTGAATCAAACGCCATTGCACAGTAAGATCAGAGATTGAAACTATGTCGAGCTCTACATTCCAGCTCAGCACAGACTCCCTGCTGCAACACAGGTCTTGAGTCAAGAAAGGACAAAATAGACAAGGAGATTACCTGATTCACAGCCTCCACATGACTCTCTAGAGAAAGCTGTATGACTGCAGATTTGTGTTCTATCTCCTTGCTCCTTTGGTTTCACTATAAGTCTGTTAAAACACTCATTTTGTGCAAATTTCAGCTCATGGAATTCTGAATTATTTTGTGCATTCATAGAATCTAAGGGGAGACTGAGGCCTGCCAAAGCACAGCACACTGGGAACCCACAGAGCATGTGTTTTCTGTACCAATGCCTTATGTCCATAAACAGAATGAGTGGAGGTTGAGAAGAGACTGTTTTTTGCTCCTGCCTTAAATTTTGAGCTGTGTGACAAATGGTCAATAGAGCTCAAACCAGATTTCAGGATGCTTCATGGCAATGTGAGAGGGTATAAAGGTAACAAAAGAAACATATTGTGCTTACCAAGAAGTACAGATCAGCTGTGAAGGGAAGCTAGAAATATATAAAAGAGGCTATGCACTATCAGATTCTACCATTGCAGTTTAGAAAGATTCCACTTAAGAAATTAACCCCACAGATGGAAGTCTTTGCATACTTTGTACTACCATCAGCACGAAGTTTAATATAAAATCAGAAGTGAGTTATTACGTTTCTTACAATAGGTACACACTGGATATAATGACAATCCCCGAACAGTGAAAAGAAAGGTTATGTCACAAAAAGCATTATTAGAGTTCTTGACGTATATTCAGGCACACAATTAGAATAAGAGCTACACTCAACAACTTGAAACCCTGTGGTTAGGGTATGTCCTCCTGTCAAAGGCACTTTAACGCATGTAGTTTTTAAACAAAGTTTTATTATTAACCAATGTGTCATATTCCATTTTCCTAATTACCATCCCATTCTATTCTCACACTTCCCTTTGCGATCTGCCTGGGTTGATGTCTTTGAACCATATGCCTTTACAACACAAATTTTGCAAAACTGGAAAATACTGAAAATTCAATAATTTAAACCCTCTGCACCCTATTTTTTTCTAGTGCCTAAATCACTCCCTAGGGAGCTGGAGGACCCTGAATTCTAATCAGAGATATTTACTAAATAAGTGATTAGAAGGCATGGTAGATGTGGCTAATCATTGAAGGCCCAAGAAAGGGAAGCTTTAGTCAATTGTTAGCAATTCATTAAATGGTGTTGGTATCTTGAACTAGTTAACAGTATTAAGCTTGTCAGTAGAGTGACTTTGACTCTGGGGAGAAATGAACTGGATATTATTTTTCCATGGGGCTCAAAACCTTTACACAAAAGCCAGCCAAATGTTCCTAATTCTAGGGAACATGTTATTTTAGCCTCCTTGATGATGACTCAACACTGAGCCGCATTGCTATGTAGGATTCCAACAGAGATGACATTTCGCAATCCACAGCAGCAACATGTCCCCTGTCTGGAGGCGAACCGAGAAATAGTTCCCTGCAAATGGGCCTCTAAACAGCTGTCAGGTCAGAATAACTTTAAGTCATTACCCATCTGAGCCATGTTGAACCAGTGACTTTTAAGTGGTGAAAATCTCTGTATCATGTTACTAATCTCACTGGCCAGCAGTGGCTATGTCAACAACCAACACTCCCTCTTAGTAAGCAGGCAAAAATAATACGCTGCTCATTATTTGGAAGTTAAAGGAGCAGTTGAGAGGTTGAAAAGTTCAGGAAGTGAGGAACTTGAAAATAGGCCTCCTCAGAGCTTTGCCTCAGGCATGATTCATGACAGCCTTTAAATCACAGCATGCCACAAAAGAATCCACTCCAGTCCTGATCCGCTAATGTTTAGCAACCTAGGCCTTTCCTGCGAGGATCCATAAGCTGCCTGCCCCTAGTCACCGTTAGCTCTAGCTCTTGGACACAATTTCTTAACCAATTAGCAGTTCAAGAGTCTAAAATTAAAGGAAGAGGGAGCAGCTGTAAGTCTCTAACTATGATTACTTATAAACCCTTCACATCAAGTCTCGAATAGCTTCCCTATAGTTTTGCTCAATTGATTAACTCCAACTGGTTTATCACTAAACCGCTCATTTACTTTAACAATCCACTAAAGCCTCAGATAAAATGCATTTCCTGTCCTTTCTTGGACCTTTAATAATTACTGTGCCTACCATGTCTTTTAATCTCTTATTTAATGAGTGTCTCCAATCTTTAATAATTTAAAAGGATATCAAGCCAAGTATCAATTAAAGAGGACTGTTCTAAGCAGCAGAAACAATAAGTGTTAAGTCAGTGGAGAAAAGCACATAGAGTCCTGTTGCTTTCTGCTTCTCAAGAGCCCTTGAAAACTATGGGATTATTTCAAAACATTACACTTCACTGCAATTTATTTTAGTTAGCTTACAGGCAAAATTAAACATAAAAAATAAGCATGAAGTGTTTTGTCCAGATTCAAAAGAGAATTATGCGTGGCAATATCCAGCCTCAGTCTCATCTCTGCATATATCGATCGTGATCAGGTGACTCCTCCCCACCAGGTTAGGACATGAGCCAGCTTCAGTTACCATTTAACTATTTGTCGCTTGACACCTCCCAACTTCTGGAACCATCTCAAAACTCTGGATGGTTCCACAACTTCTAATCCATAACACTGCTTCATACTACATCCAAGGACATGGGTTTTATAAGACACTGATATTGAACTATTGGGTTTTCTTTGTTCTGAAAGATCATTAGAACCCACTTAGCTCTAAGGAGTTGTTCTCTTTTTAAAAGACCTGGCTAGAATTCACATATTACAGACAGAATTAAGCCTCAGCCACTGAAGGAGCAACTCATAGACTGTAAAAATAGCCATAATATTCCCCTGGTCACGCCATAGTCTTTACAGCATGACTTTGCAGGGCCTCCCATTTTGCAGTTGTTTGTCCAGTTCCATGCACCCCTCGAATCTGGGTTGGCCTTCTGCTTTTTCTTGGTGAATAACGTGTTGCCAAAATGATGTGTCTGTTCTGAATCTAGGCCATAAGACACTTTGCACATTTCTGCTTGCTTCCTTGGAGAGCTATTGAGCTGTTTTGTGAACAAGCCTGAGCTGCCCTGCTTGAGGATGAGAAGCTCTGGAAAGGAATTAATTGCCATAGCCTAAGGCCATCCTAGGCAGTCAACCTCTTGAGCACAGATGTAAGAGTCAGCCCCAAGGGCAGAAGAACCATCTACAGGTGCTCAACCCAAATTGCTGGTTCACAGATCTTGAGTTGAATAATTGGCTACTGTTGTCTTAAGCTTTTTAAAATTGTCTTAAGTTTTAGAGTAATCCATTATCCAGGGAAAGTTAGGTGATATAATGCCCCAAATTTTACTTTGCCTGCTCAAGTTTTCTGTAAGAAACAAGGCCCCAAACCAACAAGCACTAACAAAATAAAAATACTTTGAAGGTGATTCCCCAAATTTCCAATTTACTTCCAAAATGCATTGTACATTGTACTTCCAAATATTATTATCATACACATCTTTGTATGTCCCAATATATCCTACTCACCACAATATCCTTATTGATACAAAGTCTGAAACCTTAATATTTCCCACACATTTACTCCATTCCTTGACAAATGTGTTAGGAAAAAAAATTTTATTTACAAAATCATCATCACTGCGAATAATGTTAATATCCCACATGTATTCATTTGAATATATCAGTATCAGTCAGTAGACACTTTTGGAACCTTCAAAGCAATAAGTTTTTCAGCATTATTCAGGTACACATGCAGATCACGCCATAAATGTCTTCTTACGCAGCTGATTGAGGAGATAAGAGTAGCAGTCATTCATTTGCTTCTTCCTTAATATACCTACCTCAACAAACAACTACCACAGAGTTCTGTCACTTTCTGATGACATCAGGAGACACGGCCAAACACGCCCTGGGTGCAGTCACACCACTGCCTCATCTGGCCTTGCTTGCTGATGGAGATACCAGTGTTCAGATGTCAGTCTTGATGTCTGTATCTCAGCATGCTTAAGCAGTGATATCCTTGAGCATGGGTCAGAAAAGAAGAATGCAGAGCAGGAGGGAGAGGTGGAGAAACAAAACAAAAACAACAAAAAACCTTACCTGTGTGTTCCATGTAGCCATGAGTCCAGAATAAGAAATATACATTTCTTTGAACGAGCAGCCATGCTGCCCATGGTGCCACCACAGCCCCTGAGCCCCTGGGGCTCCTCTGTCTACATCTTCTCCCCCACTTGCAAGAGATTAACTCAGATAAAATACACCTTGGATTCTTACTTTTTAACATAATCTGCTTAGAATACAAGTTTCTGGACTATGAAGAGTTTCTCAACATTGCTTTGCTTGGAAGGCTAGTCACTTCAGATAATCCAAAATATCAATCCCTTTCAAATACAAATGTTAAATTCTGTAGTTCAACTTTGTTTTGATTCCTTGCAGTGTTTGCTAAGAAATAAATTACAGCTTTCTATTTGTTTAAAAATTTAGCACTGCTTTTATTAATTTATTTTTCCAAAATAGAATTAGCCCTCTTGATACTTCCATAGATATATAAAAAATGAGCATTGTTCATCACTTTGTAGAGATGACAACATGGAGTGATGCATATGCTCTTGTCTAAATTAGCTAAGCTAGAATGTAGATTTGTTTTGAAATTTATTCTTACAATAATCATTAGCTATTCAGTAAGCCAAATTGAGGAAAGGGAAATGCCAAATTTGCTTCTCTGCATTAAATGCAAGCCTATGCTTGAAATGAGAAAAGAATTAGAAGGCCTCAAATTTATATGTTCAATGTGTTTTCCTGTTTTGTGAAAATGAGTGTGCTTTTACGCAATCAAAACATTAATAATAGTTTAAAACAAAACCACATTTATTGAACAAGTATGAAGACACAGCCAAGCACTATGCTACGCATAGCAAACACATTTTCTCATTTAATTTTTATGATCACCCTGTGACGAAATCACCATTATATCTGTTTTCTGGGAAAAACAGAAATGCTAATAGAAGCTTGCTTATGGTCACATAGCTCTTTCGGCTATAGATATCGTCTTACTGTTGAAGATACAAAAACATAAGAACATTTGTGCTTTCAACACTAGATAATACAGTCATGGCTGATATATTTTATTTCTTCTAATGTTGATATGTAATTTTCTGAAAAGAGTAATTTCTAAAATCTAGCTTTCTAAGATCTATGTAATAAGTTAATTCATTTCTTCCATTCACTAAGCTCTTCGGCTCTGTTTGGTTTGCTTATATCATTACTTTGCATAAGACCCCATCAAAATAACAAGTTGGCCAAGGCTGACTGTGGAGTGCATTTTGCATAAGATCCCATCAAATGTAACAAAGTGGCTTAGGTTGACTGTGGAGTGGGTAAGTTGGAATTTTACTCTTGATTCATTAAGTCTAAAAAGATGTGTCTGAAAGTCAGTGGAACATCATAATTTTTACCTCTCGGATTTCTCTCTTTCTTTTCTTGGAATCTGGATTCCCAAAGGGTTGGCTAAAGACTAGACAATAAAGATTGGGCATAAATTTTTTTTCTATTTTATTGTGGTATAATTGACAAAAATGGAATATATGTAAAGTATGAAATGTCATATTTTGGATTATGTAGGCACTGGGACATGATTACTACTACCAAGCTAATTAACATATCCATCACTCAATATAATTAGCCTTTTAACTATTTGGGGCAGAGTGGGGGGAAACAGCTAAAACATTTAAGCTCAGCCCTCTTAGCAAATGTTAAGTACACAAAACAATCGTATTAAAAGTGGTCACCAAGTTGTGCATTAGATCTCCAGTGTGTGTTCAACATCACCACATTTCCCTACCTGTCAGTCCTTGGAAGCTTCTGTGGGTTTGACTTATCTATATTCCACAGATAAGAGAGACCATGCAGTGTTTGTGCTTCTGTGCCTGGCTCATGTTTTTTCACTTAACATAATGTCCTCCATATTCTTCCATGTTGTAACAAGCAAGATTTTTTTGTTAACCTAAGTAATATTCATATATATATATATAGTTATATTTTTATTCATCCATCCACTTACAGGAACATAGGTTGATTCCATACCTTGCTATTGTGAATAATGCTGCAACAAACATGGGAGTGTAGCTATTTCTTTGTCATTCTAATTTAATTTCATACATTTTTCATATATATGCATGTATACAACCACACACACACATACACACACACACACACGCCTCTTTATATCTTTTTTGTTGAGGGTTTATCATTAAATGCCATTAAATTTTATCAATTGAGTTTTCCGCATCTGTTGAGATGATGATATGATTCTTACCCTTCATCCTGTTCATGTGGTGTGTCATATTGATTGATTGTGGACCCATCCTTGCATCCTAAGGCTATCCATAAATCCTACTGGAATGAATCTGAATATGATCCTTTCAATATGTTGTATTTTGTGGAGGATTTTTGCATATATGTTCACTGGGGACATTGGCCAGAAATTTTCATCTCTTGTAGTACCTCGGGCTTCAGTTTCAGGATAATCCTGGCCTCTTAAAAACAGTATGGAAGTGTCACCTTCTCTTCAATTTCTTTGAAAGAGTTTGAGAAGAATTGGCATTCATTCTTTAACATTCATTTCATGTCTTCCAATGAAGACATCAGGTCCTGGGTTTTCTTTTTTAGAAGGTTTTTGAGTACTGACTCAATCTCCATACTTGTTGATTTGTTTCTGTTTCTATTTCTTCTTTATTCATTTGTAGGTTGATATTTAGTCTTGGAATTTATCTTTTTCTCCTGAACTGTATAATTTGTTGGCATACAATTATTCATAGTAGTTTCTTATATTTCTTTGTAGTCTGTAGTATTAGTTGTAATATCTCCTCTTTCATCTATAATTTAATTTTAATCTTTCTTAAAAATATCAACTGTTAATTTCATCTACATTTGCTATTGTTTTTCTAATCTTTAATTTATTCCTTCTCTAATCTTTATTTCCCTCTTCCTGGAAACTTTGGGGTTACTTTTTTCTTTTTCTAGTTTATTGAAAGTTCAAAATGTGGTTGTTTATTTGAGATATTTCTTTCTCCTTAAGGTAGCTATTTATCACTCACATTTCCCTATAAAAAACTGCTTTTGCTGTACCCCATATGTTTGGGTCTGTTTGCTTCAGTTTTTGTTTATCTTAAGATATTTTTTGATTTCCCTTCTGATTTTCTGTTTTACTCTTTGGTTGTTCAGGAATGTACAGACTAATTTGCATGTATTTATAAATTTTCCAGTTTTACTCTTGTTATTAATTTCTAGTTTTATACTATTGTGTTAACAAAATGTACTTGATATTATTTCAGCCTTCTTAAATTCAGTAAGGTTTTTTCATAGCCTAAATATGATTCTTCTAGGAGGATGCGCCATATTCACTTGAAAAGAATGCCTGTTCTGCCTCCACTGCACATTATTTCTGATATAAGTCTGTTAAGTCTATTTGGTCTCTAGTGTTGTTCAAATCTATTTCTTTATTGATTCTATTTCTATGTAATTTCTCAGTTTTATTGATATTTGATATATATGTATATATAATTTAGGTATTCCAATGTTAGGTGCATGTATAGTTGCAATTATTACATCCATTTGATAAATCAATTTCTTTATCATTATACATTTTCTCTTTGTCTTTGACTTTTAAGAATTTGATTATGATGTGTCTTGGTGATGAACTCTTCGTGATTTACCTGTTTGGGATCCATGGATGTGGATATTCATTTTTCCTTTCCAGTTTTGTGTAGTTTTCTGTCACTATTTCTTTTTTTAAAAGATTTATTTGTTTATTTGAAAGACAAAGTTACACAGTGAGAGAGAGAGATACAGAGACAGAGAGAGGCAGAGACAGAAAGAGAAATCTTCCATCTGCTAGTTCACTCTCGAAATGACTGTAACAGCTGGAGCTGAGCCAATCTGAAGCCAGGAGATTCTTCCAGGTCTCCACCATTGGTGCGGGCACCCCAAACACTTTGGCAGTCTTCTGCTGCCTTCCCAGGTGCATTTTCGGAGAGCTGGATCAGAAGTGGGGCAGCAAGGAGTCGAGCAGGCACCCACATGGTATGCAGGTGCCACAAGCGATAGCTTTCCTCACTATGCCACAGTGCCAAACCTATGACTATTTCTTTAAATGAACTTTCTTTCCCCTCTCTTCTTTCTCTGCTCCTTTGGAACTTTCTTAATGTGTATATTGGTTTGTTTTATGGTGTCTCATAAATCATATATGTTTGCATTAATCCTTTCCTTTGTTTGTTCTTTCTGTCTTTTTTACCCCTCTGACCTGTTTTCAGGCCCACAGATTCTATCTTCTTCTTGGGTCTATTATTGAACTTCTTAAGAATTTTCCAATTTAGTCATTGTGTTCTTTAGCTCTAAATTTTCCTTTTGTTATTTTGCATGATTTCTAGCTCTTTATTGAATTTCTACTTTGGTGTTATATTTTTCAAATATTTTCATAATTGTTTATATTTTCTTATAGATCATGAGCTTTTTAAATGATTATTTTGAACTCCTTGGTGAACAGTTTGTATGTATCTGTGTTCTTAAGATAAGTTACAGGGGCCAGCACCATGTTGTAGCAGATAAATCCAGCATCCTACATGGGTACAGGTTCAGGTCCCAGCTGCTCCACTTCCAATCCAGCTTCCTGCTAACATGCCTGGGAAAGCAGTAGAAGATGGCCCAAGTCCTTGTGCCCCTGCACCCATGTGGGTGCCCCAGAAGAAGTTCCTGGCTCCTGGCTTCAGACCAGCCCAGCTCCAGCTGTTGTGACCATCTGGGGAGCGAATCAGCAGATGGAAGATCTCTCTCTCTTTCTTCTCTCCCCTTCTCTCTGCAACTTTCAAATAAATAATTTTTTAATAAATCAGTTTCTGTTGCTTTATTTATTCTTGGGATGATGTCATGTTTGCCTCACTATTTATTATCCTTATGTCTTGATTTGGTGTCTGAGCATTTGAAGAAGTAGACTCCTCTTCTAGTCTTTATAGACTGACTATGGTAGAAAAAGCCCTTTGTCAAGCCAACTGGTTTAACTCTGGAGTTCACTGGGGCAGTCCTGGTGCTGGGATTCATTATGAATTCAGGTCTCACATCGCTCTCCTTCCTTCATGCAGTGGGTAGAGCTATATGGGCTTAAAGGAGAGATAACAAAAATAGTCAAACTATCCTTCTTAAGGTTTTCAATGTGTCTTATTTATGTATATCCAAATGGTGGACTCTTTCACTCATCTGAATCCCTTGGGAAGGTAATTTTGAGCATGGATGACCATTCAAATATACATTCTGTCATAAGCCAAGGCCTAGAAATTTGTATCCAGCTGTCTTCCTGATATGTCTCTCCTATAAAGATTCTTAAGATAACGAAGTGGTCAAACAACTCAGAACAGAAATAGCATTTATAAATGAGAAAATGACCCTATTGTCATATAACCATAAGACTGCTTATAAGTTGCAAGGTTTTACAAGCGCTTTTACCAAAATATAAAAGGCTTTCCAAAAGTTTTTCAGTAGGATTATCCTCACCCTACTGATTACGTGTTGATTACAAAAATAAATGCTATTACAATAAAAAGATATTGTGGCTATACATAGTTTTTTTCATAATATGATTTTCTATGAATATTTTGAAGGCCCCAACATATAGAGTAATCTCAGCATCTCAAAACTTTTAACTTAAATTTTTGTCTGCAAAGTATCTTTTGCTAGAATGGGAGTTTAACCTATTGGTTAAGATATTGGTTGAAACACAACCTGGGGCCAATATTGTGTTGTAGTGGGCTAAATCACCATCTGCAGTGCTAACATCCCATATGGGTGCTGATTTGAGTCCCAGGTGCTCCACTTCTGATCCAGTTCCCTAATGCACCTTGGCAAACAGCAAAAGATGACCCAAGGACTTGGGCCTCTTCACACATGTGACAGGCCCAGATGAAGGTTTTGGCTCCTAGCTTTGGCCTGGTTCATTCCCAGCTGCTGTGGCCATTTGGGGAGTTAGTCAGAGAATGAAAGATCTCTTTATCTCTCTCACTCTCTTGATCTCACTCTCATACTCACAAACTCTCCCTTTCAAATAAATAAATAAATCTTCAAAAAAAATTTACATCCCACATTGGAGTACCGGGCCTTAATTTCCAGCTCTGATTTCTAGTTCCAGCTTCCTACTAATGTAGACGCTGGGAGGTAAGAGTAATAGCTCAATATAGTCCAAGTAATAAGGTTTCTGCCACCCATGTGGGAGACCTGTGTTGAGTTTCTCTCTTCTGCCTTTAACCTCCCAAGTATTTCAGACATTTGAGGAGCAAACCAGTGAATCTATTTGCCTCTCTCTCCCTTCAAAATAAAAAATAAATAAATAGTTTTAAAGTGTATCTTGTCAAATTATATGACAATAAGATGACAACTAAAGACTCCTGGAATTAGAAACCGATCATCTTTGAGGGCCATTTTCAGTCTACAGCAAGCGGCACTGTGGTTTTGTCAAGACAGTGTAATAAAGTGGAGATGGGCAAGAGGATTGGAAGTATATGGTGCAAGGATATCATTGTACGATATGTCATTAAATTAAACTTGATAAGAAGGGAAGTAAGAGTACAAACAGGAAAAGTATGTGAAAATACAGTGATCCTGGAATTTTTGGTATTAAAGAACTGGTGTGCATAAAAACTAGGAGGTGGTAGTTAGAGAATAAGATGATTGAAGCTGAGACTGTGGAACAACCAAAAAAAAGTGGCAAGATTTCAATAATCATGGAGAAATAGATCATAAGAGTTTAATATTTGCCCAAGGTCAGTTTCAGTAATAAAACTAGAGCTCAGATACCAACTAGTTAAGGAGCTTTAACTGAAAGAATGAACAAGCTTTCTGCCATCACGTCCTCCCTGAGGTTTCTAAGGACCGGATAGAATGATGGACCAACCTTACTTCCAACATTCTCTGTCACATATATGCAACATACCTCGAGGAAGCAACAAGTTCTTTTTCACACAAGTCAATCATTTCCTGGTTTTAAAATTCATTCATTTCCAGAAGAAGCTAGATACCTGCTGTCTATTTCTTGTTGTGTGGCTCTAGTAAATATCTAATTATGTGCTGTAAAAGGGAAAAAAAGATAGAAAGTTGAGGAAGACATGTTAGAAAGAGCATTTACCAAATAAGACATTACTGCTGATACATGGAAAATGAATTTTGATATTATATAAGTATTTACTTATATCTAAAGCATTTTTTTAAATATTCACTTATTTATTTGAAAGTCAGAATTAAAGAGGGAGAGACAAAGAGTTCTTCCATCTGCTGGTTCACTTCCCAGAGGACCACAACAGTCAGAGCTGGGCCAGGCTGAAACCAGGAGCCAGGAGCTTCTTCCTGGTCGCCCATGTGGGTGACAGGGGCCCAAGTACTTGGGCCACTTTCCATTGCTTTTCCCAGGCCATTATCAGGGAGCAGGATGGGAAAAATGGAGGACTAGGGACTCAAACTGGCACCCATATGGGGATGCCGGCACTGCAGGCCATGGCTTAACCACTGCACCTGGCCCCAGGATCAAATTATTTTTAAAGGATTTTTTATTTATTTGAAAAGTAGAATTGCAAAGAAAGAGAGGGTGATACTTCATAAATAACCAAAATGGTTGGGACTGGACCAGGCTTAAGCCAGGAGCCTGGAACTCCATCTGATCTCTCATATGTGTGGAGGGGCACAAGTACTCAGGCCATCTTCCATTGCTTTCCCAGGCACGTTAGCAGGGAGCTGGATCAGAAACAGAGCATCCAGGACTCCAACCAGCCCTCACATGTGATGCTGGCTTTGTAGGTGGCAGCTTAACTCACTTAGCCACAATGCCAGCCCTCAAATTTTTTGTTTGGTTAATTGTCTTAATCCTGGTCATTATCCCTCTAAAAACTTTTTAATTTAATGCACAATTTTTAATAATATTATTCCTTGTCTCTTACTTATTCTCAATGTCTCTTATAACAATAAAAAGGATATAAAGAATTTTTGTCATAGATTGGATCTACGCTGGCCCAAGTAATGGATGGTCTGATTTAAAAAAAAAAAAATATTTGGGCCAGCGCCACTGCTCACTAGGCTAATCCTCTGCCTGCAGCGCCGGCACCCCAGGTTCTAGTCCCGGTTGGGGCGCTGGTTCTGTTCCGGTTGCTCCTCTGCCAGTCCAGCTCTCTGCTGTGGCCCGGGAGTGCAGTGGAAGATGGCCCAAGTCCTTGGGCTCTGCGCCCGCACAGGAGACCAGGAGAAACCTGGCTCCTGGCTTCGGATTTGGGGGGTGAACCAAAAGAAGGAAGATGTTTCTCTCTGTCTCTCTCTCTGTCTCTCACTGTCTAATTCTGCCTGCTAAAAAAAAAAGAGAGAGAGAGAGAGAGAGATTGAGTAACTGGATGACTGTCTACATAGATAAGTTGAAGGACAAGAATGAGATTGGATGCTTTTGACTTACATTGCTTCAAATAATGTTAAATGTGACCCATTATAGAACAGAGATATTTTAAAAAATTTTTACTGATAAATATTATTTCTTGAAATCTTTCCAAAGCTATCAAATAATGTTGCTTAATACTTGTTAAATATTCATCAAATAAATTTTCATACTTAAAAAACAAGTAAAAGTGATTGGAGAGAAATTTGTATAATTTTCTTAATAAACTTAAAGTCTTCTTTTAAATTTTGCTCTAAGCAATTTCAGATTTATTAAAACTAATTACCCAATAAAATTCTATACGTTATAGTACATGTGCTCAATCCCATGAATGTGTGAATATTCCTAAATAGAGTGCAGATGTTTGATCTAACAGTTAAGACACCACGTCTCACTTCAGAGTACGTGGGTTTGATCTTCCTGGCTCTGGCTCTGACTCCAGCTTCGTCTAATGTAGAACATGTGAGGCAGCCGGTGATGGCTCAAATAGTCAGGATCCTGACACTCATAGGGAAGACTGGTTGAGTCCCCAGTTCCTGTCTTCAGCCAGCACACCCTGGGACAACTGCAGGCATTTGGGGGTGAGCAGCAAATGGTATTTCTCTCTCTCTCTCTCTCTCTCTCTCTCTCTGTCTCATAACATTACTAAAAAATTGCTTAAAACATGAAATAATTGAAGCAATTCATATGGAATAATTGCTACACTATACCTTAAGTGAGTTAATGCTGCTTTTAAATTCATATAGTAACAGGTAGATTTGTCATTTCAAAGTGACTTTCACTTGGGTCATTGCCTTTATAAATCACAGCACAAATGACACATCAATCTTTCGAAGCCAGCTGAAAAACTATTAACCCTCGCCTTATTCTTTTGGGAAGTTGTATTTGTCCCCCAACCTCCTCTCCAATTCTCTGCTCAGTGCCAGCACTCGAACAGTTGCAAATGAGAAATGTTAAGCTGTGTTAGAGTTACCATCTACCAGGAGATTCTGTGCATAGCCAGGTTGATTTTTACCCTTCACTTAAAAAATAAAATGATAATAAATAATGTTAAAAATAATTTAAGACCTAATTATTTGTTTTTGTAATTTAAATTCACTTTGCTATTTTGTTATATAAAGTCATTCTGGAGGCCTGTCCTCTCTTTCTCCTTCTCTCTATTTTTTTTCTCCAATACATAAATGTTTGTTATGTAAATTCACTAACGATACTTTAAATAGTAAAATTATGTGAGCGTTGGAGATGTTAATTTGCCCATGGGCCTGTAAAGTACAAGCCGGCACATCACAGAGACCATGGGAAGCAACCTCTCTGCCTCATGGCCTCCTTAGGGGCAAAGATGGATGCGTTTCACCTTGGGGGGAGAATGAGAGTCTCCACCACCACTGCCACCACGGATCCCTTAGCTTCTGTGAGATGACAAAGGTCAGCAGGTGTTCTCTGAACTGCAAATGGACAGAAGCCATCCTTGCTCTCCAGGAAACAGCCATGGGCCCAGGCCCAGTTACTAGCCTAAAGGCTGCCCACTCTCATAGAAGGGAGTGGGGTTCTGGAAGCCTACCCTCTCCTCCTGTCTCCTCCAGTCTCCTCCAGTCTCCTCCTCACTCACTCTGGGAGCTGCAGGCTTCCCTCAAAACTTTTTCGGGCTCCAGCAGCTGCTCAGCTCTAGAACAGCTGTTACCTGGATTAGAGCCAGGAGAGGAGGACCACTAGTTCCTCACAACCAGCCCCCATGCTCTGTCGCTTAAACAAAACTTCCCCTAGAAAATTATGCCAATTCTCCAACAGTGGCTGTGAGTTTGAACTTGTTTTTTTTTTTTTTTGACAGGCAGAGTGGACAGTGAGAGAGAGAGAGACAGAGAGAAAGGTCTTCCTTTTGCCGTTGGTTCACCCTCCAATGGCCGCCGCAGACGGCGCGCTGCGGCCGGCGCACCGCGCTCCTCCGATGGCAGGAGCCAGGAGCCAGGTGCTTTTCCTGGTCTCCCCATGGGGTGAAGGGCCCAAGCACCTGGGCCATCCTCCACTGCACTCCTAGGCCACAGCAGAGAGCTGGCCTGGAAGAGGGGCAACCGGGACAGAATCCGGCGCCCCGACCGGGACTAGAACCCGGTGTGCCGGCGCCTCAAGGCGGAGGATTAGCCTGTTGAGCCACAGCGCCGGCCTGTGAGTTTGAACTTGTAACTTCCTATTTCTTCTATCATTTCTGTAGCATTCCCAACTCTGTGAAACTACTATGTATGTAGCTTATACACCTGGAATATATAACAATGCAAATCACTGGGACAATCACGGTGGCAACTCAGAGAATCAAGAACTGGACTGTAGCCCCTCATAGCCTCTAAAAATCCCTGCCATGTTAGCATATGTCATAGATGTTCAAGGGTATCGTCCTATGAATTCCGATTTGCTATAAACAAACTAGAGTTCTATCACCTTACAAAACTTTCTGACAAATGGCTGTTCATTCGTTAGATTAATCTGATGGATTACACTCATCTCACTCCGAAAACAGCAAGCTAAGTCTCGCATCTAAAAACACACGATTCCTTCCCAAGACTCACACATGGTGATACCAGCCAGGCAGCAAGCTATGAAGGCCTTGAAAGTGCTGAGAAATCTGTAAAAACTCAGAGCTATGATTTCTAGATCATGTTTTTAACCTGATTATAAGAATTTTAAGTCACTCTTATTCAGAACTGATGTGGGAACAAAAACATTTCTAACTTTCTAAACTTGGTAAAGTTTTTTTTTTTTTTTAATGATCCAACTTTCCTCCAACTTGCAAGGGCCTAATTTACATAAATCCCCTCACCCCCACCATACCTCTGACAGTGAAATTCTAAACAAAGCAATCAGACTGGCAGATGAGTCAGATTTGCTTATTGTATTGCATGCAAGCATGTTAAAGAATGTTACCAGCTCGTGGTGCGCTCTCTCTCTCTCTCGTTATTTATTGGTGTCAAGAGGTGCATTTTTAAAATCTCACTCTTTAATTTTTCTCCTCTTCTTTGACAAGCCGATTGCCTCCCCCACACCTCCCTGAGAGCTTACTAAATATTTGAGCATTAAGAAACCCTAATTTTGCCTCTTAAAATTAACTGGAAACGTTTATTTTGTTGTAACTTTTTAAACAAAGAGAACCTTTTATTTGGGAGGGTTTCCAGGTTTTGAAATAAAATTATTAAAGGTAAATTAGCTGCCCAAATTACTGTTTTTATGTTCATAAGCTGCTAAAAATAACATTAACAGGGCAAGAAATTCATATATATATATGTATACATATTATGTTCTTCCTGAAAGATATTTTTGAAATTTGGCCTAATATAGAAGATGTACACTTTTTAAAAATTTGTAACAGAATTAAGTGACAAAGAAAATAAATGTTGTCCCCACAAATTGATCATAGAACTGTAATTTACATAAGCTGGGCTTTCCAAACACTTAAAAAAATAAAAGCCCAAACACAATTTGAGCCATATCGGTTTGTCTTTGTTTCTGATCCAACTCAAGATATTAAGCAATAACAAAGGCCAAGTTACAAACTGTTTTGTTTATACCTCTAAACATTTTTTGGTTTTTTGGGGGCTGTTGTATCCCTCTTTCCATTGGGTAGTAGCCCCCTCCCCCACTTTTCAGCTCCTGTTAGAGCAGCAGCTACTTATACATGAAAAACAAAACTCTTTCAAATGATATATCGTCACTCACATTTTCAAGAATGGAGGCAAACATTGCCAACAAACATAAACTGCAAAAGAAAGAAAGTCATTTGGAATTTACTATTTTTCCCCTGTTTAGAATCAGCAAGAGATTGACTGATCAGTCACTACAGAGGCAATCACAGTGAGGTGGTACATTCCGGTGGCAAAAGCAGATGATCTTGCCCCCAAGGATTCTGGGATATCCTTCACCTCTATCATGCGTGAACCATACTCTTCATTTCCCAGACTTCAGCTATCTGCCTTTTCTCCTTAAGCACACACACACACACACACACACACACACAGAGCGAGAGCGAGAGCGAGAGCGAGAGCGAGAGAGAAACAATGAAATCTTCCTTTATACTCTGTATCCGCATTTCCAAATCCAGAGACTGAAACTCTAAAATCTTACCAAATCCCATTTTTGACAGTTCCATGTTTTTCCCTTCTGTCTACTATGTAGAATCTTAAACTTTGTGGGATGTAACTCTCTAATTTTTAAAGAAACAATTGTCTCAGTTATATGTGGTTCCTTTGAATTACTAAAGGTTGCTTCATATTTGAGCAGTTTATAGCTTATAAAAATTATTTCACATTCAATCTCACCTAACTCACCAACAGTCTCCCAGGTAAGGCAAAGAGATATTATCCCCAAGTGCAAATATAGAACCAGAGGCTCTGAGACGTAAGCATGAGAACTCGGGGAGAAGAATAGTGTGACTGATTTCATTCCCAGTCTAGTGCTGTCGATTTCAGCCAATTGTCTTCCTTCCAGAGATTCCTCTGCTATCTACTTCCATTGAACCTTCTGAAACTTCCTTTACTTCAGATAGGAAGCCCGGAGCAGAATAAAGTGGTATTATATGAAAGCATTTATGCACAGCAATGTCCACACAGCTAAATAAAGGTTCTATGTTTTAGCACGCCAATGGGGACAGGAATTCAGGTCGGAAATTACACTCCCTGTAGGTGTTGTTCTAACTCATCCACGTAGCATTAGCCCTTCAGTACCAACAGTCTCACATTGTGTTTATTCGCTTTCTTCTTTTTACAACAAGTGGTGCTGGTGTGGATATGAATCACAGTTCCAGGAGAATGAAAGAGCTGGCGTGGAGAGGGTTACTTTGGTGTGGTTGCATCGTGTGTGATCAGAACATGCTTATGTGAGAGCTAGCAGTAGCTCTCCTAAGATATGTGTTTTACATATTCTCCTTACAATGCCCTACAAAGACAAGGGGTCCTTTAATGAATTGGAGATCTACCCCCCACCTTTGCAGCTGCTTTTCCATTTGGTGTGCAGTCAACTGTGTATTCTACACAAATATTGCTTCAGGATTTCCAGAGCAGAGAAGACTGTTGGTGCCAGAATGCAGCACAGAAAGAATCTGCACACAGGTAGCCCAGTGAAATCTAGCTTGGTGAATAATTACCATGATGATCATAATTAATAATTATCTTGTGCCAGTGGAGAATTGTACTAATTGGTAATCTCTTTTCTTAAAAGTCCTAATATTTTATTTCTGCTTATTGCTAACTATCAAGTGGAATGCTAATGGAAGTGTGGATGACTGGTATTGTAATAATTATAACTGTAATCACATTCAGCAGCTAACCTCTAATTAAAATAAATCAGATGATGTAGAGAATTGGCTACATAGAGTTGTGTTTCCAATAATATATCTTATTGGGAAAAATTATTTTCTCCCACAGAAAGCCTTTGAAGATCAGATTAAAAATTATGTGGATGTGTTGTATTTCTAAGGAGATGTTTTCTGTGGTAATAAGTAGGTTAATTGCATATTCATCAGGTGATGGAGTTTCAGGATAAACACAAGCTAGCATGTAATAAGTACCACTGTTTCTAATGAGATTGTGGTACTGTTACCTTGCAATTATTTACAGGTCACTCTTGGTTGTTCAGCCAGTGATGAATATATGTATGCAAACTTGAAATTTCCTGACTGAACTGTGATAAAACAATTCACGTGATTTTAAAGATATCAAGTTATGTGATTATAGAGTGACCTTTCTTTCCTCCTATTTCTGAACATTTTTCAAATTAGTATCTGCAATTAACAAATATATGAGTTATATGAATTTAAATGTATATATATATATATGATTATATACTCATTTATATTTAGATAGATAGATAACTACAAACGCTAAGTACAATCCAAACAATCTTGGACTGATGAGATGTTATGACTTGCCATCAAATAAATGCAAGAAAGCTAGAAATAAATGCATGTTTGCCTATCTGCATGTAGATAAAAATGAAGAGCATTACAATCTTCTGAAATGACAAATCTAAGAGATAATTAAATTTGATATTTTTAGAAACATTTTATATTACTCTCTAGCCCTGTATCTTTCTGTTACACAGCACATTTTCATTCATTGGTCACAAAGCTCTTTCTGGAAAAGACCAGATAGCAAATATTTAAGCTTTGTAGATCATAGGGTTTCTTCTGCAACTATTCAACTCTGTTATTGTATAGAATACCCATAAGCAATATGCAAGAGAATATGTGACTATGTTTCAATAAATCTTTATTTATAAAAACAGATTTTGAGCTGGACTTGGTCCACAAAACATGGTTTACCAACTTGATATATGAAAACATATTAATGGGTATGTCTTACATGGAAAGAGCTGTTTGGGGGCAAAAGGTAGAAAGATGAGTAAGAGATAAAGCTTCTTTGTCTTCTAGCTTCCACTCTGTTAAATAAATGGCTGCAAAAACAAGGAATGAGATACATTTTACTTGCCATCAGGAGGTTTACAGGTTTGAGAAGGGATTACATGCATACATCAATGGCAATAATTGTAGGTTAAATAGTATATAGATCATAAACACATCTAGAAAGTGCTAGGAGACTTCAACTGAAGAAGACATAAATTGTTATTAAGATTTCATCAAGGTGTTATCATTTGAAGATTTTCAGCAAAAGTCATATCAAAGGAAAAGCGCTTTAAAAAAAAAAAAAAAAAGGAGCACATGTTTGAGACCCAGTGAGTGTCCAAGGAGAACACAAACCACCGAAGTAAGAAAAAAAGTCAATGAACCTGGGGAATAGGATTGGACTGGACTGTGAAGGCCCTCAGTTTCCATATGAAAGGCTTTAGGGTTTATATATATGACTGGTGTAAGAGAAAGTGGAGAACTGCAGGATGTTTCTAAATATTAAATGGCATAAGAGCCGAGTGTAAGAACTTGTGTATGTGGACAGTACTGAGGGAAAGCCGATGGGGTGAGGGGATCATTGCTTCATGGGCACTGTAGGTTAAGATCACATTCAGAATAAAACAGTCCTGTGAGACAGAATGTGGGCTTCAGCTAGCTTCTTGCCCAGGGTTATAAAGAAAGAAATGGTTTCCTCCAGAAAGAGTTTAAAATTTCTTGGCCTCGAGCAATGCATTGTGATCTGATCATAACTTACCTAATGCTGACACTTCAGTTCAGTTGTCTTATCACACTTATTGCTAGATTTCACTGAGAGAAAATGAGGAAAGACTAAACGATGGCATACAACCCTTGAAGACAGGTGCAAAGCCTGGGAGGAGAAGGGACAAGAACAGCTATAAATGCCGTCTGTTTTTGCTTTCTTCCTTAATGTGTCTCAGATCATCCTTACTGCCTTTCCTTTTCCAAAGAAGCAAAGTAAAAGAAATCTACTGGCTGCTCCTCCCAGCAGAGGAGAAAGTCGCAAGACCTGATGTTGCCAGATCCTAAGGAGCGCTTTAAGAAAGACCCAGGCTTCTGAACTTGAAGACTGTGATCTTTAAACTTCTAAAGGCTTTGAAGGGCTACTGAGTTCTAGAAAAATGATAAAGGTGGCTGAGAATCCTTGATACAATTTATCACTTCAAAAAGTAACCCAACTGAAAAGCAAACTATGGAAACTGCTTAAGAAGTGGTATAATATTTAATTTCAACAGATATAAATTCAGGCTTTTTAAAAAGATCTATTTATTTATTTGAAAGTCAGAGTTAGAGAAAGAAAGAGAGAGAGAGAAAGAGAGAGAGAGAGAGAGAGAGAGAGAGAGAGAGAGAGAGAGATCTTCCATCCAGTGTTTCACTCCCCAAACAGACACACCAGCCAGGACTGTGTCAGGCAGAAACCAGGAGCCAGGAGCTTCATTCAGGTCTCCCAAGTGGGTAACAGGGGCCCAAACAACTTGTGCCATGTTCTGCATCTTTCCCAGGCACATTAGCAGGGAGCTGGATCAGAAGTGGAGCAGCTGGGACACAAATCAGCACCCATATGGGATGATTTAACCCGCTACACCACAACTCTGGCCCCAATTTCAAGTATGTTTTTATCACATTTATTGACTCTATCAAATTATATTTATGGCTGTCTTTTGTTTCCAAAAGCCCAAAGTGTTGTATCAATGTGAAAAATCAGTCAAAATGTGTATAATTCATACTCTGCGCATTAGCAAAAAAAATTCCTCCCACGTAAACACACATATAAAAATGTCCATGCAAACTGTGTTCATTAAGGAGAAAAATTTGAAACTAAATAAATGTTAATCAACATGTGAGTGAAGAAGTAAAATAGAACAGTATTACTAAATGGAGTAATGTATAGTAGTTGAATGAACCAGATACATGATACCAGCATGGATAGATCTCAAAAAGCACAATATTAGATAAAAAGAGACAAATTGCAGAGTTGCGTATTCTATTTGAGACCACTTATATAAGCTTTAAAACAATAATAATGATGCACTATTATTGTCCAGACATACTGACAAAAATCTATGTAAATTATTTAAATTTTATGAGAGCAATTGCCTTTCCAATGAGAGAAGGTAAAGAGAACTGATGAGGACTTCAGCGTCATCTGTAATATTTCATAACTTCTTATTCTAAAAGTTTTGAAGGAAATGTTAAAAATTAGCAAGTCTGTGTGGGATTATTCTTTGATCACAGTCAAATTTCTTGGAGGCAAGAAATACATTTTCAATCATCTTAAAAATAGTTATGTTTTAAGGGCATACAGGTTTATTTCAAGCCAACTTTGTGTCATGTGTTCCGTAACTTTGCATTTATTTAATTTCTGACATTATATCCACATATATAATTGTAACTATCATTGATTAATTTTTCAATTAAATGTGTTTTTTCAATTAACGATTTTGTAGAATAAGAAACTTTAAGTTCAATTTTAAGCAGCAATATTAACCAAGAGTTTTACAGTTTGACTCAATAACATGGAAAATGCTCTGGAATCTATGGAAGTGGTACATTGCCAGTGAAATCAAGGTATATTTTGTACTTTGCTGGAAAACACACATCAGAGCCCAGAGGGCAAATAAACAAACAGGACTACATCTAAACTGCCAGACAAAAAAAGCATTAAAGCACTTACATCTGTGAAAAAAATACATATCCAGTGTATATAAATTATATATGTCTATATTTCAAATAATGGGGAATATTTTATACACACACACACACACACACACACATATATAGGAAAAGTCAAAGCACTATTGGACTGCCTTACACATATTTTACAATTCAATTTTTTTTTTTAATTTTGAACCTCCTATGGTTGGCTATTTCCACAATCTTTTCATAGTTGAGGACATCTTAATCCAGTCCTGCAATGCCTTTTGTCTTTTGAACAGCACTTAGGGAGAGATTCTTCTAGACTTTTCTAGAGCCCTTTGCAAAATGCTCTCTTACCAGGAATCAGCCAGTTCAGCCTCATATCTGTGTGAACTCTGTGGAGACCAGAGTCAGAACAGGAACGAGTTGTGCACACCGATACTAGAGGAATAAGCCCTCATGCATAGAACTGAAGAGAGGTCTGTGCCCAAAGCCAGGAAGGTTGTGGGAATAAAGCACAGGCCACATGGCCCACAAGCATGCCAACAGGAAGGGGGCGAGCTCTTCACCAAACACAGCACCACAGCAACCTGGGAAAACAGAATATTCCCTTGAGAGGTTGGACTCCAGCGCGTCTCTTCTCCACTTTGTCTGGTATCTTGTGGAGGTTGCTCTTTGTTTTTCCCTTGGAGATCATGCAAGAATCAACTGCCAAGCATGCCTTACACCTCCATGCCATCTAATTATAGCCTGTAACACTCCAGAGTGCTGACAGTGCTGAGCTATTGACTCTTGACACTCTCTAAAGCTCTTAATTATCTTTTCACAAAAGCCCCTTTCAGACCTGTCAACTTCTTTGTATTGTTTACGGAGAGGAAAAAAAAAGCAACATGCTAAGATTTCAGGACTATGTACTCAGAGCAAACTTGCAGACACACTTGTGAGTGCTCTTGAATGTCTATGCACTCTCACACACACACAGACAAGTGAAGAGGGTGGAAAGCAGCTGCCGGGTGCCAATTCCAAGGCCAACTTGCCACCAGGGTGGGTAAACTTCATCAGACAGAATGAAATTAACCCGAACTTCAGTCTGTCCCTGAAGTCATCTTTAACAGTCTATCCATTCAAATATACATGCAAATACAAAGAATCTTCAAAGTATTAGTGGAAAAATGTGTCTTATGAAAACAAAAACTATGCATGAATTTAAAAATAGTTCTGTATCAAAATAAACTCATGCTTTAATGCTATTTTTCCATAAATATCTTGAATTATCCTCATACATATATTCACACACACATGACTGAGATTTAGAAAAAAATGACTGAAAAAGTTTTTTAAAAAATTTAATATGCTTTTAACTCATCATAAGTTTAGGCAATTTCAAAGAGATGCCCATGCTATATTCTATTTTAGAAATTATTTTTATGTAACTTAAATGTTTAAATGATTAAAAACTGCTCACACATGTTTTATCTTACTGGATATTAAAATAAACCCCTAGACAAAGAAAAGTGGGTATTTTTACTCTCTTGGACCATTCAGATAAAGAAAGTGTCACTCACAGATCTGAAATAATTTGCCCAGCATCTTCTAATACATGGAGAAATGACACTACATTACAATTTAAAATGCTTTAGGTCCTAAAGTCAGCAGGTATGGCAAAAACAGTAAATCATTAAAGCTACCACTGGAGAGCTCTTTTACATCACCTACGTAATATTATGCAGAGACATACTAAGTCCTGGTCCGTGCAGCAGATATGTTGCTGGTGTAGTCAGGCATGTTGTCGCTACTGCTCTTGGTTTCGCCGTCGCTGAAACTCGGTGCTGCCTGGTGGGCAGAGAATCGCAGGTTGTAGCTGGTTGGCATTTAGGCACCATGTGGTATGGCAAATGCATCTGCAGACCGGAGAATCCCTCTTCAAATGCTGAGATGCTCACATCATGAAGGTACCAGGCGGTGACCCCAGGAAAGACACAGGACACCCACACTTCCTCCGCGCCCTCCCTCTGGGGCAATCTGTCTCTCTCCACATCGCTCACATTCTTGCGCTCTCCTCTCCTCCTCTTTTCTGCTTTGCAAATGTGCTCCTTGGTGGATGTGAAGTAGGTTAAATGGACATACAGCCCTCTACCACACCTTTGGTCTTCGACCTGCTTTCTGTCCTTCCCTCCCATGTCCTTGTATTCATCTCTACCTCCTTGAGGTGTACGAGCAAAAAGAATGGAGCCTGGCACCGAGGGAACAGCACAGACTTCTCAGTTCTCCGGTGGAGCAGGCGAACAGAGCAATGCCCCGGTATTCAGCACTGAACAGATCACACGCGGAAACTAGAAGTAAAAGTAGAGGACGGGAGAGTAAAAGAGGCCGGGAAATAGTATTTAAAATCCAGGATTATGCTTCTTGAATCCAGGGAGACAGATTTTAATTTGAAAGGGTTACCTCTCAGTTGACATTTCTTACTTACCAGGCACCATGTGATTGAAGAGCGAAGAGCCTCAGATAAGATAACAATGTTGAGGATGTGCCTAAGAATAATGTCCAGGTCTCAGGACGGTCACATTGGGGCATTTTATAACCAGACAGCCGAGTGCAAGGTGAAACGTGTCAAGCAGGTCTTGGTGTAGGCAAAGCTCAGACTCTCACTACATGAGAGAGGCTAACTCCTTGAGCACCAGTTTCTGAAGCTATGCATTTAGATGTATGATTCATAAGAATCGTAAGATTTCCACTGCACAAGGCACTGGTATATAACACAAATTTGAGCAGTATCAATCTCACCTGCATTCAA
Source organism: Sylvilagus floridanus (assembly GCA_949820135.1). Taxonomy (NCBI): domain Eukaryota; kingdom Metazoa; phylum Chordata; class Mammalia; order Lagomorpha; family Leporidae; genus Sylvilagus; species Sylvilagus floridanus. Next base: position 16,143,083 of record OX463243.1, read on the forward strand.
CAAAATCTTGCTGGGGTAAAACGAATGTAAAAATTCATGACAAAAGGACCAAACTATTAAAAGCATCAACTCTAATCATACAATTACACTATACTTAATATCAATTGAAAATAAAGGCAATTCCACCAACAGAATAATGACTACAGTGATTCATCCCATACTGGAGCTGAAATGATAGAACTTGTGCCGACGCTGTGCCATAGCAAATAAAGCTGCCACCTGCAGTGTGGGCATCCCATATGGGTGCTGGTTCTAGTCCCGGCTGCTACTCTTCCAGTCCAGCTCTCTGCTATGGCCTGGGAAAGCTTCGGAGGATGGCCCAAGTCTTTGGGCCCCTGCACCCATGTGGGAGACCTGGAAGAAGCTCCTGGCTCCTGGCTTCGGATTGGCCCAGCCTCATCTGTGGGAGTGAACCAGTGGATGGAAGACACCTCTCTCTCTCTCTGCCTCTTCCTCTCTGTAACTCTGCCTTTCAAATAAATAAATAAGTCTTTTTAAAAAAATTATATAGCTTTTCAAGAATGGAATATAAAATCATGAAGTTGGTTAAGCAGCTTATATACAAAAGGCATCTTCTATGAAAAGAGACTCTTTCAAAAAATATTTGTAGGCTAACAGCAATTTTCTTATTTGAAAATTCAATATGACATTAATTTTTAGACATTTTTTATTTCCTTTTTTGTTTTAAGAAATGACATTTTAAAAAGATTTTGGATGGCTTTATTGAGGTATAATTTAAAAACTATAAATTCCCTCATTCTAAGTGTAGCATATTAGGAATTCTGAGTTGCACAGCCTTACAATATCCATAACAATCACAGTTTCTCACCCCACCCCCCAAAGTTGTCCTTGATTCCTTTTTAGAGTCAGTCACCTGCCCCAACTCCCAGACCTGAGCAAATACTGATCGCCTGTAGGTTACTACAACTTACCTTTAAGTTTCAAACGTTAAAGCGATTGGGGTGACAGTCCTCCGGTATCACATCAAGAGGGCTGTAGGGTAAAATATGAGCGTGTCCATAATCAGATGCCTGGCCTTATGCGTGGTGTTTCTCAATCCAACCTGTGTATAGCCCTGCAGATTTCTCCTTCCTCCCAGCAGAGATGAAACAGCGTGGCTTCACAGAGAAAAGCCTTTCTCTAGTCCTGCCTAGAAAAATTCACTACTGGGTGCAATTTCAAATTCTAGGTTAGAAAAGGAAGCCTCCCTGTAGGAGTGGGCAGAAGGGAGGTAAATCAGAGAATCGGAAAAACCCTGAAGTGTACAAGGTCGGGCAGAGAAGCCAGGTTTTCAGCTACGTTTCTATCTACCCCTCACACACCAGCTCTTTGCACATCTCACTGGATGTGAAATCAGGCACGGTCCAGAGCCACTTCCCAGCAAAGCTGCATCATCTGTAAAACACAGTGTTCATAGGGAATTAGTAATTTGCCTTTATGGAGAAGTTTGATACAGGAAGACACATGGAAATACGCACAATACACAGAATAAGTGATAAGACGAAATGTACTGAAAAGGGTGATTGTCAACATAGCTAAATGGTAGATATTCTCTCTTCTCATAAAAATATAAATATTTCTCATAACAATGAAATATTTCTCATAAAAAGGTGTTAAAATATTTCTGTAAATCAATGTTTCAAAATGTACAATATTTTTTCTTATAGAAATAGGAACATAATAGTAGCAGTTTTTGAAAATAGTCTCTAACATACCTAATATCCTCACAATCTAAAGCATTTTAAAATGCACACAGTATAGGGAACAGTCTAAGAAAACAGGACGTGAGGATAGATTTGACTTCATTCAAATTTTTTCCTAGAACTTCTTATGACATAAATCAAAATTTATGAAATTGTATGTTTCGTTGTATATCAATTAAAGCTCAGTAAAGTATTTTTTTAGTCCAAGAAGAGTTAAGACACCCCTTCCTTCTCCTGTCTCCAAGATCCCATAATAGGAAAAAGAAGATAGTAAATTTGAATTTCCCTTATCAATCCTGGAGCTCAACCAAATGCAAGTTATAGAGGTCTCTGTAAGCTGGACTCAAATCAAATATAAACTTTAAATTTTCATCTTTATCTTAAAAACTTGGTCTAATCTAAAACCTACATACTCACCAATGAATCAGTCTTGTTCAGAATTTCAGAATTGGTTGTATCCATTTATCAACAGTTTCCTCCTTTAATTTCTTGACTAATCTCTGTTAATTATAGAACAATCAGAAAACAAGGATGTGCAGGAGGAAAAAATCACATTTACTCTTATCTCCAGAGATCCTCTTACAATCAACTTCTGATTTTTAATTATAATTACACAAGATGGATACAGACTATTCAAAGTGGAATGAAAGCCAAAAATAATCTATATTTGGTTTTAGAAATTCCCTTGGATTTGACTTTGGATATTGGGAAATTATTCACACAGCAAGTTACTATTATCTTCCTGTCTTGAGAAAGTAATTATTTCATGATAAAGGACTTGTTTTTCTAACTCCTATGAACTAAAATATGCACGAGCTATAATGATTTTCCCAATTCAGTTTGCTCCTAAACCCATACTGATAGGTACTACAACCCCACAAAGACTCCACCCTCTGACACACACTTAATTCAATCAGCATGCCCTGCAGTCTAGTTTGTTAACAGTGGGCTACTTGTGAGATTTTTTTTAAATCACAGAATTGTGATTACCTTTTTATTTTATATGTATGTACAGAAGCAAAATTTCACTGCCATGTTTTATTTAAATCTCCTGATAAATAAGAACAGGGGTTATTAACAAAACAAAGAAACAACAATTTGCCTCTCTCCCCCTTCACTTTGCTCTGGCTTCCCTTATTATCTGTTCTTTGCCATATCCATTTCTTAGTCCTCATTTCTTTCCCTTTCCTGACAAGAACACAGCCCATTAACAAAAATTCCAGTCCCTTCACATAGTCAGATTATGTGCTCCTTTCTGACTATTGCCTCTAATTCACCACAATCACCAAGATGTATTGCAGGTATTCTTTAATCTAATCTTCTGTTAATCTCAACAGGGGATAAAGAAAAAACAAATTCACAGAGACATGTGTGTGGATTCTTTTAGGGAAAGAGTAGTGTGACTTGGAAAGAGTGGGCTCTGAGATCAAAGACCCTTGGATCCTCAAGCTAATTCTTCCATAGCTAGTTAGGTGACTCAGTTATTAGCTTAAATGCACTGATCCCCCAGATTCTTCATCTCTAAAATGAGTTTGAAAATCTATACTTTATAGCAGTATTATTTCTTTTTTTAAACTTTTATTTAATGAATATAAATTTCCAAAGTACAGCTTATGGATTACAATGGCTTTCCCCCCTATAACTTCCCTCCCACCCGCAACCCTCCCCTTTCCCGCTCCCTCTCCCCTTCCATTTATATCAAGATTCATTTTCAATTCTCTTTATATACAAAGGATCAGTTTAGCATATATTAAGTAAAAATATGGAGCGCTTCACGAATTTGCGTGTCATCCTTGCACAGGGGCCATGCTAATCTTTTCTGTATCGTTCCAATTTTAGTATATGTGCTGCCGAAGCGAGCATCTAGCAGTATTATTTCTATTAGTCATCATAATAGAAAATAGAATCAGAACCTCTAAAAGATTACTTTGAGGAAAATCCTCCCTTTGACCAACTTCGGTCACTAGAACTTCAAGCTGGATCTTGTCCCCTCATCCATCCTTGAGTCTCCCATTCCTCATTTCCCAGTCTTCTCTGCAGCCTCTGAACTCTCCAGGACTCCCTCACACATCTCCTACTCCTCCCCCTCCCCAGCTACTGACACCCCAACCTGCAGCACTGGCTGGATACAGAGCAGATGAGGAGGGGTCACTGCTGTCACACACAGCAGGATCCAAATATGGACTCTGCCAAGTTTATCCAAACTTAAAATATTTAGTACTTACTTAAATGAAAGACAGAGACAAAGACAGAGAGATATACACACAGAGAGAAATAGGTGCTCCATCCCGTGGTTCATTCCCCAAGTGCTCACAACACACAGAGCTGGGCCAGGTCAAAGCCAGGAAACCAGAACTCAAGTTCTCAGGGGTGGCGAAGATGCTAGCCTTCACCTGCTGCCTCCCAGGGTGTGTATTAACAAAAAGCTGGAATGAGAAGTGGATCCAGGACTCAAATTCAGACATTTCAGAGTGGAATGCAGTCACCCTAGGCAAAATCTTAACCACTGTGCCAGATGCCTGTATTATCCAACTTTAGCAAGTTACTTATCCTTCTTGGGTTGCAGTCTCAAATATAAAATCAAATCAATTACACTAATTTCTCAATGTGGTTGTGCGAATTAGCCATAATTAATATAAAGTCCTTCATGCTGTAACGGGAACACAGTAAGGGCCAAATAGTTAAAATTGGGTCAGGACATTCCTTTCAGTGCTAACAAGTTACTTTACATACTTAGTCAAAATCCCATGTAAATCTTTCTGACTTACCAAAATTTATAAAAGGAGGGAACATTCACCAGACAATAGAAATAATTTCAATATTTATTCACATCAGGAGTTGGAGAACAAACTTTGTGCATACTTTTATACAAATATGAACAAATTATATTAAATCATTAAGCCTGTATGTCCTGAAGTGTTAAGATAATCTACATCAGAATTATTGGATATAAGATTAGTATTAAAATTCAAATTCCCTATCAGTTATTAGCTACCACAGATCAGAGAAAACATATGAAATTTGTCTTTTGGGGATTGGCTTATTTCACTAAGTGTAATGATTTTCAGTTGCATCATTTTGTTGCAAAAGACAGGATCTCATTCTTTTACATGGTTGAGCAGTATCCCATACTATACATATATACTACATTCATCAGTTGATGGACATCTGGGTTGATTCCATATCTTAGCTATTGTGAACTGAGCTGCAAAAAGTATAGGAGTACAGACAACTTGTATGCTGATTTCATTTCATTTGGGTAACTAATAGAGTACGAAAAATGTAATGTATATGAGTGAAAATGACATTTTGAGATTCAATGATTACTTATAACCCTTGTCTTTGCTATTGAATAATGGTGGTTTTTTTTCTTACTATTTGTTGAACTCTTTACTCAATCTTATGAGTATAAAGTAAACTGAAAGCAGATATTTGTAAAAATTAAGAGAGGGAATAAGAGAGGAAGGAGGAGGACTTTGGGGAACATGGGTGGAAGGGAGGGTAGGTTGAGAAGTACCATTGTGTTCGTAAATCTGTATATATGAAGTACACGAAATTTGTTTATGTTAAAAATATTTAAAAAATAACAGAAATTTTTTTAATAATTAAGATTCACATCCATACTGACTGATTCAGAATTTTTTGCAAGGGTCAAGGAGCAGGAAATACACATTTTTAACATACTTTTCTATTGATTTGAAAGTTCACTAAAGTGTATGAACTTCTGCTAAGGGAAGTACATTCATTGAGAGTAAACAATAAATTTAATTTGTGCACATAACCATTCTCTGATCACATAATTATTTTAAATAAAATAAAATAGAAACAAGGGATGGAATTGTTTAGGAGCCTGTAACTAATAAATCCATAGTCAACATTTTTGTATTTGCTTATAAACAGTTTGGTTGAAATGCAATTATGGCCAGCACTGCGGCTCAATAGGCTAATCCTCCGCCTGCGGCACTGGCACCGGGTTCTAGTCCCAGTCAGGGCGCCGGATTCTGTCCCGGTTGCTCCTCTTCCAGTCCAGCTCTCTGCTGTGGCCTGGGAATGCAGTGGAAGATGGCCCAGGTCCTTGGGCCCTGAACCCACATGGGAGACCAGGAAGAAGCACCTGGCTCCTGACTTCAGATCTGCGCAGCACCGGCCATTGCGGTGATTTGGGGAGTAAGCCAGCAGATGAAAGACCTCTCTTTCTGTCTCTCTCTCTCTCTCACTGTCTAACTCTGCCTGTCAAAACAAACAAACAAACAAACAAAAAAAACACAAAGAAAAGAAATGCAATTACAAGGATATTTCACATTAGTTGAAGAAATAGAACTAAGATGTTTATTTTGAAACAAAAAATTTTGAAATCTATGCACACTTCTTTGTTTATAGTGTGCATTTTTTCATGAAATTTTTGAAGACTACTCATATACATGGATTTCAAAATTTTTGGCACCAAAATAAATTTTCTTTTAATTACATTTTCCACAAACATTTTGAAGTATTCTTGCTTGTGGTACTTGAAATGTTTATAATTCGGGGTCGGCGCAGTGATGCAGTAGGTTGTTAATCCTCTGCCTGTGCTGCCGTCATCCCATATGGACGCCGGTTCTAGTCCCGGCTGCTCCTCTTCCAATCCAGCTCTCTGCTATGGCCTGGGAAAGCAGTAGAAGATGGCCCAACTGCTTGGGCCCCTGTACCCGTGTGGGAGACTGGAGGAAGCCCCTGACTCCTGGCTCCAGATGGGCGCAGCTCCCGCCATTGCGGCCATCTGGGGAGTGAACCAGCAGATGGAAGACCTCTCTCTCTGTCTCTCCCTCTCACTGTCTGTAACTCTACCTCTCAAATAAATAAATAAATAATCTTAAAAAAGGAAATGTTTACAATTCAATTATTGGATGTCTTTCATTCATACACTTACTAACAACCAAATGGGTCCATTTTCCTCAGCTTATGGACATCTCACATCATGAATCTCTACCTTTACATACTGTCAGGACCCACATAATTATTTATTAATTAAGAAAGCTCAATTTTGGAGGCAGGAGCCCTTGACCATGAAATGTCTCTTACCTGGAAGTGAGACCACGGGATTGCTGTCCATATAGATAAATAGTTTCATGGTTCACTTTTACCCCAAAGCCCCCACCAAGTTCACCAAACAGGGCAGTTAGAGTAACTGCATTTTCTTACAGACATTTTCACTGTACTCTTGGAGCAACAATTTCCCAGGGAGCATTGCAGCCCAAATCAATCACCCAGGTTATTAAAGAATTCTCATGTTGGCCGCTCCGGATCAGAATCCTTCCTTCCACATGGAGTCAGGGCAGCTCAATACCCATGAGGCTCCAAAGGGGGGAAATACCAGTTTTATAATAACAATAATTTTTGAAAAGACTTTATGGAACAGTTCCACATTGCCTATAGAAAAGGATGATTCGTCGAAGAAAACTAACTCTAAGAGGGATGAAAGAGATGTTTCTGAAATAACCTTGATGGATGCGGGAGCCAGAATTCAGACCTTTGTCTTTTGACTTTACACCAAACAATGTTTATAGATTTAGACCTCGGTCTTTTGAGTCTTTCCCCTAAACCAACATTGGTCTTTGTACAACTGATGAAACCTCTCATCTTCACTTTTCATGGAGACTGTGTGCATATTCAGGTAGGCACAAGGAAACAATGGTTTTGAAAGGTAAAAAGAGGAGGATTACACAAGTTACTTTGAAGCAATTATCCTGGGGTACAGGATTAATAGTGAGAGTAGCATCAGTGGGACAAGGACCTGCAGATGTCCTCCGTGAAGTGTTTTCTGTGTGAGATTGCAGCGGCTCTTGGCCACGCTGTGGTTGTACCAATATCTTTGGTGATAATTCTCATTATTAGTAACCACGTGTGAACAGTCTCCCTTCAGGGGCCAGTGTTGTGGTGCAGCAGGTTAAGCCACAGCTTGCAAAGCTGGCATCACATGTTGGGGGCACTGGTGCAAATCCCAGCTGTTCTGCCTCTAATCCAGTTCCTTCCTAATGTGACTGGGAAGGTAACGGAAGAGGGCCCAAGTGCTTGGACTCCTCCCACCTGTGTGACAGAACCAGCTGCAATTCCAGGCTCCTGGCTTCAACCTGGTCTGCCCACAGCCATTATGGCCACTTGGGATGGGAGATGTCTCTATCTCTGTCTCTCCCTCTCTTTCTCTGACACTCTGCCTTTCAAATAAATACAATAACCACATTTTTTAAAGTCTCACTTCATGGCCTTCCTTGGTAACTTTAGAAAGCATTTGACACAAGTGACTCCATTTTGATTCTGACAACTTTCACACCTGAATATAGAAACTAGAACATTGAGCATTCCCTGCCAGTCCTCCACAATGGATAAGTCCTTTCTGATTCTGAGGTACTTGACCAAGTTTCCAATGCCCAATGCTGTCTTAAAAATCCTCGGATTAAAGCTTCCTGATCCAAACACTGGTTCCCAAATCGTGTTGCACTAGCTTCAGACCAACACACCAATTCTGAGCTACTTTCTTCACCTCCCCAAGTCCTCTGAGTAGAAATCACCCATTTCCTCACTGCTTTTCTCATGTCGGAGGTGAGAACAAATGCCAGTGACCTAGTCCTTTGTTCTGAGATCCTGGAGAAGGGCCACAGTTGGATTTGTTTCCTGGCTGCACAATCAGATGACGGTCTCTCAGTGTCTGTCACTCATTTTGTGCTTCCCCTCAAAATTTCTGCTGGCAAAAGATTAGATGTTTATTTCTTCCGCAGACATTTTTCTTTCAAGCCCAACAGACTTTCATTCCATGAGCTGCATTGACCTCTTAGCTGACTTGAAGACAATCTGTCCCACTGAAACACCCAGCCTGCTCCCCAGCATGAGAGCCGTTGAGGCACGCCAGCACGGTCATGATAATAATTTACAGCTGAAGTTGTTGCACTCCCAGCCCTTTTAATGCAACTGTGTGCATAAGTATAAATATGCCCAGAGACAAGGGACTGTGTTCAATTATTTTATTGCATTATTCTACAACGCACATCATGTCTCCCCCCAGGCACTAACATAGCCCAAGTAAACCACAAATAAGATAAATCTTGTGATCAACAAAATGAGGACAAAATCCAAAATATGCTCTTGGTTTGTGGTTGAATATGTTTGAGTGGAAGATTATTGTCTTTTTCATCTTGAGTCTGTTTCTTTTATGTTATGTTTAAATTAATTACACTTGGAAATACTTCTGCAATGAGATATGGTGATGATTTCCTGAGAACAAAGCTCACTGGAAATCCCTGGATTTGTTTGGGGAGACATTGATGTGAAATCATTCCACCTTTTATTTAGTTATAACTTTGAAATCTAACAACAACAACAAAACATCGCATGTGGTAATTCACACTGTCAATCTTATTTTCTCTTATTCAAAAGGAAAGAAAGAAAATAAACACAAATCATCACTGTAATGATGTTAAGACCAAATTAAAAAATGGATGTAAGCTCCATGAAATCTGACTTGCCAAGCAATTTCCTTATTCAAGTATTATACTTGTATTGTTCAGCATTTGTTAAACATCCTTAGCTCAAAATACGCTATTTACAATAAAATAAAGATGTGAATAGTTTTCATGAGGAAGAAAAATACAAGTACCTGCTTCATGCTATGTAAATTTATTTTCTAAAGCGATTGGATTCCACTTTAAAATGCTGATTTGAGCCATATGGGAAGTAAACATTTCATTTCCCAGATAAAGAGATAATGAGTGTGTGTCCCCAAACTCGCCTGTCATAGAAAAGATGTTCGGAGAGCAAACCTGGACACTGAATCTGTAGAATACAGTCCAACTATTCATCATTATGTTTCTTTAATAAGAATAAATAATGAGGACACTAATAAGAGTTGCTAAGAGCTTTAAATAGAGTGTATGTGTGCAACAACTAATCATTTGATAAATGAATTGAGGGTTGATCATTGAGTGATTGGATGAAAATAAATGATTTTTGTTGTTGGATAGACCTAAGTCTGAGTGGACGTCAAATGTGGCCATGGATGGGAAGCAGTACAAGGAAATGTCCTGTGCAAACCTTTCTGAGGGAAAAGGAGCCCGCTGTCTGGGCATCAGCAGTACAGTGCGCTCACAAACCTAACAAATTTCTTTCCACAAAGTGTATCTACTACTACGCCCCATATAACTCTTGAAAATAATACCCTAGAAAAAGAAGTGTTCTGGGAGCAATGTGGACATGCTCCCCTATGAAGTGTAAGTCTTAAGGGGCAAGATTTGGTGAGAGTCCCTCTCAAAAGGACAGAAATTAAAGCCCCTGTTTGTTACTTTCAGGAATATAAAATGGTGCAGCCATGTGAAAAAAAGCTAAGTGATTTCTCAAAAGTTAAGCACAAAATTAATACACAACTCAGGAATTTCATTCTTGAATATGTTCTTAGTAAGGTGGGCATATAGTCTGACAGTTAAGACACCTTTAGGAGGGGCAGTGCTGTGGCATAGTAGATTAAGCATCCACCCGAGGCACCAGCATTCCTTATGGGCGCCAGTTCATGTCCTGGCTGCCCCTCTTCCCATTCAGCTCTCTGCTATGGCCTGAGAAAGTAGCAGAAAATGGCCCAAGTGCTTGGGCCCCTGAACCTACATAGGAGACGCAGAAGCTCCTGGCTCTTGGTTCCTGGCTTGGGATTGGCCCAGCTCCAGCCGTTGCAACAATTTAGGGAGTGAACTATCTCCCTCTCTCTGTAACTCTACCTCTCAAATAAATAAATAAATCCTATAAAAAAGGACACCTTTAGGGAGGCTGCACCCTATATCAGAGAGCCTGAGTTTGAGTCTCACCCCCACTTTCAGTTCCAGTTCCCAGCTAGTGCACATTCTGAGAGGCAGCAGTTGAGGGCTCAAGTATTCAGGTCGTGGCCACCAAATGAATCCAGATGGAGGTCTGGCTCCTAGTTTCAGTCTGGCACCATCCCTGGTACTACAAGCATTTGAGGAGTGAACCAATCAAATCTGTCTGTGTGCCTCAGTCTCTCTCTCTCTCTCTCTCTTCCTGTCTTTCTTTCAAATAAAAATAAATAATGAAATAAAATTAAAAATTATTTTTTCCATAGGAACCCCAACAAATATTTATACACTCATATTAGTAGCACCATCATTCACAGTAGCTAAAAGGTGAAATCATCCTGTGTCCATCAAGAGGTGAATGAATAAAGAAAATATTACTTGTTCACATAATGAAATACTTTTAAGACTTAAAAAGGAAGGAAATTCCAACTCATGCTAAATGTGAATGAACTTTGAAAAAAATATGTTAAGTGAAATAAATCAGTCAGGGGAACAAATTTGCTATATGATTACACTTACAACAGGCATACACTTACATCATAGAGATACAAAAGTAGAAATTAGATACAAAAGTGATTTCCAGGTAGAATAAGTACAGGGTGGGGGAAGGATTCATGAAGTGTGGTGACTGGTGGATACAGGTGAGAGAGCTCTGGAAATGAATGGTGGTTATGTTTGCACAGCAGTAGGAATGTTACTAATGCCACAGAACTATATACTAAATGTAGCTAAAATGTTACATTGTTTATTATATATATATTATAACAAAATATCCACAAGAACAGATGGTAGAGCCAAATAGTCCCCCAGAAAAAAATACAGGAACTATAAGTAGAAGAAAATAGACTTAATCGGTGTTAAATTTCGGGGCATAACTCTGGAAGCAAGTGGGTTATGAATTGTTAAGAAGGGGTTACTGGAGTGATAGGGAACTATCAGAAGGATTTGTAACACATCCAGGAAAAACGTGAGGATTTTTTTTTTTTTTTTTTAGTTTTCCATGACTATAACAAAATATCAGAGCCCAAGTGATGAATAAGAAAAGAGGCTTATTTTGCTCATGTTTTTGGAGGCTCAAAATCCGTGATTGAAAGATCCCATTTGTTCAGCCCTTGGTGAGGGTTTCACAGCAAGCACATCACACCAGAAGTACTACTGAGAGGGAACACAGAGAGAGACAGGAAGCCAGAGGATAATTCAGGGTCAGACTTTCTCTGCAACAACCCGACCATGAGAACAGCTAACTCACTCAGTGAAACCAGTTCAACCCCTTCTAAGGTCAGCAACCCCAGTGACTTAATTCCCTTGCACTAAGACCTATCTCAAAGCTTGCATCACATCCCAACATCGCCACGCTGAGAACCAAGTTCCCAACACAGGAACCCATAGGAGACACACTCAGATCACAGCCAAACCAGAGCAGGCCTTGACAAGGGTGATGGCAAGGGAGATTGGGGTGCACATGAGAACCTCCTATAATTCTGCTTCTGGATGGTATTGGAAATTTGGGGATGGAAATACTTGGAGCATAACCACCTGATAAGTTGGTAAATAAAGCACAGAAGAAAAAAAAACTAGTATTTTTTTACTGTGTAACAATTTCCTCTGTAGGAAATTCCTTTAATGTAATTCCCCATGGTATTCTACTATTTTTTTCACCTCACATTGTTTTTAAACTGATCTTTTTTGAGAAATCATCACCTTATGAGCATCATCTTTCCAGGAGGGCACAACCCATTTCCATTGCTCAAAAATAATTGTGGTCCTTTATTGTGGTCTTAAGTATCATAAAACTCATCAAAAAAGCAGGGGGGTGTCTATGATGCCGAATGGACTAAGCACCTCCTTATATGAGGAATAGTTGACAAAAATGGGAGCAGTTCAACTGGAGAGGATAGAAGACTCAAGAAAAAAATATTAAGAAGTGAGTCAGAAGAATCTTCATTTTAGCTTCTTTATCTCTGTTGAACCTCATTTGCCTTCCCTGTAAGCAATTAACTCTGCTTGCATCAGAGGGCCTTTCAAACAAGATTTTATTTAAGTGTTCCAGAAAATTAAAAGTGTAGATGAGTTCTAAGTGGGTCTTTTCATTGTTGCGCAAGAAATCATGAGGGTTTCTGAAAACCTCTGTGTAGAAGAAACAGGAGGTGTTCCTCATATTCTCTCAGAAGGTTCAGGTAAGACCACAGACTTTGAGGCCAATAATGACAGAACTTCGATACAACGGGAATTTCCTGAAAATGCAGTGGGTTGTTCCAAGCCACAGATAATGGCGTAGATGCAGATACAGGAAAGCATACCCGTCTCTTAGCTGGTGAGGCTGGAGCATCAGCTGGGGAGCTGGACTGTGCGTCTTAGACCCCACATCTAATATTTCTAAGAGGAATTTATCTCACTATGACGGAGCAATGCTACACGGCCTTTGACAATGATGTCACGCTGGTTTCAAGCTGAAAAGAAGCAGCAAAGAAGTTTGCTTAACAGAGAAGCAAACAAAAATTCTCTGAAACTCAAAGGAGAGGAAGGAAGTAGGGTTTCTTAGTCATTCACCAATCAGAAGAACTTAAATCTGATTCACTTCCTGATACATGAAAGCAAGTGAAGAGAAGGGGAACCATTTCTCCCTCTGTCTTCTAGAATAGTTCTCTCCAGGGAATGCTGTGATTTTTTTTGTGGCATGCCCCAGTTTTAAAAGATGCAGTAAATGAGCCTTGACTACACTCTGTACTATCTCCCACTGGGTGTGAGGTCCTCAGCATGTTCCTTAAAGTCCTTAAGATCAAACATACTCAGCTGAACTCTGTTATAAATGAGGCAAGGCAAAGGTAATATCCAGATTTGAGCTCTAGGTTTACAAGAGTAATTTTTAAAATGGATGGAAAATGGTATTAAAAGATAATTTGTGGTTCCAAATAATTTTGAAATCTAAATTTTTCATAACACACATTTTCATTGAACATTTTAAAGACTCCTTGTATATAAAACTTTCCTGTCTGGCAAAGACTTCCATAAACACAATGAAGCAGAAGTTGAGAGGTGCCCGTGATGGAAATGGGCAGTTCGGTTCACTACTGGGTTCAAGTCCAGGTGGGCATGTGTGATGAGCTCATGACATTTGTGCAACTGAAGCCAAGAATGTTTCTTGGGAATGAAAGACTCAAATAATAATAGAGCCAAGAACCAAAACAGTGAAGCAGTAGCAACAATAAAAATCAATTAAAAAAACAGAACCAGAATCATTGTTTATGGACTAGAGAAATGGGATAGAAGCCATAAAAACCGATTTGTAGCAGCGATCAAGGGGAAAAAATCATCTTAAGCATCATTGAAATAAAAGACTATGGACTGACTGACTAACAAAGCTTAGTCTTCGAATGAGACCTAGTGCTTAGAGTAGCTTCTGACTCAAGAATGGTGGTAAGAAGGAGAAGAACTGAATTAACAAAACAGTGTGGAGGTTCCTCAAAATATTAAAACTAGAACTTGTATGTGATCCAGCAATCCTACTCTGGGTGTATATCTAAAGGAACTGAACTCAATATGTAGAAGAGATTCCTGCATTCCCTTTAGCATTGTGGCACTATTCATAACATCCAAGATACAAAATCAACTGAGGCATCACCAGTGGATGAAAGGATGAAGGAAATGTGTTACATGCACCACTAAGCAATAAAAAGAATGAAAGTGCTGTCACTTGCAGCAACATAGATGAGTCTGGAGGACATCACATTAAATGAAAGAAGCCAGGCACAGAAGGACAAATAGTGCATGTTGTCACTCACACGTGCAAGTTAGAAACGTTGATCTCGCTGGGGGAGAGAGTAGAATAGTGGTATCCTGAGCCTGAGAAGGTGAGGGAGGATAGGAAGATGTTGGTCGGTGGGCACAGAACCACAGTCAGAAAGAAGTTCTAGTGTTCTATAGCATAGAAGGGCAATTATAATTAGTAGTAATTTATTGTATATTTCAAAATAGCTAAAAGAGGATTTTTTAATGCTCTCATCACAAAGAAATGATAAATGTTTGAGATGAAGAGCATGCTATTTACCCTCATTTGATTTTCACACACTGTATACATGTATGCAAATATTACACCATAACCCATAAATAGGTACAATTATGTGTCCATTAAAAATAATATATTTTTTAAAATGAAATGACAGTTAATTTAAAAACTCTAATTTAAATATGGTGGTTACCCATATGTTGTGATATCTTCAACAGTGTGTCACTAGCAAAGAATACATGTTTTATTCCACGTTGCCATGGACAGCCCAATAGTTCTATCATTTCAAGGAATCCTTTCAGAGGATCCTAGAGAAAGGATATGCAGAGGCACACTCAGGGGAAAGGGAGGTCCCCAGCAGATGGGCTGCTCCAGAGAGTGCAGGACCAGGAGACTGGTGGCCTGCAGGAGGCTGCAGGGCTTGCTAGAGTAATCGAGCACCATGGAGGGCACCATGTCCATGACAGGAGATGGCGATGTTCTGTACAAGAGTCTCTACATAACGAAACTCTTCTCTCAAACCCTAAATACATAATAGTCATTATTAGAAACAAAAAATCCTTTCAGATCAGAGATGAAAAGACAAAAATATTCACTTAATTTCTGAGGAATTGTGAGATTTTACCAATGCACACTGAAGTTGACTGACAGACTAAATGCTCTTCCATAGTGTGATGTTCTCAAGGAAGATGGCCTGGTCACACAGAACTGACAGAGCCAGAATAGCTAACACACTGAGAAACCCCAGGGCTTCAAGTTCTTATGTTTTGTGTGACCTTCAAGTTTAACTTCAAGTTTCAGATTTATGTGAGCTTTAAAACAGATTCATGAGTTTCATTTTAAGTCACTGTGATTTTCATGGGTTTCTTAAAAAGACATTAATAACAAATCACTCAGGGCTCATTTCATTCACACTCCACTCTTTTGATACCTTGGCTACCTAAGGAAGCAAGGGAAGTTTGGGGAATTGAGCTTTAATGTAGTTGTAGTTTTGCCTGAAGACATGAAATGGGCAAGGGGGAAGGAGTCAAATTCAGAATTGTGTGATGATGGTCTTAAAGGACTGTACCTCAAAATTACAGTGGTACGGGAAATGTATGGGAGACTCCAATGATCAAAAGAACACTCTAATTTAATATTTAGTGTGAGAATTTGCAAATGAACTCTAGATGTGTTTGCCTGAGCTAGTACCATGGTAACCAGACTGTGAAATCAACCTGCTTAGGTGATGTCTAGATGGAGCTCAAACAACTGGTTGAATCAGAAATTTCAGTTACTAGAAAAGATACCAAAAAAAAACTAGTCAAAAGCCATCAATTCATTGCTAAATTTGGCTGGTCAGTTTGGTCAAAATATCATTTTTTAGACACAGACTTTGAATTCTGAAACACCGAAGAAAAATAATGTTATGATAAAATATTAAATCTCTTGAGCAGTCAGAAAATTGCCTACAATACAGACACAGTTTTGAAACAGGAAATGTAAAAAGGCATAGCAATCTCCAAGAATAGCACCAACAATTCCAGCAATTTCTAGACAAGTAAGTTGAATAAAAAAGACTTTTGAAAATTATTTAGGTAAAATCCAGACCCCATTTTGTAGCTCCTAGCTTCTTGATTAAAGTAACTTTCCATAGCGTCAGACCAACAACATATGAGAATGCATTTTTCTACCAGTAGATGCCCTTTCCAGTGCTTGTTTTGGAGGTTGAATGGTGGCAAGAAGGTGGTCCCCGCAGCAAAAAAACACACACTTAGCAGACTCTGCTTTCATTTACTAGGAAATTCTTTCCGCCTTGTGTAACAAACAGTACATGTTATGTTCAATACCGGCTGCTTACCCTACCCAGTATCTATTCTTGATCCACCACTTGCTGAACTAAATGCCTCACGAGGATCAATTGGGTTTCTTCCCAAACTCATTTCAGCTAATTTTACTAGGATGAACCATGAAGACAATAAAAGAAGAATTTCCAAGAAATTGTCATTTCTCTGAAAACTAAATTGAACTCTTAGTTAAAAATTCACTAAAAAGTAGTTACTAAAAACATGCTGTAATAATATTGTGAGGAAAATTGCAGTGTCCTGTTTTAAATCATTCTGCAAGTAATTTTAAATTCTCATTCATTTTGAAATCAATCAAATCTGGATATGTAGGGAATAGACTGTGGGCATATAGTATTTTGACTCTTTTCAAAATTATGATAGAAAAGTAGGCTTCTCTTTCAGGTTATTAATTTGAAAGACAGAGATACAGAGAGAGGTTTTTCATCTACTGGTTCACTCCCCAAATGGTTGCAACAGCCCAGGCTGGCCCAGGAAAATCCTGGAGCCAGGAACTTCTTCCAGGTCTCCTACATGGATGCAGGGACTCAAATACTTGGACCATCTTCCACTGCTTTCCAAGACACACTAGCAGGAAGCTGTATCAAAAACAGAGCAGCCAGGTCTTGAACTGGCACCCAAATGGATTGCCTCATTGCAGTCAGAGGCTGTATCCATCATGCCAAAACGCCAGCACCAATGATGATAAGTTTTAATCATTACAATAAAAGAAACTTGATTGATTGAATTAAGAACACAAAGTGTGCTGATTGACTGCTGAAGACTCCGTGTACATATTTCACACTAAAAAATGTAAAATAAATATGCACATTATATACTAAGATATATGTGTGCATACACATGTGGAATAATGTGTGAATCATATTGCATGATTCCAGCCTTAACTGAAATTCTACTTGATTGGCCAAATACTTAGGGTAATCATTTCCAGTAAGACTTCTATTGAATAATCATGCAACATCTTAAACTAGCAGCCTAAAATTGACATAAATTTAAGAAACCCTTTAGACAAGACAAGTGGTGTCACTCAGGTGATTTTTTTCCACTTAAAAAAAAAAAACTAGATGTTGTACAACAAAACACAGCCACATACACATACCATCTTGTTTAAGCACATTACAGAGTGGGATTTTGTACAAATGTATAAAACAAGTAAAATTCGGAGATGTTCCAAGATCAAAAAGAAAATGTGAAAAGACTGAAGCACAGTATAATTGAGTAGGCAGGAGTGAGTTGAGAATCAAAGATAAAAGGCTGAGTCTGAAATTCTCTGGCTGTGTGATTTTAGAGACATATTTTATTGTCTCTGTTTTAATTTCTTCTCTACTAAATAGTGAAAAGATTACCTAATCCAAAGGCATGCTTGAATTACTGAATTAGATAATACAGGCAATTTGCAAAGCAAGCTAGACGGCACATACTAAGTATTAAATAAGCAATATTAGTCACTGTAAGCCACACATTACATAATACCAGTAGTGACTGGTAAATCCTCATTTATGTAAACTTTTGACCTGAAAGATTGTTATTGCTATGTCTTAAAAGTATCACACACACACACACATACACACACATTATAATGTACTTTTTAATGTATATGTCTTCACATAGTATAAGTTTATTATATGTACACAAATATAATGAGGTCAAATTTCATATATTTACAAAAGTATATGAGATTATTTCATATGTGAGAGTGCAGCTACTTCCTTCAAAAAGCTCTTGTAGGGGCAAGTGTTCGGCTCAGTGGTTAAGATTCCTCTTGAGGTACCTGCATCCCGTATCAGAGTGCCTGAATTCAAGTCCCAAATCTACTTCTGGACAATTCCAGCTTCCTGGAACACAACAGGCAACAGATGATAGCTTAAGCGCTTGGGTCCATGCCACCCATATGAAAGAACTGAATGGAATTCTTGAATCCTGGCTTCAGCCTCAGTTGCAGTTGGTATTTGGGTATTTGAGGAATGAACCAGCAGATGAAAGATTTCTCTATCTATTTATCTATCTATCTGCCTTTCAAATAAAATGAAAAAATTAATTAGTTTTAAGTTCATGAGGAAATGGAATGATAAATTTATCAGAGTTGACATATGGACATATGACACAATGATTAAGGCAACACTTGAGAAGGTTGCATCCCAGACCAAGGTAGCTGGTTTGACTAGCAGATCCTCTGCTTCCATTCAGCAATTTTTTAATGCACACTCTTATAGGTAGCAGATTCGAGTACTTGGGTCCCTGCCAACCATGTTGGAGACCAAGATTGAGTCCAGGCCCCTAATTTTGATGTAGCCCAGCCTTGGGTATTGTAGGCATCTGGGGAGTTAACCAGTGGATGGACGATCTCTATGTCTGTCTCTGCCTTTCAAATGAAATGAATATAAATACAAACAATTTTTTTCAATGTGAATTTTACTCTGGTGCAAAAGTATTTTGAAATCCATATATAGTCTGTCCATAATATGTATTTTCCATGAACTTCTTGAAGTATACCTGAAAGGATTTGTGTGTGTGTGTTTGTGTGTGAGAGAGAGAAAGAGCGAGAAAGAGAAAGAAAATATAGAAACAAAAAATATAAGCCATATACAAGGGGAAAATTTGAATCGGTAGAGACTATCCTGAGGAAGAACAGATGTTAGACTTACAAGGCAAAGATTCTAATTTGATAACTTTAATTATGTTCAAAGAATTAAAGGAAGCCATTTTATTAACTAAAGAAAAGTATGAAATATTTTTCACCAAAGAGAATATTAATAGATATGGAGAAATTATAAAAATAGAACCAAAAAGAAATTGTGGAGTTGAGAAGTATAACAACTAAAATGAAAAATTTACTACAGAGGATTGATAGCAGATTTTAGCTGGCAGAGGGAAAAAAAATCAGTAGCCATGAAGATAAGACCAATGGAAAGTATCCAGCCGTAGAAGCAGGGATTTAAAAAGAAAGAAGAAAAATGAAGCATCAGTGACCTGTGCACACCGTTAAGCAACCAACATAAACAAAATAGGAGTCCTAGTAGGAAGGAAAGAGAAAAGGGTTCTGTGGAATGATTAAAGAAATAATTGCCAAGCACTTCTCAGATGTGTTCTAAGTCATGATTTTCACTTCCAAGAAATTTAATAAGTTTCAAATACGACACACTCCAAACATCTGCACGTGATCACTTCACTCACACTGTGGAAAGACAAAGACACATGAAAAATCTTGAGCAGCGAGAGAAAAGTGACATTTTATATGTAAAGGAAACCTCATAAAGAGATGCAGCTGACTTCTCATCAGTAACTATGGAAGCCAGCAAGCAAGAGGATGACTGAAGTAGGGGCCAGCACTGGAACGTAGCAGGTTAAGGCACCGCCTGCAACACCAGCGTCTCATATGGACACAGGTTGGAGTTCCAGCTGTTCCACGTTTGACCCACTTCCCTGCCAATGGCCTGGGAAAGCAGCAAAAGACGGCCTCAGTACTTGGGCCCCTGCATTCAACTGGGAGACCAGGAAGAAGCTCTGGCTCCTGACCTCAATCTGGCCCAGCCCTGGCTGCTGTGGCAGTCTAGGGAGTGAACCAGCAAAAGGAAGATCTCACTCTCTCTGTCTCTCCCTCTTCTCTGTAATTCTGCTTTTCAAATAAATAAAATAAATCTTAAAAAACTATAAATTCTACATCTGGTAAAATTGTGCTTTGAAAATGGAGGACACATGACAGTTGCAGGAGAACAAAAGCTGAGGAAATATATCACTTGGAGACACACTATATAAAAAAAATTCTAAAGAGATACTTCAATGTTGAAATGAAAAAGAACACTGGAGAACAATTTGAATCTTCATGAAGAACTAAGAGCACCAATAAATGTAATTGTATAGATAAATATAAAGATAGCAGGGATGTATTTTTAATCTTTAACTCTATTTTCTTCTCTATGATAGAAAAATGCAATTGCATTAAGGAAAATCATATAATCCGTGATGTGTCTACAAAAAACTTCAGTTTGTATAACAGTAATAGCACATATATGAGGAGAAGGAAGGTAGCTACCTGAATAAGAGCAGAAATAATTTGATAATTAAATTGTTATCATTCCACACTGTATTTTAATAAGTTGTTCATTGGAAACTATGATGTGACCACTAAAAATATATCTGAAAAAATACAGTAAAAGAAACAAGGAAATCAGAATTATAAAGTATACAAAAAATAGCATACTAGCAGAGGTAAATTCAAATGATCAAAAATGACATTAAATATAACTGGATTAAGTGCATAAATACATAGGGAGAGGTTAGAGGATAAAAAATGACATGATACCACTGTATCCTGTCTAAGAACACTCATTTTAAGTTCCAAAACATGAAGTCTTTGCAACTAAAAAAATAGAAAGGCATACCATACAAATAGTAACTAAAATTAAACTTAAGGAGTTACACTAATATCAAACAAAATAGACTTACAAAAAATGATGCTGCTATGTAAAGATTAAGGGATCAATTCAACAGGAAGATGTGAGTATAGTAAATGTACATGCACCCAATACCAGGGTACCTGGCTATTTAAAATAAATATTAATGAATCTAAAGAGAGACATAAGCTCCAATACAATAATAATGAGGCACTTTAACATCCCACTTTCAGAAATGGACAGATCAACTAGAAAAAAAATCCACATTGAAACAAGAGCTAATCTACGCAATGGATCAAATGATCTAATTGATATCTACAAAACATTTCTTCACACAGTTACAGAATACACATTTTTTCATTCAGTGCATGGAAATTTATTGCAGATAGATGATGTGCGAGGTCATAAAGTAAGTCTCAGCAAATTCAAAAAATTTGATGTCATATCATGTAGGCCTTTGGACCACAGTGGAATGAAGCTGGAACTTAAGGAACTCTAGAAAATAAGAAACTCCAGAATGAACAGTGGATCACAGAAGAAATCAAGAGGGAAATTTAAAAAATTCCTAAAAACAGGGTCCAGTGCTGTGGTGCAGCAGGTTAAAACCCTGGCCTGTAGTGCCAGCATCCCATATGGGCACCAGTTCTAGACCCGGCTGCTCCTCTTCCGATCCAGCTCTCTACTATGGCATGGGATAGTAGTAGAAGATGGCCCAAGTTCTTGGGCCCCGGTACCCATGTGAGAGACCCAGAAAAAGCTCCTGGCTCCTGGCTCTTGACTCCTGGCTCTGGATCAGGGCAGCTCTGGCCGTGGTGGCCATCTGGGAGTGAACCAGCGGATGGAAAACCTCTCTCTCTCTCTGTCTCTACTTCTTTCTGTAACTCTAAATTTCAAATAAATAAAAATAAATCTTTTAAAAAAAAATTCCTGGAAAAGAATGAAGATGACAACACAACCTATCAAAACTTATAGGATACAGGCACACTCAGTTCTCTGCCTCTCTGCTGAGCCGCCCACCTGGTCTGGCCAAGTGTAATCTCTCCACTCAACCACATAACCTCACTCCCCCCCACCCCCACCCCAGTCTCTCAGGCTCTGTCTGGAGAGGTGCCCATCCATCCTTACGGATGTCCCTTCCCTAATAAACCTTGCTATTTTACCTTCCACTAAAAAAAAAAATAAAAAAAAAATAAAAAACCTTATAGGACACAGCAAAAGTAGTGTTAAGAGGAACATTTGGCATCCTATAAATGACCTCTCAACGCATCTCAAGGTCCTCGAAAAACAACAAATGAAACCCAAAATTAGTTGGAGGAAAAAAATGATCAAAATTAGAGAATAAACAAATATAAAGCAAAAAATGACACAAAAGATCATGAAATGAAGGGCTGAATTTTTTAAAAATTAACAAAATTGATACACCATTGGCCCAACTAATAAAAAAAATGGGGCATGGGAAGGAGAAGACCCAAATTAATAAAATCAGAGGGGCCAGTGCTGTGATGTAGAAGGTAAAGACATCGCCTTCAGTGCTGTCATCCCATATGGGCACAGGTTCTAGTCCTGGCTGTTCCACTTATGATCCAGCTCTCTGTCATGGCCGGGGAAAGCAGTAGAAAATGGCCCAAGTCCTTGAGCCCCTACACCCACATGGGAGGCCTGGAAGAAGCTCCTGGCTCCTGGCTTCGATTGGTGAAGCTCTGGCCTTTGCAGCCATCTGGGGAGTGACCAGGGGATGAAAGACTTGTTTCTCTCTCCTTTTGCCTCTCCTTGTCTCTCTGTGTAACTCTGACTTTCAAGTAAATAAATAAATCTTAAAAAAATAAATAAAAGAAAATCAGAAATTTTTGAAAAAGGAGATGTTACAACAAATACCACAGAAATGAAAAGAATCATCTCAAATTACTATAAACAGACATATGCCAACAAGTTGGAAAATGTAGAAAAAAATGATAGATTTCTGGACACATACAATCTACCAAAATTGAGTCATGAAGACACAGAAAACCTAAAGAGACCAATAACCAAGACAGAGATTGAATCAGTAATAAAGACCGCCCCCCAACCCCCCCCCCACACACACACACAAAGAAAAACCCAGGACCAGATCAGTCTTTACTGCTAATTTCTACCAGACTTGTAAAGAAGATCTAGTTCCAATTATTCTCAAACTATTCAAAGCAATTGAAAGAGAGGGGTCCTCTCAAATTAAACACTGGTGGGGGGATGAAAAAATGCCATTTGGTTATACAAAAATATATATGCACAATATTTATACTTGTAACATTTTAGTAATCAAGAACTTTGAACTTCCCAAAAGTTCATCAACAATAGAATGGATGGATTTTTTATAATAAAACACTTTACATCAGTGGTAATGAATAAATTATTTGTAGGCAAAATAACATGAATATTCTATAATAAAGAAACAAGCCATAAAAATGAAATACAGTATTTGATCACACAGGATTCATGAAAAAGTATTATTCCAGTTCACCTTAGGACTGTGTCTGCAAGTGCAGTGACAGCGATGTGAGAAGAGGAGCCTTCTGGGGTGCTGATAGTGTTTTTTTTTTTTAAAAAAAAAAAAACCTTTTATTTAATAAATATAAATTTCAAAAGTACAACTTTTAGAATATAATGTTTTTTTGTTTTTTGACAGGCAGAGTGGACAGTGAGAGAAAGAGAGACAGAGAGAAAGGTCTTCCTTTTTGCCGTTGGTTCACCCTCCAATGGCCGCCGAGGCCAGTGCACTGAGGCCAGCGCACCGTGCCGATCTGAAGGCAGGAGCCAGGTGCTTCTCCTGGTCTCCCATGGGGTGCAGGGCCCAAGCACTTGGGCCATCCTCCACTGCACTCCCGGGCCACAGCAGAGAGCTGGACTGGAAGAGGGGCAACCGGGACAGAATCCGGCGCTCCGACCAGGACTAGAACCCGGTGTGCGGCGCCTCAAGGCGGAGGATTAGCCTAGTGAGCCAAGGTGCTGGCCGGATTATAATGGTTTTCCCCCCATAACCACCCTCCCACCCGCAAACCATCCCATCTCCTACTCCCTCTCCCATCCGATTCTTCATTAAGATTCATTTTTAATTATCTTTATACGCAGAAGATCAACCTAGCATATACTAAGTTAAGATTTCAACAGTTTGCACCCACACAGACATACAAAGTATATAAAGTGCTGTTTGAATACTAGTTTTACTGTTAATTCGCATAGTAAATGTTTACAAAGTTATGTTCACTTTGTAAAAATTCATCAAACTATAAACCTGATATTTATGTACCTTTTACATAAATATTTATTCTTCAATAGAAATGCTTTTAAAGGTTTAGTGGTTAAAAAAATAAAGTATGATTAAGAGCCATCATAAAGTTGTTTCTTTCCCCTAAAATACCCTCAAATATCAATTGAAAAATACTGTAATTTTTGTTTCTTCCCAAGATGTAAAATGTGAACCATTCTTCCAACCTGCCCATTTATCACTAAATATAAAATTAAGCCTTCAATAATGTAGTCACAGAACTAGACATACAGAATTGTTGTATAATCAAAAAATAAAAATCTTTCATAACGTGGATCCTGATTTATGTTCGATTGCCATTATCTGCCAGTCACTATATTTGTTACATTCACATATCCTCATGTGCATCTGCATCTGAGCTCTGTAAAGTGATTAGCATCAGCCTAGACATTTTTGCTAATGAACAAATGAAAACTCAGAAGGTATAGGGTTGAGATTCATCCCCAGGTCTTAGACCCTTGATTACAGTGATTATTTTACTTCCCAGTGACTTCTGTATTGTTAGTTACAATTAACTGAAAAGTACTAATAATGTAACAGAACAAAATTCTCCTCACTGTTCATCTTAAGTCATTTTGCTAACAGCTCTCTGCCAACTATGTCGCTGACCACAGTGCCAAAGCCAAGAAGACATCACCTAAGTCAAGTGCTTATTTGCATCATTATTCAGAACAGCCTTGTCGATACAGTAACTAAATACATCACCAGCTCGGAAGAGCAAAGTAAAAGGAATTATAGAGGTTATTGACTAGCCAGGGACAAAAATGAAAATTGGTAGGTGCAGATGGAGACTTAAACTAGGGGTTCCTAAGGTTAAATATTTCCTAAATAAGCCTTGGCCACAGCACTGCAAAGTTAATCAGAATCAATTTATGCTTTGCAATCAGTAGCTCTTCCCTGTTAGACTGAGCATTAGAAACAGATGAAGAAAGCCTCTGAAATTTGTTCAGGTAAAATAAAACAAGCTTCCAAATGCTGAGTGGAATCTTTTCTATTAAAATGGAACATCATTATATGATAGAAAGCTTCAGCGTCTAACCCGGCATTCTGCTTGCTGACATTAAAAATGAGTATTAAAGTTTATTGAATGAATAGGGCAGACTTCTTCCTCAGACTGTCCCTTTCATAGCATCAGCTTTCATACCAAATAGACAGTCTTTGTTCCTCTTCTGTTTCTCCATTTCCTCTTGAAATGATCTGATGTCAGACTTGTGCACCTCAGAAAGAGCACAATTATGCAATTGGAGTAAGATGCCCCATCATAGACCTTATATTTTCCTGTAGTTAAAATATCTGCTAGCCACTCCTTGTGTCAACAGAAATTTAAAAAAGCTTCCTTGGGGTATATTAAGTAGTACCATTTGACCCAGCGATGTATGCAGAACAAGCCCTGGCCAGGGGATTAATAGCATCACTTTGAATTAGTAAACAAAAGCACCCATGGTGGGTGAAATGCCTCTGGTGTTGCCTGCTGGTGTTGCCTCTGGGGAAGGGAAGAAAAAATTTTGTTAAAGAAAATCAAGAAAGTGTTTAGGAGGTAAGAGTTATATGCTCAAATCTCTTATAAGATGTACAGCCAAGGAGATAGAATAGGACTGGCAAAGGTGATCAAATGCCTTATGGAAAAACTGTGAGACACTCAAGGTAAAGTCGCTATGTAAGTTTATTGAGTTGAGAGACATGGTACAAGTGCCTTCTCTCTTTTTCACTGCTGTAGCCAGAACATTCTGCATTTCCTAGAAGAAACGATACACAATCGTGATTAGAACAGAAACATCAACCCCAGATTTGGTTGTGGACACGTCCTTCAGAGTCAAGCTCCATCATTGTAAACAGGGCGGATTCACAGAGTCCTTGGACTCAGGATCCAGAAAGCCCAACTGCCCTTCTACTTGTTGCATGGTTTTCACTGTCCAGGGCCTATTGCCTATTAGAGATAACTCAGGCTCCTCTGCATCCTAGCCAGCTGCTTCTCCCCAAGGGAGGGGCATGCCCAGTGAGTTTGGTGAATATCAAAGATAATTAATGAGGAGAAACAACAGGAGATAAAAAGAGAAACAAATTAGATCCACATTTCATGCACCCTTGTGTTTATTGTATTCAGTTTAGCTTTTATTTTGAGTGCTGGGAAGTCACTGTTAGTTAATACATAGAACTGATGCCATCTGATTTATCTTTCAACAGGATTGTCCTAGTTAGGTAGAGAATAAATGAAAGGAGGGGATACTGGGATATCACTTTAGAAGGTAACACAATACTAGAGGAAAAATATGATGATAGTTTGGAATAAGAGACCAGTGGTGAAGGTACCAAGTCAATATTCATATGGTTTAATTACCATAGCTTTTTAAGTTTATTTCTGCTCTCTATTCTTACTCTCAATTATTTCTAGATTTTTGTTACTGTATTTTTTTCAGATGAACTTAGTCAGCAAGTCAGTTTCTAACACAAAAATCACATTTAGACTTTGAGTTAAAATTACCATGAATTTGATTAATTTGGGAAGAACATATATCTCTATACTAATGAAGCATCTCATTCAATAAAACTAATATATCTTAATTTTTCTCAATTAAGGTTTTTAATTTTTACAAGTCTTAAACATTTGCCTTGATTTTATTTGCACACAGAAAGTATTAATTATTGTATATTAATTGTGCATCCAATCTACTAAGTTTTTCTTATTAGTTTTAAGGTTGATTCTTTAGGCAATTAGAGATTATCTGAAACTATTAATGGTTTTCACTATTTTTACAAACATCAAGATAATCCCCTATATTCAATAACATATAAAAAATTTAAAGGCATTATGATGACTATTTTAAGGACTTAAACAGTGACCTTGAATGAACAGATAGAAGATATCATAAGAGAATTAGATACTGTTAAAAACAACCAAATTATATATAGAATTAACAAGCATTATGATAAGTAAAAACTTACTGGATAAGTGTAGCACATTGGAAATAGTGAAACAATAAATCAAAACAATAAACATCATCCAATCTTAAAAAAAAGAGAAAAAAATCAAACAAAAAGAACTGAGTTTTAATGACTAATGCACTAGTATTAAGCAGTATGACTTATGTGAGATTTAGTTGCCAGAAGAACAGAAGAAAGAAAATGTGGGAAAAAATTAGTGGAAGAAATAATTGCCAAAAGTATAAAATTTTTTTAAAATATGGACAATAGATCACAGAATCCCATACATAGTGAAATAGGATAAACAATAAGAAAATCACAACCAGACATACAAAAAAGTCAAATGGATTGAAGTCAATAAAAAAATATTGAAAGTAACTGCAGGTAAAAAGACATTTCTAACAAAAAATAATACCAAAGTCAGCTGATTACATATCAGAAACAACAGAATACAGTAAAATAGCTCCTCTAAAATACTGGCATTAAAAAAAATATTTCAAGAGAGTAAGAAGACGAGCCAAAGACTCCTACATTAGTATATAATATCAAATTATGCTCAATATGTTTCTTTGATTGTAGTTTTTTCTCATACTAGAAATATTCCTCTTGAATTCACTTTTTGATGTTTTTTGGCTACATTATGTTCTCTAGTGAGCATTTTAAATTATCTGTGAATTGTAAACAATTGTGAAAATGCAAATTGTCCTCACTCACAAAGCATAATTTTGAGCAAATAATCCTGTTAGTTTTCTTAGAATTCTGAGCATATTGTCCTATAGCAGTACTCATTCAATAACACTTTTTATGATTACAGAACATTTTATATTGTCAAAACCCAACACAGCAAACAATAACCATATGTTCTACTGAGCAGTTGAAATAAGGCAAAGAACTGAATTTTTCATTTTCTTTAATTTTAATTATTTTAAAATTAAAAGCAATGTATAACTAATGTTTCACACATCACGGTTCTACAGTATTCTATAATCTAGACTGATCTTAATATGCAAAATATATGTGTACATATGAATGAGCCTTTTTAAAATTTTTTAAAATGTATTTCTTTGAGATATGACTCATTTTTTCCTATAAGCACACTGTTTTGTGATCATTTGTCTCTAGAAACATTTAGCATATTCTCTTTATCTTTGGAAGCCTGAACTTTTACCAAATGATATCGACATGGGTATTTTTTCATTTGTTTGCATTTATCTCACTGGTATACACCCCAAATGGCTGCAACAGCCAGGGCTAGGCCAGACTGAAGCCAGGACTGAGGAGCCACCTCAGGGTCTCCCTCATGGGTGCAAGGATCCAAGGATTTGGGTCATCTTCTGCTGCCCTCCCAGGTGCACAGCAGGAAGCTGGATTGGAAGTGGACATGCACCCATATGGAATGCCAACATTGCAGACAACGGCTTAACCCTCTGTGTCATAGCCCCAGCCTCATATTATTATATTTATAAAATATGTTTTTCACAATTTTCAGAGATTTCTATGGGAATGAGTATGCAGATATGTATAGCTAGAAGTATGCTTTGACCCATTCCTTGTGTATAAGCAGTTTATTCTAATGTGCAAAGCTCATTTCTTAAGCTTCTATAATACATAGGAAGCTTTTTTCTGGTGAATATATATATATATATATATATATATACACACACACACACACACACACACGTATATATATATATATATATATACACACACATTTATAAATATATAAAAGCTCAGAGTTCAGGAAGATGCTCAAATGTGTAAACAGGCCTTTATAATATAAAGTGACATGTATGAATATAATAGAAATGTATGCAGGTGTAGTATGGGCCAATAGTGTACCAAGGGGAGTAGTGAAAACAGTTGAGTGGCAAGGAGTATTTTGCTACTAACATTATTTATTTAATGGTGATAATTAAAGCAGAGCCAGTTTTATGGTTGCTTTTCAATTCTCTACAAATAATCACAAAATGAAGAGTTCTTGCATGCACGTGTAGTAGTCCACTCCCACTGTTTACCCTCCACTGTGCTGCCTGATGGTGGTGGGGGTCACAAAAGGGAGGGACACACTCTGCAGGGTCTCATCACTTAATAGATGAAGTCATTATAATTTGGCATGTTAGGAAATGCAGGTATGGGGGCCAGCGCCATGTCTCACTTGATTAATCCTCTGCCTGCCGCGCCGACATCCCATATGGGCACCAGGTTCTAGTCCCAATTGCTCTTCTTCCAGTCCAGCTCTCTGCTGTGGCCCGGGAGGGCAGTGGAGGATGGCCCAAGTGCTTGGGCCCTGCACCCGCATGGGAGACCAGAAGGAAGCACCTGGCTCCTGGCTTCAGATTGGTGCAGCGCCGGCCGTGGTGGCCATTTGGGGAGTAAACCAACAGAAGGAAGAACTTTCTGTCTGTCTCTCTCTCTGAGTCTATAATTCTACCTGTCAAATTAAAAAAAAAAAAAGAAAAGAAAATACAGGTATGGACAGCAGGTGACAGAATCAAAAATCACGTAAGCTAGACACAAGAGCTTTAGTGATGAGCCCTGATGAGGAGGAAGATGGACTCCTAGGCATTTGATTGACAAGACAAGCACAGAGAGATGCGGGTTTCGAGGATGGAGGGCAGAATGAGCATGAGATGCCTACAAAGCAATGAACTAACAGCTCCTTCTATAAGCACATTCCGAATTTCAAGAAAGAGATCCAGAATACAAATTTTGTTTATTAATGTATCATAAGCCAATTATTCTCAGCTTTCTCCAGGTAAGAAAAATAACATAAACTCTCTGCTTATATGTAGATTGCAAGGCCCTCCTCATTCAGAAATGGATGCAATCAGACTCAAATGGGCTACAGGAATCGGCTGTCTACAAAAGGAAAAGTGATTCTGCTGCGGGTAGTTCTCTCCCAAAGCACACTTTGGAAAATACCACTATAAATACATCAAATTAACAGCCTCAACTGAAAGGACGCTCTCCTACATGACACCAGCAAGGCAATAAATTTTGTCAACTCCACAAATAGTTGTCGATTTAATCTAGCTCCCTCAAATCTTCAGTCCATTAACTGTCCCTCCACACCCCAACCTTACACTAAAATTTATAGCATTTTCACTACTGTTTTAGAAATAAGCAACAGTAAGTAGGCATATCACATCATCCTTTTTCATTGAATAGAACCAGCAAATAAATATTTACATTATTGACATTATGCATAAGCTAAAGATTTGCATATTTTAAATCAAGTCTAAGGACAAGTCATCGAGAGGTCAGGAGACTAGTAACACAGATACCTTTCTCTTATGCAAACAGAAATTAGTAGAGCCTACAAGATTATTTTTGCAGGAACGAAGGAAGCACTTTGGGGAACTTGGGAAGAAATGTAGGTGTTAGGGACAGTGTCTTGAAAGGATGTGCAGGATGGGAAGGGAGAATGGCAGTATTTTAGCTTTTTTATGTGAAGCTATAAATTCTTTGCAGGAAGAATTTGAATTGCCTATAAATAAAGTAACTTACGCCCTCTCATTTTCTCTGCAAATATCTGTAATATCTCCATGATGAGCGATTCTAAAGAATTGTTGCTACACA
The DNA here is from genome assembly GCA_949820135.1 of Sylvilagus floridanus. Classification (NCBI taxonomy): domain Eukaryota; kingdom Metazoa; phylum Chordata; class Mammalia; order Lagomorpha; family Leporidae; genus Sylvilagus; species Sylvilagus floridanus. The sequence goes on from OX463243.1 coordinate 16,173,663, forward strand.
GAAAGGAAGAGATGAATATTGCCACTGACAGGAATTTGATACACTGTTTTTATTTTCTCAGGCATCTATTAAAATTATCAATGGATCAATTTCTTCACTGTTGATTCAGAAAGGTACCCTTAAGTGGAAGGCTTTGTATGCTGTGGGAATCATTTCCACTCATCATTTCTGTTCTGCCTGGAAAAATGTGCTCCTTTGTCCTATGAAATTGTGGTACTGGAGTTAGTCTTTAAATCAAAATGAAAACAACAGTTTTAGGGGAGGAGTTTGAGAATGTATTTCAAAAAGTTATTTGCATATTCTCCAAAGCAATTGCCAGTGTGGGCAAAGAAGATTTTTAAAAAAGCATTTTATTTATTCTGGAGTGATGATTGTAAAGCATGTGGGGTATCAAACTGACCTTAAACAAAATATATAATAGTCTTTTTTAATGATAGTCTCATTTTTTCTAAATATTTATTTATTTATTTGAAAGGCAGAGCAACAGAGAGAGGAAGACACACAAACACACACACACACACACACACACACACACACACACACAGAGACTCTCCTACTTGATTTGCTCCCCCAAATGGTTACAACCGCTGGGCAGCTTACCTACTGTGCCACAAGGCTGGCTCCTGTATAGTAACTATTTTTTTTTAAGATTTATTTATTTATTTGAAAAGCACAGTTACGGGGAGAGAGAGATCTCTGTGTGTTGGTTCACTCCCCCAAATGGCCACAATGGCCTGGGCAGGGCCAGGCTGAAACCAGAGATAGGAGCTTCTTCCAGGTCTCCCACATGGGTGCAGGGGTCCAAGCACTTGGACCACGTTCTGCTGCTTTCTCAGGCTCCTTAGCAGGGAGCTAGATCAGAAGTGGAGCTCCTGGAACTCAAACTGGTACTCATACGGGATGCTGGCGTTGCAGTCGGTGGCTTAACCTGCCACACCACAATGCTGGTTCCATATAGTGTCTTTTAAGATATTCTAAAGGATTCTTCTGGTTACATCAATAAATGTAGAATTTGTAGAAAATGCCATATGCTCATTCACTATCTGGATGCCACTTGTTTTTGTTCTTTGTTTCTGTTTTGTTTATAAGGGACTGTTTCTTATTTTTGCCTCTTCTATTAAAATATTATATAGAGAAAGCCGGGCCAACAAAATAACATCATTGAAGTTGGGATACAATGTCCTTAAGAAAAACTCCACAGAACCAGCAAATTTAGTTCTCAGAACAGGAAGGAATCCCTTATATTCCCTTAGGCAGAGGAGTGGGGGCAATGGCTCAGGGATTATTTATTCTCAATTTATATTCCAGGAAATGGAAGGATTTGTTAAGAAACTCATCATTAGTTATTCAAATACCTTGTAGAGGGAAGTTATTAAAAATAAGATAAACTGCATTGCCCATTGTTGAAGCCTAAGAGGTGTTATTTTAGAGGCAAAAAAAAATTGAATTACTTGCCATATTCCTTTTGGATCTGAACTTCTCTGGTTATTGGTAGCACTTTGCTATGTTAATGTTTGTCCCTGTGATAGCCAATATGTCCTTTGGTCACCCTCATTGTGGGTTTTAAATTCCTTTGGCCTCATTCAGCAGGGAGTCTATAGTCAGGTATTGCTGATGCTCCTCTCAGAGATTCTGCTGTCCCCCATACCTACCCAGAATCCCAGTGCGGGCCTCTGTGTTCTCCCCTCACCACCTTCTCCACCGCTTCTCCACCACACAGACTACCTGCACTGGCATTGCCATCGGCATTCTTCAAACACTTGAAAATAAAACATTGAATGAGTTCTGATGTCTTCCTTCCTTTCCAGTAACTACCTCCATATATCATCAGAGACCAGGTCAATTCCCCTTCCTCACCTGAACTCTACCTGCCTTTTACCTTGTGCACAATTGAAGCCCTCCCCTAATATGGACTGTCTTAAAACTGTTGCTTAGGCCGGCGCTTAGGCACTGTGCCGATCCGAAGCCAGGAGCCAGGTGCTTCCTCCTGGTCTCCCATGGAGTGCAGGGCCCAAGCACTTGGGCATCCTCCACTGCACTCCCGGGCCACAGCAGAGAGCTGGACTGAAAGAGGAGCAGCCGGGACTAGAACCCCGCATCAGTATGGGATGCCGGCACCACAGGCAGAGGATTAACCAAGTGAGCCACGGCAAAGGCCCGTACTTATTTATTTGAAAGAGTTACACAGAGAGAGAAGGAGAGGCAGAAGCAGAGGGAGGGAGGTGGGGGGCAGGGAGAGAGAGAGAGAGAGAAAGAAAGGTCTTCCATTTGCTTGTTCACTTCCCAATTTGCCGCAATGGCTGGAGCTGTGCTGATCTGAAGCCAGGAGCCAGGAGCTTCTTCGGGTCTCCCACACAGGTGCAGGGGCCCAAGGACTTGGGCCATCTTCTACTGCTTTCCCAGCCCTTAGCAGAGAGCTAGATCAGAAGTGGAGCATCCAGGACTCAACCTGGTGCCCATATGGGATGCCGGCACTGCAGGTGGCGGCTTTACCCACTTACGCCACAGTGCTGGCCCTGAGAAGCTTTTCTTATCACTCATCTCAATAAAAAAGCTGGGTGAGGAATTTGGCTTAATGGTTAAGATGATGGTTAAGAACCCCTTGTCTTACATGGGTTTGATTTCTGTTTCCAGCTCCTGACTCCAGTTTCCTGATTATGCAGACCCTGGGAGGCAGCTGTAATAGCTTGGTCCCTGTCCCCTGCATGGAAGACCTTGACTGAATTCCAGGCTCCTTGCTTTGGACCTGGCAGATTACATGCTGTTGAAGCCTTCTGAGGAGTGAACCAGCAGACAGGTTTTTGTTTGTTTGTTTGTTTTTTGTCTCTATGCCTATCAAATAAATAAATGCAAATTTAATCCCCAAATCTAGGGGCACAATTCATTTCTACATAAGGTTCATTTAAAAATCTGATTCCATAAGACATGCAGAAAGATAGGAGCAAGTGATAATCTTGGGATAATGTGAATATTTTTCCTGGTTGTGGGGTTGAATTCCCTCATTTGATGCCCCAAATGATGTGCTTGTTATTGTATTGCTTGAAGAGAAGAGCATCCACTTAAAAACAGATGTCAGGAACAGTTCCATCAGACAAAAAGCACCCATGCTTTGCTCATGGTAAGGTAGAATTACTGTGGACCCATTCAAACCGACAAGGCCTATCATTTCTGCTCATTTGTGGTGCCCTGTTATTGGCTTCTCACCTTAGTTAACTTCAGTAAGAAATTAGTGAGCCATCTCTATGTTTTAGGCTCAAGGTAGGCACCTGGAACATAAATATGAGTATGGCATAGTTCTAACACCCTGTGATAAATATTATGATAGGTAAAATAAAGGCACAGGCTTTAATAAGAATCTCAAACTTAGGGTGAGTATGTAAAGGTCAGGAAGAAAAAAGAGAAGAGAAAGAAACCAAAATAAGCCAAGGAAGAACCCTACAGTAAAAGCAGAGAGCTGTTGACACAGGAAGGCAAAGGGACGGGAATGTATAGGGTGTGATTTGCTATAGAAAGAAGAGCCTAGTGGGTACAATTCCAAAAATTGTATCTAAGGATCCTAGACTCTAAGAGATAAAAGGTGCTCGAAGCTTATTAACCTACTCATTGTTCAGGTAGGTAAACTGAGGTCCAAGGCCACAAAGCTTTGTGGCTGTAGCATCGAAGACTTCAGAGTCTGAGCTCATTTTTGCTCTGAAATATTTGGGTATCCTTTGACTTATTTACCATCATACATATTTGGAAGTAAGTAGACCATTGCTTGTGGCTCTAAGATGGCTTTCAGTGACATTTATTTTAATGAGATTTGAGCTACAATCTAATAAGCAACAGTTTTTTTTTGTTTGTTTGTTTGTTTACAGGCAGAGTGGACAGTGAGAGAGAGAGACAGAGAGAAAGGTCTTCCTTTGCTGTTGGCTCACCCCCCAATGGCTGCGGTGGCCGGCGTGCTGCAGCTGGCGCACCGCACTAATCCAAAGCCGGGAGCCAGTGCTTCTCCTGGTCTCCCATGGGGTGCAGGGCCCAAGAACTTGGGCCATCCTCCACTGCACTCCTGGGACACAGCAGAGAGCTGGCCTGGAAAAGGGGCAACTGGGACAGAAGCCTGCGCCCCAAAGGGGACTAGAACCCCAGGGTGCTGGCGCTGGAGGCAGAGGATTAGCCTAGTGAGCCAAGGCGCAGGCCCTCTCCAATATTTTTTTGTTACTTTGGTGAAGAAGGCTACACTCAAGAACAAAAATGCTCTATGAACAATAATGCTATTACATAGCATTACTTTTTAAAAAAATGTTGACAAGTTTTTCATGTCAATACTCTTACTTGAAGATGTAAAAAGTTGCTCAATTAGAAAGTCCTGAATTTTTCTGGAAAATCACTTATAAAAGTGGAAAAATGCAAAAGTTTTTCTAACTTTGTGTGTATGATGTTTGAGAACCTTCTCCATTCCTATTTTTTAAAATATACATGATTTCCTGATTTTAAACCGAAAGCCAATTAAAATTATTTCAATTATGGAAGCAAAACAAAACGGGTGGTATTTTCTAATCTCACAGATTTATTATTTTTTTATTATTTTACCAGACGAATCAATTAATTTAGAGTTTCAAACTTTTTCTATGAAGAAAAACAAAATACTGGACTAGTTAATTTTCAAGTTCAACAAAGGCACACGGTTTGAGATAATTTACTAATGTAAATTTGAATTTACATCACATTTCACAAATGTGAGTATTTACAAATGGAATCATGACGACTTATTGTCATGAATTTTAAAAAATAATAAATAAAACTACACTTTATTTTTACAATGGCAGAATACTTACAGGCTATCATTAGAATGTAGGGTAAACATGTTGTACAGATCAATATAACCAGAAAAAAAATTATACATAAAAACAAATTCTGCTCCTGGATGGCTACAGAAATCTAGAAGACAAATCAAGTCAGATGTCTTCTTAGCCTTCGACTCCACTGGGTGTGGGAGACTTTTACATGCCACTATTGGTAATACCTTCACACATAAGTAAAGAACATATAAGGAGCAGAGACTTAAAGAATCCTATGCCTAGAAGAAAATACAAAAGAACATTTGCCTTCTTGGTAATAACACTCTTTGATAATGTAAAAGTGCCAAGATCACATAAAATATCATTGGGCAAATATTTGATTTAAAAAATGAATTTTAAAAAAACGCCTATCCTTTTTTCTGAAATCTGGCTAGACCATCCTACATATATTGAGCAAAACTCCAAGTCAGACAGATTTATCCAAATAGAGTGGGGTGGGCCTGGAAGTATGAGGAGTTGTTTCCAAGAATAACACCAACAAATGCCATACATCACTCACATACTCATTCGTTTAAGAAATACACATTGAACATCTTCTCAATGCTCAGTTTGAACACTTATATTCAACCAGTATTTATTGAGAAAGCTCTATGTGCCAGACAATATTCTAACTGTTTGAGATTCATTTGCAAAGTAAACAGACAAGGTCCCTGTTCTAAAAGAGCTTACCTTCTACCTGGAGAGCTATCCCATATGCAGTCTCAGAAACTAGGAAGTGCTAAAAGGACATAAAAGCAGAAACCGAAGCAATAGAAAACAATGAAGGGTGACGGCATCTGAAATGACAAGGAAATGCCAAGTCCTTCAACAAAGGATCTACAGGGGATACATTCCAAGCAAGAAGGCTGGCAGTTGCAGATGATCGAAGGCAAATATGAACTCCATATGTCTGAGAATAGGAGAAAGGCCATGAGGTGTAAGCATGGGGAGAAGGCAGGAGAAGTTGCCAGGTACGTGGGGCCAAATCATGGAGGAATTTGAGCAATGAGATGTCATGCTGTTTATAATGAGAAGACATTAGTTGATTTTATGCAGAGTGGCATGATCAGACTCCTTAAAGAGACCATTTGGGCTCATGTATGGGGACTTGACTGTAGCATCAAAAGAAACGAGGAAAGAGGTGAGGATGCTGGTGCATAATCCATTTGAAATGGTATCCTAGGGTCTTAGACTAAAGTATTAATAGTAAAAATGAGGAGAAGAAGATGGATTCCACATTTATTTCAGAGACTGAATTGCCTGGCCATGCTAATAGAATCAATTTGGAAGACAATAAAAGAGAAAAATAAGAAATATCTTCTAGATATTTGGCATGAACAATTGAATAGACGGAGGCGGGTGGGAGCCTCTACTGACCCAAGATGGCCTGTAAGAATAAATTGTGTGAGTGTGTGCATGTGTGTGTGTTGACAGGATGTTTATCAAGTGAGTTTTTTTTTTTTAATACAAGAGGTCTTTAAAATGTTCATAGAAAAATTCATTTTATAAAATAACCATGCATGGGTCTCAAAACTTTTTGTATAAAAATAAATTGATCATGTCCAGCATCCTCTTGGTCTGCATGGCCACCCACTCCTTGTCGAAGGTGTGCGGGATGGGGCCGTACACGTAGTGCTTCTCCCAGATCAGGATGAGGGCGGTGAAGCCGATGAAGAACAGGGCCGTGCCCACGACCGTCTTCCACTCATTCGTGCTCCGGTTCATCTCAGCGAAGCTCTCGTTGAACTGAATGCGATACAACTCGACCTTCTTGTCCCTGGTGAGGCTGCTCCATGCGGCCTTCTCCTTCTCCTTCAGGGCCTTCTGGCTGGCAGACAGCTGCTTCACGTGGGCCACGTCGGGCAGGGGGTAGTCCCGCCGGTCCACGTAGCTCGGGAGAGCATAGTCCTCACTCTTCACAACACTCCCGTGCGCCCGCAAATTGTTAAATCAACAACAGTAGTCACTGTGTACCTACGGCCCATGTATGATCTGTCCTTAATGTGCTGTCCAAGGTGAAGTAATGCAATAACTAGTACTGAAACAGTATTTTTGCACCCTGTGTCTCTGCGCGGGTGCAAACTGACAAAATCTTTGCTTAGTATATACTGAATCGATCTTCCGTATAGAAAGATAATTGGAAATGATAAAAAAAAAATTGGAAGTTACATAAAAATCAATCAATTTAAAAAAATAATAATATCATGTAGGATCTCTGTCCTTAATGTGCTGTACAATGTGATTTAATGCTACAACTAGTACTCAAAGAGTATATTTCACTCTGTGATGATATATGAGGGCAAATGGTTTAAAATCTTTTCTTAACACATACTAAATTGAGCTCCTGTATACAAAGAGAATTGAAAATAAATCTGGATGTGAATGAAAGGGGAGGGGGAGTCGGTAAGGGGGAAGGGTAGCGGCGGGGGGAGGGGAGGTATGGGTGGGGAAGCCATTGCAATCCACAAGTTGTACCTTGGAAATTTATATTCTAAATAAAAAAAAAGATAAAAAAGAAAAATAAATAAATAAATTGATCTTTTAATCCATGTTTCCATGAACTTTATGAAGTATCCTTGTGTGTTGCTTAAGATGCCTATGAACATTTAACAGATGTCAGCTGGCACTTAGTTGGAGGAGACTGGAATGTATGAGAGAAATCTGGTTTGGAGTTCTTTGAGAGTTAATAACATGTAGATAGCTATTTAAAGACACAGACTTAAATACATTCGTCCAATGAAATGATGAAAGCAAGAGGGCTAGTGAGCACCCTAGAGCACCAAAATTGTAGGGCAATCATAAAGATGAAGAGAACCAAGTGCAGAAGACTGAGAAAATAAACTGTTGTTCAGCCATCTGTGATCCTGAATGTAAATTGTGATCAGTCATACATACTGTTTTTCTTCAACAATTTTCATAGCATTGGTTTTGATTGTCTCAACACAGCCACCTACACCCTTTCTGGAGTAGATGATCTTGGAAGTAAGCTTGTGACACAGCCAGGAATGAAGAGGATCTTACGAATAGAAATCCCTGGACAAGTCCAGAGCAGACTAAACAACTTGAACCTGTCTCTGTGTTCCCCTGGGGAAAAACATCAAAGGTGGCGATTCTTACAAGAAAGAGGTGTAGAGAAGGAAGGAAGAAGAAAAAGACAGGGTAAGTCTCGAGGTGGGAGGGTCTTACTGGACAGCTCTTTCAGCAGCGCTGCCTTCTTCCCCCACTGTGTCTTACTCCAGGGTTTCTCTTAAGCTGATTATCTTTAGACCCAATAAACCTGACCACAAAGACAGAAAATAGCCACTTTCCTGTGATCTGTTGTTGAGTTCCTTTTACGTTCTCAAGTTATCGCATCAATTTTCTAATAACTATTTAGCAGGCTTTTCTAAGCTCAGAAGCCTGGAAACAGGGTTAGTGAGGCCACACTATAGAGATGTAGTTAATTTCTGTCTTTTGATTTTCAATACACACATCTGCTACTTTTCGATCAATCAGATTTCATGCAGTTCGACTAAGATGTGATTTAACTAACAAGTATTCAAGCAAAAAAGTATGGTTTATTCCTGGTCTCAGTTATGACATTTGAGAATGATTGTACGATTAGAATCTTATGATCATATTGGTGCTGGATTAATTCTCTACAACTGTTTATTGAAGTAAAGGTTTATGAAAATAATCCATTAGCTTTGGCTGCCTCTCTTTTCTTTAAGGTTCTTTTGAGGGTTGTCATGAATATTAATGTGTGTTGTCACCACCTAATTCAGTATCCTATAACATTTCTTTCTCTGCAGCAGCCTCTTTGAAATTCACAGGACACTACCTTGTCATGAAATTCACCTAGAATTGTAATTCTCAAGGCAATGTAAATGTTCTGTTTAATTGAATTTTCTTATTAACAAGAAGCTATCCCAAAACAAAGCAAACAAATGGTGATGTACTCACATTTTTATTTTAAAAAAAATTCAGACAGGGAGAGTCCTGGGTGCCTAAGGAAAGCCTTTGTATTTGATAATAAGCAAAGGGAATTTACTTTTCTTACATAATAAATGTCAGGAGGTAGGCTTTGCTGTTGGTGGCTGCATATCTACATCTTAAGAGATGGTACAGTTTCCAATTTGTTCCCTTGGAACCTAGTCATGATGTGATGTAAAGTCCTGTTGTCCTCCTAGAGAAGAAGCCACGGGGAAAAAAGAGCCCTTAAGTCTTAAGAAACCAGAGAGAGGCCATGTGCAGGAGACTGAAGAGCAAAAGCCAATAGGCAGCACCAAATCCCAGACATCTGAGTGCGTCCATCTTAGATCCTCCAGCCCAGCTGAGATGTCCTGGTTGACACTGTTGAAAACAGAAATGAGTCATCCTCTATTGAGCCAAAATGATTATTGTTTTCAGCTACTAAATACTGAGGTGGTTCCTTTTATCAGTAATAGAAAACTAAAACAGGAGGTATAAGTTCTTTGTGTGATCTATTCTCCAGGAAAGCTCAGTCTTCTATAGAACTCCTTTTGCTTCCAACTCTGTATGTCAACAATGCTCTTATATATGTTGTTAATTTCTTGTTAGACTCTACCAGTTGCTAGAAATCCAGTGTTGGGTGTGTGTATGTGTGTATGTGTAGGTTTGTGCACAAAGCATATATGAAGGTATTTCAAAAGTTTATGGAAAATGGAATTGAAAGTTTATTTTGGTACAAAAAAGTTGAAATTCATGCATAGCCTTTTCATAGCACACATTCTTCATGAACATTTTGAAGATCTTTATACATACTTCACAAAACCATCAAATACACGTTGATCTACCAATGTCAATTGCACGAAAAGAACTGTGATAAAATTCATGTATTTAGTTCACTTTTGCCTAACTTCCTAGTCTCAGGAGCAGATTACTTTTTAGATACAGATGCAATCCTGTTCACCTTAGAAGTAATATATGATATGCTTCTTGGAAATTCTTCTTCAAAAGGCTCCGCTCTGCATGAGGTAGACACTCCACATGACACTGACATTGACAATCAGCCTTTCACATCCTACTTGAACTTCTTCAACATGTGTTCAGGCCACTAGCTAATGTCATTTAATTTTATAAACCAATCTTATAAGATTGATAGTACAGATTTTATTAACCCCATTCCATACCTAAAGAAGATATTGGACCTTGTATGAAAAATATAAGCATTTGGAAGTACCCAACAACAAGTTTTCCTAGCGCAAGGTCAGTTCCTCTTTTAGTGTGGTGTCATTATCATATGGTAACTAATAAACTTTTTGTTTCAAAGATTTATTTATTTATTTGAAAGTCAGAGTTCCAGAGAGAGAGAAGGAGAGGCAGAGAGAGAGAGAGAGAGAGAGAGAGGGAGGGGGGGAGAGAGAGAGAGCGAGCTTCCATCCGCTGGTTCACTCCCCAGATGGCCGCAACACCTGGAGCTAAGCCAATCCAAAGCCAGGAGTCAGGAGCTTCCTCCAGGTCTCCCACATGGGTGCAGGGGCCCAAGGACTTGGGCCATCTTCCACTGCCTTCCCAGGCCAGAGAGCTGGATCAGAATTGGAGCAGCCGGGTCTCGAACTGGTGGCCATATGGGATGCTGGCACTGCAGGCGGCAGCTTTACCCGCTATGCCACAGTGCCGGCCCCAACTAACAAACTTAGAACACCTACGTGTGCTGTTATTTCAGGTCCCCCTTTGTTTCCTAGAGAATCAGATTATTTAAGGAACTGTTGAAAAGTAGCATGTGATTAAGAGAACCCTTTCACTTCAGTGGAAAATACCTATGAGGAATTTACTATGTTTCAGCACTCAGGGTCTAAAATTATTCTAGTAGCAAACAAAATCAGCTCAGCCTTACAGCAAGCTTCCAAAACCATCAGCCCTGCCAAAACGCTAGGCAGTCTTCTATCAGCAAATTCCTATTGTACCTACTTATGTTCCTCCAACATGCTGCTCTCATTCTCTCACCAATATCCATAAGCTGAGAGAGAAAACTGACCCCTAGACAAACACAGCTCTGACACAGATTTCTAAAAAGGAAACAAAAAGCGTATTTCTCTCACATTTCCTTTTGGCGCACTGCCTGACTCTCATTAGGCCCACCATGGTCACATGACGTAGACCAAAGACCAAAGCATATATAAAAGTTTATTTTTCATTTTACCACTATGGAGACAAAACATGGCACCACATTTTATAACCTAGAAGAAACTATGAAGATTACTGCTTAAATCTAAAACTGAAGCTTGGTTTTCCTCATCTTTATTAGTCATATGAAAGAAAATGATTATGCCTGCCTTCTATTAGATTTGCTTTGATTTCAATTAGGCCCTGGGAACACAGACTATAGTGTTTGTTGTCATGACTGCCAACATTTAAACCTCCCAAGCATTTTTGGATTCAACAACTGACTACACTAAGCAGCTAATGCATAACACACGCTATGTATGTCCTCAGTCAAAACCCCACAGCAACTCCTAAAACACAGCTTTCGTCATGAAACCATTGTAAATCCATGTTTAAAATCTTGTTTAAGTTTTGTTTAAAACTGTCGGGAAGAGGATTTCCTATCAGAAAACAGCTTTTAGAATTGTTTATACATCAGAGGCACTTATTACAGCCTGAACTGCAGCCATTGTGAGGGGTGTAGTAAGGCCAATCTTTTTATTTCACCTTTGGAGTCAGTATTCCTCTACACACCAACTGGAGTGCTAAGTGGAAAGTAAGTCTTCCTATGAAAGAGAATGCAAGGGATTCGCAAGTTCACTATTGAATGGCGCTTTTCTCTTTCTCCTTTCTCTCTCTTCTCTTGCTTGTTGACTTCCAATCTGTGCCAGACTTCCAAATGTGATTCAGATAAAAGTATCCAGAAGAACCTCTGCTTATAAAATTAAATGACCATAAGATTAATTGCTCAAAAGAAAATGGCAGAAGGTCAATAACTGCTCACGTTGGCTGAAGAGTCCATGGTGAGGGGTGCCTTGTACTAACTTCCTACAGTTGTACTTTTAAAAATTTATATAATTAAAAAATTAAAAATGTTTTCTTAGGCAAAAATCAATAACAAACCAAAGCAATAAATACTGAAAATGATACCCGAGAAACAGAATCAATGTTTTTTCTGACTCCTACTTGAACAAACCTACAGTAACTTTCTTTTTTTTATTTTTAAATTTTTAAAAATTTTTTTGACAGGTAGAGTGGACAGTGAGAGAGAGAGACAGAGAGAAAAGTCTTCCTTTACCATTGGTTCACCCTCCAATGGCTGCGGCGGCCGGCGCTCTGGCGCTAATCCAAAGCTGGGAGCCAGGTGCTTCTCCTGGTCTCCCATGCAGTTGCAGGGCCCAAGAACTTGGGCCATCCTCCACTGCACTCCCGGGCCACAGCAGGGAGCTGGCCTGGAAGAGGGGCAACCGGGACAGAATCCAGCGCCCTGACCAGGACTAGAACCCGGTGTGCTGGCGTTGCAAGGCGGCCCCTACAGTAACTTTCAATGGCCCTTGATCCATGGTGTCAAAAGCCCCACAACATTTTAATAGCAAAATGACTTGAAGATTTGGTAATCATTTGGTAATCATAGGCTTTGACTCCAAAAAGTCTGAGTTAAAACTATTTCTGACAGGTACTACACAACACTATATGCATTTTTTCCTGATTATCTTTTTAGTTTTATCAGCAAATAAAATGCTGATTTATATTGCATTCCAGGTATTATTATTCTACTACAAACTACCCCAAAATTGATGGTCAAAATAACACTATTTCATTTACTTCTATATCTGTAGATCATGAATTTAGTCAGCAAGAGAGTCTCTATTCCACTGATGTCTGGAGGCTTGACTGGGATGATGTGAGAGGTTGGGAACTAGTTGGACAGCTACAACGGGGTCACAGGTCTGGAGCCTCTCTTCTTACTATTGGTTGGTTTCTTGATGCTCCTCTCACAACCTTGTCACATATCCAAATGGACATATTCACATTGTGCAATTCTCAGGGATGGTTGGATCTCCTATGTGGAATTCATGTTCCATAGAGAAAAAGAAGCTGTCATGCTTCCTAATAATTAGGCCCAGAACAGTCACAGTGTGATTTTTGCTGCAATCTATAATTCAAAACAAATCAGAGGAGCCAGCTTCTTCCCTAAGAAGAGGGGAATTGGACACCCCATTTTCATAGATGCTTCAGTCTGCCCATACAAGGAAATAAGGCTTGATTGTTGATGGCTATCTTTTGAGCCATCACATACCATTTACTTTTACTGGCCTTATAAGAGTGTATATTTGCAATGCATCTTCCATTTCAGTCTTGAGCATTTTGGAAAGTATCATCACCTCGTAGTAATATATTCTCATTTTTAGATGGAAACTAAAGGAGGAAAAGAGCTTTAGAGTAGTGAAATGACAAATGCTTTATAGCATAAAATAATACCCTTTCTTACAAATTAAATAAAATTACTAGTGTTGCCAGGCTGCAGAGTTTAAGTCATATTACAATGCAGTTGTGGGAAAAAATGTAATTTCTTTATTCAGATACTAACCTGGACTTCATCCCCAGATGCTTACCCACTAGCTAGGAGGGGAAAATTTGTATTGAATATTCAATCTTGCTGAAAGCAATGATTCGCAACCTAAACAGTCCACTAGGTAATGTTCACTCTCTCCTCCATTCTTGACTAATCTTTTAAAATGAGTATCAGAGTGCATGGGAGGAGAGGGTATCTTTTGTGCCCCCTTGACTTTGGGAGAACGGGACCTCTGGGTTTTGCTAGTCCTTGGATGTTTGCCTGCTGGAAGGATACCCGTTCTTTCTCTGGCCATAGACCTCTTATTGGCATGTGGGGCTATTGTGTGAGGCTAGTGAACTTAACAGTTGGATCTTTCACCCTGGGAAACATCCCCAATAGTGTTCCCGGGACAACTTGGCTTTCCCTTACTCCTGACGGTTTCAGGAGTCTTCCATCTGGATCGATCACCCCATACAACCCAGCTTTTCCTGTACAATCCCCTCCCCCACCTATGCACAGCAGACTCTTTGGAAGTTCCAAGATAATTCAATGCAGCATCCAAACCACCTGAGTAGCAAAGGCTGCCAGTAAAGTGTATCCTCAGAACTTCTGCACAGAAAAGAGCCACACCAGTCTGAAACTGCTATTCCTGGGTCTCCTTGAAAGTTTATCTGTTGCCTTGTGTATGGGACCTGGATTGGGGAATGTTCCTACATACTGCTTGATATGGATGGATCATTGTCTCTAAAATGTGTGTACAAATGATGTTGAATATGCTTTCCTTCTGGGGTCTGGTACTGCGGTATCAGCCAGGGAACAGCTTCCTTCACGGCCATATCCCAGTAGAAATCTGTGTGCGCTGGCACCACAGCTTAATAGGCTAATCCTCCACCTGTGGTGCCAGCACCCCGGGTTCTAGTCCCAGTCAGGGTACCGGATTCTGTCCCAGCTGCCCCTCTTCCAGGCCAGCTCTCTGCTGTGGTCCGGGAAGGCAGTGGAGGATGGCCCAAGTGCTTGGGCCCTGCACCCACATGGGAGACCAAGAGAAGCACTCAGCGTGCCAGCTGCAGTGGCCATTGGAGGGTGAACCAACGGAAAAGGAAGACCTTCCTCTCTGTCTCTCTCTCACTGTCCACTCTGAATGTAAAAAAAAAAAAAAGAAATCTGTATGCACTGAGTCTCAAGTAAGTTCCCTGGTAGACAGCACTTTGAACGTGTTGTCACAGCTCACTGCTGGGGGAGTCAAACACATCCTGTTTGATTCCACTGAGACATGACACTCGGAAGCTTGCATCTGGTCACCTCCACACTTTGACCCAGGTCCTTTTCCCCTTTGCTGATTTTACTTTGCATCATTTCACTCTACTCAATCACGATCATGAGTGCTCTATGAGCCCTCTAAGTCCTCCTAGCAAACCATCAAACCTGGTCTTATGGACCACTGCCACACCCTCTGCCATCACAATTACTTGGACATGGTGACACCTCAGATTCAGAATGCACAGGACATCTGCAAGATGCCTTTCAAATGAGGTTAGAGGAAACCTGGAAAAGATGGAATTCAGCACTCACTTAAGTTGACTTCTTTTCCCTCTCTCTTTTTCTCTCTCTCTCTCTCTCCTTCCTAGCATTCCATGAGTCTAGAATGGAAATTCTATTATTTATACATCTTCTATGTCAAATGTTCACAGCCTAAGGCGAGTCAGCCAGTCATGGACTAGGGAGGTATTGTCTCCATTCTGGACTGGAAAGTTCTCTCTCATGTCAGATCTGGCTTATGACATTTTTTGTTTTCCTACATAGTCCTAGATTGCATGGAGAATATTATCCACTTCTTTTAATCCTTGACATCTTGGGAGGAACAGGATTAAGAGTTTGTGACTAAAATAAAAGCCTAAAGCACAAAAATAAATTTTCAAACCATTTTCTCATATTAGCTGGAAATTTCTTATATCTAATAAACTTTAACATGAACCAAAAATATCTATCCTTATATGTATGTGCATATATACATAAATATAAATACACATATACAAAATACAAATATAATTACAAATACACAAAATGTTCTATTGAATGAGTACTGCTATAGGGCAATTCTAGAATTCTTAGAATTCAGAATTCTAAGAAAACTAACAGAATTATTTGATCAAAATTATGCTTTGAGAGTGAGGACAATGTATTTTCACAATTGTTTACAATCAAGAAAAGGTAAATTCATCTAATTAGAAACAAATTCACTGAAAAATTTTCCTCTGCAAAAAAATTTTTTTTAATTTTTAAAATTAATTTATTGATATTTAAGATCAGAGAAACCGAGATAGACAGAAAGACAGATAGAAAAAGGTCCCGTCTGCTGATTCAATTCCTAAATATCAATAGCATCTTGCTGGGGCCAAATCTCAGAGCCTGAAACTGAATCCAGGGTCTCTCAAGTGGGTGACAGGGACCCAAGTACTTGAGCCACCACCTGCTGCCTTCCAGGGTGTGCATTAGCAGGACAGTGAAATCAGGATCAAAGCACAGACTCAAACTCAGACACTCCCATGTGGGATGCTGGTGTCTCGAGTGCCATCTTAACTACTAGACCAAAGGCCCACTTTGACAAAGCAGTTTTAAGTAAAATAGTATATCTAGAGTAAAATACTGTTATCTAGATCATCACTAAAAGGTAATGTGCAAAAAATTTGTTTAACATATCCACTCAAAAGTGAATTTTACAAATAGTGCTAGAAGTAACAATCAGGCCGAGGGGTCAGTGGTACCTGGTCCAGAAGTCTGAATGACTCTGTGCTGAGAAAATGAACAAGAGAATGCCAAGGAATGACAAGGAATGATGATCATGTTCCCATGATGTACAGTGACCACATCCCTGGGAGAGCATGTATCCTGTACTAACCATTCCTTTTAGCTCCCTCTTTGCTTCCCATCTTCCCTATCAAAACAACCTTCTTCATGAAGCAAGTAAGAAAATAGCACTCGCGCAAGCAGGCATGACCTGAATTCCCACTAGACCTGTCCAACCCATATTCTGCTAGGACAATGAGGTAAACATTAACATGGTAAGGATTTGCTTTGCTTTGAGTACAGTTTAAGTGTACCAACTAAAGGCCTGTGTGCTGGAAGTCTGATCCCCAGTGCAACAGGATTGAGTGGTCGTGGACCTATAAGAGCTGTGAGCATAGTGGACAAGGTTTAGATCATGGGAGCACAATCTCAGAATAGATTCATGTTGTCTGTTGCAGGACAGGGTGAATGTGAGAAAGAGCAAGTGCTTCCATGGTGAGATGAACCTGTGTGCTTGGTCATATCTGCAATGGTCCATTTTCACTTCTTTTTGGAAAAAAGATGTATTTATATAAGGTAAACACATTTCATGTATTCATATATACAGATTCAGGAGCATAGTGATACTGACCATGCTGGCCTCCCTCCTGCCCATGCTCCCCCTCTTCTTCCTCCTTCCTTTCTTATTTTTTCTTTTGATTTGTACAATGACATACTTTCAGTTTATATAATAATAACCAATAATCAAATCTTCACATGTCAATTTTGTTTATATACATTACAGTTTTGTACTCTGTTAGTTACCACAGATCAGAGAAAATATATGCTATTTGTCTTTTTGAGACTGGTTTATTTCACTAAGCCTAATGGCTCCGCGTTGCATCCATCTTGTTGAAAAAGGCAGGATTTCATTCTTTTTGTAGCTGTGTAATACTTCATAGTATATACATACCACATTTTCTTTATCCAGTCATCAGTTGGTAGATATCTGGGTTGATTCCAAATCTTAGCTATTGTGAATTGAGCTACAATAAACATGGGAGTACAGATAACTCTTTCATATGCTGATTTAATTTAATTTGAGTAAATTCCCAGGAGTGGGATGGCTGGGTCATATGGTTGATCTATTTTCAGATTTCAGAGAAAACTCCACACTGTATTGCACAATAACTGTACTAGTTCACATTCCACCATCAGTATATTAGGCTACCTCCCCCCCCCCATTCTTACCAGCATTTATCATTTTTTCATTTCTGTATGAGAGCCATCCTAACTGGGATAAGATGAGACCTCATTGTGGTTTTGATTTGCATTTCCCTGATGGGTATTGATACTGAGCCTGTGACTTTTGGCCATTTGAATTTTATCCATTGAAAAATGCGTGTAACTGGATTTTTTTGTTTTCTTGTTGAGTTTCTTGAGCTTTTTTATAGATTCTGTATATTAATCCTTTATCAGTTGCATAGTTTGCAAAATTTTTTTCCCATTCTGTCTATTGCCTTTTCACTTTGTTGAATGTTTCCTTTGCAGTAAAGAAGCTTCTTAGTTTAATGTATTTTCATTTATCTATTTTGGTTTCTATTGCCTGTGCTTCTGAGATCTTTTCCAAGAAGTCTTTGCCTATGCCAATATCTTGCACAGTTTCCCCAATGTTTTCCTCTAGTAATTTGGTGTTATCAGGTCACAGATTTAGATCCTTGATCCATTTTGAATTGCTTTTTGTATAAGGTGTAAGTCAGGCATCTTGTTTCATACTTCTGCATGCGGAGATCCAATTTTCCCAATATCACTTGTTGAAGAGACTGTCCTTTCTCCATGGATTGATTTTAGCTTCTTTGTCAAAGATAAGTTGGTTATAGTTGGGTGGGTTGATTTCTGGCATTTCTATTCTATTCCATTGCCCTATCCATCTGTTTTTGTACCAATACCAGGCTGTTTTGATTATAACTGCCCTGCAATATGTCTTGAAATTTGGTACTGTGATGCCTCCAGTTTTGCTTTTGTTTAAGATTGCTGTAACTATTCAGGATCTCTTGGGTTTCCATATGAATTTTACCATCTTTTCTTCTAGATCCAAGAAGAATGTCACTGGTGTTTCGGGGTTGGGATCTCATTGAATCTGTAAATTGCTTTTGTTAGTATGGACATTTTGATGATATTAATTCCTCCAATCCATGAACACAGAAGTTTCCTCCATTTTTTTTGTGTGTTCCTTTATTTCTTTCTTTAATATTTTGCAATTTCCATTGTAGAGAACTTTGACATCCTTGGTCAAATTGATTCCAAGATGTTTAATTTTTTTATAGCTTTTGTGAATGGTACTGACCTTACAAATTCTTTCTCAGCCATGGCATTGTCTCTGTATACACAGGCTACTGACTTTTGTATATTGATTTTATATTCTGCAAGTTTATCAAACTCTCTTATGAAATGCAATTGTCTCTTAGTGGAGTCTTTGGTTTCCCTTTATATAGGATCATGTCATCTGCGAATAGGGATAATTCAACTTCCTCTTTTCCAATTTGTATGTTTTTGGTTTCTTATTCTTGTCTAATGGCTCTGGCTAAAAGTTCCAGAACTATACTGAACATCAACGGTGAAAGTGGACATCCTTGTCTGGTTCCAGATCTTAGTGGAAATGCTTCCAGTTTTTCCATATTCAAAATGATGCTGGCTGTGGATTTGTCAAATATTTCCTCTATTCTTGAAGCGTGTGATAACGTACCCAAGAGGGCCTCACAACACCCTAGTGCCAAGCTTCTTGGACTTTCTATCCACCAGACTCATGAGCCAAATAAACCCCTCTCTTTCCTAGTTCACCAAGTCCCCAGCTTTTTGCTATTTCAACATATAAGCTCCTTTAAGCTCTTATTGAGGGGGGAGGGGTCAATTATTCTCAGTCTGATTTTTGTATCACCTGCTTTTATTTGGAATTAAGAGAAATCCAAAAATAATTAAACTGGCTTTAAAATACTTGATGAAAACAGTGCTGGCAGGCCCCGACTGCAGCTGGCCCCCGTGCTAGCAGACTGTGCCTGGGGTCTCCACTTCCCTTCCTCATTCCCCCTCGTATGTGAGAACAGCTCTTTCTTGTTGCCTGTGCATATTTAACATGCAATTCTTCAAGTACCACTGCAAAGCATCCAGCAAACACACCAGTTCTAAACTTAGCCTTACATATGTAGCCAGAGACATGGATAAATATAGAGACCTAGAAATACATACAGAACGCCAGAAAAACGTGCTCTCTGCCAGAACCATATTGTGAATATGCAAATATCTCAGTGTCTGATACTGAAACTTTGCCCTTTAGCACTTGTCTAACTTCATCATTCTCTCTTTTTCTCTCCGCACTGTGCCTAGCCCTCCACCAGTGTCTTCCCATCTGTTTATTTTTTCCAAACTTTAATTTTAAAAAATATGGTAACACCTCTTAAAAGTTAAAAAAAAATGATGCCGCAAATACCACTGCCAGGTGTAACATATGATGCCGCTTCTGGAAGTTGGGGAACAAAATGTAGAAAGGAGGCTGTATCCAAATTTTCTTACAAAGATTACCAGAAATCGGTTTTATTCATTTTGTCCGAACTCTGTTCATTCCTGGTTAGATTGCAGGTCTGCTTTTTACTTTAAAGAAATTGTATAATCCAGCCCTTGTCATCAGCTTTCTTAATTTATTTCGCTGAAATGACAGGCCTGGCAGAGGCGAGCGTGCCTCTCAAATGTCTGGATTACAGTGTAGCTATGGAAACAGGTGTTAAAGAGCCATGGATGTCAAGTTACATTGGTACTTTGCACATCGCGTTCTATATGGACGATGTGTTATTCTGCATGCTGACCATTGCAAGTGCATCCCTTTGCCTGATTTACCCCTGTGAGCAGACCATCACCAAGGAGCTCTGCCTTCCCTGGGGTGCAAAATGAAGGCAGGGAAGTGGCTGCCATCTCTAAAGTTCTGATTCAAGTTCTCCATTATGCAAACAAAATAAATAACTTAATTAATTAATTGAATTAAATAAGAGAGAGGAAGGGAAATGAGAATGAATTTTTTTTTTCTGTGGTCTAACATTTCCTCTTATCCAAAGAGGAAAAAACGGAGATTGATGTTGTTAGAAAGGATCCTGCTCTAATTCATAAACTCTTCCCGGATATTCCTGTTCACAGCACTAAATAGCCAGTGAATTTCAGCATTACTATATAAATATTTCTTTTCAATAGCTTGCTAAAGACAATGCTCACCATGAATTTCACCTGCTGAGAACAGAAAGGGAGCAGATAAATGGACAGCTTTGGAGAGGCCACTGTGTGCTGGCCTAGCAATCAGACATGAGTTATTGTATTTCGTTTCATCTTTGGAAACAGCACTGCAGGGGAGGGCTCATCCCTGTTTTATGGGCAAGGAAACTGAGACTCAGAGAGGTTAAGTAATATGCTCAAGGCCTCAAGGTTATAAGTGCAACAGCCAGAATTCAATCTGAGGTTTGTCTACAAAGCCCATGTTCTTTCCACTGAATCAACCTAGACAGCAAGTTTAGGGCATGTAAGGCCAAACTGGCATACCCTCGCCTTGGCATGCTTCCCCTCAGTTTAGCCGGTTTAAAAAGACAGGGCGTCACATCTCTGGTTGGGTCACAATAATTAGATGAGGTCCCCTGACACTCAAATTATGTTGGCCTGGCTCCAACTTCTATATTAGCATTACTTGATTGAAACTATATCCAACTCTTGATGAGTTATTAAATCAAAGTCAAGTTTAAATCGATGTTGAGAAATACTATACTGAAAGAAAAGCAGTGGCATAAAATCGAATGGATCCTATATGCTCCCTTTCTAAATATGCATTGTGATTTTTTGATGCATCATTAATCTTAAGACAGGCAAACACGAGAATTAAGACAGTTATTCCTAAATCCATATGTGCATAAAATAAGAAAAATACCATTTTAAGTTTATGCTTCTGAAGGAATGTGGTGAGATACATTTGCTTGTGATTTAATCTGATCATGTCCATGTACAAATGTCAAATATAGACAAAGTTAAATGATTGCAGGTAAGTGCCAATCCTTGAGCTGTCATGAGCAGATGAGAATGAGCTTCAAAAAAAGAACAAAGCAAAGCAAAAAACAAGGCAAAGGAAGGATGTTTCGAATTGACTCTGGACCCTGACAGCAACTGGGAAGTTGCAGCAAGTTCTGCTTTCTTGCCACTTCCACACTTAGAGATTCTTTTAAAGACCTGTACTAATTCATAGGAAACCAACCTCACCAGCAATGCAGTTTGAGTTCAAGTCCCAGTATTCAAATTATGCATCACTCTGTTCTGAGGAGTGGTGGCCACAATCCTAGCAAGCTGACTGCAGCTCAAGGATGCAGTGGTACCCACTACTTGCATCCATCCTCCCTTTCCCTGGGTTAGTGATGGTTCTATACAGAGTGACCAGCAAGTCTCAACAAAATAGCGAAACTGCACCTCTGGTTTCTACGTAGGTAGATGCTCTCAGTGTATAGTTTTAGATTCAGTTTGTCTTGGTGGAGGCAGCACTGAAGAAGCCTGTGTGTCACATGTTGAAGAAGCAGGAACCTCACTCAGTGTAGAGGTGTAACAGGTGTATGAGGACTGCTGAGTCTCCTGGCCAGCGCACGCAGAGTCTCTTGCAGAATGAAATCTTTGCTTCACAGGTGTCAGAGCAATTCACATCACAATCTACATCACCTTCCGACACAAAGAGAGCTCATATTTTTCTATTAATTATCCTTTTGAATGTTTCCAATACTGATTGATCTCATTAGTTCCATTATCCAAGGTTAAGGAATTAGGAAGCGCTGATGCCAGGATTTGAACCTGGGGATGCCTGCTGCCTCCATGGTTCCTATTTTACTCTAACACCATGGGGATTGTCCTTGCTGCCTTGCCTCAGTTATGTTCATTCCAAGCCTTTCAGTGTTGGAATGTTAAAATTGGTCAAATGCATGAATAAATCCAGACTTGAAGTCCATAGCATGCAAAATTAGCAGAATTCTACAGTCAGTGATTCCTCTTGTATATCCTACTTTCTATTTCACCAGCAGGCAATATAACCCAGCTCAATATATGAAATCCTTTTCTGTTTCATCGTGGCTTTGTTTTTCTTTTGGAATAACCCTTTGAAACCAATTTAAGAAACAGCCATCTTGGAGGGGAATGGAAATAGCAAATTTTTCACTTGAGCTTCCCATGGATTTGTCTGTAGGCATCCATTCATTCAACCTTAATTGAACATCTACTATATATTCAGCATGCCCAGTGCTTTAGAATGCAAATGCTTCCAAGTAATTCATAGCCCAACTAGAAAGACAAAAAAATCAAACATATGGGCAGTCCCATGATAGGGGCATAGATAGAGTTTTTGATAACAAAAGAAAGGGACAGATAATTCAACATCTAAAGATGGTTGAGGGTTTCTTAGGACAAGTAATATGCGGGTCATAATTCAGGTTAATTATTGCAAGAGTCATGTTCATGATTCACTTTCAAGTTAAACTGTCCCACTATTGTAGGATAAGAAAATGTATTCTGGGAGCCAAGATGGCGGAATAGTGAGGACGCGCACTAGCAGTCCGCAAAAAGATAGTTTAATAAAAACAGAGTTACTGTAGCCTCAGGAAAA
The DNA here is from genome assembly GCA_949820135.1 of Sylvilagus floridanus. Taxonomy (NCBI): domain Eukaryota; kingdom Metazoa; phylum Chordata; class Mammalia; order Lagomorpha; family Leporidae; genus Sylvilagus; species Sylvilagus floridanus. The sequence continues at coordinate 16,196,401 of OX463243.1, forward strand.
ATCTCACGGAAAAAAATGCAGTGGAAATTCTTCCGGACCCAGTGAATGAGACGCAGAGGACCTATGGGAAAGTAAGTTTGCGAACGGCAAATCGTGCCTTAGTGGCACGGGAGCTGCCGGGAGGGACGGGAACCGCACGGAACACAGTCGCCATTAGAATCGAGCGCTTAAACGGGAGCCGATACAGGGATCCCGAGACACTGGCGGGGGGAAGCAGACGCCACGGGGGAAACAGCACAGTTGAGGCGAGCCCACACGGACACTAGCCTCTTTCGTTGCCCACCCTGCTCACTCGAGCTAGACTGAACACAGTGGGACGGCGAGCGCCCGCCGGCTGAACCGGAACCCGGGCGGAAAACAGTCGCCATTGGAACTGAGCGCTTGAACGGGGGCCGATACAGGGATCCCGAGACACTGGCGGGGGGAAGCAGACGCCACGGGGGAAGTAGCACAATTGAGGCGAGCCTGCACGGACACTAGCCTCTCTCGCCACCCACCCTGCTAATTCGAGCTAGATTAAATGCAGTGGGACAAGGCGTGCCTGCCCGCCCGCCCGCCCGCCAATCACTGAGGCAGACGGAACCAAAAACCCGAGGCTGTAGAAACCTGAAGGGGATCCAAAAACTGGGAACACACCGCGCACACAAACTCCGTTACCTTGACAACCCAGAGAAAGAGTGAGGGGAAAAAAAAAATGCCAAATAAAAACAGATTCCGAGGGAGCAAGATCAAGGAAGACGCTATGATGACCCCAAACGGAAAAGACACCCCAAGTCAGGATTATGAAGATAAGGAGATAGAAGAAATGCAAGAAGCAGATCTCAAAGAATTGATAAGAACATTAAGAAGTTCTCAAAAACAAATTCTTGAACTACAGAAATCCTTAATGGATAAGATAGAAAATCTCTCTCGCGAGAATGAAGCACTACGCAGAAATCAAAATGAAATGAAACAACTAGTAGAACAAGAAGCTACGAGAGTGACAAAAAATCTTAATGAATTGAAGAATTCAATAGATCAAGTGACAAGCAATCTTGAGGGCCTTAAAACCAGAATGGGTGAAGCAGAAGAGAGAATATCGGACCTAGAAGACAGAGAACAGGAGAGGAAACAGTCAAACCAAAGACAAGAAGAGGAAATTAGAAAACTAAAAGATATCGTCGGGAATTTACAGGATACTATTAAAAAACCCAACATTCGGGTTCTAGGTGTTCCTGAAGGTATGGAGAGGGAGAAAGGATTAGAAGGCCTTTTTAGGGAGATACTAGCAGAAAACTTTCCAGGCTTGGAGAAAGACAGAGAAATCCTAATCCAGGAAGCTCATAGAACCCCTAATAAACATGACCAAAAGAGATCCTCTGCACGACATATTGTAATTAAACTCACCACAGTGAAGCAAAAAGAAAAGATCCTAAAATGTGCAAGAGAGAAACGGCAGATTACTCTCAGAGGATCTCCAATTAGACTTACAGCTGACTTCTCAACTGAAACCCTACAAGCTAGAAGGGAATGGCGAGACATAGCCCAGGTGCTTAGAGAGAAAAACTGCCAGCCCAGAATATTATACCCTGCAAAGCTCTCATTTGTTAATGAAGGTGAAATAAAGACCTTTCATAACAAACAAAAATTGAAAGAATTTGTTGCCACTCGTCCAGCCCTGCAAAAGATACTTAAAGACGTGTTACACACAGAAACACAGAAACACGACCATCAACATGAAAGAAGGTAAACGAAGGGAACCTCACGGCAAAAGATCACAGGGAATTCAAAGCATACATTAGAAAATATCTGGCAAATGGCAGGGCAAACTTACCACTTATCAATAGTCACATTGAACGTTAAAGGTCTAAACTGTCCTGTTAAAAGACAGAGATTGGCTGATTGGGTTAAGGAACAAAAACCATCTATTTGCTGCCTACAAGAAACACATCTTTCCAACGAAGATCCATACAGACTGAAAATAAAAGGATGGAACAAGATATACCACGCCAACAGAAATGAAAAAAGAGCGGGTGTAACCATCTTAATATCGGACTACATAAACTTTAACACAAAAACTGTTAAGAGAGACAAAGAGGGGCACTATATAATGATTAAGGGATCAATACTACAGGAAGATATAACAATTCTCAATGTATATGCACCTAATTACAGGCCACAGGTTTATTTACAAAATTTGTTAAGAAACTTAAAGGGAGACTTAGACCCCAACACAATAGTACTGGGGGACTTCAATACTTCACTCACAGATATTGACAGATCGACAGGACAGAAGATCAACAAAGAGACAGTAGATTTAAACAACACTATAGCCCAAATGGATCTAACAGATATCTACAGAACTTTTCATCCTACACAGAAAGCATTCACATTCTTCTCAGCAGCACATGGAACCTACTCTAGGATTGATCACATATTAGGCCATAAAGCAAGTCTCAGCAAATTCAAAAGAATTAGAATCATACCATGCAACTTCTCAGACCATGAGGGAGTGAAGTTGGAAATTAGCAACTCAGGAATCTCTAGAGCATATGCAAACACATGGAGATTGAACAACATGCTCCTGAATGAACAATGGGTCACTGAAGAAATCAAAAGAGAAATCAAAAATTTTCTGGAAGTAAATGAGGATAACAGCACAACATACCAAAACTTATGGGATACAGCAAAAGCAGTGTTAAGAGGAAAGTTTATATCAATAGGTGCCTACATCAAGAAACTGGAAAGGCACCAAATAGATGAGCTTTCAATGCATCTCAAGGATCTAGAAAATTTGCAGCAAACTAGACCCAAATCTAGTAGAAAAAGAGAAATAATCAAAATCAGAGAAGAAATCAACAGGATTGAATCCAAAAAAACATTACAAAAAATCAGCCAAACGAGGAGCTGGTTTTTTGAAAAAATAAACAAGATTGACACCCCATTGGCCCAACTAACTAAAAAAAGAAGAGAAAAGACCCAAATCAGTAAAATCAGAGATGAAAAAGGAAATATAACAACAGACACCACAGAAATCAAAAGAATCATCAGAAATTACTACAAGGACTTGTATGCCAGCAAACAGGGAAACCTATCAGAAATGGATAGATTCCTGGACACATGCAACCTACCTAAATTGAACCAGGAAGACATAGAAAACCTAAACAGACCCATAAGTGAGTCAGAAATTGAATCAGTAATAAAGGCCCTCCCAACAAAGAAAAGCCCAGGACCAGATGGATTCACTGCTGAATTCTACCAGACATTTAAAGAAGAACTAACCCCAATTCTTCTCAAACTATTCAGAACAATCGAAAAAGAGGGAATTCTCCCAAATTCCTTCTATGAAGCCAGCATCACCTTAATTCCTAAGCCAGAAAAAGATGCAGCATTGAAAGAGAATTACAGACCAATATCCCTCATGAACATAGATGCAAAAATCCTCAACAAAATTCTGGCCAATAGACTGCAACAACACATCAGAAAGATCATCCACCCAGACCAAGTGGGATTCATCCCTGGTATGCAGGGATGGTTCAATATTCGCAAAACAATCAACGTGATACACCACATTAACAGACTACAGAAGAAAAACCATATGATTATCTCACTAGACGCAGAGAAAGCATTCGATAAAATTCAACACCCTTTCATGATGAAAACCCTAAGCAAACTGGGAATAGAAGGCACATTCCTCAATACAATCAAAGCAATTTATGAAAAACCCACGGCCAATATCCTATTGAATGGGGAAAAGTTGGAAGCATTTCCACTGAGATCTGGTACCAGACAGGGATGCCCACTCTCACCACTGCTATTCAATATAGTGCTGGAAGTCTTAGCCAGAGCTATTAGGCAAGAAAAAGAAATTAAAGGGATACAAGTTGGGAAGGAAGAACTCAAACTATCCCTCTTTGCAGACGACATGATTCTTTATTTAGGGGACCCAAAGAACTCTACTAAGAGATTATTGGAACTCATAGAAGAGTTTGGCAAAGTAGCAGGATATAAAATCAATGCACAAAAATCAACAGCCTTTGTATACACAGACAATGCCACGGCTGAGGAAGAACTGCTAAGATCAATCCCATTCACAATAGCTACAAAAACAATCAAATACCTTGGAATAAATTTAACTAAGGACATTAAAGATCTCTACAATGAAAATTACAAAACCTTAAAGAAAGAAATAGAAGAGGATACCAAAAAATGGAGAAATCTCCCATGCTCATGGATTGGAAGAATCAATATCATCAAAATGTCCATTCTCCCAAAAGCAATTTACAGATTCAACGCAATACCAATCAAGATACCGAGGACATTCTTCTCAGATCTGGAAAAAATGATGCTGAAATTCATATGGAGACACAGGAGACCTCGAATAGCTAAAGCAATCTTGTACAACAAAAACAAAGCCGGAGGCATCACAATACCAGATTTCAGGACATACTACAGGGCAGTTGTTATCAAAACAGCATGGTACTGGTACAGAAACAGATGGATAGACCAATGGAACAGAATAGAAACTCCAGAAATCAATCCAAACACCTACAGCCAACTTATATTTGATCAACGATCCAAAACCAGTCCCTGGAGTAAGGTCAGTCTGTTTAATAAATGGTGCTGGGAAAACTGGATTTCCACGTGCAGAACCATGAAGCAAGACCCCTACCTTTCACCTTACACAAAAATCCATTCAACATGGATTAAAAATTTAAACCTACGACCCGACACCATCAAATTACTAGAGAGCATAGGAGAAACCCTGCAAGACATAGGTACTGGCAAAGACTTCTTGGAAAAGACCCCAGAAGCACAGGCACTGAAAACCAAAATCAACTACTGGGATTGCATCAAATTGAAAAGTTTCTGTACTGCAAAAGAAACAGTCAGGAAAGTGAATAGGAAACCGACAGAATGGGAAAATATATTTGCAAACTATGCAACAGATAAAGGGTTGATAACCAGAATCTACACAGAAATTAAGAAACTCCACAACATCAAAACAAACAACCCACTTAAGAGATGGGCCAAGGACCTCAATAGACATTTTTCAAAAGAGGAAATCCAAATGGCCAACAGACACATGAAAAAATGTTCAAGATCCCTAGCAATCAGGGAAATGCAAATCAAAACCACAATGAGGTTTCACCTCACCCCGGTGAGAATGGCTCACATTCAGAAATCCACCAACAATAGATGCTGGAGAGGATGTGGGGAAAAAGGGACACTAATCCACTGTTGGTGGGAATGCAAACTGGTGAAGCCACTATGGAAGTCAGTCTGGAGATTCCTCAGAAACCTGAATATAACCCTACCATTCAACCCAGCCATCCCACTCCTTGGAATTTACCCAAAGGAAATTAAATTGGCAAACAAAAAAGCCGTCTGCACAGCAATGTTTATTGCGGCTCAATTCACAATAGCTAAGACTTGGAACCAACCCAAATGCCCATCAACAGTAGACTGGATTAGGAAATTATGGGACATGTACTCTACAGAATACTATACAGCAGTCAAAAACAATGAAATCCGGTCACTTGCAACAAAATGGAGGAATCTGGAAAACATCATGCTGAGTGAATTAAGTCAGTCCCAAAGAGACAAATATCATTTGTTTCCCTTGATTGGCGATGACTAACTGAGCACCAAAGGGGAAACCTGTTGAAGTGAAATGGACACTATGAGAAACAGTGACTCGATCAGATCTTGTGCTGACTGTTGTTGTACAATGTAATACTTTATCCATGGTAGTATTTTTTTTTTTCTTTATCCTAGTACTAGAGGTTGAACTCTGTAATTAACACAGAATTATTCTTAGGTGTTTAAATTTTAACTGAAAAGTGATCTCTGTGAAATATAAGAGTGGGAATAAGAGAGGGAAGAGATGTAAAACTTGGGACAGGCTCAATCGGAACGGCCCCAAATGATGGAGTTAGAATTGTGCCAGGGGTTTCCAATACAACCCCATCAAGGTGGCATGTACCAAGGCCATCTCATTAGTCCAAGTGATCAATTTCAGCTCACAATTGATCACACTGATAGGTCTAAGAGCCAAAGGGATCACACAAACAAGACTAGTGTCTGCTAATACTAACTGATAGAATGAAAAAGGGAGAGAATGATCCAACATGGGAAGCAGGATACACAGCAGACTCATAGAATGGCAGATGTCCTAAATAGCACTCTGGCCTCAGAATCAGCCCTTAAGGCATTCGGATCTGGCTCAAGAGCCCATGAGAATATTTTAGGCATGGAAAGCTAAGACACTCTGGAAAAAACAGAAGACCTAAATGAAAGATCTCTGTGAGTGAGATCCCAGTGGAAAGAACGGGGCCATCAAAGAAGGAGGTACCTTTCTCTGAAGGGAGGAGAGAACTTCCACTTTGACTATGGCCCTGTGGGAATAAGATCGAAGTCGGCTAACCCTAAAGGCTTCCATAGCCTCGGCAACTCATGACCAGAGCCTAGGGAGATTACTGACGCCATAAACAAGAGTGTCAAATTGTTAAATCAACATCAGGAGTCACTGTGTACTTGCGTCTCATGGGGGATCTGTCCTTAGTGTGTTATCCAATGTGAAGTGATGCTATTACTAGTACTGAAACAGTATTTTTACACTTTGTGTTTCTGTGTGGGTGCAAACTGATGAAATCCTTACATAGTATATATTGAATCGATCTTCTTTATATAAAGATAATTGCAAATGAAAAAAAAAATCTTGGTGTTAAACTGGAAATTGCATAGACAATTAATCAATTTTAAAAAAAAAAAAAAATCATGTAGGATCTCTGTCCTTAATGTGCTGTACATTGTGAATTAATACTATAACTAGTACTCCAACAGTATTATCATTTTGTGTCTCTATGCGAGGGCAAACCGTTGAAATCTTTACGTAATACGTACTAAATTGATCTCCTGTGTATAAAAAGAATTGAAAATGAATCTTGATGTGAATGGAAGGGGAGAGGGAGCGGGAAAAGGGGAGGGTGGGGGGAGGGAGGGAAGTTGTGTGTGGGGGGAGCCATTGTGGTCCATGAGCTGTTCTTTGGAAATTTATATTCTTTAAATAAAAGCTTTATAAAAAAAAAAAAAAAAAAAAAAAAAAAAAAAAAAAAAAGAAAATGTATTCTGCAGTTGTCTTTTCTCCTCCCCAGTGGTTTCAAATTTATGAGAAATGATAGAATTTTTAGGAATCTTCAGACACACACAAAGAGAGAGAGAGAGAGAGAGAGAGAGAGAGAGGAGACTAAGTAGAACATAATGCTGATGCCATTGCTGCAATCACACATCAACTCACATATGCCACTGGCAGGATGAGCATTTGCTTCCTCCACTGTTGCTCCCAGTGACCATTATGCTTAAATCACACAAGGCAACACGGATCTTAACTGGCCAGGTGAGCCAGTGAAAGAATACATGTTCGTTGTACCTACAGGCTCTCTTGAATACAGACTTCTATTAATTCATATACATAACTGCAGACTTTCCTCATGGCCTAGCCCTTGGTCTGTGACACAAAATTCTCCCAAATTCCTCTCGAGACCATCCTCCAAAATAAAGTCAGCTAGACCACAAGAGGGCTCGGCCTGGAATTACATTTACTAGATCACCTTTCAACTGTGTGAAAAGCTTTTCTTTTGTCTACAACTCTTATAATAGTAACTCTTTCATAAAACATGGCCCCAGTGCCCAGACAACCAGAAAAGATGCAGTTTGGTGCATACAGACTCTCTGAAATTTGATTAAATCCCCAATGACTTCCTGGCTTACCTCATTTCCTAACAAGAATGTAAAGATTATCTTTTCTTCCCCTCCTTATTTGGTGTTTCCCTGAAGATCTTTGCAGGTGGCACATGTTCCTGGGGATACTGATTTCACACATCTCACTTGCTGTATTACCCCAAAATAGTTCCCCTCTTTCCATGTAACAGATTCGCCACCACATTAGTATGAGACATTCCCCACTCACAGATGCCCCACACAAGTGGGGAACAGAGGTTACATACACGCCTCCCCATGAACACTAGATTAGAAGAAACCTATTCTCAATTATAATCCCTTGCCATTTGATATTGAAAAGTCAGTTAATGTCTAGGACACATTTAATTCAAGCCACTGATACATACAAATAGCATATGTACAAAAGAAGTTTATTTTCTTAGAAAATAAATATTTGTGGTACTCTTGACAGCATTTAACTATCTATTCTCCTCTCCCCCCCCTTTGTTATTCTTAATCATAATGTGCTCTGGGCTGACTTTAACTGGCTGGGGATATGAGGGCAGAGGGAAGGCTATTGTAAACAGAGCCAGGACACAGAATTATTACATTCTGTCACCGGGGTTCTTTCCCTATTTTAAATCGCCACACCGGAGTTCCCAGCTTGGCTTTCGGAATGCTTTCTATTTATCCCCCACCTTCTGATCCCCCTAAGGTGCGACTGTGCAAACCTCATCCCTTAGACAGAAAAGCACTTTGCTGTGCTGGTCAAATGGCAGGCTGCAGCGCATACTCTGGATGGCTGGAGTTTTCCCTTAAATGAAATATAGAAGCCATAACTCAGTTTCTCCAGCAATGAACCATAGAGGCCATTCATCAGGATGGGGCAGACATTTATCTCCTCAAATACTCCCAGGCAGATGGAAATAGCATCTAGTCTCCTGTCAGAATAAATAACCCAAATATTGCCCCCCGCCCTGGAAAGACCCAAACAGATCAGCAGCCGTAGATCAGTAAGAGGCAAAACCGAACCAGTCAGCAGTAAACCTTTGCCCCCACTCCTGCCTCTTCCCCTGGGCAGGGCAGTCTCACTTCACAATGGGTGGGCCCTTTGCAGGCAGGGGCCTGACCCTCTTAGTAAGGAGTCCAAAGCTAATGTGCTGCTTTTTCACTGTAAAGTTTCATTCTCACTCCCTTGGGCTTTACTGGGAAAAAGACGCTCTGTTTTCCAACCTAAATATAAGTATCCAGCAACGACTTCCTCCAGAGGAACAATTCGGGACATGAAGCTTCCTCTCTTGGTCTGCAAATCAGGTTTATTATGCCCTTAAAAATGGTTGATATGACAAATTTTATGCTATGTGTAGTTCCCTATCATTTTTAAGATTAAAATTTTCAATAAAGAAAAACCCCAAATTATTTTAAATTTATTTTCATTTTATCTGAAAGACAGAGTGACAGAGAGTTTACGTGAGAGAGCAAGAGATACAGAGAGATATTGCATAGGCTGATTCCCTTCTCCAGATGTGCAGAACAGCAGGTCTGGGCCAAGCTGAGACCAGGAGCTGTCTGGGTCTCCCAGGCGGGTGACAGAGATCCATGGATGTGGGCCATCACCTTCTGCCTCCCGGGGCTCAGAAAGAAGCTCAATCGAACACGGAGGAACCAGGATTCAAACCAGTTACTCCCAAGGGGCATCCCTAGGGGCAACTTCAGCTCTGCACCAAACAGCTGCCCTGAAAAGCCTAGATCTCAGAGGAGCTCTGGAAAAACAGATAAAATTAGCAGGAGTGCCAGGCTTTAAATGTTCACCTTTCCTAATGTTAGCGTATTTATAATACATTCAAATGCCTCGGACAATCTCAGTGGTAAATTCCATTTTTCTCCTGCGATATTGACCTTGCAGGAAATTTGCTTATTAAATTTCTGAAGTACTCAAAGTTGCATATCAATAGTTTAATTTATGAGCAATATAAGCATAGCCAATTCCATACTCTGAAGTGCTTAACCTCAGCCTAACCAGACTAACCTAGAAACTATATCCAGTCCTTCGTTACATCAAAGAGAATTTCTGCTCTAAATTTGGCATTGTTTTTACTTTTTTTTTTTTTGATGGGTAGGTACTGTTTGGATACCTTCTATCCTATCTAAGAGAATTTCTTATTTGGGGTTGGCATTGTGGCATATCCAGCTAATGCTTGGGACACCAGCATCCCATTTGAGCACCAGTTCAAGTCCTGACTGCTCTGCTTCTGATCCAGCTCCCAGCTAATGCATCTGAGAAGTCACCAGAAGATGGCCCAAGTACTCAGCCCCTGACAGCCACATGGGAGACTGGGATGGAGTTCCTGGCTCCTGGTTTTGGCCTCACCCAGGCCTATTTGGGGGAGTGAACCAGCAGATGGAAAATCAGTCTCTCTCTCTAATAATTCTTTCAAATAAGCAAATATATCCTTAAAAAAATTTCTTTTTCTAGGATAGAAAAGTCACAGCAACTGAGGCATTTTCTTTAGTGTAAAAACATGACTTTTCCCCTAAGTCTCCCTCATCTTTTATCCAAGTGCCCATTAATGTTCCTGAGAGCTTATAAACTGATTAAGCAAAAACCACAACGACCTCTGTAACTCCACTTTCCATAGTACAGTTCCATGTCCTCACCTTAGCAGGTGTTCAAAAGCCGCTATTGCATTGGCTGGAATTGGCAGGACAATGTAACATTCAGGAAAAACTATTTTGGGGATGATAGAAATAAAATCGCTGTCTTAGATGGATAGGTATTCATTAAGCAGGCAAACACTGTCCCTGCAAAAGGAAATATCCAGGAACATGGACAGGCAGCTTCGCCTGATCTAGGCTCAAACACACAGCACAAATGGGAGAAAACCTCTGGTGTTAGAGTCTGGCCATGCCTGAGTACCTCTCTGTAAAGAAGATTAAGCGCTGTGGATAACAGCTTAAGCCCATCACCTACAAGTACACTGTAAGAGTATCTATAGGTATCCAAATATTAAATTAAGGAATTCCGCGTTGTTCCCCAAGAGACCAGATGCTGGGACATTTACTAGAATATTATCAGCAATTTGTGGGTTTTCTCCAATGTGCCTCTCAAAACATAATTCTGATAAGTGCACCCATACATAAATGTTCTGAGAACAGAACTTCTAATGTGGATTTTGGAGTTTAAGAAGCCTAAGATGCGACTTTCATCTGAAGAGCTAGGTAATTCCTAAATACGTTATGAGAACGGAAAACCCTTCAGGGTTTTCCAGTTCCTGTGAGATCAACTCCAAGCTTCAGGCTGTGATCAGCACCCACCTCTCTAGCTTCTTACCTGCAGCTTCCTCAGTCTTTCCAAGCAAACCATACAGTCAAGCCCCTTGCCTCTCAATCTCAATAGTGCTGCCTGGCAAACACCCACATACATCTTACCATGCACTCAGTGGTCACCTATGGAGGCTTTTGCAAATCCTGCTTAGTGAGACTCAAGGGACCCCAGCTCTGCTCTCCCCATGGCCCCCAGGAATGTTGCAGCTCCAGGACCTGCCACCAGGTTACAACTTTCTGTATACACACATCTTTGCACCACTCCCTCTAGATGATAAAACATCCACAGCACAGAAAGTCTATTCCTGCTTATCTGCGGATGTGCACAAAGGGAGGGCAGAAGTGATGGAGGGGAGGAAGAAAGGAAGGGAGACAGTTCTAAACAAATGTAGAACATTTATTCATTCATCTACTATTTGTTTTATTCACCTGAGAGACCTGAGATGTCACTCAGAGGAATTGAGAGAACACAAAATTAAAAGCTAAAATCTTATTCAAAGATAAAATTAAACGAGTGATCCACTAGTATCAAGGTCAAAATCAAGCTAAAGGTCCAGATACTAAAAAGGCAGTGTAACTAAGAGAAGCGAGGCAGGCCCGGCTTGAGAATTTAATGATCAGGACATTCAACCAAGTGGCTACTGCCCTCTTCAAATGGAGGAAGTATAGTCTCTAATTTGCTGCAGTCCCCATCATCCCTTAATATTTTATTGAGCTAGAATCACTCAATGATATTACCAATCCAGATTCTGGAGGTGTTTGCATTGTGGACGTGTGACCTAAGGGGTTTATTTTTTTTTTTAAAAAAATGATTATTTGGAACTATATGATGCCCTGGGTTGGGTGCCAAGAATTCGGACTCATCTAAAAGAAAAATAGCTTATACTTGACAATGTTTTTAAACCACAAATCCATGAAGCATTTAGTAATATCTCTAGCTTCATTCATCAACCCAGGCATTCTAATAGTTGCTGAGGGCAAGGAGCACTTGATGACAAATGACTAACAAAATACATAAGCACCTAGACACACAGACACACATACATGCACACTCACCGTTCTCACCATCAACACCACAATAACAGCCAGAACAACAAGGGCCCTTTTCCTCCATGACACCGATTTTCTGCCTTCTACTCCCTCCAAAGAAAACATAACATTTTTGTTTACTGTGTAAAGTCTCTATAGCATGCTAGAAACAGCCCCCTTTTTAGTTATCTCCCAGTCAGAATTATGACCCCATCATTCAACAGAAAGTACGGCTGCTACCACAGGAGGGTTGTTCGTTTTTCAGCAAGCTGAAAGGTGGCTGTGTTTAGTTCATAATTTTTTAAAAACAAGCGTGTGTCTATTTCTGCCTCCTTGCGGGGCAGGGTTGGAGGAGAGAGAGTGGGGAGCAGGAAGCCCTGGAAATCAATTGGCTGCATGGAAAATGAGGGCTCTAAGACATCCTTCATTTGCTCCAACCGTAAGCCGCTGGACTTGCAGTTTGTGCTCTATCAAATCAACCCTTCCCCAAGGACACCCTGATTCTTTTAGGCTCAGTCTATGCTCCCAGCACACGAGTCACATGGCCTCTTTCAATAAGTCCCCATGACTGCCGACTGCGTTGGTTTTGGAGCCAAATCCCCAGGGCTCCAAAGATGGAGCATTCAATCTTGTGAGTAATCAATCCCGAGAGATTGCTGCTCCGGCCCCACTTGGCGGAACCGTGGGAGCAGCAGGCCTCGTGGCCAGGGCCGCTCTGGGGCCTGGGGAAGCAGCGGCGAACTAACTTCGTCTTTAAAAGCCTCTTCACAGCTACTTGGAGAGGGACGGAGGGAGGTGTGAAAACAGAAGTAGGGGCCGAGGGAAGAGGAGGGACGGCAGAGTCCATCCTAAACAGGTTTAACTTAAAAAAAGAAATCGGCTACTTGACCCTTTGCAAAAACCTCACGCCCCGCAGCGTCCTGCGGGAAACTCGAACCACCCAACTATGTTGTCACATATTGAACCCACACCCACAGTGTTAAGTATCACTGGCTCCCAGACAGAAAAATGTCATCCTTCCCTCCTCCTGGCTGATGTCTTTAAATAGCTCCTCTTATTTACCGTGTGCGTGGTGTTAATGTCCTTCGGTTGCTCTATTTTCAAGGATGGAAAAGCAGTTGCTAAGCGTTTCTAAATGACAGCCCCAGGGTTCATTAAAAATATGGCAAACATTTGCTAAGCTCATTAAGTGCAATTTTTGTGTGTGTGTATCAGATTCCTCCTCTGCATGTTCTGCGTGACCAAACATCTATTAACCCTAATCCCATTGATGAGTCTGATACATTCAAACCGGCAATTAGACAAAACAAAAGGGATATTTATGGAGAGACTCCTAAATGGGCTTCCTGATTGGTCTAAGCTGTTTCAAAACCACAGTTTAATTCCCCTCTGTTAATCCCTCACTTCCAGAGCACTGCCTTTGTTTGATTATAGGCTGTCAGGTTTAGGGGTTCTGATTGAATCAAAATTTGAAGCAAACTGGAAACACAGAATAATTACGCCGTTTAAGCACCACTGCCTACCGTATAAGCAAAGGGAAGGCTCTCCAAGTGAATACTAGGCAGAAGAAGCTTTCAGAAACGGACTTCTTGCACAATTAGAAGCCACAGTGTATGAATTAGATGGTTGTTTGCCGGATCCTTTAAAAAAAATTCTCCAGCGGATGAGTTCGGTGGCAAAATACCAGGCATTACATCTGTTGACTCGGCAAAAATATTTTAAGACGGGCTCCCTCTGCCCTTCCTCCCTGCCACCCGTTCACCTCCCGCCGCCCCGACCGCAGCTGTGGACTTGTCTGACCCACAGTGGTTAATCTGAGCACCAGCTCTCCCTTGGCCACTGCAGCTTTCCATGAACTCAGGGCCACGGCGGTGTTATTCTTAGCGGCGGAAAGGATTCCGCATCACTTACATGGTGTAAAGCTGGACAAATAAACAAGTACTGACTATGGATGGCTCCCAATCGCACTGGGCTGCAATTTTTGAATGTGCTCTTTCAAAGCGCAAAATGACCCTTCTCTTGCTTGTAAAACCTCTTTGTTTTCCCTCAAAGAGAAGGAAACTCACCAAGAGGAGTGGACTTGCGACAGAGTTCCCCAGCCGTCACACCATTTTCAAGTGGCTCTTGACCAGCTGAGCTTTTTCAAAGTGTAACTTTTATAGCCACAAAGGATCATGTCTTATTTGGGTTCATTAAATTTCCTCTTACTTTGCACAGGGCCGACCAAACTCACAGCTGCCGAGAGAGAAGCCAGCCTGGCACCATCCTTCAAGGCGATTCAGCACTGGTCAAGGCTCTATTGGAAAGCTCGGCCCCTATTTCAACCCCGTGATTTAAAGCTCTGCTGGGGACAAAAGAAAGAAAGAATTCTCTTGTTTGGGGGAGAAATGAACCTCCTTTGCTACCAGCAAGAATTCTGGTGTTGCCAGTGAGCATGGTAATAAGGTACAAGTTGATTTACAAAACTGCTGCCCACATCCGAGGAGTGATGAGACTTACAGGACTGGGGAGGAAATATACAACCTTTGGAGCAGACCCGTGGCTCAGCAGTGCAGTGGCTGCTTGAGATGCCCACATTCCATCTCCAAGGGCCTGGTTCAAGTCCAGCTATTCCACTTGCAATTCAATTTCCTGCTAATGTATACCCTGGAAGGCACCACATGATGACTCAAGCCCTTGGGCTCCAGCCACCCACATGGGAGACCCAGAAGGAATTCCAGACGTCTGGTTTCCACCTGCTCCAGCCCTGGTTGCTGTGAGCATTTGGGGTGGGGATGAGGGGGTGAACCAGCAGTGAAAAAATCTCTCTCCTTTATTCTCTCTCTCTCTCTCTGCCTTTCAAATAAAAATGAAACTAAATAAATAAAAATTTAGAGAAATATATGACAGTATTTGAAAAATTTTGTGGCAACATGGAATGAAATGGTAAGTTTGTATTGGTGCAAAAACAACTTCAAATCCATGCATAGCTTTTCCATAATTCACATTTCCCATGAACTTTGTAAAGACTGCTAATATGCACCAATTTCAAACATTTTTTGCACCCAAACACTTATGTTGAATTGCATTTTCCAAGAACTTTTTGAAGCACCCCCACATCCGAGAAGCCAGGAGACAGTGAGTACGACTTCACCAAAGGCAGGATTGCCTGCTGTAGAGGCACCATCACCCTCACCTCCTTCTGCTCTCCCCCTTGAGGAGCTTCGTTTGCCTGCGCTCCCTTCCACCAAGGTTAGAAGCTAGATGTTTCTAAGGGAAAGTTCTCGCTCTGAGTTTGGAAAGTAAAGAGGAGAAGCCGGCAGTAGCTGGGGGCAAGACTCAAAATTCCGAGAGTTCTATAGAAAGTCACATGGATGATGCCAGGGTTGTCTTCTTCTTCCTGCACTCACAGATTTCTGGAGCACCAGTAATTCCCTCCTGACCTTGGTACCCAACCCTCCTCATAGATGGGTGAGCCTCAGATTTGCTGTGTTAAAAAAAATAATAGTATGCTTCCTCACACTGGCTGAACTTTGATACAAGTGACAGAAGCCCAGAATTGAGAAAGTGAACTGAGTTGTGTAAAGCCAGACCCCTTTGAAGGATGGAGTCTGAATTTGAGTGTGGGGAGCTTCCTCGTGTATGCAAGCATCCTTCCTACAGTATCCTAAACCCTCTAGTTGCAATAAGTGACAAACAGATATGCTCCCAAGCCCATAGATCTTAGAATCTAATAATAAGGGAGTGGGGGAAAAAGAGCTACAACTTCCATTCATGAGATGTCTACAAGCAGAATAAAGATAGGGATGTAATTTAGCAATAACAACAACAAATATTACTTGGGAACCACATAGACGTGAATTCTAATCGCAGGTCTGACAATTTCTAACTGTGCGGCTTTGTGACTATCAAATCAGTTTGTTCTCTCAGGGCTGCTTCCCAGTTCCTGTCTATAGGAGGTTTTTGAAATTTGTTAAAAACTAATTAAAAATTAAACTAAAAATTATAAAAAAAAAACAAAAATAAATACATTGATGGCACACACACACACACAAAAAAAAAAGAAATTAGAAAACTAAAGTGAAGTACCCAGCATTGTAGGCAGAGTAAATGGCAGGTGCTGTTCATGCAACCCACTAGATGCCTTGCTTCCTAGAGGCAGCTACCATGTTTCACTTTCTGGATGCCCCAAATATCTACTTTTGTTTAAAACATGTTAAGTAACTCTTGAATGAACCGTGAACAGTGGAATCAATTAATACATGAATAAACTGTATGGTGAATAATACATGCTTGATAGTTGAGCTATCCATAGCACATTTAAGCTTAATCCATGTTCCTCAGATGTACTAAGTCACATGTGAACAAAGGGGAAGAATGTCTCAGATGAGCCACAGACTGAAGCTGAGATTGGAGGGGTGAAAGATCCTACCATTGGGACAAACCAAAGAAGAAATATAAATGGCCAACAAATATATGGAAAAAATGCTCAGTATCACTAGGCATCAGGAAAATGCAAATCCAAACCACAATGAGATGCCACCTCACCCCTGTCAGAATGGCTGAAATCCAGAGAGTAACAAATGCTGATGAGGATGCGGACAAGGGGAAACACTCACACACTGTTGGTGGTGTTGTGTACCGGATCGCCCAGATAGAAAGAACCAGGGAGACTCACCGAAATGCAAAGAACAAAGGGACTTTATTTATAGGTCCAGTATGCTGGGGCAGTGTTGGGAGACCAAGACTCCCTTCTCTCTGTTTTCGGAGTTTTTATAGTTTCCAGCCACCTCATTGGTTGCCCCCACTGGCCCTGGTGCTTGGGCCCTTTCCAGACATTTGGGAGATCCAGATGGAGTTCTGAGCTCCTGGCTTCGGCCTGGCCCCGGCCCTAGATATTGTGTCCATTTGAGGAGTGAACCAATGAACACAGAGATTATCTATCTATTTACCTACTTATCTACTTATCTATATCTCTGTGTGTCACTCTATCTTTAAAATAAATAAATAAAATCTTTTCTTTTTTAAAAAAGTCCCATGATGCTCACTCAATCTTCTTGCCTGAGTATCTTCAGCCCTCTCATTCTGGATGATGACTGAGCCATCACCCCGCGGAGGCCAGAGAAAGCCTCCTATGACATGCAGAGTGAACGCCAAGCCCTGTGAGTCTATGAGCGTTCAGCTAGGGAAACCCACACATCACACAAGAATGCCCTGTGAGTGATGCAGGCTCTCATTTCTGCTGAAAGAAATGAATTCAGAGCGAACATGATAATCTACAGGGAGTAACACCCACACAGTTATCACTCAAGTGATCCCAGAAGACTGTAAACCTGATTGGAGAAGTGCTCCATAAACTTCCTTTCAAGAGGTTCCTTTGTCAGCAGTAATTAGGAAAGACTTTTATAGTCTGGTTAATATGCTCAATCTCCATTCAATTTTATACTTATTTTTAAACTGTACCCATTGTTTGCCTTTATTCTAATTTTCTTTGCCTGTGCACATTTCATTTAATGCCTTTTCCCCTTTTGATCTCCTTGCCACCTCCTCTGTCCTACAGTCACACCCTAAATGTCAATAACAACATCCCAGAGTCATTTCTGGGTGACTTTGGGATTCATGCAGTGTTTCCAGGGGAATCTGAAACCAGTACAATGGCTTCAGGCCTCGCTACTTTCTGCACTCATTCAGGGACTTGATCCTTTATCCATTCCAGCAACAGCTATTGAGCACCTACTCAGTGACGAACAGTGTGACCTGGGCACTGGAATTGGTCAGGCCGGGTCCTTGCTTACAGAACCTACCTTCCGATGGGAGCATGCAGGTGCCCCTGGATAACAACAAAAGACGTGCAAGGATTAAATAAAGCTTGCCGTTGGGGACCTCCCATTTTCAACCCTGCTCTTGTCTTCTGTTGCATCCTTTACTCCGGCCACTTGACAAAGCTGAACTTTGAATCCCTCGCAGCTGCTTCATCCTCACTGGAGACTCCTGGTCTACTATGCCCTAGCCATGTTTGGACCTAATTCATCTCTCTCAGACCGAGTCAGTTCATCATGTTCTGATGTTTTTTTCAAATGGGGCTGTGTAGATAGTATGCCAGGAATTTTCAAAACCACAGGAAAAAATTCAGTGCAGTTTTCTGGAGCCTCAAGTCTCCTAAATGACAAATAGAGATATAATGGAGCATGGAATATAAAATTTATATGAAAATCTTAGATAAAACAGGAGGCAGAAGAGATCATGTTTACAGTTGGTTGCCTTAAATTATGCTCCAGAGTTCTAAAGAGCATCAAAGAGTGAAAATTGAGATCCAAAAGAGAGAACAGAGAGTAAGGACAGCTGCAGAGTGCGGAGGTCCACTTTCTTGTTCCATAAGGGTTACACCAGGAACCTTCGAGAGCCAGATCGGTTGCTGATTCCACGGGCCCCAGATCTTGGGTTAGGATTGGGCTACTCTCCATCTGAAAATCCTCCAAAAGCTTCTGGTGGCGATCATGACTCTGCCCCACCCTCCTCTGTGACATCTACTCTTGCCTTCCTTCCAGAGCTCATCCAAGGCCTTTTTCTTCTGCATGTCTTTCTTCAGTCCCTGGAGGCTTTTTCCCCCCTTTCTAAATGCAGACATCCGACCCTTCCTTGGGGTTTCCCACTAAGGACTGTCTCTGCTTACAATGCTTCCCCCGCCTCGCACACCTTCAACCACATCTTGTCTTCACAATGCAGAACTTTCTCTCCTTCGTGGCATTTGTTCTTTGCTTACATGACACCTTGAAGTCTTCTCTAACAACACATGACCCAAGTACAAGGAGTCTCCCAGTCACTTGCTTCAATGCCTTCCTGTTTTGATTCTCTCTTTGGCTCCTACCACGATCTGAAATCATCTGATTTGTGTATCTGGGTGTGTTTAAGTCTCTCCTGTCAGATCCATGAAATCTGGGCACTTGTCTGTCTGATTTCCTGATATAAACTCTCCAAAATGTCAAGGATATAAGTAGACTTTCCATTAATATTTGTTTCATAATCCAAGATCGAGGTCATACAGTATATGGGCTATTCCCTAAGGAAAATGAAGGAAATGGTATAAAACAGACAGAGAACAGAAAAAGGGAAATCTGTGTAATTGAAGACACATCTCCTTTACCATGTGACTGGACACAGGGATGCATCAACAGAGCTATGGATCTGAGCAGCTGGTCATCCCTACTCATTCTCCAGAATAGTTTCTTCGTTTCATCAGCTTATTAATTCAGATTTATTGTTTTATGCATTGTGTCCACACTCAAGACATGGAGAGGAATGGTTCATTATTTATATATTTGAGAAAGGAGGGAGAAAATTGCTAAAAGGATGAAAAGTGCTTTGATGGAGATGTATACAAATTATTTCTGAGCAAAAAAAAAAAAAAAAAGAAACCAACTTCCTGGTCCCAAAGAGCTATGACAGTGACACTAACATATAATCTGGATTTTGAAGACTTAGATCTTGCTGGGAAACAGGAAAGGGAAGCTCAGTGAAGGCAGAGGGAAGCATGTGTGAGACAGTAGAACTACAAAAGCTGCTGCTTTCAGTCACCGGAAAGTATCTCTCATTAGGCAGGAAGGCAGGGAGTACTGGAGACAGGTGGAGAGACACGGGGCTGTGAGGGCCTTCGTGAGCACAGTACAGGTTTGGACAGCCCTGGGGCCACGGAGGAGTTTCACAGAGCTTTGCTGAAGCCTCGTGACAAGAGCAGATTTGAGTTTTGAAAAGGCTAATAACGAAAGTGGGACGACGACAGGCCCAGTAGCTACGGCACAAGACCTCAAAGCTATCGCCTTCATCCAGCCAAGAGAGGACAGAGGCATGCCCTGGGATGGAGAAAAATCAATCCAGAGGTAGCAGTATCAAGACTCACTTAGCTATGTGTGGTGAGGAAAGGGTGAGAATTCTTGGATGGACGGAGTCCTGTCACGCGACGGCAGGAACAGACTCGGAACACAGGAGAGGGGGCAGGTTTCCCAGGACCACTCTCAACTTCTCTGCAGCATAAAGCGTGACTCATTACATCAGCCCTGGCATTTTACTGGCTGTTAAAGACCTCTAAGCCATAGCCAGTGGGAAGTTAAAGGTTGAGACAAAAGTTTTGTGACAGGCCAGCGGGAACAGTATTTTTAAGACAGAGTGCCTGTCCCAGAATCCTCTCTTCAGTCACCCACAAAGACCACTGCCTTCATTAACTGAACACAGGCTAAACCTGCTGCCAGCCACCACTCACACCCCCTACCTCTGCATTGTCATACATTATAAGCTGTTTCAATCCATCTAACATAATGAGACCACTTTGCAGTTCCATTATGATTCGTTCTCAAGTTTAAAAGCTGTAGCCAAACCACAGGCAGGAAAAGCATGAGAGAAGTGCAGTGCCATCCTTGGGTGTCTCACACGCTTCCCTGGCCACCAAGCCAATCCTCTGAGCATACAGGACCCATAGAGGGTATTTGCCAAGCTCCTTCTCGGAGAGTACTAGTAAAAATCTATAGCTCCCTGGTGGATACCAAATGCAGCTGCCACATTGCACGTCGGTGCCAGCCAGCCAGCTTTCTGGGGCTGCTGTGGCTCTTGTCAGCCTTTCAAACCTCACTCCAACAGAAATCTTCTGTATTCAAGCTAGTGGTCATACAACTAGGGCGTGATTTCTCATCAAACGTGCCTTTTAGACGTCATACTGTATTTCTCCTCCTCCTCGGTTTTCATGTATTTTTTTTAAGATGGAAAAAATGCAATTGGCTTTTCCTGATCCCACTGCCGTGATGATCACAAACATGCTAACAGAAGCGTATCTGTTCACATGGTGCTTCCTTGTGCCCGGAGCAACACCATTCACAATTCAATAAATGGATCAGCCTTATCGCCTCTGAATAGAGGCTGCCTTAGTTTAAATTTTCTGTGGAGCCACTGACACATTGTCAGAGTTTGATTAGTTAAATGAACCAATAAATCTCTCTCCTTTTTTTTTCTTTCCAGCTCCACTTTGTGTAGTCTACCCCTCTGGGGTGGTGTTTGTACAGCTCTGAAAGAAGAGCCTAGAGCATTCTTCTTGGTCCAACACTTTCCTCCACCACCATATTGAAATGCGGGGTTATGGGTTTCCAGATCAAAGCACTGAACTGGCAAACAGCCTGGCTAATTACTCTGCTGGCACAGAGCCCCTGGGGAGATCAGATAGGGCTCCCTCACCGTCAATACAACTCAGAAATGTGGAATTAAACATTGGATAAGGCACTAAGAGGAACAATTCACCACAGACAGAGTTGAACACAAGTATCTATTGGAGGACCAGGGTCCCTTGGCACCATATCTAAGACTCACAAATGATAAAGCAGATGTGAAACACTACTGGGGGCAAATGGATTGGGAAAGGCCTGGGGGCCCTTTCCCATAATGCTAAACATCCCTGAGAAGCTATGGTGAATGGAGAAACTGTCCTCTCACCAGAAAACTGGCAAATAAAAACACACAAAATGTTTGAGTCATAATATTCCTTTTAAAGACAGTTGTTAAGGACATCCTAAACTTTTTCACTATCCTTCAAAGAAAAAAATTCAAATGTTCAATGAAACAAATATCTATTCACATTTTCATTTTTTAAAAGATTTATTCTATTTATTTGAAACACAGAGTTAGAGAGAGAAAGAGAGAGAGAGGTCTTCCATCCTCTGGTTCATTCCCCAAATGGCCTTAATGGCTGGAGCTGAGCCAACTTGAAGCCAGGAGCCTCCCCTGGGTGCCCCACGTGGGCACAGGGGCCCAAAGACATGCGCCATCCTCCGTTGCCTTCCCAGGCACACCAACAGGGAGCTGAACCAGAAGCGGAGCAGCTGGAACTCAAATCGGTGCCTACAGGCGATGCAGATGCTGCAGACCAGGGCCTTAACACACTGTGCCACAGTGCTGGCCCCTCTATGCAGATTTTCCAATGAGCAACCCAATCTTTTCAGTGCTATGAGGTCTTGAAAAAGCAAGAAGCCACAGTTCCTGCCCCCTGGAGTTTCATAGAGTGGAGGTAAATGCAGTGAATGTATGTAGACATTCTTAAGGAGAAATAAGTGATAAAAATATATGAAGACTGTAAGGATCTGGAGGTCTTGGAAAGGGGGCAATTATCTGAGCTCTGAATGGTGAACTTCAGCCAAAATGAAAGGGAAATAGAAGGAAGTTATGCATGCAAAGAATAGGAAAAGCAAGAGAAAATATTAGCAAAGGCTTAGGACATGTTGAAGAAGTAGTAGAATTAATATATGGAATGCACGATATGGTTGAACCCCATGGAAGGGTGGGAAAATGAAAAATAGTAGGGAGGTCAGCATGCAAATCTGAGGCTTTGGGGATTACCGTCTCAGTTCAATGAGAAACCATTGAACAGATTTTAGGAAAAGAGAGATGTGACCAGATCTAAGTTGTAGGATGATAATGGGAAGTAAAAGTTATATTGCATTGGAAGAATGAGTCACTAGAGACAGGGCATCTGGTTGCTGGCATGAGATAGGGCAAATCTAATGGTAGCAAGAAAGGAAGGAAGGGTGAAGAATGTATTTGATATGCTGAGCACAGATGTTAACATTCAAGTTCTAATCTGCCTCCCCACCCCCACCCTGCCCCAACCTGCTAGCTTAATGGCAGAAAGACTTTACAGAGGTGATTAAAGGAAGGATCTCAAGAATGGAAGCTTGCCTTCATTTCTCAGGATGGCCCCCGTCCAACCACAAGAGAATAGACCGTATGTGAGTGAGGCAGAGAGATCAGAGTCAGAGAAAGAAAATGTAAAGATGGAAGCAGATGTCAGAGAGAAGGAGAAAGATGGAAAGATGGCACTTTGGGGCTTGGAAGGGGAAGGGAGGAGCTAAGAGCCAAGAAAAGCTTTTGCTAAATGAACCAGTCAACCCATGGAAGCTTAAAACAGCAAGGAAACTTATTCTCTCCAGAGATTCCAGAAGGAAAGCAGCCATAGTGATGTGCACCTAGGACTCACTTCAGATTTCTGCCTTCAGACTTATAATGGATTTTTATTGTTTTTAAGCCACTAAATATGTAATCACTTTGTTCTAATAGCAATAGGAGGGGCAGACACTGTGGTGTAGTAGGTTAAGCCTCCACCTGCAGTGCTAGCATCCCATATGGGCACCAGTTCAAGTCCTAGCTGCTCCCCTTCCAATCCAGCTCTTTACTAATAGCCTGGGAAAGCAGTGAAAAATGCCCCAAGTGTTTGGGCCCCTGCACTTATGTGGGACACCCAGAAGAAGCTCTGGGCTCCTGACTTCGGATGGGCCCAACTCCAGCTATTGCAGCCATTTGGGGAGTTAATCAGCGGATGGAAGACTTTCTCTCTCTCTCACTCTGTCTCCCTCTCTGTAACTCTACCTTTCAGATAAATAAATAAATCTTTACAAAATAACAATAGGAAACATGTGTCCCAGGTACTTTGATGATATATATCATTTGGTTGGAAAGGGGGAATAAGGAGAATGAAAAATTAAAAATACCTTAGTAAAATCATTGATATTTTAATTAAGCATTATTGGGTTGGGCAGAGTAAAAAATGAAATTTGGAAAGAAGGAAGATATTAAAAAAAAAAGAATGAGAACTTAGAAATGAACCTTGGAGAATGGTATAAGGTGTCTTCAAAAAGGTCATAGAAAATATATATTATGAAAAAATGTACACGGATTTCAATTTTTTGCACCAAAGTAATCTATTTTAGTTCCATTTTTCTAAAAAAAAAATTGAAATATTCTCATGCATTAGTCCTTTAGAAAGAGATTGATGGATGTCTTACAGAAGTGGAGGAAGGAGGACTAATATCTTAGATGTCACTCTATGCCAAACACTATACTAGGCTGTTCATAATATTCATCTTGTTAAAGAGCTTACAATCATTCCATTCTGAATCCTACAAAGCTCATAACAGGCCCATCCACTTCTAGATCCTAGGCAGATATTTTTACATTTTGTGGGTCCCTTTGTTCTGATTTATAATAACTGTTAGGTACATCACTTAGATTCCAATTTCCCTTTGTCTGTCTTTGCAAGCTCTCCAGGAAGAGCCTACATCAGCCAGTTGGGAGTTCTATTTAAACCCATTTGCTCCTAAACTCTCTCCTAAGTTAGATCACCCATGCTAGGTCCGTCTCTCCTGGCACCTGTTGCCTCCCATTTAGATACTCTCACAGGGACTTGGGATTTTCTCATCCTCTGTTAGGTAAAACAGTACACTCCATCCCTGAGACCTGGGCATCAGTTGGCACTCAAGTTTTGGAGTCTATGCTTCACTTCCAAGAGCTTTTCAAAAACCTTCCCAAAGACTCTCTCTTCCCTAATATGGTTTAAGTGAGTAATGTTTTCTCCGTGGTGTTAAACATGTGTTTGTGATACATGATTTAGAATCTTTGAAGATCTATTTAGAATGCAAATAATTAAAGACCCTTTTTACCTCGAAAAGTCAGGGCCCAGAACTCCCAAGTATCTCCCAGGACCAAAACCTGTTTGTCCAGAAAATATTCAACCCATTCATTCCTCTTCGGTTGGAGTTGTAATTAAGTGACTCTAATAAACAATACACCATTCTAGAACTGAAGATAATAGATCATCTGTTCACATTTTCCAAGAACCTTTTTTCCAGATTGTACCCGACTGGCTCAGCAACTGTCTTCCTTGTGGTAGGCTCAGCCAGGAACAGCTGCCTCATCCAACTGGCACTTATAGGCACAGTGACAAGTGCCTGTGAGCTATTCATGGTCCTATGACAATACTGGAGACCAGGGAGAGAAAAAGCTACTGCTCTTAACACCCAAAGGAAAACCAACATTCGAAATAAATAAATGTAAGTATCTACAAAACTTGCATTCCAGATTTCCC
This sequence comes from Sylvilagus floridanus, assembly GCA_949820135.1. Lineage (NCBI taxonomy): Eukaryota > Metazoa > Chordata > Mammalia > Lagomorpha > Leporidae > Sylvilagus > Sylvilagus floridanus. Next base: position 16,221,329 of record OX463243.1, read on the forward strand.
AATCATTACATTTAATATTTGTAAAATTGCACTACAACTTGAAACAGTCGCATATATTTTCTCACATAGCAAGAATTTTGAATGTGCAACAATTGCAAAGAAATCACAGCCAATCATAAAGTGAATGAGTTATTTGATGTCAAAATTTTAAAGTCAATTATAAAAATCTTGTCACTTTCCCCAAAAATTTGTGTTTCATTTTGGATGTGGATAGATGTTAAAGTCTGATGTGCTGTGTAACTTAGCAGCTCACAAAATAAAACTGCTGATGGTTCCTGGGGACTAACAGTTTATAGCTGAAAGTTTTCTACAAAGTATCCTCTCTACCTTCATCTTCTCCTTTTGTGATTTTTTTTTTTTTTGACAGGCAGAGTGGACAGTGAGAGAGAGAGACAGAGAGAAAGGTCTTCCTTTGCTGCTGGTTCACCCTCCAATGGCGCTGCGGCCGGCGCACCACGCTCATCTGATGGCAGGAGCCAGGTGCCAGGTGCTTTACTTGGTCTCCCATGGGGTGCAGGGCCCAAGCACCTGGGCCATCCTCCACTGCACTCCCGGGCCACAGTAGAGGGCTGGCCTGGAAGAGGGGCAACCGGGACAGAATCCGGCACCCCAACCGGGACTAGAACCCGGTGTGCCAGCGCCGCAAGGCGGGGAATTAGCCTGTTGAGCCACGGCACCGGCCCCCTCTTGTGATATTTTCATGGTTGCCCCCATCCCCATCCTCTCCATCACTCACAGTTGCCTGCATTTTCATAAAAATTCTTTTGGATCTTTAGTTTGTATTCTACCTCCTCCCAGGAACATATCTCTCCAGAAACCATTCAGCAATGTCCTGGGCTTCCGAGGCTTCTTGAACTTGAAAACTGCCTGAAGTAGGTAACAAGTTTTGCTCTGGAATCTTCTGAAGAAGCAGTCAAAGGCATTGTGGCTACTGTCGAGTTCCCAGATCCATTCTTTTATTATCTCATCTCTCAAGCTTCCAGTGTCTTCTGTGGCTAGTGACAGACTGGAAAAAGTAGATTGTGACCTGAATTTAGAATCTACCATGTTCCTGTATGAACAGCCCCAGTGGAACTACTTGAGGAAGAATTACACTCTATTCCTGAGCTTCCACTGGGTTGCTCTCTGTGCTAATTCCCCCTTGATAGGTTGTTTTTGGCAAGAAGGAAGAAGTGAAAAGGAAGGTAATAGCTATCCCACTACAAATCCTACCTAGATCTGAGAGACTCCAATTCTGTCAGAAGCATGAAGTCCCAGGGCCTGCATATCTATCCAAAGGTTTAATCAAATGTTTCTAGTGATACTGAGCAAGATCAGTCCCACCTCTTCTATACTGTAAGGATTTCTAGTTAACCAATGTTGGTCAACAGTTCTGAGACTCAATAGATAGTGCAATGACTCACTTGCTACCTACCTACGAAGATCCCAAAACATGCCTAGAATTCTGTTCAGGAAGGGCTAAGAGGGCCACTTCTCCAATCCTGCAAGTTTAGCATGATGGTTGTTGACAGAGAACCCTTGTGATTGATAGATATATTTTTTATGAAACTTGAGAGCCAGAAGTTAGGAGCTGCATGACTATACTGGGAAATTTTTCTACCATTCAGATACTCCACTAGTCTGTGATAATCTGAACAGCATGGGGCCAGCACTGAGGCGCAGTGGGTTAACATCCTGGCCTGAAAGCACTGGCATCCCATATGGGCACCAGTTCTAGTCCCGGCTGCTCCTCTTCCAATCCAGCTCTCTGCTATGGCCTGGGAAAGCAGTCCTTGGCCCCTGTACCCATGTGGGAGACCCAGAAGGAGCTCCCAGCTCCTGGCTTCGAATCACCACAGCTCTGGCTGTTGCGGCCAATTGGGGAGTGAACCAGCAGATGGAAGACCTCTCTCTCTCTCTGCCTCTCCTCTCTCTGTGTATAATTCTGACTTTCAAATAAATAAATAAATCTTTAAAAAAAATATGAACAGCAAACTGACACTCTGTGCAGAGGACTTCATATACACCCTACAGTGGGTAAATGACCAATAAAATACATATATGGTTAGCACCAGACCCTAGAGGAGAACATTCCTATGAATGGGCCAATCTGATTAACATTCTATCTTGTCCACATCACTCACTCATATTAGAAGGTAGAGAACTGGGGCTTGGACCTCAGTAAATGGAGCAAATTCATCAACTCTGTCCTTTCAGAATCCTGTGGTTCTTCTCTATGTAAATTCTCCATTCTGTCTGGCTTTCTGCATCTCCTCCTGATCCAGGTTCCAGTAGGAGGACTCAACTAAAGTTGGGAAGCTGGGATCTTTAGTCAGGTAGAGCTGAGCACCATATGGTAATTGAACTAACTACCTTAGTCCCTTGGGAAAAAAATCCAGGATCCAAATCCATCTCCTTTGTTTAGAAAAATTCCAGAAGAGCTAACATGGTCCCGCAAGAAACTCTGAAGAAATGCCTACCCTTCAAATAGAAAGAGAAAAAAGATAGAGATAGATAGATAGATGGCAGATGATGGCGGTGATGGTGATAAACAGATAGATACTAGAGAATTATCCTAAATATATGAAATATATATATTGAAATTCCCTATTGTCTAAGAGCACACAGTGGAGTGGAATGTACAATTGGCAAATGGACCCGTTATCATGTCCAATTGCAAATGTGCTTAGAAGTTTACCCAAAAATATAAGCCTACATATAGGTACAGTCTAGGTTTTTGGACAACCCCTTATATCCCATGACCTCCACAAGGAAGTACTGCGTACACGGCCTACTCCTGTTGAAAGCATCGTGGCAGCTAGAAAAGCACTTGATCCGGGGTTTATGGATTGCTTTCAGTCTTCCCGAACTAGCCTTCATGTTTGTTGCTGCTTTTATTTTGCTACCCTACCGGCTTGAGTAGCCGGTAGAGGGAATGTAAAATCACTGCACCTGGAAGCCTCACCTGGAGGTTTGGCTTTCTGGTCACTCTCCTACACCAGCTTCTGTAGAGTGGCCGGCAGGTCTAGTGATTACCTCATCTCCTTTCTCTCCCCACCCAGGTAGCTATGTGCTTCTCAACATCAAAAACAACAGAGCTTTTTGCCTTCTTAAATCAGTCTTCATTTTCATAACCTGCTCTCCGTTCCTGAGGTTGCTAGAAAATGCCTGTTTCTACCAGAAGTTTAGTATTACACTCATGGGCTTGCCAGGCTCTTAAAATGTGGACGGTTCATCGATTCAGTGAGGGAGCACCTGCCATATGGAGCTGGGGGGACAGTTGTCTTCTGGTTCTCTCTGCTAGCAGTGTAGGCCGTTCAGCCTGCTCAGGGGTTTGAGTTACCTGGCCTCGTGCATCAACATTCTATGCAGAATTACTAAGCTAGACATGTTAAGCTGACTGTGGCGTGGAAGAAAGAGTCGTTATCATGGTTTCGTTTCCCTTCTTCTCCTGTCTTTGGTCTCTACCTTATTTCCTGAAGAAAATAAACAGGGAAAAGGAGAGAGCCACCATGGTCTGCTGGGGCTGGCCGATTAATTCCACAAGTGGAGAAACGTCAAAGAGCTCTTCCGGTGCCTCACTCGTCTCAGGGCAGTGCACTCAGGGGAAGCGGCGTACTATGGAGCATGCCTTCTTAGATGAGGCTATTCCCAGTAGCTACAGAAGGTGCCTCCAGTGCTCCCCTTGTCCATGGCAGAGCCTGCTGCAGCAGCCACTACCTCCAGTTGCATGATCTTGGTGAATCTCAGGAGATGACGACTACTCAGGGATCTTATTCTTCCAATGCTATCAGTGTGGACACTTGGTCTCGAGCTTGTGTTAGATTTTCATAAGCATGCTATATTCTCCATGCCTTTATGGTCTCATCTTTTCTTTAAATACATGAGCCTTCTCACTACAGGCAATCTATTCACTCTATACAGCTTTTTCATAAGTGAGATTAGTTGTATGTAAATGGATAACATAATATTTGCCACTAATTTTATGCAGCATTATATTTTTTAAAGATTTAATCATTTGTTTGAAAAGCAGAGAGAAGGAGAGAAAAGGAAGTCTTCCATTTGCTGGATCACTCCCCAGATGGCTGCAACGGCCAGAGTTGTTCTGATCTGAAGCCAGGAGCCAGGAGCTTCCTCCAGGTCTCCCACACGGGTGCAGGGGCCCAAGCACTTGGGCCATCCTCTACTGCTTTCCCAGGCCATAGCAGAGAGCTGGATGGGAAGTAGAGCAGCTGGGACTCAAACCAACGCCCATATGGGATGCTGGCGCCACAGGCAGTGGCTTTACCCGCTATGCCATACAGTTGTCGCCCCAGCAGCATTATATTTAGAAATATAGGCAGACCCTCCAAATTATACTAATTTTCATTAAAATAAGAAGTGGGCTTCTATTTAAAGAATTTTTGTGCTCTTTGCACAGGAAATCTTCAATGTTCATTTAAATAAATTGAAAAACCTTTAGAAAGTCCACCTAATATCACCAAAAGATTTTAATAATATCTGAAAACTAAAGCAAACTAAAACTTTCCCACATCATCCGTGTAGGTCCCAAATCCTAACCCAATCCTGAGCTCTTTTGCTTGCTTTGTGAACCGTGATATGAAATGCTGAAAAGAAAATGTATGTAGAAATTGAATTATACAACAAAACAATTGATGCCTTTAAGTTCCAAATTCCATAATAAAGAAACTCTTCTTTTATGAGGAAATAAAAATACAGCATTGTGGCAGGTGTGTTGGAAGAAATTTTAGCTTTATACCCAAAGTTAGGAAATAACATCTTTCTAAAATCATAAGTGCGGAAATAACACGTTAGGAAGGAAGGGAACAAATAGGAGGATTTATTTGCAATGTTTTACTGCCAGTGGTGGAGCAGAAACAAAATATATACATTAAAAGTGTGCTGTTCCTAGCCAGTCGTGCTTCTAGCCCCGAAGGCCTTCAGGCTCAGTGATTTCTGAGAACTTGGTAGATTTTCCCACTGGCTTGCTGAATCCGATGCTAGCAAGAGTATCCTTCAGCTTGCATGGCCCTCATTTAAATGCATATCCTATTACAATGGAACAGCAAGTTTCTAGATCTTAACCAGGCTGTCATTTTGCTCCTTAGAAAAACAGAACAAAATGGTCCACAAAGGGGCTATTGATGCTAAACTGGTGTGGGCTAAAATCACAGGCAGTTTGTTAAAAGCCAAGCAGATGACCTGCCTTGGTTCCTTAAGCTTGTGTCAGCACCAATCTGCAAAGGACTCGGGGCCAAAAGGGAGGGGAGATGAATGGCAGCCGCTCCTCCCAACACTCTATTCAGAAGAGGGGCTCCTGGGTCAACCCTTTTCTCTTGCCTTGAAAAAACGAAACTACCCGACGGTGGTTTTTGGTTTTGTTTTGTTTTAATTAGTCTTCAAATGTTCAGCTTTATTGCTAACATTGAATCACATTTTCTGTAGCATTTGTTTTTCACTATTTGCCAAGCATTCAGGTTGAACTAGCATTTATTGAGCACTGTGACGTGCTGGCAGCTTTGCAAATATTATCTCGTGTCATCAGCCAATAAAACTATAAAATAGGTACTCATATTCCTGCTGGGTAGATGAAATATAGAATTTCAACAAGATTAAATGACATGCCCAAAGTTCACTGCTTGTAAATGATGGGGTCAGGGTGGATCCCTTGTCCTAAAGGCCACGTCCCATGTCCTCTCATCTACAGCCCAGCTAACTGCCCCATGAGGGCAGTGTACCAGAACAGATGCACCTGCATCAGCAATATTTGAGTCCCCCAGTCCTGCTGGTTATAAACTATCCAGAGTTCTTACAAGATTTTCCTCCCCAGGGCACCCATGGATCTCTCTTGCTGTCACAGAAAACATGAAAAAGCCTTAGATTAGAATTCCAGCTGTGGCACCAGCCATCTGTGGGACCTTCACAAGTGCTTATCTTCAATGCATGTTAGTTCTGTCCCCTCCAAACTGGGGATAAAAATTGGGACAAGATGGAGTCATCCGTTCTCTTCACCCTCTGCCCTTTTCCAGTCTCACCACACCTGGTGTAGAGAAGGCTTGTAATATACAAGGGTGTTTCAGAAATTCATGCAAAAACAGAATTATAAGAGAAGTTTATTTCAGTGACTTCCCCTCAAAAACTTTCAAATCCACACATGATTTCTTCATAATACTTGTTTTCTGTGAACTTTTCTGAAGATCCCCTCATATGATTAACAATGTTGAAAGGCAGGCATATAAAAATTCACCCCAACAAATTAAAATGATTTCAGGAAAATGAAATGAGACTTAGTGGCTCAGCCAGGAAATAGTGGAAACTACCACTTAGATACCAGAGGAGAGAAAAGAAAAGGTAAGAGGAGGGAAAGGGAAGGAAAGGAGGGGAGGGGAGGGGACGGAAAAGACCAGGCTCACAACTGAATGTTTTACATAAAAGCATTTATTTCTTTCTTATATGAAATTTCACTTACATAAAATTATCCTCAGCTAATCCTCACAACAACCCTGTTAAGGTTAGTAGGTTAGTGCTAAAACTGTTAAACCCATTTTACAGATGAAACTGAGCCACCAGGGGGTAAACTAGCTTCCCCAAGGTTAGAAGCATAGTAAGTCACTGGGCTGGGTTTCTTATCAGGCCATCTGGTTTCAGAACCTGTGCTGCTAATGGAGGCAGGAAAATTAGAGAAAAGAAGGTTACTCTTTTTTGGTAGATCTTCCTCTCAAGAATTTGAAAGAATGAAAGCCTAGTCTGACAACGCACATAAGGATGTTCTACTGTAATTTAAACTAGAATCTATCAGATGAAGTAGAAATTTCCGATAAGAAGATGAAGCACACATACAATTAAGGACCCTACGTTTCCCAAATCGATAAGAATTGATTGAAGAATGAGCAATTGCTGTTGACCTGTAAGAGTCAACTGCAGTCTCTCTTTTACTACATGGTAATGAGAAATGTAGATTGAGCTCAATGGATTCCAAGGAAATAGACACATTTGCCAATGTGGACTGGGATGATGAAAACCCAGGCAAGCCATGCGCTTCTGTGTTGACTATCTGTCTCTGCTAAGTTTCCACTGCTGAGAAAAAGCAGAAGTCTTTCCAGAGGAGGGGAAGAACGTGTTCCTGACTCCTTACTTTCCCTTGGCCCCATACCTTCCACCTGGATCCTCAACAAGAGGGTGCAGTAGGCTAAGTTTGTATCCAGTATTGTATCTGATAGCCTTCCTGCAGCATCTCACACTGGGTTCTCACCCTGTAGGCATTGCATGGACACTGGTTTTGTTTCATTTCTTATTCCAGAGCTCCTCCTTTTTTTTTAGATTGATTTACTTATTTGAAAGTCAGAGTTATACAGAGAGGCATAGAGAAAGAGAGAGAGAGGGTTTCCATCCACTGGTTCACTCCCCAAATGTCCACAATGGCCAGAGCTGCACCGATCCAATGCCAGGAGCCAGGAGCCTCCTCCAGGTCTCCCACACGGGTGCAGGGGCCCAAGGGCTTGGGCCATCTTCCACTGCCTTCCCAGGCCACAGCAGAGAGCTGAATCAGAAGAGGAGCAGCTGGGACTAGAACCAGTGCCCATATGCGATGCCAGCACTGCAGGCAGCGGCTTTACCCACTATGCCACAGCACTAGCCCAAGAGCCCCTCCTTTTTTTATTTTGTTATAAATCACCCCCTACTCAGATAGAAACCCAAAGATTCCAAATTAGATATCTTCTTCTCTTTGAAAGTTACTCTCAGGACATGCCCTGGACAAGCCACTCATCCTAAACAGTGAGAGGTACACTTCCTCATTCTCTCACCCAGATTACCTGTATCTTTCAGTCATTCGTGTGGTCAGTCAGCAAACACTTACTGAGCACATGCTGAAGGCTAGGGTCTGTTGTATATACAGAATGGCATTAGAACCCAAGACCAATCTTTAATTGTAATATTGTGCTTTCAGTGACTTAGTTAAAATACTCAATTGCAAATAGCAGAAGGTGATCAAATTAGCTTGTGTTAATGATTTTAGCATTTATTAAAGAATGTTATCATATCTAAATAAGAATGCTATGAAGCTAGGGAAGAAAATGCAGCCAAGGCCTTGGAAAGTCCAGAATGAGGAAGCCACCAACTGTGGACAACTGTTCTCTCCATCCTCCCTCTCCTGACCAGGCTGATGTCGTCTTGCTTCTTTTCTTCTAAGTCTGTCTTCTAAGTCTGTGTCCCTTTTTTGGAAGACTGAATTCTCTACTTCTCCCTACTTAAATTTGTCCACAGCTCCTGAATTTCTTGTTCTTAAATAACAAAAAGACAGCTTTCCCCAAAAGGGGCAGGAGTCTGCCCCACCCAACAACCAGGGTCAGGGGGAGTAGAATCAGGTGGTAGGAACTGGGCCACGTGTCCTCACCTGATTGGAATCAGTGGTAGGCAGGTTGTAAGAGCCTCACAGACATCACTTCCAGAGAGCAACCACCTTCACAAGGGCCCACAGAAAGATTTATACAAGAATGTTCCTGGCAACATTACTCATAATAGGCAAAACCTGTAGTGATCTCAGTGTTTGTTGACTGGAAAGTGAATAAACAGTGCCATGTCTGTGCCAAGGGATAGGATTCCGCAATGAAAAGGAATGAGCTACTGATGTGTGCAGCAGTGTGGTGGATCTTGAGAACACGCTGGGTGAAAGGGATCCTACAAGAGATAAGAGATTCTACCTCTCATCTCAGTCTTCAGATGGGAGAAATCCAATCTGTAGAAAGATTGTCAGAGTAGTTCCTTGGAACGAAGCATGAGGGATGTTTCTAGGGTAAAGCTAATGTTCTATATCGCAAGAGGAACTTGATGTGTGCAGGTAGACATGATTGCCCAAACCTTTTTAATGCTACATTTAAGATTTATGGGTTGCACAGTACTTAATTTTACCCAAAAATGGATGCTAAACAGATTTTGAACTCTACGTATTCGAAGACAATCTCAAGTGTTTGGGGATATAGTGTATGAGTATCTACAGTTTACTTTGTCATATCAAAAAAAAAAAAAAAAGAAGGCAAATTGATGGATATATACTTAAATACATGGTAAAGGAAAATAGAAAAATATAAATTATAAAATCTTTATGGTAGGCCTATGAGTAGCTACTATATAATTCTTTCTAATCTTTGTAGTTAAAATCTTTTCATAGGAATCAGCACTGTGGTGAAGTAGGCTAGGCTGCCGCCCGTGGCACCAGCATCCCATAACAACGCTGGTTCATGTCCCGGCTGTTCCTCTTCCAATCCAGCTCTCTTCTATGACCTGGGAAAACAGTGGAAGATGGTAAAACTGCTTGGGCCCCTGCACCCACATTGGAGACCTGAAAGAAGCTCTTTGTTCCTGGCTTCGGATAGATCGGTCTCCAGCTGTTGCAGCCATTTGGAGAGTGAACCAGCAGATGGAAGACCTTTCTCTCTGTCTCTCCCCCTCTGTCTATAGCTCTACCTCTCAAATAAATAAATTCTTTTTTAAAAAAAATCTTTATAATAAATGTTGGGGAAAGTGTCTAAAAGAGATTTCCAATTTAACATATTATCCAAAAATAGAGAAAAATGCAAGGAGCTCCCAGGGGTCAACCCAGACGAATTTGAGTTACAAAATAAATAATGAGCATTCATGAGTGCACAATGATGGAAATAATACATTGTATAAATAATTAAAAGGAAGGGAAATGAAAGCTCTTACTACAATGGAATCTCAAAAAAGCAAATATAGATGCAATTATGAAATAGAAAATCACCAATCTGACAAACACTGCACTAATACTTGTTGTGAACAAAAATAATTATTAAGTATTACAGTTGGTGCTAGTACCATAATTGAAGAATGTAGTTGGTGGGCCTCCCATGCGGGTGCAGGGCCCAAGCACTTGGGCCATCCTCCACTGCCCTCTGGGGCCACAGCAGAGAGCTGGACTGGAAGAGAAGCAACCGGGGCTAGAACTGGCACCCATATGGGATGCCAGGGCTGCAGGCAGAGGATTAACCAAGTGAGCCATGGCACCAGCCCCTAGGTAAACTTTCAAATTATTTAATTAAAAAGATAGGAAATAAGAAAAATATGACAGCTCCAAAAATCAACTAGCATCAAAATGCTAATAAAGGGTCAAGCACTGCCGTGTAGCAAGTTCACAGCCACTGCGTGAAATATCTACAACCCGTCTCAGCGTGCCTGATTCCAGTCATGGCTTCTCTGCCTCTGATCCAGCTTCCCACTAGTGCATCCTGGGAGCAGATGCCACTCACATGGGAGACCCAGATGGAGTTCCCTGCTCCTGGCTGTGGCCTGGTCCAGGCCTGGATGTTGCTGGCATTTGGGAAAAGGAATCAGAGAATGGAAGCTCCGTGTGTCTGTCTCTCTATATAATTCTGGCTTCCAAATAAATAAATCATAAAAAAATAAATTTATGATCTATAATAGTTTTATTATCGATAACAAAGCTACTTGTAATATCATTGAATTTAAAAATATATTAAATACATCTTTTAAGTCCTCATATAAAAATCCAGGTAAAAGGAATGATTTTTTTAAAAGACAAAGTCAATCATAATGTAAAGTAGTTAACTAAATGCAAACATGGATTAAAAAGGAAACATAAAAATGTAAAGAAAGGAAAGATAAATAGTAAGGATAGTAAATAATAAAGTATACATTTGTAAATAATAAATACTAAAATAGATATTAAGAAAATATAAAGTACTATATTGCTCTGAAAATACAAACATTGTGATAGAATACTTGAATGTATAGGAAAATAGTATATTGCATTGTCTAAAATGATTCAACTAAAAGATTAAAATGATAAAAGAATATTTATCATAGAGTAATCATTATGAAGTTTAGCTAAAAGCTACTTTTAATAGTAGTTTAACTACAAACTATATAGGCTTTCAAAAACAAGAAATCATTCTTGTGCCATAGAAACTATGTAATTTTTTAAGTGAACAATCCTATGGTCAAAACTAGATATAAAGAGCACAAAAAACAAATCTCACTTAATATGAACACTTCAAACAGAATTCAGTAGTATAAAAGAATTAACCACCATGACTAAGTAGGGTTTATCCCAAGAATTCAGGCATAGGACTGGGAAATCTCTTAATATAATTATTCAAAAAATAGGCCTAATAAGAAAAAAAAGATAAATCATTTAATTTACTCATTGAAGTGTTTCAAAGATGTTCAATAACATTCATTATCCATTCATTATTTAAATGTTTTAACATCTTATAAAATTAAAAATAGAATATTTTGTATATGATAAACATGTATAGAGAATTCAGAAATATAAGAATCAGACAAAAAAAAGAAAAGAGTATTGGGAAAAATGATTTTGTTATCTTTAATATATAGAAGAAAATGCATGTACTGGTATTTATTCAGAAAGTCCAATACAATTCTTTTTTTTTATTTTTTTATTTTTTTTATTTTTTGACAGGCAGAGTGGACAGTGAGAGAGAGAGAGAAAGGTCTTCCTTTGCCGTTGGTTCACCCTCCAATGGCCGCCGCGGTCGGCGCGCTGCGGCCGGCGCACCGCGCTCATCCGATGGCAGGAGCCAGGTGCTAGGTGCTTCTCCTGGTCTCCCATGGGGTGCAGGACCCAAGCACTTGGGCCATCCTCCACTGCACTCCCGGGCCACAGCAGAGGGCTGGCCTGGAAGAGGGACAACCGGGACAGAATCCGGCACCCTGACCGGGACTAGAACCGGTGTGCCGGCGCCACAAGGCGGAGGATTAGCCTGTTGAGCCATGGTGCCGGCCCCAATACAATTCTTAAGAATAATGAAGTATAATAAAATGATAAGATACAAGATAAATATACATGCTCAATTGTTTTTCAGAAAATATCAACAGTAACACATCAACAAAACACAAACACGCACAAATTTAGAAAAACTTTAATTAGAATCTTGAAAGTTTAAAATGAAGAAAATATTAATTTCCTTGAGAAAAATAAAAAGTGCATAAGATGGTATTGCAAATATTTTAATTCATATTTCTATTAACTGGAATTTGTTCATCTTAGTCTAGTCATACCATGAAAACACACAGCAGATGGTACATGTACAGACCTCAGGGAGGCATCTTGACAGAGGGAAGTACTTCATGTTCATGGTCATGGGAAGGTGGTTGCTCTCTGAGATCTAAATTATTAAAACTGACCACCAACAGTACTCAAATTGTAGATCACAATAACTTGTCAGAGTCTACAAAGGAAAATGTAACAAGTCGTTCCTGAAGTTTGTGTTTTACTCATTATTTTGAAACATTATCATTGGTGTAGTGGACTGCTGAGAGCTGTCATTGTTTAAGAAATTATCATACCATACCGCTTTGATTTTGACAGCAGGGTTTGAGAAAGTGATAAGGACACGGACAGGGGTGGGGCCACCAGGGGACAAGGAGTCCAACTGTTCTGAGCCTTGGAATGTTCCTCTTGACTTAAAAATGAGTCATTAGAGACATCCAACTTAGAGTAGCACAATACAGCAGGAATTCTTCTGCTGGGGAAAAACGCCCAGAGAGAAATTCAATTCCTGAAGCATTTTTAGCACACAGATGTCTACTCTTCTATTTTGGATGCTTTGCTACATAAAACTGTGTTGTCAAACTCCATGCCACCTGTCCTCATATCTATTCTACAAAGCTTTTACCCCACCATCACTGTAAACTTGCAGTACAAATCCACTATGAAGAAATTGGAGGTTGTAGAGGGGAGTAACCACTATGGAGAGAAGTTAAGAAATGCCCTTTCTCCACAGACATGTCAGAAAAAAAGCAAGTCATGAGAACCACCATTTGACTAGAAGAAAATTAGCCATCTAGAATCATGAAATTCTTGAGGGAGGCTTAGATTTCTGTGCATTGCAAGGAAATTAACTCAGTCATAGAAATCTCAATGGACAAAGCCACAAGAATCAATAGTCAGATTGCATTACTATGAGAAGGTCTAAGATTTTATAAGTATGAAGAATGAAAACAAATTCAAAACATATTGGACTTCCTACATATCTCTTTAGGTCTTCTCATCTCCAGTCAAACTTGTTTGCCTTTGCTGCTAAGTGTAGTAGACATTTCTTTGATTTCCTGAAATAGATCAGTAGAGCAATGTGGACACAATTGTGCCACAGAATGGTTTGACGTCCAGAGCAAGCCTTGCTTACAACTTATCTGAATATCTTAACATATTCTGAAAGCCATCTGGTCAATTTTGTGTGTGGAGAAACAAAACGGATTTTAGCAGTGTATGTCCAGTCCTGTTTCCAGTGCTGAAGGACATTGGTGAAAGGGTGAAGGTACTCCTGTGCCTTAAGGAAAGCTATCTTCAAAGACAGGCTGCCTTTGGCTAACGCTCTCCAAACTGGACAACTCCTGTTGCTCTGGGGTAACACTCCCTAGGCATTTTAATGCAATTTTAAAAGTATTATGGCTTTTAGAACAGCTTGCCAACTATAAAAGAAAGTATTATTGACTGATATGAAACTAATGATTCTCTTTTCTCTTGGATTTCTCATTACTCATTAGTAGGCTTATATTTCGACACATGTTAGTGCCTTGTACATTCACACCATCTCTGAATGACTGATCCCCACTCGTGAAACCACAAAGTTTAGTTTTGGGGTATGGGAAACTGAAAGTCACAACTAAGTTCATCAAGATTAAATAAGCTTTTGCTTGAGAATGACACATTCTTCTGCCATATGCATCCTTTCAAATATTTGAAGAGACTCTGCTCCCACAAGTTTTGGGTTGGAGGACACCAAAGGGCAAGCGTGGCAACTATGGAAAAGATTCAAGAACAATTTCTTCCTTCTTTGCATCACAGCCTCAGAAACTTACCCTGCACCATGCATCTCTGTGAGCATCTCTCCCCCAGTTCTCTACTTTGGTTCGAGTCCATCCTTGAAATACAGCAGCAGTTCTCAAACTTTAACCTGCAGGCTCGCCCCAGACTTCAGCATCAGAAGTATCTTAGAAATTGTTAAAATTAAATTATTCAGCCTTCCTCTAGACCTACTGAACCCAGAAGGCTGGAAAGAGGACCCAGCAATCTGTTCTCACAGGTTCCCCCAGATGATTCAAATGCAAGCCAGAGTGTGTGAGGGTGTGATGGCCTTTGGATTTTTTTTCATTAACTTCACTAATCACAGGTGTCAAGAATACCACTCTCGTCACAGAATCAGAGTGAACTTACCCTCCCTGAGGTATTTCGCAAGTGTAGGGTCATTAATTTAAACTGATTTGTCTCTTAATGTCATTTGTCACCATTAGCAAACCAAGTTGCATGACCCAATGGGAGAAAAAAAAATCAATCATCACTGTTTGGTCTTAAGCCAAGTAAGCATTGTAATAAACTATGATCTAGGCACCCAACTGATCTCTGAAGCTCCATGACATCAAAATACAACTAGAAGATGAGAATAAGGAGTTCTCATAAGAGGCTAAAAGGTGTCCTTAAAAGGCCTCTGAACAGAAAGGTCACAGAAGTGAATCAATTTTACCTCATCTCTTTTGATTCCAGTGCCCTCATCTCCTTCACATTTAAGTAGAGCAGGAAATTCCTCTAAAACTAACAATTCTTTATAAGATGTCAAGCATAGGCTTTCGTTTCCTAAATTGTGACATGGTGTTGATGAATATCAGAGACATTAGAGGGAAAAGGTACTGTGTCAAGTGAAGATCTAGCTTTATTCTCTACCCATCACTGAAGTTGCATTAGTAGGAGCAAAAGGTAAATTCCATGGACCTTAGGAACCTCACATGTATGCATAGAATTCTTTCAGTTGTAAATAAACAGAAATCTAAATCAAAGTAGCATGAAGATAAAAGAAAGATGTGTAAGTGTAAAGTTATTTATTGATTATTTGCATAACAATCTAAGAGAAATCAGTCATGACTAGATCCAGTGCTTAAACAGTTCCTTAGGGCTATGATCCTTCTCTATTTCCACGTCTGCTCCCCTTTGCTATGGTTCCCTTACGTACAGGCTGCTCTTCATGGCAATCCAAGCATTTCCAGGTTTTGGCTTTGTCATTACAACTGCACTAAAAAGAGAGATTGCTTTCCCAAGAATTCTAATAACAGTTGTTTGGGAGCAGAATCCATTGGTTCTAATCCTGTCATATGACTATCATTCAATCAGTCACCATGGCCAAAGCTTCATCTTGGAGGCAGAGAGTAGATGCAGTAAATGTGAATGAATGACCAGGGGAGTAGGAGTCAATGTGTACGAAAGCACTCCTTCAGCTGCCAAGTCTGCACTTGTACAATCCTGGGAGTGTGTACCTCTTTAAATTGTTCACCCTAGGTACCTCACTTACCTCACCCTAATCCCAGTGTTTCTGTAAACAGGGTTAAGTGGGAACAGTTCTCCCATAAGAAAATCAGAGTACCTAAAGAAAAGGTATGAATGGTGCAGAGACCAACATATTAGAGATGTCACTCTAAGATTACTTACACAGTGAAGGCAGGAGACTTTTCTTTTTTAAAAGATTCATTCATTGATTTCAAAGGCAGGGATACAGAGAGAGAGAGAGAGAGAGGGAGAGAGAGAGGGAGGGAGGGAGGGAGGGAGGGAGAGGGAGAGAGAATCTTCTATCTGCTGGTTCACTCCCCAAATGGCCACAACAGCCAGGGGTGAACCAATCCCAAACCAGGAGCCAGGAATTTCTTCCAGGTTTCCCATGTTGGTGCAGGGGCCCAAGCACTTGGGCCATCTACTGCTGCCCTCCCAGGTGCATTAGCAGGAGCTGGATCATAATAGGAACAGCTGGGACTCGGCCAGCGCCTATATGGGAGACCAAAATTACAGGTGAGACTTAACCCCGTAAGCCATAGCACTGGTTCCCAAGGCAGGGGACTTGATCAGATGATTACATGCAGCTCTTTCTTGATCTAAGACACATGGTCTGTGATCTGTTCTCCATCACCGCTATCTAAATTCAAGAAAGGAAAAAATCAAATCAAGTTCTCCAAAGAAAAGAACAGAAGCAAATGAGTCACTTAACCTCTGTGCTATGTATAAAACACACTATGTCTTCCAAATTTTCTACTCGTGTGGAAATAAGATAAAATTCACCATTTCCTTAGCTGGAAATTACAGCAGACATTGGCTGACCATAGTATGGTGCATGGATGATCACTGGTCCAGTGAAGATATAAGTGCATCTAATTCCAACATAAAGCAGAAGTGTAATTAAGTGCTATAACTTCATGACCATTAGAAGTATAATAAGGCTGAGAAGAGAGGCACCAGTGGAGACTGTCCAGAGCAAACTGGGGCATAAGTCTCCCCAGCTTAACAGAGGTTTATGTAGAGTGTTATGACAGCACACAGCGGGGCCGGCACCATGGCACAGTAGGTTAATCCTCTGCGGTGTCAGCATCCCAGATGGACACCGGTTCTGGTCCCGGCTGCTCCTCTTCCAATCCAGCTCTCTGTTATGGCCTGGGAAAGCAGCAGATGGCCCAAGTACTTGGGCCCCTGCACCCGCATGGGAGACTAAGAGGAAACACCTGGCTCCTGGCTTCAGATTGGCCCAGCTCCAGCCAATGCAGCCATCTGGGGAATGAACCAACAGAAGGAAGAGTTTTCTCTCTGTCTCTCCCTCTCACTGTCTGTAACTCTACCTCTCAGGATCTGTCCTTAACATGTTATCTAATGTGAGGTAACGCTGTAACTAGTGCCGAAACAGTATTTTTACACTTTGTGTTTCTGTTTGGATGCAAACTGATGAAAATTCCTACTTAATACATACTGAACCGACCTACTCTATATAAAGATAATCGAAAAGGGAGAAAAAAAAAAAAAATCAGTGTTACATTGGAAACTGCATCAAAAAAAATTTATCAGTCTCAAATATATATATATATATATCTCATGTAGGATCTCTGTCTTTAATGTGCTATACAAAGTGACTCAATGCTAAAATGAGAACTCAAAGACTATACTTCACTTTGTGTTACTATATGAGGGCAAAGGGACGAATTCATAACTTAACACATACTAAATTGATCACATGTATACAAAAAGAATTGAAAACGAATCTGGATGTGAACAAAAGGGTGGAGGGGGCGGGCAAGGGGGGAGGGTTGTGGGGGGAGAGGGAAAATATGGGGGGAAACCCATTGTAATCCATAAATCATACCTTGGAAATTTATATCCTAAATAAAAGTTAAAAAAAAAAAAAAAATAAATAGCGTCTATTGATATGACTTAAAAAAAAAAAAAAACAAATAAATAAATAAATACAATCTTTAAAAAATAAAAAAATTAAAAAGACAGTACACAGCAAAGAACATTAGATGTAGACTCTAGAAATCAGTAAAGCCAATTTTGATCAAGGTTTTCCCAATGAGTGAAGTGTTTACAGACACAGGAAAAAGACTAGTATCAGCCAAAGCACATGGTGGGCAAGGACAAAAAATAAGGAATGTTTAAGAAAACAAGAGTAGATGAGGTTAGTAAATAAATTAAAGAATTTAAGGAAAATGTGGACAAAAAAAGGAGGTTGGGACCAGATCAGAGAGAATGTTAAATGCTATAATAATGCTCATTTTATTCTAAAAAATGAAGAACCTTAAAAGTGACATGACTAATGCTATGATGAGGGACTCGAAAGTCTTAACTAGGTTATTCCAGGACAAGTATCAAGTTCACCAAATAAATGAAATAAAACAGAACTGATAACCCAGCTTCTATGTTGGCATCTAGTTGGGTCTAAAAACCTTTTCTGCGTGGCTGATGTGATGATTAAAAAAAGAAGAAGAAGAAGAAGAAGAAGAAGAAGAAGAAGAAGGGACCAGTGCTGTGGCATAGCAGGTGAGGCCGCCGCCTGCAGTACCAGCATCCCATATGAATGCTGGTTCAGACTCTACAAAGAGAGCTTAGATGGCTTTGTATACACAAAATTTGTATCACATCCCTATACAACATGCAAACATAGAGTCAAGTATGACTATAAATAAAGAGACTTAGGAGTGGAAAGCAATCCTGCCTCCCAGATTGAGGAACAGAATAAAAACGAGTTGTTTATCTAGGATTTTCAATCTCAGAAAAATATAAAGATGTCAGCCTCACAGTGTAGTGGATGGAAGTTGAGAGTAATTGGTCAAGGAAAGAAACATATGTCATGAAAAAGACCCTATGAGCTCAAGAAATACATTCCTGTGCATCAAGAAAAATATGAGCATGTCTCTGTACATGCTCGGCGTGGGTTGCAAGAGCTCAAGAAGCGTCCCTGATGTGCTGAGAGAGCTACAGAGACGTGCCGTTACAGCAGGGCTCCTACTGCTCTGGTGGTGGTCCCCAGGGCCTAAACCGCACAGGCGTAGGGCAGATGCTTGATGGAATGCTCCCGGGCCGCTGTAGTCCAGGCATTCGGGGTCAGACAGAGGTAGATCCCTTTGGTTCAGGCCCACTCAGATGCTCCAGTTGAAATGGCCATAAAGGAAGCCTTCCACTGCCCTGAAATAGCTATTGAGTTCTCCACTCTGCTCAACATTTATTTTTTTTTCCCCAGCCATCTGACAATTGTTTGGTTTGGGATGCTGGCTGCCGGCCATTTTCCTTGTCAAAGCACTGCTCAGAGAAAGCCCCACACTATAAATCTTCATGGGTGGGCCTCAGGACCATTGCCTCCACAGCCTGAGACATCTCACAAAGGCATTCTTCAGTCCTACAAGGGCCATCAATGGATGTGGGGACTGAAAGGAAAGAGCCAGGTTTAGAAAAGAAACTTACAGCTGGGTCACTGAATGTTAAGGAGCAAAGAAACTAGAAACTAATCCCTACGCAAGTAGATAAAGCGATTTGCCAAATAGGCACAATCAATGAGCAGCAGGCCCAATATTAAAACTGAAGACCCTTGTCCTCAAATTTGAGGGGGTAATGTGTTTGGGGAAAAGAACATAATTCTGGGCATCAGGGTGGGCTGCTCCACAGCTGTGTGTGTTTGGGCAAGTCACTAACCCCTGCCCCCACTGCAGGCTTTCAGTTGTGAGGCCTTGGAGAGACTGAGTGTCTGTTAGATGATTTCTGAGGCTGCTTTAGGCTCCAGCTTTTAGAACATCTTACTGGATATGCTGAGCTCGGTCCAGCTTTCCCCCAGGCCCTGCCACACATGTACACACACTTGCATCTGGGTATTTTCAAATAGAGTCCCCTGCTTGATTTTTTGCTGGACTGAGCTGTATCAGAGACATTTGACATTTGCTCAGTGGATCGTGGGGAACCATGAACTTTGTACGCTTTTAAAGAGAGGTCAACAGGGACCTACTTTCCAAGGAAACAGCCTTCTGTGAGCCTCATCAGTTTATTCTGAAGCTAAAGAGTTTGAATTATCTTCAGCCTCTTGCGGGTTGAGTTGTTGTAGAGTTTGCCCAATGGCATTAAACTCCTCTATTATATTTCTAAGTAGGTAAACTCAGTACTCTCCCTTATGAAAAAAAAAATAGGAATGGGATGTTCACCTTAAACCTTCATTGTGCTTTTGCTAGCTTTTGCCCCCTTTTTTTTTCCCACTTCCTGCCTCTAAAAATATTACTAGTAGTGGTAATAGTGATCAGACAACAGTGATATAAATAATGATTCCTATCTAATTTATTTTGTGGTCAAAATAGAAAAAAAAATTAATTGATATCTGTAAAGAGCTAAGGAAAGTGTCCTGTCTTTGTTAGCTCTGAATCAACATTATCAAAATATATATTGTGGCCCAGCCAAGAGTAGTAACTATATTCTAATGGAAGCAAATTGTGTGTGTGTGTGTGTGTGTGTGTGTGTTTAATAATTGGGTTGTGCGGTCACAGAACGTCTCCTAGGCATTTAGGAACACTAGTGGAGCTGTGACACTGAATCACTGGGTTTTATAGGAAAATATGAATTACTTCTTCCTGTCTAGAAGGTGACAAAAGGGCACTGTGCAGTTCACTGAAGAAGTCAAGTTTGCAGACAGATGAAATGAGCCAGAAAGGGAGAACCAAGACAGCCTAAAGGATTTAGAAAAAGCAAGCAGAACTATATCCTAGATTTGGTGAGAGAGCTAAGGCACAACCAGTGAGAAATCTAGAGGAGTTGAAGCAACAATGGCTATATTTAGTGAAACACAGAAACTAAGCCTCCATACTACCAAGAGTTTCCCATGCAGGTGTGCAGGTTGAGCACTGCACAACTCCACAGTAAACCATTAACCATTCACATATTCAACCACAGTGATTTTCCAGTGATGTCAATAAAATGGCATGATGAAGGGATACCCTTTTCCTTATCCACTCAAGACATATTAGGTGCTGATAGCAGCCCTTGATAGTAGACAGGAAATAAGTGAAGACTCCTACCCTCAATTAGCAATTAGTACCCTTGCCATAGCCAATAGCCAATTAGAATAGAAATTTCCAACCTCATTAAAAAGAAAAGAAATGCAAATTAAAATAATGAAGACGAGTATTTTTTATCTGTCATCTGGTGAAAATGTAAATGGCTGTTAATATTTTAATGTTGGAGAGAGTATCAGAAAACAGGAACTCTCTCATAAAGTGTGGTGGGAATATAAATTAGCATAACCTTTTGTAAAGCACTTCAGCAATGTAAATCATAATTAGAAAAGTGCATACCATTTGACCTGTCATTCATACTTAAGGATTAGCATTGGCATCTTACACATACATATATATTAAACATACGCTAGAGTGTTCATCACAGTATTAGTCTTAATCATGAAAAAAAAATTGGAAATCCACACATAGCTCATTTACCAAAGACAGGTGGGATCAATTTTGATATATCCATACCATAGTATACCTACCACACCAAGTAACATAGAATGAGATTGCTTTGCAAACATTCTAAAAGGAAACACTTTGAAGAAATAGTAATACAAAATTCTTAAAACATTGCAAAGAAGTGTGTATAATATGCTGCCCCTTTAGGAGAGAAAGGCATAGGATGCAGATAGGAAGGGAGGGAAAAAAGAGGAAAGGAGGATGGGGAAAGCTGTAGGGTTGTATACGTACAACACAACACCTAGAAGCAGCCACGATGAAGTGCTGACAGTGGGGATGTAGGAGGCTTTCCTGTACTTTACACTTTCTTATTTGAATCTTTCCCATCACGAATGTAGTCATCTTCCTAACTCAGACTACCTGAGCACAGGAAGTCGTCTTTCACCTCACACACATACAGAACAACTACTTCAGCCCAGCCAAGCCCCTGCTCAGGGGTCACTTGGCTTAGAACATGACCCTGGCTACCTTCTAACACATTTCCTTAGGTCCCATCCCTTCCGACTGCTTTGATTTTGCTGATGGGCTTATCAATGCCTGATATTGTGATAGTGGGATTTATACACAGATCTGTGCGCTCAGCTATTGCCCCTTTCCCACTCACAGGAGGATCTGTAGAGGCAGAGATTTTCCATGCTCTCCACACTGTTCTTGAGTCGGATGCCTCTAAGTTATTGTAGGATGCTTTGGCATACAGAGAGAGACATGGGGTGGGGTCGGGAAGGTTAGCCTCAGGAACCGGACAGGGTGACCTGGGGCGGTCAGGCAACACTCGGATCAGGAAAAGCCAGCCCTGCTGGAACTTACTGCATCGTCAGTAAGTTCTTGTTCAGAGTCAATGTAAAGAATAGCTTTGTAAGGATTTATTTTATTTATTTGTAAGGCAGAATGAGAAAGAAAGAGAGAGAGAGAATCATCTATTGGCTGGCTGGCTCCCCAAATGGCCAAAAGAAGTCTGGACTGAAACTCCACCCTAATTTCCCACATGGGTAGCAGGGGCTCAAGCACTTGGGCCACCCTCTGCTGCTTTCTCAAGTGCATTATCAGGAAGCTGAATCCCAAGCTGAGAGGCAGGCCTCAAAGTGGCATTCATACAGGATACCGTTATCACAGACCCACTGTGTAACACCACCAGCCTTCAGGAATGTGTTCTACTGTGAAGTTAGCATGGTGAGTATCAGAAAAAAGGTCTCAAGCTACAATAGGTTTATAGCTATTAATCTAGGTTTAACTAAAAGCACATTATAAAAACTTCCTAACTCTGTGCATAAACAGGCTCTGAGAACCCAGGACCAGAACTCATCTGCTTACATTTGAGCCCTATTCAGTGCAGTACCCAGGAGGGTTTCTGCCTTCTGACTCCAGCCAACATGCAGAGAGCCCCGCCTCAGTCACCATCTCAGACAGCAGGGAGCTGAGATTTCTCAAGCTCACAGTCCTGGCAGAGCTGCATGGAACCAAACAGGAGAAAGAAAAATCAATAACAATGACTCCATCTTTAACTTTTAATAGAAATAGACATATTACACTACTTGGGTTTTTTTTTTAAATAATCTATTAAAAGGATATTTGATTACTGCATTTTGGACATTCTCTTACATGTTGTGCCCCAGGCAAGGGTCTTATTTGCCTTGCACTAACCTCCTGCACTGCATTTTGGTTTCCAAAATTGTCTGAAATTGGCTTTCATTGTACCGGCTAGTGGCATTGTGGGAAAACAGTCAATCCTCTCTACCACAACTCCTTGGGCAGCTTGCCTAACCTTATCTAACTTGCTACACCCTCATCTAACCAGAAGAACCATAAAGTTTTCCATGATCCAGTTGGCTTAAGTCAGTTCACAAGAACCTGCCATGGAGCTGGCAGGCTGTGTCCATGCATCAAGGGTAGACATATTTGTTGTGACGTCAATGAGATTTAATCTTTTCATCCACTCGTTCACTTCTGTAGACTCCTACCAATACCTTCACAGAAGACTCAGTACACATGATCTGTACTTCTGGAACATGTGTCAAAGAAAACTTCCCATTTGTATAAATTTCAGGAGCCTCAAAGCTTGGATTCATTCCCAAGCCAAGTTCATACGCATTCTTAAGCATCTTATATGATAAATTGCCTGAAAACATTTAAACAAACACAGAATGTTGGGGCACAGTTAAAATAGGTAACATTGATGAGTTAGGCTTGTATAGAAAGTTGTAAGAAAGCATCTGTCTCACTGATTATGAATCCTGTTCCTGCATGTTCCCGAAAAGAGCCAACATTGCACACTTGGAGGCCTCCCCTCAGCTCCTACTGTGTTTTCATTATGATTTTGAGCTTAATTGTGAACATTCATTGCGGCCTGAAATCTGACCATGTCAAATCAACATTCATCCTTCATTTAATTGACTCTATACAATACATAGATCTCGAAAATACATATTTTAGGAGGTTTTAAAATACATGTTAAGCCAGTAGACAGCTAGGTATTTGAATGCTATTATATTTGTCTAAGCTAGTATATTAGATACTTTTATAATCTTTCATGTGTGGGAGGAGAAATATTTACAAATTATGAAACTTAATTGAATAACCTAGTATTTATAATTGACCTTTCTAAAAAACTGACAAATATTCTTCAGAATATTTCCTTTCCTGACATTATTGATCTCACAATACTAAATAACCAAACAAGAGAAGGAAAAATATCCCAAACGAGAACCCTTTTCTGGAATTAACAAACAGAATTGTTACTTAATACAAAAGAAAAACATAATTTTCAGGAGTGGACTTTTTTTAA
Organism: Sylvilagus floridanus; assembly: GCA_949820135.1. NCBI lineage: Eukaryota > Metazoa > Chordata > Mammalia > Lagomorpha > Leporidae > Sylvilagus > Sylvilagus floridanus. The sequence continues at coordinate 16,244,889 of OX463243.1, forward strand.
TGTTTATATATTTATTTCTATTTATTTGAGATGCAGGAGACATGAAGAAACATGCAGGCAGGGAGCTCATATTCATTGGTTCACTTTCCAAATTCCCACAATGGCCAGAACTGGGCTAGCCCAAAGCCAGGAGCCAGAAACTCAACCCAGATCTCCCACATGGGTAACAGGGCCCAAATACTGGAGCCATCACTGTCACTTCACAGGTCTGAACAAGCAGGAAGCTAGAACTGAGAGTAGAGTCAGGACTCAAACCCAGGTGGGATGTAAGCATTTTATTTTTATTTTATTTTTAAAGATTTATTTATTTATTTGCAAGTCAGAGTTACACAGTTATGCAGAGAGAGAAGGAGAGGCAGAGAGAGAGAGAGAGAGAGAGAGAGAGAGAGAGAGAGATCTTCCTTCCAATGGTTCACCCCCCAGTTGGCCACAACAGCCGGAGCAGCGCCGATCCAAAGCCAGGAGCCAGGAGCTTCTTCCAGGTCTCCCACGCAGATGCAGGAGCCCAAGGACTTGGGCCATTTTCCCAGGCCATAGCAGGGAGCTGGATTGGAAATGGAGCAACCAGGTCTCGAACCGGTGCCCATATGGGATGCCGGCGCTGCAGGCCAGGGCATTAACCCTCTGTACCACAGTGCCAGCCCCATGGGAAATAGGCATTTTAAACAGTGTCTTAACTTCTAGACCAAAGGTCTGCCCTGCTAACTTATTCTCGAGCCAGAATCATTACCTCGTAAGAATGCCATTATAGGAGATAATACTATTTCTCTGACTTTTAAAATCAAGTCTATAGCATTTCCACAAATGCATCATGAGAGATTTACTGGTGTTTTCCTCATCTATGAGCTACAGTCTTGTACATATGCTTGTATTTCATAAATGATAACCAGAGAAATCTTCCTTTTCCACCTGACTGCTGGGTCTGCACAATCAAAATGTATTGCTTACGGGCCAAGTCAATACATGTGCAGTATTTGCAACATGCTTTCTGCAAAATTAATGCTCAATAGTGTCAGTTGTTACTATTTTCTGCTGGCAAAATTCATTTATTCACTGGACCAGAAACAAATTTACCCTGAAGTTAATGAACTTAAGTTTTAGGGCATCACTTACATTCAAACCTGAAAGCATCAAGACTCCATGGGAGTTATTTAATGTTCTATGTGCCAGGCTGTAAGAAGTGTTTCTATGAAGTCAATTCTGGTCAATTGCTTAAAAGAATGTCAGAAGAAAGGGGCACGGATCTGTCAACAATTTGATGTGGGTCCTTTTCTCACTGTAAATATTGATTATATTACTTATTTTTGTCTGGGATTTTGTAATATTTTTCTTAAAGAGAAACAACAGTAAGTGTACACACTTCAGGAACAGCATTACCCCAAACATATTTCCCAAATGCACTCTGGTCCAAAGATTTGGGACTTACAAATTACATGTACTGATGTACAAAGAGTCATCACTGAGAAGTTGTGACTTAGGGACTTTACCATAACTCAACAAGGAAAACACATTTGAAAGCAAAGCATAGAAGAATCAGGTGTCCTAAACTTTTTCAGATGATCACTACTGGTAACAAGAGACACTCCAGTTAAAGCTGGGGCAGCTAGAAGCTCGGCCCCATAACAGGCAATGGGTGACTGCAATACCCACCAAGAGAAAATGGGAGTATTTATGAAACATTCCCATGAACGATATTTTTCCATTTAGGATTCACTTTTCAACACATTTGGTTCATGTTAGTACTGGAAGTCAATAGCATTTTACAATCTCTAGTTTCACAAATGAAACTGAGGTGATAACATTATGATGTTGGAGACCCCATAAATACAGTGAAAATTTTAATTTTCCTCGTCTACTTCATTATTCAGACATATTAAATAAAAAAGATGATTATTCCATTCATTTTGTAAAATATTATAAACCTATAAAAGCTTTCAGTGACTCATCCCCTCATGCATATTCTGCAATACTGATTCATTTGTGTTGCTTTATCCTTCTCTTTTTAAAAAATAATTTTGGTAAAAACTATTTTGTTTATTTCCAAATAAATATTCAAGCATATGCATGTACTTCAAAAATAATGAACATATGTGTTTAAATGGAGACAGGATGTAGGGGAGAGTCCATGAAAATACACACACCAGCAGCCATTGTAAGGTCTATCTCATGTTTGCCAAACTTTGAAGTCTGGGCGAGCATCCCATTTCTGTGCCCGCTGGAAATCCTGCAAGTAGCTGATTTGTGAGACAATGCCAAGTCATCCAAAAATGGAGGGATGAGATTAGGTTCTGTGCAACACAAATAGTGTGATCTTATCAATATGATCTAGCTGCAATCCTTTTGTTTGCATGTCTAGCAAATGATTAATATTGTATTTCAAAGCCGAAAGAGTAGAAAGATAACAATAACACAAATAAAGAAGCTATTACAAAGAGGAGTAGGAAATCCAAGATTTGCTAATTAATCATCTGGACAAACAAGACGTTGTCTCCTTACATTTGAGCTAGTTTTCCCATTTAAATGTGTATTTTCAAACAATTATCCTTTGATGAGATGGTGATATAAATAGAAGATACAGAAGGTATCCTCTCTGATGTTTTTAAAGACATGGCTCCTTTCCTAATATAGAAGAAGAATGAGAAGGAAGACACTGTTTCAACCACACTGCAATTGGAAGGGAAACAAATTAAAGCATGCACAGTTGTCTTTACTTTTCATAAAGAGAATGCAGTTGAAAAACAGTATAAATTAATTCACCTGTGTTTTATTTCTGAGCTAGTGATCTGCAGTGGGCCATTGCTCTAGCCCTACACTTTGCCATCTTGTCTTGGTCAATAACCTAACACTCGTGTATTTCTGTTGCAGCACAAGTCATCCCAAACATGGTGGCGTCAAGTGACAACCACTTTGTTATGCTCAGGGGCTTCTGGGGTTCAGTCATCCGGACAGGACACAGTGCAATAATTTCTCTGCTCCACAGTGTCTGGCAAGACTCGACTGGCTTCAAGTGACTGAAATGGGATAGAATCTTCTAGAAGCTACCTGGCTTTCGTATCCAGCACCTGGAATGGATGGCTCAAAGGGGGGGCTTTGACGAGACTGTCACCTGGAGTGTCTATGGGTGGGCTGTCCATGAGTCGAAGGTTCCCTCACAGCATGGAAGAAGCAGGGGATTCACTGCTGTGAGGAGGTACAGACTAAGGTCCACGTTGTGGTTGGTGAAAGAATTCTCCAGAGGAGATAGAGGGAACAGAACCAGATTTATTGACACCATTGCCATGACGCAGTGGGTAAGCAGGACAGGTAGGGACTGGCTACTGCTACAATGTGGGCCATACTCTGAGGCGATACTTGCAGGGGCAGACCCTTCCTAGTTAAGGTGAGTGTTGCCATATGCTTGCAAGGAAACAGTGGACAGGACAGCCAGAGGCTGGCTGTTACAGTAGGAGCCTACAATCCAAGAAGGGTACTTGTAATCACAGTGTTTTCTCACTTAGGGTGTTTCTTAATGGTCCTAGAGGTTTTCCAGGAAGGTGATTTGCATCTCTTGTGGAGTTAGGGAGCCTACACTGCTTTTAGTTTAGTGACTCCAGGAGAGAGTGTTTTCTCAAAGAAGGCCTCTCAGGACCTAGACTTGGAAGAAACACAGCCCCCTCCCGGCTGTGCCCCAGTGGTTGAAGCATTACAAACCCGCTTAGGCTCTAAAGGAGTGACACAGACTCCACCTCCTGAGGGGGCAAATGTCCAAGAATGGATGGCTATGCCACAATTATGGATTCTGAGCTGCCAGTAAAGTAAGGGACGAAGCTACTATTTAGTAAATTGCCTACTGTTTACTACATGCTCTTAGGTGCCCTTAAATGCATAACCTTATTTACTATGAAGAAAGTATCACCCCCATTTGCAAGTCAGCTATCTACAGCTTCTGAGATCTACTTAAGTAAACATGGCATCCTAAAGCCCTGGTCTATTCAGTCCCAAGTGCTGATACTCTCACTATTTTTTACTGTGATCACTTTCTGCTTATTATTTTTTATTTTTGCAAAAGTCATTTCTAATGCAGTCTTTTATTTTTCAGTAATTTGTATAGAAAGTATAAAGGTTTGGCCATTTTTTAAGTTCATACATAAACCAAAAAACCCTACCTGAAAAAAAAATAATTGCAGTACATTTCAGATACTAATTAATTAGCTAAGTACTGAGAAGATTGTATTAATTTCCTATCACTGCTATAACAAACTACCATACATTTGGTGGCTTAAAACAACACAGATTTATTGCAGAGGAAGTTCAAATTGAGTCCCATGGGCTGCAAGGTGTGGTCCAAGGACTGGCAGTGTTTGCCTCTTCCCACTCCGGGAGGCCGCTGGCATCGCTTGGCTCGGAGCCCCTTCCGTCTCCAAAGCCGGCAGTCATACCTTTCCCTGTCATGTCCTTCTCGGACAGATTCTACTGCTCCTTCCACTTGTGAGGACCCTTGTGGTTACATTGCACCCCTGTGAATAATTCAGCAGGGTCTCCCCATCTCAAGACTCTTCATTACATCAACCTGCAAAGTCCCTTTTGTCACAGAGAAGAACACAGCCACAGGCTTGAGCATGAGGAGGGGAACATCTTTGGAGGGCCATTGTTCTACCCGTCCACAAGATAATCCCACAAATACAGTGTAAAGCCACACGCTAGCTATATGCTCCAATTAAACAGCTTTCGGGTTCTGTCATCCACTCACAGGAACATGTTATGTTTACCAATTATCGGGCCGTTAATTACAACATTGCCTTCTTCACACCCAAATTAAGTGTGTCATCAAGCTTGCTGAGACAGTCAGTCACCAGCCCTGGAGGCTGCACACAGCCTTCCCAGCTCCGCCAGAGCAGAGCTGTGTGCTGTGCTTGACAGAAGAGCGGTGTTCCCCTGCCCCGCCCCCAGACAGGCACACCTGTGTGCCCAAACTTACCAACTCCAAGTTCAACCGGGATTTGAAAAGACACATTAACACCTCCTTCCACAGCACAGAGCGTGTCTGATTATGCCCAAAAGGTGGTGAGGGAATGCGAGATTGCGAGCGGAGTGTCATGTCTAAACATGACAGGTGAGTTTTTGCCCTTTCTCCGCTTTCACTGCCATCTCTTGTCAGGTGTTGTTTTTCACTCCCCACCCCCCACCCACACATCCCCAGCTCCAGTAAGAAAGAAAATGTGGTATAAAGGCAAAAGGTTGACTCTTCAAGCCCCGATTTTCATGCAGACATTCTCATTTGTTCGAGCTTAGCATTTAACCACAGGCCATGACTGGAATTTATTAACTTGCTAAAATTGATGTGCATAGGTCTTCAGCCATTGTATAGCGACTGCTTGCTTAATTATCCATATCTAAAGAGTGGCTTTGGCTGATTTGCGATTCTTACAGCTCTATGGGCTTGTGCAGCCCCTCTGTTCAGTAGCAGCACAGGTCATTGAGTACCCACTGAAAAGCATCCTCCTGAGATACGAGCAAGGCCCACTAGTCTGAGCCTGGTGCAGCCGATGTTCGCGGAACGTGTGGCCACTTGTGCACAACGAGGAATCCACTGTGGGTGGGCACTGAAGGGCTCTGAAATGCCGGCAAATGCCAAAGAGAAGCTGGGTAATTTTACTCCAATTATACGCTTAGTGCCATGATGTCACAGCATAAATTTGTACTTTTGCATGCAGCTCATGCTGGTGTGATGACAGCTCTTAAAATATTGAGTGATTGTGGGCCCGTCAGCATAAAATTATTCTAACATGGTGCCTTTATTAGTGCTTCAATAAATGCCATTCTTCTTGTGTTCTGAGGTGGCATTTGCAAATGAGCTAATTTCTCTGCAGTAAAATAATTGTGTTGCATTTATTTTGCGGGGGAAAAAACAGTGCTATTACATAAAGGGGGCTCTTTTTCCATCAAAACCACATACGCTGTAGTTAGTCAAGTTTAAAAAAGAATGCATTAACTAAATGACTAGGTAATTATTTAAATGAACTCACCACTTTAAAAAGCCATAGATGGGATAAACACCTTTAAAAAAATCCCCTGTTATTACAAAAGGATGTGGCGAATTAATCACAAAAGTATCCATGCTCTAAGTCAGGGGGCGGGGGGAAGAGAGGGAAGGCAGGTGTTTGTCAATTGCTGACATTTTAGGGGTTCACCATGGATTTTTAACTTCATGCCACACAGGATTCATTCTCTAGAACAGTGTAATGGGAAAAGAGGAGATGGGTGGGTATTATTTGAATCTTTCCCTATGTGTTCTGCTACCTGCATCCATTGACCTAGAATTCTATAGTCCTCTTTGAAGTCACCTGGTCAAAGGCTCTCCAAGACAAGGGAACCATCTAAGCATCACGGATAGTCACCGACAATGAGAACCAAGCAGTGAGCTCCATGCTAAGTGAGACCTCCTGCAAATCACACACCAAACCTCTTCCCATAGTTTAGAAGACTGTGCATGGAGCAATCAGCTGCCTACCCAGTGTGCTTGTGGGACACGCCAATGCTATTTTCCATTCAACTTGCAAAAACAAAACAAACTGGGGGGGGGGGGGGGGAGGGCGGAGGAGAGAGAGAGAGAGACAAAGTGAGAGAGAGAATGAGCAAGACAAAAGCAATAACAACAAGGAGAATTCATAAGACAGGGGAGAGAAATAGAAGAGGAAAAAGTACAGGAAAAAAAGAACAACGCTAAAAGAATGATCTGAAAAAACCTGCCAGGATTAGGAAACAGGAAGCTGAACTTTAGAAGTCCAGCGAATCCCACTGCAAAGGCAGACTCTGCGATTGATTCAGGCTTACACTACCCTAACAAAATAACGAGGCCCCTTCTTCCTCCCTCCATGCTGTGGGATCTCAGAATTCTTTCCTCTCTTACACATTATCCCTCCTGTGAGCTGAAGAAAGAAGAACAACAAGGAAAGCAAAACCTAAGAGGACCTTTGGCTTAAAGCAATAGATCGTACGAGCGTAGAACTAGGAATGAAGTAAGAACGTTGGCTATCCGTCACGTAGCCAGGCAGCAGATTAGAGATTTGCACATATCCGGCCGTTTGCTCATCACTCCCACCTCATGCAGTAGTTCTGCACTCTGCAGAGATTTGTGGAGCTCAAAACCACACTTCCCTTTATGACCTGAATTTGGAACCAATTATGAGGTCAGGCTCAGATCGAAATGTCAACTTTCCAGCTTGAGTGGAAGAGCTTGGTTCGTTGGAACTATCAATGGGTTTCCTATTATTTCCCCAATTTATACATGGCTGCCAGCAGCAAACCACAGGTCTCCATGGCTGGGTGAGGGTTGGGGGCGTGGTGAGAAGACACTGAGTGGCAGCTAGGCAGATTTGAAAAGAGAGAGAGCTTAAGCCGCACACACCCCGTTCTACCTCCAAGTTTACCCACCAAGCAACTCGGCCTCCTTTTAGTCCTGGGGAGGCATGAGTGAGGGGAATGGAGAGACAAAAAGGATCCATATTATATTCTGACAATTTTCTGTCTCTGGGGAGGAGAACGGACAACAGATCCCAACAGCAGCCTGAAAAACAGAGAATGCATCATTCTATGAAAAATTCCTATTTTACAAATAAGAAAACCAAAATCTATGAAAGTTCATTTTTCCCAAGCTGTGCAGCCAGTGAATAGAAAGTCAATCTCTTGTCTGGGCTTCTCACTCCAAGGACTATGGTGTTTTCTAATGCAGCATGTTATAATTTTAAAGGCAAAAATAATATTTATAGGGGAATGGGAATAGGAAGTGAAGCCTTTTAAAAACTGAGAAAAAACTGTTTATTTTCAGCATCTACACTTTAGACAAGTTGTAGGCTTAAGAAACTATAGAATAACAGTCTCAAAAGTGTTAAGAATGGGTTTATATACCTAAATAGAAGCAAAGTGCTGCTTATAGAATCATTTTAAGCGGAACTTAATTTTTGTTTAGACCAATGTTCTCAACCAGAGTTGGCTCTGCCCCTCAGGGAACATTTAGCAATGTCTGGGGAGATCCCCTCCCACACATAAGAAAGAACTCTCTGGCCAAAAATATCAGTGGTTCTGAGGCTGAGAACCCCTATTCAAGGGAAAGCTGCTGACAGCTGCAAGGTATGATTTACAGGAAGATCTGTAAGTCAACCCTCTCCAGTGGTTGGTTGACCAGGCCAAAAATTCCACCGTTGGAGAATCTTTGGGGTTATACTGTAATATCTTCAAAAGGCGGTATTTGAAATAAAATTCAATTGCTAGCTGGGATAAAATGAGACACCACAAATATAAGAGGGGGAAAATATAAGAGGGGGACAGGCCCAGAGGGGAAGCTCATGTGAGTCTTTTGAGAAACAGCACAAGGATTTTTCCCTTGAGGATCAAGGGGAACAAGTGCAAGAGAGATGGGAACCAGTTGCATGCTTCATTACTGCACTCAAAGCTGACCTTACATCAAACAAAAACCATAACAATAATCAAAACCAAACAATCTAAGAGGCTTCCAGAGGACTGAAGCTACACATAGCCAACTGTTGGGAAGCAGGGCATAGCTGAGTTTGAATTTCAGCACCTGCCCTTTTCTATACTATTTGACCTCAAGAATGGCAAACTCCCTGGACTTTGGTGTTCTCATCTCTACATGTAGCAGCTAACCGAGTCAGGTTATTGTACAGATTTCATGAGATCTGTTGAGCCCCTGGCCCATCGCAGAGTCTCAGCAGCTACGGTACTGCTTCCATTGTTCTAACAAGACAGTCAAATTCCAGAGCAATGGACTAACCCCTGTTGAAATAAGCATATCGGTGGCCTTGAATCCTCTGTGGAAACTGAGAAGATATAAATAAGTAAACAGGCAAAATAAACCTGTCTCTGGGCAAATGTCAGGCATGAAAACACAAAAACACCACAGGCTTTCTGGCACTGGAGTCCCTCTAAGGTACACGATAATATATAAGATTGGTACTGGATGTGGCCTCAATAGAAAAGATTGTGTCATCTACAAAATTGAAGCACTACTTAACTTTTTGTAAAATTGGTTGTTAAAATAGAGAAAAAAATTCTGAAAATAAAAGGCAGTTTTAATGAATGTGAGACTGATATGGCTTAATCTAGGTCCATATCACAAATGTTAATCCCAAGAGTTTGCATCTCCTAGTCACCTGACCTACATATCACATAATGGGTAACTTTATTATTTTTAATTTTTTGCATTTTATTTTTATTTTATTTCAAAAGCAGAGAGAGAGAAGATATCTTCCATTTGCTGGTTCACCCCCCCACCCCCGCCCAAATGCCCACAATAGCAAAGGCTGGGTCAGATCAAAGCTGGGAGCCTAGAGTTCTACCCAGGTCTCCCATTTGGGTGGCAAGAACCCAAGTACTTGAACCACGACCTACTGCCATCCAGGATGCTCATTGACAGGAAGCTGTATCAGAAGTGGAGTAGCAGGAATGTGAACTAGGTATTCTGAAACATAAATGTTCCTAGTGGCATCCTAAGCACTAAATCAAACACCTGCCCCTTAACAGTGATTTTAATGTCGGAGAGGTAGAACTTGAAACTTAACTGCTTTATACTGCAGGTTCAGTATCAACTTACTGAGTGGACTAAAAATAAGTCATTTTTCTTCCTGTGCTTCATTTCGGTTTACTGTAAGTAGAAGAGTAGAATTTTGTGAAGATGTCACAAAGATGAATGAAAAGGGCCCCTTCTGAGTTATGTTTCTTCTTTTGATTCATTTCCTCACATATCTCAATGTAAGTATGGAGCCATGCACAAATTCTTGGACCTTTCTGTGCCTCATTGTGTCCACTTGTTAAATAAAGGACTTGACAGAAAGAATTCCAAGGCTCTGTGATCCAGAGCCTAAAGGGCCCCCTGGGAACCAGCTGGAAATGCGCCACCCAGACCTACATAGCAACAGCTTTTCCAGGATTCCAAGATATATCATATGCAGTTTCAGGTTTGAGAAGCACTGTACTGAGACCCATTCCAGCTTCGTAATTGTGGGAATCCATGACTTGATAAGACAAACTAGCAAGTGGGAAGCCAAACGCTGTTTACATTTGTAAACAAATGTTTACATTTCTATGTAAACCAATAGTTGTTTACATAGGCCACATCTTCCATGGCCTTCTTCCCTTAGCATTTTCTTGATACTATTATTTGAGATTCTCTTGAGGATTTCAGATCTGATGGTGGCTCAGTTAGCAGGATAAGCAATCAGAGAAATCGTTAAGCTGCTGCTCTTCCTTTTCTGTAGTCAAAGCTACACAAGGGTGATAGTTCATTCTGAGCGTCAACTTGACCAACTTGAAGGATGCGTAGGGGCTGGGTGTGTCGGTGAGGATGTTTCAGGGAAAGACGGCTGTGGAGGATCAAGCACCAGACAATGGCCTGGGGGCCCTGGTGAGACAGGAAAACAGAAGAAAGGGGAAACCCTTTGGCTTGGCTTTACTCAGTAGGGCTTATTTTCTCTTTCTACTGCCTTTGGGCTGCGGAACCGGGGGGCTACACCATCAACCTGTTTCTGAGGCTTCTGGCTTCTGGAACCGAGTCAAGCTGCTGCGTTCAGCTCTGCAGCTTGCAGACATTCACTGTGGGCCTTTTTCAGCTTTTGTAATTGCATGAGCAATTATGTAACCCTAACATATCCTCTCATACACACAATACACACTGCGTGCACACACACTCACACAACTAAATACATGCCTGATCCTCTGGAAAACTCTAATACATAAATGTCCTGGTCAAAGATTCTGCTCAGTAAGCCAATATTCAAATACTGAGAGAGGCAGCGTAATGACCAGGGAGCCCAATATACAGATTTGTTTCCTCTTCTGCCATTGACAAGCTATGTGATTTAGAATAATTATTCTATCCTCTGAAAAATGGGAATAATAAATGTACACATGTTTAAATAAGTTAATATTTATAAGATCCTCTGGCCAGAGGTAAGCACTATGTAAACCAAAATTCAGCAATATTTAAGAAATGCTTCCATTTTCCTATTTTGCTTCTAACAATAGGGGAACCAAATTCATCTGACACGATCTTGTTGCCTTCATCTTGGAAGAAGAAAAAAGACTTTTGTTGTTGACATCCTAGTAATAAACTAATTGTGATTTTGCTAGTAATTTTTAGCTTCAGATGTAATAAATGTGTGTAATATATGACAGGACTTCCAAAGGCTTATGGAAAAATGAACAAAAACATACGTTTATGGGGCCAGTAGTGTGGCGTAACTGATTAAGTCATCCCCTGCAATGCCAGCTGCTCCATTTCTAATCCAGCTCCCTACTAAATCATCTGGGAAAAGTAGCAGAAGACGGCCCAAGTTCTTGGGCCCTGCACACACGTGGGAGACTGGATGAAGCTCCTGGATCCTGGCTTCAGCCTAGCCCAACCCTGGCCCTGTGGCCATTTGGGGAGTGAGCCAGTAGATGAAAGATTCTCTCTCTGTCCACCACTGCTCCTCACCCTTGTAATTCTGCCCTTCAAATAAATGAAATAAATCTTTAAAACAAATGCATTTATTTCAGTATATGAAATAACTATCCCATGTATATGAGAAGTCTTCAAAACCTCATGAAAAGCATGTATTATGAAACAACCATGCATACATTCTAGCTTTTTCAACAAAATAAATCTATCATTTAGCTCCATTTTTCCATGAACTGTTTAAGTGCCTTGGTACATGAATAAGATCAGTAGTTTGCAAAAATATATTCTAGATGTGCATTTACTAAGCACAGTAACCTGATGAAGCAGATACGATTAGCACCCTCATATTATGGATGAGGAAACTGAAGCTTAAAGTGACTTAATCTAAGGTCTAATGGCCACATGGAGAGTGGGGCTGTAAAATGAGACAATGTAGCCTAAGAATCTATGTTCTTATTGCCTGTATGAGGACCTACTGCCTATCACAAACTGTATGCTGACTCTTTTGCCTCTATTGGAGGGGCTTCATCCTTTCTGGTTTGATTTAATATTTATGCTAGTTTTATTTGTCTTAAACTCTTCTCAAATACCATATCCCTTAGGAGTAGACCATTTCTCTGTATAAAGCCGACAAAAGAATCTTGAACTGTTAATCACTTACTAAATTCCTAATAAAAACTATGATATAGTATATTAATAAATTCTAATAACATCACAAAAATAAACCAATGTTGAACACATCTCCTCCCACTGAAGCTTTCTTGAATGTGACACTTGCATTTATGCTACAATTTTTATAACATGTTTACATTAGGTTCGTACAAAATATTTGGAAGTCCACTTGGATGAATTATCCCCAAAGCTGGTAAATGACCATTTTATGATTCTTTGAAAAGATCAGAGCCAGTAGCCGATCTTTACTATCCTAGAGAGGAAGGGAAAAGCAACAAAATGATGCTGAAATGGCACACAGGGCCTCTAAAGTTATATTAGAGATGTTTCAGATCTTGTTATTCATACTCTGTCATAGGCAAACGGCTTAAAAACAGACAAGGGAGCATTCAAGATTCTTGCAAACACAGGTGCACAGAGCTCCCATCAATGCCTGCTGCAAATGGCAAGCTGGGGAGCAAGGAGGGAGAGGTTCCAGGCGCACAGGTGATGGGCACAAGTCGGCCTTTTGGATGCAGCTGTGTGAAGACTGCTCACCGTGCTACCCCAGCCTGGAGATCCCAACTCCAGTCCCTGTTGTCTTCTCTGTGAAGTGTCACCCCTTTGAACACACACACACACACACACACACACACACTGAGGAGCTGAGCTCCCACATGACCTAACCATAATCAAATGATGCTGTCATCATCTCCTTTCGTGGGGGACAATGGAGCTTATTTAAAATGCAGCCTGGAGACCAACTTTGCATGTTCAGATTCTAGTCCTGCCACTTGCTACCTGAGTGATGCTAACAAACTTCCTAGCCCTTTTGTTTTTTTAAAGATTTATTTATTTAGGCCGGCGACATGGCTCAACAGGCTAATCCTCCACCTTGCGGCGCCTGCACACCGGGTTCTAGTCCCGGTCAGGGCGCTGGATTCTGTCCCGGTTGCCCCTCTTCCAGGCCAGCCCTCTACTGTGGCCCGGGAGTGCAGTGGAGGATGGCCCAAGTGCTTGGGCCCTGCACCCCATGGGAGACCAGGAAAAAGCACCTGTCACCTGGCTCCTGCCATCAGATGAGCGCGGTGCACAGGCCGCAGCGCGCCATCCGCGGTAGCCATTGGAGGGTGAACCAACGGCAAAAGGAAGACCTTTCTCTCTTTCTCTCTCTCTCACTGTCCACTCTGCCTGTCAAAAAAATAAATAAATAAAAATAAAAAAGATTTATTTATTTAGGGGCCAGAGCTGTGGCACAGAGGATTAACGCCCATATGGAAGCTGATTCAAGACCCAGCCACTCCACTTCCAGTCCAGCTCTCTGCTATGGCCTGGGAAAGCAGTAGAAGATGGTCCAAGTGGGAGACCCAGAGGAAGCTCCTGGCTCCTGGCTTTGGATCAGCGCAGCTCCGGCCATTGCAGCCAATTGGGGAGTGATTCTTAAAAAAAAAAAAAAAAAAAAAAAAAAGATTTATTTATTTATTTATTTGAAAGTCAGAGTTACACAGAGAGAGAGAGAGAGAAGGAGAGGCAGAGAGAGAGAGAGGTCTTCCATACGCTGGTTCACTCCCAAGTTGGCCGCAATTGCTGAAGCTGCGCTGATACAAAGCCAGGAGCTTCTTCCGGGTCTCCCACGCAGGTGCAGGGGCCCAAGGATTTGGGCCATCTTCTACTGCTTTCTCAGGCCATATCAGAGAGCTGGATTGGAAATGGAGCAGCCGAGACTTGAACCAGCCCCCATATGGGATGCAGGCACTGCAGGCAGCAGCTTCACCCAGTGCACCACAGCGCCAGCCCAACTCTAGCCCTTTTAAGCCAGTGATTCTTTCCCTATTGGTAGACTAGAGAAAATAATAGTTTCCCTATTCTAGGTATTCATGAAGATCATTCCAGTTAATGTGTGTCAAGTAGTAAATGCAGGACCTTGGGTGTGGTAATCACTGGCTAAATGTTAACTGTTTTTATAAAATGTTTTTTCTAATCGGGTTGTATATTCTCCTGTGGAGTACCTTTCTATTCTTCACAGCACCGAAGTCATACCAGAGAAATTTGCGTAACGTAGGTGGTCAAAAAATGTTAGGAAGACACTCTGGTTGGAACCAATGCTGTGGCGTAGTGGGTAAAGCTGTTACTTGCAGTGCCAGCATCCCATATGGGCGCCAGTTCAAATCCTGGCTGCTCCACTTCACATCCAACTCTCTGCTATGGCCTGGGAAAGCAGTGGAAGATGGCCCAAGTGCTTGAGCCCCTGCACTCATGTGGGAGACCCAGAAGAAGCTCCTGGTTCTTGGCTTTGGATCGGCCCAGCCATTTGGGGAGTGAACCAGCTGATGGAAGACCTTTCTCTCTCTCTCTCTGCCTCTCTGTAATTCTGCCTTTCAAATAAATAAATAAATCTTTTTTTTTAAAAAAATGACATATTGGCTGGGCTGGCACTGTGGTGCAGTGGGTTAACGTCCTGGCCTGAAATGCCAGCATCCCATATGGGTGCCAGTTTGAGACCCGGCTGCTCCACTTCTGATCCAGCTCTCTGCTGTGGCCTGGGGAAGCAGTAGAAGATGGCTCAAGTCCTTGGGCCCCTGCACCCATGTGGGAGACCGGGAAGAAGCTCCTGGCTCTGGATTGGTGCAGCTCCAGCCGTTGCAGCCAACTGGGGAGTGAACCAGCAGATGGAAGACCTCTCTCTCTCTCTCTCTCTCTCTCTCTCTCTCTGCCTCTCCTTTCTCTGTGTAACTGACTTTCAAATAAATAAATAAATCTTTTTTAAAAAAGGCACATTTTTAGGCCTTTTATTCAGACTTATGATTTGTAATAGGTATCCAAGGGCCAGCTGTATCATAATCACTCTCAAAGTTGTTTTTTTAATGTAGATTCTGGGGCGAGAATTTAAAATGTGTATATTCCCAGGCTCTCCTCCTGACTCCAGCTTCCTGCTACTGCAGACCCTGGGCAGCAGCGGTGATGGCTCAAATAATCAGATTTCTGTCACTCCACTCGTGGGAGACTTACATTGAGTTCCTGGCTCCCAGCCATTGTGGACATTTAGATAGAGTAAACAAGCAAATGGGATCTCTCCGTCTGCCTCTCAAATTGAATTAATCAATTAATTAATCAAAAAATATGAGTCCCTACCTCCTTCTCCAGAGATTCAAAGATTGAATGTCTGAGAAGAGACCCAGAAAAATGTCCTAAAGAGAAATTAATCAACAGCCATGCAAATTCCCACGTTCTGGAATTCCGAGCCAAGCTTCCCCTCTCAGCGGGGTTTTATCCTTTCCGGTTTTACATAACTCAACACTGACTTATAGCCTGACTCAGAAGCAAAGCCTCTGAGAGCTGGGAATGCAGAAGGAGGTGGGAAAGTAAGGTGGGGGCAGAAACAGGAAGGACACATCGCCATCTCACCAAACAAAGCCCTTGTCATACTGGAGGCTGTGCTGGACGCCAAGCCTGTGTGGCGATCTTCTCTTGGTTAAAACAGGATCTCATGGCTACTTTGGGCGGTGAGTTGGGGCAACAACACTGCTACAGCTTAGAGTATGTTTCTGCTTGAAAGATAGCAGGGACCCTGCCCCAGAAAAATCCTGACTGCTGGCCAAACACAAAGCAGACTCTGGGCAAAGATCCCAGGTAAAACTGACAGTGACTCTCTTCTCCAACTCTGGCCCTGACTTCTCCCCACAGGCTAAATGATCTTTGATCTGCAAAGTGAAACCAAATACTATCTTTTACCCTTCATCTGTGCATAAAAATTTCAAACAATTCCTCCTACCCATGTCTGATAGAACCCTTCTCAATCCCCAGTCCCTGACAAGCCTAGCTGCTCCTTTGCAAGAGTGAACAACTAAGGGGGAAAAAAGTACAAGGCATACAAAAAAGATATGGTAGTTCAAAGTAAAAGGATCACCATGAGAATTCAGAGCAAATGTCTTCCTATAAAATAATAAATTTACTGCAAGGAACAAAAAAAGTACTTTAGAACTTCCATACTATATGTTTGCAGTAGGAGTCAAAAAGGATCCATTTCTATGAAAGTATATTAGATATGGAAGTAAAAAGCGTCAATAACAAGTTTAAAAAAATTAGTGGAGGCTAACAAGCTAGTTATCTTAAAAATTCAAATTTGCAATGTAGTAGAAAATTCTAGAAATTCCTTCCAAACTCAGAGAAAGCAAGCAAATAAAGAGACATGAATGATTAGAGAAAGCTAAGAGACATGCAGGGCAACTGTAGAGTTCAACAAAATTTCAAGGGGAATTTAAGAAGAATAAAATAGAAAGCATGGAAACAATGCTTTAAAAATAATAGAACAACATTTTTTGACCTAAAAAGAAAGATTTTGAAGATTGAAATGTTTTGCCACAAAAAAAAAATAAATAAAACACACACACACTCACTCACACACATACACACACCCCTAATTTGATGCCAACATCTTTAAAAATTTTTTTAATGTCCCCATTTAAAATATCTCTCAGACATTCAGGCATTTGAACACATAGATAGAAACAGCCACCACAAAAAAATACATATACAAAGGAACAAAATTCATGCAGATCTTTGGTTTCTCTGTAATACTCAAGATAAGAGACAATGAAGCAATGATCACTAACTTTTGGAAGAATGATATTTCAAGTCAAGACAAGTTTTTTACCAAGTCTGAAAGAAATAAAAACAAGGAAATATGGAGGGATCAGACCATATACCAAAATATATTGTTAATGAAAAAATTACTCAAAGATACAGTCTTGCTGCCAATGGATAAACTAAAATAAGTCTATTTGATTTGTATTTTCATAAAACTAAATCTGCTTACCATTCCAGATATGGTATTTTTCAAAAGGTTCATGGAAAATTCATATGAAAAAATTATGCATGGACTTCAAATTTTTTTGCAGCAAAATAAACTTACCTTTTGATTTCATTATTAAAAAAACTTTTTGAGTTCCTGTCATACTATATTTTGAATTTTTCTGAATATCAAAGTTCTGTGAAGGGTGACTTCATTTCCATATCCCCAAGTCTCTGTATCTTCATAATAATACCAGCAATAATACCCTAATTAAAATAAATGCTTATTATTTGCTGGGCACATTACATTCTATCTGAGATAGAAGTAAACAAAATGTTTTCACTACTATCAGAGTTCACTCATGCTCTCAATGTAATATTTCACCTCTGGTCACGAGTTCCACAGCAGACACCAATTAGATGTGCTAAATACTGTCCAATTCTGACATTATCTACCTGGAGACAGTTTCAAGTCCCACAGGTTGAGGGTTCAGTTCCACAAGACTGCCCCCACATTAACTGCCAACACAGGTCTGTGCCTCCAGCACATCTGACCAGCTATAAACCAGAGGTTCCCATAATCAGCTCTGTGGGTTTAAATAATTTGCTAGAGTGCCTCACAGAACTCAGGAAAACACTTCACTTACGCTTGCTAGTTTATTATAAATGCTGTTAAGAAGGATACAGATGAACAATCCAATGGAAGAGATGCATAGGGAGAGGAATGGGCAGAGGTTGCTGAGTGTCCATGTCCAGGTGTGCCACCCTCCCACCATTTCCACCTGTTCGGCTTCCCAGAAGTTCTGCAAACACTGTCTATTTTGAATTTTTAGGGAGGCTTCATTACACAGGTATGACTAATGATAACATTGGCTATTGGTGATCAATTCAGACTTTAGCCCCTCCCCCTGGTCACCCACTGGAACTGGAAGTTCCAAGACTCTAATCACATAGTCAGTTCCCCTGGCAACCACTCCTCAACCTGAACTATCCAGGAGCTGAGTCTCCTCATTTGATAAGATGCTCTCTTATCACCCAGAAAATTACGGAGGTCATAGGAGCTCTGTGTCAGGGACCAGGGTCAGAGACTAAACGCTAGAAGTGATGGGATGCAGGAACTGCTACCTGAAAAGATTGCATCTTTGAGAAATCCCTAGAAGCAAGAAGTCTTTCTGAACATCTCCAACCTCCTCTCTCCTGAAGTGGGCCACAGAAGCTAGAATTATCCTGACCCCTTTTCCCTAAATCAGTCTACAAAGTGTAGGAATGTCACTGACTTCTCTCTCCTTTCTTCCCTGAAGACCGTCAGGTGACAGACGTCTTATCCTGTACTCAGAGGGGTAGAGAGTGTCAATGTGCTCCTAAATCTGTGCATCTGAAATACATGAAACTTGCATAAATTCAAATTTGCAATGTAGTAGAAAATTCTAGAAATTCCTTCCAAACTCAGAGAAAGCAAGCAAATAAAGAGACGTGAATAATTAGAGAAAGCTAAGAGACATGGAGGGCAACTGTAGAGTTCAACAAAATTTCAAGGGGAATTTAAGAAGAATAAAATAGAAAGCATGGAAACAAAGCTGCCTGAGTGTCACAAAATGGCCAGGACTGGAAAGAAACCTTGAAAACCAGGACTTGGGGTGATTGATTCACATTAGACCTATTTCTACCTCTTAAACCCAAGGAAAGACCATTTGCTCATTGAAGTCAACCTTGAGCTACTGGTACTAATAACTCTTTTATTGCCTCTTTCATTATGTTATTTTAAGATTCTAGATAGCTATCTTTTTATTGTAATTATAGTACAGAGTGTCTTATATATTTGAAATATTTTTACTTAGAAATATTTAAATATCAATACTGTTCTCTCAAGATTTTTTTCCAGTCAGAGACTCAGAAAACAGATCAATTATTTTAACAGAAAGAACTAACATAAGGCATTGGAGAGAGAAGAGGGTGAAAAAGTGACTTTGAAATACCACAGAAGTAATAATTTCTCAGAGTAAATACTGATTCGTTAATATTGAAACACTGGGAGAGTTATTTCAGCATCCTCAAGTGCCCTGACAGTATTCCCAGAGTGGAATGGAAAGGAAGGTCACACCTTTCTTTAAAGTAGGCCACTTTCTTTTTTTTTTTCTTTTTTTCTTTTTTTTTTAAGGTTTATTTATTAGAGAGTTACAGAGAAGAGAGAGAGAGAGAGAGAGAGAGGTCTTCCATCTGCTGGTTCACTCCCAATTGGCCACAATAGCGGGAGCTGTGCTGATCTGAAGCCAGGATCCAAGAGCTTCTTCTGGTTCTCCCACATGGGTGTAGGGACTCAAGGACTTGAGCCACTCTACTGCTTTCCCAGGCTATAGCAGGGAGCTGGATCAGAAGAGTAGCAGCCAGGACCAGAACCGGTGTCCATATGGGATGCTGGCACTGCAGGCCAGCGTGTTAACCCACAGCTCCACAACATCGGCCCCAAGAAGACCACCTTCTTTAATGTACATAATACTAGTAGGTAGAGTGATGCCATGTGTTAGTTTTTCCAGAACAGTCCCAGTAAGTCCTGATGTTTTGGAGCAATATCCTTAAAAATACCATGCTTCACTCTGAAAAACATTTCCATTTTGACAATAAGCTATACAAAGTTATTCTATTCATTGGCATGAGTAATATTAAAATATTTATTAGCTAGTACTAGAATTGATAAAATTAAATGAACACTTGCAGCAAACAAGAAGTGCTGCAGTTACTACTATACACTGGTGAATTTCACACCGTGCTATTCAGATTGTTCCATTAAATGAACATATGCCTATCAATCTTAAAAATGGTAACTAGCAAATCTCTTTTAGAGTGAATTATGTGTAATGCCTACCAGTCATCTATTCCTCCTCACTTCCACTTTCCTAACAAAATTCTAATTTTATTCTGCACAACTTTTATTTTATTCCCACAACTTTTCCACATCCAGTGGGAACTGCTCCCAACACCAGGTCAATGGATGAATGCTATTCTACGCCAGTGCTTCTCAAATTGATTCCCCATTAGAATCACCTGGGACTCACTTAAAACCTCCTGAAATGCAAGCCCTACACCAAAGATTCTTTCTTGACTTGGAAGGGGCTCAAATGTTTTACCTTTGTGATTCTACCAAGTGGTAGGTGCTAGCTCAAGGTACTCCCCTTCTCCTTTATGACAAAGGTATGGAAATTGGCACGTGACACAACTACAAGACAAGAAGATGGCGGTACTGCAGACATACGTCTCCTTGTCCACTCAAAGTCAAGAATTAGCAACATGGAGCCAAATGGCATTTGACAATCATCTTAACTGCACATCTATTAAAGACCTGAAGACAGTTTTATACACACACACACACACACACACACACACTGTAAAAATAGTTATTTATCATAATGGAAAGAAACCAAGAGGTTGTGTCAGTAGACTTCATTTTTTTTTTTTTTTGGTCCACGTTTCATGAATTGGTAGCTATATAACCTTGGGCATTTCCTGCTTTGAATGCCAATACCCTCACTTCTCAGATTAGCACAAATATGGTAGTAACTCCTTGTATTATTTGGTATTTGTGTCTGATTATATCACAAATAATCAGATAAGTGAGCCTGGATGGCAGCAGGTAGGAGAAGATGAGAGCAAAGCAGAAATGAACCATACTTGAAAGAGGGAGGGCACATGGAGCCCACCTCCATGGCCTGAATGCCTGTAATAAATGCCCTTATACTTTAAACTTCTTTAAGAGCATTTCTGGGGAGGGCACTGTGGCGTAGTAAACTAAGCCTCCACCTGTGGTGCCAGCATCCCATACGGGCGCCCATTCATGTTCTAGCTGCTCCTCTGTGGGGGAGGCTGAATCCGGAGAGGCCCAGAGGAAACTTCCTGAGCCTGCCTCGAAATTGAAAACCTGTCTGTAAGTTTCAAATCCCTGGTGGCAAACACCCTGCCCCAGGGCGCTTCTGCCTAAGGATCATTAAGGTGGTATAATAGGAGTGGCTAGGACCCTTTTGCATCACAACACCCCACCCCTTGCCTGCACCGGCGCATCTGCTCTGTACCACCTGCTCTGTACCTCAGCTATATATACACCTCCCTTTTACAAGAAAGTGAGACCCTGCTTCGACTGGGCTCCACACCGTGCCTGATTGTCCCCCGGGTTTGGGGAAGGCTGAGTGGCGGGTGGGGCACTTTCCCCTCCTCGGTCAGCCTGTGGGCAGCCTGCCTAATTCTCAGGCGGTGGCGAGGAACAGTCACCACACTCCTCTTCCTATCCAGCTCTCTGTCTATGGCCTGGGAAATCAGTAAAAGATGGCCCAAATGCTTGGGCCCCTGCATCTGCACAGGAGATCCTGAAGAAGCTCCTGGCTCCTGGCTTTGCATTTGCCCAGCTCTGGCCATTTTGGCCATTTCAGGAGTAAGCCAGCAAAAGGAAGACCTCTCTTTCCCTCTGTCTCTCCTTCTCTATCTCTGTAGTTATCTCTCTCAAATAAATAAATAAAATCTCTTTTTTTTAAAAAAAAGCATTTCTGTAGGCAATTAAACAAACCCCGAGATAGATATTGAAGCAAAGTCTAAGTTATATACACAAAACAAAACAATAGAGAGAGAGAGAGAGAGTCATCCATAATCATAGAAACAAAGAGTTAAATCTCTAGCTCCCTGGTTTTTCTCATTTTTTTAAGATTTATTTATTTGAAAGTCAGAGTTACACAGAGAGAGGAGAGGCAGAGAGAGAGAGAGAGAGAGAGAGAGAGAGAGAGAGAGAGAGGAGAGAGAGAGAGAGAGAGAGAGAGAGAGAGAGAGAGAGAGAGATTCTTCCATCCACTGGTTTATTCCTCAATTGGCTGCAACAGCTGGAGCTGCGCAGATCCAAAGCCAGGAGCCAGAAGCCTCCTCTAGGTCTCCCACGTGGGTGCAGGGCCCAAGGACTTGGGCCATCTTCTACTGCTTTCCCAGGCCATAGCAGAGAGCTGGATTGGAAGAGGAGTAGTCAGGCCTATCCCAGGCCACAGCAGAATAGGTCCTTGGTTTTTCAAGACTAACATCATTTTGCCACAATAGATAGACAAAACACTGCTGCTCCAGGGCCTGTGAGAGAAGAAATCCAATTAGGTAATGAAGGAAAGTGGGTTACTTGGGAATTGTACCCAAAGAGCAAAACTAGGGGCCATAAAGGCCCACCAGCATCACAATCTAAATACACCACACATGTGCTCCTCCTCTGACTCACCCATCTCCGGAGAGCAAGACTTGTGCTCCAAGCCCCAGCTTCACCTGCAGAGGCAGACAAGGCTCCAGGTTTGGGGAAACCCATCAATGAAGTCATTCCTTGGTAAATGTGAGAAACAATAAGACGTTGGTAAGGCTGGCGCGTGTCATTGCCATCGGCGGTAATATGTGCTTCCATAGAAACTCTCAGATTAGGAGAATTTCACAAAAACAGCACCATATAATTATATATTATAATGAGGAAGGCATGGCATGAGAGAAGCCAATTTTAGAAAGTGGGATGACAGAGAGATTCAATATTTTCCTTACGGGATGCCAAAAGGAGCAAAATTTATCAGAAATTTCTAAGAGAAGGATGAGAAGAAAGTCAAGTGAGGCCCCAGCGAGCCCAGCTCTGCTGCTTTCCAGCTGGGTGACCATGAGTACATCACTCTCCTACTCTGCGCTTTGTTTTGTTTGTATGTAAAATGAGGACAGTCCTAATAAAATGCCTCCCAGGGTCGTTTTAGCAATGAGAAAAGAACTGTACAGTACCAGGCAACTTGGACACACTCAGTCCACCTGCGATTATTGTATTTAGTTGCACTCTCCTAGAAAGTAACAGTGGAGGCCGGCGCTGTGGCGTAGCAGATAAAGCCGCTGCCTAAAGTGCCTGCATTCCATATGGGCACTGGTTCAAGTCCTGGCTCTGTGCTAGGCTATGAGAAAGCAGTAGAAGATGGCCCAAGTCCTTGGACCCTGCACCCACGTGGGAAACCCAGAAGAAGCTCCTGACTCCTGGCTTCAGATGGGCACAGCTCCAGCTGTTGCAGCCAATTGGGGAATGAACCAGTGAATGGAAGAATCTCTCTCTCTCTCTCTCTCTCTCTCTCTCTCTCTTTCTCTCTCTCTCTCTCTTCTCTCTCTCTGCCTCTCCTTCTCTCTCTGTAACTCTGACTTTCAAATAAATAAATAAACCTTTAAAAAAAAAAAAGGAAGGAAGTAACAATGAGACTTGGATTTGCCAGCAAGCAGTTTACAGATGCTCCTTGGTTTGCAGTGGCATTACGTCCTCATTGGCAGTTATAAATTTAGAATATTGTAAATCAAAAGTGTGTCGAACCACGCTTACTACCTGAGCCACACGGTACCCTGTAGCCTTCCAGTTGTTTCCCCTTGTGACCAGGCTGTCTGGGAGCTGTGGCTGCTGTCATGATCCAGCATCGTCCTGTGTATCATTGGTCCAGGGAAAGACAAAAAGTCAAAGTATGATTTCTTTCTAATATGCATTGCTTTCAAGCCACCATAAGCTTGAAAAATCCTAAGATGAACCCTAGTTAAGTTGGGGACTGACTATGTTTGGCAGATCTCAGGAAGCATTTATTGGGGACTCGGACATGAGATAGGAGTGTAAGGAAGTGGACCCCAGGGGCACTCATGAGCAGTTCTCTGGGCAGGTCCCTCTGGCTCAACAGTAGCAGACTGACTCTCAGTGTGGGTATTTCAGGTGCTGTGAAGGAGAGAGATGCAGCCATCTTGCAATCAATCACAGAAAGATTAGTATATCCATTAGTCAACCTGTCTTTGATGAGCTGTAACTTCTGAAACAGCTTGTATGTATAAAAGTGTGCCTGCGGGGCCGGTGTGGTGGCAGAGCGGGTAAAACTGCCGCCTGTGATGCGGCATTCACACGGGTGCCAGTTCGTGTTCCAGCCACTCCACTTCTCACACAGCTCCCTGCTGATGAGCCTGGGAAAGGAATGGAAGATGACCCAAGTATTTTGGACCCCTGCCACTCAATGGGAGACCCGGATGAAGCTCCTGGCTTCTGGCTTTTGCCTGACCCAGCCCTGGCCATTGCAGCCACCTGGGGAGTGAACCAGCAGATAGAAGATCTCTCTCTCTCTCTCTCTCTAACTCTTTTGTCAAATAAATAAAGAAGAAGAAGAAGAAGGAAAGAAAGTACACCTGAAACCAATACCCAGCAGACAAGTTGTTTCAATGAAGCATATGTACCCAGTGTGAAAGAGATCATTTTGTGAATTCCCAAAGGAAGCTTACTATCCCTCAACTTTCTGAATGTATCCAAGCAGGGGTTTGGTCATGCAGCCTGAGAGTCCACATGAATTTCACCCAGGCTTCAAGGACAATGGGGACACCCTAACCTTTACTGAAACATACTTCTCAGGGCCTTCATCGCCTCTCAATGTTCTGTGCTTTTGTTCATCCTACAATTTCAGGAAGGAGGGGTATCTCCTATTTGTTACTGAATTCATCTGCCAGTTGACAGCTCAAGACTCTGACACTGTGACCCTTTACCATTGTGCAAACCTTGATGTTCCCCCGCCAACGGAAATGCGTTGGGGTGATCCCAAATATTCCAGGCTCAGGCAGCCCTGTGTTCCCTAAACTCTCCAGGAGACAAAACCACGCTGTGTTCTAGACAGAAGACAGGGAATGCCCCTTTCCGCCTCAGCCCTTTCTCCCCTGCCTGAGCACCAAACAGGAGCCCTGGCTCTGCAGGTCTCATGACGTCCCTCTTTCTAAGCAATTCTGCCCAGAAAGGATTTTTCACGGGACTCGCACACAGACCTCTAGTGGGCCTTCTGTAGCCCCAGAACCCCATGTGACTCAGTGTCCGATTGCCTCCCCAGAACTATCTCCACCTCCCAGGACTCATCTCCAAGCCGCAACTCCAGCCATACCAGCCCCCTTGCTATTTCTGGAGGACACTAGAAACTCTGTTCAGCCACTCCCTTTGTTTTGGCTACTTCCTCCACCTGGACTGTTCTTCCTGTGAACTTTGGAAGGTTGGCTCTGTGTAGTTGCTCAACTTAAATTCCATCCCTCCCATTGGTACTAAACTGCTCTCAGCTCAGCACCAAAGCACTCCTCCATCTAAGGCTGAGAACTGTCTTTTCCAGAATCCCATTTCTGTATGCTTCTGGAAGAGCACTTGCCAAGAAGAGACATTCCAGCAAGATTTGGAAGGCAAAAATAGTTATTCTTGGCAGATTGTGAAAATTAGAGTGACTTTCGCTAACCCACATCTCAGTTCTTCAAGAGTGAGTTTCGCACTATTTCTTGAGCTTAACTTTGAGCTCCACTTTCCAGGTGAACTTCAGAGATTGGCTCTCTGTTTCCAGAGCAGACGCCATCCAGGCCTTCATTCCCCAGCTCCTCCCACATTCACACCACCTTTATTTCTGGAAGCTGTGTGTTGCCTCCGTTTCCTTGCCTGGAACCCAGGCTGCAATGCCACCTCACTGAAGTAGCTCCCCAGTCTCAGCAACGACACTCACTTCATTCTCTCCTTAGTGCACCTCATTGATGTTTCCTGGTTAATTTACCTGTTTGCTCTTTAACCCTTTTGCTGCTCCTCCCCCACATCGTGGGAACACACCTTTGACTGTTTTGCCATTATCCTATCTCCAGGGCATGGTTTATACTAAGTTCCTGTCTTTGAATAGAAGGTCTAATAGTTTACCACTGTAAAACTGATTAGGGGTACAGGAGTAGGAAGAATATCATGGTCTGTGAATCCCACTAAATATTAGTCACTTATAGAACAGGAACCAGTATAATTTTGGCATCTTTTGCAAAAGAGGTACAGATGCCTTTATTGAGCACTTACTGTAGTCATGCAGGAACTCTGCTAGGCTCTTTAACACAAATTATCTTTTTTCCTTGCCTACAAAATAAAGTTTCTGTATGATGTAGATTAATGTAGAATTCAATACACTGCTCAGCAAATTCAGACCAGATGTCCCTGTCTTGAATTTCAAGATCTGAGTTGGCCCTAGTCCTGTTCTCTCTAGCCAGAACAAAACAGCAGACAGAAATGAACTATTTAAGGATTTCCTAATGGAAGCAGAATATCACACTTTGATAAAAATTCAGAGAGCAGCTCTGTGGTCAGTGCAGAGCCTGATACTTAAAGTTAGAATTTGTGTCTATGCCAACTCTACATCTTTAAATCTAGGGTTGTTTCTGATTGACCATCCACCAATTAGAAACAAAGCAGGAATGAAATCATACTATAACACTACTGTAAGGATGAACTTGAGATAAGTAATCAAGGGCCACCTCGTCTGTCAATTTCTTCCTTTGGATGAGCCCCTTTGCACACTTTGGTCATTGAATTCCAATGAACTATGGTTAGAAGGAGTGCTGTGATCAGCCATGTCTGGTGTTCTGCCCCTTGCTAGGTACATGAGACAACACTTTGCACGTGTCTTGCAAGTAAGTGGAGTCAAATGACCGTTTCGAACCAGTAGGCCATTAGTGACAATGTTCCCACAACTTCTGGTCAAGGTTCTTACAAGTTGGGGGGAAGACTCCATGCCCGCTCCCTCTTTCTCGCTCATGAACTCCTGCAAACCGTGTTTCTGAGGTGATGGTAAGATGCGACAGCAGGGCTCCTTCAGCCTGGATCTGAGTGTTTGCAGCAAAGCCTCCCAGTGTAGGACATAGTGAATGAAAAAGTAAATAAATCAAATCCCCTTTTGTCAAGCCGCTGGAACGTGAGGTGAATGTGTTACTACTGCGAACCTAGCCTGTCCTAACATCACCTCAAGACGCCCTTCCCTCACAGTGCTTTCTGCTGCGTCAGTGCGCCTCATCTGGTGAGACTCCAGGTAATGCTGGCAGAGGACACTGCACTTAACTCTAAGGAACATAAGGCACTTTGTGTAGATTGTCTCCTTTATGCATAGAGCATTTCTCGGATAAAAAACAGAATGATCATTTCCACATGAAAACTAAAGTAAAAAAGAAGTGAATTGATTATCCATGGATAACCGCAATTCATTGGAAAGAGCTAAAAAGAAAAAAATCCGTATGGACTTATTCCCAGCATCAGGCCTTTTTCATTCACAAAACAATCTCTTGGGCTTTTCTGGGCTAGCATCCATTTCTTGCCTCTCATAAAGCCCCTTACCAGAACACCACGGCGCTAAAAGAAAGAAAAAAAAAAGTATAATAGCTTTTTGGATATAAAACCTGAAGTAATTGTATTGTATGGCATGTCTGTGGCCTTAATGTAAATTATTTTTTTCCTTTGATTCCTTCCCACTCTGCTAATAGCATGCCCTCCAGAGTAATCAAGTTACCCAGCCAACTAAGCTCTTGCATTACTAAAAAGTATTACCCGAGAACAGCGTGCAACCACTAAAGCTTTTCCCCCATCCTGTGAAAAATGTAAGGCTGGGTGAAATGGACGGCCTTCCTCAGAACCAGTTTGGAGTTTGTTGGGTTTTTTCCTTCCCCTCAGCTCATACATAACAATTTAAAGACTGAGTAGTAGGAGTCAGGGATTACATTCAATTCATTGGCAATATTAACTATTCTGTTTGCTGTTACCTGTCAAAATAGAGATTCAGAGAGACGGAAATGTAGATGGACAGATAGATGGATATTCAATTTGCTTTGTAATTTCTAACTGAATACATGTTTAAAATAAAATCAAATTAAATTTTTTAAAGTTAAAAAAGAGTAAAAAATAATAGGATGGCAAAATGAAATAAACTTATTTTTAATAATCATCCTCTCCCTGCTACGAGCTTTTGAATTCATTAAGTTCACCCAAACAACAACAAGGACAATTTTTTTGTTGTTGTTTTGGAAATAAAAGCTCTCTACAGCCATACCACCCTGGATGCTCCTGATCTGGTCTGATCTCAAAAGCTAAGCAGGGTCAGCCCTGGTTATTACTTGGGTGGGAGAAATAATAAGCTATTATTTCCTAGTATTTATCCATCAAGCCAACCCAGCTGTATCTTCTCATTGCCTGAGGTGGGCTTCCTCTCCTGTTTCTGGATTCATGCTTCTGTTTCGGACATGCTGATTGTCAGGCATCTTTTGCTTATTTGCTGTCAGATCCCTTTCTCTCCCTTCCCCTGCTTTTCTTTGTTCCAAACTCCCTTCCCAAGAAACCTTTTCCTGTGTCCACCAGGCCATCTCTGGTGGAAGATTACTGATGCAGTAGTGGAGAAGGCTGGAAGGACGCACACTTTCGTGCTCGCTCTCTCTCTCCTCTCTCTCTCTCTCTCTCTCTCTCTCTCTCTCTCTCTCTCCTTCCCTCCCTGACTTGAGCAGGATCTCTGGAAGAAGTCGCATGAATCCAGGAAATTCTAGATTCTATCAGGATGTTCCAGTCTCCACAATTGCCACACGAGTTTCTAAAACTTA
Source organism: Sylvilagus floridanus (assembly GCA_949820135.1). Taxonomy (NCBI): domain Eukaryota; kingdom Metazoa; phylum Chordata; class Mammalia; order Lagomorpha; family Leporidae; genus Sylvilagus; species Sylvilagus floridanus. Next base: position 16,273,168 of record OX463243.1, read on the forward strand.
GATTGTTTTGCCTTTCATGTTTTGACCTATAATTGGACCAAGAATTGTGTGAGCGTATGCAGTGTCAGGTAGGAAAAGACCCTTTTCTAAACATGTATTTGTCGACTTACTCAATACAATTTATTCAAAAGAGCATTCTTTCCCTCACAGGTCAAGGGGCCTTATATAGGTGAGTCAATTTGGAGACTATCTGGTTTCATTGATAGATCTACTTTTTTTTTTTTTTTTTGACAGGCAGAGTTAGACAGTGAGAGATAGAGACAGAGAGAAAGGTCTTCCTTCCATTAGTCTGTTATCTATTTTTTAAAAAAATTTATTTTATTTATTTGAAAGACAGTTACAGAGAGAGAGAGAGAGAGAGAGAGAGAGAGAGGTCTTTTATTTGCTGGTTCACTCCCCAAAATGGCCGCAAGGGCCAGAGCTGAGCCAATCTGAAGCCAGGAGCTAGAAGCCTCTTCTGGGTCCCCAACATGGGTGCAGGGGCCCAAGCACTTGGGCCATCTCCCGCTGCTTTCCCAGGTGCATCAGCAGGGAGTTTGATTGGAATGTAGCAGTCAGGACTGGAACCGGCCCCCATATGTGACACATGCATTCAGGTTGTGGCTTAACCCACTCTTAATATTAGGTCATTTGAGTTTCTTTCTCTTCTTTTTTTTTAAGAGGTAGAGTTAGAGACAGTGAGAAGGAGAGACAGAGAGAAAGGTCTTCCATCCCTTGGTTCACTTCCCAAATGGCTGCAACAACAGGAACTGGGCTGATCTGAAGTCAGGAGCCTCCTCTGGGTCTCCCACGTGGGTGCAAGGGCCCAAGGACTTGGGCCATCTTTCACTGCTTTCTCAGACCATAGCAGGGCGCTGGATCAGAAAAGCCACAGCCTGAACTAGAACCAGCCCATATGGGATGCCGGTGCTGTAGGCAGAGGATTAGCCTACTGCTCCATAGCACCAGCCCTGAGTTTCTCTCTTTTAACTTATCTGTCTTGTCACAGAATTATGAAACTTTTTTGGTCTTTTAACAGTCAAGTTTGGCTTTGCTGATATTTTCTATTTTATTCATTTTCTCTCGTATTTTTTTATTTGCTTCCTTTTGCTATCTTTCATTTTGTCTTGCTACTCGTGTTCTGTTAATAATATGAATCCCCAAAGTATTCATCTTCTAGTCTTTCTTCTTCTCTTATATACACATGGGAGGTAATAATTTCCCTCCTACCCATGGCTTTAGCCTGTGTCCCTCAAGTTTAGGTATACTTTTTACTACTACTCAGTTAAAACTTACCCATTCTGATAAATTTTTTGACTTGAGAGTTATATCAGAACAGAAGTAGTTCATTTTCAAATATTTGGAATTTTAAAGTTATTATTAATGTCTATCTTGATACCATTATGATCAGAAAACACACTTATAATTTCAATCCTTCGTTTTTTAAGACTTGCATAGTCAATTTTTGATAATTTTCTATATGTAGCCAAAAATGTATTTCTGAAATTATTAGCTATAATAACATGTTTTCTAATTAGATCAAGTTGGACCATGATGCTGTTCATATTTTCTCTATTATTAAGCACTTTTTATATCCATAGTGAAAGTGTTAATGTACTTGTCTATTTTTCATTCTAGTTTTGTTATTATTTTGCTTATTACATTTTCAGGTTTTGTTATTTGATTCATACAAAATTAAAACTGTTATAATTTTTTGGTGCATTGGTTTTTTGTAGTTATGAAATAGTCCTTTCTTTATAGTAATACTTATTCTTGAAAGTATATTTTGCCTGTTGCCAGACGTGCTAATATGTGTAGTACATCACCAACTCTCTTTGATTAATATTTGCAAAGTATGCTTCCTTTGTACTTTACTTTCCTTTTTTTATTTTTATTTAAGGTATACAAGTTTCCTGTATTTCGTATGTGCAGATTTAGGAACATAGTGATACTTCCCACCCTACCCTCCCCCCGCCCACTCCCCCACCCTCCTTCTTCCTCCCTCTCCTATTCCCACTGTTAATTTTTCATACTTTCTGTGTGATATACTAAAATATGTGCCTTGTAGACATGTTTTATTTATTTATTTTTTTTGACAGGCAGAGTGGACAGTGAGAGAGAGAGACAGAGAGAAAGGTCTTCCTTTGCCGTTGGTTCACCCTCCAATGGCTGCCGCGGACGGCGCGCTGCGGCCGGTGCACCACGCCCATCCGATGGCAGGAGCCAGGTGCGAGGTGCTTTTCCCTGGTCTCCCATGGGGTGCAGGGCCCAAGCACCCGGGCCATCCTCCACTGCACTCCCGGGCCACAGCAGAGGGCTGGCCTGGAAGAGGGGCAACCGGGACAGAATCCGGAGCCCCGACCGGGACTAGAACCCGGTGTGCCGGCGCCGCAAGGCGGAGGATTAGCCTGTTGAGCCACGGCGCCGGCCTTGTTTTATTTATTTTTGAGTCATTCTGACTATTATGAATATTTTAATTTGGAATATTTATTTCATTTTCTTTAAAGACAATATTTGAAAAAAAATCAGGTTAGATTACTCTCCTGCCCTGTTTTCTCCATTCTGTTCTTTGTTTTCTCTTCTTGCTTTCTTTCATATGGATTAAGTGGTTTTTATTCAATTTTTTTCCCTTGGTTAGTTTTTGCCTGTGCTTCTTTCTATAATTCTTTTAGTGATTAGCCTAAATATCTTTCCTACTTTATTAAGTCTCCTGTTAAATCAATCTCTTGAGTCTTTTAATTTCAGGCATTAAACGTGCGAGTAATGGAATTTCTTCTGCATAATTATCTAGTGAAACTCTGCACTCCCCTCATCGTGTCAGTACTTGGATCACCTATCTGTGTAAATCTCTTGTTTTCTTTTCAGTTTTCAGTATGTTAGTCCTATCTGTTGGTACTTTAGGAAATTTTTTAATGAATGAAAGATAAAATGAATAAAAATTATAGAACTTCTCTATGATGTTATCTTCCTTCAGAGTTAATTACATTTCATTCAGACCTACAGTTAGTTGAAGGCCTAATCTTCAGCCATTCGGTGACTGAGATGATTTTAAGTTTATTTGGGGAAGAACTAGTCTATTTTTAGTGTATCCCTTTCTCCAGGATTTAACCCTTAAAGAGACTCCACTTAAAGCCTGGGGTGTTTGTCAGAGATCCTCCCCTGTGAAGAGCGATAAAGTCCTGTCCCTGTCTTCCAGCCCCAGGAAACCAGCAAAACCTCTGTGCCTCTTTACTGCTAAGTTTTTGACCTCTTGTTCCATGGATATTTGGAAATAGAATATAAGCAAATTGGAAATATGATATAAGCAAATGTCTAAGGGAAGAATATCAATATAGATTATTGAGCTAATTTCAAAGCACTTCTCCCTTTGCTAGATCATGCCCTTAATATCCTGGATGCCTCAGGAAACTTGACCTCCATGATTATACCCCCAACCCTGTAAGAATACAAGTAGCACTCCTGTGCAGTCTGCCAATAGCCCGAGGGTAGAGGCAGACAAAGCAGAACTCTTCTTCCATGCCTTTCTCCTCACTCTGGCCCCTCAAGTCCTGGCTTCACAACTTCACCAAAATTCCTTCAAACATCAGTATTTTTAATTCAAGTTTTATACTTGTTTTCTGTGGAAGCGTGGTTCTGATACCAAATACTCCATTGTTGTCAGAAGTGGAAACTTTGGCTTTCTTGCTATTCATCCTATTTTATATGTATTAAGCTTCCTGTATTTTAAACTAGCTTACTTTCATCAGTTCTGGAAAATTCTCAACCATTACCTTTCTAAATATCAACTCTTTCCCATTCAGTCTCTTCTCTTGTTTGGCCACTCCGATTAGAATTCCTTACCTACTCTCAAGTGACTCAAACTCTAATTCGTAGAGGGAATTTAAAAAAGCTCAAGGAAAATTGAATTAAAAGATAAAATAGACAGGCATCATGCACAGAAACCTAAGCCACCATTTGGGTCACCCACATCCCATGTTGGAGTGGGTTCTACCGCTCTGCGGAGGCACGGCAAAGGCAGCAGCTGACAGGCAAGAACTTGTGTTCTTTTAATTTTTATTTATTTCTTTGAGAGATCGAGTTACAGACAGAGAGAATAATCTTCCAGATGCTTGTTCACTCCCTAAATGGCCTCAAGGGTCAGAGTTGGGCCCTTCCAAAGCCAGAAGCCAGGAGCTTCTTCCAGGTCTCCCACAAGGATGCTGGGGCTGAAGCACTTGGGCCATCCTCCACTGCTTTCCCAGGCCAGAGAGCTGGATCAGAAGAGGAGCATGGGACACAAATGGGTGCCCATACAGGATGCCAGCGCCCCAGGCAGAGGCTTAGCCTACCACACCACAGCACTGGCCACAGAACTTGTGTTCCTTGTACCCATATGGGAGACCTAGATGGTATTCTTAGCTCCTGGTTTTGGTCTGGCCCAGCGCCAGAGTTGCAGCCATATGCAGAGTGAACCAGTGGATGTATGATACCTTTCCATCTGTCTTTCCCCCTGTCTGTATCACTCTGCCTTTCAAACAAACATATCTTTGTAAAAATCCATATAGTCTCTGCTACAGACATAGTCTCTGGATTCATATAATTTTTTAAAAGATTTCATTTATTTATTTGACAGGTAGAGTTACAATGAGAGGGAGAGACAGAGAGGAAGGTCTTCCTTTCATTGGTTCACTCCCCAAATGCCCGCTACGGTCAGAGCTGCACCGATCTGAAGCCAGGAGCCAGGTACCTCTTCCTGGTCTCCCATGCCGGTACAGGGGCCCACTTGGGCCATCTTCCACTGCTATCCCAGGCCATAGCAGTGAGCTGAATTGGAAGAGGAGCAGCCAGGACTAGAACCGGCGCCTATATGGGATGCTGGTGCTGCAGGCAGAGGATTAACTTACTGCACCACGGAGCCAGCTCCCCTGGCTTCATATTCTGGCTCCACTTCTGATCTACCTTTCTGCTAATGTGCACACTGGAAGGCAACTAATTCGGTCCTTAACACCAATTTCAGAAACCCACATTGAATTCCAGGCTCCTTGCTTAAGCCTGACCCCATAAACCTCATAAAACATGAATGATTTTACCATTACTCCATCTACCTCACCCTAAATTGGATGCTTGCTTTGGCTTCAGTGTTAGAGGAATTCGTGGTTCTCTGATGGGGAATGTTTTCCAACTGTTGTCTTAGCCTTCTTAGTACCTCAGATTAGACCCTGTTCATATGTATTATAGCAAGTTAGCATGAGTTTAGTTGAGTGCAAAAAAAATTTTGAAATCTACCCATAGTTTCTTCATGATACACATTTTCCATGAACTTTTTGAATAATGCTATCTTTTGGTCTTTTTGATTTATACTTTTCATAATTTTGTTTAGATCTATTTTCAATTCACTAATTTTAGCTTTAGCTCTAATGTACTATTTAAACTATCCATTGTGGATTTTTTTTAAAAAGATGTATCATTGATTTGAAAGGCAGAGAAAGAGAGAGAGAACAAGACAAAGGTGTCTATGGGGTTTCAAATGAAAAATATAATTCGATATAGTTAAGTGAAGGAATACCAAGACCAAATTCACATTTGGATCTGGAAATTTGGATCTATAAACAAAGCTTTATTTAATATCCCCTCTACAGCAAAGTGAATAAAGTAAGCTCAGATATGAAATGTAAATTATGACATTTGACTAGCCATGCCTTTAATTTTCTTTCTTTTTTTTTTGGCCTTTCAATTTTGTATTAAGATGTTTATTTAATAAATAAAAGACAACGCAAATGGTAAAAAACAAAAGTGTATTTATGTATACTAGAAGAACATTAATTGAATTCCTTGAAATTTCTCCTTTTTCTTTCTTTTGGGGGGGGTTTCAGGTGTCTTTGCACCAGAATAGATTTATTTTTAAATTCCATTTTCCCTGACTTTTCAATGTGCCCTCATTTACCAAGAAAACAAGACACTCAGAGAAAACCGTTCCTTTTTCTTAATAAACTTTGAAGTTAACACCCAAGGAAAGTCAAAATCATACACACTGAAACATTGTTCTCTGGTTTATGATTAATTGTGCATCTCATTAAACAGTCAACAACTAAATGTACACAAGAAATAATGTGACTCCAGGTCACACTTCCTGGGTTTCAACAGCAGTTTCACCATCTATGATATGGACAATTTTCATGCTGTTAGCCTTGCTGTACCGTTGTTACCTCTACTATAAATTGGAGACACTACAATATCAATTTCAAGGGATGGTTGTGAGAAGTAAAAAAAGTTAGTATTTGCACAGCATTTAAAACAATTCCTGATTCTTGATAATACCAAAATAACAATTAGCTATTAAATGTTAAGAAAAAATTGTCTAATTCAAAGTCATATAAATCACTACACATCATCATATAAGTGATCTTTGAAACATTTTCATTATTCCTTTTTTTTAAAAAAAGATATGCTTATTATTTTGTTGAGGTTTCACCTCACCCCGGTTAGAATGGCTCACAGACAGAAATCTACCAACAACAGATGCTGGCGAGGATGTGGGGAAAAAGGGACACTAACCCACTGTTGGTGGTTAGTGGGAATGCAAACTGGTAAAGTCACTATGGAAGTCAGTCTGGAGATTCCTCAGAAACCTGAATATAACCCTACCATTCAAGCCAGCCATCCCACTCCTTGGAATTTACCCAAAGGAAATTAAATTGGCAAACGAAAAGCTGTCTGCACCTTAATGTTTATTGCAGCTCAATTCACAATAGCTAAGACCTGGAATCAACCTAAATGCCCATCAATGGAAGATTGGATAAAGAAATTATGGGATATGTACGCTGTAGAATACTAAACAGCAGTAAAAAAAAAAATGAAATCTGGTCATTTGCAACAAAATGGAGGCATCTGGAAAACATCATGCTGAGTGAAATAAGTCAGTCCCAAAGGGACAAATATCATATGTTCTCTTGGTGACAACTAACCGAGCACCAAAAAGGAAACCTGTTGAAGTGAAATGGACACTATGAGAAACAGTGACTTGATCAGCCCTTGTCCTGACTGTTGATGAACAACTTAATGCTTTATCCCTTTTAGTATTTATTTTTGTTCTACTTAATACTATTGGTTGAAATCTTTAATTAACACACAATTATTCTTAGGTGTTTAAATTTAACTGAAAAGTGATCCCTGTTGAATGTAAGAGTGGGAATAAGAGAGAGAGGAGATATACAATTTGGGACATGCTCAATTGGACTTGCCCCAAATGGTAGAGTTAGAAACATGCCAGGGGATTCCAATTCAATCCCATCAAGGTGGCATGTACCAATGCCATCTCACTAGTCCAAGTCATCAGTTTCAGTTCACAACTGATCACACTGATAGGTCTAAGAGTCAAAGGGATCACATAAACAAGACTAGTACTAACTGATAGAATTAAAAAGGAGAGAATGATCCAACATGGGAAGCAGGATACACAACAGACTCATAGAATGGCAGATGTCCTAAACAGCACTCTGGCCTCAGAATCAGCCCTGAAGGCATTCGAATCTGGCTAAAGAGCCCATGAGAGTATTTTAGACATGGAAAGCCAAGGCACTCTGGGGAAAAAAAAAAAACAGATCTAAATGAAAGATCTCTGCGAGTGAGATCCCAGTGGAAAGAACGGGGCCATCAAAGAAGGAGGTACCTTTCTCTGAAGGGAGGAGAGAACTTCCACTTTGACTATGACCTTGTCTAAATAAGATCAGAATTGGCAAACTCAAAAGGCTTCCATATCCTTGGCAACTCATGACAAGAGCCTAGGGTGATTAGTGATGCCATAAACAAGAGTGTCAATTGTTAAGTCAACACAGGAGTCACTGTGCACTTACTCCTCATGTAGGATCTCTGTTCTTAATGTGTTGTTCAATGTGAATTAATGCTATAACTAGTACTGAAACAGTATTTTACACTTTGTGTTTCTGTGTGGTAACAAACTGTTGAAATCTTTACTTAATATAGACTAAATTGATCTTCTGTATATAAAGATAATTGAAAATGAATCTTGTTGTGAATGGAATGGGAGAGGGTGTGGGAGATGCGGGTGGGAAGGAAGCTATGGGGGGGAGAAAGCCACTGTAATCCAAAAGCTGTACTTTGGAAATTTATATTTATTAAATAAAAGTTTTTAAAAAGATGTTTATTAGTTTGTTTATTTGAAAGGCAGAGTGACAGAGAGAGAGAAAGAAAAAGAACGAGATCGCCACAAATGGCTGTAACAGCCGGAGCTGGTCCATGCCAAAGCCAGGAGCTTAGAACTCTATAAATAGAACTCGCACATAGTTGGCAGAGGCACAAGTACTTGGGCCATCATCTGATGCCTTTCCTGCACATTAGCAGGAAGCTGAATCAGAAGCTGAGTAGCAGGGCCTCAAGCCTGCGCTCCAATATGAGATGCCAATGTAGCAGGCAGCTTAGCTCGCTGCTCCACAGGGTCAGCGCCTCATTACTTTTAAATGAATCTATAATTCTAAGTATAATGACAAAATATGATAGGAATAATTAAGAGTGAGATACCTATTATTCTGACTTTTGTCTATAGTGGTACAAAAAGGAAATATACGTACATAAACACACACAAAATATCTTTTTAAAGTATTGTTTTGATTGTAATGTCAAGGAAAGGAAAATATTATCTATTTTTGATTGTACTAGGTGTTTCACCTACATTCTTATTTAATTCACCCTGTGCTTCTATTAGGAAAATATTATTATTCCCAGTTTGCAAGCAAATAAACAAAGGGTCAAACTTAAACTTTTTAATCAATACTTACCATAAATGATTAACACATGTATTAGGAAAAGTACTCATTAAGCATTTTGGATTTTATTTATTGCCTAACACAGAAGCTAATACATTAAATTAATCAATCATTTTTTTATCTCCTACTCTACAACTGGCAAATCTTCCTGCAATTTAAACCATTTAGGGACAATACATGAGGCGAAGACTTTAAGGAGAAAAGACTTTAGTTAATGTTATAATTTCTGATTGCTGTTGCCATAACTGCAACTTAAAGGAAATAGAAACAAGTTCACTGCTAACAAGGTCAAAGATGGTTTCCCTAACACAAACTACTCTCGAGCAGTTTACGAAGCCCCACAAGGGTTTTTCACGTTGAACACCACCACAGTTTCGTGTTTAGAGGCTGGTGTGTGAGCCTAACGGAAAACTTTACATCAAAATAACTCTGCCCCAAGTCCGGGAAGATCCCTCACCCACATATCTCCGCTGCTTTTCCCCAAACAATTAAAAATGCTGACATGGAAAACAGAAAGGGAGTGTGATCAATGACAAGTGGTGGAGACAACAGCCGTGGGCCTGCAGCCATGAAACCCTTCTACAACAAGCCCAGGTGAGAAAATCAATCCGTACCAGCAGGAGAACTTCAGAGTCCTGTCTCCTCGGCCCTCTACGGGAGCTCTTTGCTAAATCTTCCTAATAGCACCAAGCCTGAATTTTTATTCTTCCTCTACAAGAACCTGAAATCAATTCATTGTCAGGCAGCAGTGGTAGTATTTTTCCCTGATTTCCTTGGGAAAAAGGGATGTTGATAGCTTCTATTTTTAACGGAAAAGTTTAATAAATACAATTTTATGTACTCAGAGGAAAGAAGATGACGAAGTCTGAGGCAGGCCAACCCTGCCAGGAACAACATCACTTCTAATACTGCCCAAGCAGACAACGTGGTTGTATATCCTCATTAATGCTATAATTGGTATCTGGAATCTGTTCAAAAATGCCGACTTACTTTGTAACAGAGGATTATGGCTGCATTTGGAGTTTTTTATGGTCTGCAGTTGCTTGTGAAATTCAAATATAAAAACTGTCAGTTAAACATCTCATGAAAAGCTGTACCTTATACTAATCCAAAGGAACATGAGCAAGTGCTTGCGGGGATGAACATCCACAATATGTTTCAGTAGCTCACCACTAGAGCAACATTAACATTCCTAGGCAGGGCTGCTCGCCGCGTGTCTGAAGTAACTTAGGCGCTATCAGGATTCCGTTCTTAACAGACTTCAACACAGTAGGGGGAGAATTGTCAGTCACAAGCCTCCAGTATCTATGAATTATTAATGTTGGCTTTCTGGGTTTTTTTTTTTTTTTCAAGTTTTGCTTTTGTGTGCGTGTTCAGTTGAGTAATTCAATAGACTGATGGAGACATGAATAGATATGCTAACTAGCACCACGGTTAACCTTTAAAATTCGTTAAGGCTGTCAGCTTTCAATGAAATATTTTCCCGTCCCCCCCCTTTTTTTTTCTTCTGTGAACTGGAATATATAAACATTATTTGTACACTGGAATCAGAGGTGCTAGGGAGAAAAGGAGACTCCACGTTGACATCAAGGTTTTTTTTGTTTGTTTGTTTTGTTTTTTTTAAGCCAAGACACCACTAATGGATTCGTCAAAGAGGCATTTTTAAAAACATTTCTCATTTATAAATCATGCCACCAGTATACATTCACAGCCTACCTTTATTACAGCGTAGTCCAATCAAGAAAGAAACGATTCCTATTGCTCCAAAAATATGACAAAAAAAGGAGTAAGATTTGGAGAAGGTGGTGGAGAGCTAAGGAGAGCACAAAGGCGGGTTACAAAGCTGGGAATACCTTGTATCTAGACAGGGGTTCTTTATGAAAATCATAGAAGTGAGGGGCTCATAATTAAATCAGCATTTTTGAAAACTTCAAGGATTTTCTATCTGCATATGCATACTAGTTAAACAAGCATAAATAACAAAACTCTATCGTGAAAATCTTCCCATTTTGAAATCCTTCTAGGCACTCTGTAACCATTGATTTTTCTACTGGAATCATGTGTCACCTACTATCATGCACCGTGGTTTTTCTACTGCCATGGCTGAGGACTGAATATTTCGAAGTCTTCCTCTCCTCTCAATTCTTATCAAAACAAGAAATGAAGGGACCAGCACTGTCGCTTACTGGGTGAAGCCACCGTATGCAGTGCCAGCATCCCATATGGGCGCCAGTTCGAACTTAGGCTGTTCCACTTCCAATCCAGCTCTCTGCTGTGGCATAAGAAAGCAGTAGAAGATGGTCCAAGTCCTTGGGACCCTGCACCCGCGTGGGAGACCAGGAAGCAGCTCCTGCTCCTAGCTTCAGATTGGCGCAGTTCCAGCCATTGCAGCCAACTGAGGAGTGAACCAGTGGATGGAAGACCTCTCTCTCTCTCTCTCTCTCTCTGCTGCTACCTCTCTGTAACTCTGTAAACCTTAAAAGAAAGAAAGAAAGAGAGAAGGAGAGAGAGAAAGAGAGAAAGAGAGAGAGAAAGAGTAAGAAAGAAAGGAAAACTTACTACTTTTTGAAGTCTAATTGCCCACCAGTTTGCAACACTTCCATTACTAAGGATATAGAATGAGAAATCTGTCCATTTTTGGTATGTCGCAACAATATAATAAACTTACTATCTCAACCATATTCTTTTTTTTTAATTTATTTGACAGAGTTAGACAGTAAGAGAGAGAGAGACAGAGAGAAAGGTCTCCCTTCCGTTGGTTCACCCCTCAAATGGCCGCTACGGCCAGAGCTACGCCAATCCAAAGCCAGAAGCCGGGTGCTTCCTCCTGGTCTCTGATTCGGGTGTAGGGGCCCAAGCACTTGGGCCATCCTCCAACTGCCCTCCTGGGCAACAGCAGAGAGCTGGACTGGAAGAGGAGCAGCTGGGACTAGAACCCAGTGCCCATATGGGATGCCAGCACCACAGGCAGAGGATTAACCAAGTGAGCCACAGCGCTGGCCCCCTCAACCATATTCTTTCTTTAAAATTTATTACTTATTTGAGAGAGAGGAAGAGCTCTTATCCACTGTTTCACTCCCCAAATGCCTGCAAGAGTTCCCCACTGGACTCAAACCCCAGAGCCGGGAGCTCAATCAACTTCTCCCACATGGATGTAAAGCTCCCTAGGTCTGCAATAGCAGGGAAGTTGGAATCAGGAGCTGGAGTTGGGTGTATGCCAATGGGGAAGTCCATCATTAACCACCAAGCTAAATGCCACGCCCACTCCCCCTCAGTTTTATTCTAAAGGGATTACAATTCTTCTCCAGTTTTCCCCCCACAATATTCCTCTGAGGTCAACAAGAAAGATAAGAGAACGTTTTTATCAACTTCATAAAAGTGAAGGAAAAAATTGAGGTAAAGCGAATGTGGACAATTTGGACAGCTCCCCTCTAACCTAATACTCTTAGAAATACTTCAACTTAACCCTAAATCACTTACCAGATCAAATAGAGCCAGCTCCACATTGAATTGTCAAAGCGATTTATGTCCCGCAACAGATGCCCTGAATTAAGGACTCTAAAATGTGGCCCAGAAACCAACTGTTCTTTCTCAGCATCTATGCGTTTACAAGTATTCTTGCAGAGGTAAAAAAAAAAAACAAAAAAAAAAAACAAAAAAAAAAACAAAAAAAAAAAACAGTTTGAAGCACTTATAGTGTACTATTTGCTCTTCCTTCTTTCCTTCAGGGCCATTTTATTTTTTCTCCTGTATTTTCTGATATCTGTCTTTATTATCATTTATAACAGCAGCATATATCAGTGACAGTCTTTAAATTATTAATGTGCTTTATTTGTTTTGCATTTCCAAGTACATGTCCCAGAACATCCATCTGCTTGAGGAGATATGTTAGGGAAAGAAAAATAAAAATAAAGGCTGATGTAATATTCAGTATCTGACATATGAAATAGGATTTAACAGAAAGTCAATAAGCTTAAGAACCATGCATTTTTTAGAGAGTTAATTTCCCAAATGCTTTTATTTCCTCCTTTAGGATATCAACAGCCAATCCTGTGGGACTCATGCCCATTGAGTTCTTGGTATCAGAAAATTCCATTTCTACTGAGAATACAATGGTGGCAAAGTTTTGGCTTGAATGTAGAAAGAGGACAAAATGGGCCGGCGCTGCGGCTGACTAATCCTCTGCCTGCAGTACTGACACCCCAGGTTCTAGTCCCGGTTGGGGCACCAGTTCTGTCCCGGTTGCTCCTCTGCCAGGCCAGCTCTCTGCTGTGTCCAGGGAGTGCAGTGGAGGATGGCCCAGGTCCTTGGGCCTTGCACCCGCGTGGGAGACCAGGAGAAGCACCTGGCTCCTGGTTTCAGATCAGCTCAGCACGCTGGCCGTAGCAGCCATTTGGAGGGTGTACCAACGGAAGGAAGACCTTTCTCTCTGTCTCTCTCTCTTTGTCTAACTCTGCCTGTCAAAAAACAAACAAACAAAAAAGAGGACAAAATGTAGAAAAACAGAAGCCTCCCCATTTCTGGGCTTGGGGGAAAAAGAGAGTAGAGGGGAAGAAAGACATGAGATTCAGGTGCTTAGTCTTGGATCTCCCGATTCCCTCTGCTGCCCTTCAGAATTACTCAAGGAACCTGAAAGAGAAGGGCCTCTCTCCCGCATTTTTCCCCCTTTGAGATTGAAAGAGGAGATGACTACGAAGAATACCACGCACCACCACAGACCTACACAGCCTAAGAAGCCATGTGGTTAAACAGACAGTGATCTGGGTTAGCACATCTGAGTTTCCTGGACATCCATCAGCATGGGCAAGTGAGGTGAGAGGCAGCCAGGCTGATGTGCAGTCTGCTGGGCTGGTGCAATGTGGCACCCAGGAGAAGGTGGAACTGAGTGATCTCAGCAAAGGGTTGGTAAGAGGCACTGTAGAGGAAAAGGGGTCTGGTACCAGTGAATATTCAAGAACCAGGAAAGGACAAGGTCCCCTTCCATCCCACTACTACAGAGACAACCAAGCCTCTTTGTAAAGTTAGGTGCTCTTCTAAGTAAAATAAAGAGATATGAAGTCTAAGTGATTTTACTTGATAAGAGTTGAACACTATCTAAAGGAATAGTTCAAATGTTTTGATCAGACCAGCTCTCTAATAAATGAGTTATTTTATTACATCTTCCTGATTCTCTTCAGAATAATTCAAAAATTAGCTCTCCGGGTGATTCTCGTGTACATTGAGTTTAAGAACTATTACCCAACTTTCTAGCCATCCTTGCACAAAGAAAACCTGAGTTAATCTCTGGATTCATTGATCATGAGAAGAGTAGATGTTCTTGGTGCTTAAATTAATCAAAAATTTATTTCTAGACTTCTTCTAGCAAAAATCTCATGCCAGGTTTTCAGTAGCAAACTTTCAGTAAAACATGCTTCTTGAGGCTCTTCTAGAGTATCCATTGCTCTCTGTTGATAGTATCCCAACAAAAATCAATTTATTGTATCTAATGCTGGAGCCACACTACACAGCCAAGGGACAGCTCATGTACAGATCTAGATCCAAAGATAAGCTCTAAAATATCTGCTGGAATTGATTAAATGAAAGAGTATTGAGCAAATCTTCCTGTCATAAATATTTTCTCAGCTTGCTTTTTGCTAAATGGTAGGTAGACCCAAGTTCATGGAGGTTCTCGTGGTAGGGTGAGCTTATGTCTTGTTTCTTTCAATAATGACATGTATCTAAACTGACAATAGAGATTGACTTGTTATCCTTCTCTAAAAATTGGGTCATTTAATAAGTACTAACAATACTGTGATAACTTGGTCTGCCTGAAATAATATTGCAGACTGGGCAGCTTAAGCAAGAGAAATTTATTTTCTCACAATTCCAGATACAAAGTGTTAGCAGGATTGACTTCACTGGTGCCTCTATTCTTGCCATGTCACTACATGGTCTTTCCTCTATGCAAATCTGTGTCCCTATTTCCTCTTATAAAGATACCAGTAATATTGGAACACAGTCCACCCATACATTCTCGTTTTATTTTAATTATCTCTTTGATTGCCTTGTCTCTAAACACAGACATGTTCTCAGGTTCTGAGATTGAGACCTCAGCACATTAGTTTTGGGGAGACACCATTCAGCCCATAAACAAGTGCCTAAGTAGGCAAACAGGTGAGGAAGGAGTATGTCCTTCAATGTCACCTCAACAAGATTCTCCTTCTCTGGAGAAAATGGGAATCTCTTCACATATTGGGATTTTTTGTTATGGGAACAAAGATAGCCAGGAGTTGACCAAATACCCATTGTCATATCTGGGTGAGCTAGAATCAACCATGTTGAACCACATAGACTAGTGGGGGTAAGATGTGGTGTATACTGCGCATATTCATGACACAAGGGTACCCACTGACTACTTAAGTGGGAACATGAAGTTAGGTTGTGCTCCAATCTCCAAGCTAGGAGTCATGGTCAGACCATCTGTCTGGATGTGGCATGCTATGTAAATTCACCGAGAATTATCACATCCCTAAAAGTCCTGCTATCCTTGTCAGGAAATTGGGGGATATTTGCTAGACAGACAGAACTACTAAGTTATCTGCTTATTCCATAGTCCCTACATCTCAGTCCCCTACCCCTCTCTACACTTTCTTATATGCATGTTCTATGCATTCTATGGGTGCCAGGTCCATAAACTCTGTCCTCTGATCACACACATCTACATAGAGAGCTGATCTCTGATAAAGTACCCAGAACCCTTGTGTCCAGAACTATGTTCTGTGTTTTCAGCTCCATAGAGTTGTTTCTCACCAGCCCTCTTGGGATGGCCCTTCTGTCCCTACTGTCTTGCTCACAATTTCACATCTCATCCACTCCTCACACACTGGCATCATGGCTAAGGTTCCTTTAGTCTCCACCCCAATCCCATCCTTCACACCCAAGGCCTTGTTCTTGCATGCATCTTCCTGCAACCTCCTTGGAGATTCAATGTATGTGCTTGTGTGGATATGTGTGAATCTTTCCTTCTTTCCCTCCTCCCTTCTTTCTTTCTCTCCTACCTTTTGCTTGCCATAACAGGACCTGATCAGAGAAGCGAATCTGATGTGAGTGGTCTCAGATAAGGAGTTGTCAGGCTCATCTTGTGAGTTGGTTCAGCAGTCTACACAGTAGTGCTGGTCAGTCAGACTGCAAGAGGGAAAGAAGCTCGGTGAGAGAGAGAGCAAGCCAACTGAAACTCACATCTGCTTTTCACCACCTCCAGTCACCCCTTTGCTGTGGAGCAGCAAACACAGATGAGCCAGGATCCAAAGAACCTGAAGGAGCAGCTCTGGGGACAATGGGGGATAGGATGGCTGGGAGTGCTGCCCCACAAGCAACAAGGTGAGATTGTAGGATGCTGATGATGTGCATGATCTGCCTCTGGCATCTGGTACCAATCTTCTAAAAATGACAGAATGGCTTTGCCTTCACTGTGGCCTTCCAGATCTTGTACACATCTTTGTAGGAGAGCAACTTTAACCAGAAACCAAAAAGGAATGGGTATTCTGGCAAATATCATTGCATATCACTCCTCTGGCACAGGACAAATCACCAGACTTAATAAATCTAAATGTGCCATTTTCTGATAAAGCTTTTGTCCACTTTTTAAACTGTACTTTACAGAAATCCATAAGATTGTTTCAGAGGCTAATATCGTTAGCTGGAAGGCATCATTGAAAGATCCCTTAGCCTAACTATGTCACATTCTGTACACTCACTACATCTCATTCATTAATTTCACATGGAAACATCTAGAGCTTTCTGAGTCCTTACAGGGCCAAAGCCCCTCTGACCCACCACGTAATATCCCACAAGGCTCTTGGCTTTCATCACTTGGGCCTGCTAGTGGTTTTATTTTTACTAACATTTTTAGGAACTTCAAAATTTCAAATCAGCATTCTTTTTTTTTTTTTTTTTTGACAGGCAGAGTGGACAGTGAGAGAGAGAAAGAGACAGAGAGAAAAGTCTTCCTTCCTTTGCCATTGGTTCACCCTCCAATGGCCGCCGTGGCCAGCGCGCTGCAGCCAGTGCACCACGCTGATCTGATGGCGGGAGCCAGGTGCTTCTCCTGGTCTCCCATGGGGTGCAGTGCCCAAGGACTTGGGCCATCCTCCACTGCACTCTCTGGACACAGCAGAGAGCTGGCCTGGAAGAGGGGCAACCGGGACAGAATCCGGCGCCCCGACTGGGACTACAACCCAGTGTGCCGGTGCCTCAAGGCAGAGGATTAGCCTGTTGAGCCACGGCACCGGCCCATATCAGCATTCTTTCTAAGTTATATTACCAAAAGGATAAGTGTCCAATTTTAGAGGATTAGTGAAATATATTCTCACTCATGTCTATAAAGGACAACTATTTTGCTATTAAAATTGATATTGTAGAAAAGCATATTTAATTATTCAACGGTGCGCTAACTAAAACGAAGCAGTTACATAAGAGGACAGTCTCGTTTTTGGAATCCATCGCCCATGTGATGTGATAGAATTGTCCACGTGTAGCTACACTGACTCTTGATGCTTGGCTGTGAAGCTCATGGCTGGCAGCCAGGATTCATAGGAGGGAAGATACCAAGTATATGATACAAAATAACTTAAGAACTAGGTTTTTCTTTTCTCCTTCCACTCTATTTGGCTTTAGAAACTTCGAAAGCTGCAAGACGTGTAAAGTTTATCTGGATGTTCTCGTCGTTTGGAGCACGCACGTGTCTGCTTCATATGCCTTAGGATTGCAAGTGCCAAACGGGAGCGGCGCTTTGTGCTTCTCTCTCACACAGCTTCTTACCAAGGATCCCGGAGCATTGGCAGAATGCGAGTTTTTCCTCCCATCACTTCTCTGAAGAAACTCAGGATAAAGTCCAGGGCAATTTGACTCAAAAAATTATCAATTAATCCAAAGATAAACCAAGGGCATGCTTCTATAAACAGACCTTTTATTCCCAGCACCTTTTCCCAAGAGGATAGGAAAACCCGGAGCTGTAAATGGAACACAGAAATTAATGAAAACTTATTCCGTCCTCAGTCTAAACAGTAAAGGTACATACAGAATAATCCTCAAGTATGTCTGAAAAAAGACCAAGCTCCTTGCCCTCCTGTGGAATATTTTGTACTTGATTTCCCTGTCTGCCTCTCTGGGCTTGCCTTTCAGCATTTAGAATCAAATAACAATCCCTCCGTGTTTAAATTCATAGCAGGCTTGCAACCAGAGATACATTGTTTCCTTGACTATAAGACTGTAGCTATGCGATGCCGACTTGTATCAGCTCTGGTGCTTACTGGGTGGAAGCCATTTTTTCAGGCCTTGACTTCCATTTACCGGCAGGAGGCAGCCACACGGTGTGCGTCCTGCCCAAGCGTATTCCGCGTTCAGTGGCAACCTCTAAGTGCTCCTCACCCTCCTTCCATATTGCTACATAGGAACTATGTATTCATTGCTATTTTAATTCCAAAACTGTGATTAGGTCATCTAGGTTTCATAAATATAAATTAATTTCATGTCAAAACCTGGAATTCTTTGGGAGACTGACTTATCTTCATTTATATACAGTACGTTCAAGCCATTTGTTTGGTGATTATTACAGCGTATCTCTTTTGCAATTTTTGTTTCCCTGAGAAATTTGGGTTAGATGATTGCTTATCCAGATGCATAATTTTAAGAGTCTGGGAAGTGAAAAATCTGAGAGTTATTAACTGTTCTTTGGGAATGTTTAAGAGACCTACTCATCAATTTATTGAAATAAATTACAATAGCATTTATAAATACATGAATGAATATTAGCTGTATTTTAAAAGCTGTAAAGTGGTGTGTTTTTTTTTTTTTTTTGCCCTAAAAAGTAGAATGTTTTGGTTTTATTTTTATTCCACACATTTAACTTTGAAACAGATAGGCTGCTACATACCGTAGTAATTGTGGATAGACAGGGGTCACCAGGAAACAATAAACCTGTCAACACAAACTAATGACAACTGAGCACAGGGTAGCAAATAGGACATGAGTGCTTTATGCGGAAGGGTCAGGAGGATCAAGTCACAGACAAGAAGGATGGGTTTTACCATCCAACCAAACACACTTCACAAGCTAATTAGGCTTCCAGGACTTGTTCCAGATGGTGCAGAAAACATGGGAGATAGAGACATGCCAGCGATTGAGGAGTCGGGGAGGAAGCGCAAAGCCAAGTCTGGGGTTAGGGAGATCAGGGATGAAGTGGAAGACTGGAATACGGGATGCAGGATCAAAAGAAGAGACCAAGGGAACGTAAAGCCAAGGTGAGGAGCTCAGAAGCTGTGTAGGGGACTGGAAATAGGAAAATGTCAGGGGTCTCACAGCAAGGCTTTCCTACCTAGGCTACACGGTATAAAGCCAGCAGTCTTCACAAGATCTTCGTGGCACTCTAGTCCAGGAACAGACAACAACCAAACCTCACGACCAGATGTAGGGCTGCACAGTGAAAACCAATGCGGGTGTGCTCTCAATGTGTCTCAGTGGGCTGACTTTAAACAGTTATTTTATAGCATTTAAGGATCCAAGAGGTCAAATTTTCTGTGTATTTTATGTGTGTATAAATTATAAAAATATGCATAATGTTTATAACATATACCCAGAAATATGCATAAATACACAGTCACCTTTCCATATCTATGGGGGAAATGATGAGGCCAAAATTTTCAGTGCTCAAGTCCCTTATGGAATATACAGTCATATTTGCATATAACCTACACATATCCTACTGTCTACTTTAAATCATCTCCATTTTACTCATAACACCTAATACAGTGTAAATAGTTATTATACTATGTTGTTTAGGAAAAAATGACTAGGAAAAAGTCTGTACATGTTCAGTACAAATCCAACTTCTTTTCCAAATATTTTGACCTGGTACTGGTTGAATCCACAGACAAAGGACACACAGACATGGAGGACTGACTGTATATGTGTGTATGTGTGTGCTTGTAGGCACACACTCATGTAAATAACACATTGTGCATAGCACTCATTATAAGAGTAGGCATTCTATATGCACTAAACTGCAAGAATGGTATGCTGCAAACATTTCTTAACAATGTGATGTGATGTCTTTACAGTGTAAGATAAGGCTGGCCAGCACCATGGCTCACTTGGCTAATCCTCCGCCTGCAGTGCCGGCACCCTGAGTTCTAGTCCCAGTCAGAGCGCTGGATTCTGTCCTGGTTGCTCCTCTTCCAGTCCAGCTCTCTGTTGTGGCCCAGGAAGGCAGTGGAGGATGGCCCAAGTGCTTGGGCCCTGCACCTGCATGGGAGACCAGGAGGAAGCACCTGGCTCCTGGCTTCTGATCAGTGCAGCACCAGCTGAGCAGCCATTTGGGGGGTGAACCAAAGGAAAGGAAGACCTTACTCTCTGTTTCTCTCCCTCACTGTCTAAATCTGCCTGTCAGAAAAAAAAAAAAAAAGATAAGGCTGGGATTGGGTGACATGAGTGAGGCATTCACTTTGGGCACAAAATTTAAGTGAACATCAAAAATAAAGTTTTTGTGCAATATTTTTTAAAGTTCAAATTAATTTATCTTTAGTGAACAAAATGTCAAAATTTTAAATTAAAGTAGGATCCCACACTGCACCTCCATGACTCACCTCACTCCCTCACCCTATTCCTCATCCGTTTGGATCCTGATTGGGGGAATTTGTGTTAGGATCACCACACATGTTCCACCTGTAAAAGCCAAGTGTCTCCCTCACCTCATCAAGTGTCAGGTACTTGATAAGAGGATAGGGTGTGCTTTATGGTCCTAAGTCCTTCTCAGTTGCCCACTCTCTGAAGCTTCTGGCGTATCTACAAAGCTGCCATGGGCCTTTATACATCCTTAAGTGCTGGAGTTCCCTCCAAACTAGTAAGCCAACTTCCCTAAATCCTCCAGATGCTGTGCCCTACTTCTAGAGAGAGAACTGATCTTTTTAGATTCTGCTGATTTAACTTTACCTGAATTCCTCTGTTTTTGCCCTAATCCTATCACCAGCACCACTGCAGTGCCTGACATCCCAGCATGCATTAAATAAATATTTTAAATACAGAAGGAATTATTCTAGAGATTATACTCAGAGGTGAACAAAATTAGAAATAAAGCAACTCCCTAAACAAAAGAAAAAAGAATTGGAGATATAAAAATATATTAAATTGTATTGACTTAATTGCAACTTAAAGAATTCAGATTCATAAAACTCAAATGGCTTAACAAGTAAATCAACAAATCCTAAGTTTGAGGCACTTGTCTAGAACAAGGACTCTTTGCCTAAGTTTCAATGAGGATGTAACTTTGAAGGAATGGAACCCTTGAAATTGATTGCAAACTGCGTATACACATTTGAGAGGGGAAGATGGACAGAAGGCAAGCCCATGTTTCAAATTCATCTTCAGATTTGGTTGAAAGTCACTCTCTAAAGACTGACAAATGGCAAAGCTCACCCTCGGTCCAGGAAGACATTTTTCTGTAAACAAAATGCCATAACTTTCCATGTATTTAACTTGAACCCGGTGGGGTTTCCACCCATCTGCGGCGTTTTTCAGTAGCTCAAATGGTATTGCTCTGTAAATTCACTTACCACTATCAAGGCCAAAGCATGCTTTTCTTCACAAGTGTTCAAGTCAATTATTCACATGTGCTTCCCAGCCCAGAGTCCTGTCAGAGACAGATAGAAAAATTGCATGGAATGGCCCAACGCTAAAGCACTTTATAGGCTGCCCTTGCCTCTGCTCATTTGGCAACTTTGCTGGCACTTTGTCCTCAAAATTCCTACACACTCAGATGTATAACAGGCAACAAGTACAAAAAAAAATAGTCATTCTTGGGACCATCAGGAAACTGTGGACTTTCTAACCTAGTGATTTCCACAGAGAACCTGGAGTTCAAGGAACATCAAATGGGTCAGATTTTACTTCCCGTCCTCATTCCTGTCTTTTCCCACATAAACACCAGAGAAATGCTGGTGTTGTATATAATATTTAATATGAAAGGAAGTTTTCCTTATAAAGGTACACTCACTTTGTAGGGAAGAGACCAGACATTAAGCCATTCTATCATGCAGGACTCCTTCAGTAGCAGTGGTAGACATTGAAGTCCAACTGCATTAAAGGGCAAGCGAAGTGGAGAGATTCACTGGCTTATTAATAAAAACTACAGAGTCCCAAGGAATCACTCACTTCAGGCAAGGCTGGGTCAAGGATTCATGCAGAGTCCCACAGTGCTGGATTTCTCTCTAGCTTGTGGCTCAACTCTCTCTGTGGTAGCTTCATGCTCAGAACCACCCTTCACTCTGGCTGCACACAGCTGCAACAAATCCCACACATCCACTCCCACACCTACCAACTTTTGCCAACAGAGAGCCTAATTGCTCCACACTTCCAAATTAAGCTCTGAAATTGGATCTCACTGTCCAAGTCTCTGTCGTGCGTGCATTCTTGAGCCAATCATTTAAGTAAAGAGCATGGAAACTAGTGGTTGGTCAGACCTGAATAGGATGTTCCTATCTGGAGCAACGGCATTAAGTCAGCCTCATTCAAACTACGAGAACTCGTGGGCAAATATTTTCCCAGAGGAAACTGGGGGAAAAAGGATGTAGTTAGCAGGAGAGAAGAGTATGATGCTGGGAGTTCTAAATAAACACACACACACACACACATACAAAATGGACAGTTATAAACAGGAAGACTAAGTGGCATGCCCAAGGTCAAGGATAATCCAGGAGTGACAGAGAAAAGACAGAAACTTGTATTTCTCTACCGAACAGTGGTTTGCCGGGGTTTCTGTCAGAAAGTACTACAAACTGTGTGGCTTCAACAACAGAAATGAATTTTCCCACCATCCAAGGGGCCAGACAGAAGTCCAACATCAAGGCATTGGGAAGGCTGGTTCCTTCCACAGCCTCTCTCCTTGGTTTATAGAAAGTTGCCTTTTCCTTGTGTCTTTACATGCCCTTCCCTAGGTGTGCAGCTGTGTTCTAACATCTTCTTATAAGGATGCCAGTCTTATTAAATTCAGGCTCACATTTGAACTTTATCATCTCTTTAAAAGCCTTATCTCTAAATGCAGTCACATTCTGAGTTACTGGGATTAGGACTTCAACATGGATTAGAGAGGGACACAGTTGAACTTGTAGCAGTGGGTTTCACCAATAAAATTGTACACTGTTTAAATGAAACAGTGACTATCAACACACAAAGGATCATGCACAATGAGAAGGGTATGGATGCGTGCACTGCCTGGGAACATATGCACAGAGGAGCACACCTGTGCCAAGCAGATACCTGAATGAATACATATGTACCAAAGATGACCAGAATGGCTCTGCTGCTTTTCCCCTCAGAAATTTTATATATTAAAGATTACATAAACCCTACTTACTACAATTCTAACTTTTTTTCCCAGTAGACTACAAAGTAGCAAATTCTCCTATGAAATTTTTATCAAATGAGATAAATCTTTTATACCATTTATACAAATGCCAGTTTCAACATTATCTTTTTCACATTCCTTATGCACAGGGCAATAAGAAATGGAAAGTACAGAGATTAATTTAGGTAACAATTACCATAATTCACAATTGCATTAGCACCTATTAAGGTTCATTGTTCTGTGGAAATTTTAATGATATATTCCTGAGTGAGTAAAAGCAGAAGATGATTGGAAATAAAATTGTTTCCATGTATGCTGACAGGACTGCTGAGTGTAATTATACATTTCGGAGGCGACCTGTTTGGAGTTTACGCCATAATTTTATGTAAATGTTAAATAACTTCCCGAGTTCTTCCTCCTCAGTTAAATGCTAATTTGTGTTATTTCAACAAGGGAGTGCTGCAGAGTTATTAACAGACTTGCTCTGCCAAAGAAGCCAACTTCTGAAAAGTTGTTGCACATATTTAAAAACAATAAAGATATCTTTATTTTTTCTTCATTTTACATTTATTAGTGGGATGATAAACTTTTAGTTCTGAAAATGGCAGTTCGTTCTTAAAATTTGTAGCAAAATCTCAAAAAGTGAGAAATTATTCTCCTTAATAGAATTGAGTTCATTTTGCACCATCTTCTTCAGTTGCAAAGGAAAACAGAGAGCATGCCTTGAAATATTCTTGGGTACAATAATTTCAATATGTAGATACAAACAGTGCTGTGTGGCCAGATTTCCCCAATTTTCTGGGGTCTATAATGGAGCCAGCACATAGTAGGTCTTCTTAAGTATGTGTTGACTATGGGAAAACTAATCTTCCCAAACTTTCACTCAACAATGCAGAACAACCCTGCGGACACATAGTGGTCCTCTTTGTTTCTACAGAAATGCTCACCCTTATTGCCTACTGAATGTACATTCTTCCAAAATATCCAAGAACCAGAGAAGACATAAATGCAGAGGGGAGATGATATAAAATCCAACACACTCAATGAAGAGGACTGAAAATCAAATTATAATTTCTCTTAGAGTTTCATTATCCCACCTACCCCCAAAGCAAGGCAATCAAAATATACTACTTTCATATTAAAAGAAATTTTGGAGTTGAAGTTGAAAAATAGACAACTCATTTGATCTGGCCTCTAACGTGGCAGAGGGGATTTGTGGGCTATGAGCTTTTGAAGGAGCCTCTTTCGATCATCTGCTGAGAAAACACACCCAGACAGAACCACACAGCTGGAATCAAAAAGCCAGACTACCACAGAGCTGGCCCTGGATGCTAAGTTGCTGAACTCCCAGGCTTGCGCCCTCCCTCTTTCATGTGCAGCGCAACCCAAGAGTGACCAGCATGCTCACATTTCTTTCTTGCATTCTCTTCCCGATACAAAGCAGTGCTATGGGGTAAAAGAACACTGGCCTTTGATTTAGGTAGAGTTACAATGAATTTCAGCTCTTCTACTTGCATGTGAGCCAACGATTAATTTTCTGAACTCTACTACCTCTAAAAAGGATGGTGAATTATCACTGGGCTTTACAATTATGAAACAGCAGCAAGGTACCCAAGGTGAGCGGCCTGAAATGGACTGAAAATGGAAGGTGGGGTGAATGGAAAAAAAAAATCATACCTATGTCTGGCATGATTCGCCTGAGATGGGTTGATCTTTCAGTCAGGGTAGAAATTGGTATGGTGGAGAAGTATTTAAAAGCTTACCTTTTTTGCTGTATTATTATTAACAGTGCATCAGAGAATGCTGATTTTCCTTCAGTGTACAAATTGTCCAAGTCTCATTTTAAGAGACATTCCCAAAGTAGTCTGTCATCATAAATGTCATCATCAGAATCACCATCAACATACATTAACTGACTTCCTCCACCAAGTAATTGGAGCTTCTTCCAAAAGGATCTTTTAATCCAATTAGTAGAGACCAAAAACAAAAGCCTATAGTTGTCCTAATTGCAAAGGTCTTTGCCTTAACTTCCCTACTTGCATTTTACTTTTCTTTGTGAGATCCTATTTCTCCAATATCTCTACCTTTTCTGTTCTTCTCTGTATTCCTAACGTGCTTATGCCTCCTGTTCTACTAATGCAAAACATGTTTCATAGATAGCTTTCTCTAGCTCAAGTTTTGCCAACTTTATCCCAGTTTCACAAACACATATACAGAGATGTCACATGTAGTGATAACATGGCCTAGAGTAAGATAAAACATAAGCCAATAGTGGATAAATTTTAAAACAAGGCACTATTTTGGTGATTCAGATAGCAGATGTCAACTCGGAATATATAGTGACACATATCAGGAGGCAACTGCTGCTGAGAATTTAGGAACTACAAATAACTATTGAATCATTTCCCAAACAACTCACCATGTGAAGCGAAAAATCAAAAATAGAAGTACATTCAGTACTTCAGTTTGTCTCCAAGTTAGGGGTATTGATTATACTTATTTTTATTCTTAGACATTCTTTTACCCATGTGAGTTAACTCTGTGTTCATCACCACAAGAGCTAAAGATATCCTTAAAATATGTTTTCTTACCCAATTATATTTTCTAATAAATAACTTAAATTCTTGAAAATGTAATATAAATTTATTTCTAAATTTACCTGTCTTTTCCACTAGATCAAAGCAGAATGAAAGCAAGGATTGTCTCTGTCTTATTTATTATTCTATCTTCAGGCCTGGAAGTCTTTGGTGTACAGCAGGTGCATGACAGCTTTTTGAATGAACAACTGAAATAGGCATGGTATTTTATGGCAAGAATTGCTTCGATGATCACCTGTAGTTATCTGGAATCAGCTACCTAAAGAAGGTAGAGCTTTGGATTAGCAAAACTAGTTGATACTATAGAACATTTTGTAATGGAATGTGGAAATAGTTGCTTCTAAGTTAACTAGAGAACCTAGGGATATAAAATAATAAACTTCGGGATTTACCAGAATGGAGTAAAACACAACAACAACAAATTGCCAACTTTTTCTCCTGTGGATGGAGAGACAAGATTTCTGAAAAACAAACTCACAATCTGAATTTTCCAGTGACTGAAATGAATTTTTTTTTTGACAGGCAGAGTGGACAGTGAGAGAGAGAGAAAGGTCTTCCTTTGCTGTTGGTTCACTCCCCAATGGCGCTGCATTGCGCATTGCGCTGATCCTAAGCCAGGAGCCAGGTGCTTCCTCCTGATCTCCCATGGGGTGCAGGGCCCAAGCACTTGGGCCATCCTCCACTGCCTTCCCGGGCCACAGCAGAGAGCTGGACTAGAAGAGGAGCAACTCCCTATTATCCATGGCTTCACTTTCCAGGCTTTCAGTTATGAGAAACACTGCATGGAAAATTCTGGAAACAAGCAAGTCATGAGTTTTAAGTAGCTTTTATCACAGTACATTGTTATAATTGTTCCTATAATGTTCTTTACAGCATTGTTTCCCTGGAGCGCAGTATCCAGCATAAGACCATAGGTTGTATTGAGATACTTTGTCTCTCAGGTTTTCTTTAATATTTAGAATTCTCCAGCCACTTTTTGTCACTATTTTTTTTAGACACACACTTCCAGGCCATTTGTATACACCCCTTTCTCACCGGGAGCTTCTCTTTCTAGACCTTATCTATATTTGAGCACTGAAAGATATTTTTAGACATGGGAGTGCTGAGTCTTTAATGTCAGGGTCAGAGTCAGGTCAGCAATGTCAAAGACAGCGATGATGCTAGAATACATTGAGTTTCTTTGCAGAACCGTCATGAGAAGTGAAAGGAGAGCAGAGCTGAAGGTCTTGAAGCAAAAGTTCTCCAGAGGGGAAGAACTATGAAGAGCTGTTGCTGCCAAAAAAAAAAAATAAAACAGGTCAGAAAGGGAGCTATTAACTGGTATGGACTCACCATGTGGGAGGGAAAGGGTTTGGCTGTGGTTGGGGCATTTGACCTACGTCCCACATCCCAGTGCCTGGGTTTGAAGACCAGCTCCAGCTCCTGATTCCAGTTTCCTGTTAGTGGCAGATGCAGGAGACAGTGGTGACGGTGCAGTCACTGTGTTCCTGCCACCCATGTGGGAGACCTAGATGGCATTCCCAGCCCCCAGGCTCAGCTCCAGATGTTACAGGCATGTGGCAAGTGAACTGAAGAATGATATTCTCTCTCTCTCTCTCTCTCCTTTCTCTCTCCCCTACCCCTCTAATAAATAAATCAATAATTTGAAACACTATCACAGGAATTGGAGAGGAGGAAATGATTCAATACTTGGTTCCATCAGGGTGTTGTCTTAATAACAAAGCTGTAAGTATCACAACCTTGTGTAATGGGGGAATCTCATTATCAAAATCATCACCATCATCATCTTTATTTGTACCATTTGCTGGTTTTCCATGATGTGAAAACTCCCACCATGCACATCCCCAAATACCAGCATTTGAGCACTGCTATGGAGCACTGGAAAGATAAGCACAACAGTTATCAGGAGGCATCACACAAATGAATTATCATCCTTTTTATACCAAGCTAATCTAACATATTAATATGGGGAGATGCAAGACACATATGTGTGTATGTGTGTGTGTGTGTGTGTGTGTGTGTGTGCATCTGTATATGTGCATGTAGAAGTACATATAAGGGTACTTTAAAGCTGTGGAAAAATCAAATTAAAAGATAAGTTTCTGGCTGGCGCCATGGCTCACTTGGCTAATCCTCCACCGGCAGCACCGGCACACTGGGTTCTAGTCCCGGTCGGGGTGCCCATTCTGTCCCGGTTGCTCCTCCTCCAGTCCAGCTCTCTGCTGTGGCCCTGGAGTGCAGTGGAGGATGGCCCAAGTGCTTGGGCCCTGCACCCGCATGGGAGACCAGAAGCACCTGGCTCCTGGTTTCGGATCGGCGTGCAGCACCTGCTGTGGTGGCCATCAGGGGAGTGAACCAACAGAAGGAAGACCTTTCGCTCTCTCCCTCTCTCACTGTCTATAACTCTCTCTCTGTGTGTCTCTCTCTCTCTCACTGTCTAACTCTGCCTGTCAAAAAAAAAAAGATAAATTTCTTTTGGTTCAAAAAAGGTTGAAATCCACCCATGGTTTTTTCATAATATATATTTCCCATGAACCTTTTGGAACACCCTCATGTGTGACTTTGTGTAGGTGAAGACATACATACACACGCACACACCATAAAACAACCCTTCAGAGAAGGAATAACAATTAATGTGATTCAAAACAGAACATAAAGTAGGCTAATGGTATAAATCACCACTGCTGTTTTCTTATAAACTTAGAAACATATAGTGTGGCAAACACAAGGTCTCATTTCTGCACTTCACATCAAGGTGGCACTAGGTGTGTACGTTAGGTTAGCAACTTGTGAAAGCTGAGTTGCTGTATCTAGAAATGGGAAGACACTTTGCAGTGTTTGGAGGGACACTGGGAGAAGGGTGTGCATATGGCAGATTGGGGACTGTGTGGGTGTAGGAGTGACAGTTAAGAATCTCAATGTCCAAGCAATGCAAAAGGACTCAGAAAGAGACAGGCTCATTGAGCTGGTTGTAGATTTGGAGGCAAAGTATGTGCGGGCACCTCTTTGCCTCTTTGTCATCCTGACAAAAGCCGCTCTGCTACTTCTGCTCCTTTGTGGATGCAAGTTCCTTTGGGGAAATTGAGGGTGTGAACGAAGAGACTGAGTTCTATCTTTAGATTGGTGTCAAGGTCAGAAAAGACTGTCTAAGGAGTCTTTCATTGAGGAGAGGAGAGCTCCTGAGGGTACAATTTCCTGGGAATTAGCGAAAGGCCCTAGGAGCTGTCAACACAGTATAGAGGAGTAGGTAGCTCACAAACCTGCTGATTCACAGGAACACTGAAAAAGCAAGAAAAAAAAAAGTGGAAGAATCAACTTTGTCAGAACTCTGGAAAAGAGTCCAGGGTTTGCAGTAACCAAAGGAAATCTGAAGCAAGAAAAATGCAATAGAAAATCTAAGAGAGCTTGGCAGTGTTCTACATGCCCACTTGGTAGAGGACTTGAAGGAGGTGGCTCATTTTCCCAGGAGGAGTAGACAAGATCATAATCCCTACGAATTGTTTGGTCAACTCTAACCTGAAGTGCCGACTCAAGGTATTCGCCTTTGTTTACCCTAAGTGGTATCTAACTCACTGCAGAAGAGCTACTGCAATGATTTAGAGACCGTCTCTGGAGTGGAGATGGAAGGTGGAGACTGTCGGGCTGAGTGTAAAGGAATAACGTGCAGGCAGGGGTGTGGGGAACAGTGAACTTTTCCAATTCTCCTAACCCAGGCAGCACTCCTGGCTGCAGCTGACTTCTCTTCTCCCACTGGAAGTAGCTTTGTGTGAACTTTCCATTACAATCACTGCAGAGAGAGGCACTACTGGCAATCCAGGGAGCTGCGAGCCTGTGTTGTGGGAGCTAGCAGAGGAGGCTGTTCCCTCCGTGTCCCACCGAAGTTCCCCAGTCACCCTGGTGTTCACCTTCTCACACGATTCAGCTGCTCTATCACTGTCCTTTTCCTCCTCCTCACCACAGGGTCTCTCTGCCTCTGCACCTCAATCTCTTAATGGTCTGTTCCTCACCCCAGTGATGTGATGTTTCCATTATCCCCAGAGCACCCTCTGATGCTGGGTCCATTATCCAGCCAAACCTGCTTGGTCCTTAACCTGATCTTCATCCTTGACTCTTCTCTGTCAGGATGTCAGTCTCTCATCTCATTTGACTCCTGTGAATCTCACTGAATCATTGTAGTGTCATCTACACCACCTATCCTGCCTACTGCACCATGGGCACACTCCACTTGCACTATAACTCATTGGACTTAAATGGACTCCATTCCAATCCTACTATGCCCTGTCCTAGGACCTCCTCCCCTGATATCCCCAGTTGATTGGATCAGGACACACACACACATACTTCACACACAAGAGTACTTCAAAAACTTGTAGAAAATAGTATTTAAAGATTGGATTTGTTTCTCTGGAGAAACTTGAAAAATACAGCAGAACAATCTGAATTCAAAAGGCAAACAAAAATTGAAATATAATATTATTAAGGAAAGTTAAGGAAATACGAAAGTGATCTCAGACTAAGACAAACTAAGAAAACATGTCAACTATATGTAGCATGTGATTCTGAACTGAACCTTCTGCTATAAAAGACATTTACTGAGACAACATGTCAAACTCAGAGGGATCTAAGGGTTGGATGGTAGTAAAGCTTCAGTGTTCATTTTCTGGTCTTGATAACTTGTATTGTGTTTTGAGAAGATTTTCTTATTTTTAGGAAATGCATACCAAAAAATTGTGGGATGGGAATGAGTAATCATGTAGAAAACTGATTCTCAGAGGCTTTAGAAAAGAAAATAAATTTCTTCTACTATTCTTGCGAATTTGGCATTGTTTCCAAATAAAACTGAAACAAGAGGCAAACACCAAAAATAAGAGATGAAAAGTTTGCAAGACAGTAGGAGAGGATAAAGGCAGAAAATTGAAACAAAAAAGCTACACCTGAGAGGAGAGGGGGTTAGAAGATATTAGATGATTTAAGGGCCGGCACTGTGGCATAGTGGGCTAAGCCTCCTCCTGCAGTGTAGGCATCCCAGGTGGGTGCCAGTTTGAGTCGCAGCAGCTACTCCACTTCCGATCCGGCTCTCTGCTATAGCCTGGGAATGCAGTGGAGAATGGCCCAGGTCCTTGGGCCCCCATGCCCAGTTGGGAGACCCACAGTAAGCACCTGGCTCCTAGCTTTGAATCCATGCAATGCCTGCCAATTGCAGCCATTTGGGGAGTGAACCAGTGGATGGAGGACCTCTCTCTCTCTCTCCCCTCCTCTCTCTTTCTGTGACTCCACTCTCCAAATATATAAATACATCTTTTTTTAAAAAAAAAGAGAAATTTAGATGATTTAGAAGAGGATGCAGGAAAAAAATCACTGATGAAGTTGCAAAAAACCAAAGGTGGAGCTGGCCATGGATGTGGAGAAGTTGGCAAGTTAACAGTGGAAGGACTGTGCTAGTGGAAGACAAAGAGTCAGAAAGAAAACATGTTTATTGACTGCTTTATACATACCAAGCTTTAGTTGAGACATTCAAATTACATTAAACATAAGATAACAGTTATATACCCATATTAAGTATTCACAAACCAAGTTTGAAAGAAGCAGCTTGCCCAAAATCATGCAGCTGACAAACAGATAAGGGAAATGCAAATCAAAACCACAATGAGGTTTCACAGTCACCCCAGTTAGAATGGCTCACATACAGAAATCAACAAACAACAAATGCTGGCGAGGATGTGGGGAAATAGATACCCTAATCCACTGTTGGTGGGAATGTAAACTGGTAAAGCCACTATGGAAGACAGAAAGGAAATACCTCAGAAATATGAATATAGACCTACCATATGACCCAGCCATCCATTTACCCAAGGGAAATGAAACCAGCATATGAAAGTGTTATCTTCACCCCCATGTTTATTGCAGCTCAATTCACAATAGCTAACACATAAAATCAACCCAAATCCTGTCAACTGAAGACTAAGTAAAGAAATTATGGGATATATACACTATGGAATACTAAACAGTGGTTAAAAAATGAAATCCAGTCATTTATAACACAATGGATGAATCTGGAAAACTTATACTTAGTGAAGTAAGTATGAACTTCATACTTAGTGAAGTAAGCCAGTCCCAAAGAGACAAATACCGTATGTTCTCCCCGACCTGTGATAACTAAGAGAGCACCTAAAAGACAATCTAGAAGTGAAATTGAGAAGCAATGATTTGAACAGCCCTTGTCTTGACTGTTGTGGAACAGTTTTTTTAAATATACTACTTGCTGAACTCTTTACTTGACATAGTGTTAAACATATGTGTATAGAGTCAACTGAAAATAGATCTCAGTAAAAAATAAGAGTCAGGAGGAAGAGGGGTTGGGAGTATGAGTGGGAGGGTGGACTTTGTGGGAAGAATCACCATGTTCCTAAAGTTGTAATTATAAAGTGTATGGAGACTGTAATTGTAAAGCTGTTTAGTTCTGCATACATTCCTGTGGACTTACTTCAAAGGGTACAGTTTAAAAACTTGCTGTGGGACCCCAAATCTCTTCAGCTGGGTGGTAAAAATATCATCTTAAGTGTTAAAGTGATCATATGGATAGGATTAAGGGTCTGTTAAAAATAATAGATAGAATTGAAAAGGAGTGAATGCTCCAACATGGGAAGCAGTCACACAGCAAACTCATAGAAAGACAATAGCTTTAAATAGCGCTCTGACCTCAGAATCAACACTTATGGCATTCTAGTCTAGCTGAAAAGTCCACAAGAGCATTTCAGGCATGGAAATCTGAAACACTGTGGCAAACAATGTCCTACATGAAGGACCTTGGTGGGTGAGACCCCAGTGGTCATCAAATAAGGAAATATCTTTCTCTGAAGGGAGGAGAAAACTTCCATTTTGCTTATGGTTTTGTCTAAATAGTGATGGAATTTGCTGATTAAAAAGGCTTCTATAGCCTAGGCAGCTCATGTCAAAAGCCTCAAGAGTATTAACTGTTAAATTAACAAGAATCACTGTGCACTAACTTCCCATGCAGGGCCTCTGTCCTCAGAGTTGTATTATAATTATATCTAAGCACTGGCAAAAGATGTGCCATTCTTGGGTGCTTTTCTAAAGTTAATTAAGTTCCTAAAAATAAAGAAGTGAAATTAACTTCAAGATGCAATGACTTTGAACAGCCCTTGTCTCTGCTGTTGAGGAACAAGGCTTTTTGTCTTTTGGCTTTTTTTTCCCCATGCAAATTGTTGAACTCTTTACTTAATATAGAGTTGGTCTTCTGTATATAAAGTTAACAGAAAATGGATCTTAGTGGAGAATGGAAGAGGAGGAGGAGGATGGGTGAGAGTGTGGGAGGGAGATTGGGTATGGTAGGAAGTATCACTATATTCCTAAATTGTACGTATGAAAGGTATGAAATCTGTATTCCTTAAACTAAAGATTTCTTTGGGGGGAAAATGCATTAAAAAAAAAGACATGGGGTAGAGTGAGAGAGCAAACATTGAGAAAATGCTTCACTCTTTAGTGAAAGGAGACAGGTGCTCAATGAAGAATTTTCAGAAGGTTAAGGGGTATGATGGATACATTTCTAAGGTAAGGTCTCCAGTGATTCTCCACCTCTTGGTATTCACATTCTGTGTAATAGTCTATCTTTGAGTGTGGTCCTGTGACTTACAGATAAGCAAGTGAATATGGCAAGTATGATAAGATGTCACTCCAATAAGATATCTTAATCATGATTCACTTTATATTTCAGCATTCAATTGACAAGATATCAAAGAAGGCTGTAACTCAGCTGGAAGACAAATGAATCTCATCCAGTATAGAACAAAGTAGGACTCCAATGGTTTGAATAGGATTTGGCTCCCAAACTCATACAGGCATTTATACTCAAAAATAAATAAGTAAATAAATAAATCTAATAGGGTGGAATTGACTCAATCAAAGGGTGTAGGGAGTAAAACTATTGGGAAGTTCTTAGCTCACTGGGGACATGCCCTCAGACGGTGATTCTCATAAGAGGTGAAGCTGTAAAAGCATGAAATGAGATCAGACACTTGCCATGTGATCCTTCCTCTGCAAATACTCTACCACTGCCATCCCCCACCCTCACCAGATCTGCACCCAGTGGGGTGCACCCAATGCAGCACCCAATATTGGACTTGAACCTCCAGAACTGTAAACCACATAAATCTCTTCTCCTTCCTGAGTAGATTGTCTCTGGTATTCTTTCATAACGATAAACAGTTGATTAAAACTGGGATTTTGTATTCTCTTTGTGGGGGGGAGGGATCTGGGATCATTTTCTTTATTCCCAAAGAGGCATAAAACTCATCACTGCATTGGCTGTAATCTTTGCTTTTCCAAACTAATCTGTCAGTTTCTATTAAAAATCCTGCAAGGGAATGGGCAAATAGTCCAGTAGTTAAGATGCCCACATGCCACGTCATAAAGAATCATGCTTCTGAATAGTCGAAAGTTAACTAGGAAGGGCACAAGGTAACTTTGTGGTGATGGGATTTATAAACTTTAATTTATTCAAAGTACTGACTTTCAATTTCACCGATTTTCTCTATTTTATTTCTACTTTTAGTTCATTGATTTCCATTCTTATTTGTGTTTTTTTTTAAGATTTATTCATTTATTTAAAGGTAAAGTTACAGACAGAGAAAGAGAGACAGCGAGATCTTCCATCTGTCATGGAAGATGACACTCCCCAAACAGCCACAACAGCCAGGGCAGGGCAAGCTGAAACCAGGAGCCTGGAGCTTCATCTAGTGCCAGGGCCCCAAGCACTTGGACCATCTTCTGCTGCTTTTCCAGGGGAATCAGCTGGCAGCTGGCTTGGAAGTGGAGCAGCTGGGACTTGAATCAGTTCTCATATAGGATGCCGGTGTCACAGGCAGCGGTTTAACCCACTGTGCCATAACACCAGGCCCTTATTTCTGTTTTTCTAAGGCATTCTTTTACTATGGGTTTTATTTGTTATTGGTTTTTTGGTTTGTTTTGCTTGCTTCTTAGAATAGAAACAGAGTCAGTGAGTCTACCCTTTTCTCATTTTGTAATAATATGATTTAAATTATAAATTTGATTTAAATTACCCTTTAAGGAATTTTAGCAGCATCCTATATCCCCATGAAGTTTGATAGATTGTGTTTTCATTATCATTCAGTTCAAAATATTTCTATTTCCCTCTTATTTCTTCTTTACCCATGGATTATACACTAACGTGTCGTTTCATTTTCAAATATTTGGATAGTTTTTAGGGATCTTATTTTCTTTCTAGTTTCTAATCTAATACCATTTTTCAAGAAAACTTTCTTTGTAGAATTCTGTCATGTGAAATTACTGCATCTTGTCTTATGATACAGGTTTTGGTCCATCTTACTGAGTGGCCTACAGTATTTAGGAGAGGATGTGTTCTCTCCTCTTGCTCTATGTGTTATTCAATAAATTTGAGTTAAATCAACTTAAGAGTTTTGCAAATTTTTGTTTCCTTACAGCTTTTTGTTTACTCATTCTACCCTTGAATTTACAACTATGATTGTGAATATTGATTGTGAGTAATTTTATTAGTTCTGCTCACTTTTTTCAAGTTTTAACATTTGTATAAGGTGAACAAATTCCATGGATTTCATATATACAGATTTAGGAGCACAGTATGTTTTTTTTTGACAGGCAGAGTGGACAGTGAGAGAGAGAGACAGAGAAAAAGGTCTTCCTTTGCCATTGGTTCACCCTCCAATGGCCGCTGCAGCTGGTGCGCTGCGGCCGGCACATCGGGCTGATCCGAAGCCAGGAGCCAGGTGCTTCTCCTGGTCTCCCATGCGGGTGCAGGGCCCAAGCACTTGGGCCATCCTCCACTGCACTCCTGGGCCACAGCAGAGAGCTGGCCTGGAAGAGGGGCAACCGGGACAGAATCCGGGGTGCCGGCGCCGCAGGCGGAGGATTAGCTTATTGAGCTGCAGCGCCAGCCTGGAGCATAGTATTTTTGTCTCACATATTTTCAGGCTTTGTTTTCAGTTCATATAATGACTTTCTAGAAGTGCCTGTGTATTATTTTATTGATTGTTTTAGAGGTTGCAATATGGTTTTTAACATCACAGTTTGCATTCAAGAAAGATTCTCTTACATTAAGAAAATTTTGAGGCCGGCGCCATGGCTCAACAGGCTAATCCTCCGCCTTACGGTGCCAGCACACCGGGTTCTAGTCCCAGTCGGGGCGCTGGATTCTGTCCCAGTTGCCCCTCTTCCAGGCCAGCTCTCTGCTATGGCCCGGGAGTGCAGTGGAGGATGGCCCAAGTGCTTGGGTCCTGTACCCCATGGGAGACCAGGAGAAGCACCTGGCTCCTGCCATTGGATCAGCGCGGTGTGTTGGCCGCTGTGCGCGCCGGCCACAGGGGCCATTGGAGGGTGAACCAACGGCAAAGGAAGACCTTTCTCTCTCTCTCTCTCTCTCTCACTGTGCACTCTGCCTGTTAAAAAGAAAAAAAAAGAAAATTTTGGAAAATTTACTAAAATCTATTTCCAATTACTATCCTTCCATTCTTTGCATTCTTCTTATTATATATTTAATTCTATATTTGTTATAAATGTATTTCCTGTTTAAAATAAATTATCTTTTAATTCTATTTTCTACAATTTTAAAAAATTGATTTATTTGCTTTCACTTTATTTGAAGGACAAAAAGACAGATGGAGAGACAGCTTCCATCAGCTGAATTACTCATAAAATGCCCACAATTGCCATGGTGGTGACAAGCTAAAACCAGAAACCCAGAACTCCATCAGTCTCCCACATGGGTGGCATGAACTCAAGGACTGGAGCAGTCACCTGTTGCTATCCAGGGTGTGCATTAACAGGGAGCTGATTTGAGAGCAGGTAACCAGGCTTCCAGGTACTCTGAAATAGGATATGGACCTCCCAAGTGGCCACTGAACCACTGGCCACATGCCTAACCCACGTTGTCTTTTTATTATACACATTGTGTATGTGTATGAGTGTGTGTGTGTATTGTACTCAACCACGTGGACTGAAGTTACTCAGAGTTTAGTATAAAGCATGTGAAAGCATAAATGTATAAGAAGACTCCAGTAACTTGCCTTATTATAAAGCCATTCCAAATTGAATCAAACACAACTTAAAAACTAATAAGCATACAAATCAAAGTAAATTCACTTAATCTCAAGGATTAGACGATTTTACTTTTTTCAAACAATATCACAACATGTAAAGCATCTGTGATATTAGCATCAATGGCTAACAGGTTCTTTGAGTTCTCAGCAAGCTTGTCCCACAGTGTTCCAGTGATAAATCAGTTCTCTCTAATGTGCCCGTTATTGCAGATGCTTGGAAACTGTCATTTATAAGGCCCAAGGTGACATCATCAGGTCCTTCAAAACTACCTTTGTTCTTCTCTCATTAGCTCCAGATAATCAGTGGTGTTGTTTCCAACAACTCATCACGTTTATGATGGCAATTTATTAAATAACTTAAGAAATTACACCCTTTTTATTAAAAATTGCCTTCAACTGAAAATTATTGTAGAAGAACATTTTTTGTTTGTTAATAGTAACAGTTTTCAAAATAGGTACAGTGGCAGACATGAGGCATTTATTGTCGTATTACCATTATGATTGCTAGTCACTTAATGGACAGAAGGAATATTTAATAACATTAAAAATTGAGTGTGTTCACTTTGGATGCTTATTTAGCAACAACATAGTTGCAAATACAAGCACAAGTCAGATTCCTGAAGTTGAGTCATTATCAAATCACAAGCTTGTTGTCCAGATCATGCTAAAGATGAATATATTATTTTCAAATTATAAACGGATTTTAAATTTCTCGGAGAGAACTCTTGAATATCCGAGAACAGGTCTGTGATTGATTCCACCAAGAATCCACAGAAATCAGTTTGGGAAATATTGTCTTAGGAATTTACCATCTTCAAGGAATGTGTTTAACAAAAGAAGAATTTAGCAACTTCAAGGAGCATGCTTAACAAATACCCATTTAGGTAATAAAAAAGCAGCACAGCATAAGCAGATGTTTATTGATCACTTAAGTTACTGACTTATTAGTAAGGCAGTAGATCATTGAAATTTTCTTTAAGTCTCTCTTATCTGAAACCTAAATTCCAATCATAGAAAAGCATAGCTATTTATGCCTATACTCCCTCCTTAATAGATACAGAAAACAGTGTTGATCTTTTTAAGATGATAACAAAAGAGAAAGTCTACATTTTAAAAAAAGAAGAGAGAGAGGGAGGCTTTAACAGGTGGCTACAGTTTGGGGGGCAAAGAGTGGTAGAAAATTCTAGAAATTGAGGGCTTGCAGAGAGATGAGGGAAATGAACGTCTGAGAAGCAAGTAGGCAGACAGATACATCTAAATACTCTGCCCTGAGGGGGAGGGGCAGCACTGCTGCATTTTTCAACAAATGGTCTTTGATAAAATTCTTCATGACTTGCTCATTTTACTGTGGACAATTTGTAAAAAAAAAAAAAAAAAAAAAAAAAAGCCGTTTTACCCTCAGCACTAGGGTTTTTGTTTTGTTTGTCTTAACAACGCCGCAAGCACCTTTCCATTTTAATATCATTCTGTATCCAGTTGACAGCACTGCTTGAGAAGAACACATAAGCAAAAGCAAAGAGTGCAGAGTACTACAAAGGCCATATTTCAGAGCATGTAAGAGAACTCAGATTCTCTAAGTTCATCTGCTTATGGTCCAAAAACATTCATTTCCATGATCATCCCCAAAGTGTGGAAGATTCCTCAACCCCGAAGACTTCTCTCATTTCTTCTGTGTCTTGTACAATCCTCAAAGAGGGTTCGTAATGTTCAGAGGGTGACACCCATATCACCAGAACTTCTGCAGGGGTCTTTATCTTAAGGATTCCTAGGAGGGTCTTTAGATACTTTGGACACAATGCAAATACCTAGTTTAATTTGTGACTTACTTTTTTTTTTTTTTTTTGGTGTCTCTAGTTGTAGACAAATTCATAACTTTCATGATTAGAACTTAACCAAACTTTGTTTGCATATCATTTTTTTTTTGGACAGGCAGAGTTAGACACAGAGAGAGAGAGAGAGACAGAGAGAAAGGTCTTCCTTTTTCCGTTGGTTCACCCCCCAATGGCCTCTGTGGCCAGCACACCGCGCTGATCCAAAGCCAGGAGCCAGGTGCTTCTCCTGGTCTCCAATGTGGATGCGGGGCCCAAGCACTTGGGCCATAGCAGAGAGCTGGACTGGAAGAGGAGTAACCGTGACAGAAACCAGAGCCCCAACCCGGACTGGAACCCGGGGAGCCAGCGCTGCAGGCGGAGGATTAGCCTATTGAGCCACGCCCCAGTCCTGTTTGCATATCTTATATATTAAGACGCTGACCTTTGAACTCATAATAGTCTCTACTTACGCCGGTAAAACTGCCCGTCATTTATCAGGTCCCCATGTTACATTGGGCTGTTTCTTGTTCCATAGGTTAATTTTTCCATCTTTCTCATGGTACCACAAAATCTTGATTATTTTAGCTTTATAGCATATCTTATCTACAGTAAGGCAACCCCTTCCCCAATTTATTTTTGTTTCAGGACAGTTTTGGCATTTCTATTTGTTGTGATGTATAAATTTCAGACTCAGCTTGTCAAGTTTCTCAAAAATATCCTGTCAGGATTTGGGGTAGAATTTCATTTAATTTATAGATTATTTAGAGCAAGTTATTACCCGCAATATGCTGAGTCTAACTGATGAATATGACAAGCATTAGTATTTATTTGTTATTATGTCTTTCAAAGTATATGTATGTAAAATCAAGGCCAGTGCCTTGGCTCACTAGGCTAATCCTTCACCTACAGCGCCGGCACCCCCTGGTTCTAGTCCCAGTCGGGGCACTGGATTCTGTCCCGGTTGCTCCTCTTCCAGTCCAGTTCTCTGCTGCCAGCTGTAGTGGCCATTTGAGGGGTGAACCAGCGGAAGGAAGACCTTTTTCTCTGTCTCTCTCTCTCTCACTGTCTAACTTTGCCTGTCAAAACAACTACAAAAAAAGTATAATCTTTTCTATAGAAGTCATACAATTTTATTCTAATTTACCCATTTTTAAAAATTGATATTGCTAAATTTTGATTAATTGGCTTAGTATAAGCTAGCATTTTATATAAAAAGATTTCTGTGCACTTCAGTATTGCAGATCTATGTGAATAGTATGGTTCAGGATTTGTTTGCTTTTTGTCTCATATGACAATCTGTCTTCTATCACGTTTATTACCTTGAAGTTCATTCTGATCATTAACATATTTAGACTTGTTACTTTTAATATCTTCTCCTTGTCTTTGATATTTTACAGTCTCTCTATAATGGACCTAGGTCAACATCCCTTTCTTTCCTATCTGTAAATTCATGCCTTTAATCATTCCTGGAGAAGTCTTTGCAAGCATTGCCTCTGTTCCTTTCTCTTCTTCTGCAGCTCTGCCTGTGTGTGTGGTGGACCCTCGGGTTCCACCCTCACACCTCTCAGCCTCTTTTCAGTGCTCCATCTCCATGACCCTCCGTCCTCTGTTCTCTGTGATTTCTTCTGATCCAGCGTCCAGTTCACTCTTGTTCTTCATTTGTTCTCATCTTTTGTTTAGATGAGTCCTTGAGAATATTTGGGGCAAATAACACCTCTTTACTTTTAAAAAATAGTACA
Organism: Sylvilagus floridanus; assembly: GCA_949820135.1. Lineage (NCBI taxonomy): Eukaryota > Metazoa > Chordata > Mammalia > Lagomorpha > Leporidae > Sylvilagus > Sylvilagus floridanus. The sequence continues at coordinate 16,313,547 of OX463243.1, forward strand.
TGGCGCCTTCTAATATATGTTTGTGCTTGTGGTCTATTATTATTTACTTGAATTTATTGAGTACTTACATATTAACACCTAGCCAGTGTTATTTTAATATTCCATACTGAAGTATTTAATATCATAAGTACCTGGGGTTCTTTTACTGCAAATTTTCACCCAGAAGGCATGTTTTGTTGTGTGTTTCATGACCTTGGGCATGAGTCTATCTGCTTTGTTGGCATTCACCTGTAGTTTTACCCTTGATTTTGCTGGGAACCAGAAGGACCTCCTGTCTTGACCCATCTCCCCCTATCAGAGTGTCTGGTTTTATATAGACAACTGTGAATCAGATTTCCTACTTTCCCATTACCCTGAAGGTTAATTCACCTGATCTAATGTTAATATTAGTATTTGCCCTTAGGAAAATCCATCTTTTATTTGTTTGCCCTTTACTGCTGTAGATTCAGCATACAGATTTTTTGCCACTGTTTATTTATAGGTGCTTAGAGATTTCTTTTATTTCCTAGAAGCCCGGCACTGAATCCAAAAGTATATTTAATGCAGAATCCAGTTGACTTCTGGTAGAAAGACCCTTGAGAGTATTTGCTTCCCCATACTTGAATCTGAAGCCTGAAACCCTCTCCATTTCCAGTCTATAAATATCATTCCTAGGGCACCGCTTGGTTCATATCTTGGTTCATATCTGTGGTTCGTATCTATGGCTCCAAAGCTCCTGGAACACCTTAATTCAGTGTTCTGACACCCAGAATTCCACAAACCTCTCTTCAGTTCCATTTTATTTTCTAGTCTTATAGCATGTCCATGACAAAAGCCCCTATTGAAAGAATCCAGTCTGTTCCATTCAGAACAGTCTGCAAAGAAAAGACTCCCCAACAGAATGGCTTAGGCCACTGATTTCTACCTGTAGAGCTTTCTTTCTAGCAGTGCTTAGAAAGCCCAATAGAAGGGGCCAACTCTGTGGCTCACTAGGTTAATCCTCCACCTGTGGTGCCGGCGTCCCAAATGGGCGCCGGATTCTGTCCCAGTTGCTCCTCTTCCAGTCCAGCTCTCTGCTGTGGCCCAGGAAGGCAGTGAAGGATGGCCCAGGTGCTTGGGCCCTGCACCTGCATGGGAGACCAACCAGGAGAAGCACCTGGCTCCTGGCTTTGGATGAGCACAGCGCCAGCCGTAGCAGCCATTTAGGGGGTGAACCAACTGAAGAAAGACCTTTCTCTCTGTCTCTCTTTCACTGTCTAACTCCGTCAAAAAAAAAAAAAAAAAAGCCTAATAGAAAATAATACAAAGTACGTTCTGTCACAGCCTGTCTCTGAATCCAAAAATCATGCTCTTGTTTTGAAAATGAGGTGTTATATCTAAGTCAGCCCTAGTAAATCGAATTCCTTCTGCATATTCAGAGATATTTGTCATCACTAATACCTTTGAAATTTAACTGCCATTGTGAACTTTCTAATCACTAGTTTGCTAAGTCTCAATTGTGATAGCATCCAAATTCTTTTCCTTGAGTTTGCTGCCTTCTGATAAAATCAGTTATTATGACCTTTTAAGTATTGGTCAATGATACTGTTCGTCCAACCACGTTGGGAGGGGGGTGTCTTTATAAGAGTTTTGGCTTTTCTAATAAACAGGTGAAACTCAGTTCAGTTCCAGTAAGGTGCTTCTTCCATGGTAACATTGAATGGGGAACCCCCAATACCATATTACTTGAGTATTTTTAAGCCAAATTGATTAATGAAGAATGTATCAATGTAAGTGTGATGATGACATGGTACAGTTGTAAATTATCCAATAGCATATTTAGATAACACAGCAAGCTAAGGTTTGTATGAAAAATGAAATATATCAAAGTCAGAGAAGCTATATATAGATAAACTTTCTCAGGAATTTTATTTAGCAATTATTCAGTATATTTTATAGTAAACAAAAATCTAATACATGGATGTTTCTTTTTTTCTCTTTAATAGTGAAATTATATATAAAAAATTTAATTTATTATAATTTTAGCAATTCATAAAAATTACTCAAATTTTTACTGCTTCTTATATTTTGTTAAAACAGCATTTCTGTTAAAAGGGAATTATCAAATTGAGACTTTTACGATAGTTTCTTACTGATGAAAAACCTTTTAGGCAGGAACGGGTCACACAAACTTGGTAACTTTACAAGCAGGAGTTAAGAGGCTTCATGGTGATGATGTTTCAATCTAAACAGCTTTGTTGTTAGCTATGAAAAAACAAAAAAGGAATTTAAATTGCATAAAAAATCTATTATACAATGTTTTTGCCTATGAATTGGATTAATGGTAATATTCACTCAGAAGAATATTTCTTTCTTCCATTACTTTAGTGCACTAAATTTTAAAACTTCCAAAATGAATTTTAAAATGCTCTTAGTTCCCCATCAATTAATAGGTATGTAGCCCTCAGGACAACTGCAGAACCCCACATTTTAGAGGCGTCCTGAATTCATGTAATTTTAATGCTTTTAACAGAAAAATTCAAAAGTATGAAACCAAAAGTAATTTCAGTTTTAAATCTTTGTAAGGCTTCTTATTCAAATAAATTCACAAAGCAAAAAATGAGCCTTCTACAGATCACGTTCATTTACTTACAATTTATGACCATCATTTTCAACAAACCCAATTAGACAGAATGTCATTCAGCAAATTCGTTCTTCATCCATATTTCCAATACAATACAGCTGCTGCATTCATGTAAAGCTTGACTTTTAATAAAAATCCAAGGACTTTTCCAAACTGAGCTTGGAAAGCAAGCTTGAGAATAGATAGTCAAAACTCATGTCAAGCATAAGAGAAGCGTTTAAAACTGTGTCTTCTCTGGGGTCAGCATTGTGGGGCAGTGGGTTAAGCCACCACTTGAAATGCTGGCATCCCATATGGGTGCAGTTTGTGTCCAGCTGTTCCACTCCTGATCCAGCTCCCTGCTAATGGCTTGGCGAAAAACTGGAAGATGGCCCAAGTGTCTGGGCTCCTGCTACCCATGTGGGAGACCTAGCTGAAGTTCCTGCCCCCTGGTGTCAGTCTGGCCCAGCCCCAGCTGTCATGGTCATTTGGGTGGGTGGGTCAATCAGCGGCTAGAAGCTCTTTCTCGCTGTCTCTCCCTCCCTCTCTTCCTTTCAAATAAATAAACCAATCTTTAAATACATATATCTCTTCTTAATATATGAAGACACATATGCAGGTGCATATATGCACAGACACATAAATAATCACCTTTCATAGCATCAGATAATGAAGTCATTAATTAGCTTCTCTCAATTTGTATCATAGGTGAGTACTCTCTAACTGGCAGATAGTGAAATCTCACAATTACCGTTCCTTGTTCCCTGCAGAAACACTGACAACAGGACAGCCCATAACGGTGCCAGTGTCCTCTAAAGTAAGTTCCATGCAATTTCTGTAAATAACTGTGAAGTGTCTACCTGATTGGGGAAACACTGGGGTACATAAGTTAAATTTTCATATTGCAAGACATCTCAGGGCCTGTAACTGCTGGGGAGCTATTATGGTTCTGTGGAAGTGTGTCAAAGACTTATTTCCAAATGTTCATTTCCAAATTTTGTTTTACATTAATTCCAGAGTACCTTGCAAGTCTGAGCAGAAGTCGTTTTGGTAAAGGCTGAACTGAACTGACTTTGTAAAGTTCTTGAAAGAATTAGATGAGATAATGCATGGAAGATCTTATCACAGTGTCTGGCAGATACCACTCAATAAATGGCTCTGTAGTAAGAACTTTAAATAATATTATGAAAAGAAATTAGGTAAGACTTAATAGGATATCCCAGTCATCTTCATGAAGGAAATGAAACTATTTGAAGACCAGTTCTCCTGTGAACAATGCCAGGTGCACAAGGTCAAAGGGTTACCCCTACTGCTCCATTTGGGTACATATCTTAGCTCTCTTCTTTGTAGTAGCATTGTTTACGGTTATTATTTAAAACATGAAGCAAAGTTAAACTCTTATGTCCACTGAGTCCCTTTCCTGAATTCCACATTTTTATATGTTGAAACAATTGCTAATAGTTTATGGGTCTTGGGACCTGCGCCATGGCTCACTTGGTTAATCCTCCGCCTGTGGCACTGGCATCCCATATGGGCTCTGGGTTCTAGTCCCGGTTGCTCCTCTTCCAGTCCAGCCCTCTGCTGTGGCCCGGGAAGGCAGTGGAGGATGGCTCAAGTGCTTGGGCCCCTGCACCCGTATGGGAGACCAGGAGGAAGCACCTGGCTCCTGGCTTCGGATCAGCGCAGCACGCCAGCCTTGGTGGCCATTTGGGGGGTGAACTAACAGAAGAAAGACCTTTCTCTCTGTCTCTCTCTCTCACTAATTCTATCTGTCAAATAAATTTAAAAAAATAGTTTATGGTTCCCATCAGATGCATAAATAGTAGATTTTTAAAAGCAAATGGAGGGGCCAATACCTTGGTGCAGCAGGTTAAAGCCTTGGCCTAAAGGGCCAGCATCCCATATGGGCACCAGTTCAAGACCCAGCTGCTCCACTTCCGATTCAGCTTTCTGCTATGACCTGAAAAAGCAGTAGAAGATGGCCCAAGTCCTTGGGCCCCTGCACCCACGTTAGAGACCTGGAAGAAGCTCCTGCTCCTGGCTTTGGATCGGTCCAGCTCCAGCCATTGTAGCCATCTGGGGAGTGAACCAGTGGATGGAAGACCTCTTTCTCTGTTTCTACCTCTCTCTGTAACTCTTTCAAATAAATAAAATAAATCTTTTTTTAAAAAAGCAAATGGAATAGAACATAAACACTATTCCATAGCCTATTTTTATTAACCCATCACTACATGTATGAGACATACGGATCTACCTAATTCTTCCAGTTGTGTAGTAGTCCACTATGCAGCTGTGGCATATTTTATTTAATCAATCTCCTTTTGATGAGTTACTTAAGTCACATGCATGCAGGCCAAAGTAAACATCTAAGTGTATATTTAGAGGAAGCAAGTTATAGGCCCAAATTAAAAAGAAGATATCCAGCCTAAAAACCAGAAGTAAATAATCAAAAACCTGTTCTGAGTGGGTCGATCATTCCGAAAATCATGTTCAGAATAGCGTTTTCCAGCCAGCAAACGTAAACTTCTCAACATACACATTGACCCTTAGTGCAGTGAGAAGCAGGATACTTACAGATACCTATCGCTTCCTCGGCGGCCATGAGGTTCAGGAGATGGGCTCAGTGTGGAGTTAGTCAGGGAGGACCAGCAATGCAATCTGCAGGGGGACAGAATTTTCTGCAGAGAGAACGCACACTTGGAGTCAGACCCATCCTGTGGCGAATCCCGGTTGAGTCGCAATGGGCAATTTCCTGAAGTTTGCTGAGACTTAGTCTCTTAATCCATAAAATGAGGGTAATGACACCCACCTCACAACATTGCTGATGGGTTTAAAAAAAAGAAATTTCTGACACATTTTCGGCATATACTTTTTTAGTTCTCAAAGTAAATTTCTCGTTCTACAAGAAAGGTTAAACAGAGGCTTAGAGATGATAAGTAACGTGAGGGTTATATATCTGGTAGTACTCAGGCTAGAATCAGAATCACCAATTTAAAAAAAAAAGTTGAAAATAAGATGGAATGAGGTTTAATTCACGTACCATAGACATGAAAGTGTGCAATTCATGGCCGGCGCCATGGCTCAATAGGCTAATCCTCTGCCTGCGGCACCAGCACCCTAGGTTCTAGTCCCAGTTGGGGCACTGGATTCTGTCCCAGTTGCCCCTCTTCCAGGCCAGCTCTCTGCTGTGGCCCGGGAGTGCAGTGGAGGATGGCCCAAGTGCTTGGGCCCTGCACCCCATGAGAGACCAGGAGAAGTACCTGGCTCCTGGCTTCAGATCAGCGCAGTGTGCCAGCCACAGTGCGCCAGCTGCTGTGGCCATTGGAGGGTGAACCATGGCAAAGGAAGACCTTTGTCTCTCTCTCTCACTGTCCACTCTGCCTGTCAGAAAGAAAGAAAGAAAGAAAGAAAGAAAGAAAGAAAGAAAGAGTGCAATTCATTGGTTATCTGAACATTCACAATGTTGTATAATCTTCACCGTTATCTAATTTTAGGACATCTCCATCAGCCCGAAAAGAAACTACTACTTTATTGTATTGTTAGCAGTCACTTCCAGTCTCTCCTTCTGTTTCCTCTAGCCCCTGGCAAACACAAATCTACTTTCTGTCTCTATGTATTTCCCTATTCTGGAGATATTTTATGTAATAGAATCCTACAATATGTGACCATCATTCTTCTTTCATTGAGCATAATGTTTTGACATTCATCCATACCATAATTTGTATACGTATTTCATTCCTTTTTATGGTTAAATAATATTCTATGGTGTGGATATATTGCACTTTCAATTATACATTGATCTGTTGATGGACATGAGTTGTTTTCATCTTTGGCTACATATATGTACATACATGTATTAACATACATGTACAATTTTTATATGAACATGCTCATATGTTTTAAATCTTCTTGGGTAGGCTGTGGCATAGCAAGTCAAGCTGCCGGCTGTAGTGTCAGCATCCCATATGGGCACTGGTTCCAGATCTGGCTGCTCCACTTCTGAACCAACTCCCTGATAATGGCCTGGGAAAGTAACGGAAGATGGTCCAAGTTCCTGGGCCCCTGCACCCACATGGGAGACCTGGAGGAAACTCCTGGCTCCTGACTTGATATGCCCAACTCCTGCCATTGCAGCCATTTGAGGAGTGAACCAGCGTATGGAAGATCTCTCTTTCTCTCTCTCTCTCTCTCTCTCTCTCTCTCTCTCTCTCTCTCTCTCCATGTGTGGTGTGTGTGTGTGTGAGAGAGAGAGAGAGAGAGAGAGATAGTGAGAGACTCCCTGTCTCTCTATATAACTCTACCTCTCAAATAAATAATCTAAAGGAAGCAAGAAAGAAAGGGAGGGAGGGAGGGAGGGAGGGAGGGAGAGAGGATGGAAGGAAAGAGAGAGAAAGAAAAAAGAAATAAAGTCCTTTTGGGTATATACTTGGAAGTGAAATTGCTTGGTCATATGGTAACTCAGTGTTCAGTTTTTTAAATAAGTGGCAATCCGTTTTCCATAATAACTAGCATTTTCACATTTGTACCAGCACTGTTTGAGGGTTCTAATTGATCTACATCCTCACTAACACTTGTAATTTTCTGGGTTTTTTATTTACATTTTTAAAGGGAATCCTAGTGGGTGTGAAATGTTAGCTCATGGAGGCTTTGATGGACATTTCCCTAAGAACTAATGATGTTGAGCATCTTTTCATGTGCTTATTGGTCATTAGATATCATCTTCGGAGAAAAAATCTATTGAATCCTTCATTTAATTGGGTTTTGTTATGTTATTGTTTAGTAAGAGTTCTTTAATGGTTCTGACTAGTTGTCCCTTACCAGATACGTGATGTGTAAATATTTTCACTCATCTCTGGTTTCTCTTTTTCATTTTCTTAATAATGTCTTTTGATGCATAAAGAACTTTGATTTTACTGGAGTCCAGTTGATCTATTTTCTCTTTGGTTGCCTGTACTTTTAAGTTATCTAATTTTATAGCTCTTCTCACATTAACCAGTTGCTTCTAAATGAGATCAGTTATGCAAAGTCCCTGCCACAGCATCTGACACATCATAGAATTTCAATAAATTTTAGTTTTTCTTTCTATGTTCAGGAAGCCAGAAAGAGAAGGAGCTTGGATGAGACAAATGGCTAGACTCAAATAAATTAATATAAATGTCCAAAATCTACAGTGAAGTGAAGAGGGAGGGAATGGGACAGTAGAATCAAATTAGTATGGCAACAGATAAGACAGGGTAAGGAGATATCCACAGTTGTTGCAACATTTTCTAGACCAGACACCTGGTAGTATTGAGTTAGAATCAAGGGTTGGACATTCAGGGAAAGCCATGTAGAAGTTGGTTAGAAATGGAAGACTGGTGCTAAAGGAATAAGGAAATTTATTTATGGATTCAAATTTGAACATGAATTTCAAAGGTTATAAGTTGGAAAAGTGACATGATATTTTTAAATTGTGAAAAAATGTTGCATCCTTCTCTTGCTTCAAAACAGCCCCTGTTTTCCCATTGCGCTTAGAGCACAAGCAGACATTTAACCTCAGTTCCGCCAATCAGATAGATCTGGGCAAAAGTTGGAAGCGAGTGGGTGTTAAATGGGAAGCTCATGTGGCACCTGTTGGGGCAGGTGTATCCACAGGTTCCCCCGGGGGAGGGGGCTGTGGAGACTTCTGCCTGGCAGATTATGCATAGTCTGTGTTAGTGGAGGTGATGGCAGAGGTGGCGGGTTTCCAGAGGGAAACAGAGGTGTTCTTGGGCGTTTTTTCCTGACTGCAATGTTTCTGGCTGTGTTGCTCCTGGCAATCTCTCATGGATTCCATAAACTACCTAATATCTCTTTTCTAGAAATACTTGTTATTCTTTTCTGCTTTAATAGCAAGAAGAGACTCTGTCATTTACAATGAACCAACTTAACCAATATTAAACCTCGTGTGACATATATTGTGTTGTAATATGATAATGTATTTGTTCTGACAATGTATTTGCTTCTGTCCTCAGTGGTTTTCAACTGGGGATAATTTTGTGCCATTCTTGGGGGACATTTGACAATATCTATAGACACTTCGGGCTGTTATAACTGGAAAGAGAAGTCTGGAATTCTGCTAAACATCCTGTAAGGTACAGGACAGTCCCCTCACCACCCACCCTCCACCAACAAAAGATTATCTGACCCAAAATGTCAATACTGCTGAGATTAAGAAACTCTGCTCTTGGATATTAGAGGACTGAAATCAAGAGTTATTCATCATTTTTTTCTTCATAATAGTGTGTTACACAAGAAAGAGTTGATAGGTCATTGTTGAAAGAAGGAATGAGAGCCAAAAGCCTTAGTTGAATATCACTATTCCAAGAGTTGTTGGAAAGAGCACTGACTTTTTCTTCAACTGGTTTTGTCATTCACAAGATTCTTTTCCTGTCAAGATTCATTCAATGTTAGTGACCCTGAGGAGTCTCTCCTTGGCCCTTAGCTTGCATTTTGTTATTTGTTATTTCCTGTTGTCTTATTTTCTCTGGAGTCTTCTCATGCTCATAGGCTTCCTAAACAATCTCTTCTTTTGCATAATTGACTACTAAATATATATTCAGAAGCCACAAAGTGTATTTTTGTCTCAGACATCCCTCCAGGGCTCCAGAACTGTCTAGCCACATGTGAATGGTCACAGACCACTTCTCATACAGAATCCATTGCACACACTACACGGGATGAATACAGGGCACGTAAATCAGGTCTCTTTCCCCCAAACCCCTATTTCCCAAACACCGATGTGCCTCTTGCCTTTCATTCCCATTTTTAATCCTTACAGTGAGTTATAAATTCTATCCCTTAACCATTCTGAGGGGATAGTGAACTTATAACTATTATTTAACTTGACCCCTAGAGACACATTTCTTACCTCAATTCCTTTCGGTCTCAGCTGAGCTACTCGTCTTCAATCTCACCCTTTCCAGTCATATCTTGTCATAATTCTCTCTGTTTTAAAAGTCCAAGACTCATCCATCTGGATGAGATCCAAAATCATAGCCCTAAACTGCAAGGGAACTACTAGTCTTTCTTTCTCTGTCTAACATTCAATCCACCCATATGACTGTTCCTTCTTCACTCTGATGTCCGTCAAATGCTCTATGCATTTGCTGCTCCCAGGGTCTACAAAGCCCTTCCCTCTCGCACTCACCTCATGGGTAGAGAAAATTGGACCCTTCTCTCAATTTTGTGCCAACTTGGCCAGATCACAGTACCCAGGGCCCAGACATTAACCTAGATGTTACTGTAGAGGGGACAGTGGCAATCAGTTGACATTAAATTAGGGAGATACTGTGAGTGGCCATCACCCATGCATTTCAAAGGCTTTATGACCTAAAGTAAGGTTTCTCCATGGAAACCAAAGTTTTCCATATGAACTGCAGCACCAGCTCCTGATGGGGAGTTTGCAGCCTGTCCTCCCTGATGACCTGTCCTACAGATGGGTGTCCCCATATCACATACATCTCCTTGTAGATACCAGAGAACTTCAAAAAGTTCATGGAAAACAGAATGAGAATTTTGAATTTATTTCGATGCAAGAAAAATTTTAAATACATGCATATGTTTTCATACGACACATTTTTCACATATTAGAGAAACAAATGTTTCATACCAAAAAAATTGCACCAAAATGAACTCATACTTTTAATTCAATTTTCAATGAACTTTTTGATGGATATGCACCTTCAACACACACATACACACTCATGCCTACTCACAAGTATGCACACACATCTCATGGTTTCTGTTTCTCTGTTGGAACTATGACTTAGCCTGGCATTCTGCACAAACAAGAAGTTTCATAGCAAGCAGCTAGGCTCCTGTACTCTCTCTAGTGTTCGGTCTCCCACTCTCTCCCTCTCCCTCTTCCCTAATTTGCTGTTCCAGAAGAGAGAGACAACGGCCAATCCAAATGGTTGGACCCTGGTGTTACTAATGGGTGGAGTTACTCTGTCTTATAATCTGAATCAAGACTGCTGTCTTCTTTCACTTCCCTAGCCAAGTGTGCACACCTGGGTGGATGCACACCCTCTCTTACCGACGAGTTTCTAGTATTGCCCAAGGAGCCGTTGAAGTAAGAGGATCAGACATTCCTCAGCAATGTTACAATACGTAGGATCCCCAGGCCTCACCAGCAGAAACGAGGTCATCAGTGTCTTTTTTGTCACTTCTCACATACTCGGGAAAAGTATGCACTTCTTTCTGGGTCTGTGTATCATGGTGAATGACGTGCAGGACTTGCTCCTCTCTCTGTTCCAATTCCTCTACTGCTTATAGAGCAGATGATTAAAGCAGGTCCAAGATGGCAAAAATCAATGCATCTGGACTGAGCAATTACAGGTCCTAGCAACTGAGACTCATCTGCATCTGTGCCGGGAAGCCCATGGTAGAGGCCACAGGTGGAATCATCACTAAATGGAATTCCTTGTTTTTTGGGAACCTCAAAATGAATGAGCAGGAGTGGACATTTGGTGCAGCTATATAGCCATCACTTGGGCCTCCTGCATCCCGTATCAGAGTACCTGGGTTCGAGTCCCAGTACATTCTCAATAACAACTTTCTGCTAATGCACATAGTGAGAGGAAGCAAGTGATGACTCAAGTATTTGAGTCCCTGCCTTCACAAGGCAGACCTAGACCGAGTTCCAAACTCCTGGCTTCAGCCTGGCCCAGCTCAAGTTCTTGGGGACACTGGGGAGTGAACCAGTAAGTAGGAGGTCTTTGTCCTTCAAAATTTTTTTTAAACTTAATGAGCAGGGATCTGGTTTGGAACAGAGAGAGAGAGAGAGATTTCTCATCTGGGATCAGTAAAGTTTTCTTGGGTCACCTGCCTTTTCTAGGATCAAAGGCGCACAGGGCCTTCCACTGACTCAATACCCTAGGAAGAGCCAAGAAAGACTCAATACATCCAAGTGAATGAGGATTTTGGAAAGTTTGGCACATGATATGAGACAAGAATTTTGCTCATCCAATGTGCCCGCTTTGTCTACTGCTATGATCCTGTTGTACTCGCACATAAGTGGCAAACAAAGGATTTTGTGCTGCCTCCTACTCAATTAACATTATTCAAGGCATGGAAAATTAAGGAAAAAAATGAGAAAAGCAAAGCTTGAGGTGGAGGTTTTGACATTATTTCTCAGGGAACACTGCAGCCCAGGTTTGTGGTTTGGGGGGAGGGCTCCATCAGCCACAATGAGCGAAAGAAATCCACAGCCACTGCAAGTCTGGGGAAGAAACACGCAGCAGGCAGCGGTCTTCACTTCTCCAGATTCTGAAAGAGAAAGTTTCCAGCAGCAGCTCAGGCGAGGAAGCTTTGGCCTTATGTAAGGCTCGGGGAGGCGCATATGGCAATGTGTTGAACCTCATGATGGAAACTTCTCCCAACTGAATTTAAGTGAACATGTTGTATACTCCAGACAGCTGGCAAAGAGTAACTGGCATACAGGCAAATCCAGAGACAAGATGATTTTTCCCTTGCTACTTTTTTCCCTCGTGCTACTTCCTCTACATAATAACACCAAGTCTCTGCTTGGATCCCCTGCAGGCTAAAGCAAGAGGGAACATTGCTTCTATTTGTGAAATGCCTTCGCGGAGGGGGTAAGGGGTAGGGCTTTGAAATGCTGCTTTGTATTGGGGCTGCTTCTCTGACCAATCATTCCATGAGTCAGGTTGACTTTGTGACTCTTTAGGAGGCTTGGGCACATCAGAATTCTCAGGTTGGATGAATCCACTCTGAGGTGGAGTCAGGGGCTGCAGCACTTGCCTGAATCCGGCACAGCCCTCAGTGTCTGAGTAAGGCCATGACTCCAAGCAGGACAGGACATGGAGGAGGAAGGCAGTTTAGAATTAAGCTTCTTTGGTTTACAAGGGAAAGGACAGTTCTGTGTTGGTGTCATTTTGAGCTCTAATTATTATGAGAAATTTAACAATGGAAGACATGATTCACAGTTCATATTTGAGAAATCAATATTGCATTAATAGGATCCAGTCCATAATCTCCAATGAGCTATTTCAGTTAACATGCTTGGGAATGGTTGGAGGTAAGAACTCGGGCTAAAACTTAGCTTGCTCATTGAAATAACTTAATGGCTTTTGATGACCCTTCCGTATCCTGCTGGGGTAAAAGCTGAGCTGCAGAGCTCATGGGTGTAAAGAAACGACCCTCAGAGCCTGCTGCGGTGTGTGGCAGGACCGTGGTGAGGAGCAGAATAGTCCTGGCCTGCTGCTGGCCTTTCTCTCTGGGGATGCCTCATCCTTGACTGAACATTGCCTCTACTGTTTGTCCAAGGATCAAGAGAGGAGAGATAGCTGAGGGGAATTCAGGAACTCTGGCCACCTCTCCCTCTATGCCTCAGGCTGCCTCACTCCATGGGAAGGGCTAGCTCATGTCTACTCACAACTCTATCTACTCACCCTGCATAGAGAGAGGGGAGGGCGTTAGATGCATCGATGGGAACTTGAGATACTCAGCCTCATTACACCTGTGGGCGCAGTCACTGGTCTCACTTTCTCTCTCCCAGAGAGTGGAGTACCAAGGCAGGTGGTGGGAGATGCAGAAGACGTCATTGCCATAGGCGTGTTGCATCACTGACATTGTCTAGAGTTATCAGTGCATGCTGACAATGAGAAGTAGAGGATTGCCTTTCCATTCTCTACAGAAAGTGGACTCTGGCCGGCACTGTGGCGCAGCGGGTTAATGCCCTGGCCTGAAGCACTGGCATCCCATATGGGTGCCGGTTCTAGTCCCGGCTACTCCTCTTCCAATCCAGGTCTCTGCTGTGGCCTGGGAAAGCAGTAGAAGATACACCAAGTCCTTGGGCCCCTGCACCCGCGTGGGAGACCCGGAAGAAGTCCTAGCTTGGATCAGCACAGTTCTGGCTGTGGCGGCAATTTGGGGAGTGAACCATCGGATAGAAGATCTCTCTCTCTCTCTCTCTCTCTCTCTCTCTCTCTCTCTCTCTCCCTCCCTCCCTCCCTCTCCCCTCTCTCTGTAACTCTAACTTTCAAGTAAAATAAATAAATATTTTAAAAAGGAAAGAAAGAAAGTGGACTCCTCATTGCCTCCACCAGGACCATATTTCCCACTGTCCCTTCCCTCCGGTACCCTACTGTGGAGAGGCCCCAAGACTTCCCTCAATCATGCCAAATCATGTCCCAGATCCATCTGCCTCTCCCCAGGATGGTCTCTGCATTCTGATTCTGGCCATGGTCAAGACTTGTGCTCTCCTCTGGACTTCCCTAAAGGCATTCTAGCTGTTCTTCCTGATTCCTGATTGCTTTCTCATTCTGATCCCCTCACAGCAGATGGAGAGAGTTTGAAATATAACCCTGCCCATCACCCTTAAAACCAAATCTACCCTCTCTACCTCAGCCCCCAAGGTCTTAGTCATCCTGCCCTTGTCCCCACCACTTTGTGTCACCTCTAGTTCACTTAGTTTCAGCCACATGCTTTGCTTTGGTCTGCTTGGACTGGGGGCTTCAAGAACACACATATATTTTCTTAGAGTCTGGAAGCTGGAAGTCCAAGGTCATGGTGGCAGTAGGTTTGACTTCTCCTGAGGCCTCTCTCCTTGGCTTGCACATGGCTTCTCCCTCATCATGTCCTCACATGGCCTTTTCTCTGTGCACACACACCTGGTGTCTCTCCTGATAACACCACCAGTGATGTGGTTTAAGGCTCCACCCTTGTGAACTCATATAACCTTATCTACCTTTTTAAAGGTTTATCTCCAAGTATTGTCACATTGTGGGTTAGAGCTTAGACGTATGAATTTGGGAGGAACACATCAGACCATAACACTAATTTTTTAAACCTTTTATTTATTTATTTGAGAAGCAGAGTGAGAGAGAGAGAGAGTCAGTCTTCCATCCATTGGTTCACTCCCCAAATGGCCCCAACAGCTAGTGCTGGGCCAATCCAAAGCCAAGAGCCAGGAGGTTCTTCCAGGTCTCCCATGTGGTTGCTGGGACCCAAGCACTTGGGCCATCTTCCACTGCTTTCCGTGTCCATTAGCAGGGATCTGGATCAGAAGTGGAGCAGCCAGGACTTGAACTGGAGTTCATATGGGATGCTGGCACCATGGACAGAGGCTCAACCTACTATGCCACTGCTTCATCAGTTTTTTTTTTTTTTAAGATTTATTTATTTTACTTGAAAGGCAGAGTTACAGAGAGAGGAAATAAAGGAGATATCTTCCATCTGCTGGTTCAAACCGCAAATGGCCGCAATGGCCAGGACAGACTAAAGCCAGGAGCCAGGAGTTTCTTTTGGATCTCCCACATGGGTGCAGAGGCGCAAGCTCTTGCGCCATTTTGCACTTTTTTTTTTTTTTTTGACAGGCAGAGTTAGACAGAGAGAGAGACAGAGAGACAGAGAAAGGTCTTCCTTTCCCGTTGGTTCACCCCCGAATGGCCACTGCAGCAGGCGTGCTGTGGCCAGCGCACTGTGCTGATCCAAAGCCAGGAGCCAGGTGCTTCTCCTGGTCTCCTATGGGGTGCAGGGCCCAAGCACTTGGGCCATCCTCCACTGCACTCCTGGTCCACAGCAGAGAGCTGGCCTGAAAGAGGGGCAACCAGGACAGAATCCAGTGCCCCAACCGGGACTAGAACTCGGTGTGCTGGCGCCACAGGTGGAGGATTAGCCTATTGAGGCACGGAGCTGGCCCCGCTTCATCAGTTTTGATCCCACCACAGCACTCCTCACCTCCTGTTATGCCCACCTTCCCCCTTAAAAATGAAAAGTCTGTGAAAGTAGAGGCCTGTGTGTTACATTCCCTGCCACTCACCATCTTGTTCTCCATTGCATTCCCAGTGGGTACAGTAGATGCCTAATATGGGTTTAACTAAGTGAATGAAACAAAATTCCCTTCAGTGTAAAAATAATCAATTCATAATGAGATAAGTCAGATGGCTTTCCAAACTGAAGAAATTATGTTATCATTGGAGCCTCAACAGCTTCTTCTCATCAGGGGAGCAGAATGTGGCTCAAGATATTGAGAAGTTAAAACACTGGCAACACTCACTGGAGAACCTTCCCAGATGAGGGTTATGGTTTATAACACCATCAGGCCAATGCTTTCTTCCCAGCTCTATGTGGGATCAAACCCATTAACAGGCTTCAACAATATGGCCAAAATGGCCTCCTGTTTGAACTTTCTTTAATAATGAGTGTGATTGTCTATTTGCTCTGTAACCAGTTATATTTTTCCAGCCACTTACCCTTTCCTTTACTAAGTCTTATGGTTTTTATTTATCGTCTATTGACTAATCTGTAAAATTCTGAACCTAATATAAAATGCCTTATTTATTTATCAAACTAAAAGTATGTGTGTGTGTGTGTTTAGTCCAGGGATTACACTGCAATAGACAGGCTGGCCTTAGTGCAGAAATAAACCTGTATAAGGAGATCCACTGCATTTTGCTGTAACAGCCCCCAAATGAAATCCATGTCAATGTTCATTAATAGAGACAAATTATATAAATTATGCCATATCTGTATATAAAACATAAAACAGCTTGGGAAAAGAGTACAGTAAATCTTCACATCTATAAATACATTAAAGTAAAAGTGAATTTGCAGGGCCAAGCATTTTGTGTAGTGTCTGAGAGTCCACCTGAAATGCTTGCCTCCCGTTCCAGAGTGCCTGGGTTCAAGTCCCAGCTCCAACCCCAAATCCAGCTTCCTGCACCTTGGAAGGCAGCAGATGTTGGCTCAAGTAATTGGGTACCTGCCATCCACATGAAAGACCCAAATGGAGTGCTTGGCTCTTGGCTCAGGCCTGGCCCAGACCTGGCTGTTGAAGGCATTTGTGGAGTGAACCAGTAGATAAGAAATTCTTCTTTATGTATCTTTTTGTGTTTCTCTGCCTTTCAAATAAATTAAATTAATGAATTAAATTTTAAGAGCAGAAATTACACAGTAATGCTCACGATTTGACTTAGTTTGTGTGTTAAAACAAGGATATTTTCTATCCATAGAAGGTACCTGGGAAAGACACCATTAACTCATTAATAGTAACAGAAGGAGAAGTGTGTGAGAAAGAGATTTTACACTCATCTTGAAAGGTAAGATCTCTTAAAAGGTTCCAAAGACTTTTGGTTGCTGTTTTTTATATATTTTTTTAAAAGAAAAGGTTTGAATTCCCAGCACAACTGAGAGGAAGGTAGAGACTTCCAGTGTACCCTCCACCCCCACACAGGCTGACTTCCTCCAGTGCATGCCCCCTCCAGAATGGTACGTTCACTACTATTGATGGACCAACATTGGCACATCATTTTCTCTCAAAGTCCATAGTTACTTACTTGAGGTTTTACTTTTGGGGTTGTACATTCTATGAGTTGGGACAAATGTATAATGACATCAAGCTGTGAAGTATCATACAGAGTAGGTTCATGACCCTAAAATCCTTTGTGCTCTACCTATTCCACTCCCACCCAGCCTTTCCCAGACCCCTTGGTAGCTACTGATCTTTTCCTCTCTGTATAGTTCAGTCTTTTCCAGAAGGCCACACAGTAAGAATCATATGGAACTGCTTTGTTTCTTTACACAGGCCTGCAAGAAGCAAATCTCTTTCTCTCATCGCTCTAGCTCTCTGAAGACACTCAGAGGTTACCAGAAGATGCCAAGTTTCCTCCATTACCCATTTCCTTGAAAATTCCTAGTTCTCTTTTAAATTCTTTACTATCGATCTTCACTCACCAAGAAGTATGACTTTTGCATCAGCCCTCTCCCTTCCCACACATTAAATCTAGCAATGAGGGAGAGAGTGCATTAAGGTTTGTCACTATGCATACAATATTACACCACTAAAGGCACATTACAAGAATTCCAACTGCATTCAACCATTTCTGTAAAAGCAATGGCTCATGGTGTGCAAACTGAGTGTACACAGCCCGGAGACCTTGGAATTCTTGCCAAAGATGAAGAGGTTTCCACCAGAGTTCGCTGTGCTGAGAGAACTTGGCATACAAGACAATTGCTTTTTGGTGGTCCCCATCTCAGCATTCCAGGTGTGCATCCCCACAAAAGTACTCATTATTGCATCCTAGGCACACACCTCACACCCAGGACCTGTGCTCAAGCCACCATATCATGCTGATTCCTGAGAGCATCTTTGCAACTAGATGCCTCCTCATATGGAAATGCTGGGAGGATGAGTAAGCAACCGACATGGAATGAAGTGGCCTCTCCTGCTGAAATTCTATCAGTGAGTGCATACTTGAGGGGCAATTGCTAGATCAGGCGATAGTGAAAGGGTCAATGAACAAAAATTCAGCTGTCTGTTGATACACTGAGGGTGGCCTCTTATTTTCTTTCTTTTTCTGAGGCTTAGAGAGGAAAGAATAGAAAAGTAGAACTTTTATTACCACCCCATCAGGGTTGGGCATGGTTTCAGGCATTGAAATGACGCATCTGCTCGTCAGCTCATTTTCAACACCAGTTCCCAGTAGACATTTTCAAGTCTGCTCTGACCAGGGAGCTGTCCACACACCTGCCTGAAGACGCTAACTCTCCCTTGCCTCTACACCTCTTCTGCATTTCCGGGTAGCTTGGGTAAGACTGCCTGTTCCTGGTCCCCCACCACTGTTGCAGAAGTAAGCAGAGGGTCTCAGAGCATCCCCAGGAAGATGTCCTACAACACTGCCAGCTTTCTCCTCAATGCTTAGGTTAGGAATATCTAGGCAGACCCTTTTTTGTCCTATTCTCTGATGTGTGCCAATCCCTGCAGGAAGCTCATGACCCCCAGTCAACCCTCATCATGCTAGATTCTTGTCCTCAATCATCTCTGAGTTCTTCCTTTTCTCATCTACCCTGTAACTAGTCTCTAATATCCTTCACCTGTCCACATTGCCTTCTGGAATTTATACTCCATTGTCAGCTTCTCCTCACTTGTTCCCAGCACTTTCCTTTCATTCTTGCTCCAATCAGACATACTCTCCTCCCACAGGCTTCGACCCAGCAGTAGGAAGTGATAGCTGAACTATCCTGCAAGGTTGTTGCAATGCCAGATCTGGAGGTGGGTAGGTAGCTTCATACTGCTTCTTCCCCACTCTCTCTCCTACCACAGGAAAACAACAAAACAGTCCTCATCTTTCAGTATCACGTGATAAGTCTTTGTGGATCACTCTTCCAATTTGATGTTGCCACCTATAAACCTACAGGTCACTCCCTAAATTCCCGGAAGATTTTAGCTCCTGACTCACTGCCACTTCTCCAACATATTTGGTGACTTCATATATCCAATATCCCAGACTCCTGTTTTCTCATTTGAAAGGCAGAGTGACAAACAGAAAAATCTTCCATCTGCTGGTTCACCCCTCTACATGGCCACAACAGCCAGAGCCAGGAACTCCATGTGGGTCTCCTATATGAGTGGCAGGCACTCAATTACTTGGACCATCATCTGCTGATTCCCAGGTCCATTAGCAGAGAGCTGGATTGCAATCTGAGTATCCAGGACTCAAACTGGCACCCCAAGCCACCTCAGTGCCTGCCCACGCCCTCACTTTTTGATGCCTTCTCCACGAACTATCACATCCTCCACTCCGCCTCCACCACTCACTCAAAGGTGTGCTGTCTAGAATCGCCCGTCTGTCTCACTCCCATTAATCCCCATCACTAAGAAATTCTGATCCCACTAGGAATCATCAGCCATTGCTTCTATTATCCTCACAGTCCTTTGGTTTCCTGGGTGAACTTTGATCGCCCATAGTATTACACTCTTGCATTTGTTCTCAACAATCTTGTTTCATTGTTCTCACCTGAAAAAATCCCCGATGACTCAAAACCAACTCAGTTTTCACTGTGCACTCAGAGAGGCTCACAAAGGGAGAAAGCCACATGAGTTTGCTGACTGATCTCACTTTAAGTTCATGACCTCTGTCCTCAAGGAGGTCTTTAATTCTATCAACCACACAGCATCTCTAGGATCCAGTCGCTCTTCTGTTACCTTGAGCTGGTGACTCAAGACTACCACAGAATCACTCCAAAGACATGTGAAAACTCAGACTGCTGAGCTCCAAACCCTGAAGGTTCTGAAACAGTTCATTTGGGGCAAGGCCCGAGAAATTGCATTTCCAGCAAGTTCCCAGGTGCTAATATGCTGCCAGTCTGGACACTTTTTGAGAACCTGACTCCTGAAACTTCCCAAGAATTTCTTCCTCTCTTAGGCCATGCACAGCAGTGTCAAATGACTTGAAAAGAACTTCTTACTCCACTGCGACCTTTAGCTCCCTTTTACAGCAACATGCCACAAAATCAGGTCTCTTCATTGTTCTCCAAACTTCCTACCCAGACTCCTCCTCCCTATGGCCTTTGACTTGCTATTATTTCCACCGAGATCATACAGCACTGACCTGATCATCTCCTTCAACACCTTGATCAAATGTTGTCCTCTCAACGACACTTTCTCTGACCAACCCACTAGAAATCTCAACATCTGCTCCCTAAGACCAAGCCACTAACTCTCTGACCACTAATCCATTCCTCTTCTTCTCTTTATTACTCATGTCTGAAATTTAATCTGCATTGGTTTCCAGTAATAACTGACATTAGGTAAAACTAACCTCTTTCACACAGGGCCACTGAGAACTCTCTTTGACCACACCTAAATTATTTAAGACCTTCCTAAGCAAACTACGTTCTGGACATGCCATAATCTTTTTGTTTCTACACTGTGTGATGAATTTTAAGACCCAGTGGACACTTAATGACCTTGTCTTGAGGCATAGTTCAATGCCATTGGATATTGAAGAGCAGTTGATTTCTCTGGAGGCCACTTTAAATGTAGCTTAATTCTTAACATTTCTCTTTGCTATGGTTAATTTAAAACTCAGATCTATGAGACCTATCTCATCTTTCTTTCTGCCCTCTCATTCATCTCTATATTCAATCCTGCCTAGATATGCCAGGCAGGAAGAAAAAATTTTAAAAGATGGTGGCATGTCCCTGTCTTGAAAGAATCATCATGTCAGTGGGGTTAGAGGACTTCTGATATCATTCAAGAAGTGCTCAAATCCAGCAAGCTACGAGCAAGCTCCCTGGTACATCACATCACCTGCAACACAGTGAAGGGGGGTGGGGTGAATTTAGCTGAATCCAGCAGAAAACGTATGCAGTGTAGTACCTGGGAAAGAAAATAATCAGTCAAAATGACATGACAGATGGACCAACCTTAAGAGAGAAGGACATGCAATTTCTCCTCTGCACTGTGCCCGTGTAAAGGAAGTCACTCAAAAACTTCAGCAATTAGAAGATGGAAAACCATGACAATTAAAAACATTTGTGATATTTCCTTTTAACTCAAACTGCATGTCTCTGGCTTACGGGGGCAGCAGTTCAGGAATAAGAAAAAAATCAATCTGTTTAAAGGATTAAAAAGTAGGTGGATTTTAAATATCCTGATTCTTTATGTGAATGATCTAAAACATAAATAAATAAATAAATAAAGACTTGCTGAGGCTTTAAGTGCTGCAAGTGCCCCAGGCAGCACTATCAGGCTTGATTAAATCGTTACATAGTCCATCATCTGTGTGTCAAGTCATTGAAAGTGTCAGAAAGAGAAGAAGCAATGTGTCTCTTCCTGGGAGCTGGCTGAGGCGTCAGAAATCAGTGTGCAGAGCAGGCACGAGGAGCCCCTCAGGTTAGAGGAAGGCACCTCAGAGCATTGTGCCCTTTCCCTTCTCTTAAAACAAATAAAAGCAAAACACAAATTCAAAATTAGAAAGAAGAAGGAAGTGTTCAGGTGATGTGATCAGGAAGACAAAATAACCACCCCGCCCCCAGCAAGGTGTGGGAGTATTCTGTCGTGGAAGTCCCTCTCTTGTCAGGGGAATTCATTTTTCCAATCCCTTGCTCTCGGGGCACATGCATTTCCCCAGCAGATTCGAGAATGACCTAATTCTCCCAAGGTAGCAAATTCTCAACTGAGGCTCTTGCCAGGGCATGTAAGAAATTTCCTGTTCCATTACAGCACCCAGTGAGCTCTGGGCTAATCAGAGCCTTTTGGGGAAGGTTGAAAAATCAAAAGCACCCATTCCCTGGAGCAAGGCTGTAAGCAGCTTTGAACTGCACTCACAGTCTTAATACAGCCCAAGAGACTTCACAGTCCACCTGGGAAACCGAATTCTTCCTCTAATGGATTATTTCCCAGGTTCATCACGGAGAAAAGGAGAATGTTCTTTTTTTTTTTTTAAGTTCTATTTATTTATTTATTTGAAAGGCAGAGTGACAGAGAGAGAAAGAGAGACATAGAGAGACAGAGATCTTCCATCTGCCGCTTCAAATGCCTGCAGTAGTCAGGGCTGGGCCAAGTCAAAGCCAGGAGCCTGGAACACCATGCAGGTCTCTCACAGGGGAAGCAGGGGACCCAAGCAAGTCTTCTCAGGTGCATCAGCAGAGAGCTGGATCGGAAGTGACGGCAGGACTTGATCTCAAGCCTTCTGCAGGCATCCCATACAGCAACTTAACCCCCTGTGCCACTGTGCCTGCCCTGGAGGAACATTTTTGATGAGCACATTCTTCTATTTATTGTCTTTATTAGCAGTGCCAAGGAGAGGTTTCAAAGTAATTTTTTTTATTGTTGCATAGAATGAAACGCAATTTCCTCAGAAGCAGGATGGCCATAGCAGAAGACAGTTCTCACTTGGTGCTGCCTAGGAGTTTGGTCAGAGGAGGAAAATGCATGCAAATGTCTTCTTTTGCATCTTAACCGACGGATGCACCCTTACCTCGCCAGACATTCTGCAGCACAGTGAAGGAGTTTGTTAGACCAAACAAAAGGGACACAAACAAAAAAAAACAAGATTCTAAAGCAAGTGACTGGCGAAGACTCTTGGGGCTGGCGCTGCTACCCTCTGAGCCTTGAGAACAGAGAGCAGCAGCCAAGGGATGCAGCCACCTGGCCTCCAGGAGGCAGGAGTCCAACTTCACCCAGGATACAGAAGCCAAGGCTTGGGCTCTTCCTTAACGAATCACTCATGAGTCTTTAACCCTCACTGCACTCGGAGAAAAAGTCACAGCTCATTATTTCGAGACAGGTGGTGACCTTACCTGCCCACCCTTTGTTTTGTGGAAAGTGTTCCATGCAGCAATGAGCATCCTCAGCCTTCCACTGTCACCTCTTCTCCCAAGGGGTAGGAAAGCTGTTCTCACTTCCATGTTACTCATAGAAAATTTAGCACAACTGCACTCTGTTCTTTCAAACCACTTCAATGTTTTGAAAAACAAAAGGCAAAACCCCTTCAGACACAGGGGAAAAGAAAGATTAGATTACAGTTGATCAGATAGGAAAGCCATCGTCTGATATTTCTGCATTAACAAGTAGTGGTGGCAGGTGTTTTTTTCTCCAGCAATTAAAATGTTTTAAGTCTATTTTAATATTTATTTGTTTGAAAGGAAGAGCTACACAGAGAGAGAAAGAGAGTCAGAGAAAGCGAGAGAGAGAGAGATCTCCCATCCACTGCTTCTCTCTCCAAATGGCTGCATGAGCTAATGCTAGGTCAGTCCAAAAGCCAGGAGCCAGGGCCCCAAATACTTGGGCCATTTCCACTGCTTTCTCAGACATTTGCAGAGACCTGGATAAGAAGCAGACAGCTGAGACTCCAATCAGTGGTCTGATACAGGATGCTGACTTATGGGCTACCACTCAACTTACCTCATCACAACATCAGCCCCAACATTTAGCTCCTGCTGTCTCAGTTTTGTCCTATTATGAGTAAACTGATAGAACAGGGACATAAGCCTCAGCCATTTTAGGTTCTTGTTACCCCTGCTTTCTTTCAAGAGACCAGTTCCATCTCACATCCTGAGTTGTTCCCCACCCCACCCCAGCATTCTTCCCCAGGTTTGGAAGCCAGGGAGCCAAACCTGAAGAACCCCTATGGGGAAGCTCCTCTCTGCCTACTGCCCCCCATCCCCACCCCTAGCCCACCTAAGATATAAAAAGGCCCAGCCTACTGCTGTCTGGGTCCTCTGCCCCATGTTTGGTCTGTGTGCACACTGGCAGTTGGTGGATCTCTGCGTGTTTATTTTCTCTGAATAAATTCGGTCTGGCTGCGAGTTCGTATTCTATCTCGTCTCTGTTCTGCACCCTTTTCCTTAGATTTGGTGCCCCGTGTGAGGAGGCACCAATCTGTGCCCCCTTTTCTTACATAAACTAATCCACCAATATTACACTCAACACACTTTCCTACATTTCTTACCTCCCCCACTGGGCTGTTACTTTTCTGCTTTCTATGACATCAGCTCTCATCCAGGAGATACTGTTATGACAAAGAAACTTGATTGATATAAACATTAATGAAAAACCTAAGTCTCTTTGCTGAAAAGTCAGATCTAAATTTTAAGGTCATCTATGGGCCACATTCCAAGTAAGTGTAGCTCCCTGGGTCACATAATTTCTGTATTTTGATATTAAAATATAAGATTGTTCTAAAAATATTATCATGGCACAATTTTACAATACTTTTCCTCTTAGGAACTCAACATGTCTGTAATTAATGCTTTATTTCATCTTTAGTATAGTCTTGTACATTAGAAGAGGTATATTATGCTTATATCCCTTTATTATGAAGAGAGAAAGGCAAGAATTTAAGCAGCCTACTCATATGGAATGGAATTAGAGTACCAACTTTAAAAATTTCGTGTAAGAAATTCATAGACGTAAGATTATTCAGTCATTTGTTTGGTTTGAGATTGTAACAACCCTTGTGTGGTACTGAAACTTTAAACTTCAAAAAAAAAAATGCTTTCAGTCCTCCAAACCAGCCCATTTGCCTAAAGTAGCTGGATTTTCAGACCCAAAGAAGGACTGTCTGAACCAACCAAATTAGAGTCCTGTGTGCTCCAGTGAGCTGGCCGTGGGGCTGGTGACGCAAAAGCCCCACACTTGTTAACAGTTGGGGCTGAAGGGATTGTAGATTCACTAAGCTCAGACATGAACTCGATGCTCTGAATATTTGCACTTCCTTTCCTTTGATTGTCAAATATTATCATAAATGAAATTAGGTAAAGTACTAATGAACCCAAATGCTTTTCTTCCCTTATTACATGGAACAGACAGACGGCTTTATGCCAGCTCAATGCACATTTTCCAATCCAGGATTTAAGAAGCAAGGCAGGTATGCAGCCATTTACTTTCTGCCTGCAAGTCCTTTTGATAAAAGAAGCCCTTTGCAAGAATCATTTCTCTCCTGTCCTTATAAATCAAATAAATAAAAATAAAAATTTCTGCCAAGCCATATGCTTCTGTTCCTATCCTTCAACTGGCCTAAAATAAAAAAGATTACCTTTCTCTGTTCTTTTTCCTATCCCTCTACTTGGGGGAAAGAAAAGCTGGAGAAAGAGAAAGAGAGAGCAAGAGAGAAATCAAACAACTGTCTAAACAAATCAATCCAGCATTTCCAAGGGCTTTTGACCTGCAGCAATGTCAATATCATCTTATTTCCCCCCTTCTTTCTTTGAATCAACATAACCTATGATTCTGATCACTCCAATATGTCAGTGCCTGCTGAGGGCACATTTTATTGTTCATAAAACCCCTGACGATAATGAAAAAATAAGCAAGAAAATGATAAATTCATCAACGTTGCGAGAATATTTGAGGAAAAAGAAGGAATTTCCCGAGGTAACTGTCCTTGACCTGGCTCTTTAATCGAGTGAAATTTCATCACTTTATCTAATATCATGCTTCATGCTTCAGGCTCCCAGCAATTCTATTTTAGTGTGGTCTAATGGGCAGCTGACACAAACACTCAGCACCGGGCTGCATAATATGTGCTGACATACTGTGTGGTCGGCAGCCCGGCGGGGGCTGTGTCTCCGGGTCTCGCTGGGGAAAAATGTCATCATGGAAAGCTTCTTCCCACAGTTTCAGGTCAGCCTTCCATGCCCCAGTAGACGTCACACGTCAAGGGGTCCAGGAGTCCCTGGGTGGGAGGCAGTGGCTGCCTTGGGTGGCGGTGCACATCCAAGTTTAGGTGAGAGGTTGGGAAAGCCCCGGTTATGGTTGTCTGAAACCTGAATCTAGACAGCGTAATGGAGAGTGTCATTCTCACCGCTTTGCAGGCAGCTCTTCGCAGAACCCCTGATTCAATTTGATATTCTGAGGTTAACGTACTGGATTGGGCCTGAAAATAGGAGTGGGCACGAAAAGCTTTTATACTTATTCAGTTCAGCAAGCATGGCAAACTCATCAACAGCTATTTGTACACTGCAGGGCTGGTGGGACTTCCTTTGATGTTCTGATTTATGCTTCCTATTCCCCCCATCTCCAGGATTACTTTGGAGTTGAAACGCACTTTTCAAAAAGAGCTCTTTCGACATAATAGTGGAGTAGATTCTCATACATGAGGCAAGACAGGTGCACACACACACACACTCATACACACCTACAACACCATCTTTGACTCTGAAATTCCGAGTAGACAAATTCCAACTTTTAAAGCTACTAAGGGGACTAAAGAGATGTGATAACTATATGAAATGGGAACCAGAGCTTAATTCAACACTGAAGACTAAAACAGTGTTACCAAGGATGTTATTAGGACAACAGACAAAATAGGACGATAGAAACTGTAACAATGTGAGGTTTCCCAGACTTGACAATCTGCAGTGGGTATGTAAGAGAATGTGTTTTCCTAGAAAATTTGAGGTGCAATAGGTATTAAGGCATATGGGGCAGGATGCATGCAAATTATTTTCAAAGTGTTCAGAAAAATTTAATTAGAGAAAGAAGAAATGACAAAGGATATGTGGCAAATGTTAAAAAAAAAAATAGTGCACCATCCTCGTCATGCCAAATAATTCTCATCAGGAGGCAGCAAGAAAACTCTGCCGGCCGAGGTTCACTGCTCTTTCCTCCCACTCCCAGCCTGCCCGCAAGAGGAGCCAGTTTTGCATCCATTTGCAAATTCATTTCAATCTTCCTGCTCCATAAATGAACCCTTGAACCAGCTGGAACATTTGCCTGTTTCCCTTATTATTGACGAGTTCATATCTTTAAGATGTGTTTGTTCAAGACAAGATTGGTGAGTCTGGCTAAAAGCTACACAGGAGTTCTCTTGACAAGTCTTGTTATATTTCTACAAGTTTGACATTTTTGTAAAATCTTTATGATTTTTTTTTGACAGGCAGAGTGGACAGTGAGAGAGAGAGAGACAGAGAGAAAGGTCTTCCTTTGCCGTTGGTTCACCCTCCAATGGCTGCCGCGGCCGGCGCGCTGTGGCCGGTGCACCGCGCTGATCCGATGGCAGGAGCTAGGTGCCAGGTGCTTTTCCTGGTCTCCCATGGGGTGCAGGGCCCAAGCACTTGGGCCATCATCCAATGCACCCCTGGGCCACAGCAGAGAGCTGGCCTGGAAGAGGGGCAACCGGGACAGAATCCAGCGCCCCGACCGGGACTAGAACCCAGTGTGCTGGCGCCGCAAGGCGGAGGATTAGCTTGCTGAGCCACAGTGCCGGCCCAAAATCTTTATGATTCTAAAATCACTCTTGGTACAGTGGGTGAGGCCACAGACTGCAGTGCCAGCATCTCACGCGGGTGTCGGTTTGTGTCTCAGCTGTTTTGCTTCCAATCCGGCTTCCTGCTAAAGCACCTGGGAAAGAAGCAGAAGATGGCCCAAGGGCTTTGGCCCTTCCCACCCGCATGGGAGACCACGATGGAGTTTCTGGCCCCTGGCTTCGTATCAATCCAGCTCCAGCCATTTCAGCCATTTGGGGAGTGAAGCAGCAGGTGGAAGATTCTGCATTTCCCTCTCCCCCTCTCTCCCTGCCCCGACCTCTCTTTCTTTCTGGCTCTGCGTTTTCAGGTAAGTAAATAAATCTTTAAGAACAAATCCACTCTTAACAACAAATAGCAATGGGGGGAGCTGGTGTAAGGAGGACTACTGGCTGTGTGCACATAAGAGGCACTTCAGAAAGTTCATGGGAAATGAAATGAAAAGATGAGTTTATTTTGGTGCAAAAAATGAAATTCATGCATTTTTTTAGTAAGATGCATTTTCCATGAACTTTTTGAAGGTTCTTCATGTTACACAGAAATATGCTTTAAAGGGACAACATGTGCAGTCCAGAACTGTGGCAAGGGTGAGGCTAGGCAAACCATTGTCAGGGTAACACTGCACGACTCTGATCAAGACAGCGCTCTGTGATCTGTAGCCTCATTAGAACCCTGCGATGCCCAGTTAGACCTCTCTGCGTGCTAGGCCTTGCTTTACCCCACGCCCTTTTTATTTAAGACACTGTAGTAGAGTGGCTTTACATTTCCTCCCAAAATTCAATTTAATCTCAAAGGGATTAAGCTGTCTCTGTCTGTGAGAGGTGAAAAGTCACACTGGGACTGGCCTAGTGGTCCCCACGGTCCATCTATAGAGGAGGGGTCTGTTGTCATGAAACACTGGTAGCTACAGCTAAGGGGGAGGAGTCTGGGGGGAAGGGAGAAAATGCAGAGACATCTTGGGACAAAATCAAAGCAGTTCCTCAGTAACGAAATAGAGTCTTGTTCTGTCTTTCAATCACCACCATTCACACCACCACCACTTTCCATTCTAAACATCAGTACTTAAGTATAACACATCAAATATCCATTCCCCAGTGATGTCCAGCTTTGCTTTCTCTTGAAAGCTATTGGTATCACTCATAGCTTAATAACAGCTACAATGATAATAACCCTTATACTTGGAACTCCAAAAATTCTTGGAAAATAGGATTAAAATATGTTTATTTTGGTGCAAAAGTTTTGAAATCCATGCATAGCTTTTTCATAATATACACCTTCCATGAACCTTTTGAAGACCCTTTGAGTTATATTGGACCTTCATAAATTACCATACCTTCCATACATAGTGTCACATTATCCTCTTATTATTCACAAATCTCTGCCCAAGATATCATTAGTCCCATTTTACAGATCACAAGAGCTAAGTGAATTGCCCAAGGACATTTGGAGCTAAGTAGCAACAGAGGTATATTTCATATCACATGAAGCCTACTTCCAAATTCAGAATGTTTAGCCTCAAAACAAAGCAACTTAAAGAACACAGACTTGATGAAAATAGGCATAGAAATTGCTTTGTGCAAAGCTTACCAAAGGGAACAGTTCAAATCAGGTATTCACGGTACCATGCTGTTCATGTCACAGCCACATGTGATCACCTATCTTGTGTAGCATAAGGCCTGTGAAACCAGTTTAAAGCGCAGTCTATTTAGAGTGAAGAATGCAAAACAGGGTTACTTCCTTAGATTATCTAAACAGACTATGAAAAAGAAACAAAGAAGGAACTACTTTTTAATCTCCTATTTGAAGATTTAAAAACTCTACTTGGCAAGACCCCTTGTTTCTATAAAACAAAACTGACTGCCAAATTAGGAGAAAAATTCAGGCTTTAAGTGTTGTTGTTTTAGCAATGGTAATAACATGAATTAACTTTTTTGTTATTTTTGATTTCTTTTCTCTTTATTTTTTATCTTTTTTTAAAGATTCATTTACTTATTTATTTGAAAGCTAGACTTACAGAGAGAGAGGGAGAGACAGAAAGAAAGATTTTCCAACTGTTGGTTCATTCCACAAATGCCCACAATGGCCAAGGGCAGGGCCAGGCCGAAGCCAGGAGCCAGTAGCTTCTTCCAGGTCTCCCACATGGGTGCAGGCACCCAAACACTTGGGCCATCCTCCGCTGCTTTCCTGAGCTCATTAGCAGAGAGCTTGATCAGAAGTGGAACAGTAGGACACAAACTGGGGCCTGTATGGGATGCCAGTGTTGCAGGCAGCAGTTTAACCAGCCACATCACAATGTCAGCCCCCTATATCAACATTTCCGCTAGCAAAAGCGCTATAGATTTTTTTCCCTTAAAAATCTATAGTGCTTTTGGTATTCATTTAAGGTGTAATATTTTAAGTAAATCATTAAAATCTTAAACATTAGGCCGGCTCCATGGCTCAACAGGCTAATCCTCCGCCTTGTGGTGCCAGTACACCGGGTTCTAGTCCCGGTCGGGGCGCCGGATTCTGTCCCAGTTGCCCCTCTTCCAGGCCAGCTCTCTGCTGTGGCCCGGGGGTGCATTGGATGATGGCCCAAGTGCTTGGGCCCTGCACCCCATGGGAGACCAGGAAAAGCACCTGGCACCTAGCTCCTGCCATCGGATCAGCGCGGTGCACCGGCCACAGCGCGCCAGCCGCGGCAGCCATTGGAGGGTGAACCAACGGCAAAGGAAGACCTTTGTCTCTCTCTCTCACTGTCCACTCTGCCTGTCAAAAAAAAAAAAAAAACTTAAACATTAATCCTGTCCTCTTTTTTCTGTGAATTTTTATTTCCCTTAGTGTCTGGAAAATATCAAGTATCAGAAATTCTTTGAAATGGTCCAAAAGAACATTAGCCCAATAACATGGTGACTTTGGATGTTATTTTAATTGCTATCTACCTTACAGATCCTTCACTCAGCTGACATTTATTTATCCAAGATGTAGTGAATGTGTGTTGATCCTGGCCCTTAAGAAGCTTAGCATTAAAGAGTCAGACACACAAACAGATAACTATAATGCAGAGCAAATGAAAGTAGGCAGTTGAAAATGTAATGAACAAAACTCATGTTCTTCTGGAAACTGTTTCTCACTCCACGGGATTCTACTGTTCCTGTCCATTCTGTGGCCCTGCCTCCTTCAGCCATAGGAACTTATTCCCGGACTGGCCAATCACAGATCCCAAACTTCCCAGAAAAAACCACAGACCCAATGTGGGTATGTGTTCCAAACCCCAGCAATGTCAGTCCTATAGTGGATCAAAGCAAGTGCTACAAAAAGATTTCTCTCTTCCCGAGATCTAGAGCAAAAATTACTGTGCAAATCTGGCCTCCTGAGAACCAGCTTTCTATCATGCATGAGTGGAGGTTCTGCTAAGACTGAAATCAACCTGAGGAAATCACAGCCATGAAATAGAATGAGGGACAGACCCCTGAGAACATGAGCCAGGCACTGCGTTCAGCCAACTCTACTACTGGATTTTCACTTACATGAGCCAATAAACACTTCTTTTATTTACCCTAAGTTGTTTCTCTCATTGAAAACTAAATCTTCTCTCCGACACCAAGATGATCCCTGAGTGGAGTTTGATTGAAGTGTAAAACTTTTCCCATCTCTATTATTACAGTAATGAAGTCCATGTGCTATTGAAGGATAGAAAAAAGCTATCTTCAGCTGGGGAACACACCCAAGGTTTCCTGAAGGGAGTGAAATTTGAGTTGTGCTAGGATTTCTAAAACTGTAAAGGTAGCATAATGACATTCAGGAGGAGGGATTCGCATGAACAAAGACAAAGAAACATGAAAGCGTGCAGTGTATTTGTAAAACTTCTTGGTACGGAAATATAATAACCATAGAGAGAAGAAGAAATGGAGGTTGGGCAGGTATTTGGGAAGTAGGGTAAAAAAAAAGATCTTGAATGTTTGTTTCTTGGTCTAAGCTTTATTATGTAAGCAAATGAAAATCACTGAAGGCTTTGAGAGAAAAAAAAAAATCATGATTTATCCTGTTTCTTGGAACAATATTCATGCTAACAGAGCCTAAAGAAATAATAAGATTAGGAAAGATTGGGACCAAAGGCAGTAGCAGGTCTGATAAGGGATGTTAAGGACATAAAGAAAATGCTAGGAAGATGGGCAAAGGGGATCTATCCAAGAGACATTTTAAAATTAATAGGGCAAGGTGACTTAAACCTTTTGAATAATAATATCTGCCAATAGGGAATTTTTTAAAAAGAAATTGTTATCTGATAGTTTTAATGAAACAGTTTTCAGTGGTTCAAAACACGATCTTTCAGGCAAAGTGGAGCTAACCTTTGAGAAACGCTTAGAAATGATCCAAAACAGGCAGATGTACCACGCTAACTCTAGTATCAGGAAGTGAAAGCATCCTACTTCTAAGTTTTGACTTTATAACACATTTTAAACTGCAGACAAATGAGCTGGCATAATGATTGAGTCACAAAATGAATTGCGAGTTGAATGTTAAATGATGCTTGCTTCCTCTGGGTTTTCATGCGGTCGGGTTTAATCTCAGGACAGCAAGCAAATGTGCATGCAGGCCATCTTCCTTTCCTTCCTCCCTCCCTTCACTTGACTTCCTCTCTGTCTCTTTCGATCTTTCATGGGCTTTTTTTTTAATTTTCTTTCTCAGTTTCTCCTCTTACTCCCCCATTATAATTAAGGTTTTAGCTGGATTGAGAAGGGAAAATTTCTCTTCACAGTGGAAATGAATCTGTGTGCTGTTTTACAAAGGTAAAAGAAAAATTAGGAAATCATTCTATGGCTTTAGGAGTGGGTGAACTTTTAAATTTTAATGCAGCAAATATTTATTGAGCATTTACAATGTGGCAGGCACAGCGCTAAATGTACTTTTCCATCCAAAGAACTATTTTCTCCAAAGATCGGATGCTCAGAATCATTTCTTGGAGAGCTGTGACTCATCTAATGTAATAATCAGAAATGTTGTTGTTCAGCAAGATCACACTGCTCATTGTCATATGCAATTTTGGGGTGATTTTCTTTCCTGGGGTGATTGTAGTATCATTTGAATCCAAATAGGAAGTATGTAGACATTTAGAAATTTCCACAATAATTTCCCTATGGGAATGCAAATGTTGACTTCAGGTTGGACTCCCTGGGATGGAGTTGGGGGAGACTTTATAGCAAATTTTAACTTTCGGGGGAATATTAGTCACTGATCACTCATCTTTAGTTAGCTGTTGAACTTAGCAAACCGGGTGTGAAGTCCAGTGGGCTCATGTCAGAGGAGGGACAGGCACAGGGTGGTGGCAGCAGGACGACAGTGTCTGAAGAGAAAGGGAAGAAAAGGAAATGAAGTTGGCAAAGCCAGGAAGCAGTAACTAACGCCATCCTCCATTCACAAAGTACCCTCCCATCGCTTTCTCATCACACCCAAATCCAACACCATTACAAATGCAATCAGAAATGAAGGTTCCTTAACTAACTACATCTTTTCAGATAAACACCACAACTATTACTAGTACCCTAAGCAATAATCTAAGAATTTGAACTATGCAAAGTCATGTTTTCCTCACCTTCAGAAATCTAAAGAGGGAAAAAATGAATTCCAAATTCTACTCTCCACAAAGAAAGCAGGAAGCTAAGATACAAGCCAAGAGACGAATCTCCTTTTATAACTGAAAGTCCAAGTTTGTAGGTCAAGGGTAAGAAGGAGATCCTTAAGCAGGCCTCAGACTTAGAAATCAGTTCTAAGGAACTTGCACATGGTTCTCTTACATATAATATTGAACTCATTAAGCTGACCCAGCTTAACAAATTAAAATTCTGAAATAAAATGTATTTTATTTCCAGTAAAATGCAACTTCTAAATTCCAGTATCACATAGACCAATGCATCAGTTAAAAAATAAAATACATACTCATTAAGGATGGCTGAGCTTTCAGGTCTTAAAAAAGAGTGCATTTTATAACATCCATTTTAAATGTGATAACCCAGTAACAATTTGACAAACCGAAGGGAAGAGAAATCTGTTACTTGTATTAAGCTTTCACTTGCATTAGCAAAACAAACAGCGAATGAATGTGCTTTTAGCACATCTGCTTAACCTTGAAGATGGCATTTGATTTACTCTTCTGTAAGTTTTAAATGGCAAAAACATTCCTGGTTTCATTTGCAGTCTGAAGGAGTAATTCAATGATAACAGTGACATTTGAAATATTTGTGGTTTTGTGCAGCATTTCCTCTGAGATTATAAATAAGCCAAAAACATTGAATAATGCAAAGAGGACCTTCCTTAAGGGCCATAGAGGAAAACAAGATCCAGTGAAAGAGTCATTTGTTTTGGCAGTGCAGCCTCCTTCACAGTGGAACTCATATTGCCCACACTACTTTTTAGCCAATTAACTCATTAATAATAATTTGAAACAAACATCAGTGAGTCAGCATCTAGGTCTCCATGTCTGAGCTCATAACTTTTGCTCAGCAATGGTGAAATTCAGGTTTTGCTTTTTGTTTTTAGACTTACATAGATTCTATGTGTTTGCAGAACATATGATTATCAAATAGCTTTGTACACATGCATCTTTTATTATCCCCACTGTAACCCAACATTTGAGCATAGAAATGGGGGGGTGGGGTGGGTACGTGACATTCTCCTGTAAGATTTTTCAGCCAAACTGAAATGACAGCCACTCATGCTATGAGGAGGCATATTTTTAATGTGTGCACACAGTATTAGTTGATTTGTCAAACTGTATATTTTTAGAGAGGAAGCATTTATATTAACTATAAATCCTTTACAAATTAACCAGACCACCAATCACAGTGTCAAAACACTTTAAAAGAGACTTTATAAAAATACTGAGCTTAAGCTGTCTCCTTTTCTTCTCTCTAGCTAAATGAAATAAACAAAGAAAAAGAAAATTTCTCCCAAGCCTACACATAGGCAGAAAGCAAAAGACTTAAGGAATCCAAGAGAAATGACACACATTTAGAAAATAATATTGGATTTTAAATTGAAGTTTTATTAAGGTGGTTCTCAAAATCAATGTGCATGCTTAACAGCCAGATAAAGAATTCCAGCACAGTTCTAAGTACGCGGTAGGTGTTCAATGAGTCAGTGTTGGTTACCTGGAACATGGGGAGTAAAAAAGCTTGTGTTTTTCTAGAATAGAGGCAATGTTCGGTTTTTTCTTTACCTGTGTTGCGTGAATGTTCCAGATACTGTAACATGGAAAGGACAAAGAAGGGACTGAAAAAAGGACTTGGGCATGGGCAAAGACAAGGTCAGTTTCTCATCTTCCCACCCCACCCAAAACAAGAGGGAGAGGATGGGATCAATTTCCCCCATGATTTTAATGAAGGAGTTTATCTAGATGCAATCAGTAGACAGCTGTACTGTACCCAGTAGACATCATTCAAGGAATTCCCACTATATTGGTTTATAAATTCTTAAAAACTTGATGGCATTTTCTTATATCATGAAGCAAAAGTCTGGAAGGATGGACAATTTCCCCTCAACAGTTGTTCCTCATAGTTCAAGGAAGTAGGTGGATAAGAAAGAGATTGTTCCACTTTTGTGGAATTGTTGGGTCATTCAATTTATTCCCCTCACCAGCTTCTCCTCCATATCCAAAGGTAAATGCAATGAGAAGACTTAGGTACCACCTGGGGATTTCTCCCACTGTTGCTTTAATCTCCCCGTGAATGGCACCTTACAGGGTCCTGATAAATATTATTGCACCATGCATGCACTCTGACTATATGTTCAGAAGGTGTAATCCTCAGGAGACTAAAGTACAGAGAAGCTAAATGATTTCTGTTTCAGTCAAAACAGATGACAGGTGGTACCTACATAGAGATCAAGGACACTTCTCCAAGTGCCCTGTTCAAGCAGGTAGACGTTACATGCACATTCATTGGCCCACTACCCACAACCACCAGTGTTTCCCTATCTTCAAGTGTTACCATTAAAAAGGAATTATCCCGCTTATAAAAGAGAGCTGTGTGTATTTAACTTGAAAACAAGATTTGACAAGGTGACCATCTGCTTTCTCTTTCCCACTTAATTACAAAAGGAATGGTATTTGAAGCCAACCACAATATCCAGGGAGGAGCTGGGAGTATGACGTATTCACCCTCTCAGCAACCTGCAAACCTAACACTTGCTCATATGGCCACAGTGGACGGCGGCAGCAGCACAGCGCTGCAAGTGATCTTCCACCAGGGCCCATGAGGCTGAAGCTAGCCAGCTTGAAAATATGTGCACACTGACGGGGACCCACACCACGGGTGAAGCCTTCGCTTGAGAGAGACAACTACTCCCCTGGATAACCCCTTGATTCACTAGTCTCCGTGGAAGCACCTCCACCCGCGGTCTGAGTTTCTATCAGCAGTTTGTCTTTTTAATACACTGTGCTTGAAACCAAGAGCAGAGAAAGAACTACAACCAAGAGTGGGATTTAGGCAAGGGGGCAGGCGTGGGCACAGGGAGAGGCAGGGACTCGGAAACAGTCAGCTCACTGGGGCTTGTTTTTCAGAGGATGCTCCAAGAAGGCTTATCCTGGAACATTGTCCTCAGGGCGACAGACCCCCAGGCCACTGATGAAAACACAAGAAACCAGCTTGAGCCAGAGTTCTGAACACACAATGTATGGGGTTGTTTGCTTGAGCAGGAAGGACCCTCCAGCTCCTCCTTTGCCACATCCTGGGCGTTCTCCTAACACTTGCTCTCAAAGCCCTAGCAAACACTCCTGGGGGTGCAGTTTCCTTAGGGGAAGGTGCCTGCCTATGGGCTCCCTTACTTGCCACAGGTAAACAAAATCTTTACTTAGTATATACTGAATCGATCTTCTGTGTATAAAGATAATTAAAAAAAAAAACAACTTGGTGTTAAATTGGAAATTGCATAGAAAATTAATCAATTTTAAAAATATACATCATGTAGGATCTCTGTCCTTAATGTGCTATGCATTGTGAATTAATACTATAACTAGTACTCCGACAGTACTTTACACTTTGTGTTGCTATGTGAGGGCTAACTGTTGAAATCTTTACGTAATATATAGTAAACTGATCTTCTGTATATAAAGAGAATTGAAAATGAATCTTGATGTGAATGCAATGGGAGAGGGAGCGGGAAAGGGGAGGGTTGTGGGTGAGAGGGAAATTATGGGAGGGGGAGCCATTGTAATCCATAAGCTGTATTTTGGAAATTTATATTCTTTAAATAAAAGCTTTATTAAAAAAAATTTCCTTTAAAGAACTCCTATTTGAGGCTGATTATTTTGCAACATCCCAAGTGAATAGACCCCTGGCATCTGCAAACACTGCTTTGTAATGGAAAGCACAAAACACTGGAGTCAGAATAGTAAGGTACTCATCAAAGAGGAGTCACACCTTCCCTGTGTGGCCCTGAGCAAGTCATACAGTCTCTCTGAGTCTCAATATTCTCACCTGTAAAATGAGGGAGAGTTATAGCAACTCTACTTACCTTACAGGAAGTCTGGGAAAGTTTACAAGATAATTGAAAACTGGTAAGTAAAATGTACAGACTTCTATAAATGTGAAATATGAATAACCCACCAACAAAAATTAATATCACAATGGACCTAAGAAAAATCCAATAAGAAAGACACATCTCTACTTCGTAAGTCAATACTCCTTGCAGTGGTAAGAAAATTTTTCTATATGTCCCTATTTGTTTAAGCAGAGATCTGCTAACCAGCTTCTAAAAGGCCAAGAGAATAGTCACATTGCCCCCATAGAAGTAATTATCTCAGAATATTTGCCCTGTGCAGACCTGATTTTTGCAAGAGCAAAGAATGAACCCCATGTCCCTCTACTCTGGTATTTTCCTGAAAATAAGGTGACCTTCCATCTGTTGGGGCACTGTCCAGTATAGGGCCATTAGTAACAAGTTACTTTTCAATATCAAATTAAATCAAAATTTTAGTTGCTCAGTCACACCAACCTCACTTCAGGTACTCTGTAGCCCCAGTGGCTACCAGAGTGGACAGCTACCATCGTAGACAGGTGGAGAAGGTTCCCATCACAGAAAGCTCTACTGGACAGCACTATCCCTGCCTCTATAAAGCCAGGCTTTCCTGGTATGGAAGTGGGGAAGTCAAGATGGCATGTGCTTCAAATTCAGGCTTGGACTCAATTATGCCTTTTCCTCGGGAGAAGGACTTAAACTCCCTTATACTCATTTTTCTTCATCCATAAAATGAGGACAATAGCAATACTATTTTGTGGGAGTAATGATGAAAATTAAATAAGTCAAATGTCTAGCGTATTATCCACACTCAATAAATGTTATTTATTACTGAATTTCATCAAGTCAAA
Organism: Sylvilagus floridanus; assembly: GCA_949820135.1. Taxonomy (NCBI): domain Eukaryota; kingdom Metazoa; phylum Chordata; class Mammalia; order Lagomorpha; family Leporidae; genus Sylvilagus; species Sylvilagus floridanus. Next base: position 16,350,987 of record OX463243.1, read on the forward strand.
GATGCAGCACTTTTCACATTTTAACATAGCTCAAGTTCGTATGTAATTTATAATCAGTGCCAAAAGAAACTTGGCAGAGGAAAACGTTGTGACATAGAAGTCAGTGCCTGCACATGTGCAAATGTAGCATGTGTGTAGAAGGTTAAGGATGCATCTCTGTCTCACCTAAGCTGAGCGATAAGCCTTCTCAGCATGGGATGCACTTGAACCTTATTTTAAATTTGGATCCTAATTGTCATTTTAAATATCTTTAAAGAATACATTAAAATTAGATAGGAAAACAAATAATCATTGTCCTGGGAGGATATTTTCATGCTCTTATGCAGCACAATTAAAGGCAGTAGAAATTGCCAAATATCCTGTAGTAGCCATGGGTTTCTAAAATTGTGAAGATCCAATGATGTCTGTCCCCAAATCCTAAATGCTTGTCACTCTGATACCATAATCCATCCATTAGAAATCCTTTGCTGACCTATGAATCCATCAGTGTCCTTCAGTATATAATTCAACTAAGGGTGAGAAGGAGTGTAATGAGGATTTTCACCACTCAGGACCTGCACACGCACCTGGAATACTGTGCTATGCCTTCAAATTAGTCATCTGTCTTTGAATGGGCTAAAGAGGAACAGAGTATGACACACAGGAATGTAGGGAAATCACCATGATGCTGTAGATGGTGTCCAGATAGAATTAGGAGAACAGTAGGACTTTCCATGCAAAATCGCTTGAGCTCAAGCCAAATCTATGAACAGAAAAATGTGTGCCTATCAGGGGGGAAAAGTTATATGACAAAAGTTACATCGATGCTTTTGCTGAAACGCTGTTATTAAACACGTATGAGAGTATTTAACAACTTATGGTATCTGGTATCAAGGAAATGAGATTCGATATAAGATATATATAATGAGAGAAGAAAAGTCTCCAAGTCTCCTCACCTCCACTCTGTAGGAAAGTGTTTTTTTCGAAGTTTTGTTGTTATTGCTATATTTCATCAAATTGCATAACTTAATTGAAAAACACACAGTTGGGGCAGACGTTTGGTACAACTCTTAAGTTGCTACCCAAGATATCCACATCTTACATCAGACTGCCTGGCACTGGTTTGAGGCCAGGCTCTTCGTTTGATTCTAGCTTCCTGCGAATAAACCTCCTTGGGGGCAGCACCTAAGTGAGACCCAGGTGAGAGGCCAGATTGAATTCCTGGCTCTAATTAACAAGCCTATACGTTTCAGAATTCAACTTCTGGGAATAACTGACCGTGCTGGGGACACAGACATCGGTGGTGACCGAGACTGCTCCAGCTCCCGAAGCGAACTTGTTCCATAAGACAGAGACTTCCAGACTCAGGACAGGCAGGGCCTGTATAGGCCCCTCTTAAGCAGGAAGCAGCTATAGAATATAGAGATGATGATTCTATGTCCTTCAACATCCCTTAGGATTAAGGAAATGGAATCTCTGAAGGGGGAATAATGTAGGCAGGCATATAGGATAAAATTGGTCAGGTTTGTGAGCTGGAAAACCACGCCTTCATCATGCCCCTGTGTGACCTCATGCCCCTACCTGACCACACTTGTGCACCCACTGCCCAATCATGCTAATTAACCACCCCGCTTTGGAAGTGGATTAAAGGCCTGGGACACAGTGGGCCCAGCTCCCCCTCCTTTTTTTTTTGGTCTTTTGCCATGGTGGGCCTATGCTGCCCTGCATCTACAGGGCATGTGGCCTTCAAGCCACCTGCCTCGTGCTTCCTGGTCTACGAGTTCCGCCACCTGGCTGCTCCTGGTACTCGGTATGAACCCAGATTGCCCTCCTTTTTTGATAGGGCCCTTACTCTCCTATGCATTTCTCTCACTGAATAAAAGCTTTTAAAAAAATAGAATTCCTAGCTCTTGACTTTGGCCTGACCCTTCTCTTTCTCTCTCTCTGCCTTTCAAATTTTAAAAAATTAAGTAAATAAAAACAGTGTTTTAAAAAGAAAAACACAATTGTTTCAACAACTCCAAAGAGAAACAATAACTTAATAATAACTTAGTTTATAATAAAAAAAAGTCTTCTTATCATTTAGAATTTTTATTTATGCTTATTGCAATGACTTATTAAAAGATATTTTAGGCTGGCACCATGGCTCACTAGGCTTATCCTCCGCCTGCGGCGCCGGCACCCCAGGTTCTACTCCCGGTTGGGGCACTGGATTCTGTCCCGGTTGCTCCTCTTCCAGTCCAGCTCTCTGCTGTGGCCCGGGAGTGCAGTGGAAGATGGCCCAAGCGCTTGGACCCTGCACCTGCATGGGAGACCAGGAGGAAGCACCTGGCTCCTGGCTTCGGATCGGCGCAGCGCCGGCTGTAGCAGCCATTTTGGGGGGTGAACCAACAAAAGGAAGACCTTTCTTTCTGTCTCTCTCTCTCACTGTCTAACTCTGCCTGTCAAAAAAAAAAAAGATATTTTACATACTTGTAAGTAAATTCCTCCCCCTAATAAATGAGCAAAAATGCCACTAAAATACAAAAATTCTTCACTTAAAGAACCCCCCAAAAAAACCTGGGAAGGTCATCATGAGAAAGTCATGCATGAGTATGCTAGGAAAAACAATTAACAAGGATTGGAGAAGAGACCTCACTAGCTAGCCCTGGGACAGACCCAGGGTAAGGATGGATGGGGCCTCCCCAAGCAGCGAGGAGACAGGGCCCATGCACTGGAAGATTGCTGAAGGTCTCTACCATCAGCACGTACCATTCACCCAACCTGCAAGCCCCACACTCCACAGCTTTTCCCATACAGGCCATCCCACCATCAGCACATCAATCCCCTGACAGTGTACTTACAAAATATGTATTGGGTTCAGCAGTATTTTTTTATTTTATAAGACATTCTTGTTCATTGTAAAAAATTCAGCAAAACATAAAGAGTAAGTGTCTTAGAATTTCATAATTGCCACCAATTTGAAATATTTCCTTCCAAGATTTTCCTATGCATTAACTAGGCTAATATTAACTATGTGGTATAATAGTTTTCACTTAATATTTCGCAAAACCAAAAAAATAATTTCTTCAAAAGGAAAAGAGAAGAATTCACCAGGAATCACATGCATAATTAAAGTCATGGATTTCTATTTTTTCCCAGGCTATTTTATTGCAAAAAAAAATGTATATTTGGAATATAATTGAAAAGAGCACTCTACTATTGACTGGAATTTTCTCAGAAAGGGCTGACAGCCAAGTGGCAAGTGTTGATGCTGGTTCCTCATTGATCTCTTCTGACAGCATCAGGCACACAGGCCTTCTTTAAATGTTCTCACTTGGTTTTCTGTCTCAAATATCAAAGGGTTATGGTTGTCCAGACAGGAAGGAGGCAGATTTACACCCTTCTGTTCTGTTTCAGTGTTTTTCCACACACACAGTGACTTTTCCTTTCAAAGCACACATAGCTTCCAAAAACAAAATTAAATGGAAATTTAAACTCAACACACCTAATAGCAACAAGATAAATATATAATTTACCTGTAGTGATAACAACGTAAGTATCCAAGACAAGTGTGCACGCTAAGGCAATGACAAGAATATCAGCTGTCATCTGAGAAATTATTCAATGCCTTGAATGATAAGATGCACCTTGATTTTCATTTGTGAATATTGCTATCTTAAAAAACAATGATTATCAATTAATAAGGAAATATAAAAGACATGATGAATTAACACTACAGAAATCCAATCTGCAAAATCAAGACTACAGAAAACTACAGGTCAAATAAGGTCGTTTCTTTAACAAATAAGTTATAAGAGAAAATAGGAAAACAATAGATTAAGAGAAAATCGAAAGAATTTCCAAAAATACATTTATCAATCTCAATGCATTCTGATGCTCATGGTTTCAAATTGAACATTTGAAAACTGATAAAATATTTGACAATTGTTATTAAATTTCAGGTGTAAGAATGGTCCTATGATTATGTATGTTTTTTGAAAGAGCATTGTTCTTTGAGGGTTATATCTATTGAAAGTTTACAGAAGACATGAGATTTGGAATTTGCTTCAAATACTGCAGGAGAAAAAAGGTACATTTCTGAAATGGCCCCCAGTGTTCCCTGCCTCTCCTTGAGTGTGGGCTGGGCCCAGCGACTTTCCTCTGCGCTAGAATACTGCAAGGATGCTCAGGCACCACAGTCATTGTGAAACTATGGCTTCCCTCTTGCTCCCTCTTCTTGCTGGGTGGCACTCTGCCATGATGTGGTATGCTCTGTAGAGTTTCCCACGTGGAAAGAAACATAGGGAGGTCTCCAGCTAACATCTCATGAGGAACTGAATCCTGGATCCTTCCCTTGTGAGTCATGAGATCCCTGGAACATTGTGAGACACAAAGCTAGAGAACCCAAATTAAGTCATATGCGGAGACCTGATACACAGAAGCTGTGAGATAATAAATGATGTCTAAAATGGTAAATTTGGAAATAATTCATCTCATCCCAATGGATAATGAATACAATATAAGACAAAGCTGGCCTCAGTTGATAACTTTGGGGACTGCATGACAGGTTGCATTAGTCAGATTTTCATTACAGTAATGAAACACTTGAGGAAGCTAATATATAAAAAACAAAGATTTTTTTATCTCACAATTTTGAAGATTCAAAATCTAAATGACATGATGCAGGCTTTGGCTGTGATGAGAGGCCCATGGCAGACAGTGGAATACCCACAGAAGCCCATGGTTTGTCAGGAAGCAAAGATAGAGTGGCTGGGCCCAAACTTGGGCTTTTATAACAAGCTTCTAGAGAGAACTACCTTCTGAGGACACACCCCAGTGACCTCAGGACCTCCCACCTAGCCCCACAGCCTGAAAATGCCACAGCTTCCCACTGGCATCACCTATAGAGCACGCCTTTAATATATAGGCCTCTAGGGTACACTTCACATTCATGTCATAGCACCAGTGTGTGGAGGTTCACTTACTAATCTCTGTACTTTTGTATATGTTTGAAATTCTCTATGATAAAGAGTTCTTAGAAAGCTATCCATAAAATATAGAATGACACTGCTCTGCCTTTCCTGTCGTCTACCACGTAATGGCAGTATAATTATTTTCACATGGTGAAGGTTTGTCTGTATCTTCTGTTGTGAGGCATTTCCTGTTCTGATTTGTTCACTGAGCTCCATAAGACTCTAAACACTTATGATCTCCTAAGTACTAATGAAGAAATAAACTAGTGTACAGATTTTAAAAAAGAAAAATGAAGAGAAAAGACTGTTCTTATTTCATTTTTATATTCAATTTGGGAATGGCAACAGGAAAAATAAACTGAAGTGATGATTAAAAGGATTTAAAAATAAAGAAGGGGGAAAGGAACTCTTGCATTGCACTGAGAAAACATAAGTGTCAAATTTATTAGTTCACTTTCTAGGCTGCAGATTAATTGGTGTCTCTGTTTTCATTTTGCTTTGTTTTGTCTTGTTTTATTCCATCTACCTGGCTTTTGACCATTTCACTGGTTCTTAAACCTTTACCAGCAGAACAAGACAGAAAAAATGTAGTGCGGTAGTCAGATACTTTTCCTTGTCAACACATGTAGAAAATGTTATAGATCATGGAAATAAATAGCAAAAATTAAACACTGAGTTAATTAACACAAGTGAATATTGAGTGGCCATTTGGATTCCTACTGAGCAGGCAGATTGCCGATATGTTATAGGTCTAAGTTTATAAGGTCATAGCTTGATAAAATTTAACAAGTGTTTTAGAAGAGATATAAAATGTTTTTTTAATCAAACCCACACGTAATTTTCTTATCTTCTTTTGACAGGGATAATTTTAAATTAGCTATTTGCCATTTTGTACTCATAAAACGATTATAGGATGTGACTCACTGAGGCCTAAATTATGTGAAACTGCTTGAAAAAAATCTGCTGAGAATTGACTGTTGTGGACCACTAACCATTCCATCCAAGGAAGCAGGTTTGCTTCCATCGTGATATACCACAGAAAGGGAGAAACCGGATATAAGTAGTTCAAAAGCCAGCTGCTAGCTGGGACCTCCTTGATTTAAATACAAGCTCTGCCTCTTACTAAGATTACATGCTTGGGAAAGCACTCTAAGTACTCCAAGCTGCAGCATACTCATCTGATAAGACAGTACATATGCTAATCACACAGCTAACTTCTACATTTGTTCAGAAACAAGTGAACTAACACATAAAAGTGACTTAGCACAGTCCCTCAACAACTGAGTTCCTCTCCTGCTCCACAAATAAGAGCTACTATTGTTGTTACCAAAACCAACAGAAGATAATCTTGCTCCCTTGACACTCCAAGCCAAAACCCGAGAATGTAGGAAGGTGAATTATGATGTAGAGTACAAAAAAACCTCCCACTCCTTTTCAATTAATATTTTGATGTTAAAATTGGGGAGGCAAAGTTAGGAGGATGGGTTCATACATATGATTTACTTCCTTATGATACTGCAATGTAATATACTTCTAGGATCTTGTTATCCCCTAACTCAATGGTTCTTAATTATAGGTGATTTTACCTTACAGTGGGTCCCCAAAAGACACTGGCAATTTGGAACATCTGGAGATATTTTGATTGTCATGACTGGTACGAATGTCATCAAGTGAGTAGCCATCAGGGAGACTGATAAACATCCTAAAATATGCAGGACTGCCTCCAACAACAACAAGTTAACCAATACAAAATATCAATCAGACCACAGTTGAGAAATGTACCCAGCTAAATCCAAGGACAAAATTCTCCTTTGAGTTGGACTTTAAAGGCTGGGGACACTGCATTTAACAATAGCTAAGACTGCTTTTTTCATTATTTTGATACCAAAAACAAACAAAGACATGACATAAAAAAAAAAAAAAACTACAGACCTATATTCTTAATGGACATAGATGCAAAAGATGCTCAACAAAATAATAGCAAATTGAATCCAAAACCACTTCAAGAAGACCATGTATCATGATCACCTGGGACATACCCCAAAAATTCAAGGTGGTTCAACATTCACAAATCAATAAATGTCATAAATCACACCAATAGGATAAAGAACAAAAACCATATGGTCATCTCAATAGATGAAAGTATTTCCACTAAGATCTGGAACCCAACAAAGGTGCCCACCTTCACCATTACTATTCAGTATAGGTCTGAAAATGTTAGCCAGAGCCGGTAGGCAAGAAAAAGAATTCAAAGGGATACAAATTGGAAAGGAGGAAGTCAAATTATAACTGTTTACAGATGTCATGATTCTATATGTGGGGGAACCAAAAGACTCCACTAAGAGATTTTGGTAAACTTGCAGGATGTAAAATTAACAAGCAAAAATCAATAGCCTTTGTTTACACAAACAATGCCATGGCTGAGAAAGAACTTTTAAGATCAGTCCCATTCACAATAGCTACAAAAAAATTAAATATCTTGGAATCAATTTAACCAAGGAGATGAAAAATACCTATGAAAATTATACAACATTAAAGAAAGAAATAGAAGACACGAAAAATGGAAAAATCTTCCATGTTTGTGGATTGGATGAATTAATATAATCAAAATGTCCATACTACCAAAAGCAATTTACAGATTAAATGTGATCCCAATCAAAATGCCAATGACATTCTTTTCAGATGGAGAAAAAAGTGATGCTAAAATTCATATGGAAACACAAGAGACCCTGAAAAGCTAAAGCAATCCTAAACAACAAAAACTAAGCTGCAGGCACTACAATACCAGATTTTATACATACCGCATGGCAGTTATACCCAAAACTGCCTGGTGCTGACACAAAAATAGACAAATAGACCAATGGAACAGAATAGAAACTTCAAAAATCAATCCAAACATCTACAACCAACTCATCTTTGACAAAGGAGCTAAAAATATTTCTTGTTCATGGGTTAGAAGACTCAGTATCATTAAGACATCTATATTACCTAAAGTGATTTTTAGATTCAATGCAATCCCAATCAAAATACTAATGGCATTCTTTACAGAGTTGGAAAAAACAATTTTAAAATTCATATGGAATCACAATAGACACCTCCTATAGCCAAAGCAATCTTGAGCAAGAAAAACCAAGCTGGAGGCATCACAATCCCTGACTTAAAAGCATATTATAAGGCTATAGTAATTAAAACAGCTTATTACTGGCATAAGAACCAGAACACAAATCAATGGGAACAGAGTAGAGAGCCCAGAAATTAATCCATGTACATACAGCCAATTGGTATTTGACAAAAGTGCTCAGACCATACATTAGAATAAAGATAATCTGTTCAATAAATGATGCTGGCAAAACTGAGTGTATATTTGTAGAAGAATGAATTAGATCCATTACCTCTCACCATATTAAAAAAGTCAACTCAAAATGGATCAAAGACCTAAATTTAATATCTAAGACTATGAAATTGCTGAAAGAAAATTGACATTGGTGTAGAGGACAACTTGTTGGACAGGACCCCCAAAGCACAGGCAACAAAAGCAAAACTAAACAAATGGTACTATATCAAATTCAGAAGATTTTGCACAGAGAAAAAGAAACTATCAATAGAGTGAAGAGACATCCTACAGAAAGGGAAAAATATTTGCAAATCACCTATCTGACAAGGGATTACTATCCTGGATATGTTAGCAACTTAAAACTCAACAACAACAACAACAACAACAAAAATCCAGTTGAGAAATGGGCAAAGGACTTCAATAGACAGTTCTCAAGAAGGAAGGAAGGAAGGAAGGAAGGAAGGAAGGAAGGAAGGAAGGAAGGTGAGAAAGAAAGAAAAGAGAGGAGGGGAGGAGAGGGGAGGAGAGGGGAGGAGAGGGGAGGAGAGGGGAGGGGAGGAGAGGCGAGGGGAGGGGGGAGGGGAAGAAATACAAATGGCAAACAAATGTATGAAAAAATACCCAATATCACTAGCCAGCAGGGAAATGAAAATCAAAACCACAATGAGATATCACCTCACCCCTGTCAGAATGGCTAAAATCCAAAACACATATAACACAATAAGAAAGGCTGATGAGAATGTGGACAAGGGGGAACACTTATACACTGTTGGTGGGGGTGTAAATTCGTGCAGCCATTATGGAAAGCAGTGTGGAGATTTCTTAAAACACTAGAAACAGACTTGGCATACAATCCTGCAATCATTCTACTGGGTATATACCACCATGTTTGTAGCAGCACTATTCACAATAGCCAAAATTTGAAAACAACCAAGGTGTCCATCATCAGATGAATGGATAAAGAAAATGTGGTATATGTACACAATGCAATATTATTCAGCTATGAAAAAGAATGAAATTCTATCACCTGCAGCAAAATGGACAAAACTGGAGGACATCATGTTGAGTGAAATAAGCCAGACCCAGAAAGACCCCTTATATGTGGGAGCAAAAATTGAAAAAACAAACAAAAAGGAAAAAAACAAAAGAGAAATGTCTATGTGTATTAGTATTGCTGCAAATATAGTTTCGTAAAACTTTGTTTTATAACTTTGTCAGAGCAGTGGTTAAGAATATTATACTTCTTACAGTTTTAATGACCTTTAAAATTTACTTTAAAATTTAGTGTATATGGGTGAATTGGTCATTTTCCCACTCAATTATTCTTTATAGTTGTTGTCTATATTCCACTAAAATAAGGTCTTTTTGCTTTTTACTTGTTAAACTTCTTATTCAGTGAAGTATTAAGCCTTTTTACTTTAAGTAACTTTAAAGAGTTATCTCAGAAACTAAAAAAAAAAAAAAAAAGTGGAAGGAGAAGAAGGAGGGTGGGAGGGAGAGAGGGGGAAGGAAAAAGGGGATATCATTTTGTTCTTAGAAATGTATCTACAAATCACATTGAATCTGTTAAAAACTAAAATTTAATAATTATATATAAAAATTTTAAAAAGAAAAAAGTAAACAAAACAAAATAAATAAGAGACTGCTTTTAAGCACTTTTACCCCCAGTCTCTGGAGGTAATCACGACTCGTGGTTCTGAGCAGAACATACGGGCACTTCCTGATGCTGTTAGCTGAAACATGCTGGACTCGGGAGAAAGAGGAAGAACAGGCATGCCATAAGAGAACATCAACCTCCTGTTCTTCAGCATTGGGACCTGGGAAGATGGATACACACTGTATTCTCCATATCAGAAACTTGTAATGTATAAATAAATACGGTGCACCATTTATGCTTCCCTGCACCTGGAGTTTATGGTCCACCTGACTCAACACTGCTGAAAGTTACGTGTGGATAGCCAAAGGTAGGAACTTAGCACCACAAGGCTCTCTAGTGACTCTGAGCTTTCCAACAATCATCCCCTGTACCCCAATTAAAATACTACAACAATTTCTGTGGATGTTTCTGCACTAAACCAACAACAGACGCCACCATCAGCTATCACAGCATTTCCCAACACCTATTATTTGAAGAGCTTGAAACCGGAAGCCCTAGTTTTCCACACTGAAAATATTTGAATGGGCTGTCAAAAAGCCTCTCAGAAAGGCGCCCCATCCAACAGCAACAAACCCTATGCAAACAAATCAAGTGGTGCAGAAATCCTTTGCACGAGATGATAGGGAGGCCTCCATGCTGACACTGAAGGCGAGCCAAGTTTTCATGTACTTGGATGGCTGACCTCCAACTTCTGACATATTCATTATATTCCAGCATGTCGGCTGCAGATTGCATTGAAGTGATGACAGCTACAAGACAGCCAACGAGGAATATGGCCATTCTGGCAACAGGTGGCCTTTCACTTGTACTGGGAAAGTTAATCTAGTTTATCATCAAAGTGTATTATGTTCAAGGAGTGTCATGTTTTCAGAGCTCTAGCGACAGATCAAATAGAGAAAGCATTCTTCCGTGGAACGTGACATTTTGAGGAGATCAACTCTTTCAAACCACTTCATTGTTTATGCTTGATTCAGGTCTGTTAAGTTACTCAGTTGTTTCAAGGTTTATATTACAGGTTCCAAATTATGGTTTGTGTTGTCTGTCAAAGGCTGAACAGGTATTCACAATCTTACATGAAACAATCAACTGCCTCTAGCACAAGTATATTTTTAATAACCATAATTTGCCACTAGAAATATATGGTGGAGGAAGGGCCAGCAGCAAAAATATATTCATGTCAGTGCAAACTGACAGCCACAAATCCAGATGAGTTTACAAATTCTAGATGTTCAGAACCAATTCTGACTACCTCCAATCAAAGTACAATTTTTTAAAATAATCAGTGAAACTAGATCATATTTAAGTTTCATCATGGGGGAACAATGGTCCCTGGATGGCACTGACTTCTCTTTTGGGCTAAAGCTCAGGTGTTGGCAAGCAATTCCTCCCCAATCTCTTTCATATTCCCACAAAAGCCCTAGATAAATGATGTTCAATGGTAATATTTACACAGTGACCCATTCCATGGCTGTCTTCCAGTTTGGATGATTATGTTTTGCTGAACTCTGGGCTTCATTTGAAGAACATCCTTCTAAAATATAGGGAAGTAAACAAAACACTCATTTTCCTTGTGAAAGATAATTTTCATTTGCCTAAAAGTCATCAAGCCTATCTGGTCATTCTTTATAAGGAGTCTTCAAAGTATAAGAATAGGAGTAGTGTTGTTTATATTTTCATTTCTATTTGAATGCCTTTTTGCCAAGGGACACTCCAAGACATTGAATTGCTAAAAGCAAATCCATCTCTCTAATCCATAACCACTTTTTGTGTATTTGAAAGGATGGCAGTAATCCCATAAACACAGAAAGAGAAGCCGCATATCCCAACACTCCTCTGCTGTTCTTGGCCTCTGCTGAAGAATCCACAAGGAGGCATCAGCTGACTCATGTTAGAGGCTGATGATTCTGAAGCACTGACCTTCCACTCTAGCAATCCTGCAAGGGCCTCCTCAAGAACTGGTCAAGTTGAAGACCCTTCAGGCCAAGAATCTCACATCATGCAGTTCTGATTGCTAAACACTTCAGAGAAAAAGCAATGTTAACACACGTAAGGAAATAAGAGTGAGATGATTTAGTTTTGTCCTGTAACTACTCTGTTCACTTTCTGTTGAAAAAATGAACTAAGCATTTTATTTCATTTGGGCAGTCACTCACAGGCTTTGGCCTAGTGGTTAAGACGTCTCATAGAATGTCCACATCCCGCATTGGAATGCCTGGGTTCAAGTTCTGGCCCCATTCCCAATTCCAAGTTCCTGCTAATGGGAACCCTGGGAGGCAAATAATGCCTCAAATGATTGGATCCTTACCACTCACATGGAAGACCCGGACCAAGTTCTTGGCTCCCTGCTTCAGTTTGATCCAGTTTGGGCTACTGTCAGTGTTTGAGAAGTAAACCGGCAGATGGGAAATTTTTCCCTCTCTCTCTTTCTCTCTCTCTCCCCCACTCATATCTCTGCCTCAGTGCAAGAAGTTATATAGTTTCCCAAGGCCACAGAACTGTTAAGTGGCAGATTTGAACCTAGTTAGCTTTCCTCCAGCATCCATGATATCAACTACCATGTTATGCTGTTTCCACCAATACCATAATAGCAATATAAATAATATTAAAAATGTAGGGCCGGTGCCATGGCTCAACAGGCTAATCCTCCACCTTGCGGCGCCGGTACACCGGGTTCTAGTCCCAGTTGGGGCGCCGGATTCTGTCCCGGTTGCCCCTCTGCTGTGGCCCGGGAGTGCAGGGGAGGATGGCCCAAGTGCTTGGGCCCTGCACCCACATGGGAGACCAGGATAAGCACCTAGCACCTGGCTCCTGCCATCGGATGAGTGTGGTGCGCCGGCCGCAGCACACCAGCCGCGGTGGCCATTGGAGGGTGAACCAACGGCAAAGGAAGACCTTTCTCTCTGTTTCTCTCTCTCACTGTCCACTCTGCCTGTCAAAAATTAAAAAAAAAAGAAATACAAAAAAATATTAAAAACGTAGTGAGTCAGGATAGCCACAGTGCCTGACATACTTAATCCTTCTCACAAGGCAATAAGAAGGTTCAGTTATTATCCCCATGCTACGCATGAAATTGTGGATTTGAAGGTTTTGTCACTTGTCCAAAAGCTCACAGCCAGCAAATGGCAGATGGTAGAGCTTAGATACTGAGAAGATGGAGGGATGGGACAAAAGTCCTCTGTTTCTTGAGTTTTTTAATCTTTTATAAAAGAATGCTGGTCAGAGAGCACTGGGGCAGGTCTTCAAGAATGATCTATACTAACTCTAAAAATGAAAAGTGAAGTTGAAATTCTAGTTTTCTTTCCTTCCTCATATTTGTCTCCTTCCCTAAAGACTTGCAGATTTATTGTTATTCAACAAAGTTAATAAGACTCTGGATCTTTAAAAAATATCAGAAGCTAGTTCACTTATGATAAAGAAACTCAAAATATTGAGTTTACATTGGTGAAATCACATTGCCTTTAAGAGCCTCAATGTTTACAGTTCTTTTTTTACAAAAAGATAGTGAGAAAGGTAATATATTGACTTTGGAAAATGTGATACTAAGAAATAAATCATACTAATCATACTAGCAAGTGACATTGTTATACAAGGATGAATACAAGTCTTCCAAGAAGAAAACAGTACAAATTTTAAAAGCAGAGAATAAAATATTAAGTTTAAAGGCCATATATATTCTGGAATATCATGCAATCATTTAAAACTATGTTTATGAAGACTTTTATAGGATTGAGGTTATATTTGTTTATGTTAAAGGAAAAAGTAGCATGAAGTTCTGCATATAAAGTAGAATTAAATTTTTTTAAAAAATCTATTCATTTAGTAATTCATATGCATAGAAATTTCAAGTAGTAAATGCACCAAAATAACAAAGGACACCTCTGAATTAGGACTGTAAGTGATGTTTATTTTTTTCTTTGCTCTCTTTGTATTTTTTGAATTTTCTAGAATTTAGCATATTACTTTTAGAGCCAGAAAGAGTTGCATAACTAGTAACAGTCCCATGCTGCACAGGTCCCAGTCTTAGACTAATGGAGCCTTGTGCTTTCACATGCCATGTTTCAGCAGTCCTGGATACAGGTTCCTGAACTGGACTGAACCGAACCAGAGGGGTGTTGAACAGAGGAAACAGATGATATAAAGGAACAATGAAAATCATTGTCAAAGAGCTGGGAAAACAAGTGAAGTTGATCAATGAACGTGACAAGACCATAGGTGGGAGCACAATAGTATCTACCCCATGGGAGATATGGCTCCAGATCCAGAGCCTGAGGATAAGAAGCAGAAGAGGAGAGCAGGAGCAGAGAAGGATTAAGTTCAGAAAGAGGACCAGGCGCAGCAGAAAGCCACAGAGCTTCCCTTGTGAATTTCTGGGACATGTTTCTGAGGTGGTCACTGTCACTTCAAAGAATCGCACAAGGCTGGGGCAGGCCACTTGTGATTTCCGGACATAGCCATGGGAGTCGGTTATACAACAAGGAAGTACAAGTCCTTTTTTTTTTTTTTTAAGATTTATTTATTTATTTGAAAGTCAGAGTTAGAGAGAGGGAGAGACATAGAGAGAAGTCTTCCATCTGCTGGTTCACTCTTCTGTTGGGCCAGGTGGAAGCCAGGAGCCAGGAGCTTCATCCAGGTCTCCCATGTGGGTGGCAGGAGCCCAAGGACTTGTGCCATTTTCCATTGATTTTCCCAAGGTTTTGCAAGGGAGCTGGATGGAAAGTAGAGTAGCCAGGACACAAACACACACCCATTCTACAAGTCCTTAATACCTACAGGAAGATCATCAAAGTAGCTCCCTGTTTCATATATATCGTTAAATCCAGGACAGCTCTAGCCTCCTAAGAACCCCACTAACACTCAGGCCAGAACATGGTTGGTGGACCCAATAGCCATAGCTGTTTTCAGAAAACTAAAATATTGTGGATTTTTCGGACAGTTTCAGAAAGAAAAAGAATCTTGAGAGATATAGAGATTCCAGGAAATGAATCACCCTTAAGCAAATCATCCAAGTCACACGGAAACTTGAGAAGTTCTTGGAAAGATCCGAAAGTAGCCTAAATCAAGGGAGCTCCTGAACAAGGACCAGGCAAGATGTAAAGAACATCCCACCTCACAAGTAAATCAAAGACATTGAGTTTGCCCTGATAAAGCTGCCACTTCTTAGAAATGCTAAGTGATGCTGCGTTTCTCTAGCAATCTTTTTCTTCCTACCTGTTATCTTTCTCCTAGCTATGCTTTAATTTCTCCTTGTTTTGATTTACTCTCTTTGATTTTGTTATGATTAAAGTATTTGTGGTCTGTAGATTGCTAATTTTTTGACATGTATTGAGACTTGTTTTATGGTACTGTGCATGGACATTTTCTATTATATTTATGCCTAAAAAGAAACCATGTTATGAAAGAACCTATAGGGTACTACTAAATAAAACTTATTAATGGCACTGTTCAAGTTTTTATTTTTTTAACTTTTATTTAATGAATATAAATTTCCAAAGTACAGCTTATGGATTACAATGCCTTCCCCCCCCCATAACTTCCTTCCCACCCGCAAACCTCCCCTCAAGTTTTTATTTTTATCTTACAATTACTTAAAAATATTATAAATTTTATATATTATTTATTTTAGCTTTTTTGAAAGGCAGACAGGGAGTCAGAGACAGAAAAATATCTAATAACCTCTGCACTGGTTCACTCCCTTACCAGATACCTACAACAGCCAGAGCTAGGTGAAGCCAATGCTGGGAACCCAGAACTCAGTCCGCATTTCCCACATGGGTGACAGGAACCCAGCTACTTGAGCATCACTGCTGTCTACCAGAGTGCGCTTTAGCAGAATTAAAATCAGAAACACAGTCAGGACTTGAACTCAAACTCAAGCACACCAAAGTGGGATGCGGGTAAACCTATCAGAAGAAGACACAGGGGAAAAGCGATATGGCATTAGTCTTGGCTATGATTTCTTAGGTTTCACTCCAAAAACACAGGCATCAAAAGCATAAAAGCATAAAAATTAAAAGCATAAAAATTAAAAATTGCACATCAAGGGAAACAGTTAACAGAGCAAAACTACAATCTACAGATCAGGAGAAAATATGTTTTTATAAATGCAGAGTGCAAGAGAGGGAGAGACAGAGGGAGGGAGATCTTCTACCCACTTGTCTACTCCCTAAATACCCACAACAGCCAGAGAGCAGCCAGGCCAAACCAGGTGCCTAGTCTCACACAGGGACCCAAGTACTGCCTATTTTTAAAAAGCTAGAAGGGATTTTTAATATCTTCACTATAAAGAATGATAAATGTTTCAGGAGACAGTACCTTGATTTGAACATTACACAATGAACACATTTATCAAAGCATCACATGGTACTCCACAAATATAAACAATTTTATGTGTCCATGGCCAAATTATGGAATCAACTGTAGTGTCCATTAGGGATGAATAGATTAAGAAAATGTGGTATATATAAACAACAGAACACTACTGAACCTTGAAAATGGAATAAATTCTGTCATTTGTAACACCAGGGATAGAATTGGAGAACCTTAGGCTAAGCAAAATAAGCAAACACAGAAAGACAACTTCCCTGTCTACTCACGCATGTGACTGTCTAGAATCTAAAACAACTGAGCCCACAGAAACAGACTGATGGCTGCTAGAGGTGGAGAGGTGGGTAATGGGAAAATAATAGTAAAAGGGTACAAAGCCTCAGATAAGAAGAATGTTTGATCTTTTAGATCAATGGCACAACAAACAGAATAGAGTTAATAATTTAGTAATATACATTTAATATTGCCAAGAGAGTAAATTTCTAATATTCTCATAATGAAAAAATGTGGGCCAGCGCTGTGGCTCATTCGGCTAATCCTCCGCCTGCGGCACCAGCACCCCAGGTTCTAGTCCCAGTTGGGGCACCGGATTCTGTCCTGATTGCCCCTCTTCCAGTCCAGCTCTCTGCTGTGGCCCGGGAAGGCAGCAGAGGATGGCCCAAGTGCTTGGGCCCTGCACCTGCATGGGAGACTAGGAGGAAGCACCTGGCTCCTGGCTTAGGATCGGTGCAGCATGCCAGCCGTAGCGGCTATTTGGGGGGTGAACCAACAGAAGGAAGACCTTTCTCTCTGTCTCTCACTGTCTCTAACTCTGCCTGTCAAAAAAAAAAAAGAAGAAGAAGAAGAAGACAAAATGTGAAATAGTTGAGATAATAAAAATTGTTCTTTCAAATTTAATCATTCTACATTATATTCAAAAATCATAATACCACTTTGCACCCTACAAACATATGCAACTATAATGTTTTAGTATATAATCAATAAATCATAAAGAATACAATAAAAATAAATCAATCACATGGTTTTAAATAAGCTACAAAATAAAGAAGTCTTGGTAAATGAAAATGTTCATCATTATGTAGTAATACCTTCATCCCTAAAGACAGTTTTGGTTTTGATGTTTCTTCCTTCTGAATTAAGTACACTTATACTGGCTTTCTTTGGGTTACAATCTCTGTGGCATACCTTTCCCCTTTTATTCCATTCAATCTTCCCAGATATTTATGTTTTAAATTTCATTTGTAAATAACATACAAATATTGATTTTTTTTCATTTTTAGCCTTTTTAAAAGTTTAAAATACTCCAAACAATGCAAAAAACTATAGATAAGTTCAATGAACATATTTAGATTTAACATTTTGCCGTATTTTCTTACTGTACCAATATGCATATATATCTTATAATTGCTGTGATTTTTTTTGCTTAAATTGTGATAACTTCTCTCAAATTTCTTTTTTTTCCTCAGAAACTTTTTAGTTAAGGAATACAGACTTCATGATTTCTATATTTCCATGAGGATGGCCCACCATAACCATTGCCCATTCAACAAGACTCACGTGCTCCACACTCTGATTTGAAGATATTACAGGTCATTAAACATCTATGATTGGTGATATATTCATGGGGTGACCTTCCTGAAGTGTGGAAAGTCCATGCAGAATTACCAGAGTAGAGGAATATTCTAGAACCTTCTACCTTGGTAAAATAAGAAGCAATTTAAACAGGACACCCTTCATGGTCTGTCCACGTGGAAAAGTTTTGTTCCACATATTCAGTCCATGAGTTCTCCACATAATTATTCTATTGTGATAGAATAAAAAATCCCTTTCTTTTTGTGAATTCTCCCTGACACTATCTTTAGCCCAATTCCCAAATAGTTGGGATATTTTTCTGTATATATAATATCTCAAACAATTTCTCTCAAAGTATTATTTCTTTATCAAATTGTATCTCATCACAAGATTTTAATGAACATTTTAGTATTTATATATCATTGTATGTGACACTTAGTTGGTCCAATTATCCAATTGAATTGAGGTTCAGATACAGTATGTAAATTTTTGCATGTTTATGCTTTGCCTCTTTAGTCTAGATTCTTTGAATGCAGTGAACTTACCTTGTATTTCCTTGGTGTATCAAACAATATAAATGGTTATTAAATATTTGATGAGATGTCAAATTAAACAGGAATGATTTATTTTCTACTTTCTAGACTTGTCAGATTTCTCAAAATTAATTTTTAAAAATGAACATAGAAGGATTAAACATTTTTACTAGAAGTGTTCATCACATAAAATTTTGAAATAACTATAAATGATTCAAAATAGAATCAATTTATTTTTACAAAAATTTGTTCATATTTTGAAATTAACCATAAGTATAATCTTTTGGAAAAATCTAATGAAATACCTATTAATTTGTAAATATTTCAGAAAATATAGTCAAGAAATTAACCATATAATTCAATTTATTTCTTCAAATGAAGACATTTCACAGGGCCAGCATTGTAGCATAGTAGGCTAAGCTTCTGCCTGTGGCACTGGCATCCCATATAGACTCCTTTTCAAGACCTGGTTGCTCCACTTCTGAACCAGCTCTCAGCTATGGCCTAGGAAAGCAGTAGAAGATGGCCCAAGTGCTTGGGCCCCTGCACCCACATGGGAGACCTGGAAGAAGCTCCTGGCTCCTGGCCTCCAAATGGCCTTGCTCTGGCTGTTGGGGCCATTTTGAGAGTGTTCCAGCAGATGGAAGACCTTTCTCTCGGCCTCTCCCTCTCTCCATCTGTAACTCTCTCTCTCAAATAAATAAATAAGATCTTAAAGGGGGGGGGCATTTCACTATTAAATTGCCATGTTAACTAATTAATTAATTTTCAATTAAAAGAATAAACTTTTGATTGAATAAATAAGAAATTAAGCTCAATCAACATATTTTATTAAATACTAGCACAATACATAAATTGGAAGATAAGGTAGGGAGAAAAATTATGAGTAGACTATAACCTTTGATATCATAATGAAGCAAATATTAGTTGACTTATTTTTAAAAATAGACCCCAAAAGTCATTATATAGATTTTTTAAATCAATAAAAGTTAAAAATAAAGATACTACATGTTTGCAAAGTGTTTAAAAAATTTTCTTCTTCTGGGATGCTATTTTAATCTTAAATTCAGAAAAACCATGTAGCAAAATGTTCATTGCAATCTTATTTACAATAATATAATTGGACACAACCAAAATATTAGCTCTGGTTTGACTTTTTTTTTTTTACAGGTAGAGTTAGAGACAGTGAGAGACAGAGAGAAAGGTCTTCCTTCGTTGGTTCACCCCCCAAATAGCCGCTATGGCCAGCGCTGGGATGATCCTAAGCCAGGAGCCAGGTGCTTCCTCCTGGTCTCCCATACGGGTACAGGGGCCCAAGCACTTGGGCCCTCCTCCACTGACTTCCCAGGCCACAACAGAGAGCTGGACGGGAAGAGGGGCAATGGGACTAGAACCTGGCGCCCATACGGGATGCCAGTGCCGCAGGCGGAGGATTAGCCTAGTGAGCCACGGCGCTGGCCCCCTGGTTTGGCATTTTCTAACAAGTTATTTAACATGGGCAGAATGGCATATAATCCGAAAAAATTTTATGTTAATGTATAAGATATTTATGATCAGTATGATATACTAAGAAGACTAAAACAAATAAACAATCTTGGAAAAAACAATACGGTGGACCAGCATTATGATATAATGGGTAAAGCTGCTGCCTGCCATGCCAGTATCCCATATGGGTGCCTGTTTGAGACCTGGCTGCTCCACTTCTGATCCAGCTCTCTGCTATGACCTGGGAAAGCAGTAGAAGATGACCCAAGTCCTTGGGCCCCTGCACCCACGTGGGAGACTCAGAAGAAGCTCCTGGCTCCTAGCTTCAGATCGGCTCACCTCAATGGCCCTTTGGGGAGTGAACCATCAGATGAAAGACCTCTCTCTCTTCCTCTGCCTCTCTGTCACTCTGCCTTTCAAATAAATAAATATTTTTTTAAAAAAATGGCTGTATCTAATATTACTTTTAAATTTCATTACCTTGGGCCAGGAAGGGGGATTGGGTACTGTAAGGAGATATTCCCATATAACACTGACCTTTGTCTTCTTTTTGTTCAAAATTCCATATAATAAGCAAGTGTTACTCAACACTTTTAATATATTTAATAAACTTTAAAAAATACTTGTTTGGGAACAAGCTTATATGATGATTTTAATAGACTTTAAAACTGGTATCTTAAAATGGTTTTGTTTGGTTAATAAGAGTGTAACTTTTATCTCAATTTCTTTTTTTTTAAAGATTTATTTATTTACTTGAAAGTCAGAGTTACACACACACACACACACACACACACACACACAGAGAGAGAGAGAGAGAGAGAGAGAAGGAGAGGCAGAGAGAGAGAGGTCTTCCATCCGCTGATTCACTCCCCAATTGGCTGCAACAGCAGGATCTGAGCGGATCAGGAGCCAGGAGCCAGAAGCTTCTTCTGGTTCTCCCACGCAGGTGCAGGGGCCCAAGGACTTGAGCCATCCTCCACTGCCTTCCCAGGCCACAGCAGAGAGCTGGATCGGAGTGGTGCAGCCAGGACTCAAACTGGTGCCCATATGGGATGCTGGCACTGCAGGCAGCGGCTTTACCTGCTATGCCACAGTGCTCACCCCCAGCTCAATTTCTAAGAAAATAAGAACTCGGCCTCTTGGAATGAGCATCGTTGTGGTTGAAGCTGGACACCCTTAATGGAATTTTATTAGTCAGCATTTCATTATTACAATGAAAAACCCAACACAACTAACTCTACATAGAGAAAAGGCTGATCTAGCTTTTAGCTTTAGAGATTCAACTTTAAGATCAGGGAGCCACAATGGTTTGGCCCTTGATGAGGGCAGACAATGGCAGCAACAAAGAGTATGCAGAGGAAGGATTACATGGCAAACCAAGAAGCAGAGTGACGACTGGACTCAACTCAGTCTCTATCACTAAAACCACCTTCCAAAGGTGTACTAAGGATCTCCCTTTAGGCACACCTGCTAAACATCATGATTGGATTAATGTCCCACCTTCTCAGCACCATTAACTTATGACTATTTGGATTTTGAACACCTGCATGATTTCAGGGACCAAACCATATTCAAGCTATAACAAGAAGATACTAAACTTTCTAAGCATCTTTGTTCTACTTAAGCCCAGCATTAGAAAGACCCCTCCCTCCAAACACATGGAGAGTGGCATCTATCTTCTGAGATCCATTTCCCCAGTGGTTGGAAGGGATGACCACATACCCAACAGTATCCACAGAAGTGATCTCAACACTCCTGTCTTCATATGCATCATTCAGGGAGAAAGGGAGCCTTTTCCATATATTTTAAGTCCTTTTGTAAAATTGTCAACAAATTGTTTAAAGAGAAAGCATTAGTGCAGTATCACAGAAGGCATTAAGTGGAATGGCAGTGGGAGAATCATACAATTAAATAGGCATTGACACATTAAAAGGCAGCTGTCCCTTGGTATCCAAGGGGATTGATTCCAGGACCCCATGGGCACCAAAATCCATTGATGCTCTACTTCCTTATGTAAAATGGCATCCTATTTGTATATAACCTGCACAATCCCTCCATATACATCCCTAGATCACGTATAATACCTAAAATTTATAAATGATGTATAATTAGTTCTTATGCCATATTATTTAGGAAATAATGATGAGAAATTAAAATCTGTACATGTTCAGCACAGATGTAAGTTTTTCAAATATTTCCCATCCAAGATTGGTTGGACCTAAAGATACGGAACCTGTGGATATGAATGGCCAACTGTACATAAATCGACAATGACAAGACCATATTTAAAAACAGCACCCTGGCCCACAACCTGCAGCAAACTTGTCAGGTAACCAACTCTTCCTTATCTACAATGAGAAGCCCAGGAAGCCAGGCTGCTATAAATCAGACTTGAGGAAGCCAGACCTATATCTCTAGTAACAATCCAGGAAGCTAAACTAAAACTTTTATAACAATTGTACACCAGGGTCCGGTGCTCTGGCATAGGCAGGTAAAGCCACCACCTGTGGCGCCAGCATCCCATAGAGGTGCATTTTCAGTCCTGGCCACTCCACTTCAAATCTAGCTCCCTGTTAACACACCTGGGAAAGCAGTGGAAGATGGCCTGAGTCCTTGGGCCCTTCTACCACATGGGAGATCTGGAACAAGCTCCTGGCTTCAGATCAGCCCAGCTCCAGCTGTTGCCGCCATCTGGGGAGTGAACCAGTGGATGGAAGAACTCTCTCTCCATCTCTCTCTCTCTCTCTGTAACTCTGCCTTTCAAATAAATGAAAAAATCTTCTTTAAAAATAAAAAAAAAAGAATGGCTAAATTTGATTAATAACTGACAGCTTCCCTAATGTCTGTCTCCATTTTCAACTTAATCAACCAGCAAAAGCCAAACATACCATGCAGCCAGTCTCAGAGGATGGCCTGCTCCTCGTTAGCCTGTCTGCAGATTCCCTGTGCCAACAGGCCCCAGTCAAGGTACACCTGAACCCTTCCCTGTGCTCCACTAGGAAGCTTTTCTACTCTTCCACCTGCCTTTGAGTCTCTGCCAGATGAAATGACAAAGGCTGACTCCCTCGCTATAGCAAGCTCTGAATAAACAGTCAGTGCTCTGGGATGGTTTTCATTTATTTTCATGCTGTAGAAGATTGGGGAAGATGCTATGTCCAACTTGTATAAGAATTCATGCAAAGGCAAAAGAACTTAATAATTGCAAGGTGTGTGTTGTAAAATTTAAAGGATAGGGTAAAGTGAAATAAAACTACTTATAAGCATTCTGAAAATCATGAAAATTTCATTTTATCAGTAGATAATACCTTTGTTTGGGGTGTAAATTCACATGTCAAACAGCTCTTGATAATTTTCAAGCTTTGTGTCCAGGATTAAACGATTAGATTGACACTGGTTTCACCTCTTAAGTGGCTATATATGAACTTATATTAGAAGTGGCCAAAATGTCAGCTCTGCCACTTTCTTTATGCTTTCCTGGTGTTATGTGGTTGTTATTATTACCTGTCATTTGTGGGAGTATTTGTAATAATCTTTTTAGTCTAATTGCCATCTAAAGGTTGAGATGCAAATAAGATAACAGTATCTACAAAACTACTTAAAAGTTGACTATACAAGTTGCAGGATACTGAAAACAAACATCCCCTCTTTTGTAAATAAAATATTCAATTGTTGCATATCAATTAAAATATACTTTATTTTTTAAGATTTATTTATTTTACTTGAAAGTCAGAGTTACACAGAGAGGAGAGGCAGAGAGAGAGGGAGAGGTCTTCCATCCGCAGTTCTCTCCCCAGTTGGCTGTAATGGCTGGAGCTGTACCAATCTGAAGCCAGGAGCCAGGAGCTTCTTCTGGGTCTCCCAGGTAGGAGCAGGGACCCAAAGGCTTGGGCCATCTTCTACTTCTTTCCCAGGCCATAGCAGAGTGCTGGATAGGAAGTGGAGCAGCCAGGACTCGAACCAGTTCCCATATGGGATGCTGGCACTGCAGGCAACAGCTTTAGCCGCTATGCCACAGCACTGGCCCCAAAATATATTTTATTTAAAAAAGAGAGGATGTAACTGGCATTCTACAACCTCAAATATTTATCACTTCTTTGCGTTGAGAAGCTTCAGATTCTCTCTACTAGCTATCTTGAAAGACACAATTAACTATCAGGAACCACATTTACCTTTCTGTGCTATAGAGCATTAAAGTTATTCTTCCCCTCCAACTGCACTCCTGGACCTGCCAACCATCCTCCTTCCACTTCCTGGCCCCTCACCCTACACAGCCTCTAGTAACCACTAATCTTTCTACTTGTGTGAGACCAACTTTCTAACCCTGCCCATGTAAGTGAGAATAACATGGTGTTTGTTTTTGTGTGCCTGGTTTATTTATTTTTCATAATCCAATGTCCTCCAAGCTTGTCCATGTTGTCTCAAGAAAAAGGGTTTCATTCTTTTTTTTATTGTTGAACAATATTCCATTGTGTTTATACTTTCTTTATCCATTCACCCAACAACTGCACCCCCTCTTTTGTGGAACACTTTGAAGTAAGGGTACCAATGCCAATAATTACGTTTGGTAAACAATTTATTTTTCATCTAGATAATATAGTAACAGAGTTGAAAATTAATAGAAGCTCTAATATTTTTCTCTGATGTCACCACAGAGCCTTCTGTGGAACATACTATGGAAAGCAGACAGTCTAGCAAGTTATTTAATAAACACCGTTTTATCTTTCCTTTTTGGCAAATAAAGGAAACGAAAAGAGGACATGACATTTTCTGAGCTTAAATTCACATTAGATAAGAGATTATGGACAATGTGTATCAACTCTTGGCCTTCTGAGCTAAAGGGGGAGGAAGTCCGTCTGAAGAAGGAAACCACAGAGCATGGACCTTCCAATAATTGTTTACTCTAGTCTCTCTGCTTTCTTTTTTGGAAAATCGGCAGCTCCAGAGTTCAGTGCATTGACATACTTAGTTCATGTTAAATCAGCACAATTATCTTATAAAATTATGCCTCATAAGTTATTTGGGAAACACACCAGTTGATTCTCATATAACCCAACAGGAGGCATGTAAACAAGATGTGACCTAAGTTCCAATTTTCCAAGCATGGACAGTCCCCATCTGCATTTTTAGAAGCCATGTTTGCAAATTTTTTTCATTGTCCATTGGTAGTCTAAATTTCCCTTCTTCTTTTCTCTTAATAAGGACAGAATTTAAACATCAGGATCTTAGTCATCTTAGAGTCATTTGTGGTAGGCCCATCTCTCCTGATTACTGAACTTTAAAAAAAAAAAAAAAACTTTTATCTGCTCCTTCCCTGATATATTTGTTAAAAAGTCCCATTATCATTATCTCCTTCTGCTAACAAACTCCATTTGCTTTTTGGCTATTATCTTTTCCTTGTCAGTCATAACTAATGGGGCAGAATCTTGTTTAATTTTCTCCCATCTATTCTATTCCTGTCATGCTTTTTATTTCCCCCTACATATAGATCTTAAAATAAGCCAAAGGAACCAGTTCATTAAAAAATTATTTGAATGCTTCTCACAGCACACAGGCTTTCATCTTCGTGTCAGTGTAGATGCTCCATCTCATTCTTATTCTCCCAATTGGATCTTTCTCCTAGCACAGAATACAACGAAACTCTTTAAAACCATCTTTCGTATTGTCTGATACCCAGTGTTATGATCTGTAAAACCAATTTGTATGATAGTCAGCTATGAATTAGCCATGGTAACTGGGGAAATATTGGCCCTGTTATAATTAATTGAAAGCTCTTGAAAGGAGCCAGAATTCACCTTGAGCACAGCTCTCCAACCCCCAGCAACCCTGCTTTAATATCCACATAAATACATGCATTCAAGTGGTATCATGCCAAACTTACTCATCTATTTTCCAACAGGCACACCAATAAACATTCAATTAATTGAAAGCAGAGTCAGAAACAACAGCCATGGAGTTTGCATTTTGGTGTAGCAAGTTAAGCTCTCACTTGAGAAGCCAGCGTCCCATGTCAGAGTTGCCAGTTCTAATCCAAACTGTTCTGCTTCCAATCCAGGCCCCTGCTAATGCACCTGGGAAACAGTGGATGATGGTCCAAACGCCTGGGCCCCTGCACCCTGGGAGACCTGGATGGAGTTCCAGGCTTCTAGCCCAGCCCCAAGCATTGCAGCTTCAGGGAGTAGACCAGTGGATGGAAGATTCTCTCTCTCTCTCTCTCTCTCTGCCTCTCTTCCTCTCCCTCTGTAACTCTGCCTTTCAAATAAATAAATAAAATTTTTTTAGAAAAGGGAGGGAGGGGAACATATGAAAAGTGATTACCTGTTTAAATTAATTACTTATATAAACAATAATATTAACATGTATGCTACTTATTAGCTACTCATAACAAAGAACTCTGGCTAAGCAGGGTCCACCTAAAGCTGTAGGACCTATGGGGCAGCAAGACATTATGAGCAGCTGAGAGCAGATGGAAGTGGGATCAGGGCTGAGGGTAGAAATAAACAGCTAAGTAGTTTTTCATCAGATGCACTTTCCAGTCACTTTTTGAAGACTCCCGTAGGCATGGATTTCAGACTTTTTTGTATCAAGTTGGACTTGTCTGTTTATCTGTTCCCCATGAACCGTTTGAAACACCCTTGTCAATCAACTTTTGCAAAGTGGAAGGAAAAAGAACAAAAATACTGGTTACTTCCTTAAACCATGCTGGAGAGCAACTTCGTTTAACATGTAAATTTTTAAGTTTAGCTTTAAGTACAGCTATTGGGCTGTAAATACAGTCAGTTTTCAGTGTTCGATATCTACAATTCACTAAAAGAAGTGTTTATACTACTTACAAATTTTTTAAATGTCCTCTTTGGAGATGTAAAGAGGTAGAAATAAATATAAAGAAAACAGTATGACTGCTCCTCAGATTCAAAAAGATAATGTATTCTTTGACAAGCCACACTACACTCTTAACATCTCAACAAAAAAAAAAAAAAAAAAGAAAGAAAGAAAACCTGTTATCAATACACACTCACACACTTCTTTAACATCACCAAATGCCAAGTCCTTACATCACAAATCTGAGTATGTCAAAGGGTAACTGTTCTCCTGGTTTTAACACTGTATTTTTAAAGATTTTTAATTAAGATCTGTCTATAAATTTTATTATTTTTTTGAAAGGCAGAGAGACAGATGGAGTGAGATCCGCTAAGTGCTGATCCACTACCTGAATGTCCACAACAACTAGGAAGGAGCCAGGTCAAAGCCAGGAGCCCAGAAGCCCATCCACATCTCACCAGTGAGTGTCAGGGACCCGAGTACTTGAGCTACCATCTGCTTCCTGCCAGGGAAGAAATCAGCAGGAAGCTGGATTGAAAGTTGAGAAGCCAGGACTTGAACCAGGTACTCCAGATATGGAAGGAAGGCATTCCACGCAGTGACTTAGACACTGTGAAAAATGACCCCTCTAAAAACAAAGAGTTGAGATGTCTTAATGAAGTAAAATCCTGATTTGATAAAGGTGGGAATTCTTTGTGCGGGTGGAGGATTAACCAGGTGAGCCATGGCACCAGCCCCTCAAGTGGCATCTTAACCACTGTGCCAAATACTCGCTCCTTGATGCAGTTTATTTGAATTGAGATCACTCAAGTAAAATATCTGTCTAATGGAATTTGGTCATGAACCAAAGAACAGCTATTGCTGGGCAGGTCTGTACCTTCTACCTTCTGGTCAGT
Source organism: Sylvilagus floridanus (assembly GCA_949820135.1). Taxonomy (NCBI): domain Eukaryota; kingdom Metazoa; phylum Chordata; class Mammalia; order Lagomorpha; family Leporidae; genus Sylvilagus; species Sylvilagus floridanus. The sequence continues at coordinate 16,378,541 of OX463243.1, forward strand.
CAGTCAGTCACTTAACATACATCCCACCAAGTATTTCACTTAACTCTTACAAATAAACTATAAGATTGGTTAGTCTCCTCATTATAAAGATTAGAAAAGTAAAAACATAAAAAAATAGATGATACCCGTTTGTTGAATGGAATAAACTCAGTAAAACTCCTTAAATATTGCCAGTTTTTCCTTCTCTGCCCTTTGACAATAACAGGCAGTTTCTATAGCTTTCAAATGAATTTTAGGCATTAAAAATTTTTGTTCTCAGGTGTTGAAAAATCTGACCCAGTCCAAATCAAGACTTCAATCTCTTCACCTATTTAGAACTACTCAGGACAGGTGTTTGGACAGCACTTACGATACCACTTGGGACACCCACATCCGATATCCGAGTGCCTGGGTTTGAGTCCTGGTGTTCACGTACTCCCTGCGAGGCAGCAGGTGATGGCTGAGGTACTTGGGTCCTGGCCACCCACATGGCAGACAAGAATTGAGTTCCTGTTTTCTAGTTTTAGCTTAGCCCTACCCTGGCTATTATGGGTATTTGGAGAGTGAACCAGCACAAAAGAAATCTCTTTTTGTCTGTCTCTCTATATTTCAAATAAATAAATTAATTAAAAAATATATTTTCTTTCTCTTCTCCAAACCACCATGTTACAGATCATGAATGAAGAGGGACTGTGGCATGGATGGCCTCTTCTTTTCTTTTCGTCTCCTTAATCCAACTCTTCTCCTACTCATTCTCTTTGTTTGTTTGTTTTTAAAATTTATTTATTTATTTGAAAGGCAGAGTTACAGAGACAGACAGAGAGAGAGAGAGATCTTCTGTGTGCTGGTTCACTCCCCAGATTGCCACAATGACTGGGGTTGAGATAGGCTGAAGCCAGGAGCCAGGAGCTTCCTCCAGGTCTCCCATGTGGGTGCAGGGGCCCCAGCACTTGGGTCATCTTCCACTGCTTTCCTAGAGAGCTGGATCAGAAGCAAAAGAGCCAGAACTTGAACCAGCACCCCTATGGGATACCAGCAAACCAAGCTTTACCCACCACACCACAGCGTTGGCCCCCACCTGTTCTTTATGATGGCTCTGGCTCCTCCTGGGTCAAGAACAATGGGGGGAACAAGAAAATGGTAAAGGAACAAACAAAAGCTTCATTTCTGAGCTGATATTTTTTATAGTTCTGTTTTACATGTTTGATAGTCCTTGCAAAGCAATTCTACAAATTCTAGCCTTCTGTTGGGGTCACTGTAAAATGTTTTGATTCCCCCTTAGAGACATCCCAATGCACTATTTTCCCATGGCACGGAATGCAATTTCAAGCTGTTTTTTTTTCCAGTATCTCAATTCCTGCCCCCTATTTGTACACCTCATGCGATCTCTTTCTGTTAAGCCACTGTCATCTCAGCAAATAGGACAAGGTTTTTCTAGTACTTTCCACCCCTGCCTGTCTTGCTGAGGGTCAACTTGCCCTCCAGTAAATAGTGTTTTTGTCTCAGCAAATAATTGAAGGGAAGATCTCTCTCTCTGTCTTAGCCTGAGTTCCCTAAAAGTAGAGTCTGAGACAGGTGCTTTCACGCCAGTTGTTATCTTGGGGTTATAATCTCATGAAGCAAGAGAGCAGCAGGCAAAGGTGAGGAGACACAGATGGAGCAAAACCAGAGCAAGCAGGCATGCTTTAGGAAGTTGGCCCCAATGAAAGACAGGGTGGTGGTGTCCTGTCACCTGGCATGACGGACTTTCATGAAACACATCTCAAAGCTCAGCTGGAGGGCGTGAACTGGGCAAATGGAAAAGCACTTACTAAGATTTTTCATCCTGGTTGTCTGAGTGTAGCCACACTGATATTAACTTCCTTCAATTCCAACTGAAGTATAAATGGGTTCAAGGCTATAATATCAAAAACCCTGGGCCAGGAAGAGAAGGCTATGCAGTATGGGCCTGAGGCCAGGCCTTGGCATCTCATTGTACCAGCAGGAAACAATTGAAGTAACTGGAGTAAGAAGTAAGTGGCTAAGAGGATTTTGAAGTAATGCCCCCACATTTTCTCAAATGCTCTCTCCTTTCCGAGCTGTTAAAAGATAATTGCTTTTAAAAGGACACTACTATGATCACACAAATATAAATTGAACATGCATCAGGACTATCTTTAACCTGTCAAGGAGGGCCCTAGTAAGATGTTAGAACCAGTTCAAAGGAGAATCCAAAGTGCAAACAGTTAGGCCATTGGGAATGCTGAAATAAAACAAATTTGCTTAATGCATATAAAACTGGCTTCTTTGGAGAAGAGCAAGGAAACGTAGCATCTCCATCAGACAAAATGCGTTTGCATCTCTACAAAGGGGAATCATTTGCATTACTGTCAGTTTTCTATAACTTACAAAGTTATAAAGTAGTGCAAAGAAAATAAAAGGTATAGACCCCAGAGAATTGCATAGCAGTGGAGAGTGATCCAGATAATGCCTAGCTTTCCATTTGAAAAGATCCAACTATCATTTTTTCTCATTTAAAATCTGTCATTTATTTCCTCACAAGGTCATCATGAAATATTCTAGTCTTTATTTTCATAAATGCCCAACAGACATTCTCCCAGGAATTTGCTTGTGATCCAAGTCAAAGAATTAAAGTGAAAATCTGTAAGTCAAGGATTGGTAAACTATGACCCACAGGCCAGATCCGCCCAGTCTGTCTTTGAAGATAAAAACATATTGGAATGCAACCAGATTTGTATATTACCTATGACTCCCCCAACTCTATAACAGTAGAGATGGGTAGTTGTGGCAAAGCCGGCAATATCTATAATAGTTACTATTTGGCCCTTGAAAGACAATTTTGCTGAGCTCTGCTCTTGGTTGCTAAGCAAACAGCAGTGCTGGGGGATGTCAGTTCTCCTTACTTGTCTCTAAGGATGGTTTTTCCAGAGACTGAGGCCAGGAAGGAAGCACAAGAGAAACACGTGGCATTGTCTAATCTTGTTCATGCTCTTCAAAGTGTCCTTCTGTCCATCACACCACGTCACTTTTATACAGAAGGGAGCTAGGCAATGGGGAAAAAAAGTCAAAAGTCAACTTTGACCACCCTAAAGCCTACATAGGAAGACCTCCACCTCTCCTTTGAGTGTTGGACACTAAGCTCACGTTGTCCTTGACTTAAGCTCTGAGTGAAATCCCAGATCTATACCAGAACAACTGAAAGAGAAAGTTGATTATAAGCCATTCGATGAGAGATAAAAACTCAGATACTATCTCTTCAAAGATTATATAGATATGACTCACACATTTAGAGCCCTGGGGACCTGTCTTGGGCTTATGTCATCCTTTTCATAATAACTTTCCTGCTATTTTAGAAAACAGTAGATATGGCATTGGGATAAGTTAAAATGTCATGGGCAGATTGCTTGATACCTCCTTGTTGCTCCCCACAATTCAGATAGGGGAGGAGACCTGGGTCAGCTTCTACCTCAGCCTGGCTGAGGAGACAGATGTCTATTTCAAGACAGGGCTTCTTACTCTCTGTGGTAGACAGGAGTACATTCTGCTCTAGAAGAAAAAGTGTGCCTCACCTAAGATGTGAAATTAAATGTAATTAAATATAAAATTAAAATTCAAGCATATTAAAATTAACTCTGAAGTAAATTTCTTTTTTTTTTAAAGAACTGATTACGAACAACAATTCTTCATACGGGACCAGTGTGTGGTGCAATAGGTAAGGCTACCACCTGCTATGCCAATATTCCATGTGGACTCTGGTTCATGTCCTGGCTGCTCCACTTCCAGTACAGCTCCCTGCTAATGCATCTGGGAAGAGACACGGGGGATGGTCCGGCTGTTGGGCCCCTGCACCCATGTGGAAGATCCAAAAGAAGCTCCTGGCTCCTGGCTTTGGCCTGGCCCCGTGCTGGCCATCGTAACCATCTGAGGAGTGAACCAGAAGCAGATGGAAGATCTCTCACTCTGTATGTCTCTCCCTCTCTTTCTTTTCTTTTTTTTTTTAAAGATTTTATTTATTTATTTGAGAGGTAGAGTTACAGACCGTCAGAGGGAGAGACAGAGAGAGAGGTCTTCCATCCACTGGTTGACTCCCCAGGTGGCCGCAATGGCCAGAGCTGCACTGATCTGAAGCCAGAAGCCAGGAGCCAGGAGCCAGGAGCTTCTTCCTGGTCTCTCACACAGCTGCAGGGGCCCAAGGACTTGGTCCATCTTCTACTGCTTTCCCAGGCCATAGCAGAGAGCTGGATTGGAAGTGGAGCAGCTGGGACTAGAACCGGCACCCATATGGGATGCCAGTGGTGCAGGCAGAGGATTAACCTACTGCGCCATGGTGCCGACCCCTCTCCCTCTCTTTCTGTAACTCTGACTTTCAAAATAAATAAATTTTTGTGTTTTGTGTGTGTGTGACAGACCACCAACTCATTTCATGGAAGGTGGTTTCAGAACAAAGCCTTTAGGTGTTTTGAATTCAAAAGGAAAAAGAGGCCTAAACACCATGACAAAAAATACACCCAGAAAGTCCAGGAGCAAATAGCCCATGATAGGACGGTGGCTGTTTATTTTGGTTTATTTGGACTTTTCCAAGAAGAGATGTCACAAACTCAAAATAAATAAATGACAACACTGGTGGGGTATGGCTTTATGTTGATTTTTAAGCTCGTCAATGGATTAGAAATAAAAACTACATGACAATTTAAAATGTGCTTTTTCTGCATCTTTCCAAAGCAAATAATTTTACAAATTACATTAGAGTTAGAATTTGCTAGAAGCCAAGAATGTCCTTGTATATAACCCAAAATAAGGCATCGTCTCTGTCCAATATAAATAATATCAAAGAACTCTGCTTTCACTGCATGAATAACTTGATGGTATTTTTCCTAGTTAGCTCTCTGGAAAATCTCTATTAACATTACTAAATGACTCCAGTCCAAGAAAGAAGTCAATCAAGATAATCCAAAGTCCAGAAACCTGGCTCAGAGTGATCCAGTTCAATCAGCAATTTTGAGCGCTAAGTAAACCAGAGTAAGATGATACTTCCTGGTTCTTTCCTCTTGGCACTGACCTCAGGTAGATTTTCTGCCATTAGTAGCTGTCATCATACAGAATTTCCCAATTGCATCCTACCCAGTGCAATATGTGTCAAAATTATTTTCTCATCAATCATGGTACCTTAATACTAAGGATAAACAGCTTCTCTTTCCAAGTTATAAGAGGCAGGAAATGTCTACTGGCTCAAGCTGCTAACCAGTTGGTTACCCTGTCCTAAACACTCATCATCTTTAGAACACATATTTTATGTTAAAGTAAATTCATACAATAATATTTGAATTTCTGCAGTGATTACTGCCAGCTGAAAATAAAATTCACAGGCATAAACCCACTAAATAATTTAAGCTATAACTATATCCCCAGCATTTAGAAGAATACCTGGCACACATAAGGCATTCAATAAATGTTTGCAGAGTTAATGGCTGCCCATAATAAATAGTAATTAGACCACAGGAAAGGATAAGCACCCCTGGAGAGTAGAGAGAATGGAAAAAGGAAGAAAATACGGGGAGAAAAGGGACAGGAAAAAGGCACTTACAACTAAGCGCAGGAAGTTAGAGATGAACAGAGCAAAACAGCCTGTGAAAAATGAATAGGAGAAGCCAAAGGAATAGAGAAAACCTTCAAAAACCAAAGGTTGTAGAAGAGTGAGCATCACACTATGGTAGGACAAAGCACAATAGTTCCCCGTTTTCCACCAGCCTTTTCTTTCCCTACTGTCTTCTTAATAAACAAATATACTCATTTTAACCTCAACTTTCATTCTAATGCTTGGTATAAAAGTATTTCATAGATCCATAATTTGACCCCACCAGTAAAACAATAAATAGTAAAATGGAGGTAACTGTGACAGAACATTTTCTCTCACACTGAGAAAAAGTAAATTAATGGATGATAGATGCCATGGTGGGGGTGGAGGGATAAAAGGAAGGAAAGGAGACATAAATGGTTTGAATCATCTTCTGACAGTGTCATTTCCATTTTTATAGAAAGTAGCCTAAATAAAGCAAGAGTGTCCAGCAGAAATGAGGAAGCTGTATTGTCTTTTCAGACCAGTCAGAAATCACCTGGCACCCCTTCCACCTGCTCTGTTGATTGAAGCAGTCCCAAGCCCACCCAGATTCAATGGAAGGGAAGAGAATCAGACTCAACCTCCTGCTAAAGAGTAGCAGTCAGACTGCAGAAGATCGTGGGAGACGAGGGATATTGTCGTCACTGTCAGCCAATGCCACCTGTCACAGTGACTCTCGGGAGGTCCAGGTGGAGTCGATCTTTTGCTACAAGCTTTAACCAATCCAGGGATGCTCATTAGTCTCAGACCAGGAATTTTTCAATTGCCACAGATTTTCTTGCTCATGTGGAGTTACTGTATTCAGCATCTTAACTTACTACCTCAGTCACTCAGTCTCCTAACCACAGAATGAAAACTTCCCTTTCACGTACAGGGTTTGGGGGAGACAAATGTTACCATGAACCAAAACTCCTCCTAGACACAAAAGCCTGAATTCCTCCCCATTCCTACCGCTGCAATTCATAGAATTATGTCTTCTTTTCCTTAATGTCTACTGTGATTTGGAGATGGTTTGGCCTTACCAAAACTCATGTTGAATCTTGTTTTCCAATGAAATGATGTTGAGAGGTGGTTGGCCTTTAAGGGGGGTTGGGGCCATGCATTCATGAGTGGGTGATGGCTTCCCTGTGGGAAGGAGGTAGTTATCACAGGAGTCCAGTCCCTCTGTGTACTTTCCACCTGCACCACTTTCTGCCTTGAGATGAAACAATGCAGGACCCCCCACAAGAAGGCGGGCAGATGCCCGTACCTTACTCTTGGACTTCCAGAACTGTGTGCCCCCACCCCCAAAATCCCTTTCTCTATAATTATCCACAGTCTCAGATGGTCTGGCTTAGCAATGAAAAATCGACTAAGTGCCTCATCCTTTTTTTTTTAAGTCTTATTTATTGCAAAGGCATAGTTACAGAGAGGTGGAGGCAGAGGCAGAGACAGAGAGAGGTCTTCCACCCACTGGTTCGCTCCCCAGATGGCTCCAATGGTGGGAACTGTGCTGATCCGAAGCAAGAAGTCAAGAGCTTCTTCCGGGTCTCTCAAGCCCAAGGACTTGGGCTATCTTCTACTTGGGCCATAGCAGAGAGCTGGATTGGAAGTGGAGCAGCTGGGATTCGAACCTGGCTGGGATGCTGGCACTGCAGTAGCAGTTTTACCTACTATGTCACAGCGCCAGCCCCCACTAAATGCCTTGTTCTATAGCTCTACTACTGGTCCTTACTAAGTTATACTGCATATTTTTGTGGCTTTCTTAGCTCCTAGATGAAACCCACTGAGCTAAGATGCCATTTATCTTCGCATTAATCTTTGCATTTCTGGATATACCATAACTAATCATTACTGCCTTGAACATCATAATGTCTTAATGTAAAAGTCAGGACATGGATATAGAAAACTGATTCTTATCCTTGTTCTTCAGTATGACAGCAGAGTGACACTGCTCTGGCCTCAATTTTCTGTTACTAACATGGGAGCAAGAAAACCTGCCCTGCCTATATGTCACACAAAGTTATTTTGAGAATTAACTAAGATAATAAGCTATGAAGTGATAAAGGATTATTTTCGAGTATTAGTTTAAATAAATATATTTACCCTTTACAACCAAAGCTTGTAAAATTTCATTGCTTTGCACTAAATATTTTCTTTGAGCCATCAGTCATTCTCAAAGTGATACACTGTTGACTTTAAATATTTAGCACCACAAATCCAAGCTGCAAAGAATATAACTCTTAAATATGCATTTTAATGAGCCAAATAAAGGTTTACAGCAGATACACTCTACGGGAATATTTCCAATGAAAGCAGAGAAATTCCTAAATAGTTAATAAGGAGATCCAAGGAGCACAGAGGAAACAAAAGGGCACAGTGGACCACTGTGGACATTTAAGAGAAATGTGCAGAAAGTTCTTGTCAAGATTTTGCTGGGCATTTTGAACTTAGAAATAGTCTTCTTAAGAGAACTTATCAAGAAAACACATCATCAATCCTTGTTCATCGTATTTTATAGTTATTTCAGAGAAATGAAACAATTCACCCAAAGTCAATTCATATTTGCTACTTCAGAAGCAGTAAAAGTTAGGGTAGCCTTTACAGTGCAGTTAGTTAAGCCACCACTTGGGACACAGATCTCCCATATTTGAGTAGGGGTTCAAACCCCAGATCCTACACTTTTTTAAAAAAAAAATTACTTTTACTTACTTGAAAGGTAGAGTTACAGAGAGAGAGGGAGAGAGGCAGAGAGAGAGAGGTCTTCCATCTGCTGCTGATCCATTTCCCAAATGGCCACAATGGCCAGGACAGGCATTATAAGCTGTGGTTTTATCTGCTACACCACAACGTTGGCCCTGATCCCCTACTTTTAATCCAGCTTCCTGCTAATGATGCTAGGAAGGCAGCAGATGATGACCCAAGTACCTGGGTCCCTGTCACCCACATAGGTGACCCAGATGCAATTCTGTACCTCTGGCTTCAGCCTGGTGCAGCCCTGGTTGCTGTGGACATTTGGGAAGTGAACCAGTGAATGGACTCTCCTTGAGGTTGCTGCATTTAACAAAAGCAGGAACAATACCCTGAATGTTACATACTAATATGGAATTGACTTGAATTTTTTCTGTGGGTATTCACAACTCAAATTTAAGAGAACATATGGTGCTGGCGCTATGGTGCAGTAGGTTAATCATCTGCCTGCAGCACCTGCATCCCATATGGGCTGCTCCACTTCTGATCCAGCTCTCTGCTATGGCCTGGGAAAGCAGTGGAAGATGCCCTAGTCCTTGGGCCCCTGCACCCATATAGGAGACCCAAAGAGGCTCCTGGCTCCTGGCTTTGGCCTGGCCCAGCCTCAGTCATTGCAGCCATTTGGGGAGGGAACCAGCAGATGGAAGACCTTTCTCTCTGTCTCTCCCTCTCTCTGTAACTTTACCTCTCAAATAAATAAAATCTTTTTTTAAAAAATTGTGGGAGTGGGTGTTTAGCTTGGCAGTTAAGCTGCCTGAGTTCCACATGGAGTACAAGGGTTCAGTATCTGTTTTTGGTTCCTGACTCCAACTTTCTGCCAATGCAGACCCTGGGGGGCAGCAGTGAAATAATGGGGTTCTCACTCCCCATATGGGAAACCTGGACAGTGTTCCTGCCATTGCATGCACTTGGGGGAGTGAACCAGCAGCAGCTTCACCCTCTGTGTCTCTCTTCCTCTTTGTTCCTTTGCCTCTCAAATAAATACATGTTTAACAAAAATAAATAAAAACAAATGCCCCAAAAATAAAATGAAAACATCAGAGAAGGAAGAGAAATTTGAATCTGTCTTAATTTTTCATTTATGAACTGCCAAACTAACTCCATGCTTAAAGTGGACAAAGGTGAGCATAGATTATTATTTAAAACAACCAGGGCAAGCCGTGCTGTGGGACTTAGTGAGGCTAATCCTTAACCTTCAGTGTTCAAGGTCATGTGTTGCTGATCTCAACCCAAGGCCCAACCTTGTGCCCCATTAGACTGCCCCTCAGGGAGGAGAGGTCGCCTTGCACTTAGACTAAGCCTAACAGAGCAAGGAGAGAGAGGGGGAGAGGGAGGAGACAAGAGAGACAGAGAAGCCCTAACTGGGACCTGAACAGCCCCTCCCTGGCTCTGACAAGCTCTACTTCAGGCAAAGAGAAGAAAGCACACTGTCTAGTTCCTCTCTGACAAAAGCAAGAAAGACAAAGAAACCACACAGGAGAAAACAATGAAAGGGACCAGTTGCTGAGGGAGGAAGCAGCTGTGCACCGGCTCCGTGCAGACATCCCACCTGCGGATGGCTCTCCCCGCTCCGAGGGCTCACCTACTGCCGCCTCCGTACACCACACAGTGACAGGTTTGCAGAAACGATTCGTGTGCTCCGTTCTACCTGGACCATGGAGACGTCAGCTTCAGTCCGGGGGTACTGTGCACCCACGGTGCACAAGGCACCGCGCAGGGTGAAGGAGGCGGTGGCAAGGAAGACAATGTGAATCTCACCCGCAGGGATCTTGTGGTCAAGACAAGACAGGGACACAAATAATAAAGAGAAATACAAGAGAGTCTTCGGTGTGTGCTTTAATACAGGAAGCACAGAGGCGGGAAAAAATAAATCCAACTTGAGACTGGAGGAGAAAGGATGCTGGCAAGCCTTGTGGCCACAGTGGCCACTGGGGTGCACATTGGATTTAGGGAGGTAGAAGAGGAGCCTGTGTTGTGGCACAGTGGGTTAAGCTTGCATCTCAAAGGAGTACCGCTTTGAGTCCTAGCTGCTCCACTTCTGATCCCACACTGTGCTAAAGCACCTGGGAAAGCACTGAAAGATGGCCCAAGTGCTTGAGCGCCTACACCCTCAGGGGAGACCTGGATGGAGTTTCTGGCTTCGGCCTGGCCCAGCCCTGGTCATTGTGGCCATTTGGGGAGTGAACCAACAAATGGAAGATATCTCCCTCTGTCTCCTTTCTCTTCACCCTCCTCCATTTCTCCTGTCTCTCTCTCCCTCTCTGTAACTGCCTTTCGAGTAAATAAATAAATTTTTTAAAAAAGGTATAAGAGTAAAGCCCATTTGATTACCAGAGAATAACTGAAATACAGTCAGGTGCCAGCAAAGCGTTTGCACAATGGGGATGGGGGAATCCCTTAAGATTACAATGAATCTGAGAAACCCTTGTGTGTGTGTGGTGATACTGATGTGAACAACCCACTGCACAGTGTGTCTTGCAGAAGCACAGCATATAAGACTATGTACAGTGCATAATACTTGGTAGTAACAATAAAGATCTATGTTATTGGTTATGAGTTAATATATTATACTTTCTATCATCATTTTAAGGTCTACTCTTTCTACTTATGTTAAAATAAAACAGTGTTCTGGATTTTATCCACAGTAACCTCACACATATCATTACCACATCTCTGTATCAAAAGGCTACATCAAGTGATGGACTCACACCATTTCAGTTTATCTCAGTACCTTCTATGTAATATTTGCACAATGACAAGATCTCCCAAAATGCACTTATTCAGGACATATCCTGGTGATTACATGACACTTCCAACACATACTGATCTAAGCCATCCAAAGAGGCCAAACAGGCAGAATCCCTAAGATTCATGGCATTGGGGAGAATTTGGAGACATAACCATGTGTTGTCACTAGGGTCATGGGATAAGAACAGAGCAGAGAACCAGGCCTTGCTCCTTTTCCACATTTAAAAATGCCACTTGTCATGGGTAACTGAGTATGTCCTTGATTCACAAATGAGCATGCCCAGGACCGTGCAGACTAGTTCCCTTGTGGCCCTTCCTCCACACCAGCTACAGTAAAAGGGAGTGTGGTGGCAACAGTCAGGTTTAACAGCCTGTTTTAAGCCATTTGTCTGAAGTCAATTTCACCTTCCCTTCACATCCTCCCTCATTCTAATGTCCAGAGCATCTTGGACTCGTGACGGCTCAATTTACAATCTTTTGACTTTGAAAGCAAAATGCATTCACCATACTTTGGACTTTGAATTTTGATCTTTTCTTGGGCTAGTACTATGTGTGGTAAGACACTGGGCAGCTGCCAATCAGTCACACAATTATGAGAGCAAACAACCAGTACTCTGTAGTGTACTGTGTTGCTAAGCTTAAGCTATTTGGTAAGTTAGGTGTATTAAATGCATTTTCTACCTATGATCTTTTCAATTTATGATGGGTGTCTCAGGGAATAACCTCATCATAAGTCAAGGAGCATGTGTGTCATCTGCCAGAATCCTGACATAATCCTAGTTTCTCATTCCACTTATAGTATTGTAGGTGCTTGCCTTATAATGCTGCTGTTTAACCAGCTCCCAGCTCTGGGCTTCCTACCTCAGTCATGTGGGCAAATTTAAACCAGATTCTTCTGGATTCAAAGGGCAGAAATAGATTACAAATGCAGTATGAGAGGTGCAGTCATCCCACTCAAATTATTCTGATTACCAATGAAGTAGTTGGACATTTAATGCCATTTTTTTTAATCTGGAGGAATTGTTTGGCCTACTAGATGAGATGCCTGCATTCCACATCAAAGTTCCTGAGTTCATGTCCTTAGTCAACTCCAGATTCAGATTCAGGGTGCTACTGTGCACCCTGCAAGGCAGCAGTGATGAGTGGTTGGGTCATTGCCATCCATGTAGGAGACCTGGATTTAGTTCCTGGCTCCTGGTTGGAACCCAGACCAGCCTAGCTGTTTGCAGGCATTTGAAAATGGGAGCTCTCTGTGTTTGTCTCTGCCTCCCTCTATGTGTGTGTGTGTGTGTGTGTGTGTGTGTGTGTGTGTGTGTCTCAAATAGTAGCAACCAACCGAAAAAAAGTCTTCCTGTATTTGTTTTAAGCTAACTATGGCAGAAATATAATAGTAATCCGTAATTTGCTACAATACTGTATCCAAACCAAATGGGCTATTAAGATTCCTTTAAAAAATCATCTGACAAGAGATGTATGTTGACACCTTTGCTCTGGGAGGAAATGTGACATATTTTCCAGAACCACAGGCATAAGATCAGAGACTGAGAGACCTGAAACCCACAGATGGTCTCCATAAACATGATCACCCAGGCCACCTGCTCCATGATGCAGAAGCGGCTGACATCAGGGACGCCACCCCAGTCTGCTCACCCCCACTGCCAGGATTATCAGTCACTGCGTGAGAGAAACATGCTAAACGCCTGCGGAGCAATGTTTCAGGCTAAATCGCTTAGGAAACATTCTCTGAAAATCCTCGCCTTGAAGTAACTAGCTGTACGATATATGATACCTAGTAACAGAAAGTCACTAAGAACGTTTGCCGCCTTCTGCCTCAGTTTCTTTCTTTGTGTAGTGAGGATAAAAATGGGGGCCACCTCATGGAGGTGCTGAAAGACATAACTGAGTACAGATTTGTAGCGTGCTTAGAAAACAGTATGTGACACATGCTGACTCAGTACATGTCCACACAGGGTGTATGAATGAAAGGGCTGGTGACTACCAGTCTCTCTGTGGCAGCCTTAATAGCAAATGCACTGCATTAATTCCCATCCTGAGAACATCCTGCCATAAAACCACACGCCCAGAGAAATGGGAAGACTTGCCAGAGAGACAACTCCTTCTCAGGAGCAGCCTCGGCTCTCTGCTTCCCATCCAGACCCATGCCTACGAGCCATCATGGCCTCAACCACAGTGTGGTTATGTGGCTTTTCAAATGACCACATGCTCAGGGATCCCTCTTCAGCTGGTCAGGCTTCAGATCGCCATCTACAAGGAGACGTGGGAAGTTTAGAAAAGCCTCGCCTCGAGCCCCTTGCCACTCCCCAGCCCCCCTTGGTCGCTCCTGAACAGAGTCAGGTAGGAGGTGTTTGTTCCCTCTCTACTTTAAGGGGCTGCACAGCAACAAGCCAGCTCTAGAAGAGAACAGCCAGCAACCTGTGATGGGCTATGATCCTTTTCGTCTCCTCTTCCCTGATTTCCTAGGGGCTCCTAAGATGAAAACAAATCCACCTGACTCTGCAGAGCACGGCTCGAAAGGGGAAGGGAACCCCCCGGCTCTGCTGAGCTCTATTCCATCAACTAATTCTGCTGAACTTCACAACAACGTATTGTTAGGGAATCTCCAAGTTTGGTGACTAGTTTCCATTTAGGCTTTATTGAGCTAGCTTTTAGAACACTGTGGCAAATCCTTAAAAATCTATATGGAAGGACAGATGCTTAGCACAGCCGTTAAGATACCTGTACCCTACGTTGAAGTACTTGTTTAACACCAGGCTCTGGCTCCCGACTCCAGCTTCCCTGGAAGACAATGGTGATGTCCCAAGTAACTGGATCCCTGCCACCCACGAGGGAGACCTGGGCTGAGTTCCTGTCTCCCAGCCTCAGCCTGGTCATCTTTGGCCATTGTGGGTTTTGGTGGGTGATGGCAGTTCTGTCTCTGTCTCTCTCTTCCTGTCTCTCTAAGGATCTAGGGAAAATGATCTAGAGAAAAGGTTTCCGTAGGCCTATGATGACAGCGGTGGCTTTGTATGTCTATCTCACAGATGAAGAAACCGAGTCTCCATGAAATTAAGTAACATCTGAAGGTCACACTGACACAAAGATCTCAAGCCAGGAGTACAGAAACTGCTCTCTGTTGGCTTCAAGGTCTGCACTCCCCATTCCACCCCACTGAGTGTCTGGGGTTCACACAGGAACAAGCAAAAGGCAGAACAGAAAGTGGTTACCACGCCTGTCTGCTGAGGGGTCCGCCACATGGAAGAACAAGGCCGGAAGCACCTGGTGTGTGGTTAGGTGGAGGTCGGCTGGTCATTTCTTAAGCAGAGAGAGGAATTGTGTGAATTTGTCTGTTGTCTGCTTTGTCCGGCATGAACAGACATGGAGGTGGAAGATGGGCCAGCAACACGGAGGTGAGAAGAAAAAGAAAAGCAATATTTCAGCAATGAGTCTGATGGTTTTTCTCCTGCTTTCCTCCTCCAGGTGCACTGCACCATGGGTCAGCAATCAACACAGGGAGCCCAGGAACCAAAGCAAAGTCAGCAAAACTCCTAGTGCAGGCCCTCCCATGGAGTCTTGGAGAAGTCCTAAGGGACCTCCGGCCAGGTCAGAGCTCATGAAGCTGGACACAGAGTGAACCCTCAAGGGGACAATCTTAGATCCAGGGCTCTGGAATGGGAGCCTCCTGCTTCCCAAAGGGAGACTACGAATGAACCCTTGGGCAGCTATTCCGGGCAGAAGCAGCTAATAGGTCTAAGGAATGCCTGCAGAATCATTTTTTCCTGTGCATATCTGTGTAAGTTTTTCCCCTACCAGCTGAATCTCTTTCCACAAACTTGCATTGGAAGTGCTCACAAAAGATTCACCAGCACCTGCCTGTCTAGAGGAGGCCCTCTCTGGGAGTGGGGAAGAGAGTCAGCCTGAACTCGAGCCCTGGTAGCAGTCCTGAGTGGTTCACTTACAGCAGCCTGATGCTGTAGAAATGGTGCCTCACACTTCCCAAGTTTGGGTTTCCCAGCCTGGTGTGTGGACGTGGACGTCTGCCAGGCCCTCTCCTCTCACGAAGTGATTGCATGGGCTGCAAATGGAACTGGGGTGCAAGACTGATGCATTATTGCATCGACAGCTTGTGAAAAGTGGACTTCTACATAGATTCACTGGTAAAGAAAGAAGCCACGTTCAAATCCAGCAAATTTCCTTCTTGCTACAAAAAGCAAGAGAACAAATAATTACAGAAGCCTTCTTTAAGAACTCAGAATGTGCAAAAATAGCCTGGATGAAAGCCGGCCTCTCTCTGTAGCTCTCTCTCCATCCCTCTGTGTTATCAGAGGTCAAAACTGTTGGGCATGAAGCCTGGCCTGCTAAAAACACTGCAGGTCTTACCTTAAGGGTTCATCCTGATTTAGTCCAGACCTTCTGTAGTAACATAGCTACAAGGTAAGAAGGGAAAATACCTACAGGTGAGTTTTTTTTAAAAATGACATTAAAAATATACAAGATATAAAACTATAAAATACACAAAGCATGAATTCTAAAATGTGAAGAAAAAAAGATATGTCAGGACTAGGACAAAATATGATGGGGAAGAATCACAGTCTTGTGAAAACTGGGACATCATTTAAATTCCTTTACTATAGAAAGGACTGAATTAATTAGTTCCTTTAGAAAACATCTTTTAATAAGGCAGCATTTGGTATACTGATTAAGACAACACTTGGGATGCCAGCATCCCATATCTGAGTACCTGGTTTGAGTCCCAGCTATTTTGCTTCTGATCCAGTTTCTTATTAATGCTCAACCTGAGAAGCAGCAGGTGATAATCCAAGTACTTACATCCCTGCCACCCATGTGGGAGACTCAGCATGAGTGCCGGGCTCCTGGATTTGACCTGGCGCAGTTCTGGCTATTGTGGACATTTAGGGAGTGAAACAGTAGATGGAAGATCTCTGTGTGTGTGTGTGTGTGTGTGTGTGTGTGTGTGTTTCTCTGCGTTTCAAATAAAAGTTTTTTTTTAAATATTTCTTTACATTTTTAAAAATATCCCTTCATATTATCCCAACTAACTATTAATGATAATGCAGTTAGAATTCCATCTATTTTATTCAGACCCAGGATGGTGATTGAGTCCACATATCTCACTTTCTGTAGATTATGTGGAAATTTGAAGGAAACAGATTTTGGGTACAGCAGTGTAAATGTGTAAGCAAACGTCCCTGTTGAAAGGTATGTAGGTTTCAGCAAATTATTAGGTCATCTTTCAAAAATGATCTAGGGGCTGGTGTTATGTTACAATAGGTAAAGCCACCACCTGTGATGCCAGCATCCCGTATGGATGCCAGTACGTGGATTCATATCCCAGCTGCTCCACTTCCTATCCAGGTCCCTGCTAATGGCCTGGCAAAGCAGCAGAAGATGGCCCAAGTGCTTGGGTCCCTGCCACCCACAGGGAAGACACAGAAGAAGCTCCTGGCTCCTGGCTCCTGGCTTTGGCCTGGCCCAGCCCTGGCTCTTGCAGCCATCTGGGGAGTGAAACCGCAGATGGAAGAGGTCCTTCCTTCCTTCCTCCCTCCCTCCCTCCCTTTCTCTCTCTCTCTCTCTCTCTCTCTCTCTCTCTTTCTCTTTCTTTTTCTTTCTTTCCTCTCCCTCTCTCTCCCTCTCTTTCCTCCTCCCTCTCTGTCTCCCCCTCCCCTTCTCTATCCATAACTCTTTCAAATAAATAAATGAATCTTTTTTTAAAATTATAAAAAAATCATTAAATTATCTTATGAAGGGCTCAATCTCTAAACATACCTGCATTTTCACATACTGAGATTTCCTACAGCGAGACAGGATTGAACTTTATCATTTTATTACCTCTGATTGGCTTGATTTTTAAAAAGAGTCTTGCACAATTTGTGCTGCTAGTATAAAACATAAGTATATGGGGCCTGACCCTGTAAGTGAGAAGAGAATAAATTCAAGGCCACTGGGGTACAATTCAGTATATTAACTCACCCCTGATTTAAATTTCAGCCTAATAGAATGAAGTCACAGATGGGTGGAGAGAAGAACAGTTTCCTGCCAGGGGGTGTAGCTGCTGAGCCAGAAGAAAGAGGGCCCAGCATTCCCCAGTGGGTTATAACACAGGGCTGCACATGGGCAGAAGGATTAATGCTTCCCATTCACATGCATCTACACAGACACAGGTGCACTGGCCCTGTGGCCTTATTTAGGGTAGAAGTTTAGTTGTGAGCAGATCCAGATGAAGAGGGCTTTAAGAAAAGACTCAATTCCCACACATAGACAGACAGTTCAAGGCCACCGGGTAAGCTCCATGTTCCCCTGGGCCTGAGGAGGCCTCTACACTTTCTCTCCTCCGTCACCAGGAAGCAGTGCCCATCCTCATGGTCCTGGGTGGGGTACCAGCAATGCTTTCACTTTCTAAACAGTGAAAGACTGTAAGGAGAACGTCAGGTTACTATGCCAGTTCTCCCTTTCCAAACTGATGGGAGTCATATGGAATAAAATCTCACTTGCAGTTTCAACTGCAGCTAAAACTTCTGGCTGATGGGGTGTGAGTTTAGGAGGTGAGAGTAACTTCCTGTCTGTGTCATTAAAGGTGTCAGGTGACAGTGGACCACTTCTTCCCCCAATCCTCCATCTCAGACTGCAGGAAAGGCGGCACGGACGGACTCCTAACGGAGCCACCACCACACCAGCCCTGCACTGTCCATATTAAGGTTTCTCTGTGACAGAGAATAAACTTCTACCTTTCTGTCTCTGTCCTCTGTATGTCTGCCACAGGACATGGAAACTGGATCCTATCTGAAACACTCATCTTAAGGGAAATTTCATGAGGGGGAAAAAAGTCAATATGTTACTTGACTAGGGGCCAGTGGTTAGTCACAAGATCTCACCACCAGTCTTTAAATTATTAGGCATTTAATATACATTTAACTAGCATCTGCAGTGTTCCAGTGTACCAGGTCTTTAGAGCAATGCAAAATGAATGTGCCCTGATCCCTCCCCTCAAGGAATTTCACAGCAAATAAAGGAAAGAATGAAGGGAGCAGAGAGACGGGAATGTGGGGAGCACACCAGGCACAGCTGTAGTGGTTTCCACGTGTTTTATATCATCTGCATCTCACAAAATGTCTGTGGAGTCCATCGGATAGAGGCAGAGACTGAAGCTCCAAGGGATTATAGGATGTGCCCAAGGCTACAGCTACAACAATGATGGAATCAAGGTTTTGGTTTGGATTTGTTTGACTCCCAGGTCGTGTGTTACATCATGTTGCTTCATGGACATGGACATGAAAAGAAAGATTGCAACACTCTATGTGACAAGCATCCAACATGCCAAATGCTTCAGCTGGTATGTAATTCCTCTTAAAGGGCATAGCAACTAAAGCCGCTGCCTGCAGTGCCGGCATCCCATATGGGCTTCAGTTCAAGACCTGGCTGCTCGACTTCCGATCCAGCTCTCTGCTTGGACTGGAAAAGCAGCGGAGGATGACCCAAGTCCTTGGGCCCCTGCACCCATGTGGGAGACCCAAAAGAAACTCCTGGCTCCTGGCTTTGGATTGGCGCAGCTCCAGCCATTGAGGCCATCTGGGAAGTGAACCAGTGGATGGAAGACCTCTCTCTCTTTCTGCCTCTCCTCTCTCTGTGTAACTGTGACTTTCAAGTAAAATAAATAAATCTTAAAAAAAAAAAAAAAGGCGACCCAACCAATACAGTTTTCCCAGTGCCACTCTGTGTCCTAGAGCAAACACACTCCTCTCCCTTCTGAAAGAAAGAGGAAACCTCTGTATGGTCACCACATTCACATCATAGGCACAACGTACCATCTTCCACATTCCATGACTATAACCCTAGTGTGCTTTTCTCTCTTCTTCTCAGAGCCAAGGAAAGAAGAGTGACCAGTTCCTTTCCTGGTCATGGTTGTCGTCTGCTCATCTACTTTGGACCCCAGCCTTTTTCCCTCTGGGCATTTCTCACTCCGGATTCCACTGACATAAAAGAGCCTTTGAAGACTGAATCATCCTCCATCCAGTGGTTTTATCTGCCTACTCTAACCCAATGCACAAAAAGTAACCTTCCAGACTTTTATAAAATTATCATATTATCTCCTAAATCATCATGCCTTCCACTAAAAATGCCCAGCTCTTACTGTATCACTAGCAAACGTAAGACAATGTTCAAAATTCCAGACCCCCAAAAAGTCTATGTGGAATGGAACTTTTTAAAATCAGTGGTAGTATTAGTGTGTGCCCAAATTGCAATACTAATTTTGAATGAATACACAACAGCTGGGCAAAGCCTAGTTTGCCTATTCACTTTAAAGGCTGTGAGAAATGTTGGTTAAGTCCTTGTTACACACACAGAGGACTTGTCCCAGAGAGCCAGAGGTTCTTGGCTTTAAATAAAGGATAATTGGGGCCAGCGCTGTGGTGCAGTAAGTTAAGGACCTAGCCTGCTGCGCCGGCATCCCAAATGAGCGCTGATTTAAGTCCTGGCTGCTCCTCTTCAGATCTAGCTCTCTGCTATGGCCTGGGAAAGCAGTAGAAGATGACCCAAGTCCTTGGGGCCCCGCACCCACGCGGGAAACACGGAAGAATCTCCTGGCTTTGGATCAACTCAGCTCTGGCCATTGTGGTTTTTTGGAGAGTGAATCAGTGGAATGGAAAACCTCTCTCTCTGGCTCTACCTCTCTCTGTAACTCTGTCTTTCAAATAAATAAAATAATTCTTTAAAAGAAAGAAAGGATAATCAATAACACTCATGGATGCAACAATCCCCAAATCTCTCTTGCTTTGCAGAATAAAAAATCAGATCATCATTCAGTTCAGTTTGCAGGGGCTAGCTTACCATGTGGTGTCTCAGGACCCAGGCTCCTAGCATCCGGTGCCTTCTCAGATTCCTCTGCACTTGACCAAAAGAGAAAGAGTTTGTATACATACAGAATATTGTGTTGCTATTCATGTTCAAGACTGGACATCACAATCATGTCTATCACATTCTGATATCCAAAACCAAGATCCCATAGACCTAACATAATTGCAAGGATACCTGAGAAATGTGATCTTCCAATGTGTCCTGGACAAGGAAATAGGACTGAGAAACCAAGAACCAGTCTCTGGGTGCCAGCCTTGTGGTGCAACAGGTTAAGCCACCACTTAAAATGCTGGCCTCCCCTATCGGAGTACCAGCTCCAGTCCCAGCTGCTCCACTCTGATTCAGCTTCCTGCTGATGCACCTAAGAAAGCAACAGAAGATGTACTTGGGCTTTTGCCACCCACGTGGGAGACCTGGATGGAGTTCCTAACCTTTGGCTTGGCTCAGCCCCGACTATTGTGGCCATTTGGAGAGTGGACCAGTCAATGTAAGTTCTCTTTCCCTCTGGGTCTCCCTCTGTCTTTGTTCTCTGTGAGTCTGTCTCTCTCTCTCTCTCTCCCACTCTCTCTCTCTCTCCTCCTCTTCCTCTGTAAGTCTGTCTTTTGAATAAATAAATAAATCTTTATAAAAAAAATTAACCAGAGCTTTACCTACTCTTGGGGCTCAGACACTGAAAGTTGACTTCTCCACTCAGGTTAGAGGGTTGGCATGTATTTTCTCACTTTATTTCCTGGATGAAGTGTGTCCAAAAAGATGAGAGTGTCAGCACCCCCTGACGAACACAGGAAAACCCTGACCATACGTACACAATCTTCAGCTACTGTGTTTTCCAATAAGCTCGGATTTCTGTTGGTGCCCTGCCAGCCATTCCCTACCCACTGTTGTAACCCCACCCCAACAGCTCTTTCCCAGCTCGGAGAAGCAGAACAGTGAGCCTCCATGCTTCACAGGGAAATCAATGACCCTCATTAAGAGGCTTTTACCCCCTGAGTATGGTTTTTGTTTGAAATAAGAGTGTCCTGTCTTCAGGAGGGATTCTCTCCTAAGACCATCAGTAAAGAAGCCTTTCCCGCCCAGCACTTTGTACCCTTATCCGATGACCAATAGCATACACGTGTGCTCATCTGGAGTTGGGATAGAAGCAGCAGCAATAGGTTCAACGCTTGGCTCTGGTTATTGGGTACTCATTACGTCCTTCGTTCCATTCTCAGATACTCAGTTCTCTTTGTAGAGACATAATAAGATCGCACTTCCCTAACACCTTTGAAGTGAATGAAGCCTTGAGCCTTGACTTGGTTGAAGACATGTGAGTCAAAATGACATATCATTGAAGCCAGTGGGTACAGCTGCCACTTGTGGCACTAGCATCCTATGCAGAGCACCGGTTTGAGTCCTGACTGCTTCGCTGCTGACACAGTTTCCTGCTAATATGTATCCTGAGAAGGCAGAAGATGATGGCCTGGGTGGCTGGAGCCCTGCCAGCCATGTGGAACACCTGGATGGAATTTCTCACACCTGGCTCCAGGCTCCAGTGGCTATCTGGGGAGTGAACCAGCAAATGGGGGCTCTCTCTCCCTCTCTCTCACTCACTCTCCCCTTCTCTCTCTCTTCCTTTCTTTTTTTTTTATAAAGCTTTTATTTAAAGAATATAAATTTCCAAAGTACAGCTTATGAATTACAATGGCTTCCCCCCCATCTCTTCCTTTCAAATTAATAAATCTTAAAAAAAAAAAAGCAATGACATGCACTTTCTAGATAGAAACCTGAGCAACCAGTGTTTGATTCATTGTGTTCTTCCCCTTCTTTGCCACCCCCAATGCTGTGACACTCAGCAGTCATTTTTCCCATGGGCAGCAGTCACTCAGTTCTTTTCCATAGAAGCTACGTCAGTCTGGGCCCCCGAGGAACCACAACAATCAGAGTCCCTGATGACTCACTGGCCATGTGGCATGAGAAAAACATAAACTTTGCTTCGTTAAGCCACTGAGAATTTGAAGAACAGCTACGTAAGGTCCCACGTGCTTTCTTTTTAGGGCATCCTCTTCGTTCTATGTATTTTAGTTTTGTTCTGAAAAAATGTCATGTATGTAAATCATACGTAATATATAGGGCTGATTTTTTTTTTTTTATAAAGCTTTTATTTAAAGAATATAAATTTCCAAAGAACAGCTCATGGACCACAATGGCTCCCCCCACACACAACTTCCCTCCCTCCCCCCACCCTAGGGCTGATTTTTTAAATTTATTAATTTGAAAGGCTGAGTTACAGAGAAAGAAAGAGAGAGAGAGAGAAATCTTCCACCTGCAGATTCACTTCCCAGTTGGCTACAATGGCTGAGGCTGGGCCAGGACAAAGCCAGGAACCTGGAGCTTTTTCCAGTCTCTCACATGGGTGGTAGATACCCAAATATTTGGGCCCTCTTCTGCTGTTTTCCCAGGCAATGAGCAGAGAGCTAGATGGGACACGGAGCAGCCGGGACTCAAACTGGTCCCCATATGGGATACCAGCATAGCAGGCAGCAGCTCAACTCACTATGCCACCACGCCAGCCCCAAAGTCTGATTTTTAAAGTACACTCATATGCCCATCACCCAGCTTCAACAATAGAACACGGGGCAGGTACTTGGCACAGCAGTTAAGAGGCCAGTTGTGACACCTGCATCCCACACGAGGGTCCCTGGGTGTCAGAACTGGTTCTGCTTCTTGTTCCAGCTTCTTGCTAATGTGCATTTCGGTGGACAGCAGATGACAGCTCAGGTAGATGCAGGCTGAGGTGCAGGCTTCTGGCTTTGGCCTGGCCTAGCCCTAGCTGTTGCAGGCATTTCAGGAGAGTGGACTGGCAGATGGGAGCCCACTTACTCTCTTGCTCACTCTCTCTTTCTTCCTCTCTCTCTGTCTTTCCTCTAAATAAACAAGTACATTTTAAAAAAAATATCTGGCATATATTTTAGTACACATTTCCAGTATACACCTACAAACAGAAATGCTGAGTTGTATAGTGTTTGCATGTTCTACTTTATTACATAAGATCAAACTGTTTTCCAAAGTGGCTGCACCAGGTCACACTGCCAGCAGCTGGTAGGAGAGCTCTCTCTGCAACACGCATCACCACCACTTGGCATTGTTGGCCTTTTTCTTATTTGCTATTCAGGGGAGTTTAAAATAGTGTCTCATTGAGGTTTAATTTGTATTTTCTTTGGGGCATGCTTTCATCATGTGTGAATTCAAGAAACCAAGATGAAATATCATTCAAAACAATTTGCCACAGGTATCCTTAGGAAGCAGATCAACTTTGCAAACTAGGCTCTTTCTCAGAGAAGAAGCCAAATAATTGAGAAAGGCACGATTATTCATTTTCAGACATTAGGAAATACCAAAGGGCGTATGCTACTGTTTGTCCTGTAGGTTAAACAGCTATTTCTTAAATGACTCCTTTTAGGGGGTTAACAGTTATCAAAAGCCATGTGAAAAGCAAATACGTCTCAGGAAAATCATAAACACTCCTTTTATCTTACCAGATAAAGAGATTTCGGATAAATCCTAATGCACCCACTTGGCTGTACACAATTTATAGAGGAGGAAGAATTTGAAACACTTTCATGTAAACAATCAGATTTTTTTTGAAGGTTGCTAAAAGACTGTTTGACACTCTGGGTAAGTGGGGAGCATGTCAGAGTAAGAACCCGTTCTGGTTAATATCAGCACTCATTTCCCACTAGCAACGCAGCTCCATTAGGCACTGTTTTCATCTCTGCAGCCTTTACTTCTATGTAATGTTTACATCATTGACACCTACTCTTAGTGAAGCCCTAATATAAACAAGGGGTGTAATAAGCCCTAATGTATTTTAACAAGATTTTTAAAGAGGTGGCTGGGGGATGAGGATAGCCAAATGTGCTACAGATAAAAGCCAAACGTTTCTAACACCTCAATCTTCTATGACAACGACAGCCCCATAATTTAAGTCTGGGAGAGAAAGAGTCTCCCTGTGTTTATTCATTAATTAGAATCTGATGGACTCCAAATGTCATCTGACCAGCCAAATTCTGCAGCACAGCCTTTTAGCAGAAAATTATAAACTCAACCCTATTTAGAAAAGAGACATGAAAATAAATTTGCTTTGCCCTATAATATCTACGTACTCGTGGGAACTCTGAGTTTCATGAACCACAGCAGTAATACATGAAGAGCAAATCTTTGTAATTCACCATCCTAATGCAATAAGAGGCAAACCATCCATGACTAAAATTCATCTGGAGAGGGGTCACTTGGAAGTGTGTTCAGAAACCAACCAAGCTAGACAGAAGAGGTATTTTTTTTTTAGATTTATTTATTTTATTTGAAAGAGTTAGATGTGGGGGGCAGTGAGAGCAAGAGAGAGTGAGAGACAGAAAGACAGAAAGAGACAGAAAGACATACAGACAGACAGAAAGAGACAAAGAAAGATATTCCATCTGCTGGTTCACCCTGCAATTGTCAGGGCTGGACCAGACCGAAACCAGGAGACAGGAGCTTCATCTGGGTCTCTCATGTGGGTGCAGGGGTCCAAGGACTTGGGCCATCCTCCACTACTTTCCCAGACTCATTAGCAGGGAGTTGGATCAGAAGTGCAGAAGCCAGGACTCAAACTGGCACCCATATGGGATGCCGGCATTGTAGGCAGCTGCTTAACACGCTGTGCCGTAGTGCTGGCCTGGAGGTGGTTTCTGATTAACTCATATTTCCACATTTTTATTCTTTGTGAGGCTCAGTGTTCTCTGTGGCAAAGACCTGTGAGTTCCAGGCAGCATCAGTGGCATTCTGGATCTGAAAGAACGGTGTGTGCCGGAGAGGGATGGTGTCTGGATGTCAAAGATGGCGCACTGACTGGTGCTGGTGCACAGACTCACTGCCACCTGTCTCCGGTACGAAAGTTGAGAGTGAGGATTTACACTTCCAGAGAAATTGGACATTACTCTTATGGGAACAATGAGTGATCACCGGATTTGTTTGGCTGAAGAGGATGTTTTCCATAGAATAGGTCAGTAACAAATTAAAAAAGAAAAAAGAATAGGTCAGTAACAAATTAAAATAGAAAAAAATTTTCTCCCCTTCTTCACAGGTATTTTGGGAATCACTGATCTAGGGGTCTTTGTTAACATGTAATAATTTTATTTTAACTGACAAATAATAGTTGTACATGTTTGTGGGTACAGTGCTAAATTTGATAAATGTTTACATTGGGAAATTATTATATCAAACCAGTAAACACATCTATCACTCCCTTAAATTTTTGTGATACGAACATCAAAAAAATCTCTTCTTTTAACAATTTTGAAATATACATTATTAGCTATAGTCACTATGTTATCCAACAGATCTCTGAAACTTATTCCCCTGTTTAGCTAACATGTTTTACTCTTTGACAAACACGCCCATTTCTAGTGCCTGGTAACCACCAATCTATTCTCTGCTTCCATGACTTTGATGTCGTTAGATTCTACATATCAGCGAGATCATGTGGTATTTGTCTTTCTGTGTCTGGTTTATTTCACTTAATATAATGTCCTCTAGGTTCTTCCATGTTTCCTTCCCTTTAAGAGCTGAATAACATTCCATTGTGTGCTCACATCTTTTTTTAAACTGTTCATCCATTGATGGGCAATTACGTTGACTGCATATCTTGGCTATTGTGAATAATGCTTCAATTAACATTAATGTGTAGCTATTTTTTTTAAATGCAGATTATTGACAACCAGTCCCGATGATTCTGATTTAGTAGATTTACAACGAGGCCTGTTAACGTGCATTTCTAACAAGATCCCAGGTGCGGCTGTAGCTTCTGGCTAGGAAAACACTTTGAGTAGCACTGCTTGGGATCAAACAAAATGCAAGATGTTCCTCCTCATCTGTCACTGATGATTAACAAACCTGGACTCTTAACTCTCCCATCCCAGGATGTAACACCTCGTAGGTATTTATGTTTGGCACCTTCTTGTGTTTTTAAGACAAGGCAAGCATTAACAGTTGCCATCCTTAGAGTGTTCTGCTCTCCAAGGTGCCTCTGTGTCATCCCTTACACCTCGCAGAGTTGACACTATGGCACCATTTTCTTGGATTGTAACTCTCCCTTTTCTGCTGTTTGAAAGATTTGCCAATGCAACACAAAGCATGCATGGCGAAGCCTTCTGGAAATAGTCATGGAGTATAACTGGCATCAGAGCTGACCTGAAATTTTTTTAAAAGAATTATTTATTTATTTGAAAGGCAGAGTTACAGAGAGGCAGAGGGAGGGAGGGAAAGAGGGAGAGACAGAGAGAGAGTCTTCCATCTGCTAGTTCACTCCCCAAATGGCTGCAAAAGCCAGAGTTGGGCTGATCTGAAGCCATGAACCAGGAGCTTCTGCCAGGTCTCCCATGCAGGTACAGGGGCCCAAGGAGTTGTCCCATCTTCTGCTGCTTTCCTAGGCCATAGCAGAGGCCTGGATTAGAAGTAGAGCAGCAAGGACTCAAACCGGTGCCCATATGGGATGTCGGCACTGACTGCAGGAGGCAGCTGTACCTGCTATGCCACGGCGCCAGCCCCTGACCTGAGCTTTTTAAGATATACTCACAAAAGAGGGGAAAGACTTGATCTCTAGCACAGCAAACCAGCAGCACCTACATATCCAAGATGCTCAGGTAACGTCTGGTGACTCCCCTGAGTTTCTTTGCTATGGCTTCTGGAACAGCCAGTGCAAGGTTTCTTCAAAATGAACCAGATCTAGAACCCATCGCCCCTCAGTGCTGTGGACTCTACTTTTGTGAACACCCAGGAAGAGCAACCCACCATTCCGGCCCTCCCCAAGACTTCCATCAACTTCTCACCGTAGAAATGTAGGGACTTCCTGCCAGGGAATTCCATCGCTGAGTCCATTTCCACAGGGTGTGGTGAGCTTTTAGAGAGATCACCCTTCCTACCGCATGAAACTGATGCATTCTCAGAGGGGACCCGTCTAATAACCCATTTTCTCAGTTACAGTGTATTCCTGTGGGCCAATTATCTAGTTTCGTCTACATTATTTAATAATGTCTTAGAATTCTGGGAAGGGTTGCCCAGTTCAGAGAGCTGCTTGCACACGAAATGGACCTGTGTCCTAAGAGGATGAAAACTTTCTCAGGAGTCTGAGTGCTTGAAACCAAATCTCAAAATCAAAACCCTTTGTTCTGAAGGACAAAGTTTCCTTTTAAATGGTTATTTATTTTCATTTACTTGAAAGCAGAGCAATACACACACAGAGAGGGTGTTTCCATCTACTGGTTCCCTCCGCCAGATGCCTGGGACAGGTAGGGCTGAGCCAGGCTGAAGCCGAGAGCCCAGATCTCAGTCTTGGAATCCTGTGTAGGCGGCAGGGGCCTACGCATGTAAGCCATCAGTAGCTGTTTCCCAGGATGCATTAGCAGGCATCTGGATGAGAAGTGGAGCAGCTGGAATTCAAAGCAACACTTCAACATGGGATACTGGGCATCCTAAGCAGCAACTGAACCCACTGAACCGCCCACCCGCCCCAGGAAAGACTAATTTTTAAATGTGGAGGGTACCTCAATTGCAGTAGCTCCTCTATTTATTTAGCCGCCACTAAAAATCTGTGTTCATGCTTCCATGCCCCAGTGTCTTCAGCTGTAAAATGGAGATACTAAGTACCTACTTTACAGAGTTGTGGTAAGGATTAGCGAAACCGATAAATGTGAGCTCTTGAAAATAATTCCTGGCATCTAAGAAACACCACAGGGGCTGGCGCTGTGAAAAGTAAAGCCGGTAAAGTCGCAGCCTGCAGTGCCAGCATCCCCTATGCGCACCAGTTTGAGACTCTACTGTTCCTCCTCCGATCCAGCTCTCTGCTATGGTCTGGGAAAGCAATGGAGGATGACACAGGACCTTGGGTCCCTGCACCTGCGTGGGAGACCCTGAAGAAGCTCCTGGCTCCTGGCTTCAGATCGGCACAACTCTGGTCAGTACAGCCAAATGGGGAGTGACCCAGCGGATAGAAGAGCTTTCTCTCTCTCTCTCTCTCTCTTCTCTCTCTCTGTAACTCTGAATTTCAAATAAATAAATAAATCTTAAAAAAAAAAAAAAGAAAGAAAGAAAGAAAGAAAGAAAGAAAGAAAGAAAGAAAGAAAGAAAGAAAAGAAACACTACAGAAGTTTCCCAGGATCTCAGTTACAAAGTCTTAGTGCACCCCAACCCCTAACAGACCCATCCCTGGTAACTGGCATCCATAGCTTGGTACAAACAGTACCCATGTTGGGTGTGCTCCAAAAAGTATAGACTAACTGTCCAATAGAAGCTTAACTGGAATCACATACACAAGGCCAACATTTTTTTTTAAATAAAAAGAGACAAAACTAATTTTAATATATTAAAAATATTAAATCCAAAATATTATCATTTTACTATCTCATCAATACCAAAATATTATCATTTTAATATCACATCAATAATTCATCTCATCAATAAATTATGATATTTTACACTTATACCCCTCTACAGCTAGGATGCTAAAGTCTTCAATCAAAATATTTGATAAGTATTTAGGTTTCATAAAATATTCAATTGAAAAAGTCGATTAACTACCCAAGTTGTTAACAAACATGCTTAAAATGTTTCTAAAAACGGAACTAACTTTTTCAAACACTGAACCAAAGGCCAGTTTTTCAACTGTAATTAAATTATAAATTCAGTGTTTCTAGCTGCATTAGTCACAGCTCAAGTGCTCAAAAGCCACTGTGGATAACACGGTTGTAGCATTTGAAAACAGACAGGCCTGCAACTCAATCAAAGGGTCCTGGATGAGTGGCTTGACTTTTCTTTGACTTAATTTCCTACTTTACAATTAATAAATTGACTAATTTACAACAGGAAAAATGTATTTGCCATAAATTATTCTCTTCTCTATTAGAAGTCGTATACCTAAAATCTATAACTTGGTGACTACCAGATGGTAATAGATCCTTGATAGTTACTGATTTTTCTTAATGTTTTATTAAGAAAAATTCAAAATACCAGTAAAGCATTAGACAGTGAACTCCAGTATATGCACTGCCTAATTCTAGAACTGTTAACATTTGGCCACACTTGTCTTATTATCTCTCTATGTCTCCGTTCACTGGCACATCTTAGCTTTTCATGTAATTCTTTTTTTTTTTAAGTTCACATAATTCTATTTTTTAAATATTTATTTATTTGGACCGGCGCCGTGGCTCAGTAGGCTAATCCTCCGCCTTGCGGCGCCGGCACACCGGGTTCTAGTCCCAGTCGGGGCGCCGGATTCTGTCCTGGTTGCTCCTCTTCCAGTCCAGCTCTCTGCTGTGGCCCAGGAGTGCAGTGGAGGATGGCCCAGGTGCTTGGGCCCTGCACCCCATGGGAGACCAGGAGAGGCACCTGGCTCCTGGCTTCGGATCAGCGCCGGGCGCTGACAGCAGTGCAGCGACTGCAGTGGCCGCTGGGGGGTGAACCAATGGAAAAGGAAGACCTTTCTCTCTGCCTCTCTCTCTCTCTCACTGTCCACTCTGCCTGTCAAAAAAAAAAAAAAAAGATTTATTTACTTGAAAGTCAGAGTTACAGAGAGAGAGAAGGTGAGGCAGAGTGAGAGAGACATTGAGAGGTCTTCCATCTGCTGGTTCACTCCCGAGATGGCTGCAATGGCTGGAGCTGCGCTATCCGAAACCAGGAGCCAGGAACTTCTTCCGGGTCTCCCACGCAGGTGCAGGGGCCCAAGGACTTGGGCCATCTTCTACTGCTTTCCCAGGCCATAGCAGAGAGCTGGATCGGAAGAGGAGCAGCCAGATCTCGAACTGGTGCCCATATGGGACGCCAGCAATGCAGGCAGCAGCTTCACTTGCTACTCCACAGCACGGCTCCCCAAATTCTTTTTTTTTTTTTAAAGATTTATTTATTTTGCTTGAAAGAGTTACAGAAAGAAAGAGAAAGAGAGAGTTTTCCATCACCAGTTCACTCCTCAGATGGCCACCACAATCGGGGCTGGGTGAGGCTGACGTCAGGAGCCAGGAGCTGCATCTGGATTCCTACATGCTCGGCAGTGGCATTAGCCGGGAGCTGTTTCGGAAATGGAGCAGCCAGGACTGGCATCCATCCGCTATGAAGGTGCTGCAGGCGGCAGCTTTACCAGCTGCGCCACAGCATCAGCTCCCAGCTTTTCATGTATCTCAACGTAAATTGCAGAATCAGAACAGTTAACCCCTAACACTCCAGCATCCATATCATTAATTAAAATCAGTATTTGCTTTTGGTCCTTTTTTCTTTCTTCTTTCTTTTCACTCTCTCTCTCTCCCTCCCTCCCCACCAAGCTTCCTGCCACCCTCTATCCCCAACCCCATCTTTTCTTCCTTATTGGTTTTTAGATAAACAAAACATTTGATGGAATGTGTACATATTCAATAAACCATTGTGTAAGTGCTGACAATGCATTTAATTATGTCAATCAAGTCTCTATTAAGATATAGAACATGTCCCTTCCAGAAAGTTCCCAAAATTCCCTTTCTCAGTAACCCCACCCCTCATTGCCCTGCACTCTCCCAAGGCAATTATTTTTCTGGTTATCCCCCATAGATAAGTTCAACCTAACCTAGAATTTGAAGGAAATGGAATCATATCATATAATATGCAGCCTCCTTTCACTCAGCATAATGTTTTTGAGTTCCATACGTAATGTTTGGTACTCATTCCTTTTGTTTGCTTTTTACTGAACAGTAATCATGGCAATTCTTAGTGACTAAACTCTGACCTGATCACCCAAACAGCTCATTCCATTCTTTGACAGCTCGAAAAAAGTTTTCCATCCTATCAATCCAACATAGATCTTCCTAAAGTTTCTGGTATCTGATACTAGCTCAAGTCCTTCATAGTGATAAAAAAAAAAAAAAGTGCTCATTCATATAACGGCACTCAAAGTTGAGTTCTCCTGAGCACTCTGTGAAGATACGTTTTCCTAATTCCATCCATTCTACCTCACACACAATATTTTAGGTTCTTTCAACTTCCTAGTAATTAGCATTTATTTGTTTTCTTGCTCACTGGCTGTGAGCACCATTGGACACCGCCACATCTATTTTATGCCTCAACACATGCTCTGCCTCTGGTACAAAGCCTGGCAAACAGAAGGCCCTCAACAATTACAGTAAGCCCTCTGATTCCAAGCGGTCCACATCTCTAGGTTCAATCAACTATAGATAAAACATATTTTTTTAAAAAAATGCCTCCATATTGACTATGGACAGACTTATTTTCTTGTTATTATTCCCTAAATAATACAGCATAAAATTTATATAACATATATATTGCACTGGGTATAGTAAGTAATCTAGAGATGATTTAAAGTGTGCAGGGAGATGTGCATGGCTATATGCAAGTGCTAAGCCATTTTCTACAAGGCACTTGAGCATCTGTAGATCTTGATATCCAGGGGAGCACTGTAACCAATCCCCTTTGGATCATGAGGAATCGCTGTAGCTGTTGAATGACTAAGTTAATATATGAAGTAGGAATGGGTCTCATCTTTGAGCATGCTGAATTTTGTATGCACATTAAGCATTAAGTGTACATGGAGCAGCAAGCAGGCAAGTACCAAAGAGAGGAAAGTGTCAGAAATGTTTGTACAAACACTGGTGATCAGGGCGGGGCTAGTGGCACAACAGGTTAGGCTGACACTAGGGGCACGCACATCCCATATCAGAATGCCCAATTCAAGTCCTGGCTTCCCTGCTTCCAG
The DNA here is from genome assembly GCA_949820135.1 of Sylvilagus floridanus. Lineage (NCBI taxonomy): Eukaryota > Metazoa > Chordata > Mammalia > Lagomorpha > Leporidae > Sylvilagus > Sylvilagus floridanus. The sequence goes on from OX463243.1 coordinate 16,410,232, forward strand.
CCCAGCTCTCTGCTAACGCAGTCCAAGGAGGCAACAGGTGCTCCCTGTCACCCGTGTGGGAGACCCAGTGAAGTTCCTGGCTCCTGGCTTCAGCCTGGCCCAGCTCCAGCTGTTGCAGTCATTTGTGTAGTGAACAAGTACATGGAAGATCAATCTCTCTCCCTCGCAATCTCTCTCTGTGTGTCTTTCTGTCTTAAAAATATATAAAATAAACTAAAGCAACAACACAGTGATTCCTAAGATCTACACCTTAGGGATACACCAGTGAAATGCGAGAACTTCCATCCAAGCCCGAAGCACAACCTGGAGTCGAGGTTTCCATGCCTTGTCCAGTGAATTGAACGGATAGCCTAGACCAAAACCTGACATTTCCCTTCCATATGTGAAATTTGCTAATTCTTTAGGTGTCCAGAATTAAGCAAATCCTGTTCTCTTTAACTCATGCCCCAGGCCAACATATATAAAATCTCTTTTTTGCCCTTCACGTAGGAAGAGTATTCAGTAAGTTTATGGAAAAACTAGGCATCAGTTTCAATAATGTTTGTACCAGTATGAGCTTGTTCCATTTTACATGCACTTAACTTTAACTGCCCTCGTATTTCTCTTTCCTCTTTCCCAAGCAGATGGGCAGCCTCTGCGTTTGCTACCTTCCTTTGGAAGACTTTGTGATCCGTTAATGCAGACATCTCCTTCACACAGTTTGACTCTGAGCCTCCTTTCTTCCAGAGAGGAATTACCCTAAGGGATGGGGAAGGAGGAGGAGCTTGAAGCTAGGTAAAGGCAGCGGAGTCTGGGCAGGAGTTGGAGCTTGTGAAATTTCCCAACAGAATGACCCTGTCCTCTGAAGGCTGTGTGAGACCTGGTTGGGTCTGTTCTCAGCCAACGGGTATCAAGGGCAGCAGTGATTGAGACTTGAGTCCCAGCCTTCCAAGGAAGCTGCAGAACTCCCCACCTTTAACAAGCTACTGAGCTGGGGACCCGGGATCACAGTTTCATGTCCTGAAACAGCAGGGCCTTCTCCACACAGCTCTGTAAGCTTCCCGATGTCTTAACATCTTCAGGAAGGAGAAACGGGAGGAGAATCCCATCCTCATGCCCTCCTCCACAACCATGGAGAATGGAATTTCTTTTCAACTGAGCAAAATGGGGACTCAGAGTCTACATTGAGAAATAGGGCAATTGTTAAGCACTTGACATTACAGAGTAAGATTTATAGGGACCAAGGGGAGAGAAAGGAGGACTAGCACGGAGAAATAGAGGTGGGTATTTGATGTAGCACTTATGGTACCAGTTGGGGTGCTTACACCCCATATAGCAGTGCCGGGATTCAAGCTCTGGCTCCGCTCCCTGCTCCAGGTTCCTGCTGCGGTGCACCCTGGGAGGCGTTGGCGAGGGCTTGAACACTCATGCGCTGCCACTGCAGTGGGAGTCCAGGATTGAGTTCTCTATTCCTGGCTTTGGCCTGGCTCAGCTCTGGCTGTCGCCTGCATATGGGGAATGAACCAGTGGATGGGAGATCTCTTTCTCTCTCTCACTCTCTGTCTCTGAAGTAAATAAAATTAATTAGTTACTTTTACACATAAGGAGAAATAGGGGGTTGGCGCTGTGGCGCAGTGGGTTAAAGCCCCAGCCTGCAGCACCAGCATCCCATATGGGGACCAGTTCAAGTCCCGGTTGCTCCACTTCTGCTCCAGCTCTCTGCTGTAGCCTGGGAAAACAGTATAAGATGGCCCAAGTGCTTGGGCCCCTGCACCCCTGTGGGAGACCCGGAGGAAGCTCCTAGCTCCTGGCTCCTGGCTCCTGGCTTTGGGTCGGCTCAGCTCTGGCCGTTGCCATTATTTGGGGAGTGGACCAATGGATAGAAGACCTTTCTCTCTCTGCCTCTAACTCTCTGTAACTCTGTCTTTCAAGTAAATAAAATATATCTTAAAAAAAATAAGGAGAAATAAAACCATATTGAAGGGAAGAGAAAAGAAAAAATGGAGAAGGAAGAGAATGGAATACAAGTGATACCCACATAGCATAGACCTAAATGATTGTGAGACATAAAATATACTAACGATTCACTAAATAAATGTGGTTTTATCCCCTTCTGTGACAAATATATATTCAAAATGATAAAATGAAAAACTGTGTTTAAAGCTATGGTTTTCTCATAACTAAAAGTCAATAAATTCTCAAAGATGACTGGGTTTAATTATATTGTGTGTCTGGGGGTTTTCTTGATGGGCTAGTGATGTTTGATAAATAATAAAAAAAACTCTCATTAATTCACAAATTTAATCCATTAAATTTGTTTTTCTTACCCTTTGTTCAGTAAAACACTAATTATGTTATAATCAACATTTCCACATATTTTGTATTCTATTGACAATAATGCCAAAATAGACACTTTTCTTGAAATATTATTGCCCTGAGGTAATGTTTTTTATGACTAATTTCTACTTGAAGAATATTTACTGGGTGAAAGCAGTATCCACTAGAGTTAATGAAATTCCTTTATATATCATGTCCAAACATTGTATTTGAATTGCACATGTAGATTACTTTTACCACAAAGTTAAAAATATTTTTATTTCAATATATAAATTATCAAACTTCCATTTTCGCACTCCTTTAAAGCAATATTAGAGCCACGTACAGAAAACTCTGACTCCACAACTGGTTCCACAGCATGCCTACATGCAATACAGACGTAGGCGTAATTTGGATTATTTAACTTTAGAAAATGTTCCTAAGACTCCACGTGTTCTGGATGCTAATTTGTTTTGTTTTTTTTTTTTTATTTTTGACAGGCAGAGTGGACAGTGAGAGAGAGAGAGACAGACAGAAAGGTCTTCCTTTTGCCGTTGGTTCACCCTCCAATGGCCGCTGCGGACAGTGCGCTGCGGCCGGTGCACCGCGCTCCTCCGATGGCAGGAGCCAGGAGCCAGGTGCTTATCCTGGTCTCCCATGGGGTGCAGGACCCAAGCACCTGGGCCATCCTCCACTGCACTCCCTGGCCACAGCAGAGAGCTGGCCTGGAAGAGGGGCAACCAGGACAGAATCCGGCGCCCCGACCGGGACTAGAACCCGGTGTGCCGGCGCCGCAAGGCGGAGGATTAGCCTGTTGAGCCACGGCGCCGGCCCCTGGATGCTAATTTGTAAACATCTCTGGAAACAAAACGAGAAGTAAGAAAGTGCTCAGCGCAACTGGGGGATGGCACTCAAGCACATTAGACTCTACTGCATGCAAGTTATCGAAGCAAACTGATTTGACAAGTTAATTCGTCTTTCTCTTACCTAAGCACTTCTGCCACTCAGATGTCTTCACATACTCCAAAGCAGTGTTCATCTCCGATGCCAGTGGCAACAGTGCACCCCTAAGTTGTCATGGTATTCCAATGGAGGCCAAGGAGGGAGAAGGCTTTCCCTGGGGCCCGAGTGGTGTTGATTTTAAGGGTTGATGTTTAGGGTTACAATGACCCAGCACTGAACAATAGATTCCAAGTGACAGAGGTGCTCATATATATATTTTAAAGATTTCTTTCTCTTTCTTTTCTTTTCTCATCTTTTCCTTCCTTCCTTCTTCCTCCTCCTTCCTCCTTCTTCATTCTCTCTCTCTCTCTCTTCCTCTCTGTAACTCTGTTTTCAGATAAATAAATAAAATCCTTTTTAAAAATGAGTTCAGAGATGCAACTGTGGGCTGAGAGAGACAAGAAACATCCGATTTGGAAGTACTGGGTGCAGATTTAGGAATTCAGGAAACAGTGGACACGTTTTGGTAATTTTGGGAATCCATATGGAGCTGATCATTTGCAGTGGAGGAGGGTAAAACAGGACATTGAAAACAAACCTCAACCATTACAAGGCCAGCATGGTGGAGTAGCAGGTTAAGCCATTGGTTGCAATGCCAGCATCCCATTTTGGAGCACTGGTTCAACCCCCAGCTCTCCGCTTCTCACCCAGTTCCTGGATAATGCACATGGGAATGCTGTGGGAAGATGGTCTAAGTGCCTGGGTCTCTGCCAACCACAGGAGAGACCACAATGGAGTTCCTCTCTCTTGGCTATATTCTGCTTAATCCCAGGCATTTCGGCCATTTGAGGAGTGAACCAGCAGATGGAAGACCTCTCTCTCTCTCTCTCTTTTCCTCTCTGTCACTTTGCCTTTTAAGAAAAATAAAATAGATAAAAATAAAAGCCATCTGTGATTTCTGTCAACTCATAAAAATTTCTAATACACATTGAGACAGTCATGGAAAATATATATTAAAGAGTATCTTTTTCAAATTGATTTCTTTTTTTAAAAAAGATTTATATATTTGTTTGAATGAGTTACATAGGGGCAGAGGCCGAGAGAGAGACAGAGAAAGAGAAAGAGAGAGAGGTCTTCCATCTGCTAGTTCTCTCCCCAAAATGTCCACAACGGCCAGAGCTGCGCGGATCTGAAGCCAGGAGCCAGGAGCTTCTTCCAGGTCTCCCACACGGGTGCAGGGGCCCAAGGGCTTGGGCCATCTTCTACTGCTTTCCCAGGCCATAGCAGAGAGCTGGATTGGAAGAGGAGCAGCTGGGACTTGAGCCGGTGCCCCTACGGGATGCTGGTGCTGAAGGCCGGAGCTTTAACCCGCTACGCCAGAGTGCCAGCCCCAAATGATTTCTTTAAAACTTACTTGTATTTATGAAAGGACTTCCGAAAGTTCATGGGGAAATGCATATTATGAAAAAATAATGCATGGATTCTTAAAATTATTTTACAACAAAATAAACTTATTTATTAAATTCCATCCCCCCTCCCCAACTCTGTCTATTTACTTGTTTGTTCATTCATTTGTTGCCACAGCCTGGTGACAGCTTCAGCAAGAACAGGGCTCTATTCCTGGACCAACTTTTGGGATCCAGTGCTTTAGGTGTGGCCAGCCAAGCGGAGCCAATGAGCTTTTACAGAATGTTCATTACAAGAGCTGTGAGATTTCAGAACACATTTTTTTCTGGACAAGTTGGTAAGAAATTTGTTACCCAAACCAATGTAAGCCTAGAAATCATTGAATATTACTCATTGCACTGGCTTCTAAACATACAACTGTAAGAGGTGGTCCCGGATCATAAAGCCAACAAGATGTTTTTGGTTTATTTAGACATTAAACATCAGAAAAAAAAAATGGTAGAATATTCCTCTAAACTGAAGCAGAGACTAGGGAGGGAGAGAGTGGGAACCATATGTCGCTCTGAGAAACGTGGCCAGATGAACAGCCGAACTCTCCCACACCACAGACCCAAACGACAGCTGGATGACAACAATCCCCAGAAGAATGGAAAAGGACTTCTTGCTGGCCCTGAAACCGAAGGGCTCTCAGAGCGTTGACAAATGGCTGATAATCCTTTCTGTAAAACAGGCCTGGTGCTGAGCTCCGAGAGGTGGCCTCTCCACAGACCTGCTGAGGATGACTGCTCACTGCAGCTCCACTGCTCCTTGCTAGAAGGTCAAGGACATGCCTGAGTGACAGCCAGGCCACAGGGCAAAGGCTCACGGGTGCCCTTAGACAATCAGGTGCTTGGTGCAACTCACAGGTACACTTTTCATGATGCAGCACTGTTCAGGCAGGCATGCTAACACTGGGGACCGCTCCGCTGACTGGGTATAGAGTTTGGTCCAAGCCTTTTGCTTCCCTGAGCCTCCATTTCCATGCATTTAAGCAAGGTCAGCACCACACAGATCTGTATCACTTAACGATGGGGGTAGTTTCCGAGACCTGTGTCATCAGGCGACTTAGGTGCTAGAAGAACATCATAGAGTTGACGTATACAACGTAAGACAGCTCCCATATCACCGGGCATGGGGACCACCACTGATGGAAATGTTACTATGGGCAAATGGCTATACTTGTGTTACAATGAGGATTCAATAAAAAGCTGTAAATAAAGTAACCTATTCAGCAGAGATTGGTATCCCTTATCTTTTTAGGGATAATAAGCATTTTTCAATTGGGAAATAGAAATTTATATATTTATGGTGTGCCACATGAAGTTCGACACATGCTTACATTGGGAATGGCTAAACTGAGCTCATAACACATGCATTGTCTCACATAATTATTACTAAAAGTGTTGAGAACACCTAACCTTAGCACTTTTCAAGTATACAATAGCACGTTGTTATTCACTAGATTTACCACGATGTGCAATAGATCTCTTCAACTTACTGCTCCAGCTGAAATTCTAAACTCTCTGATCAAGAGAGCCTAATCTCACAGCCACCCCCAGGCCCTGGTGACCACTATACTACTGTTGTTAGATTCCACAGTTAAGTAAGATGATGTGGTATTTGTCTTTCTGTGTTTGGCTTCTTTCAGTTAACATGGTGTCCTTCACGTTCACCCAGGCTGTTGCAAATGACAGAAAGTTCGTCTTTTCTAGAGCTGAACAGCATTGCTGTGTCTGTGTGTGTTTATCAATATTGCATTTTTATTTATCCACTGGTGAACACAGAAGTTGATTTCCTGTCATAGCCATCATGAAACGGCATTGCAATGAACATGTGAGGGCAGACAGCTCCATGATGTACTGCTCTCATTCCTCTAGATAAATACCCCAAAGCCAGATTGCTGGATCTTATGTAATTCTATATTTTTTAAGGAAATGTCATATTGTTTTCCACAATGACTGCACTGTTACCTTTTACTAATTTATTATCCTGTCTTGTATGCCCTATTTCTTCCAAAATTTCAATAATGACTGTCACCATGAAGAAAACCGAAGAGGAAGAGAACACCTGTGCCTTTGGCGGATGAATCATCGCCAAATAGCTGGGGTAGCTCTGGAGCACTGGACGTGCAGAACTCTGGGCCTCACTGCTGGCTCTTGCCAGCTGCCATGGCCCGACCCAGACATGGGGATGACTGCTGCAGGCACCATCCAACTCCTCCAGGAGCTCAGAAAGCAGCCATGGTGGGCCCCTTTCTTCCTCTGTCCCTAGTTGCTGGCTCATGACAGCTGAACTGTCCTGTTCAATACACATTAGCAGTCTTCACACACATGCAAAAAAGTCAATGGAAGCTCCCACTGTATGGCGTGAAGCAGATTCCTGCTATTTATAAGCAGTAGCCCCACAGGCGGGCTTCGTTCTGTAACTTGCAGTTCTCAGCAAGCTGCACCAGAATAGAGATGTGTTCATACTTTCCAGTCACCCAGATTGCCACTTCAAAAAGGGAGTGATAGACAAATATGGTGCAGCCCGTTTATAACATTTTCCCATGTTTAACTTCCAAATTTGAGAGTCTTAGGCACAGTTGCCAAAAGCAATTTTTTCTAAATGCAATTTTTTTTCTTGGTCGCTTAGTAAATGTAACTGAATATTTTTCCCCTACTGTTTCTTTTCAGAGGCCAAGAGTTTTTCACTCCGGGTCTGCAATACCCTGCCTGGGCTATCACCCAAATGGCTTTCGCACAGAAAGTGAGAAAGAATTAAGTGTTTCTGCAATTGAAAAATGGTTCTGTCTGCCTCCAAGCCGCAAAGCTCTCCTCTTTACTGAACTATTGCTTTTAGATTCCAAAGCTGAGTGTACCAATGAGCCTGTGCTGGTGCCAAGAAAGAAACCAGAGAATGGAGAAAATTCTGTCATTTCTGTAACTGCAGCCCATCAGGACATATTCACCTAGTTCCCCTCCCCACCTGCTGCCCTGCCCCAGCCCCGAGCCCCCAGGTATTTTTAGAAGAAGGACTTTCTTGCAGAGTCTATTTAAACCTCAAAAAGTTGTGGGCTTTGCATGATGTCTGCGAATGACAGTGTAAGCTACTTGCTGACCATTTCTTCATAATAACTGGTGGGAAGGAGATTTCACCTGCACTTGTAATTTAATATTGAACTTACCTTAATGACAGGAAAAGGCAGGTACTTTTCTGATGTCCTTTCTCTTTGGAGGGTTTAACAAATCTCTTCCCATTTCAAAAGTGTGTTTTATCCTGTAATCTTGTGTCTTTTATAATGCAAACTTGCCAAGGGGAAGAAATATTTAAACCAATTTACCTTAAACATCTCTAAGTATTGCAATAAACATTCTTCTTATTATATCCCTAATAGGCCCCTAATCGTACGTATTTTTGCTGTTGTTCAAGGCCAGTCTCTGAGCTGTGAATGGTGGCCTAGGAAAGCTTTCAGGAATTTTCCAGTTTGTAAAATACCCTGGAATACAGTTCATTGTTATTCTGTTTTCTTTTTTAAAATTAACTGTAAATTTTCAAGTCACCATTTCCTTCGTTTCCTCCTTACATAACTTCAAAGCAAAGCTAACAATCTTTTTCATAAACTAAATTGAAAAAACTCAATAGGGCTCAGTGAGAATACTAAAAACCAGTAAAAAGTAGAGAAAAGAGCTATATTTGAAACTGAGAAAGGGACAGCCCTGAAAATCACAGAGCAGTCAGTTTAGTTTTCATACCTGGAAAATACTAGAACAAATCATCAAAAAATCAATTTGCAAACACCCATACGATCATAGAATACTAGGTAATAATCAACATTGCTTTGTGAAGAACAGTCTTGTCAGAACCATCTAATTTCCTTCTAAAACAGAGTGACAGGCCTGGTAGAGCTGAGGGATGAAATAGATGTAATAGAGCTTGAATTTTACAAAGCTCTTGATTCTCTTTTCCATGATATGCTCATCAACAGATGACTTCAGACCACAAGAAATTGGTTGTCAAGGTTTACTAAAAAGCACAGCTCTGGGTGTTTCAGCATTAAATTGGCAGGTGGAGGTTTGGATAGGAGGATGTTTGATATGACATTTGGTCCAGGAATGAGTGGCTCTAGAAACCATTAAAATGTCCATCAGCCACAAACACAGTCCTAGCACACGCTCTGTCAACATTTGTTCCATGAAAGAATAACCAATAGCATAGCCTTCCTTGGGGGACTGTCATCCCTCTCAAGCGAACTTGTGGGTGGAGACCTGCCTACTGGGGAAGGAATGTTCGCTCCTCTTCTGTGAAGACCCAGTTCCCGAAGGGCACTGTGTTAGGTAAGGGATTTGCACTGTTTGGGATAGATTTAGTTACAGATTACTTTGACAGGTTTTATAAATACACAGAATTAATGGTATAAAATTTATAGTGGAGAAAATTAAACTACATAAGCTCAAGCTCTATAAAATGCCAAATGAATGTCATATGAAATGCTGACTAAGCAAAAGACAGGCCATATCCCCAAGGCATATCAAGGTGGAAGTTTTGAGAAAGGATAGTTGATATAAGGAGTTGGTGCACTGAAGTCAGAGACTGAACACTGGCTCAGTCCCTCCCTGGCTGGGCAGCTTTGATAGAAGACATTCGACGCTTGTTGTGTCCTTGTATATAAAGTGGATCTCCCAAATGTGCCAGATTTCCCCTACCACAGAGACTCCTATGTTTTCCCAGCCCCTCACCATCTGGGCACTATCAAGTCCTCTGTAGCCAACACCTGAACCAGTACAGACCAACCGCCACCACCACAGTGGACTTTTCCATGGTGCGCATCTGACCCGTAGTGGGCCATCAGAGTCTTTCATAGGGTTGTTTTTGAACCAGAACTCAAGAGAACACAAGATGGCTCAGACTCTCCATTATTATAGCATCCACTGGGCTGATGGGGATGTTTCCTGCAGTGAAGAGAAGTCAGTTAGTGCTAAAAAGTAAAAGATTGCTTAGAGAACAACAGATAACAGTAGTGGGGTGGGCCTGGCAACATTCAAACCCCGATTCCCAATGTTTCTGAGATCCAGCTGCATCCCTGCTGGCCTGGAGCGTCTTCTCCAAGTCTTTGTGTTTTGCTAGCTCCCAAACTCTCTGGTTTTGCTTAAGCCTTTTCCTGTTGAGTTTCTGTCATTTATAACTAGATTAAAACACACACAAATATTTCAATGAATATGTTAGAAAAAAACTTTAAGCATACCCTCAGATAGTGACTTATGTTAAAATCACAGAAGTTGCATTGTTGAGTCAAAGCTTATGCACACTAACAGGATGAAAACACATTTCCAAAATAGTTTCAGTTGGCAATTCAACTAATCTACAGTATATGAGAAAGTCTGTTACCTATTCCTCCCTAACACTGGCTAGGTTTTTTTTGCTAGTCTGATAGGTAACATGCTTTCTTTAATTTGTATTTACTCAGTTATAAATTCTAATAATAGAATTTATGAGAATTTCTTCTCATCTTTTCCGAATATTATATTTGCATAGTTTTCCCAATTTTCTGCTGGTAAATTTTCCTACTGATTTGTAAAATTTTTTATACATAAAAATGCTGAAAACTTTGCTTGTCTTATTGCAAATATCCAATGCAATATTTTTGCATAATTGTTGTGCTCTTGCATGCAAGAGTTAAAAGGTTAAAGAATTATAGAGGCTGGTGCTGTATGTAGAGGGTAAAGCTCCTGCCTGTGGCGTCCCATATGGGCACTGGTTTGAGTCCTGGTTGCTCTACTTCCAATCCAGCTCTCTGCTAATGCACCTGGAAGATGGCCCAAGTGCTTAGGTCCCTGCACCCATGAGGGAGACCTAGAAGAAGCTCCTGGCTCCTGGCTTGGGATTTGGTACCCAAGTATATGGATCATTTTCTTTTGCTTTTCCCAGGCTATTAGCAGGGAGCTGGATTGGAAGAGGAGCAGCAGGAGTTGAACTGGTGCCCATATGGGATGACAGCATAGCAGGTAACAGCTTTGCCTGCTAGGCCACAGTGCTGGCCCCTCAGTTGATAATCTTGTATGGCCTGCAAATCACATTAGAAATATTCAAATGGCCCTTGGAAGATTTCATTTAACTTTCCACCCTTCAAGGGAAAAATCGTGCAGCTCCTCTTTCAAGTTGATCATCCTTGTGTGCAACGAAAGCCCAAATATTATCAGCAGTTCTGTCCCGCCTTTATCTCCCTCCATCTTGATAACTTTCCTTTCATCAAATTGACAGGTCAATTTGTATAGCTTTCTCCTTATATGTTAAAGAATAAATTTACTCAATATAAATCTGCAAAATTCAGTTATAGGACTACTAAGGAAACTGAGGAAAATAAATGCAATATGGTTAGAAATGAAAATAAGTGACCCTGAAAGTCCTGATTGGTTTAATAATAATTTGGAGGAGGGAGCTAAAAAATGTGATGCAAAGAGAACTCACTAATGGATTTCTCCCTTGAGGGGGGTGGGTGTCAACAGGACCTGAGTACAGGTGAACTGTGTATTAGTTATTGATTGCTGTGCAACAAATCACCTCAAAATCTAGTATCTTAAGACAACAGTAGTGTATCATCTCAGTTTCCGTGAATCAGAAATCCAGGAGCAGTTTAGTCAGGTGGTTGTGGTCCTGGGTTTGCCATGAATCTGCCACCCAGGTGGATTCAGCCTGAGGCTGAGGATCTGCTTCCAAGCTCACTGGTATGAAAGTTGGCTGAAGGTGCAAGTTCCTCATCCCAGGAGCCTCTTCACACAGGTGTGAATACCAGGAGGCGGGCTCATTGGCAGCAAGTGTAGTGCCGGTGGCACAGCCTGTGGCCCACTTATTGACACTCTATTTTCTCTTAACTCTGCCATTTCAATTCTCGGGACTGGGACCACGCCTCTCCTGTCTTAGATACATATGCTGTCAGGCCATCTTCTCCCTTCCCCAGGCTTCTGTGGGAATACGAATGACCATTTCCTCAGGCTAGATGTTTCTCTTTTGGTTTCTGACTTGTGTTTTCCCTCTCCTCCAAGACTTCTTCACGTGTGTGTCTCTTAGTCACAGGCATTCGCCACCACACACTTCCAGTTCACTCTTATCTCTGAAGATGAATCACCAACCCAGAGACCCGTGTCTAACACACTTGCATTTAATGGTGGTAGCCACATACACCCAACCATAGAAGTATTTTCTTAGACATTAAGTGATGCAGTTTCTTAGAAAACATTAGAATGAAAACAGAATCTTCCTCTTTGAGCTTCCCTTCTATTGGCATTGTAACAAGGTATACAACTTTTTCTTTTTTTAATAGACTTACCAGCTATATTTTTTTTACATGGTAACTTTCATGCATGTTTGCCAAATGATAGTTTCCAAAGCAAATGACCGCAGAAATGTTGTTTTCTAACTGTTTGAGAAGAGTAGGATAGATCAGCAGAAGGGAGAACATTTTTACTACCTGCTGTGCTGTCCCAGACACTGGCATCCTATGCATCATTATCTCCAGAGAGACAGTGGAGTGAGCAAGGGGTCAGCATTCAAGTCTGGACAGAAGTGAAAATGTCCTGAACTGTTGGAAATTCCAGGAAAGACTTTTTTAGGCACCGCAGATGAGTAGGATTACAGTTCTGCAATCTCCCTCAAAGATGATTCCACTTAAAACACTCACGGTTGCCCATTCTTCTCCGGGGAGCCAATTATACACCCACCTAAATGGCTATGCAGCCTGCACCGGCTCTGCAAGCTCTTGTTTTTCACAAGAAAGCAATCCAGATAGTAACATAACTGGCCCATGTTCTCTGATGAGATCGTAATTAAAGCTCTACAAAGTCATGTCTCTGACTCCCCTGAGTTCCTTTCTCGGTGGTTGGAGAGAGTGGGCCTTCTTTAGAACAGGTGTGTGACACGGAGCCCTCAGAGTACATCATCAGACTGCTCCCACGGTGGAGCAATAGATCAAAATGCCTTTGTGCACCCGGCATAGTGGCACTCAGGGCTTCAAGCAGCCTGTGTCCTTTGCCTTGAAGCTCATCAATCTACCCTGTGAGCAGGGCCTCCTGTTATCTCAGTGCAATTTTAACATGACTGTAAACAATTCCGTTTTAACCACCACGGTTGAACCTTTATGAGCTCATGAATCAAAACACACAATAGTAATCAAAGAAAAGCTTCCCCTGTGACTCATCTTTCAAACAAGAATATTGTACATGTCACAAAGTGCTTTTCTCAAAAAAAGAAACAAGGCCAGAACAAAACCACCAAATACACCGTTTTATCAAAAGATTAACACAAGGTTAAGAAAAAAGATAACCATATTTTGAAGTTTGAAGAGAAAAAAAAAGGGAAAAACACATAGGTTAGCATATTTCCAATTAGAAAATTTGGAAGATATTTTTGGCACCACTGATTTTATTTTTTATTTTTATTTATTTATTATTTCAAAGGCAGAGTTACAGAGAGGCAGAGAGACAGAGAATGAGAAAGAGAGAGAGAGGAAGGTCTTCCTGGTTCACTCCCCAAATAATGGCCAGAGCTGAGCTGATCCAAAGCCAAGAGCCAGGAGCTTCTTCCTGGTCTCCCATGTGAGTGCAGGGGCCCAAGAGCTTAATACATTTAGATATTTTTCCTTCAGAAACTTTAAAATTTTGTTCTTCAAGGCACAAATTTCAGTTCTCTGGAAAATAACATAATTTTTCACTTCTTAAAAATGCCAGGTGATTGAGGGAAATTATGATGCAATAAAGTCACTCAGAAGAGAAACAGGAAAACTTGTTTTCAAAATCAAAAAGCTGAGCCCTTCCAAGCTTGAGTGACACCAACTGGCTTTGTCCGAATGTCCCTGCAGCCCTGTGGTCAGGTTGTCAGTTCACAGGAGTTTTACAAACCTAACGACGTGTCTTACAAAACAGGCACTGCAGCGCTGCTCTCTGCTTTGTGCTTCTAGAAGCCCACCCCAGGAACATAGCCAACAAACGAGCACAAAATGGCACGCGGGGAAATGCTCTCTGCCAAAGGTCAAAGGCATCCAGGAAGTCCTGCTGGCAGCTCCTGCCCAAAGTCCATGACTTGAGAGAAGCGGGTGCCTGCAGAGCCTGGGGCTGGTCACCTCCGGCTGTGCCACGGAAATCTCTGACACCCCAAGATGTCCACGCAGTGGGGCTAACGGTCAGTTACTGAATACCTAACTCAGCCCCAAACCCGAAATCACATTTCATTACTGCCCACTTACAGGAAATGGGAGAGCCCATGAATATCTGATGGGGCTCTGTGGCAAGGTTTAACTGGATTTCTTCAAGTGATGCAGAGACCACGACTTGTGTTCCTTTACCAGGCTTCTGGGCATGGTGCTCCTCTGCACTGGGTGCGGGGTGTTGCTAAGACAAGGCCCGGATGTTTAAGTGAATGTCGTTTGTCAAAGCTGAACCCTTCTTGGGGAAGACAGGCTTCTGCTAAATTCTTTGTAACAGAAGCTTCCTATGGGAAACGCTGCTGTCTCCTTGTCATGTTTCCTGGGTGTGTGTGTGTCTCTCCTGGCCCTGGCTGCAGCATTTCACCTTCGACTTAGTTCCCAACTATCACACATTCTCCTGCAACTCCCAGCCTCCGGGCCCACTTCATACTTCCAGCCACATGATGTAAGAAATGGCCAGGGTACTAGGTATGCTCATTTCTTTACAAGAGGCAGTGGGGTACCTGGTCGAGAATGGGAAACGGCCAACCGCTTCTTAGTTTATAGGGAAAATGTTGAGCCATTCAAAACTATGAGGGTCTTAGTCTAGATCCCACCTAAAGAGAAACTAAACATTCTGCCATTTAAATTCTGAAAACCCAAATGTTCCTCCCAAGTACCTACTAACATGCATGCCTGTATATGTGATTATTTTGCCAGGCACAAGACATAGTGTAGGATCTGTGTGAATTTAAGTTTTCTTAAATTTAGACTTGTTGGTTCTAAATGTTTTCACCAGTCCACAAGGTGAAGGGTTCCCAGGGAGGACTCCAGGCCCAAGGTAGTAAAAATCAAGGGGGCATACAAAAGAGACATCTACTGTAAGGCTGGGGTCTGCACCGTTGGGGCAGCATTCACCCAGAGTAGGCACACACAGCACAGGGACTACCATTCGTAATTGATCTAGGGCACTTTCAAGAGGTTCTGTGATGCGGAGACCTCACGCCACTTAACTTGCATGAAACAAGGGCAAAGAACAATTAGGTGAATGCATCTCAGAGCTGCCCTTTCCATTCCTGCTCCAACTGGTCTTGTTGGGCAGAATTCTGGACTCCAAGTGAGGAGCACTTGGGATGTCCCTCCTGGGATATATGGAGAAGAGATGTCACTTTTGTTCTCCTCTGTGTAAATTCAGGATTCTGGCATCCATGGACCCGGTGCAGGCCTGCACTGAACACAAATGGACCTTTGTGATAATACTTGTTCAGTTTCCCTCCGGCCTAAGGGCAGCCTGGTTGCAATTCACCTTTCTGCAGGCCAAATAACTACAGTTTCAGCTGAGTATTTCCTTTCCCTGGTGAGAGGAGTCCAGGTCTCCTGCTAATTCCTCTCTGGCACCCACAAGATTCTGCCACCTGTTGTCAAAAACTCAAACGAGACTAAAATAAAATGCAAACAGCTTACAGAAGGAATCTTTTTCTACTTACAGCACTGCTGTTAAAACACTCTTAATATATGAGAGGTTTTCTGATGTGCTTAGGTCACTAACCCCTTCTTTGGTTAGTTTTGAATTTAAGTTTGAACTGAAAAGCAAATAAGTGCAATTAACTCAAAAGAATGGAGATGACTGCAAGCTCCCATTCTATTGCTGATGTCTGAAAGGGAGGCGGCATCCACAGTGCAGTGTTCACTCTGCAAGGTGCCTAGGAGCTGACAGCATCTGGAATACTAAGATCACTGAAGACTAGCAAAGAAATAACTTTTTCTTGTACTAACATCTTTATGGCTTAATGGCTTAACTGATGGACAAGAAATCTCAGAACAGATTTCCTTACAATTGCCCAAAGTATGGTCACCAAATACCCTAAGTTGGACATTTAAGAGTCTAGGAGAGCACTAAGTGCAAGAATGTCCAAATGGAGACTTCCAAGAAGTAACTGAATTCAAAGTTGAGGGTACGGCCAATTGTTTGACTGTTCACCAGGCTGACATGTCCATAGAACCTCTGTCCAGAATGCACCCCTCTGAGGGCGTCCATTTCCCTGGCTATTGAGTGCTATATTCCAGAATGTGGTGGCTATGTGAGATGATTTGACACAGTTCTTATACATCCTGTGGTGACACACTACCAACCAGTTGCATGCATTAGGTGCTCCAGCTGAATTTCCACATATACCAGTCCAGCAGCTGGATCTTCTGCAATTCACTGGACATGAGGTCAGCTTGCTGAGCAGTAACCACAAGTGAGGGATATGTTTGTAAACACGTGAAGATCTTGGGAGTCTGCCACTCTCCATTTGCCCTGCCAGTCTTTGCAAGGTCTTGATGGCTTCTTTAAGCTGGGCCTCCTTCTACTGTGCTGACAGTTCTGCTGACGTCTATCTTCTCAAAGTTAAGTTTTTCTTGTTCAGGGCAATTTTTGTCTTTGTTGTTCTTCAGATTCTGAGAGCCCACACTTGGCAACCCTAAAAACTAAGTTTAAGCAGTTACTCTAAAAATTCTATCAAGACTTCTGTGTACATCATCAGGCCTGCAACTTACAGATTTATATTAAATAAAAAAAATCTGAGGAAGCCTTGGCAAGGAGAGGAAATAAGATGCCCATTTACTTAAAAAAGTTAGGTCTATTTATACTTCATCTCAATTTTTCAGACAGAGAACAAGCGAGCGAGAGCTTCCATCTGCTGGTTGACTCCGCCAAAGGGCCACACCAGCCAGGGCTGGGCCAGGCTGCAGCCAGGAGCCAAGAATTCCATCTGGGTCTCCCGTTTGGGTGGCAGGGTCCAGGCATTTGAGCCATCACCTGCTGTCTTCTCAAGTGAAATCAGAGGGAAATCAGATTGGAAGCAGAGCAGCTAGGACTTTAACCAACACTGATACACAATGCTACTGTCACAAGTGCCGCTTAACCCACTGTGCTATAATGCTGGCCTCACCTCAGGTTTTTATCCAGTTAGCCAATGTTTTTGGTTTCTTTTCAGATGGAATTGAAAGACATCATAGACTTGATCCATTGTGTACTAAATGGGAATGCTAACTCCTAAATGCACAGTGCAGATCTTAATTTTTGTGCTGAAGCTTTTTTTTTTTTTTTAAACTACTTTACATAGTAGAAAGACACCCAGATTAAAGAAGCCATCAAAACCTTCCTAAGACTGGCAGGTCAAATGGAGTGGAGAACTCCCAAGATCTTCAGGTGTTTACAAGCATACTGCTCACTTAAAAAACTTTAAAGATACACACCCATCGATCAAGGAATACTTTAAAACTTGAAAGAACTTACATTTCTATGCTCATTACCCTCCAAATCCAACACTTCATCAAACACTGCTACAAGCCTGGTAACAAGTTAGGCACTTGGGTGAAGCAGAACACAATCCCTGCTCTGTGGAGGCAGAGGATAGTGTCTCACACAAGGAAGCTAAATGAAGCTCTCAGGGCTGACCAATATGATGCTATTACTTGACCCTGGGATGCCACTCCTTGGACTGCCACTTTCTCTTCTTCAAAGCCTCTCAGAATCAGATGTCCTGACTAGGACAATGTCTGGTCCACCGTGTGAGTCTACAAGGCTAGTCTGCTCTTTGTGCTTATTTGGCCAACAACTACCCTCTTAGCAGAATTCTAGATTCCTCATGTTCTCTGTTGTGTACAAATATTCTCATTATATTAGTAACCTCATCAGACCTGCTTTTCCCCTTCCTACATCTTTGGACAAGCTGTGAAAGATCTGGGATCATCATGAACAGCTATCAAATGGAACAGATGCCAGCCTTGTGTTCTGTACACAGCATTCACCATTCTTCCCTCCTGGTCCCGCAGAATCTCTATCCTGCTGCCTGGAGAAGATGTGTCGTGGAGGATGTTCGAGGATGCTCACTTACACCTATACCTTCTATGACTATTAATTTGCTTTGACTTGCATGTCACCGCCTGATGTAGCACTATTCCTCATACTGGAAGTGCTGCTTCCAATGCAACACAGGAAGGCTGCTGAATTCAACTTGTTTGGCACCTAGAGAGTCAGTAGCTATCACTCCAGACCACTGTGGGACTCCTGACCTCATGTCATCTTCTACACAGCTGATGCTCAAAATGCCAGAGGTCTGAGTTGCAGAAACTTAGAAATCTTTAAGCTCTGATGCTCAGTGTTCACACACCCACCCAGGAGCATCTCAAGGAGTCTGGTGCTTTTCAAGAGTTCAGAGTGTAACACTGGCAGTGGTCCCCAACTCTAAATGGTGGCAGTGGTCTGTGAGAGCTAACAGTAAAGGCAGTGTTAGTTCCTCAGACCTTCTCGCAATGACAGGAATGTTCCATCCGTGCAGTTCAATACAGCAGCCAGTAGCCATGTGACTACTCACATCTGAAATATAGTTGGTGCTTCTAGGTAAACCAGATTTATAATTTCATTTAATTTTAATAAGTTAAAGAAGCAACAAATGGCCAGTGATTACCATATGTGAAAGTAACAAGGTTATGAATGATGTAAGAACTTTTTGATAGATGGTATTTTTACAAATCAAAGAGGTTCTCAATAAATACTTGTTGTTGAGAACATCTATCCTTTCTAGCAGGTTCTCAATAAACACTTGTTGTTGAGAACATCTATCCTTTCTAGCTCAAGTAAAAATGAAAAATAAAGATAACAGTAAGAAAACTCACAGGGCCAGCACTGTGGCACAGTGGGTGAAGCTGCCACCTACAGTGCCAGCATCCCATACGGGCACCAGTTCAAGTCCTGGCTGCTCCACTTCCGCTCCAGCTCTCTGCTATGGCCAGGGGAAACAGTAAAAGATGGCCCAAGTCCTTGGGAAACCTGGAAGAAGCTCCTGGCTCTGCATTGGCTCAGCTCTAGCCTTTGTGGCCAGTTGGGGAGTGAACCAGCAGTGGAAGACCTCTTCTGTCTCTACTTTCTCTTTCTCTCTCTGCCTCTGCCTCTCTGTAACTCTGCCTTTCAAATGAATAAATACATCTTTAAAAAAAAAAAAAAAAACTCCATGTTACTTCAACATCAATATACCTTGAGTATAGCTATTAATTTTTAATATTTAGAAGTAGCATAGCCAACAAGTAAACTGAAGCCAGCAAAACAAAGAATTAGAAAAATAAGCATATTAGAAGTTATTTATGTTTAATGCTTAAAAGTCTGAATGCACAAACAATCTACCATTAGAAGTACTGGCGGTCAATACAATGCATTAGAACTATGTACAATGCACAGTTTAGTATCAAAATCTTTCTACACTGTAGAGTTTTACGAAACTATTAATGACATCAAACACTAAGCACTTAAGACACCATTTTTCTTCTGCTACCACATGAGGAACGTCAATGGACAGTCCATTTCAACTTGCAGCATCCATCCATTTCTAGTATGAAATTAAGTAATTTTCTACTTACACAATAAAGTTTATCTACACGGTTCTTTTGATTTTGATCCATAGCAGCAAAGGCACTGTACATCAGCAGATCCACAGACTTAAAAGATTTGTAAAGCATTCAAACAAAAAAATAATAATAAAAAAGGAGTCACATATTATAGTTTAACAGCAACAACAACAACATAAAAGATAACACAATGTTTCTGGCACAATGGCACAGCCTGTGTCCATTTCAGGGACATCCAACTAAGACATGGAAAGAACCGGAGGTAAAGAAAGCAAGTCCTCCTCCCAGGAGAGAGTCCATTCTTTGTGTTTTCAGAGGGAGGTCTCTGCAAACCCTCTTCTGCTGTCCTTGTTTGTGAAAGACTTGACTTGCACAGCGGTAGGAGCCCTCCTGTATCTGTGCAGCTCCCAGAGAGCATGCCACAAAATAGCCCATAATTTCTCAGAACAACAAAACTACCCAGAGATTTACATCTCCCTTTGCAAAGAAACATGGCAAAAATACCCAGAAGGGATTAAGTTCTCTCTTTGAGGCCCGATTTAATTTGTTCATTTGTCTATAATACAATAAAAAAGGGAATTAAAAACATTATTACAAAGACACTTGTCAACAAGTCGAAAAAGGAAAAGAGAAAAAGTCCAATTATTTTTCTTGAATATAATCTAAAGCTATAGATATATTGGTTAAAGTTGTCCAAACAGACTCAAAATGAATATGACTTGGCCTCTCATGTTCTAATTGTTCAGCCAAAATTCCAAACTGTCTGAAAATAAGTAGAAAACAAAAACCCTAGTAACAACACAGCAACATATTGCTTCCATGTGTAATTATACATTTCACATCTCTATACAGTCATTAGTCTACATTTAATGACATTTTAAATCAATTTTTTAAACCTTTCTTTCCCCTCCATCAAAAAAAAAGGAGGGAGAGGGGTATCAAATACAACGCACCTTCATTATCAATGCAGGAGCAGACAGCTTTATTTAGTCAGTCATTGTTAGAAAGCCTTCTTTAAACAAAATAAATATATTACAGATATAATACATAATTAAAGATCCCGGTCACTGTTAAGTATGCTATTCCATGTTCTTCCTAGTAGACAGCTGCAGATTTGGTATCACAGGTTCTTAATGAGTATTCACAATTCAATAGCAAGGAGGAAGTGGGGTTAAGGAAGGGGATTAAACTCCACAACTGCAAGGAGTATTTGAAATCCTTGGTTTTCGATGCGGGGGTGGGGGTGAACATAAAAGGATGAGAGAGCAAAGTGCTACAAGGAGAAGGAGTCCAGTTTGCATGAAGATCTGTCCTTAATAAATAACTTCATAAACCGTGGCCTTCTTGTCCCCAGAGCCAGTGACAATGTACTTGTCATCCACAGAGATGTCACAGCTAAGCACCGATGAGGATTCTTTGGACTAGGAAAGAAGCATACAATAGAAACAGTTAAATACTGAAAGAAAAGCCCACGAGTATTGAGAGGCGGGGCTGGAGGGGCTGGAGGGGCTGGAGGAACGAACACCTAACGTGCTCCACTGAGCACTACGGGAGCGCCAGTCAGGGCAAGGCAGCTGCAGTGCTTCCGAAGAGTGGCGGAGTGAGAATGCCTTCCCGGGGCACCTGGAGATTCTCACCCAGGGTGTGAGCATGGCCGCTTACAAAGCAAGGTCCTATTTCAAACCCTGTTTTTCACATAGTTAACAACAGAGTTTATTATTAGTTTGACAACTTCTGAACAACTCAAATGGCTTGATTTAGGTCACGCTGAATGACAGCAGATACCACTTAATCTGTCTGAGCCTCAGCCTCCTAACAACGGCAAACAGGTACAAACATTTCACCTGTCTGCCACTTCAGAGGGACAGGGCACTGGAAACACTATACTTTCTGACACAGGGTTGTAAAAACGGTCCTAGTAAAAATAAAAGCCTAATGTTCTCAGAGCAAACACTTAACACAAACTTGCAAGAGGGGTTCCACAGCTGGAGAAAAATGTGCAAACCATGTTCAACTACACCGGGAAGGGTTCAATGTCAACCACCCCGGCACTCATGTGCTTCAATAATCAAAGACAGTCTGGCTGAACAACCGCCATGTAGTGAGAGAGCTGAACAAGTTAAGTGTTACCTGGAATATACTGGCCCCATAAGGTGTTCTCCAGGCATTCAGAAGGTTGTCCTTTCCAGTGCTTACGAACCATTTGCCTAGGGAAGAGGGTTTTGAAAAAGGCACAATGTTCATGTTGCATCCAAGATTTGCTTTACAGAGCATCCAACAGTATACAGAAAACTCATCCCACTCCTAACAAACAAGCGTTTCTTCCCATTTCAAGAATCAAGGCCCACCCTCTTGAATTTCATGAGTCATTTATTATAGATATGTGGATAAAGTAGATTAACACCAGAAAATCATATGGCATGCGAGGAGCAGGCACATTTAAGGTAGCAATCCAATTCTGAAGAGGGACACGTTAATAAACTGAAGGACCTGTCAGAGCTTGGAATGAGTCAACAGGAAGGTGACAGAAGGAACAGAAAGTGACCGAAAACAGACAAAAGAAAATGGCTTGCTTACCACAGTGGGCAAACTTGAGCGACAGCACACAGCTCTCATGCAGATGTAGCTGGTACTTGTCGGGCTTGGTGACATGCAGCACTTCCACGTTGCTGTTCTCCATCCCCACTGCGAGCCACTCTCCAGTTGGGCAATAGCCCAGAGAAAAGATCTAAAATTAAAACAGAATGGTGATGGTGGCTACAGAGGACATACTTCCTGTAACTGTGAGCAACTCTTCTGAGGAGTAATTACGAAGGAAATCAAGGTCATTTGACTTACTGGGGAAGAAACCAAAGTCAAATGGGAGATTTCAAAGCCATCCAGAGTCAAAAGAGCCAGCGTTACATGTAAGTGAACGTGTCCCTCCTTCTAGAGTGGCATGTTTCACAAAGCTGTGTTTTTGAAAATGCCATAGGCGCCTGAGACCATACCTGTGAGGTGAAGTCGTGCTGCTGCAGCTGCCGCCCTTCGCGCAGGTCCCAGGACCTGACCGTGTTGTCCAAACCGCCCGTCCAGAGCTTGGTGCCATCGTTAGAAATGTCAATACAGCTGGCTCCGTCTGTGTGGCCCTGGAATTGCCTGAAAATGTCAGAACAGAGGTGAAAACATTGAAAAGTCAGTTCTGAGTTGAATTCAATTTAGAATTCCCTGGCAATCAATTTCAATTTTTTTTTTGCAGTACTGTTTGGGTTATTTTCTAATGTTTTAAATTTTTAATTACTTTCTAATTATTGAAAGCAATATCAAAGCATATAGCAGGCCTTCTGTAGCCCAGGTATTCTACATCTACAGGTTCAGAAAAACCAAACTGCATCCGTAATAAATATATATACACCTTTTTTCCTTTGTCATTGTTCCCCAAACAATATGGTATAGCAAGTTTTTACCTAGCATTTACACTGTGTTAGGTGTTACATGCAACCTAGAGATAGTTTAAAGTAGAAGGGAAAAATGCGTAGGTTACATGTCAATGCAGTATCATTTAATATAAGGGATGTGACTGTGGATTTTGGTAGCTGAGGGGGGCTCTGGAATTAATTTCCCATGAATCTCAAGGAATGACTCTACAAGAAGACCAAAGTTTAATTAAGATGCTGAATTTCATGTACTTTTTATTTATTTTGGAATACTTAAGAATGTTTTCAAAGTACTCTTACACTAAGACATGATTAATATTATTGATGGGAAAAAATCTCCAACTGAAATAAAGACACCTACATCTATATGAACCAGTGAAGGATACACTCTGAGACCTATTCTTTCACTGTGATGTGCAAGACAGACAGATTGGAAGAGGCTATAAGAAATACTCCCCTTCTACCTCCTAGGACAGGGATGGCACAGGGCAGAAATGATCCTGCTGGGAAGCCGCCATTTGTCCAGGGGTGGTCTGCAGCATGGAAGGGCCATGCTCTGTAGGACAGCCCACAGAGGACTCTGTGATCTACTGCCCTGGGAGTCACTTCTGGCTCAGTGTGAGGGAAGAAGGGGCTAGAAGCAGCTCCTCAAAGGGGCTGTACCCAAAAGCAACAAGAGTGACAATTATTTTGTTTCTGGAATTATAGAGTTCAGTCCTTCAAACTACTTACAGATGACCAACAAGGCCTCTTAGCCCACTCGCCTTGACTGGTACCAGGACCTGACTACAACCTTCTTACACCTTTAGCTCATCCTACCTCTTGCCTGCTTAAGTGCTGACATCTGGAGACTCATCTCAAGGTTTCTCTTACCAACACTGATCCTGTACTATTTCATTTCTAAGCAGATATCCAGTTTTGCATATCCATCACTAAAGCTGGGAACACAGATATTCTAGACTATGTCAGTGTCAGCAGCACCCAATACAGTGCCCAGGCCCATGGTAGGTGCTAAGGTTTACTGTGAGAGTACACACGTCAGATACAGATGGGACAGGAGTCAGGGCCATGCACAGGGAGTCTTCTTAATGACGATCTATTGACAGTAATGGTTTATTAGCAAGCACAGATGGCAAATTATAGCCATCTAATGAGCTCATGAGGTCATGGGAATGTTATGGAGCAATTATGTCAAATCATTTTTTTTAACCAGAATTGTTGATGCTTGGTATACAATGTCAAAAAGTAAACAAAAACAAAAAAAAAACTACATATACACACAGAGCACTCTGGCATAAGGTGGTAAAAAATCAGCTCTTCTTCACAACCTGGCAATGGGTCCTGCTGACCTACCTCACTAAGGTCTGGTTGTGCAGGTCCCACACGGCAATGTTGCCGTCGCTGCAGCAGGAGAAGCAGACCTTGGAATCGGGGCTGATGGCCAGCGCATAGCAGGCGGGGGCAGAGGACGTCAGCTCTGCCTTGATGCGTGGGGTGGGAGCTGCCAGGTCCCAAATGGACAAAGTGCTGGCTTCCCCTCCAACAATTAGGGTGCGACCATCAGGGAGCAATCTGCAGGAACGGATGTAGTTATCCCTGTTCTGTAGAGAAAAAAAACATCAAGAGATTACTCATGAGGAAAGGAAAACAGCATTAACATGAGAGCAGAAATCCATAAAAGTATTGTGTTCCCTCCTGGTTTAATGAGCCATTTATACTTATGACAATGATAAAGTAGATTAATGCTAGAAAATTACACGAAATTAGGGAAGTACTTAAACTTGATCTACAAAATTTAGTGCTGAGAAATTTAATCTTAATTAGCATCAAAATGCAACGATTTAGACCCATTCCCACCACCACCAAATTAACCAAATGCTTGTGTCACATGCATACCCAGATACACACAAGCACTAACAGGACCTCTCAAAGTCCTGGATAGTCCAGTCTGGCACCCTGGTGTATCTCGTTGACTTTGCTGTTGTAAGGACGAATGACAATTAAGCAGCTGAGGGAGTGCTGGTGTTCGCCACATAAATAGTAACTTACTCTTCTACACCTGAAGATCCTCATACTGAGGCACACTCTCACAGAAGCCACTGTGTGCTGGGCTCTGTTTTCCTAAACACCTTTGTCAGATAGGAAAATAAGTGGTTTGCCTTTTCCACAGGGGACAGGATTAGTGAAAATTAGTGGTGCATGTGCTACACATGAACCAGGTCACTCTGCTTCAAGGAACCAAAAGCCACACCCCCAACTGAAAAGACCAACGGCCACCTGGGTCAATATTGTGTCCAGCTGCTCACACAAACAGTTCTTTCAACATCCCTTCCTGTGTACTGAAGGAAGGCCCAAGTTTCGTTCATCCATGATCGCTCACCAGACAGTCGAGCTGCGAGACGGGGCTCTTGTTGCCAGGGTGGCTGATGTCCCAGACCTTGACGCAACCTTTGCCGCCCGTGTACACGTGTCTTGTGGGGTTGCTGATCGTCACGGCGCACACCACCTCCCCATGGTTGAGGGTGTTGATCTGGCGAGCGTGTCGGGGGATCCCAGGTCCGATGAGGGCGTCGGGGGGGAAGGGGACGGGCTGCATCTGGCCGTCTGCACTAACATGGAAGGAGTATGCTCTAAGGCGGTGAGGAGGAGAAAAGATAGACGAGGGGAATGTAAAAAACGTACTTAACTGTGGAGTGTAATGAGATGAGAAAGAAGGCACTTTCAGTGCCACTTGTGATTTGCAAACAATGCAAATTTAGTGAGTACAGTAGAAAGAACACAATTTTCAACGTCACACAGCTAGATCCATGATCAAAGCTCAGACTGGCTCCTTACTAACTGTTGTGTGACATTAGTAGTTACTTAGCCTCTCTGAACCTTAGTTCTAATTTTTAAAAAGGAGAGAATGCTATCTACGTGTCACAGAGAATTAATCAAGATAACCAATGTCAACTACAGTACCAACCCTTTCAAGGGTACTTGATAACTGCACCGTCTTCTACTTTGGGTGATTCAGAAGCCTGCAGAGATTCTGCCTGATATGTAATTCACTCCAATCAAGTGAATTACTTACACAGATGTGTAAGCCAAAATTATGCATGAAGGAGTTAAAAGTTTTTCTAGGCTTAGATATCTGAATGGCAGAGGTGCCAAACGGGGGAAAAAGATAAAGCCCTATTTCAGCAACTTGATCAGACCTGACAATCCCAAGTTCTAATAAATTCAAATAGAATGAAAAACTGAAGCAGCACCCTTTGTGAGAGGCCCAAAGGCCCACCTGTGAGTCTCTATCAACAGTGCCATCCTCCAACTCCTGTCCAGAGAAAGCTCTTGGATGATGGTAGCATTCGGTTCTAAAATGCAACTTAAGCGAGAGCATCTCCCTCAATAGACTCATCCCTATTTTTAGGGCCCTAAAGTCTGGCAGAGGCTAAGTAAGGCTGCTGGAGGCAGGAGATGCCAGCAGTGAATGGGAGGAGCTAGGTCTGTCTCAGGACCATCACAGTCAATAGCCCATTTTGGAAGTTATGTCAGTGTACGCTGGCATAGAGTTTAGGAATGTGTTCTGTTTATGGGAAGAAGTTTATAAGAAACATACCAAGGGAAGCACTTGGGGGCACACAAAGAACAGGAGCTTGGACCAAATGACAGAGAAGCTTTAGAATCAAACTAAGACGTTGTGGTCCCAGAAGGCGAACATCTACAGGCCAAATTCATCAAAATTCTACCCAAGGCCAAGGGCCTTCATTAACTACCTCACTGTCTCAGAAAGGATGAAGCACAGGCTGCGAGTGTGGAAGGCCTGGGTACTAGAGAGCAGGCTACAGAAAGCTCTACAAGAAAGCAATATGCTGGGGCCGGCACTGTGGCTTAGTGGGTAAAGCCGCAACCTACAGTGCCGCCATCCCACATAGGCATTGGTTCGAGTCCCGGCTGCTCCACTTTCGATCCCACTCTCTGCTATAGCCTGGGAAAGCAGAAGATGGCCCAAGTGCTAGGGCCCTGCATCCATGTGGGAAACCTAGAAGAATCTCCTGGCTCCTGGCTTCGGATCAGCACAGCTCCAGCCACTGCAGCCAACTGGGGAGTGAACCAGTGGATGGAAAATCTCTCTCTCTCTCTCTGCCTCTCCTTTTCTCTCTCTGTTTAACTCTGACTTTCAAATAAATAAATAAATCTTTAAAAAAAAAAAAAGAAAGCAGCATGCTAGACTTGTGCTGGAATGGGAGCTGGGAAGGGACAGAAGACGTACAGGACTTGGGAGACACACTGGGATGTGTGACCTGAGAGGGAAAGGCTGATGACTCTAGGGCTCGGCACACAGGTGATGAGACAGGCCACATTAGCTGGTAAAGAGCACAGGGGAGCACAAGACTCAAGGTACACATTGGGAGGTAACACATTTGGTTTTCTTGAATTTGAGGACACCTAGAAATCCAAATAGCTATGATTCAGGAGAAATGTCAGGTTAGAAATATCAATACTTGGTCATCTGCAAAGAAATGACAGCTGAAGCTAAGGATAAGAAAGAATTATATGAGAGAATACTGGAACAGATCATGTGGTGTAAACGTGTCTAAGAGAATGCTTATACTTGGGGCTGCGCTGTGGCTCAGCAGGTTAACACCATGACCTGAAGCGCCAGCATCCCATATGGGCGCCAGTTCGAGTCCCGGCTGCTCCTCTTCCGATCCAGCTCTCTGCTATGGCCTAGGAAAGCAGTAGAAGGTGGCCCAAGTGCTTGACCCCTGCACCTGTATGGGACACCTGGAGGAAGCTCCTGCTCTTGGCTTCGGATCGGCACAGTACCAGCCACTGCAGTCAACTGGGGAGTGAACCATCGGATGGAAGACCTCTTTCTCTCTGCCTCTCCTCTCTCTGTGTAACTGACTTTAAATAAATAAATAAATAAAATTTTTTTAAAAAAAGAGAGAATGCTTATACTTAAGGAATCTCCAGCACAAGCAGTCACAGAAGTAGATAAATTGTGGACACATTCACTAGTGAGATCCTCACATAACCTTCAAACTGTCAGATGGGGACCAGCGTTGTGGCTGAACAGATTAGTCCACCGCCTGTGGTGCCTGCATCTCATACTGGAGTGCTGGTTTTACTTCCAGCTGCTCTGTTTCCAATCTGGCTTCCTGCTAATGCCTCCTGAGAGGTAGCAGATGATGCCAGTTCTTTGGCCCCGGTTACCCATGCGGGAGACGCAGATGTAACTTGTGGCTCCTGGCTTTGGTGGGTCCCAGCCCTGGCTGTTGCAGGCATTTGGGAAATGAACCAGTATATGGAAGATACCTTTCTCTCGCTCTTGCTCTTTTTCTGCCTATCAAGTAAATGAAAATAAATAGACAATTAAAATAAAAGTCAGAGGGCCAATACTAGGAATCATGGAAGTTCCATGGTACTTGGAATCCCAGTGGGATGAGGAGTGCAGCAAATATGAAGAGCAGAGCAGGCAGCATGCTTACCCCACTCATCAGCAAACGTTTTTTAGTTGCTTCATACAGAACAGGTACTCTGCAGTTTGGGGGACTCAGAGGTGAATAACACAAAGTCTCAATCCTTAGACTAGCCTCCATCCTAGAAGGGGTAAATGGGTTATAGAAAACAGGTATATAGGTAATTTCAAACAGCAGTATACCCTGTTACACACACACACACTTCAGAGAAAGTAAGGGAGCACAGAGTAGTGGTCAGGGACCTCTTTTGGAGGAGATAGCATATGAGCTGAGACCTGGGAAGGCCACAAGCCTTGCAGGTTTCTAGCAGGCAGAGTGCCAAGTAGAAGGAACAGCAAATGTGAAGTCCTTGAAGCAGAACTAAGCTGGAAGGCCAGAATGCAGTCAGTGGAGAGTGACAGGATATCGTGCTGAAGGGAGAGACAGGGGCCATGTTAATATGGGATTGATGTGATGAGGAGTCCGGGATATTATTATGAGTAGAATGGGAAGTCACTGGAGACTTGGATAAGGGAGTGAAATGATTCAGTTAACATTTTCAAATGATCATTCTGGTTGTTTGGTGAAGAACGGATTGCAGGTGGCAAAATCAAGGATAACTAGGGGTAGGGTTTAGTATAGCAGTTAAGACACTTCTTGGGATGTCCACATCCCCTATCAGAGTACCTGGGTTTAAGTCCTTGTTCTACTTCCAATACAATACAGCTTCCCGGGAGGCAGCACCTGATGGTTCAAATACTTGGGTTCCTGGTTCACATGGGGGACCAGGATGGATTTTTAAGCTCCTGGCTTCTGCCTGGCTTGCCCCAGCTGTTGCAGGCATTTGGGGAGTGATTCACTAGATGGAAGATGTGTCTGTATTTCTCTCTGGATCTCTGCAGATCTGCTTTTCTAACATAAATAAATGAATGAATCAATGAATAAAAACAACTAGTTGGGATTACTGCAGCAATCTAGGCTGGCTAGGGCTTGGGTGATAGAAAGTTCTGAGAACAAGATTTGTAATTCCAAGAGTCTTTGACTAGGTGAGACCGCACTGGGTGGGACGCTTGAATTCTGGAGGTGATAATTAGGAATGATAACAAGTTCTTCTTTGTGAGCTCATTAACTATACAGGTATATAAGAGTACAGGTAACTAAAGCTGACTAGGACATAAGTTTACTAGAGATGAAGTAGTAGAAGGAGGCTGTCCTTGTAGATGCCAAAGTCACCCAGGATGACAGCAGGTTCCAAGTACAGGACTCTAAGCTGTGTGCCGAGTCTTTAATAAGTTGGGGAAAAACCCCAACAAGGTGGAAGACAAGGTAAAGTGGCATAAGCCTGAAAGGAGCAGGACTTACACAAAAAGGCACAGAAATTTGCTTCTGGAAGAACCTGAGATGGGTTGGGAATGAGAGGCAACCAAAGCCTTTATTAACCCCAACACTGGCCCTGAGAACAGTGGGATTAAAAAAACTGAAGGCTCATTCCCCTGGGGGGAGTTGCGGTTTGCAGGTGAAGGGGTGGCCTTAGGAGACAGTCAGGTGTCAGCTCAGGCAAGGAGGGGAAGGCAGAAATGCTTGTAAAGAAAGGCTGAGAGTCTAAGGAATGACAACTGAGAAAGAGGCTAATTGATTTAGCAATTAAGGGGTCACGAAGGTAAGTTTTAAAGGAAGGGAAGGAAAGGTTATTTCAAGTTCAGATGGTGTTATACATTCTTAATAGTAATTTATTTGAGAAGACATTTCTTCTCCCCTCTAGAATCACTAAACAGTTTTTAAAGAGCCTTGAGAAACGGGGCCAGCACTGTGGCACAGAAGGTTAAGCCTCTGCTTGCACTGCCGGCATCCTATACGGGCGCTAGTTCAAGTCCTGGCTGCTCTGACTCCTGATCCAGCTTCCTGCTAATGCACCTGGAAAAGCAGCAAAAGATGGCCCAAGTACTTGGTACCCTGCACTCATGCAGGAGACCCAGAAAAAGCTCCTGGCTTCATTCAGATCGGCCCAGCTCTGGCCACTGTGGCCATTTGGGGAGTGAACCAGTGGATGGAAGAGCTCTTTCTCTCTCTTTAAACAAAGCAAAGCTGAAATGTTATAAAATAAAAAGTTATAAGATAAAGCAAATCATTATTGACATGAGTGGATGATCATGAATGAAAAGTGCTTTTCTTTTCCTTTTCTAGAGCCTGGCCACATTATTTAGAAAGCACAGTAAAATAAAATGAGAAGATTCAAAATAATGAATTCGGTAGAGGGTGTTCTCTCTCTCCTTCTCTCTCTGTATTTCTGCCTTTCAAATAAATAAATCTTAAAAAAAAAAAAAAAAGGCTTGAGAATTTAAATAGTTAAGAAACCAAGCACACACTTTCCTCTAAGGTTTTCAACTGGACATTCTTCAACTTAACCACAACTATGAGCACCTACTATGTTCCCAGAATTTCCTTGTAAGGGGTACAGATGTATTCCTAGAGCTCATTTGTGTGAAGGATGTAAAGTAGCCCTCAGCTTGCTATTTGTATATGTAAGACAGTCAGGAATGAAAAGCAATAAAATTCTGATAGATACTTATCGGATTTCAAATAAACTCTTCGATGTATAACTAGTAAAGAGAGCTGGAGTGGTAAAGAAAGTCAACATTTCTAGGAGTCAGAGACAACACAGGCTTGAAGGACTATTCTCCATCCAAGCAAATGCATCAACATGTCTTTTTTTTTTTTTCATCATAATGAACCTTTCCCTTGCAGAACCTTTTTCCTCCTATTGTTAGTTTCTAGATTCATTTTCTTTCTTTCTTTCTTTTTTTTTTTTAAGATTTTATTTACTTGAGAGGTAGAGTTAGAGAGAAGGAGAGAGAAAGAGAGAGATTGAGATCTTCCATCCAGTGGTTCACTCCCCAAATGGTCGCAACAGCTGGAGCTGGGCTGATCCAAAGCCAGGAGCCTCTTCTGAGTCTCCCATGTGGATGCAGAGGCCCAAGCACTTGGGCCATCTTCCACTGCTTTCCCAGGCCATAGCAGAGATTCTGGATGGTAAGAGGAGCCGCCAGGACTAAAATGGAGCCTATATAGGATGCTGGCCCCACATTCGGAGGCTTAGCCCAGTACGCCACAGCACTGGGCCTGCATTTACATGTCGTAAGTATGCCCTGTCCACATGATGACACAAATATCATGCTAAGGATACAATATCAGGTGAGGCACCTGGCCTTGCCCATAAGTGGCTTATAATTTAGGAACAATGATGAAAAAGTACAAAAGTGGTTCTACTATGATAGGAAGTACGATTCTGGAAGGTGGTTTTAAAAGACAAAATAAAAGTTATGTTTTATTAGAGATATGATAATAGAGATGGAATTGAAAGAATGGAAGGATTTCACCAAAGACGAGGAAGATAGAAAAAAAACACTGCAGGGGGAGGAATGGCAGAAAGCAAGGGCTCACAAAGGAAGGGATGAAACATGAGCCAGGAAGTTCCTGGATTAGTTTTTTTTGTTTTTTTGTTTTTTTTTTTTTTTGACAGGCAGAGTGGATAAGTGAGAGAGACAGAGAGAAAGGTCTTCCTTTGCCATTGGTTCACCCTCCAATGGCTGCTGCGGCCGGTGCACCGCGCTGATCCAAAGCCAGGAGCCAGGTGCTTCTCCTGGTCTCCCATGTGGGTGCAGGGCCCAAGCACTTGGGCCATCCTCCACTGCACTCCCGGGCCACAGCAGAGAGATGGACTGGAAGAGGAGCGACCGGGACAGAATCCGGCGTCCCAACAGGGACTAGAACCGTGGGTGCCAGCGCCACAGGTGGAACATTAGCCTATTGAGCCACGGTGCCGGCCCCTGGATTAGTTTTAACCAGGAATTCCCTATTCAACAATGACTCCAAAGTATTAGTTGGAGGGCTCAACTAGAAAAGAGTTTGATAAAATATAGCACACACGTCTCAATATCACACTAAAAAAGGGAGACAGAATTTACTGAAGAGGTTTTTGGAAGACAGAGGTGTTATTTTCCTGGAGTGAAAACATTCACTAAATAGACAGTAGCATAATGGACAGGCGGAATAAGAAATTAAATTATCTGAATAATCTAGATGAGAGATACAGGGAGATCCAAAATAAGCAAGGTAAAGGATGAAAAGCTAGAACTAACAGGACATACAATTCTGTAGGTCTTAACTCACAAGCTGAGGAGGGAGCCAATAACAACTGAGTTTTGAGTTGCAAACAAGAAACAGGTTACTGGAGCTGATATTGTGGCACAGCAAGTTAAGCCATCGCCAGCAATGCTGGCATGTCAAATGAACACTGGTTCGAGTTCTGGCTGCTCCACTTCCAATCCAGCTCCCTGCTAATGATCCTGGGGAAGCAGCAGCAGATGATCCATGTGCTTGGGTCCTCGGCACCCATGTGGGAAACTCAGACGGAGTTCCAGGTTCCTGGCTGTGGCCAGGCCACAGCCACCCAGCCCTGGCTATTATGGCCATTTGGGGAGTTTTCCAGTGATGGAAGAGTTCTAAATAAATAAATAAATCTTGAAAACAAAACAAGCTACTACTAGTGGTTATGAAAAAAGTGAGCGAATTGGGAGAAAGTCCTAGTATGCAAGAGTACTGTCTGAATATAATGATCTTAAGCTGTAAGTAATATTCAAGAAGCCACCTGAGATGTCCAACAAATAATTAGAAATACAGTGCTGGTTAGAGAAGGTGCAGGCAATCAGAGAAATGAGAGTGACTTGTGTTGCACACACATAGCAGGGGAAGTGACAAGAGTGAAGACTGGGTCTCTAACAGACATGCTGAAGAGAACAGAAGACAGTTGAAGAAAATGTTAAGTTTAAACTGTTTGACAGAATTTTATTTCAAACTATCCAGGCACTTGCAATTCACTAGTTTAATGTGTGTCATTTTATTTAACCATCATCTTTTGATAATGACCGAACATATTTAAAGATCCTTCACCTCCACCTCATTTCTCCTTTCTATAGATATCTGGTTCTGTTATGTCAGGTTCATCTCTGGTGCTTTGAAATACTTTCCCTAAGTCTTTTAACATCTCACAAAAAGGGACTAAACCTTGAATTCACAATTAAAGGTCTGTCTATTGTACTTTTGGAGGTCTGATTGAAAATTAGGTATGGCTGACCCTAGAGGTTAGTCAGCCAACATATACTTGTTGAAGGTTTTTATGTAAAATAGGTCCCATCTTGAAAATCTTACTTTACAAAACCAAACAAAAGCACCAACAGAGATTGCTGTATTGTGAGCAGCCTGCTATCCACAAACCTTAGTTGTTTTGTTTTTGCTTGCACGTCATATTCCATAATATGGTTTTAATCAGTTATAGACTATTCATAGAAGTCTCACTTAAATAGCACGTGGAGAAAGTCCACTTTTGGCTGATGCTGAAATTAAACTATGTCATTCAAATTACATATATTGAGAGGAAACCTTGAAAATTCACCTCAATAGCTGAGAGCACCCAGTGTGAATTATCAAATAAATGCAACTTTATTCAATTTACAACACAAATTTCATTACAATTTTTGATGGTATCTAGCAATTCATTTTGTAAAAATAATCAGGACCAAGATGCACCATTATTATGAGCCTTTCTGGAGAAAGGCAGTTACTTTGTGAATTTGTGTAGCAGGAGAAGCCTTTGGCTGATTTATTATGTTTTATGTTCTAGCCTACTTCAAAAGGCTTTCTGTTGAAAAATATGCAAAAGGCGGACTTTCATAATTCTCTATCTTAGATCTAGAGAGCTATCTAATTGCTATAATCATTTTCTGTTGTAAAAACCTATCATTAAAATATACCACTTCTATATGCATAAATAAATGTGACTATTTTGTCTTGATCCCATGTTATATAACGACATACCAATGACAGAAAGCGAGGAAGCCAGCTGACTCAATACAGTCTTAATTGTTTTTGCCCCTTACTACACATTGTATCTTCTACTGTGTAACTACCTGAAAAACTGGTAGTTCCTTAGGCCAAAGCTGAAAGGGAAACAACACTGGAGGTGACTAAATAGCCACCAAGCATACATGGTGCTGAATATAGAGTGTATTAATAGGATGTTCACCCTCACACCCTTCTTGTTGAGATGTCATGCCAGGTACAGATGAGCCAAATAAAGCTCACCAAGGTAAGACACTGGGTAAAACTCACTTTTCCTTGTGGTCATCTAAGAGAGTAAAAACCAAACTTGAGTTTGTCACAACATAGAGTCTACAACAACACAGGATCCATACTGTCTCAGCACAGCATACGCTTTTAGGTTTTCCTAATGAAGTGTCATTTATGAAACACAGTAGGTGTGACTGCATTATTCCCAGGCACAAAAATGCTCATTAGTTGGCCCAAAAGGAGCTTAAGAATTTTGTATGCCAAGGGCCAAGTCTAAAAAAAGGAAGAAAACCTCACTCAAGGCTCAGGATCACAAGTTAGATCAGCTGTGATTCTGCAATGCTTCAGCTCACCCAACTCTAATGCCTTGCCTGGCACTACTTCTTTGAACACATCCAACACATTTATACCCATAGTGACCTGTAGTAGCAGGTGAGACAAGATGCCTCACCTCATCTACTCACTTTCTTGGTTATACTCTCATTGTAGTTGAAACCGTGTAAGTGGTAACTACATAGCACAGGAGAAAAGGGCAGAACACATTCCCTAAAGGAGCTCCTCTATTTCCCCTAGAAGTTCTTATAAAACCTACAGGTATTTGAATCACTATTTGATTAATCCCATGACCCTGTTATTTAGTCACTGTTTGAAATAGACCAAACTTTCACCTTCAAATATATCAGAGTTCTTAGTCAACAAGACTTGTCAGTCAGTCAACAACTATTTGCAGAACACACACAGGTACACAGAATTTTATGGTAATTGATATTTATACCTTCAACTCTCAAGCAACTCAGTCTAATTTGCCTTGTCTCCCTTATTAATCAATCAAATATTTACTGAGCAACTTGGCTCTGGCACAGGCATTGTTTGATGAATGAGGAAGTTTAGGGTTGGGTCTGTAGAGAAGTTAATAAGAGAAGGAAGAACCGAGAATCCGATTTATCAGATGGAAAATGAACAAAGGGCCAAGGTCAGCTTGTTCAACATCGAGGGGGCAGGTTACATGGAGAGAAAAGAAAAACAGAGGAAACACCAGGGTGACAACTAAATGCCCGAGTATGTAGTAATAAACTGTAGAATAAACAAGCAGTGAAGGAAGTGAAGGAAGACATCAACACTTGTTCATTCACTCACTGAACAAATTTATATTCTAAGCACCAACTGTGAACTGAGTATAACTCTAGGTGCTGGAGTCATTTCTATAACTAAATAGCAGAAAGTTCTGCTCTGTTCTCATCAAACTTATATTCAAGTGGCGAGAGGCAGACAATGGCTATAAACAGGCATTTAAAAAGTAGAATAGAATAATAGGGAAAAAGGGAGAGGGGATGATATTTTAAGACAAAATTATCAGGACAGAATGCTTGGTTAAGATGATATCTGAAGGCTGGCACTGTGGTTAAAGTAGCTGCCTGTGGCGCCAGCATCCCATATGGGCGTCAGTTCGAGTCCTGGCTGCTCCACTTCCGATCCAGCTCTCTCTGCTATGACCTGGGAAAGCAGTAGAAGATGGTCCAAGTCCTTGGGCCCCAGCACCCATGTGGGAGACCCAGAAGAAGCTCCTGGCTCCTTGCTTCGGATCAGTGCAGGTCCATCCATTGCAGCCAATTGGGGAGTGAACCATTGGATGAAGATCGACCTCTCTCTCTCTCTGACTCTCTTTCTCTCTTTGTGTAACTCTGACTTTCAAATAAACAAATAAATCTTTAAAACAATAAAAAGATGGTATTTGAGCAGAGACATGAAATGTGACAGTAAGCCACAGAAAATGTGTTGCAGGAGGGTCTAGGAAGCACAAATGCCCTGGGGCAGACAAACCATTAGGGAAGCCTTTGGGAGAATGAGAGTTTTATCTGCTATTGAGGTCAAGTTTGGATAGCCTCAGAGACTACACAGTTGGCCCATGCATGATGTACATAATGACAGAGAGGATGCCAACAGAAAAAGTTAAGACAATAAACATAATCATGTGACTAAAAGGGAAGGAGGGTCGGCAGATAATGCGTCCTACAAGAAAGGAGAAGAGACCGGCGCCACGGCTCACTAGGCTAATCCTCCACCTTTGGTGCTGGCAGACCGGGTTCTAGTCCCGGTCGGGGCACCAGATTCTGTCCCAGTTGCTTCTCTTCCAGGCCAGCTCTCTGCTGTGGCCCGGGAAGGCAGTAGAGGATGGCCCAAGTGCT
The DNA here is from genome assembly GCA_949820135.1 of Sylvilagus floridanus. NCBI lineage: Eukaryota > Metazoa > Chordata > Mammalia > Lagomorpha > Leporidae > Sylvilagus > Sylvilagus floridanus. The sequence goes on from OX463243.1 coordinate 16,446,635, forward strand.
TGGGCCCTGCACCCCATGGGAGACCAGGGGAAGCACCTGGCTCCTGGCTTTGGATCAGAGCAGTGTGCTGGCTGCAGCGCGCTGGCCGTGGTGGCCATTGGAGGGTGAACCAACGGCAAAGGAAGACCTTTCTCTCTGTCTCTGTTTCTCTCTCTCACTGTCCACTCTGCCTGTGAAAGAAAGAAAAGAAAAGAAAAGAAAGAAAGAAGGAAAGAAGGAAGGAAGGAAAGAAGGAAGGAAAGAAGGAAAGAAGGAAGGAAAGAAGGAAAGAAGGAAGGAAGGAAGGAAGGAAGGAAGGAAGGAAGGAAAGGAAAGAAGGAAAGAAGGAAAGAAAGAAGGAAAGAAGGAAAGAAGGAAAGAAAGAAAGGAGAAGAAAAGCTGGCTGGGTGCTGAAGGAAGAGTCAGTGCTGCTCTTCAGGGAAGTCTAAAGGTGCACTGGATAGAAATGAGATGTGGGGAATGAGATATTGTGAGAGAGTGGACTGTACATAAAGAGGCTGGAACAACAGGTGTGTTTTGTCTTTCATAACTCAAAGGAGTTGTGAACACAGACTCCAAATGCCCAGCTCACTATATAAGAAGCCAGTTGAATAAGGTACCTTTCCTGAAAACAGAACTAAGCCCAAGATCGTCCCTATTTCTTTCAGCCTTTGAAGTTTGGCAAGTCTTTCTCCTACATGTTCAAATTTTGAGCATCCAAGTTTGCACATAATAATCAGCCTTTTTGAACAAAGAATTGCCTTGAAATCAGCAACAGACATGGAGAAGACCTGACTGCCAGAGATGCTTCTATAACTTGCATTTCCATATTAAAGCTTGAGATTTTAAACTGAACATACAAATCTACCTCATTACCCCTTTTCTTATGCTAAGAGAAAATGAAAAATACTTTGCAAGAAAAAAAAAATGCAAGTCTAACACCATCCAGCAATGCTCAAAGTCTACGGGGCCAGCAGGCTCGGCACAGGATGAGTACAAAGACAGAAAGGTACTCACGGTTTTCCTCCTGGAATGCCTGTCAGGTTTGGAGGTATTGCTGGCACACGCATGTGATGATGTGGATCGAATCCCACCTAGAATTTTTCCCAAGCAAAACAACAAAACCACAGTTAGATTAAGTTGTTTTATTTTACACAGTATCTTTTTTAAAGCCCGTGGGAATATATCCTTTGACAGTAATATTTTAGAGTTATATTCAGAAGGATTTATTGTTCACTGATAAAATGTTTAGGATTTCATAGTAATATACCTGGAGGTAGAATACATGTGAAAGCTCATGATAGGAACAAAGGTTTCATTACACTAAAGGTCTCATGATGCTCTGTCATCTAACTTTGTAGGTTTAAAATATCCAAAACACTAATTTAAAAAAAGGTACAAAATAAAATAGATCTCGTGGTATAACTACATGTACCTTAATTTATGTGTTATCCCTCTAGAAACACCCCATATTATATAAACTGCATTAAAAAGATGCCAATCCCTTGTGCTCTGGAAAGTTCTTTGGTAGCAGGGCATACGCACCACAGGTGATCGGCCATAGGCAGCGGCTGCGGCTGCGGCTGCGGCTGCTGCGCTCATCTGAGGGGAGATGTTGTGAAGTCCAGCATAGGCAGCTCCGGGGCTGGTCAGTTCTCCATTCATCCCAGCATGGGGAACAATCCCAAAAGGGGTTGGATATGGACAAGGTACTGCCATTGGGGTCCTCAAGCTGGAAGCTGTGGCCCAAAATGGAAGAAGGAAAGAAAAAAAATTAAGAATACAGGAAATAATACTGAAGACATTCTTAAATAGGTGAAAAAAATAGAATCTATGGTTCATGTGAGCTTATTTCAATATTCTCAATAGTCATTCAAGCCTTCAGAGGGGTTTATTCATTCTCCTTAATTTTCTTAAACACCTACCATGTGCCAGACATGGTTGGTTCTAAGAGCTTGGTTTGAAGTTAAGTACTACCTCTGCCTAACAGTCACCTGACATTGATCATTAGTACTTTTTACGTACTGCACTATTTAAATTGCTTTACATTCTTTAAAACAGAAGCACAAATACAGAAAGAAAATATTTTCTTACTAACCCAAAGGGTCAACTCCTGGTGGTTTTCCAGGTACAGGCCTCAATCCGGGAGTGGAATTACTGCCTGGAGTAGGTGCATCAGTTCGTGGAGTGGGGGTATTGGACTTCGAAACAGGAGTGGTAGATTTTTCATTCTGACAAAAGATACGATGCAATGTGCCAGCAATTAAAATATGGTTTTAGTAATTTAAAAGGTAATGAAAGGAAAAAAGAGAAAAAGGAAAGGAAGAGAGAAGTGCAAGAGGTTCTTCAGCCCAGGGCCATTACTTTTTTTTTTGACAGGCAGAGTGGACAGTGAGAGAGAGAGAGACAGAGAGAAAGAGAAAGGTCTTCCTTTGCCGTTGGTTCACCCTCCAATGGCTGCCACGGTGATCCGATGGCAGGAGCCAGGTGTTTCTGGTCTCCCATGGGGTGCAGGGCCCAAGCACTTGGGCCATCCTCTACTGCACTCCCAGGCCATAGCAGAGAGCTGGCCTGGAAGAGGGGCAACCGGGACAGAATCTGGTGCCCTGACCAGGACTAGAACCCGGTGTGCTGACGCTGCTAGGTGGAAGGTTAGCCTATTGAGCCGTGGCGCCGGCTATTACTTTCACTAATCAAAATGAACTAACAAGGAAACAAAGAATTCCCTCAGAGCACAGAAGCAATAAGGACATAAAGTTGAATTTATAAAGTAATCATTTCTAGGAAACTAGTCTTAGACAGAGGCTAGAGAAGGCTGACAAACCATGCATCCTGACTGGGGACTTGCTAGTGGCTTTGGTTTAAACTTGCGAGGTTTGAATTGGGCTTCTGTTGGAGGCTGTCTGGTTAACATGGCCCGTTAAAAAAGTACCATCACAGGGACCGGTGCTGTGGCACAGTGGGTTAATGCCCTGGCTTGAAGCGCTGGCATCCCATATGGGCACCAGTTCAAGACCTGGCTGCTCCACTTCTGATCCAGCTCTCTGCTATGGCCTGGGAAAGTAGTAGAAGAAGTCCTTGGGCCCCTGCACCCACGTAGGAGACCCAGAAAAAGCTCCTGGCTTCTGGCTTCAGATCAGTACAACTCCGGCCATTGATGCCATCTGGGGAGTGAACCAGTGGATGGAAGACCTCTCTCTCTCTCTTCCACTCCTCTCTCTACATAACTCTGACTTTCAAATAAATCAATCTTAAAAAAAAAAAAGTAGCATCATAGATTCTCAGCACACACTGCAGATGCCATAAAGATGGCAGAAGGTCATGGAAAAAGAGGTGGAAAAACTTAATCTAGCCCTCAGCCATATTCCCCAAATTTGCAGATAAATGAAGAAATTTCTTTTCCTTTAGCTGTGAATTCAAAAGGTTAGTTCAAAACCAAACCCCTCCTTTCTTCTCTCACACACACACACACACACACACACACACACACTGTTAGATTACAACAAGGAAATAACTGGTGAGGAAAAAAAAAGATATTCCACACCAAAATGCAATTAACTACACACTACATGAAAAGAAGGGGTACAAAAAGATTACTCTGACTTGCGAGCAGTATGTTTCTGCATTTGTGATTTGTGGTGTGAGTAAAGGTAGACTGTTGTAAATGACAGATTACTTTTTAGATAGGAAGGGAAAATTATTGCAGTCATATGTAGCTTGGTAATTCAAACAAAGCTAGCAACAAAATCGCATCCAAGCCCCAAGCTAAATTTACCATAAACCACAGGTGACAAAACCATCTCTATAACCCCAGTGTCTATTTTTCATCTTTGCTAAGACACATGTTGCTCAACTTCCCAATACCCCTCCCATCTATCCCTGTGAAATGACTCACAAAACACCTATCTCCAGTAAGTTAGCAAATCCATTCTGCTCCAAAATACTTTGCTCAAACTTAAGTACAGAACATATACACACATTTGGAAATCAAAGTCCTACAAAAATGTGAAAAATACAAAAATACAAAAATACAAAAATTAAAATCAAACCCAACCATGTTGAAACAGCTGGTACTAACAAAGACAGTGGGGAGGTAGGTGCTTACAAGGCTAAGTTCTTTGGATTTGGAGGAAGGAGTACTGCTGGAAGACGCAATGGAAGCGGGGCTGATGGGGGCATCTTTCTTGAGCAGGCGTGTCTTGTCCAGGCCATTCTCTCTCGGGGAATGTGCTGGGCTCCCTCGGGGGGAAGATGGATCCTAGAAAGGAATACCATGGTAGTCTAGCAATGCTGGGGTCCTTGAGTGTGGGCTTTTTTAGCCAAAAGCATTTAACAGCTTAGATATGCAAAATGTTCCAGGATGGATTCTAAGGCTCACTGAGATTGCCAATAAAAATACTCAGTATGGAGCCAAAGAAAATACTATAGTATTTATAGTATTGTCATACTGGCAATAAATTTTCCATGTAAATAAAAAGTAGGTCCCTTTGGAAATTAAGAGAACATTTGGATGTGAGTTGTTTGGACACTAGTGTTTTTTACAGCTAGGGAAGAGCAGGAAATTGAAGTAGCCATAAACATACCTCATTGGAAACATCAACCACCAAGTTGTCATCACTCTTCTCACCGTCACTGTCCTGCATTGACAATTGAGAAGCATTATCTCCTCCCTCCGGTCAGAAACACATCTCATTTTCAGCCAGATTTACCCTAGTTAAGTCCAGAATAATTCCTCATACCTTATAAAAATGAGCTGCACCAGTGTTAAACATTTTACTACGTACTACTTTCTTTAATCCTCATGATGAGGTTATGAGGTGGGTAGCAGAATCCCATTTTCCAGTTTAAAAAACAGACACTAATGGCTCATCACTCCAAAGTAGAGGCAACAAACTGGCATACCAAGGCTAAACCTAGCCTATAGGGGGGTACAGTTTGGTCCGCCAGTGGTTTTTTAAAAACTGAATAAGTAGCCACAGGAACACCTGCCTCTACACTATTCACATTCACCTGGCCCTCATCACTCCTGTGATCTCCCTAGGCACTAAAGGAAAGCCAGCCTTCACCCAGGTAGGGACATTCTGGATGTCTCTGTAGCTAACTCTACAAAACTTGGACTATTCCTTGGCAAATGAGTTCACCTTGGCTCTATGACTCTGTATTTTTCCCGTAACATCTCTAGTTAATCACAGAAAATTCAACCACCTTCAAATATATGGGGGAATGTAAATACACTTAGAGAAGTACTAATCTAGAACAGCCAAGTCTTCTATAAGCTGGGAGATGAGGCCTTCTATCCACTCACATATACATGTGCACACGCCTACACATGCACAGACTTCAAGCTGGCCAATAAAGACAGAGCTATAGATGCAATAGATTGCTTTTTCTCCTAAAGGATGTGGTTTATCCTGCGTTCTCAATGTTGCTGGTAATAGTCAAAGGGTGAAACCACTGTTGATAACAAAGCAAGGCATGCCAGCCTTCCCCAAAGCAAAGACGAATGAACTTACATAACGAGCTGCAATTTCCTTTTCTTCAGTTTTCTGCTTTTTGCTCTCCGAGGAGTAGTCTGTGGAGTTTCTGTGCTTCTCAGCACCTCGGAAACTGGCTGACGGGGACACGGAGGAGCTCTGGAATTAGAAGGCAAAGCAGGGTTGAGAAATCATCCTCCATTTAACCAAAGTGATCTCTCAAATCACTTAATATTTTCTTTTCTATTTTTAAAAATTTATCCTTATATTTGAGAGGTAGAAAAACAAAATTCCCAATCCACTGGTTCATTCCTCAAATGCCTGCAATGGATGGGACTGGGCCAGGCTGAATCCAGGAGTCAGGAACTCAATCCAGCTGTCAGAACAAGAATCCAATTACTTGAACCATCACCAATGCCTCCTAAAATCTGCATTAGCAGCAAGATGGAGTCTGGAGCCTGAGGTGAGTACTGAATCCAAATACTCCAGTGTATGTTTTACCCAGTATCTTAAGTGCTAGGCTAAATGCCCAAACCCTCCTTTTGTTCACTGGTATACACACTTACAAAGCTATTAAGAGGAGACAGAAGAGAGCGCAGGAGATGACAGGAAGAGAACAGATATACAGAGGGAAAAACAATGGGAAAAAGACAAGGAGGGGAAGGAATGAGGGACGAAGAGGGAGGAGGCAGAGAGATGAACCCTGTGAGTAAAGGAGTAAAAATGGTGGCAGGAGATAGCGTTAACTCAAAAGCCAGAGCAAGATCGGTCTAAAACGTATGTTTACATTACACTCTTGTAGCAATGTAGAAAGTTGGGAAAGGAAGTAGACACAGGAGAAAAGAAAGAAAAGGCAAACTTTCAGATTTCTTTTTAAGTTTGCTGGCTAATGGGAAGTCACTATTTCCAAGTTTCTAAAGAGAAACTATGAATAGAATAGAAATTAAAAGATAATTAGAAATTCTTCAATAAGAAAAAAAAAGTGTTTGGGAATTTGAGTAGCCAAAAGCATGCTACAAAAGCCCTAGTTGCAGAATTCTGCTAAGCTCTGCTCTAAGGGCCTGGAAGATGCAGAATGGCAGGAAAAACACCTGGAAAAAATGTACTTTATTAATTTTCATGAACCTGCTTTCCTCTATTTTTTTTCTTCTTTAAATCTCTGGAAAGCCACTGGGGCCAGGGAGTGCAGAAAGAGGGTCATGCCTCTGGCAATGGGCTGGGGCCCATCAAGACCACTCAGGCTGCATCCCTCACCTCTGCTTTCAGTGAGCTCTCCACTGGAGGAGTCCCGCACAGAACAGAAACACTGGAGCTGAGAGATGAAGCCGAGAAAATGAATCTGCTATGGAGGTGGGGCACTTTTAGATGGTATGAGAGCTTAAAACCATGGGTGAAAAAGTAAAGAAAGCAACAATGAAAATTACAACTACCCTGCAAAATTGGCTAGTGACCGTGTTACAGACTGATCAAAGGGAGGACATAAATAAAGGTGAGGTGTGGGAGAAGGAGTCAGACCCACAGAACTGCCCTGAAGAGGGTGCCTGGTAAAGGCCTGGCATTGAAGCGCCTGTGGAGCACTAGGGCAGGACTCTCAGGTGCTGTATGATCTCAGCCAGAGGTAAGAAAGGGCTGATCTTGGAGGGTAACAGGAAAAGTGTCTGGAGATGAGATGTCTATACAAAGGGTCTAGGAAGAACAAACACCACCAGAGCCTTTGCCATCATCTGAATGGCATCAGAGCCATTCAGAAACTGTTGAAGGAAAGCACTCTTCATTTATAACTCAGAAAAAACTCTTTGAACTTTTGTGTGTATATGTGTGTGAGTGTGTGGGCTTGCTTTAAGTCTTTTGGTAATTATTAACATTTATAAAGACATAAAAAGTTTAAATTAACTACGGGAAGCAGAGTGATATCCAGTACTTTGGGCTCTATATTCCAGCTTGTTTCCACTGAACCACAATGCCACATTCTCTTTTGTGGCACTCTACACTGCCAAAGCACATTGTTAAATGAGTTTGATAGGAGAAGGAAGATGGGACCACTGAGTGAGTGACTAAAGGCAGGGCCTAGGTTTCCTAAAGTCTTCCCTGCTGTGACAGCCCCTCTCAAGGTTTTATAAAAATACCCTGCAGATTACATGCATCAAACCTGTAACTATCCCTGATCCAACATTCAACTTTAAGCTAAGTGGTAAAAAAGATACAGATGTTATTCAATAAGGCAGAAGACTAAATGAAAACGTCTTTGGAAGTAGACTATTTCTCAACTTTTGTAACTCGTATCTCCACTGATTTCAAACTTCATTCCTGAGCCACAAGGCTTTGGTTCAATGCTCCTGCTTTGCTTTGACAGCACAACCCAAAGCAATCAGCTTTTATGGCCATTGACATCATGCATGCAAACCTCATCTGTGAGCTATCAGCTACCACATTCATGAAGAACCCTGCATCCAGGTTTGCATTCCCTTCTCCACAATTCTTGAATTCCTATCTCACAAAAAAGATGAACCACTTTTTCCTTCTTAACAAGAACAAATGGTTTCCAAAATGTGGAGTATGGCTGTTTTCCAAAGCCCTCATTCATGCCCCAACCAAGAACCTTGGCTACCATCTCCTCCATCAGTACTATCAGCTTGTGTCCCCAATGTTCTGTGTTTTCACTGCCATCTTCATCTTTTGCACTAGTTTATAGAAAAGAAATGCCCCTGCATTCAGTACCCATCTTTTGAGACCCTCCCCATCCTTAAGAAACGGCTCTAATGTCACTTTTCAAAGCTTCCTCAGATGCTGTTAGGCAGAATTAATCGCTCATTCTTCTTTGTTCCCTTAACATTCTGTTCACCCACTGGGTAGAGCACTTTCAATAAACTTAATGCTATTTGTTTACAAGGCCACTTCCCACTTCAGGCTGTGGGTTTCCTAGGGGCATGCAGCACAGTGAGCAGTAGAGAACTGTCCAGAAATGTTCTGAACACAAATGGATGAACAGTTCCTCTGTATGCATCTCAATCTAATCCAAAATACATTTCTTTTCAGAGGGCTCAGATGAACCATTCCATGAGAAACCATTCCCTGGAGTAAGCTGTGTGTAGCAGTGCTGCATGGAATTGGGAGTCTGGAAGCTCTCTCTCTTTTTTACCTTCACCTGCCTCTAGATGTCTTAATTCTATAATTAAATATTTCACAAAAAGAAAACTGAGTTATGTGTGTATGATGTATCTGAGCCTTTTGATTCTGACACACTCTACTGAAAGTTAATTTTCACTCTGCTGAAAAAGAAATGATGATGAAACACCTTCTAAAAAATTAACACTAATGTTAACACTCTGATGGGCATACATGTAAAATCACACAGCTTTATTTTTTATATAAAGATTTATTTTTTACTTGAAATGCAGAACTACAGAGAGAGAGAGAGAGAGAGAGAGAGAAAGAGAGAGAAAGACAGAGAGAGAGAGAAAGACAGAGAGAGAGAGAAAGAAAGACAGAGAGAGAGGCAGAAACATTTGCTGGTTTACTTCCCAAATGGCCGCAACATTCAGGGTTGGGCCAGGCTGAAGCCAGGAGCCAGGAGCTTCATCCAGGTCTCCCTTGTGGGTGGCAGGGACCCAAGCACTTGGGCCATTTTCTGCTGCTTTTCCAGGAGCAATAGCAGGGAGCTGGATCAGAAGTGGAGCAACTGAGACTGGAACCAGAGTATCCATGTGGGATGCTGGTGTTGCAGGTGGCGGCTTAACCCACTATACCATAACACGGGGCCGTAGTTTTAACTTTTTAATTCAGCTGTTTCTGGTTGTAAAGGCAACATTTTATTGTTGGACTTTTACTACAGAATAGAATTGTATGTTTACTATAGAAAAAAATTTCCTGGAAGAACGCTAATTATCACTAGCATTTACATGTTAGGCTGTACAATGGGCACTGGGGCAATCAGTGGTTTCTAATAACATAATTGCTCTGGAATCAAATTGGACTTGGCACAGACTCTCATCAAAAATCTCAGAAGTCCATCTTCTGCTGCTGGAAGGTCACTTGGATCTCCACTGGGCATGTGAATAGGAGAAATTAAATAAATACTGAAAAAAATTATGTATTTACTAGAAAAGGTTATTTTTATTTCTCTATAATTATTTTAAAAGCTGTTAGGGGCAAGTCCTACAGTACAGTGGGTTAAGTGGCCTGTTGGGATGACTGCAACCCATGTTGAAATGCCTGGGATCCAGTCCTGGTTACCCAGCATTTCTGATCCAGCTTCCTGATAATGCTCTGGAAAGATACCAAGTGATACACTTGGGTTCCATCCACCCACGTGGATGACCTGGATGGCGTTACTGGCTCTGCCCTGGTCTGTCCTTGGCTGTTGCAGGCACTTGGGAGTGAATCAGGGGACGGAAGATATCTCTGTCATTCTCCCTTTCAAATAAAATTTTTAAGAAAAAGCTCAGCTAGGTTATTTCCCCTAGCTTATGTAACAAACTTACTAGAACTCTATCATGACCCTATATAAATTTACAAATATTAAACACAAACCTTTTCTCATTACAGTCTGATCATGCATTCATATATGTATCAGCAAATTTGTCATGAATAGAGATTCAGTAAGATGCAGTGTGTGATGTAAATCAAGTGAAACATTCTGAATGTGAATGCTTAGTAAATAAAACTCAGCATTTAAAAAAAAGTAAATATATCCACTGGGGCTTTTTTTTTTTTTTAATAAAGAGAGCCAATTAATTAAATTCAATTAATTAAAGAACAAGGAATAGGGACTAACAAGAACACAAGGAAAAAATAGTGAAATTTGTAAGCATTGTATGGAAACACTAAATGTTTTGGCAGTAAAATATAAGCTTTAATGACAGCTATTCCTCAGGTTATCATTTCAAAATGAGAAAATTCTAGAACACAATGTAAAAGCCACACTATACTTTCCTGAGGCTGTTGACCAAACAAGGTGGAAAAATGACATCACCAGCAGCTTGAAAGGGAGGGCCCCCACCTCTACTTTTATTCCTCAAACACCTCAAGATCAAAGTTGGCTAAGTATGTAAAAGAGTTCCATAAAATACACCCCCTCCCAAGAAAGAAGTCTTGTTATAATTACCTAATTTTAATAACAGGGAATACACATTTTAATAGCAGACAAGAGCATCTCCCTGGAGTCAGACTGCCTGGGTCTGAGTCTAGAGTTTTCTACTTAATAGCCGTGTAGCTTAGTCTGAGACTGGGATAAAAACACCCTATCTGCACACATACACACACACACACACACACACACACCCATTCTGGCCAGGACACTTTTAGGACTATGAAAAATAATCCACATAAAATACAAGGCAGGGCCGGTGCCGTGGCTCACTTGGTTAATCCTCTGCCTGAGGTACCAGCATCCTATATGGGCACCAGGTTCTAGTCCTGGTTGCTCCTCTTCCAGTCCAGCTCTCTGCTGTGGCCCAGGAAGGCAGTGGAGGATGGCCCAAGCCTTTGGGCCCTGCACCTGCGTGGGAGACCAGGAGGAAGCACCTGGCTCTTGGCTTCGGATCGGCGTAGTTCTGGCCATAGTGGCCATTGGGGGGGGGGGGGGGGCTGTGAACCAACGGAAGGAAGACCTTTCTCTCTGCCTCTTTCACTGCCTAACTGTATCTGTCAAATAAATAAATAGGAAATTAAAAAAAAATACAAGGCAAGGTCTGAGGCACATAATCTGGCAAGAGCAAATGCAGTACTATCACTTCTATTACTGGCATGGTGAGCCAGTGTGGACCTCCTATTTTAAGTCTCATAGAAGTAAGGAGTAATCTAGGCATTCCTGTAGTGCTTACCCTTAGCACAGATATTGAGATGGTCTAAGCTTTGGTTCAATATTGCACTAAGGCAGGACTATAAATACTACTCACACAATGGACTCTCTAATTTGATTTAAATGTTTATTTGCTTTCTATTTACAAAGGCACAATGTTTTGAAGTCTCTGCCCTTACAAGATTACAACCAGAAGGAAGATGCCTACCTGTCAAGTGGACAACCATGATCAAGAATACTAACACTCCTTTGCTATGGTTTGTTTGCTCATCAACTATGGCCTTCAAAAACTCTATCTACTTGGTACCCAAGGGTAAATCTATTTGCAAACAGACAAAGGGGATAAGAAGCAGAGGGTACCATGAAAATTCGCCAGGATGACTCCCAAGTCCTTGTTTGCCCTTTCCTACACATGTTGTTCAGGCTTTCCTTCACTCGAAAAGCAGCACAGATGATAAATTAGTTCACTCAGTTCAGGTATTCTCAAATGTTAGCCTGAGTCTGTGAGAATTAAGGGAGAGTTTGCTTATGGTGATGAGAGAGAGGATGGAAAAAGTTAAGCTGGAAAAGATGGTTGTGGATCCTTTACTGACATCATAACCAGTCTGTAATCACAACTGCCTCTGTAATCCCTTAGAAAAAGCAAAAGACTAACGAGCAGAAATGAATACTTCTGATTTTCTTGAACTCGGAAAAACCAAGGTACTGCTGCAGATGAGCAGGGACTTGAAGTACTCTTCTATGGAAGTAGACTTGACCTCCAGGACGATGCGTCTTATAATCAAGAAGCATCCAAAGAGCCCATTACATTCACTAGTCCTCAAAGCTTGGCACATTTCAGAAGTGCTGTGAACAAGTTGTGACATAACAGCTAACAGCCTTAATAAACCTATGCGCGCATAGGTTTAACCTATGCGCGCATAGGTTTATTAAGAAAGAAAGAAAAAAAAAAAAAAACTTTGAGAAGTAGAGAAAAAGAACTATCAGCTGGCTTACTCCCCAAATGCCCACAATGACCAGGCTGAAGTCAAGACCTGGATAGGTAATTAGGATCTTCCACATAGGTGGCAAGAACCCAAGTATTTGAGCCATCATTGCTGTTTCCCAGGGTCCATATTAAGAAGAAGCTGGAGTTAGGGACTGGCATTGTGGTGTAGCAGGTAAAGCCACCACCTACAACAGCAGCTACCCATATGGGTGCCAGTTCATATCACGACTGCTCTACTTTTGATCCAATACCCTGCTAATGGCCTGAGAAAAGCAGCGGAAAATGGCCCAAGTGTTTTTGCCCCTGCCACCCACGTGGGAGACCCAGATGAAGCTCCTGGATTTGGCCTGGCCCAGCCCTGGCTGTTGTGGCCATCTGGGGAATGAACCAGCAGATGGGAGACCTCTCTGTGTGTATGTGTCCCTCTCTCTCTGTAACTCTTTCAAATAAATCTTTAGGGAAAAAAAGCAGCAGTAGCAGCTAGAGTTAAGAATTGCAGCTGGGTATTGAACTCAGTTACTTGGATAAAGGACATGGGTGCCTTAACATATCTACCCCCCAGAGGCATTTCTGATTTAAATTCTATTGCATGGCATATCATAAAATGTTTCTATTCCCATGTAGAGTCTTTATAACTGACAAAACATTTTAACATATATTATCTCATTGATAAAGAAGCAACCAGGATAGAGAAAATAACCCTCAATTTGGAAAAATAGTAACACTCTGAAATGAAAATTATTTGGTAAAACAAGTAAGCCTCTCATAGTGACTCATAATGCAAATTTATGTAAATTAACTTAAATTTATAGTATGCTGTTGGTGAAAGACTTGAATATGGTAGGGCTCTGAGCCAGTCACTTGTGTCAGTTTACTGCTCATTACAATGAGAATTTTTAAAAATACAACCTGCTTGATTAGGGAAGTCATTAAAAAGGCAATCTGTAAGTAACCCTCACAGAACCTGCTTTTTTTCAAATTAACACAAATCAAAATTCACCTTCAAAAATGACTGGGACATTCTGAAGACCTGCTCTAGTTAGAAAAAGATTTAATATAAACTCCATATAAAGTAACAAGTCTGTTCTTAATAAATGTTTCACCTTCTATAACATTCCAGGAACAATTCACTCTTTAAAACTGTTGTTTTTGTCTCTCTCGAGGTAGGAAAAATTCCTTTTGCAGGTAATCAAAACATTATCAAATTGGAGGAACTGAGAGAAATGGCTTATGAGAAGAGAAATGGGATCTACAATGTCCATGCTATGGGTAGAAGATAGAAGCCCTGTGGTCCTGAGTTCAACACCAGGCTTTACCATTTGCTGTGTGACTATACACAATCTATTGAACTTGAATCTTCTATTTCCCAGCGGATAAAATGAAGACAACAGTAGTACTTCCTTCCAAGATTGCTGTGAGGTTTAAGACTCGTTCATGTTGTGAAGCACAGTACCTTGGATCTAGTGAGAGCCCACTCAGAGTCAGTCAACAAGTATTAGTGAACATCCATTAAGCACAGAAATATAAAGAGGAATGAAATATATGCTTTCCCTCTAGTAGGAATCAAAAATACTTAGAACAAAAATCCTAACACTGTTTCCTCTGTGCAGTTCACAACACAGCACTTCAATATTCAGTCATTCATGTTTTATTTTCATGGCCTCAGCAATATGTATTACTTGGTCAGGATAAAATGCCCTAATAATTTATAAGGTATCAATAAAATTGATTTTAAATTAGAACATTATCTTAATGTCCTCTTGGGGTTTCTTGACTGCTATTTCCTCTTCCTGGAATAAAGCTGTTGGCTACACCCCAGAAATTTCATTAAATACTGTTAGTTCAGCAGGCAAGCTAAGCAGTTGCAACATGATGCCTTGACGCCAATGACATAGGTTCCATTCCTATGTAAGCAGCTCAGCCTCACTCTGTCTCCTGATAGAGTCTGCATGTGGTCCAAGCTGTAGGCCAAATGAGGAAGCAACTGGAAAAGGAGGGGGGACAAGTACACCCCCTCTTATCACTGACAGAGGGAAGAACTGAAAGCACAAGTAATTGTACGAAAAGGTACAGTATCAGCAGCTGCCCAGAAACTGCAATAAAAATTGCTAGCTGCACACAACTTCATATTGGACACACCTCTTGGTCCATCTAACCAGCCCAAAGCCACTTTAACATCCTTCAATGCAATGGAGTTGCTCAAAGTTTGCAAAGCCCAACATTGCTATGTACATCTGACCTTCACCAAGAATGCCCTGTCCTCATTAATACTGATACCATAAAGCCTATTTGATGACTCTGCAGTGTCAGTGGCACAGGCACAGACCACCTTCTTCTGAAATTATTATTTTTTAGTACAGAATCCACAAAATACATCCTACACAACCCATTCACCTACTGCTTTATAACCGATGTTACTAAATCTCCCTGGTAAAGGTACCTGGGTTAGTCTTAAAACAAAAGCAGGGGAGGCCTGGCGGAAGTTTCCTTCCCTTGTTTTGTGGGAAGGTGATTAGGCTTCAGAACTACTCCTGCACTGTGCTGTTGCTGAATTAAAACACTAACAAAAGTCTAACGGCTGCTCTGAAAGAAGCTGAAGTAGGGTAGCGACTCAGAGAAAATAAGTGACTAAGCTTTAAGACTTGGCAAGCTGTATCTTCATGGACCAGAATCCTCATTTTAGTAACTATTAAAATTTATTGAAAAAGAAAGTCTTTTCATGTTGCTGCTTTTCCCCCCCAGTAAACTGTTTTAATCTATTTGAAAAGCTAAACATCTTTCTTCCAAAGAGTGTTAACTGTGCAGAGCCTCATATATATTCGTATGTATTATGTATGCAAATTCACTCCTTACAATATCTGAGGGTAATTCAGGAGGAACATGGAAGGAAACAACAATAAATCAATTTAAAAGGGAGGCTGCCTAGCAGTTTTAAGGTTGCTAATCAGAAACTCCAGGTCTTCTTCATATCACCACAAAACAGATAAACAGTTTTCAGTAATCAGCTGATCTGGCCTTAAGGTCCTTCAACAAAATACTGAAGTGAGTTTGAGTTGTTCTTTAACACTGTCATCTAAAACACTGCCAATAGAAATATAATGTTTGACATACATATATTTTATAATTTTCTAATAGGCAGATTTTTAAAAATGTAAAGGAAAACAAGTAAAACTAACCTTAGTCTTACATTTAAACTCAATATATACAAAAATACTGTGTCAACCCCTAATTAATATCAAAATTATTGAGACAATTTGCATTATTTGTTTAATACTTAGTTTTCAAAATCTGATGTGCAGTATATAGTTATAGCATAGCTCAATTTGAACTGGCCACATTTCTGGTACTCAAAAGCCACATGTTGGGGAGGGGATGTAGCCTAGTGGTTAAAATGCTTGTGTCCCACATCAGAGTAGGGAAAACATGATAAACATGATATCTGTCTTTTTGGGATGGGATTCTTTCACTGTAATGTTTTCCTCCAGTTGTGTCCATTTTGTTGCAGAAGACAGGATTTCATTTTTTTTAACAGAAGAATAGTACTCCATAGTGAGTGTGTGTGTATGTATATACATGTATGTATATATATGTGTGTGTATATATATATATATATATATATATATACATGAACATGTATACATATGCTGATTTCATTTCCTTTGGGTAAATTCCCAAGAGTGGGAAGACTGGGTCACATGCGAGGTCTATATTCAGATTTCCGAGGTATCTTCAGACTCTTCCACAGTGGCTGCACAACTTTACATTCCTACCAACAGTAGATTAGAGTACCTTTTCCCTCACATCATCACCAGCATTTATTGTTTGTTGATTTCTGTATTAAGAGCCACTGGGGTGAAGTGAAACCTCATTGTGGTTTTGATTTGCATTTCTTTGATGACTAGTGATCCTGAGCACTGCTCTATTTTGATTATTTGTTTGTTTGTTTTACTTGACCATGAAGGCAAGGGACCATGCCTGTTTGGATAATCATGTAAAATCAGCACTGTGTTTGGTGCCTCAACTAACAGCTATTGGATGAAAGAATGAACACAAACTACTTGTGCATACTTATTGTTCCCATATTACTTTCAGTATATTGAGACTGAAGATTGTGTCTTCTTTCTTTGTATCCTCAGCACTAATATAATGATTATCACCAAATACCTGTATGTGTGGTACGTGCAGGTGCCTGGAAGCACAAGAAAGGAAGGCGGCAGCTCAGCAAAGTGTTACAATGAGAAGACAACTTTTAGGACTATACTAATAAAGATATGAAGAGGAAACAGTATAAAAAATAAAACTGCTGGGGCTAGTGCTGTGGCATAGTGGGTAAAGCTGCCGCTTGCAGTGCCAGCATCCCATAATATGGGTGCCAGTTCGAGTCCCAGCTGCTTCACTTCTGATCCAGCTTTCTGCTATGGCCTGGGAAAGCAGTGGAAGATGGCCCAAGTCCTTGGTCCCCTGCACCCACATGGGAGACTCGGAAAAAGCTCCTGGCTTGAGATTGGCACAGCTCCAGCCATTGCGGTCAACAACTGGGGAGTGAATCAGCGGATTGAAGACCTCTCTCTCTCTCCTTCTCTCTGTGTAACTCTTTCAAATAAATAAATAAATATTTTTTAAAAAATAAAACTGCTAATTGAAAATAGACCTTAGTAAAAAATAAGAATGGGAACAGGAGAAGGAGGAGGAAGAGGGGTGGGAAGGCGGGTAGAGTGGGAAGAATCACCATGTTCCTAAAATTGTAATTATGAAATGAAGTTTGTATTCCTTAGATAAAAGGTTTCAGGTGGGGGCAGGGGAGACTGCAACAAAGGTCAGAATGGTATCAGGTGATGAAGAGAGTCCAAGGTGATAACTGACCCCTGTTGCTCCCTTCCCGGATCAAGGGTACAACTCCTCCCCCAGTGCAATGACTATTTGTTGTTTAATAAATGTACCAGGCTATCACTTTTTTCTTTTTTCTAAGAGATAAAAATCTTCAGCATAGGGAAGACATTTTTCAACCAGTTATCCCTTCCTAGTCTCTTAATCATGAGCTTGTCAGCTATTGGTAACCAGGGAGAAACACCTCTCAGTGAAATCTGACCACAGACAGACCCAATACAGGAAGAGTGCAGGCATCGGCAGTTTTTCTGTGCAGCTCATTTAGAGAACAGACCCTGGGGAGCTCCCTGAAATGTTTATCCCCCAGGGAAGTATGTGGCAGAAGGAAAAAAATATCCTCTGTACTGCCATTTTTTTCCAGGGTAGTTAAGTACCACACACAACTGAAGAAAAGAAAAAGCCAAATATAAAGGAGAAAGATATAACACTTGAGTAAAAAGGTGGGGGCGGGGGCGGGGGAGGAAGGGGCTTACAATGGTTGATTTTCAAAGTCATAGATGACTACCTAGAGTTTTATATAAATCTTCAGTATGTAAAGCAACATAAAGCATTAATATCAGTTCTGACTGAGAGTGACTTCAGTATATTGAGGAATGAAAACAAATGAGATACAGAAACATAGAGATACAATTTCATATCCTTCTAAATAAATGATTTCAAGCAAGGGCTTGACAAAATATATAAACCACTGGAAGGAGGGCTGATTCACCCAGCAGGTATCAAGACTCCTCTGGGCAACTAAGAAACAGCCCTCCACTAACCAGGACTGAGGTGTTGGCAGAGAAGTCAAACCATGGTCACTCTCTCACTGCCCCCTCAAATTATAGGTCAGAGAGCTCATAGATAAAGAAATGATGAAAAAGATCTTCTCAGTCCCATTCTACTTTCATCTCAGCCAAGTGTGAGGACAGTGCTATCACTTCTGCTTCTTTGACCTTTTCCTCTCTCACCCGGCCTCTGCCCCCACCCTCCCAGCAACACCTCTGTCAATACTCAGTATTGCTAGTGGCACTATGGGCTGAAGAGGTTGTTGACCCTTATTCGAACATGTCCTTTTAGGTTAATTACTTTTGTATACTTGGTGTACCCAGTGACATTTAATCATTACAGTGCTCCTCAGTAAACAGAACTGAATGGAGCCAACTGCAATTTGGCATGGAGCTAAATGGTGTGGTAATAGCAGCATGTTGAAAATGGACTGGAAGAAAATACTCTCACTCACCACATGGAGAAATGAGGTGAACGCCATTCAATCAAACACTGTATCATTAAAAAGAAAGGATACTAGCTCAGTGGTATATTTTCGCTATTAAATACTAAAAATGGTTCAACAGACATCCTTCACTTTGTACTGCAAGGATAATGGAGTATGTGTTTGCTGAACAAACAAAACAAAGCTCAGGTATGACTTTTGTCATCTGCTAGCTTGCTCACTCTGTGCGCATGCACATACTCATATACAACTCATCACTACTAACACAACCAACCAGCTTACCCAGTACCCCAAATGCAGGAGATCTTACAACCTACTGTGAAAAAGAAGCATCCAGGAGCATGGGATTAACCCAATGTCATGTCACAGACATCTGAGCCACTGACAAAGGCCACAACAGACACCCTATTGACTTCCCTCCCCTGGGAATAGAGAAGCGGTTAGAGAGATCATTAGTTGGCAGCCTCCACAGAGCCAACCAGACCACTGGGAGCAGGGGTGAGGGAGAGGCAATTCTGTGTAAATGCTTCCAATACTAGCTGGTAGATGGGAGGAGGCTTTGCTCCTCTCTTTGAAGAATAATAAAGACCTTGCAAGCAAAGCCTCATGTGATGCCAGTGGAATCCTATAGCCTTAGCCGGATGGGGCTGCATCCCAGCTTTAAGGCCTTGTGGAGTTTGGAGGAAAGGAGAAGGAATGGAATGAGCATGTGCTCTAGAGTAAGAGTGCTCTGGTTTCAATTCTCAGCTCAGGAATTTATCAGCTGTGAGACTCTAGGCAGGATAATCCCTTCAGGCCTCAAGTTTCATACCTGTAAAATGGAGATAGGAATACTTACCCTACAGGATTAACTTTGCTATCTGAACGTTTGTATCTTCCCCCAAATGCCTATGTTGAATCCTAACCCCAGAGTGATGGAATCTGGAGGTGGGGCCTTTGGGAGGTAATTAGATCATAAGAGTGAAGTTCTCCTGAGTTCAATCAGTGGCCTTATAAAACCAAAGACCCAAAGAAGCTCATCCATCCCTTCCAACAAAGAGGACACAGCAAGAATGTGCCATCTATAAACCCGGAAATGGACCCTCACAAGACACCTAATTGTCAATGCCTCAATCATATACTTCCCAGCCTTGAGAATGGTAAATTGTAAACTTCTATAGTTTAAGCCACCCAGTTTATAGTATTTTGTTATAGCATCCAGTGTACAAAGAAAGTCATGATGATTAAAGGAGGCAACTGCATGAACTGGCAGGCATACTGCCAAAACGTTTCATGCTAATTTATAGAACCTGACCTAAAAGGCAGTGGTCAAGCCTTTCCTATCAACATATCTGGGACAGTAGAACCGTGGTGAATGTCTCCTTTCCGAGACACTATCCATTGTTAACAGCAAAACACAACTGCTCCTAGAGTGAATTCTCACTATTGTGCTAGGCACCCTGCTGGTTCCAAGTTACTGGGAATGAAATAGCAAGGGCAAATGAGGATCTTGTCTGAACAGAGGACTAGTTTTAGTTAGCAGACACATAAAGACGCAAAGTAAGTTATTGGTAACAGAAAAAGTCAGTAAATAAGCACACATGGAAATGTATTACAAAGGGAATAAGTGAAATGCTGAAACTGAAGCTAGGGAAAGGGGTAGTCTAGGAAGGCCTCTTGAAAAAGATGACATTCTAGCTGACACTTGACACAAAAGTTGGAGCCAATCATATTAATAACTCGGAGAAAACTGTTCTATGCAAAGGAACTAAAGGGAAGAAAAGCATTCAGTGATACTGGAGTAGACTGGAGGGCCAGACGCTTGATGTGCAGACAGCAAAGTAAGGGTTTAACAGAGGACAAGGTAAGCAGGAGGGCAATCCAGAAGGGGCAGGTATAGCAGGCCATAGTGAAGTCTGTTTCAGTCCAGGTGCCATATACCTTCTAAAATCTCTCACAGGTCTTTGAAAAATTATGTGTTAGAGGAAGGCTGGAATCAAATGAAGAACTTAAAATCAGCCCGCCGCTGCGGCTCAATAGGCTAATTATCCGCCTGTGGCGCCGGCACCCCGGGGTTTTAATCCCGGTTGGGGTGCTGGATTCTCTCTCATTGTCTAACTCTGCCTGTCAAAAAAAAATTTTTTTTTAATTAAAGAATTTAAATTCTTTTAAAAAATTTAAGATCTGTTTGTTTGGAAGGCAGGAGAGAAGAGAAACAAGAGTGTTCATCTACTTGTTTCACTCCTTAAATGCTTGAAATGGACAGAGTGAGGTAAGGGCAAAGCTGGGATCCTAATCCAGATATCCCATGTGAGTGGCAGGCCATCACCTGCTACCTCTTGAGGTAAGCACTAGCAGGCAGCTGAAACTGGGAGGCAGAGATGGACACTAAACACGGGTGCTTCAACATGAGATCTAGGTACCCAAGTGGTATCTTTAGGCCAGAGGCCCACCCCCAGAATTGGAATTTACAAAAGCTCTAAGAACAAGAAAGATCCCATTGCCTACATCTATCCTTTGAAATTAAAAATAAAAATGACACATGACAAATACAACATATAATTTACAAAACAGAAACTGCAAAATTCTGAAACAAGTCCACAAAGATGAGCTTTTACCAATTTTGTTGCCCAGGAGGGGAAGCAGAGGGCCAATCAAGAGTACTATCCCCTAAGTCCTTGGGCCCCTTTTTCCACGTGGGAGACCCTGATGAAGTTCCTGGTTCTTGGTTTTGGATCGGCCCAGCTCTGACCCTCGCAGCCATTTGGGGAATGAACTTCTCTGTAACTCTACCTTTCAAATAAATAAATAAAATATTAAAAAAAAAAAAAGTTACTGCAGTGGTCCAGAGGGAGATGCCAGTGGCTCACATGGGAGGTGAAGCAGATGGATGTGGGAAGGATGTGAGAGGTTTAACTGAGTGACTTATTTCACACAAACCTGTGTATGTTTGTGTCTACATAAAAAACTGGCATGGAATCAGTCTTGTCAACGTAATGATGCCGTCTTCATGCATCTGTAACCTGACAGAGGTTCTTAACTGGAAAAGGGCAGGATTCTTAGGCATCCCATTAGAACACTGCTGACTTTAAGGAGCTTATGGGACTGCACAATGCACATGAATAGCACTCTCCAAGCTCATCAAAGAAATAAAAAAAAAAAAAACCTGGAAGGTTTATAACTACACCAATCTAATCAATCAGAATCAAATTTTCACAAAGTGGCATAACAGGTATTTGAGATGCATGCTCAAGAACAAATGCTGATCCTCACAAAAACACTTTGTTTATGTGCTCTAAAGCACACAGAATTGGAAGAACACAGTTAGTGAGGCATTGAATAAAAGATGCTCTCAGGTTCCTAAGGGTGTGAGATTGACCCATCAAGCCTTCTTATGGGTGAGGCAGATCTGGAACTGTTTGGGGAAGGAGGAGGAAGCAATCCTAGGAGTCAAACCTGCACTGGGGCTATTTCAGGATGTGTAGCAGCTGGGCTAAGTCTGAGAGGAAACAGAGTTAAAGAGCAGCAAAGATCCCAAAAGGATGGGATGGAACAACCAGCAGTTCAAAGGATTCAAGGACTGAGTAGTGGTTTTCTCAGCTCTGGCTGCATTATCAGAGTCATCAGTGGAGCTTAAAAAATACATATATACATACAATATTTACAATTAATATTTTAAAAATTTAGTATTTTATATTTAATTTAAATTAAACATATATTAAAATTAAAAATTTTATATTTTAGTATATATATACATATATATACACACAGCCAAGGCCTACCTCAGAGCAACTAAACCCCTCTCACCAAAGAGGGTGAGCCTGAGCCAGAGCCTGGGCAATTGTAAAAGCTCCCAGGAGATTCTAAAATTGACAACCTCTGACCTATGGCACATTCCAATAATCAACAAACCACTGTGACTGCCGTCAATTAAAACTCCTAATCAACCAGACTTGTCTACCTATTTGTACTAAGTCACCTTAAAGACCTTTCCAAGTGCACAATTACCTCAGTGCTATATCTTTGCAGTTGGCTGTGTCAGGATGAACACTGCAAAGAAATATTTCAATATCGTTTGGCACTGAGGGGTAAGCAAAAGCTCAGTTACTTTGCTATTCTGAGACCAGATGCTCTCTCCACATTTCTGGATGCAGTGTTCCCATGCATGACTTTACAATGCTGACAAAGTGATGTATTTTGAGTGCCATAATTAAAACAATAATCTCAATAAAGTGGGCATTATGAGGTAATTTGCCATCCTTGGGTAGTAAGCAAATTGTGGTAAAAGCCAAAGCCATTCATGGCCAAGGTCAATTACAATAATTGCTTATCTGAATTACATTATTGCTTTTGGTGAACCGTGTTTGATTTAAAATAAATAAATAAAAACCTACATAACACATATCACAAGGAAATAACCAAAGGAGGAGTTCTTGTTGTCCTTGTTGCTCAACTACTGGTCAGTAAAAAATTACCACAGTGATTTTACAGAGCCCTCATCCATACCCTATGCCCTTAAATACATCCACATCTGTTTCACTGGCTCACCAAGGAGTTATGACATGATATAAGTGGCTTAGAAGAGCAACACACCGTACAAAAACAGGAGAATGGAGCTCTTAATTAACAACACCGGAGTATAAAAACAAATATCCATGCTGTGGATATTTGCTGGTCTGGATGGTCTAAGTGTGTCTACCAAAGGTTCATGTGCTAGATGCTTGGTCCCCAGAGTAGTGATGTTGAGAGGAAATGGAAACTAAGAAGTAGGCCTAGCAAGTGAACTTGTTAACAGCAAAACACCACTGCTCCTAGAGTGAATTCTCACTATTGAACCACCCTGCTGGTTCCAAGTTACTGGGAATGCAATAACAAGGGCAAATGAGGATCTTGTCTAAAGAGAGGACTAGTTTTAGATACGGTCACGGCAGTCCTGCCCTCAGAAAGGATTAAGGTAGCTCTCTAGGCAGTAAGTTGTTTTCAAAAAGGCAACCCCAACTTCTGAGTTCTCTCTGGCTTCCTGTCTCATGTTTGATTTCTGCACATGGTCTTGCCACGGGTAAAGCTATCCACCAGGAGGCCTTTACCAGAAGCCAAAGATGGGTTGCCTGATCCTACACTTTCAGTCTCCCAAACTCTGATTTGCTAAACAAACATCTTTTCTTTATAAAATACCTGACTTTAGGTGTTTTGTTACAGCAACAGAAAATGGACTAATACAACCCATTACACTGTGTGAACTGCTTTTGTCTCTCAAGAGTACATTATACGAGAAGTCATCCCTGTTTTTGCCAAAGCCATGTTCTCAAAATTATGCTGGTTTATATCTTGGTGGGAAGACATTTTGTCCTCTACATGCCACTGTCAGCTTGTCTAGATTAACACTTAGCTCAAGTAACCAATGGCCGACTAGAAAAAAGTCTAGAAAAGCTTTGAAGACTAAAAGAGGGAAAACAGAATTTTTGACCTTCCTTCAGCTAATTGGAATGTGTTTGGCAATCGGAGAGTATAAAACTTTTTAAGTTGTGATTAAACCTCAAGACTTTGATGTTTTATACGGCATTCTTCCCTACTAATTAACTTCATTAGTGCAGTTAATTAGTAGGGAAGAATGCCGTATAAAACATCAAAGTCTTGATGTTCAGTGTCACCATCAGTTCAACTAAACAGTAATAAAGAATTTCTTGAAACACATTTATGCATGCTCAGCACTTTTATTTACAAGCTCAAACTGTGTGATAGGAATACTTTTCAAAATATCAAGAATACTATCCACACTGCAATCCTATCATGTTGACAGCAACAACATGCCATTTAACGTAGTGTAATTCAGTGGCCAAGAATGCCACATAAAGCAGAAGAATTGAGACATGTAATCATAGACATAAGGATGGTTATAAATCTACTATTAGTGTGAGATGAAGGAATGGGGGAAGTCCATGGCAAAGAGCCACAAGAATTAACAAATAACCTGAGGGCCAATTCTAATTATGCAGAAGCAGATTCAGCTTCAGTATGGAAAAGAAAAAACAAAGAAATGAACAACAACAACGGGGCCAAACTACTAAACAAGAACTGCAAAGGTAGATCCTACTCTGATCTTTGCCTTGGAACACAGTGTGAAGGGATGGTGAGAAGATTGGAATGTGAAGAACAGCAAGGGGGCCTTTTCAGTGTGAACTGATAGCTACAACAGCCACCGGCAAACAAGGCAGGGAAATTCTCATTTTTAGCTAAGACCCAGCAGAGAAATTACCCAGCCCTTTGCTACTCAGACTGTGGCCCACTGTCCAGTAGTTTTAGTATCTCCTGAGAACTTGTTGGAAATGCAGAATCTGAGGCCCAATCCCCCACTTACTGAAACACTGAATCTGCATTTTTAACTAACCTTTATGTGTTTTATGATCAATAACAGTTTGAGATGTACTTGGCTGCAGCTGCTGCTTCATTTTCTTTAGGGGGAAACCTCAATCCTGAGCAATAGTAAGTCATGCAAGGTCACGAAGGACTGATACTAAGATAATTCTCTGATTTTAACGACTGCCTGTGTTATGAGAGACACAGGAAATGATGTCTGCGTACTTTAGCAAGAAACCAACTTACACTTAAGAGCAGCAAGGCAACAGCAAGAAAGCAGAATAAAGGAGCCAAGGAAATGGCAGTAGTCTTGCTCCATCATCAAGGCTAAGGGATCTGAGTTCAAATCTATTTGACTTAGGCCAAGAACTCTAACATGTTTGGAAGTGAAAACTTGTAAATATGAAAAGGACATCCAAATGTAAAGAGAAAAAACAGCTAAGGGAAGAAAAATCTGAAGTCTCCATTGTTTTTTTTTTTGAAGGAAGAGACAAGAAGAAACTGTGGCATTCATATTGCCACCACAAATGACTGCCCAGGACGTGGACTACACAACTCTGGGAGCAACATAAACATAAATATCCATGTGAATTGTGTTTTTGCACAACTGTATATGGTTGCACTAAGCCCATGAGGGGGTAAGGACCATAGGCAAGCATGCTGTCTTACATACAATTGTATCCAAAGGTCAACCAGGACCCAGGGAGAACGATAATGAAGGTTTTATTGAATTAGCCAGGTTTTTGTTACTATAATGAAATATTTGATGCAGGGTACTTTATAAAGAAAGGTTTTATTGTGTTTCACCATTTGGAGACATAACATCCAAACAGCAAGGCACAGGTGAGGGATCCTCTACATTATATCACTTCATGGTGCAAGCACGCATATCTCTGAATGTCCAGTTGGGCTCTCTTTCTCCTTATAAGGTTGCCAGAATTCAATTTACCATAATAACCTGATCCAGTCTAATCATTATCCAAATGGCCCACCTCTAAACACCATGATTGGATGAAGTGTCCACCTTTTTAGTAATAACATTAAATTTGAGGGCCTAAACTCCTGATGAATTCAAGGGCTCAGATTATATTCAAGCCCTACTACTTAGAAAAAAAACAACTTGGGGAACAGCACCAGAATTGTTAATCATATAATTAGTATGTCTCTCCCCACTGAAATGTGAGCTCCAGGAAGGCAGAATTTTCTCCTTATTTCTCACCACTACATCTCCAGAGCCTAACTACAGTGCCTACACATAAACAGGCATTGAATGATCAAACTTAAAAACCCATCACCACATCACAATTTTGTGACTTATTATAAGGATGCTGTAGCCAGCACCACACAGCAATTACTCTACTGATGACAATGCCAAACTGAGATACGTCCTTACTATTGAGAGCCATCTACTTTCCTAAGGGTGCTGTAACGAATCACCACACACGAAGTAGTTCAAAATAACAGAAATTTACTCTCTAGCAGTTCTGGAGGCCAGACCTCTGTGACCTCTGTGGCAGCTTATACCTGCCAAGACCCAGTTCTAAGTAAAGTCACATTCACAGGTACCAGGGATCTGAAATTTATCATTAATTTTTGAAGGACACATTTAAGCCACTACTGGAGCCAACATCAGAGATATTTTAATAATGTTTAGAAACTAGCTGGCTCAAAGCCTGGGTTATCAGCCATTTAGGACTATGTTCTTAGGGCCGGTGCTGTGGCATAGTGGGCTAAGCCTCCACCTGTGGCTCCAGCATCCCATATGGATGCCAGTTCCTGTCCCAGCTTCTCCTCTTCTGATCTGGCTCTCTGCTATGGCCTGGGAAAGCAGTGGAAGATGGCCCAAGTGCTTGGGACCCTGCACTCACATGAGAGACCAGGAAGAAGCTCCTGGCTCCTGGATTCGGATCGGCCTAGCTCTGGCCATTGCAGTCATTTGGGAAGTGAACCAATAGATGGGAGACCTTTCTTTCTTGTCTCTTGCTTTCTCTCTCTCTCTCTCTGTAACTCTACCTTTCAAATAAATAAATTAATTAAAAAACAACAAGGTACAACTAGAAAAAAGCTCTCTTCCACTTATGTACTTCCCTTCCTGTCTACAACAAGGGTGACAACATCACTTAAGTGTCTCAATAAATATTTTTTGAAAATTTATTTAATTTGAAAGCAGAGAGATAGAGAAACAGACATAGAGAGATCTTCCATTCTTTGGTTCATAACCCCAAATGCCCACAAACAGCCAGAAGTGGGAATCAGGCCAAACCTAGAAGCCAAGAACTCTTCCTGAGTCTCCCACGTGGTGACAGGGACCCAAATACCTGAGTCTCCAAGGCTGCACATAAGCAAGACAGCAGAATCAGGGGTGAAAAAGGAGTTGAACTGAGTCTGTCAAGCACTGTCCAGTCATACCACATCTCCATCTATCCCTTTTACCACATCCACATTCAGCCTCAGTGTCAAGGCAGAAAGAAACACTGGCCCTTTTTGGCAGGTCTCTAAACCTAAGTTTCCCACTCCCCTTCTTATTTCTTTCAGTCTCGCCTCATCTCCACATGGGGAAGTACCTGGGGAATTCAACCTGTAACACTTTTCCAAAAACAATATTTTATATTGCAAAGTGATGGACTTGGCCCTCAAAAATGTTCTCTGACTCAAGATCTTGAATGAATGAGGACAGTAGTGGACAGGATATGACACTCATGCAATGTGTGGTCTCCTGAGATACACCACTACTGCGCAGAAGATAAATGAAAAAACTCATGAGATTTTCCCTTTAAAAAAAGTGTTAAATATTAAGGATATGACTAAATAATGCAAGCGATACATTATTTTCTCAATTCATAGTTTCTGAAATCAATAATGTCTCAATTGTGAAGTTACTTTCTAACTTGAAAATACTTTTTAGGTAAGTAATAAGCAAACTCAAGATGGTTTTTAATTCAAGCCAAAGTGGTGAAAAAAATCCAGAAATCACCCTCTTTTACATAGTAATTTTCTGCCAAGTAGTTAAGTGTGATAACTGACATTCAGACATATGACCTTCTGTTCAATTCAAATGAGTTATCTTTAGATATGCTGTGATAACTATTCTTGTGATTTAAGTATCTCATAATAAAATCCATCTTTCATTTTGGTTTGGTTTCGGAAGGGCTTGAACAGTCCCCCTACAACAGTGTGCTGGCAAACACTCTGAAATTATGTAATTCACCAGGTTCAACTTTGCTGTTACAATCACTTTCAAAGAAGATGGTTATAATACATTATCATTACAGCTATACAATCCAGGCAGAATTTTCCTTGGCTGAATTCCTAACATTTTAATGCTGAAATTGATCTGTTTTAAAAACACCACACAGAGGGTTTTTAAATACCATACATGCCCAAGCTATTTATTTTAAATGCTTTAGAAATGAGCTTGCATAAACAGGAAAAAAAAAATCTGTTCTCTAATCTAGCATTAAGCATATTTTAAAGAACAACAGGCATGTTTCCAAACAAACTACTGTAGTATACAAATTACCCGGCAGGAATGAGGATAACAATGCTTCCTACATGGGCTTAGAACCCAGAGAAAGCTGACATTTCATCAAAGTTGTCTTGGAAACAATATTCTTTCTGTTACTTCAAACAGGAGAGGTACATATTTGGGCGTGGGCTATTTCTTGCTAAGCAGTTAGAGGGTGAAGCTGCCAATGTTCTAGTGCAGTGTTGAAAAATGGAAGAATGTAGGCACTGAAGTTACAAATAGGCATTTGCATAGACATGGGACCATCACGACTCACATGCCAGGGTCTAATCCAGTTCCCACTAGGTAAACTGTCCTTTACCTCTAAGTCCACTGTGTTAGACCAACTGCAACAGAGGCCACAATTGTTCATACCTTCTTTTATCCATATTTGGTGGTGCCTTCAACAGTAACGTTAACTTTAGCCATCAAACTTAAGGTTGGCCAAAGGTACTGTAGCAAACTTGAGGCAAAGGTTAAGTTCTCTTGATCTCTGGTTACTGTCACAAGAACAAGTCTTGGCTAGCTTGCTAGAGGAATTCAAGTCACTTATCACTTGAGCTGAAAGAACACCTAAGACTATCTAGCTGACTGTAGACACAAGAAAATTCAGTCTAGATCAGCTTAGCTCAGCTAACACAGAATTTCCCCTACAGACAACACAAAGAGTAATGAGCTATGACAAATGCTTTTCATTTTATGCCACTAGGTTTTGGAAAGGATTCTTGCTGTGGGATACATTAGGCAGTGAGTTAAATCTGCAGAGCTGGATAGGCAATCAACTAGTTGGGTCTGAAGAGTTGAAGTCACAAGCTGCTGTGTTTCCCTACTCCCTATTTGTCAATCAAAAACGTCTGCCTTCCCATTATGCATCTGTTGCATCTGGGACCTGCATGCAGAGAAGATATAAGGAGTGAAAAATGGGAGAGCAGTGTCCTATTGCTTAGGATACTGAATGAAACGTTTCCACTCTCCCACTTTCCTATTTGGAGACGGGCATTCCCTATCACAGCTACCAGTGGTTTCCTTTTCCTCCCTAGTTTGAAAGCAACTCTTTGGCCCACTCATGTTGCATAGTTCTCTGTGTAGGGCGGCACACCTTCATGCATGAATGTGTATTTGTTCCCTCACTGCTGAATAAGCCATTCGTGTTTTCACACAATACTAGTCTCATCTTAGTATTTCTATCATTGGGAGACAACAGCCTGGTTTAAAAATTAGTAAAGTTCATTGTCCATATAATTCTTACACAACAATGACTGATAGAACGAATTCACTGAGAATGCACATTACAGGAATGTCCCTTCCCCTTTTCAAGAAATCCTTATTTTTTCAGCAACCCCATTTCCATGTTTCATATCTTTGTAATTGCTCTCTTGAAAATTCAATTATAGGACAGTATTATTATCATCACACGAGTGATGAGCAAACACAACTCTAGCAAGATGTAGTGATTGCTTAACATTCCTCACTGAAGGGAGTGGTCATATTGGAATATTACAATATAGGGTTTCTAACTCTGGACCTTGCCGGCGCCGCAGCTCACTAGGCTAATCCTCTGCCTTGCGGCGCTGCCACACGGGTTCTAGTCCCAGTCGGGGTGCTGGATTGTGTCCCGGTTGCTCCTCTTCCAGGCCAACTCTCTGCTGTGGCCAGGGAGTACAGTGGAGGATGGCCCAAGTGCTTGGGCCCTGCACCCCATGGGAGACCAGTATAAGCACCTGGCTCCTGGCATCGGATCAGCGCGGTGCGCTGGCCGCGGCGGCCATTGGAGGGTGAACCAACGGCAAAAGAAGACCCTTCTCTCTGTCTCTCTCTCTCACTGTCCACTCTGCCTGTGAAAAAAATAAATAAATAAATAAAAAATAACTCTGGGCCTCAATTGATTTTTCACCAGTATCCTGAACCAAAATACAGAGAACATGAAAAGGTCAATGAGCTTACCTACTCTTTATCAATTCAAGTATTAAGAAGATATTTAAAAAATTATATTACTGAAATGACTTACAAAAGAAGAGAGCTTGTAGTATGATTCCTAAGTAATGCTGATGCTCCAGAATTACCCAATTTATATACATGTTATTGTTGCAAAGGTATCATTTCTTTAAAGAGCAATGAATATTTCTCCAAATCAGTATTTTTTTTCCAATTCAGTATTTTTAAAATAATTCCCAATATTTCAAAACGTGTGCACAATTTGTAAATCAAAGGAATACGGAAGGTAAAGGGAATAAGATTTGTCAAAATTAGGATAGGCACCATGTAAGCCTGGTTCTCTTCAAATCTGAATATCAAAATAACTCTGAATTTCATGTTTATGCTCAACTTCAACCTACATATCATCATATTTTAAACGGGATATAAACTATATTAATTTAGAGTTATCATTTAATTAAAGAAAAGTAGCACATAAACCATCTGAGAATGAACATTATATCCGTAGACCCTTGAAGTCAAAGAGAACAAGGATGGGGAAGGAAAGAATGTTAAAAACAGGAGCACTGGACCAGTGTTGTGGTATAGCAGGTAAAGCCATTACCTGCGATGCTAACATCTCATATAGGCACTGGTTCGAGTCCTGGCTGCTCCTCTTCCTATTCAGCTCCCGCTAATGGCCTGGGAAAAGCAGTGGAAGATGGCAAGTGTCTGGACCCCTTCCACCTATGTGGGAGACTGAGATGTAGCTCCTGGTTCCTGGCTTCAGCCTCGCCCATCCCTGGCTGTTGTGGCCATCAAGGGAGTGAATGTAAGATGGAAGATGTTTCTCTGTCTCTTCCCCTATGTCTGTAATTCTTTCAAGTAAAATAAATAAATCTTTAAAAACAAAATAGAACAGGGCACCAAGGATAGGAGTTAAATCAACAGTCTGTACTAAAGGTTGACTGTTTTTTTGTTGTTGTTAAGGCCTTGCAAATAACCATTTTAAGGCTTTGCATTTAAAGTCTCTGTTGTGTTTTTTTTTCCTTGTTTATTTACACCCCTACCCTTAAAAATGTAAAAACTATTTTTCTATCACAGGCCACGCAAATACAAACTAGAAAGAAACAGATTTGGTCTGTGAGCCAGTTTGTGTATCCCCCTATCTATATAAATGGAAGACAATGCAGTATATTCTAACATTCTTTGCAATCTCAGGACTATCACAACAGTCTCATCATTTCCAGCTCTGTCTTCTCAGGATGAATTCACCAGCACCCAAGAAAGGCAAGATGGCTGTTGTGGGCATGGAATGAACTGCAGCTCCACCCGAGAGTCATTTACCACACTGAGATGCTGGTGTATTTTGACTTTCATGATTTTAAATACAGGAAAAGGTCCTAAATTGCTCTCTGATAACTTCAATTATCAGGTAACCAAGTTTTCATGACTTAATTTATGCCTAGGTTTCTAGACAGGCCAACTGGTTTAGAGTTGTTGCCTCAACATTCCTCCCTCCTTTCACTGATTTACTGAAGTACAGAACAAATGACTACTCTAGGAGAGAAACCCACACAGGAATACAGGAGTGTTCAAAGCTGGAAAGGACAAGTCTTTGCCCTCTTTGCCTCTTTTCAATGGAAGAATTAGAGACAAGACAGTTAGACATGTTCCGATGTTATGGAAGAAGTATGCTAGGAAATCCTTCAGGGCTAGATATGCCTTGGAATCCAGTGAATGATGGCTCTGGGATAATAGCCTATATTCAAATATTAATGTTTCTATAGTCAAATGAGGCTAGGTTACATTTTCTTATCTTCCACTCTTTGAAAATAAAGTTTTAGCTTAAGGAAAACTACAGAATGTGATCCTTCAAAACTCTACCTAATTCCAAGCCTCCGCTGAACCAGGGTAGCCTTCCTTATGATACCAGATCCTAATAATAACAACAGGTTACCTGAGATGCCAAAGTTCAAACTAACCATTAGGTGACTCTCTGGGTAACATTTTCTTATGCCATCTAAGAGTTATTAAGAAATCAGATCAGAAAATACAGAAAATATTCCCTAGCAGGTGGTTAAAGAATCCTTAGAAAGTACACAGAGTCAAATCACTGTACAGTTGTGTCTGTACAGGCAAAGAATCCAGTACATCCTTAAAAGGGCCACTTTACTGTGGGCTTTGCCTCTCCAGTTCCTGAGAGAAGTTTCTTCTGAGTTTGATAAATGTAAAGGAGCCTTTTATATTACCCATTTCGGATCCTTTACATAAAAGAGCAGCCACAATTTAACCACTTTTATATAGGTGCAAAGTAGTCACAACTCCAAAAAATTCTAAAGCAGGATAGCTGTGAGAATGCTACATCTTAAAACTTCTGGGATACTATCAACCTAAATGCGTTTCCAGAAAAGAAAAAAAAAAATACTCTAAGTATGTAGTAATTTAAAAATATACAAATGTCATAAAAGCTTAATAAAGAAACAACTATACAGCTCAAGATCTATGATTAACAATCATAAACAAAATAAAGTTCTATCCTGCCTCCTCATCCCTGATGTTCCAGTCTAGTATTTACAGGGGCAAACAAGAATGCTTTTAAAGGAAATATGCAATGCCTGGGTCACAACATATATACAACAGGCTCTAGTGGTCTAGCTATTATTATTGCCTTTATCATGGACACATCTTCAAAACAACAGAAAGTCATAAAGAAGTCACAAACAATTAATGCTAGAGAGACTACAACTTTTAGAATGCAAATAGTGGTTAGAATTAGGATATTGTTTTGAATACACCATGCTAACATTTACTGGGAACTGACTCTGGTGCTAGGTACAGTGCAAGATACTTTTATTTCACTTAACCTTGTAATAAGCCAAGGGAATAGATATGATTATTATTAAAAAGGATCTAATTGAGGAACTTGTAGTCCATGAAAGGTTGATTCAAATGCAAACCTACCCTTCTGCACATTATACCACTATATCTTCCATGTTTTATACTATGTTTTATTCATGGATGAACCTATCACACTCATATGGATTGGGGGATGTGATTTCAAATCTTTGATTTATATGTCACTGAGGCAATTCTGACATCACATTAGAATACCTTAATGTACAGAGTAATGTTTAGCTCAAATATAGTAGGGCTTTTGCATAGTAAAGTACTGCTATTAAATATTAAAATACTTCACAGAGTTCATCATATAATACATCATCAACTCTAGGACCAGAAGGACCTGAGTGACTGTGCAATGTGAGCTCCTCACCTATGGATGAGAAAGCTAGGTAGAATTGAGGGTATGTATGAAGATACTTCAAGAAGTCTCTGGAGAAACAGAATTAAAAGGTAATGCACATTTTTCATAATTTTCTGAAGATCCCTAGTACAAGCTAACAAGGTGGTGGGAGATAACATGAATCCCAGACCGGAGCTCCTTCTACTTTATCTCCCAGTTGGCTTTGTTCTCTCTCTAAATATTTTACTTCAAAAATAATAAAATTTGCTCAGGGAGTCAAGAGTACTGAACCAAAATAGTTTCAGTGGTAACAAAAGCAATTATTTACTCTTTTCTGTTGTGCCCTTTGCCAGAAAGGCCTTGGAGAGCAAAAGCAATGAAGAATCCCATTAATTAGAGTGTCTAAAACAAAGATCAGTGGCAATTACCATACCACCCAATATGGCAGTAGTGTACAATGAGCATCAAACAGTGATCCCTTACCACCATTCTCCCAGAGCATGCTAGACAGCATCTTGCTTTATGCCTGTATCCAAGAGGCTGTCACCTCACTTGAGCTCCCTACAATGAAGCTGAGAAGTGTGGTTAAAAGAAAAAAAAAATGACTCATCAGAATGTCACTGACGGTGCTTAGTGAATGAAAGAGGGATCCTGCAAATGATTAAGCCTCCAGTCACAAACAACTATTTGACTATACATTCTGGATTTAAAGGAAACTCTTGATTTTATACTCTATTTTTGTTTTAAATAAAGATAGTTGGTTAAATGAAGAATAAATGAGATTTAATTTTTATGTCAATGCTTTTCAAGTGGATTCACAAATCAACACAAAAACACAAAAATACGATGGGCCTCATGTATGTATTCAAAGAGTATAACTCACCATCACATACAGCCTTCAATTTAATTCCTTAAGTTCCCCTCCACAAATTGATATAGGACTGACACCCAACTATCCCATCTGTTCTACATGTATTAAGATGTCCTTTTGTGGAGGGGTGGGAGGAGGGAGCAGGGAGGGAAAGAAAGAACTGGGAAGGAAAACTCACAGCAGTATGATACACCAGTGATCCAGGCCATAAAGCTCCAAAAGTCAGCTGACAGGGAACCACAGTCAAAACATGCTCATGAGTTAACAGCAGAAAGGATGAACAGATTTAAAAATGACAAATGATCACAGAACACTGTGAAGTATTATAATTAAATACAATTACTGATCATTCAAAAAAAAAGCACTATAACCAAAAACAAACTACCCTTGCTTCTCCATGAAATGAAAGTGATATCAAACTATAAAACCAAAATTAGGAAACTGTATAAATTAATCTATACAAAACTGATGAGGTTACAAGTTAAACTCTTAGATTTTTTTTTCATCTGCATGAATTTTAATTAATCAGATAACAGATTCTGAACTGCAAGAGGAGGAGGATACATCTGCTGGATATGAGAAATCTAACACAAAAACATACACAGGACTGTGGAATGACATTCCAAAATGTTGTTAAGTAAAAATGGGTTTGAACCACCATTTTCAAGGTTCATGCAATATGAGCATTAATTAAAGCAGCTCCTGGAGCAGCATTTGACCTTGCAGTCAGGATACCTACTTGCTGCTGGTGTTTACCATGGGAGGTAGCAGGTGATGGCACAAGCAGTTGGGCCCCTGGGAGTATTCCCAACTCCCAGTTTTGGTCTGGTCCAGTCCTAGTCATTGCAGACATTTGGGGGAGTAAAACCAGTGACTGACAGCTTGCTCGCTCGCTCTCTCTCTCTCTCAAATAAACAAATACATAACACACATACATACATATACAAATAAATCACCACCTGTCCAACATGAAAGGTTTACATTTTAAGGGTATATGACAGATAAGTCACACAAACTAAGCATCTCAAAAGCACAATTACAAATACACAAACTTGTCATCTATTTAGCTTGGATTTTTGTTGATGTGGCAGACAGAAAAGCTCATATAATATTAAGTACCTTCCCAAGTGGCAGGTACTTTGTTGGGGTTTCACATGTCTCTAACATACACTTCACCTATACCAAAGTAAGGTACAGCCAGGATGTGGGTTTAATCTCACTGCAAATTAGAAACGACAAGGATGATCTCTGGAGACTAACTGGGTTCTTTACATTCTAGGTGACTACGGGCAAGTCTCTGTGTTTACTGTGTGAAACATTCCTCACCTGCAATATGGAGATAACAGCAAACTCCATCTTAGCGGGTTGCTCAACACTTCCTTAACAGAAAGATGGCCTCAAAGTAAAGGCCAACAGGGTAAATCCACTCACAATAACAATAATAATTATTAGTGTATAATGTCATATAAAGCAGGTAACAAAGCTGTCTCCAGAACCCATTGGAATGGCCGCAAAATACATGCTTTTCACTCTACACTAAGTAGTCTCCTAGAGATTTTTAGTTATGAAACACCGAGAAAGGTGACAGGCCACCTCTCAAATCTTCCTAGGTAGGGCTCCCTAAAGGGGAGGGAAGTATGAGGGATGTGTCACTTGAGGGGACAGGATCCCAAAGTAATGGACCCAGGGATGGGCAGAAGCAAGAGTCACTACCTAGAACTGTGCTAAACAAGCCAACCGCCACCATGGGCAGGGGCAAAAACCACTCACACAGGGCAATGACCGTTTTACTCTGTATTGTGAGCCTGTTTTGTTTCACACTTACTACCTAAAAGCAATTTGTTGCCTGTGCTTTTAGTGGCTGATAGCAAGAAAAGTCTAAATGTTCTCTCTTCTTTTTAAAGGAATATTATTCTATTACATATGTGAAAAACTCTCTAGGTTTAAAAATCAGAAAACTATGCAAAGAAGGGACTCACACAATGGCATTTTAACAGCAAATATTTCTTTTTTTTTTTTTTAAAGAAGATTTATTTAATTTATTTGAAAGGCAGAGTTACAGGGAGAGGTAGAGACAGAGAGAGAAGTCTTCCATCTGATGGTTCACCCCCCAGATGGCCACAACGGCCGGAGCTGCGATGATCCGAAGGCAGGAGCCAGGAGCTTCCTCCAGGTCTCCCACGTGGGTGCAGAGGCCCAAGGACTTGGGTCATCTTCCACTGCTATCCCAGGCCATAGCAGAGAGTTGGATCAGAAGAGGAGCAGCTGGGACTAGAACCGGTGCCCATATGGGATGCCGGCGCTTCAGGCCAGGGCATTAACCTGCTGAGCCACAGTGCCAGCCCCAACAGCAAATATTTCAACATGGACTCACGCAGAAAAATGACTGGAAAATAATTTTAAACTATACTTTTAAAATCATAAATATACCAAAGGTAAACAACCATTTTCGGAAGAACTTATTGCAATCCACTTAACATGGCTTCCAAGAGGTAAGTAAATCATAAAAGAAAAATCTCCAAGACTAACTCACTCTATTTTGCCTTAATGGAATTGGAATACTGCTCTAAATAAGTGGGCTATAGGTTGGGATCTAGAACTTGTTTGGTTATAGCAATGTTTTTATTGTAATGATATTTGTTATAACCTGATTTTATTGTAATGATATTTGCTTTAACCCAATTTGTTATGTGTATCTCCCAAAACAAATGTTGTGATAACTACTGAAAAAAATTTCAAGATTTAAGGCCAAGCCAAATGAGCTCTTTAAAAATTTCATTCCTAGCAGAATAAAAAGCCTGTACAATTTTCTGATATTTATTCTGAATGTTTTGGTGATGTATTCTCCATGTTCTTGAAAGCCAAAGGCACATAATTTATAGCAGGGTTTCTGAAACCGTGCCCTTTTCACTGGTTGCTGGCATTTAAAGCATGTTTTTACACATCTTGCAATGTTCTAAGACTCTCCAAATTGATTGGAATTACATTTTAAAAGCATTTTTAATTGAGTCCCTGGGCTGAGCGTTTTCAACACTCCACCTGCCCTCACTTGCACTTGTTTCTTTAACAGAACTTTAATTGTGGCTGTAGAAAGTTTCCACTTAATTTAGTCCTTCCTCTCAGGACTGAGCTAGAAAAATGCTCCTTTCCTTATATTTTTGAACAAAACAGATCTCTACACAAAGATACACAACTAGTGTTTAGTTTTGGTAACTAGAGCAATGTGAATCTCTCTTAATGAAACACCAAAAAAGCCATGCAGAAGTGGCAGCTCAGGTAGGTAAGAAAGTAAAGAGCCATAAAGATGCATGCATTCTCAAGCACAGTTCCTAGTACCTTCAAAGGAGATAGTACTCTTCCAGGCCAGCAGGGTAGGAAATGCCATCATGTCAGCCTGTTGTGCCACAGTCTCCTATCATAGAACTAGACCATCCCTGACAAAGGCCAATACCACACTAATGCCCAAAATGTACTCTGCTTTCTAGAACTCTAGTCCTTTGCCACTCCTATTAAGAAAATATGGAATTTGTAGAACTCTGTTGGTATGACTCTTTGAGCAATGTGGATTTAAATCTGGGGCACCCAGTCTCCACGACAGGGAGGATTCTCTCATTTTGTAGCTATGGAAAATAGCTAGGCAGCAGAATATAGATCACTGAAGGGAACAAATTAACCCACCAACCAACAAAAAAGCAAGGTGGGTAGGTACTTGGTGTTAGTAGTTAAGCTGCTGCTTGGGATGCCTGCATCCTATATGGGAATACCTGGGTTTTGAGTCCTAGCTCTGTTTCTGCTTTTAACCCCAGCTTGCAACCAATGTTCAACCTGGGATGTAGCAGGTGATGGATCAAGTACTGTGATCCCTGTTACCCACATGGGAGACCTGGACTGAGATCTGGGTTTGGCCTGCCCCAACCCTGGTTCTGTGGGCACTTGGAGAGTGACCCAGCAGATGGAAGATCTCCATCCGGTTTGTTTCTTTCTCTCCCTGTCTGGCTTTGAAATCAATAAAATTAGTAAAAAATTTTTAAAACAAGCAAAGGGAGGAAAGCATTGTTTCAACAATCTAAAAGGCACAGGCAATATGAAATCTTCCAGACTGACCTTTTGCTAGAGGAATGGAGGCTGCTTTCTTTTGGAAACACCAATCAGGGATCACACTATGAAGTGTTCACCTCTCCAGCAGGGGCAAGACAGTCCCCAGCCTCCCCTGCTGGACCCAGCTCTGCTGTCCCCTAGCACCCTAAGTACTGCAAACACCTCTCCTCCCCAAATGCACCTCTACCAAAGCCCATGCCAAGACTGACTCTCACCTGCCTCCAGAGACTCCTGTGTCAAACTCAGCCTGAAGAAAAGGAGCTGCAAACAAATCAGTATTACAGTGCAGACATGTGCATTCTTTCCCCCAAACAGCCAACCTTATTGACAAGTTTAGGTGTATGAGTAGTAACATAATGAAAGCAGGCAGAGTGTCTCCGGCTGGACAAGCATCTGCTGGGTATACTCCCTCTCCCCACACAATTAGAGGAATGCTGGAATTGTTACACTTTACAACACTGGAGGGAGAAGTCCATTTTACAGATAATCTGACATGGAAATAAAAGAGGCTCTCTGCACAACACCAGGTAAATTGTGAGACCAGTCCTCAGGCCTCTCATTCAGTGCTTTTAAAGGTAGTTATTAGTTTCTCCTACAGGTAGCAGCACATGGTGCTACCATGGCAGGTCAATGTCTTTTAAAACCAGGCTTAAAACTGATGGGGACCCACAAGGTTCTCCCTGTTTGGTCTCTGATTCTATCTATTAGGAATGGCAAGTGGTTTTTCTGTAAAATACATACAAAGTCACATTCTCAGCCAAGGTTGAACTATCCCAAAACAAAAAATCCCTGTTGGAATTAAAAATGTGCTCAGATCAGCTGAAGTTAATTCTCAACCATCTGCACATACAATATCCATTTTGCAGATTTTCTGCTGCAAATTTTTAATCCCAGGATAATTTCCCTCACAGCCTGGCACAGTTCTAGTTTGCTTCTTTCTTCTCTCAGTCTGGTGTTTGCTCATGGAACACAGTTTAAATATTAGCCCTCCCCAAATAAACCAAAGTCATTTTCAAATTACCTGTATTGTACTTTTGTAAAAAGGGCTAACAACAAACACCTACTAAATCATGGGTACCTTTACCAGCCCCATGTTACAGCAAACAGCACAGCAGGAGCTTGTCCAGTTGCAAGCCTGGCAAAGGAACAGCAGGTAGGATGTGAATCTGACTCCTGCACCTGAGTGTCTGACCAGGCTCCCTGCACTGCCCTCAGTCTAAGGCTGGCTAGAGTTCACAGCAGGTCACATGCACATTATTGGACAGGTCCCAACACATGCCAGCTTCCCAACCTTAAGAAATGTGGTTCAAAACAGGGTGCAAAGAGCCACCTTGAGTCACCCTTTCTAGTTTTAAGAGCACAGCAAACATGAATAACAGCTTGAATAGTGGGAAAAGAGGAGGAGGGAAGACGGAGGCAGATGTGTCTGTAAAACAGGTCTCTTCCAGAATATGCTTACCCTGGCAGCCCTGGCCACTGCCCGAGGGTGCAGTGCACCAGTAGATATGTCTTGGCCTAAGAAAATTTCTCTTGAACCCACTTCTTTCACTTGTGAGCCTTTTATTGTGTTTTTGCCCAGGGTCTCTCATAATTTTGGAGTCATGCTGAGTCAAGTACGTGAAGTCTGAGTCTTTCCCTTTTCTTTAGCTTGTTAATGATGACAAATTTCTTGCCTCACTACCTTTTCAGATTTTCTAACTTGCATTATCTTCCCACCCCCTCCTGAGTACTAAGCCCTGTGAGAAACATCAATTGCTCATTTGCACATATGCATTGATCCCCACCTCATATCAGTACTTTTGGGATTTTTTCCCTGTAAATTGCAGATTGAGGCCTGGACATTTGACCATCTAGTGTTGAAACAAGCAAAATAGCTCCTGAGAGGCATTTACTTTTTTTTTTTTTAGTAAACTTGGGAGCACAACCATATAACACACACTCTCGTTTCCGAAAAAGTCCTGACCTCTCAATGGATCACTGGTTTGAACAACTACAGATGGTAAGAGTAAAGCAATGTAACATTTCCATTATGGACATAAACAGAAAATTCCTATTATTTCCTACTATAATTCCTGAAGAAAAGCTAGTCACTTGGAACATTGGAGGCAAAGAACAAACACACAAAGATCCTATCCACTCCCTCTGTCCTTAGTGGGGGCAGGGAGAGGCTCTGGCACAGGCTGGAGAGACAGGGCACAACACAGCAGCAGCCCCCTTGCCCTGAGACTGGAGAAGGAGGAGGGTTCTCCGTGCTGGTGCCCGGAGCTCTTTGGCCCCAAATTGGGGCCAAACACAAAAACATGGCTTAGTTTTTCTAACAATTCAAATATGATTTTTGCAAACTCTTTTAGTTATCATTATCACTGAAACGTTCAGTCACAGAGGGCATTTTAACTACCTAAAGACACTTTCTATCCTTGTCCATGTTTCATTTTTCTGACCTTCCTACTTATTTCAAATCTCTTATTTGTCAGGCAGAGAAGACAAATTCTGTGACAGGTTCCATGCATCACACTGTGGAGTTTTACTGTTAGTGTTTTTAGACAACCACCAAAGACCTAGCGAGGCGAATTCTTCACAGAGCGCCTTCTCCTCAGCCTCCCCACCTCCAGTGACCACCTGTGCACAGAAAACAAACTCTGTGCCTTCAGAGCAGAGAACTTTCCCTTTATAGACCGTTGAAAAGACAAAATATGCACACTACTCTCTGCCAAGAAGACTTCATATTTTGGTTTGTGATAGGGAAAATACATGCACAAATGAAGCCTGGGGAAGACTAAATGCAAAATGAAATCTTCGAGCAAAAGGACAGCGGCTTCTCCGACACTCAATCATTTTCAGTCACACTATGTTGTCCAGTAACCTGCATTGATAATTCCTCATGAATAAAATGCCAGCATTATCATCTGCAGCTATGTTGTTGACATGCTTTTGCTATTTCACTAAAAATACCATTAATTTTCTGGCTTCACAACAGCTGAGCTACTCCCCATTTGAATATACAAAAGAGTATTTTGTTTAAACCAAATTAAAAGCGTTCCAGCAAATGACTTCCATTTTGTTAGCTATACTATTTTAGCATATACTGTTCTTTCTAATCCTCCCTACCTCAACACTATGCCTGTCATCTCCCCAAATCAAAATACACCCATTAATAAAAATGTGTGTGTGTGTGTTTTTAGGAAAGGAATCCAGAAACTACGTCCATTGTTACATTCTTGGTCAGCAACACACCTTGAGAGTGGCATGATAAATACAGTGTGATTTTCTGAGGGGTGTGGAACATGGTAACCCCCTCAATTCTCTCACCTCTGTGAGCCAAGGTAGGTAATCAGCAATCACTTTCCAGTCTGGTATATGAAAAGAAAATAGTTGTGTGCACACACAGACACATACACACAATGCACCTTCCATTTCCCATCTAGATAAGTTCCGCCATCCTCCATTTAAGTCAGAATGAAAACCACTACTCCTGCCAAGCCCTCCTGGCATCTCACCACTTTATTTGTTCCCATTTGTATCTAATGCTTTTGTCAACAGTTCAACAAAAGTCAAAGCAAACAACCCACTGCAAACACTGGGGGTAACAGCAACAAGCATG
This sequence comes from Sylvilagus floridanus, assembly GCA_949820135.1. Taxonomy (NCBI): domain Eukaryota; kingdom Metazoa; phylum Chordata; class Mammalia; order Lagomorpha; family Leporidae; genus Sylvilagus; species Sylvilagus floridanus. The sequence goes on from OX463243.1 coordinate 16,488,545, forward strand.
AATCCTTCACAATTATCCAGCCCAGCTGCTCAGAGATTGTCTGGGCTGCTTTCATTTACAACAATGTCAACAAAAGGCTGAAACCCAATAACTAGATGGGTCAATACCGCCACTGTATACCCTCTGGAGGAGGAAACGCTGTTCACCTTCTTTGCTGCTTCGGCAAACATGTAGAATAATTCAGTCAGATGGACAAGTGCTTGTCTAATCATTTGTTATGTGAATTATTCAACAACTTTCCACGTAAACTACTAAACAGGGCTCTTCAAATATTTCTGCAGCACTTCCAGCTGTCTGACTGCAGAAGCACATAAAAGGAACAAAGGCAGCTGAAAACAGAAATCACGACCCGAGTTAGTTCCCAGTGATAATCTCTAGTCTAAGAAACCCGACTTCTCACGACTAATCCTTTTAGGTCTAACCCTTGCCTGGCATTTTCACTCCCACCCAAGCTCTACTATGATCCAGACTTGGGGGAGAGGCCCAGCAAAAAATAATGACTGTTAGTTAACTTGATCAACTTTCAAAAGATTCCCCTGTCCCTTTCTTAAGTGCTCCCTGTTGGAACAATACCCACTTAAGATTTTTAATGGAGTATTTTTAAAGTATAATTGGACATTTGTAAATAACTCACAAAGCCTAATTTAAAAGTACCTAAACCTAAAGATTGTTTTTTACGTGTTTTTTACATTATGCTTTAGAATTCCCTGGACTACTTTTGATATAAAATATAGCTGTTTATTTAACAAAGGCTTATTTGGAAATGTAACAGCTCCAGGCTCCCAACTGCCTCTCTTTCTCTTAACTGTGTGGCTTGGAAAATAATATATAAATCAAACAGCTAGGCAAGAGGGGTCCCTGCCTAGACCCATACACACTGGCTTTGCCCATGACTTAATGCCCTGAGCTGGGTGCCCAGGATCCTGAAAATTTCCTGCCAAAATGCTCTGGGCCCACTTTCAGGGATAGACCAAGCTGCTGACTCAGGTGCAGCCATTGAACTGCAATCAAGTTTTAAAGTGAGAACTAGGGTGTCTACAAGAAAACATGTGAGATTTAACCTGGTTCCAATAACGAATTCCAAAGGGCCTGGAGAATTTAAAATTCAAACTTGGTCATTTAGGTCACGATGAAAGTCTATTTACTAACAAAATGTGTAACTTCAGTATTTAGATGCATGGTATGAAGACTTCCATTTAGACTCCTTGTCTGGTCCTGCAAATGTTAGGGGTGGGCACCAGTAGCCTTATCTTACAATGTCGAAATCACTCTTACCACCAAATGTTTCACTGCAATGCTGTGCATGTAAGAAAACCACGCAATAATTTTTCTCTTTTGATTTTATAGATCCACATATCCACAACAGTAATTAAAGTGATAGTTTTATTTCTGTTAACTACTTTTAAAACATGGTCAGAGTTAAAAAGTTGAAAATAAAATTCAAGAACTATTGTTTTCTACTAGGCTGGTACAAACAACAGGAATAAAACATCTAAATGCTAGAGATCTTTTCCCTTCTAGATTATTTGCGTTCTCTTTCCTTTTCTAGCCCTCAAACATCTAGATTACAAAATTACTGCTTTCAATACACTTTGTCAAACACAGATGAAGGAGACAGCACATGTTCATTCTCAAACTCATCCCTTTGTCACTAGAGCCAGCTTACTCACTGCCTCTTATTACTGTGGAATTTCTACTTCGCCCCATGAGTGTCTGTTACTGGTTCTTGGCATAAGAACTGGGCTTCTAAAAAACAAGTTAATAGTCCAGGACATGAAAAGCACAATCGAGAATTTCTGCTTCTCTCTTAAGGTCTCTAATAATCCCTGTAACTGTTCTAATTCTAAGGCTGGCTTCAAGTAGCAACTAGGAAGTTGGTGAATTAAAAAAAAAAAATTGACAGATGAAAATACCATCTGAACTGAATGGGAGCAACAACACATTCCCCCTCCTGTCTTTTTTTTTTTTTTTAATCAGCGGATTCATCAGAAAAACAAGTGAGGGTGTTCAAATACCAACTAGTCAGATGACAGTTATTTTTAACTCTATCATCCAATTGTTTTACTGATTTCTACAAAACACCTCCTGAATTTGAGTAAAAAGGCACACACCAAGATTGGGCGGTTACAGCATGTCGCCACTAGCACTGCTGTCAGTGCTTGCTCCAGGGTCCACGTTTGCATGGATTTGCACATCAGCCCTGGCAGCTTCCTGGGAAGGGTGCCTTCAGAGCTAGTCCTCCAATCATCATAAACTAGTTTTATATGCACATTTTTAAAGAACTCAGGACTCACCAGAAGCTCAGAGAAATGAAGAGGAACGATCCATTAATATATTTTATTCTACTCAGAAGGCAGCATATCTCAGCTCCAAACTTTAATAGGAAAATGATTTGAAAGATGGGATTGTATCTAATCTTTACGATGCACCTCCAATGACGCAGTGGCAGGCCTGTTTGCCCTCCAGCTGCCAAATCAATAACTAGCAACTCTAAATATTTTATTTAGACTGCATCACTCAATGTTCAAGTTCATCTATCAACACCAACAAGGTTCAAAGTTAGGAACCGTTAAAATAATTTTTGGTTAGCTGTCTAATAGAGAATCAGGAAATTCTCTCAGCTACAGGGTATGTATAGCTGTGCCTTTTTAATATGCAAAGGAAAAGATACAAATTGATAGGTAGTTCTCTCCTTATTTAAATGTCCTTCAATATTAATGACAATCAAGCAAATCAAATGGATGATTATGGAGCACAGAGTTCTCTTAACATTTATTAAAGAAACTTTCCACCCTAAAGATTAAACATACGGGTGACATCTACTGTGAAACATTTCCTATGTAATATTCTTTTGCACCACTCCCGAGGCTGCAAAGAGGGTTGACTCATAAGGAAGAATGGAAGGAGAGAGAAAGAAAAAGACAGAAGGCAAGGAAAAAGTAAGAAAGGAGAAGGGAACAGAAAATGATGAGGGGGTGTAAAATAGCTGACAAGTAAGCATCTGGTATCACAGGAGGAACTAGACATGAAGTCTGCAGAGTCTGGAGGGAGGGTGGCTATACAAAGATAGGGAGGAGGTCGAGGGGCAAGCGGGAAGGAGAAGAACTGAGGAAGTCAATTCCATCAGGGACAGAAGAGTAATTAACTAAACTAAGTATGGCTCTTGGTTGCTTATGTGCTTAGTCAGTTTGCTCTGTTCTCCTAAGGACAAAAATGTCACTAGCTTAGTTTAAAATTCCCCCTAAATAAGGTCAGACTAGGTTACTTTTAGATTTTATTATGAAAACAGATTCCAGCCTAAGCATCCAATTCAAGAATCTCATTCAGACCAGGGCCCAACAGTCCAATATGGTTTGGGTATAATCCCTGGGGTGGGGCTGGGCCCAGGGCCAGGATGTGGAATAACTCAGAGAGCTTTCAAGTCCTGATAACTGTGGTATAAATGCAAGTGATTATTTCAATTTTCTCTGCAGATTATTTTTTCGGGGCAGTGCAATAAACCCAATAATGCTGAGATTTACTAGAAAATTTTTTATTCATTTCCCCATGCACCAGAAAGTAAGCTAATAACGTCCCACTGAGAGTGCTGTCAGGCTAAATCCCTCCACTGCTGAATGTACTACCGGGATAAATCTCCCTTCACTTTTCATTCCACCATCCACTTTAGGGACAAGGCCCTGGGGACTGCTCCAGATTACCCCCTCCGCACGCAATGTCACAGGCACAAGCCCGAGTGGCCCAATCAGTGCCAAGAAAAGAACAAACTAAAAAAGATTAATTCACAGATGTTCATGCATTTCACATACACTGTGCCCCATGGTCCGTTGCTAGGGCAACAGGAGACCACCAGTGCGCGCTTTATTGGCTTTATGAAGTGCGTCTCGGGGACTATAGTCCGAGAAATGCTGCATAATAATACTGTGGCTTTTCTGAAGCCTTGTTTTGTGTTTATCCACATTTAACCTTCTGAGTATTACAAAGAATGCCGTTATCCATGGCCTTCAACCTCCCTGAACCTCCCTCACACCCCCAAAACTGCCACAACTTTCCATCTAGGAACATTAAAATGCATTTCCTATGGGTCCATTTTAGGAAGACCATGCTCAACCAGTTCAATGACAACAACAGAAGTACCTACAACCACTTAAAGATCACTATATTAGTGTAGCTGACCATAACAACCACCCCTATGCAGTATGGTAGCTACAAAATGTGCATGCGCACATGCCCCTTGTTTTCTATGCATCCAGAGAAAACCAGTGTTTTAATACTAGGAGTCTGTTTTAACAGACAGAACACAGGAGCAGGGATCCTCAGCAGGCCAGAGCCTCTGGGAGGAGCAGTGCCCTGCAACAGAACTTCCTGCAATAATAGCAATGTTCAGTATTGCTGTTGTTCGAGCAGCTTCTAGAGCTATGGCTACTGGGCTCTTGATATGAGGCTAGCACAACACAGAAACTGGGTTTTAAGACTGTATTTCATTTTATATAAGGTAATTTTACACAGCTTTACATGGCTAGTGAATGCCACACTGGACAGCACAGCCTTAGAGGTTTATCAAACAACTATGGATGTTTTTTCACAAGTTCCTAAAAAGCTGTCTCTTCACACTTTCAGTTTCTGTTTAATTCATGAAAACAGAACTTTTCAAGGAAATGCACACAGGACAGTCTTCATGACTGCCAGTGCCACTAGATGTGCCAGTTCCAAACAGCCCTCAGCAACGGTCCAATCTTTGTAAAAACAGACCCAGGAAGCAAGCCTGGCTTCCCCTCCCTCTTCCTCCTGGTCCCCAAGCCAACTTCCACCTAGGGTGGGAGGTTAAAATCACAAATGTCACAACTCTCTGAGCAAGTGTTAATCTAAAGGGAAGGGGTAGTTGAGGGGGAGAACACAGGCTGGCAGGGGGCGTGAAGATCAGGAATGAAGAGGAGAAAAATAAAGCCAGTGAATACATCAATAGAAGCAACAGCTTACATTCAGATTCACAGGAGAAAGAACACACAGAGACAATCATTTCCTGGGAAAAGCTCAAGCCTAATGAGAATTTACTCTGCTCCTTTATTCGACAACCAGCCCTTTTGTGGCACGGGCTTCCTGACTGACAGGAACCCAGGGCCCCTTAATAGGATTTCCATATTATTTCCAACACCTGCCCAGAAGTTATTTGTTTACATTGAAGGAGGCAAGATTCTCAAATCAGACATCTGCTTCTAGTTCAGGCATATCTTAGGAAACCATCTAGAAAGCAGCTTTGTTACCATGGTGACATTTTTATTTTCCTCCTTTAGTTGGCTCAAAACATTAGCATTTCCAATTTTATTTTGTTGTTCAAAAGGCCAAATGTCACTCAAGAAAACAGAAGTTTGAAAAAGGATAAATGAATAGAATTCTCAAAATTTTCCAGAATAATTAAAATGACCCTAAGGAGGAATAAATAAAAATGAGGTGTTACATTGCCTACTGGAGTCTCTCATTGGGTGGCATCACGGAATTGTTTATCTCTCCTCCCTCAGATCTCCCCAGTTGCCCTCAAATCTGAGCAATCAGCAACTCAAAAAGCACCAATTAAAAAGGAAGACTCCAGAATTCTTCAGGATATGATACAATTCAATAATGAGTCCATTTCTGTGGAAAGGAATTCTTCGTGCTCACACTATCACCCCATCTTAGCTCACTTACAGTAAGAATACTTAAGGTATTTTAACTTCCACCTCACTGCTTACAGCTCAGTAAAAGGGCAGGGTGGGGAGGCAAAGCCAAATGCATGTTATCTATGCCTGCACATTCGTGGTCACAGACAGAGTAGATTATTACATAACTCGCAGTAAGAAGGTAAGGTGCGCATGTAAGTGTGTGCTGTCCTCCTGTTCCCACTGAAGCATCATAAAACCCCGGGGGAGACAGGACTTAATCACCAGCTATAATTAACACAAATAAACAGCCTTTCTGAAGTTATAATATGAGTACTCCCAGCCTTACACGTTATTTAAGCACAGAAACAACTGGATTGGTACTGGATAATTCTGACAAAGTAAATGCAATGTGATGTATTTTGTTCAATATTTACTTTTAGATTCACAGAAATATAACTAAGTATTCAAGTCTAGCATTTAAAGTTTTGCCGAATCTTAAGCAGCACTGTTTAGTCTTGAAGTGATTTTATATTTTAACACTAAGCTTATTTAAAAGAATCAAAACCTCTTTCAGAAAGTACTACTCAGCCCTCAGCAAACTTCCTTTCTATGACTCTCATGAAGTCTGAATTCTGTTCAAGCTTGTCACATGGCAGTGACCATGGTGATAATTAAATACAACTTTTCAAGTCTGAAATCACGATCCTCAGTGGTGATGGCCCCCAAATGTAGCTTTTTCCCCAAAGATACCTATTTCAAGCCACTATAGAATAATATATGTAAGCTAGATAGAGGTAAGTACTGCAGAATTAATTTCAGAAATAGAAAAGTATTCGTACGAAGCTTCCTTCTGGGTGATATTTTAAAGATGGTGACCAATTCTTTGGAATGAATCTATTACAAGAACTATCTGTTTTGAGAAACAAATGCCTGTGAAATTCAGGTGTCAGTTATTAACATTTAAATATTGGGCCTCTCCAAACTTCACAGTATAATATTTTTGCAAGAGACAAAATGCATTATAACGAAGAAAATTGGAGATATTAAATATAGTGTTGGAATACATGTCTAGTATGAAAGGGGGTTGGTTCATGGAGGAAAAGAATTAAACAACCTTTGCCAAAATCAGCTGAGAAAGGCTGATCTGACAACCAGCCCACCCCTGTTAATTAATATTTGTTCTGCTTCAGCAATCGGTGGAGGGTACAACAAAACAAGCGTGTCTCTCCCAGTCACATCATTAATCCATTCATGCTTACCACCTGAGGACTGGCTATGCCCTGAAGATATTTATTCATCTGTTCAACAAACAAACAATTACAACACATTTTCTGGAATTAGGGCACCTGTTACATTTCACACAGCTTCCATGCCTAGAGGCAAGGATCAATTAATACTGAACAAATTACTGCTGCATCAGAAACCCACAAAAGTTGCTAATTGTTCTCTGATAAAGCAACTCTAAATAGTAAAACACACAGTAGAGAAAAATATCTTAGGAATTAAAAAGTGACAGTAATACTGAAATATTTAATTTCAAATTGTCTTATTTTGGAACATTGAAAGAGTAACATTAAATGTCTGAAAAGCACACTTGAACCATCAAACCAACCCTTCTACCACCAAACATCTGAAATAATCTATCAGTATGTTTATTTGGCTAATGGTGTAACGAAATTTTTGCTGAAATATACCCAATGGAGTAAGATTTTAATTTCAAACTTCATTTCTAGGACAAGGCTGCCTAACACTTAAGAAAACAGCCCGAGATCCAGGGAGGTTAAGTGACTTGCCCGCTGGTATACACAAGCTCACCTAGAGGTAGAAAGAGGGCTGTTGAAGCACCCAGACAGCCCTCTGGTATAATGACTCTTACTCTAGATGCGTTAATGTGCTTCCTTTTGGTGTCAAGAAACTTCCTGCTGAATCACAACAACAAAGGCTTTTTTCTTATCACCGGAGAAAGGGTACAAGAGTGAAGTCCAAGTTTGCATGTGCATGTTGAAGTGAAGTGAATACCAAGAACCACAGGAATAAAATATCTAGAAATGCATGCTCACCATTATGAGTTTTATTTGTATCTTTTAACTTTAAACACAGATATGATGTATCTGAAATCCAAATCCACTGTCCATATATAATTATGGCTTAAGCTAGACTTTTTAAAGTATCTTTTAAAATAATTTTTAAAAATAGATAAAGTTTATCTACTTCCTTATGAGTGGTATTCCCAATTCCCCATACCTCAATGGCATAAAGTTCTCTCCCATTACATTTTTAGCTCCTTGAAGGCCTTGTGGACAAGGTCAAATCAGTGATTGGTTTTGAGAAAGGAATTACGGTAGAATTAGGCAGTGACATAGGGAAAACTTAGCAGTGAGGGAGTCTCTCTTTTAGATTATGATTTACATTAAGACACACTCAAGAGATATACTACCATGAAGTAGAAAGGATCCTATTAGGATCTCATTTCAAGAAAAGCAATTACTCAAAATAATTGAAGTTGGATTATAGACAGGATATGAGAAGACATCAAAAATTATAATCAGTGATTAGGGGCATTATGGTTATTCAAAAATATTTAGAGAATCATGTCCAATTTACATCTTGAAGCACTTAATGGCAAAATGAACGTTATCTGGGATGTCCTTTAAAAACTTTCATAACAAAAAAGGAACAGATAAGGCCGGCGCCGTGGCTCAACAGGCTAATCCTCCGCCTTGCGGCGCCGGCACACCGGGTTCTAGTCCCGGTCGGGGCGCCGGATTCTGTCCCGGTTGCCCCTCTTCCAGGCCAGCCCTCTGCTGTGGCCTGGGAGTGCAGTGGAGGATGGCCCAGGTGCTTGGGCCCTGCACCCCATGGGAGACCAGGAAAAAGCACCTAGCACCTGGCTCCTGCCATCGGATGAGCGCGGTGCGCCGGCCGCAGCGCGCCATCCGCGGCGGCCATTGGAGGGTGAACCAACGGCAACGGAAGACCTTTCTCTCTGTCTCTCTCTCTCACTGTCCACTCTGCCTGTCAAAAAAAAAAAAAAAAAAAGGAACAGATAAAAATGTGCCTAAATATGATAGGTAGCTTGTGTACCTAGCTGTTGGGTGTCTGGAGTTTCTTTGTCCTCTGTAATATGTTTCTAATCTTAATAACAGAATAGACTGGGTCACCAAAAGGACTTTCCTTGGAGGACAGCATTGGCTATAGGACCTTGGACAGGGCTTTCACACTTTAAACCTTTCCTCAGGTATGAAACAAGGATAAGCACCCTCACAGGTAAAATCTAAACTAGGAGCCATTCCTTTAGTGGGGAATGGCTCAAAGGAGAACAGTGGGATTGAGTGGATAAGCTGGTAATGTCCAAGTCACAGCCCTCAAATAGCCCCTCAAGATTACTGACAATGAGGGAAAAAAAACAGATATAGAAAGTCCACTATTATTTTGCTTGTTTGTTTAGACCAGTATTTCATTTTATTAATATTTTACTGATTTTAATATTTTATTGATTCCACCCATTCCCCCCCTTTGAAATCTAGCCTTTTATTACATTATATCTTTGTTTCTATAATGTGTCCTTTTAAAGTCAATAGCAATGCAAATTTACCACCTCATACTTTCTCCAAAACGATAATGCTATCTTTTTAAAATATTTATTTGAAAGGCAAGGGGATGGAGACAGAGAGAGAGAGAGAGAGAGAGACAGACAGACACACCTTCCATCCACTGGTTCACTCTCCAAATGCCCACAGCAGCTAGGACTGGACCAGGCCAAAGCCAGGACCCTAGAATGCCATCTGGCTCTCCCACATGGCAGGGACACAAGCACTTGGGGCATCATCCACTGCCTTCCCAAGCAAATATCAGCACGAAGCTAGGTCTAAAGGAGTAGCTGGAACACAAATGGCACTCCAATGGGCAATCCAACATAGGATGCAGCCATCCCAAGCAGCAGATGAACCTGCTGCACCACAGTGCCCACCCCATCATTCTTATGTTGAAGGGGTGTGTAAGGAAGGAATGAGTGCAGGGTCAAAACAAAACTGTCTGGGCCAAGTGGTTAGCCGCTCTCCTGCTAATTCCTTTCCTTCTCAAGTGGTTTCTTCTCTATTTTCCCATGTGGGACCTTTCAGAAGGTACAGCATACTTAACATACAGAGGGTTGAAGGTATTCCTTTTAGACTGATATTCCCAGGAGACAGGAAAAATAGGAGGAAGGGGAAAATGAACACAGGTTACACAATATCCTGGAATAGAACCTCGGCCAGTAGAACAACCATTAAATCTTAATCTGAAAAACACTCATTGAAGCAATTATTGTGTTAATTTGGACTAAAAACTTACTTTCACCTCACCACCCAAATAATATGGCAAAAGGTGCTTTCTTGGCCTAAATTATACACGTCAATTTGAATGCAAAAACAACTTTCCACTGATAAACCTTTACTGTCAATGTAAAATAACTGGGAGAAAAGCAATGTAAGATTTTTTTTTTAGTTATCCACCAAAATGGAGTTGGGGTGGAATAAACAAGGATTGCTCGAAACACAACCGATGAATGGATCATCACGAAAACCTTTACACAAAATAAAGAAATCACACAGAAGAAGGAACACAGTATATACGCCCACAGAAAAGTACTTACTTTGATAATAATTATATGTAAGTTAAAAAAAAGAGTACTACCCATACTCATCATACCGGCAGCATGACAAACACTACATGAAGTTCCCTAACAGTGTACTGCGTAAAAGCATACTTAAACATATTGAGGGGCATTTTAAATTGGTACTGAGCATGTGGAGGTTAGTTTGGCAATGATCATTCTCTGATGATACCATTCTAACAAAATAACAAAAAGAACATCATTCAGAGGGAAAAGAATGTTTTTACTTCTGCTAGATTTTACAAATACAAAAAGATAAATCCTTCAGAGACCTGACCTGATTAAGTTACTGCACTCAGATGAAACACAGGACAACCAATGTAGATACATAAATTACTTATGGAATAATACAGAAAACACAATATTAGCATCTCAGTGGAGGCAGTAGAGCTTGTCAGTACTTGGTGATAGTGAACTCTGTTATTTCAACGTAGAGTCTTGATTTTGGTGCCTATTCTAATACCTTGCTAAAGGTATTAGAACATGTAGACATGGGGCTTAGGACAAAAGACTAATTCTCAGCCTCAGATTCCTACTAAATTTCAGGCAGTTTGGTCTTCCCAGCTCTAAATATTTGTTCTCATTTCACAGGACTAGACAGAAACCCGCAGAACTTCAGGCAGGTGACTCCTTCTCTATGAACTGGTACCTTCCAGCACTGGGAAGCTGTGGGCAGCATGTGGGAATATTCTCTCATTACAGTAAAGCCAACCACTTTTAGCCTTCAGTCTTCAGAGGAAGGAACGGGATATGGAGGCTCCACTGCCTCAGTAAATATTTCCAGGATTGTACTCATGCCTATTCTAGGGATGAGAGAAACCAGCCCTGACCCAGAAAATAGAAGAACCTAGTTCGCAGGGCTTTTGGAGAACTAAATTTGGACTTTTCATCCTACTATTAATGGTGAGAGTAGATCACAGTATGTGTTTCCTACTATTTTCCAGACTCTAAAGTGGGGCTTATTGTTGGCACACAGAGTCACTGGATAGTAAAGTGGCAAGCAAGGAACGCTGCAGCTTCCATGGTCCCTTACTCCAACAGTCCTGCCAACATATCGCTCCAGTTTCTCATCACCAAGGAAATTGATTCTTGGACTCCTACAGTGCTCTCTCCTTTAGATCCATATTTACATTCTCCAGCCTTGTTGAAAAACTTCAGATACGGGTCTTCAAATAACAGGCTTAGGGATGAACCTGGCTACTAGAGCTACAGAAAACAAGATCAATAAAGCCAATAGCATGTGATTTCATGTCCACAGAACTTCAAGGAGACAGAGGAAAAGAAAGATAAAGGCCCAACATTAACAAGTGAATGTCTTTCATTCTGCTTAGCATTCAAAGGTAAAGCACCTAAATTACTCGAATCTTTACAGTAAGTTTAAATTTATATTTTATATGCTATTCTGAAATCTGCTCTGCTTAATAATCTGGAACGTCAAGAAAACATTCTAAAGTGTCTCTCACAATTAAATCCATCCACAACCTTGTATAAATCAAAATTTTGCTACCATATCAAAATGTTACACTGGGGCTGGTATAACATTGCCCACATCCTCATTACATGCAACACTAATTACTACAGCAGATTCAAAATTTTCTGCACATTAGAGGCTTTTAGAGGAGCTATAAAAAATTTCAGGCACCATTAATTTAAATTTGTATTGAAATTTCCTTTTGACAGATGGCCAAAAATTACTTATTATTTAGAGCACCAGAGCTGCCTGTTTGCACATTAGAAGAGGAAAGGGAAAAATTAAAAGCAAGAAGGAAAATTTATGTCACGTTCATTACCTGTTAAATGTTAAGGAGCATTATCCTGCATGAATAAATTATTTCATACCAGCCCAACTCCAGCTGCAGGCAACCAGTATGCTCTTGCTGATAAAAACCATCCTGAGTCACACAGAAGACAATCACAAAAAGCCCCTCTTAACCAGAATCATTTACGGGAAGTTGAAGGCAATTGGTGGAACAAGCAAGTGTTTCTCTGAGCACCACAGAACACATTTAAGAAAATGAGCAAACTATTTCAACTTGCAAAGACAGAGGAGAGCCCCAGATAAGACATAACTTCAAATCTGAGAATGGTACCCAACAGAAACATCTAGTCATAGCCACCATTCCATAATAAATCAAGGCAAAAATCATCCAGCTCTATTTCCTTTTTGTTTTACCTTTGGCTTCCAGCTATCTAGACACTTCCAGGCTCACCCTGAATGATTTGTAGATGATTTCAAAATTCACCCTACTCCTGTATGAGGGAACAGAAAATGTAACTGACACAAAAGTGTGCACTGGAGTATAAATATTTTCACAGTCTGCTGGGAGTGGGGCATGAGAGGAGGCTTTTGTTTAATTCTCTGGCCTGCCTCGAGGTATGTATTTATCATAAGAAGCCAGGGAATGTTTATAATGTGGCTTCAGCACATCTACATAGGCTTTCCAAGAGCTGCTATCAGCTAACCCTGGTCAATGCATTTACTTACTACTTTGTAAGTACACGTGTGGAACACCTACTACACTATGATTAGGAATTTTTTAATGTGGGTATTGATATGCATATTATATTACAAGATATACAACTATAAATGCATAATGAAATAATTCAATGTGTGTAGTTCCAATTGTAAGTGTTGACATTTAAGTAGAAGAGCAGATGTCCTTTCAAATTACAAAGATTTTTGAAGGGTAAAACAGATATTCTTAATTTTTATTACCCATTATTTCAGGGCTCAGAGAATCATCTCAATTTCCTTTTATTGTAAAAGGACAAAGAGTAAAGAGGCATTCAAGGTGACAGTACAGGTGAGTTCAAGGAAAGATTTTAGTCTTCATATACATAACTTCCCTAGAAACTATCTGATATGTAACTACCTATGCTCCAAATATCTACTTGTTATACAATACAAAAAAAGACACTGACAGCATACTTTGGCCAATGCTTAAGAACTATCTTTTCCTTCTAAATGGTTAAGTAACACATGTCGTATGTAATACAATGGCACATTTACATTTATGCCTGGTTCAAAAGTTATCATCAAGGGAATTTCTGTACTTTACTCATTCCCTCCCACAGCAGCCCATTTTCTTGCTTGTTCAGTAAAATATACTTAGTATATCCCACTCTGGTGTTATCCAAATCATCAGGCCCTAGATACTCCTTTCTTCCCGACATCTTGTCAAGAAAGATCCAGAAGGCAGATGAAATAGTTGTAAGACCTAAGTAGAGTTAATTAGCTATCTGGAAACCAAGATGTTGTTTAGAAAATAAAATTCTTTCTAGTGAAGAAAAATGCTCTTAAATGTCTTGATAAAGATTTCTGCAGGTTGAAATTGATTCCCCAAATATGAGACTAATTTCCTTACAAACCAATGTATTTGCTTCATTTCATTATCTCTAATGGCCAAAGTCTAAGTGAAGAAAAGCAGCTACTCTTTTTCACATGGCACCAGTAATAAAATGGGTAAAGTTAGCCAAATCACGTATGTCAACTTTAGACCCCCAATCTGACTCTGAGACAGAGATGGAACCACATTTTCAAAAACCTCAAGCACACATGTGGAAACTAATCAAAAATGCAGTTAACCACCATTTGGCAAAGCCCACCAAATCATTCTCAAAATTCAGAGTCCACTACAAGATTCATTCAGATCATTTAAAATGTTTCTAAGTCATTCCTTCATCTGTGAATTTTGAGTCCTACCTTGATGGAGTCTCTGTCTATAGGCAAAACAGCAGCAACACAAGCAAAGTGGTGGGAAGAAGGAGAAAAGAAAATTACTAGGTTAGTTTATACAAAATCATACATTTATCAAACCTGATCTCTGATTAATAATAAATTACACAGATGCCAACCTTGCAATAAGGTTAATTATTAATACTTCTCAGCCAGATTCACAAGACACCAATCTATTGGACACAATTTCACAAGGACCAACACTAGACATTCTTACTGCTGTTCCTTATCAACTTTTCTACTTATAAAAGTGTTTACAATCATGCATCAGCTCCGAACCATAGCATTAAGATAACTAGATGACAAATATTACAGTGTTTCCAACATCAGAGATGGGAAATTTATGCTTGTGTGATAAAAATCATTTATCTAAGATTATAATTCTTAGTAATGACACTGAAATAGGAGCTGATGTGAGCTTTTAATTATGAACCACACCCTTCAAATCAATGAACCGCTCATACGCCAAGTAAATTCCCACAAAGGAAAGCTGGGATAGGCTTTTTTCTTTGCTTTCCTGTCATTAACTAATAAAAATAATTATTAGGCACAGTGCAGACATACACAGTCGAATCAGAATGTCTCTACACCTTCATCTTAGTGGAGGGAAGGAAGCACAACTGGCCTTTAAATCAATTAATTGCATAAATAATTGAGTCATTCTTATCAGAAGAAATTAGTTAATTTCATGCTTCTAAACAGACTGGGTGAAATGTAGTTAAGCCAACAGATTTCATTAATTTGGGCTGTACCTTTTCAATTACTAGGACTGCTGATATTATTTTCTTACCATGAGATTTTTACCCCCCCTCATATTGCCCCATATAGATAGGCTCATCTGACTTATAAACTGTAAGTGCTTCAGACAAATAACAAGCGAGCCTCTATCAGTAAGTCTGCTGCCCCAAAATAAATTCAGTCAAAATCAACTATGAATACAACACATTATTTCAAACACAGTGCACTGTGGGATTTCACTACTGATTCTGACTCGGGGAACACAGAGAAGGATCAGAGGCATTAACCAGGTAACAGTCCCCTTGCCTTTGGGGAGGGCATGTACTCTTGCCAACCACCAGGGTATCATTTGGCAAATGACTGCTCCAAATAATTAATTTACCTGCCAGCAGAAATTCTGTTTAGTCACTGGCAAAATCAAATTCAGAGACAGAATTGACAATGGTATCCAATATCTACTCTCTGCAGCAGGAAGGTAATCTCAGACACTGACAGCCCAAGAGGATTGCTCACCTCTTTGGTGATCGTTTTCATGGTGCTTCTTCTCATCTTTAATTGGAAGGTGAGATTGGCCTCCCAGGGCACTAGAGAGGGCTAGTAGCCCAGCACTGCTGCCAATGGGTGGAATAGCAGGTGGCTGAAGCCCTGAAGGGTGTGGAGTCAGAGGCACTGGCAGACCATGTCCATGTGATAGATGCTGAGCCTGGAGTTGTTGCTGCTGTGAAAAATTAGACACAGATATTGAATTTGTCCCCCAGTATCTACCCCTACTCCAACAAAATGAGATTGGAGGTGCAAATAAACAAAATAAAAACACAGTACCCATGAAGGAATGAGTTATCTCTAACAGATATTTTTAAAAGGAAGAAGGAAAAGAGGTACAGATTTGATAAATGCTATCTTTCTTACTTAGATTTTTGGGTTTTGCACAGGCACCATAAATAATTCTTAAACACTGGAATTCTCTAAGTAATTTTTAAAAGCTTAAATGCAAATAGCTTTCTTTAACCAAGAGTCTTTATTTCGTTCCCCCCAAAATAAAAATAAAGCCTCGCTATCACATATTTCTAGAAAAACATACACATGAACAACTGTTAAAAGCAGTTATGTTGAACAAAAAAAAGCTGAAAATTGAGAAAATTAGTGTTAAACAGTTCTCCCAGAACCGCTGCACAGCATGCAGTGAGAGTTAATTTGAAAGAGAAAACCTGAATTAACAACCCAGAAAAGGAAACTGGTTGCAGCCACCGTTTTTAAGCCCTTTAAGTGTCCTCAGCGGTACTTGAGCAAATTACTAAAGAAAATCTAATGTAGCAAGGCTTGGGTCCTCCTGTAGGCTTGCTCAATAATGCTGAAATAATTGGGCACTCTGTGCACGTTTAGTGATGCTCGAATGAAAAGCTAGAGGCCTGCCCTTGTACTCTTCTCTAGCGGCCGACTCTGTGTTGTGACAGGTTTATTTGAGTGGGACTGTGATGCATGCACCAGTAACTGCGCTGACAAGAGTTTAAAGTCATTTTTACCAGCATACTGGCAACACACAGAGAAAGCCCTCAAGAGGCTGGAATGGGAGTGCTTGACCTCAGCCAAGGCTGCATCAAGCTCAGCTACAGGAACCACTGTGGGCAGGCCCTGTTGCCTCTTCTGAGTGCAAAGCAGGGAGGAGGAAAAGAGGGAGGATGCTAAGTTAAATATATTCCTCAATAGGAATCCCTTCAACTCAAAGCCCTGCTGAACAATACTCTCCCCAAAGAAATGTTGGCTAATTCAAGACTAACTTTTATAGTGATTAAATTTTAATTACTGCATTTAAATAAGCCACTTTCACATCTAAACTATGATAGCCACAGAATACCTTCTATGATTTTCTTTCCAAGCAAGATGCCATTAAATAGCATTAAAAATTAAATTATTCCAGTCTGAAAGATCTTGACATACTTTTAAAAAATACTTGAAATAAAAAAGTGAGCACCCTTTCACCTCTCCAAATTACTTTTATTTTCTTCCTTTTCCTCAGGTCTTCCTGTGTTTGTCAAAATCAAAAAATATTAATTAGTACTTTCTTCCTATTGACCTGCACCAATTTGCTAGCTACACATACTTAAAATATGGTCAATGGAATAAAGTAGGAACACTATGAAATTAAGTTTACACACATGAAATGGAAAAGGGGGGCAGTATGTATACTCTACCAACCAAGTTCTACCCTCAACGTTCTGCCAAAGACTTTCCTAACAGGATAGTTTAAAAGTAATAGAGTTCTCCATTTGGACGTATAAAATCACATTCACAATTCTTTACATATTATTTGTGACCAGAAAGTGTAAGCACACAATTATATTTTCCAAATACATAGAAAATAACATCTGTAAAGAAAACATAGGGACTTTAGGCAAATATACAGTTGCTTATTGCAAAACCTTATTCAACTGAAATAGCCAGAAAATCACACCAATTCTCTTCCCCCTCTGAATTCCCCTAAGAGTTCACATATACAGTTTGGGTACATAGCTTCTTTCAGTCTTTGGAGTGCAATTAACAAGCATCCTGAAGAACCCACATACACAACTAGGTCTCTCTTACTTCAGTTCCCAAACTCTAAGCTCTGGGAGAGCTTACATGAACACTCACACATTATATAATCGATTTTAAAGTATGTCTATTTCATTACATATTAAACCAACAAACACAAAATGTCTGTCCAAACTAGTAACATCTGTAATGATTCACTTTGATTATCCTTCTCTCACAGGATAAAAAGTAAGCACTAACTGTATTTTTTCCAATAATTCCAAACCTTTTCAAAGGCAGAATATATGCCCATCCCCATCTGTCTGTTGCACAAGACATTTATGGTAGACTCCTTGGAGTCCTCACCTCATTCTACTCTATATCAAAAACAACTCTAACGTGACCTCTTCCTCTTCATGCTTGTCTTAGAGAAAGCAGGCTCCTCTTTGCTCTAAGCTGGCCCCTCTCCACCTGCACAAGCTGTTACTGTCTTTTCTCTCCCTTAATTTTCCAGTGCTGTCTCTCGTTGTCAGGTGTCTGTCACTAACCGCATCCTGCTTGAAAGCTTAATTCCAGAGTCCTTAACATTTTGTTTATGATGAATTATCCATGTGAAGTCAAAAGATTTGAAATAGCGCTTTACAGGTGGGGAGAAAAAAATCTCACTGTACTTTAGTAACTTTCTGTGTTCTCCACGGCACCTCACACAGTATCTTACATGCTGCTAGCAGTTCATAAACATTTGTGAAGTTTAATTAAAATAACCTTTCTTTGTCCACTTCAGCTACTGCCTATATAGATGTTCCTGTCTTTAAAGAGGCAAACCTTCTAAAGAATTCACGTTAATCTGCTGCTCCACTTCCTACCACTCTCCCACCCCAATGCACACACATGCTCCTCACACCCTGTGGTCTGCACTCCAGGCCCATTTTCCTCATAAAACCAGGGACCACTGAGACAGAGGGATTCAAGCTCTCACAGTTTTCTTTTTTCTGACAGTACATCCTCTTTGCTTAAACTCTCCTCCAATGCTTCAAGAACACTGAAGCGACCACCAGGGTTGGCCTTGCTGTGCCTCTCTGCCTGCTCCTGTTCTATTTCCTTCATGGCCTTTGCTCTTTCTGCTCCTTTACTCTGGCTTTACCCACATCTATGCAAACCACTCCCACAACACTGGGTCCCAAGCTCCTTGATCCCTCCTAGCCTAACTTCCGGGCAGACAAGTCCACGTGGCAGCCCAGCATCACCTGAAAAGGAAACTGTCTGACACAAACCCATAAACAACTTCCACTGGCTCAAGCTATCAATCACCATCAACTTGTTTTTCTTCCATGCTGCTAAATTCATACCATCAAGTCCTATCAATTCTGTGACCATACTAGCTAGATTCTTACCACTGAAACACTGATGACTCCAGTCTCCAGTAGCTCATTTCAGTTCTAAAGAGCATTTAAGCATCACTACTGCCAGTTATCTCCCCTAAATTCATGTCATTCCATGACTTTCAGGACAAGCCCCGCATTAGTTTATCTAAAATGTACACATCCATTTCGGCTTAGCTCAGATTTTACCTGCTCCCTTAAGGTGTCTACGAAAATCCCATGTATCTACTACTTTCAAAGGACACCCTATGTCATTCATTGGCTATGTGTCTCATGAAAGTACTGTTAATCACTTTTTTCTGGGTAAGAAGACCCTGACTAGCCAGAGACTATCAGATTCTGAAGAAGAGAGACCACGTCAGGGCCTCTTCATATCCCTGGCACTTACTCAGTTTCCCACATATACTATGGACTTAATAAACAAGAATAATCTGAAATTGTTGATAATAAAGGCTTTTTTTCATACATTTATATAAATATATGTATACATACATACGTCTATATATTGTCATAATACCTTTAATTAGAGCCGTTTCTTTTGAATTTTGCAATCCCTTGATATTCCTTGTACATAATAGGAGCTCAAGTAGGTAAACTTATGTCAGTACCAATTTTATAAATTGGTGAATTCTGGTTCTATTTTCTTGCATCTATCTCCATCTTCAGAATTTCAAATGAAACCAGAAGAATTGACAAAGTCAGTTGCTTCTACTGTAACTGTTCATTTTTAGTACTTTGAAATAAGCAAATATTAAAAATGAACAGGTCTGATATTCAAGTGATTAAGCTTTGCACTTATTGTTACATTTTATTTTTAAATTTTATTATGAATTATGAATGGGCTCAAATATATCCACTACAGAGCTTTCCCTAACTAATGGAACTCAAACTATTTAGTCATATGTCTACTTATTTAAGCCTTCTAATGAATTAAGTTTCTGCTACTATATAGAGAGGTCTCCCATACTCTGGCTTCAACAAACAGTGACATCCTAAGCAATCAAAGAATTATATCACAACTAAAAAACTAACATCAGTACATTAATAGTCAAACTGTGGACTTCATTCAGATTTCCCTAGTTGTTCCACTAACATCATTCTTCTGTCCTTGAGTTCAAACCAGAAACCACATAACATTAAGAGATTTAATTTTTCATTTGTTACAATAAAATCCTTTCCAAGATTTTATGAATGGCAACAATCAAATCACATACACACTAGTTAGTAGAATCTTAGAAAACAAAATGAGAAGGACCTACCATGAACACATGTCAAAAGTCCTCCAATGTACACACAAAATATCAAACCAGAAAAGTATACTCAGTAGGGCATCCTGTTCAAAGGAACCATTTTTACCAAGTGTTTTTACAATATAAAAAAGTAAGACAGAATGAAATTAGGTTAACAAAAGGTCTGTGATAATAATATAAGACAGACATTGAAATAATACAGAAAGGGTTAGATGGTGGAATAGGGAAGGAAACTTACTGCTCTAGTCTAGGGGAAGATCGTTAAAAGAAGTGAAGAGAGTCTAGTCTCAGGGAATCAGTTAGAAAATGGCAAGGGAAACTCCACGCAAATTAGAGGGACACTGTGGACCTATGTGGAGGGTGTGGACACACACAACTCAGGACTCAAGCAGCCAAGTGGAGAGTGAGATGAGACCAGACTGCAGTAGCCCAAGCCACTGGTGATATAGCTGTGGGAACAGCCTGGTCTGACTATGGCTTGGAGCCCTCTGGAATAAAGTGTATTTGCCAACCCAGAGGGGAAAAAAAGTGGGCACATTTCTTCCCGCTAGCTGGGAGAATTGACAGTGGGCTGGGAGCTCATGACTGTGGGAGCTTTGTGTGCCAGGACTGTTGTGTGGGAGGGCACAGGGTATGGCTGGAAAGTTGGGCAATCACTGTGGGTAGCTCTATATGCTCCAGGCTCCATGACTCCCTGGTGAGGGTCATTGCTGCAGGATCGATGTTCACACCAAGGACTGCACAGATCTTTGTGGGGTTCCTGTGGCAGTGCGAATAAAAACTGAACCCACGCATGCATCTCCTTTGTGGAGAGAGGGTGAGTGTGAGACTATACCAACAGAGCTAAACAAACATCACATCTGATTAAAAAGAAAAAAGATTTATCACACCCAACTTGGGTATCACCTTAGATACTCCCCTCACCCTGAAGCACAGAATAGAGCTCCCTGACCATACGCAGCACACACCTCTGGGTATTCACTGAAAGAGTGGACACTCCACTAAGCAACAGAGGCATAGTTTAAAGATAAAAGCTATCACAGGGAGGAAAAAAAAGCATCACCACAAACGCCTATTAAAAAATACAGCAATTCAAGCCACAAGAATAAGGAATACATCATGACACTCCCAAAAGAATACAACACTTCAATACTAGAATGCGAAGATGAAGAGACTGAAGAAATGCCAGAAACAGAATTCAAAAAAATTGATCATAGGATTACTTAGAAGTAATGAGAAGCAAATTCATGAACTAAAGAATTCTCCACATGACATGAATGAAGACTTTCCTGAAAAATGAAATTTTAAAGAGAAACCAAAATGAAATAATAAAAATGAAGGATTCAACAGAACAAAAAAAAAAAAAAGCAATGGAAAGCCTTAACAACAGAATCAGTGAGGCAGAAGAATATCTGAGTTAGAAGACAAATTTTACAGTCAGGTCAAAAAAAGAGGAAAAGAATTAAGAAAACTAAAAACCAGTGTTGGAGATTTATGGGATACTATCAAATGACCCATTATATGGGTCTTAGGAGTTCCTGAAGGCGTGGAAAGAGAGAATGAATTATAAGGCCTTTTTAGTGAAATAACTACAGAAAACTTCACTAATTTAGAGAAAGAAAGGGACATCCAAGTACAGAAAGCACATAGAACTCCTAACAGACATGGCAAGAAAAGATTTTGACCACGACACATTGCCTAGTCAAACTCTCCACAATAAAACATAAAGAAAGGATTCTAAAAGGTACACAAGAGAAACACCAGATTACTTTCAGAGGATCATCCATTAGACTCACAGCAGATTTCCCATCAGAAACCTTACAGGCTAGGAAAGAATGGTGACATATATTCTAATTCTTAAGAGAAAAAAAATTGTCAACCCAGAATACTGTACCCCACAAAGCTCTCATTTATGAATGAAGGTGAAATAAAGACCTACCATAGCAAACAGAAATTGACAGAATCTGTCACCACTCGTCCAGCCTTACAAGATACTTAAGGATGTGCTACACAAAGAAACACAGAAACCAAGAAACATGATTATCAGTATGAGAGAAAAGTGAAGGCATAAAATCTCCTAGTAAAAGTACAAAAGAAATCCAAACTAAGTAGGAATATTTATAGAAAAATAGCAGGGAAAAGTTATTACTTATCAATAGTCAATTTGAATATAAATGACCTTAACTTTCCAGTTAAAAAATACAGAAAAGCAAAACCCATCTATTTACTGCCTACAAGAAACACATCTCACCAACAAATATACACACCAACTGAAAGTTAAAGGATGGATGAAGATATTCCAGGCTAATAGAAACCAAAAAAGAGCTGGTGTAGCCATCTTAATAGCACACAAAATAACTTTAACACAAAAATTGTTAAAAGGGACAAAGAAGAACACCATGTAATGATTAAGAGATCAATTCAATAGGAAGATGTACTATTATAAACATATATGCACCTAATTAGAGGGCACCTGGCTATTCAAAAGAAATGTTGATGAATCTAAAGGGAGACACAGACTCCAATACGACAGTAATAGGGAGTTCAATACTCCACTTTAAGCAACGGACAGATCAACCAGACAGAAAATCAGTAAGGAGACAACATATTAAATTGACACTAGAGACCAAATGGACTTAATGGATATCTACAGAACCTTTCACCCTACACTAGCAGAAAACACATTCTTCTTACCACTGCATGGAATTTTCTCTAGGATAGACCACATGCTAGGCCACAAAGCAAATCTCAGAAAGTTAAAAAAAAAAAAAAAAAAAGAAATCATACCATGCATCTTCTCTAACAACAACCGAATAAAGCTGGAAATCAGTAAGTCAAGAATTTCTAGAACATATGCAAACACATGGATACTGAACAACATGTTGTGAATGAACAATGAATCATAGAAGAAATCAAAAAAGAAAAAAAAAATTTCTGGCAATGAATGAAGACAAAAATACAACATATGCAAAACTTACAGGATATAGCAAAAGCAGTGTTAAGAAGAAAGTTTATGGAAACTGGTGCCTACGTCAAGAAATTGGAAAGGCACCAAATAAATGAGGTATCAAAGCATCTCAAGTACCTAGAAAAACAACAGCAAACCAAACCCAACACTAGTAGAAGAAACAATTAAAATTACAGAAGAAAAAAACAAAATTGAAATCAGACAAACAATACAAAAGATCAGTGAAATGAAGAGCTGGATTTTTGAAAAAATAAACATAATTGACACACAACTGGCCCAACTAACCAATAAATAAATAAACAAATAAAAAAGAGAAGAACCAAATTAATAAAATTAGAGATGAAAAAGGAAATGTTAATAGATACCCTAGAAGTAAAAAAATTCATCAGAAATTACTACAAAGAGCTGTATGCCAACAAAGTGAGAAACCTAGAAGAAATGGATTTCTGGAAACATACAGCCTACCTAAATTGAGGCATGAAGACCTAAAAACCCAAACAGACCAAAAGGAAGAAATTGAATCAATAGTAAAGATCCTCTGAAGCAGAACTATGAAGCAAGACCCCTACCTTAAACATCTTACACAAAAATCCACTCAAAATGGATCAAAGAGCTAAAGCTACAACCCAATACCATCAAATAATTAGAGAACATTAGGGAAACCGTACAAGACATTGACATAGGCAAAGACTTCTTGGAAAAGAACTCAGAGGCACAGGCAATTAAAGCCAGCATTGACATGGGGTTTCATCAAATCCAGAAGCTCATGCACTGCAAAAGAAAGATTCTGCAATGTGTAGAGGCAACTGGCAGAATGGGAGAAATTACTTGCAAACTATGCAACTGATAAAAGATTAATAATCAGATATATAGAGGTCAAGAAACTCAACAACAACAAAACAAACAACCCACTTAATAATTGGGCAAAGGACTTAAGCAGGCATTTTTCAAAAGAAGGAATTCAAATGGAAACACTTACAAAATGCTCAGGATCAGAAACCCTCAAGGAAATGCAAATCAAAACCACAATAAGGTTTCACCTCACCCCGTAGAATGCCTTCCATACAGAAATCAACAAACAACAAATGCTGGTGGGGAGCAAGGTACCCTAATCCACTGTTGGTGGGAATGTAAAAAGGTACAGTCACTGTGGAAGACAGTATGGAGATAACTCAGAAATCCGAATATAGACCTACAATATGACCCAGCCATCCCACTTCTGGGAATTTATCCAAGGGAAATAAAATGACCATTTGAAAGACTTATCTGTTCCCCCAGGTTTATTGTACCTCAATTCACAATAGCTAAGATACGGAATTAACCCAAATGCCCATCAACTGAAGACTAGATAAAGAAATTATGGGAAATGTACAACTTGGAATACTACAAAGCAGTAACAACAACAAAAAAAGAAATTGTGTCATTTTCAATAAATGGATGAAACTGGACAACATCATATGTAGTAAAATAAGCCAGTCTCCAAAAGACAAATATTGTATGTTCTTTCTGTTCTGTGTTAACCGATAGAGTACCTAAAAGGCAATCTATAGAAGTGAAATTAACACTTCAAGATGCAATGACTTTGAAATGCCTGTGTCTTGACGACTGAAGAACATTTTTGTCCATACAGTTTGTTGAATTCTTTACTTTGTATAGAGTTAATCATAAGGGTACACAGTTAATTGAAAACAGATCTCAATTAAAAATAAGAATGGGAATAATACAGGGAGGAGAAAGAGGGGTAGGAGTGTGGGTGGAAAGGTGGGTATTATGGGAAAAACTCACTATATCCCTAAAGTTGTATTTATGAAAAGCATGAAGTTTGTATTCTTTAAAGATTTATTTATTTGAAAGGCAGAGTTACAGAAAGGCAGAGGTGGGGGTGGGGGTAGGGGTGGGGGTGGGAGAGAGGGAGGAAGAGGGAGAGAGAGAAAAGAGAGAGAGGTCTTCCATCCAATGGATCACTCCCTAGATGGCCACAAAATCTAGAGCTGCACTGATCCAAAGCCACGAGCCAGGAGTATCTTCTGGGTCTCCCATGGGGGTGTAGAAGCCCAAAGACTTGGTCTACCTTCTACTACTTTCTCAGGCCATAGCAGAGCTGGATCAGAAGTGGAGCAACTTTGACTCGAACAGGTGGCCATACTGGATGCTGGCACTACAGGCAGTGGCTTTACTCACTACGCCACAGTGCCAGCCCCCAAAGTTTGTATTCTTTAAATGAAAGGTTTCTTGGGGAAATATATTAAAGTTTAAAAATATTATTACCTTTAAATAAAAGCAGTAAGTAACCAATCACTGAACTTTTCTCCTTAAAAAAAGGACCTTAAATTATCAAATGTCAAAGAATATTCAAGAATTCCGTTTTAAAAAAGAATTTCTCTACAATCTTCTTGTCAACAGAGGAAAACTCAAAAGTGGATCCCTGAAAAAGGAGTCAGTTTTCCCTGGATATTATCCAAGAAGCTGAAAAGTAGTAAAATCTAATGAGCTGTACTTCAACACCAAGAAAATCCACTGTCCTCTCCCTGCTTCTCTGTGTAATTATAGAGCAAATTAAGCTGCAAAGGTTTATTACTTTATCCAAGAGTCACACTAAGAAACATAAAAGCTCTCACCTTTCTAACATAAAAAGAACAGAAATGTATATTAAGAGTACATAATTCAACACAAATGTGTTACTGAAACAATTTAAGATAAATTACAAACCAGCAGGTTAACATAATGTTAACTTTAAATGGAAAAAAAAATCAAAACAAAGAATAAAAGAGGAGGGCAGAGATCAGGAGTGGTGAACCTTTTTTCTGTCGAAGGTCATACAAAATTATCAACTTAAAGATTAGCCTGCTACAGATTTACTGAATTTCAGGTCCCACGTGCAACTGCCTTAGCAGGGACAGACCAAATGATTCCACAGATCTCAACATGGCCCCCATGCTGGATGCTCCCCACCCTGGCATAGATTGCAGTGTCATTTAAACATTAAAGTAAATGCAGTCCTGTATAATCAGAATTAAGGAAAATTTTGAGAAAAATACTGAAAAATTCTTCTCAAAAACATAGCAGGCCTTTACTATCTTCAGGTGCTTTATTTAATTAAAAAGAATAGGAAACAAATAAGAAACACCACCTTCTCGTATCTTAAATCACAATACAAAATAAAGCATTATTTCCAATCAAGCCATTCAGGAGAATAAATATTAAAATGGAATGACCTTTAATCTTAAGCAAGTACTCCATTAAGATAATTAATTTAATTCTGAAAAAATAACCAGTAATTATGTCTGAAAATATATGGCAATGAGGTGGTAGACACAGACTCAATTCTGCTAATAGCTTTTTACTAGATTTTCTTTAAGAAAAAATTATTTCCATGCAGCTTCAAGTTTGGCATAGATAACATAAAAGGATCACTAGAGAATTGAGTTCACAGGAAATGCTATTTGAAATGTTGTCTTTTGCTGCAAACAGGAATTTTAGTTAATGGAAGATCCCCAACTGCTTCATCACCAGGGACTCACTGGACAATGACCAGGCAGAAGCTGTTAGGAAGAATGCAACTCCAACTGGAAGCAGCAATTTTCTCATTCATCACCCTCATCTGTACTACATTCAATGTAGCATAAGCATCCTCAAAAGGCACGCAATTGCCTTAGAAGCAATCTTGCTTGTGGTTTAAATCACAAAGTAATATCAACAAGAAAAGGGTTGGAAAAAGCCAAAAATCTGGTTTACTTTCCAAATGGTGAGCCTATTAGTATTTTTTTTCCTGAACTAGGATCTAATGAATTAATCATAAAAATACAATTTCCTGGAGGTTTGTCTATGTTATAAATGGGAAATTTGTAGAGTTTAAAATCTTATGAAACTAATGCTCCTATTTTGTTAATGTTAGTCTTTAAAGTCACTAACCTAAGAGAATGGGCTCAGAAAAGCTTTCATTAGTTAGTTCTGAGAACTTTAAAATAGTAAAGCTGCATTTAAAAAAGCCTCTATGTCAGATTCTTCCAGTAACTCTGTATTTAATCTAATTGATTTGTGAACTTCAGAGATGTACTGAATCTGAGATGTCATCTAGATGAGTTGCTTTCTAACATTTTAACCACCACTTAGGTGTGCATTACACATGCACATGTGAACATCTATGTATCCGTATAGAATATATATGTAAATGAAAAGAGTTTAACAAAATACTAGACACTACTATGCATCACACTTTAACACTTTCTACTCTTTAATTAAAAAAAAAAAAAGACAAAGCAAACATACAAAAAACACTGATTATGCCCCAACTGAATTGATTTCAATATACGCTCATGAGTCTAATGAACTGAAATCTGAAGACCACCAATCCAGGCCAATACATACAAGTGTTAAGTCCAAGGTGAAAGCTGGCCAATGTCATCAGCATCAATAAATGGAGCACAGTCCTCCACCACTCAGTCCAATAATATTCCCACCGCCATACTAGGACACTTTCTCCACTAGGAAAGTCATAGCATAAGATGTAAGCAATCACTCATTCATACAAATAAACAGAGGTAGCCCTCCTGAAGAATTCCGGAAGAGAGACTTACAGGATATGAAAGTGAACACCCTGCAAAGAGCTAGAAGATTTGAGGCCAGAAAAAAATAAACAAACAAACAAATAACTGCAAAAGCCCAGAACAGAATAAGCACCTGCTGGGACAAATGAAGAAAAAGGATATCTGGTAGAAATCCAGTGGGCAAAGGAAAGGTCAGGTAAAACAGGAGTATTCTGGGAATCAGACTGCACACTAAGCGGTTTCTGCTTTTATTCAAAAAGGAGAGCTCTAGGCTGTAGTCGAGCAGTTGGCTCTATTTTGTTTGACAAGCTGAAACTTTAATTGCTCTTTAACTGGTACAGATAGTCATTTGTTGGTTACATGTTTTGTAAGTATCTTCTTCCAGTTTCTGGTCTCATTTTTTAAAAGATATCCTTTGATGAAGAGATGCTTTTCATTTCATTGAGTAATATATACTATCAATCTTTTTTCTCATGAATTGAGCTTTCTGTGACCCATTTAAGAATAAACCCTACTCTACCACCACCACCACAACAAAATATTCGTTAAGTTTAAAGCTGTGTCTTTTTATGCTTTTAGGATTGGTTTCTGCACATTAGGAGATGCATGAACCCAATTTAATTTCTTCCTCAAGAATAAACAGTTCTCCAGTCAGTGATATTTATTTATTAGTGTCCATCTTTCTCCCTCTACAGATTTGCTTGCCCTCTCTGACGTACATGAGCAGATCTATTTCTGAGTCCTTTGTTCCATTTCACTGGCCCATATGAAGACTAGTAAGGGGCTGGCACTGTAGCATAGCAGGTAAGGCTGCCTCCTGCAGTGCCAGCATCCCATATGGGTGCCAATTCAAGCGCTGGTTGCTCCTCTTCCTACCCAGCTCTCTGGAATGACCTGGAAAAGCAGTAGAAGATGGCCCAAGTGCTTAGGCCCCTGCACTCCTGTGGGAGAACTGAAAGAGGCTCTAGGCTCCTAGCTTTGGATCGGCCCAGCTTTAGCCACTGCAGCAGTTTGGGGAGTGAACCAGAGAATAGAAGACCGACCTCTCTCTACCTCTGCCTTTCAAATAAATAAATCTTTAAAAAACAAAAAAGACTAGTAAATACTTTCAGCTAGAGTGTGAAAACTAGCTTACACTGGCTTATACAAGTCTAAGGACTAAAACAATACTTTAAGCTACAATACAAAATTTTATTTTTTTCAAAAAAGTTCAGAATGTGACAGAGACTGGATCAGAGTATAGCAAGAATAAAAGAAAGGAGACTAGCTGGAGGAATACAGGGCTTCAAACAAATAAAAATGATGATAACCTGATTAGGGTTTGTGACAGTACAGGCGGCAAGGAGTAGGAGTTGTGATCTACTTTTAGAGACAGAACTGAAAAGACATGGTTATGGAGAGGAAAGGGGGTGAGAATAACCAGAGGAAGTGAAGATAGTTTGTACAGCGGGGCAAATAAACAGGAAGATGGTTGCACCACTTACTCAGATATGAAAGAAGAGAGGAGGAATGGTTATATAACTATAATCTTGTCTATTTTTTATCAGATTAGAAAACTTATAGAATTTTTTTTCACAGGCAGAGTGGACAGTGAGAGAGAGAGAGAGAGAGAGACAGAGAGAAAGGTCTTCCTTTTTCCGTTGGTTCACCCTCCAATGGCTGCCGCGGGCAGTGCACCACGCTGATCCAAAGCCAGGAGTTAGGTGAATCTCCTGGTCTCCCATGGGGTGCGGGCCCCAGGGACCTGGGCCATCCTCCACTGCACTCCTGGGCCACAGCAGAGAGCTGGCCTGCAAGAGGAACAACCGGGACAGAATCTGGCGCCCTAACCGGGACTAGAACCTGGGTGCCGGCGTTGAGCCACGGCATCGGCCCCAAAAGTTATAGAACTTTTAAGAGAAGACAAGTAGAGTGGGAACTAATCAAAAGTCAAGTATAATTGTACCTACCCAAGAAAACTACAAATATAACATTGGTGGGTCTATAAAGTGTTTGAAATAATAGCTTGATGCTATTTTTGCTGAAAAATGGTTGTTATATATGCAATTTTGTAATTTAACTTGTTTCTTTCTTTCCCTTAGTGTGGTTCCTAATCACTGATGTTCAGGTTGTCTCCAAAGTTTCATTACATCTAGGAAAGTCATCATGGCACTAAAATACAACTATACATACACACCCTCAGTTAGGACAGCTGATCTGCAGATCAGCGAATTGTCAAGTAAAAATGGCGTAAGTAAAAGGGGATTGATTTATTTTTAATTTCTCATATAACAACCTCAGGGGTGGAAGGATGACTTGGCACCATTAGGGCTCAGGTAACCTTTTGAGTCCTTTGGCTTCCCTTATATCCCATTTTCCCCATTACAAGACAGCAGCCATAGCTCCACACACTACCTCACATTCTCACACAGCCATGTTAGAACATAGAAAGAAGAATATTCTCTCTCCATGGGTTTTTCTGTTAAGTAGGAAAGCACATCTCCTCAATCTCATTGACCTGGGTGAGGTCACAGCCCACAATACATCTGGAAAGCACATCTGGAATGGTCTAGCCTTCACAGCAGAAGGTAGATTCTGCATGCAAAGGATAACTGCCAAACATAGCCTGCCTTCAACATCTGTCTTTGCTCATAGGACATTCTAAAGCTATGAATTGAAAGAAACTGAAAATACAACTTCTGAACTTTCAATCCAAGTAGACGGCAACTTAAATGTGTTTTTTCCCTTCTCAACAGCTTCTTCTCCCAGATATTAACTTCTGCAGAGCTGTGTCTACAAATTGCTTTGAGTCAACTCAGCAACGCCCTGGGGAAATAAATAAAAAAAGATACAACATGACTGCCACTTTGCTTTGAGACCACAGTGCACTGCCCCTGTTGGTCAGAGAAATAACCTGAGCAAAGATAAAACTCCTCCATTTTATGAACCTTCCAAGGAAAAAAACAAAGAATATGAACATCACAAAGGGCAGACTAGCCTTGGAACTGTCTTAAGGGGATTTGGGAATGTACCATTTAGTTTTTCCTAAGAAGTCTGCATCTGTGGGTTTGGCTCCAACTCTTCTTGATTATTTCAATATCAATTATTTTTTCTTTCAGTGTTTATTGTTTCCTTTTTTCTCCCCCAGAAATCTTTTCTTTAAGGTATACAAACTTCATGAATTTCATAAATACAATTTCAGGAACACAGTGATTATTCCCATGCTACCCAATATTCCTCCCTTCTTCCCATTTCCTCTCCTATTCCCATTCTTATTTTTTACTAAGATCTACTTTCTTTTTTTTTTTTTTTTAAAGATTTAGTTATTTGCAAGTCAGAGGTACACAGAGAGAAGGAGAGGGAGAGACAGAGAGAGAGGTCCTCTACCTGCTGGTTCACTACACGGTTGGCCACAAAGGGCACTGTAGGCTGCAGCCTCACCCCCTATGCCACAGCACCAGACCCTAGTATCTACTATCAATTAACTTCATACACATACGATTAACTCTATACTACGTAAACAGTTAAAAAAAAAAAAAAAACTGCTCTTCAACAATTGAGACAAGAGTTGTTCAAAGTTATCACTTCTCAAATTGTCAATTTCACTTCTATATATTGCCTTTTAGTTACTCTATTAGTTATCATGGATCAGGGAGAACACTTGTATTAGTCCTTTTGGGATTGGCTTATTTCACAAAGTATGAGGTTTTCCAGTTGAATCCATTTTGTTGCAAATGACAGGGTTTCTTTTTTT
Organism: Sylvilagus floridanus; assembly: GCA_949820135.1. Taxonomy (NCBI): domain Eukaryota; kingdom Metazoa; phylum Chordata; class Mammalia; order Lagomorpha; family Leporidae; genus Sylvilagus; species Sylvilagus floridanus. The sequence goes on from OX463243.1 coordinate 16,519,700, forward strand.
TAGCACTGTAATGTATTCCATGGTGTACATATCACATAATTTCTTTATCCAGTCTTCAGTTGATGGGCATTTGGGTTGGTTCCATTTCTTAGCTATTGTGAACTGAGGTACAATAAACCCGGGGGAACAGATAAATCTTTTCATATGGTCATTTCATTTCCCTTGGTTAAATTCTCTGGAGTGGGATAGCTGGGTCATATGGTAGATCAAAATTCAGATTTCTGAAGTATCTCCATACTGTCTTCCACAATGGCTGTACCAGTTTACATTACTATCAACAGTGGATTAGGGTATTTTGTTCCCCACATCCTAGCCAGCACTTGTATGTTGATTTCTATATGAAAGGCATTCTAAAGGGGGAGATGGGTGAGATGAAATCTTATTGTGGCTTTGATTTACATTTCCCTGAGGGCTTCTAATCTGAGCCTCTTTGCAAGTGTCTGTTGGCCATGAGGATTCCCTTTTTCGAAAATTGCCCATTTAAGTCATTTCTTAAGTGGGCTGTTTGCTTTGTTGCGGAGTTTCTTGATCTCTTTATATTTTCTGGTTATTAATCTTTTATCAGTTGTATAGTTCACAAATAATTTCCCCCATTCTGTCAGTTGCCTTTTCACATTGCTGAGTGTTTCTTTTGCACTGCAAAAGCTTTGCAATTTGATGTAATCCCATGTCAATGCTGGCTTTGATTTCCTGTGCCTTTGAGTTCTTTCCCAAGAAGTCTTTGCCTTTGCCAGTTTCTTATAGGGTTTCCCTAATGTTCTCTAATAATTTGATGGTATTGGGTCATAGATTTAGCTCTTTGATTCATTTTGAGTGGATGTTTGTGTAAGGTGTAAGGTAGGAGTTTTGCTCCATAGTTCCGCATGTGGAGATCAGGTTTTCCCAGCACCATTTGTTGAAGAGACTGTTCTTGCTCCAGAGATTGGTTTTAGTTCCTTCGTCAAATTTAAGTTGGTTGTAGATGCTAAGATTGGTTTCTGGAGTTTCTATTCTGTTCCCTTGGTCTATCAATCTGTTTTTGTACCAGAACCAGGCTGTTTTGATTACAGCTGCCCTGTAGTATGTCTTTAAATCTGGTATTGTGATGCCTCTGGCTTCGTTTTTATTGTATAAGATTGCTTTAGCTACTTGGAGTCTCCTGTATTTCCATATGAATTTCAGCATCGATTTTTCCATATTTGAGAAGAATGTCCTTGGTATTTTGATTGTTGTCACACTGAATCTATAAACTGCTTTTGGTAGTGTGGACCTTTTTGATGATACTGATTCTTCCAATTCATGAACACTGAAGATTTTCTCATTTTTGGTCTTATTCCGTTTCTTTAATGTTTCATAATTCTCATTATCGAGATCTCTAATGTCCTTGGTTAAATTTATCCCAATGTATTTTTTTTTGGAGCTATTGTGAATGAGATTGATCTTAGTTCTTTTTCAGCTGTGGCAATGTCTATGCATATAAAAGCTATTGATTTTTGTGTATTGATTTTATATCCTGCCATTTTACCAAACTCTTCTATGAGTTCCAGTAGTCTTTTAGTGAAGTCTTCTGGATCCCTTATATATAGAATCATGCCAAGTGCAAATTGGGACAGTTTGACTTCCTCCTTCCCAATTTGTATCCCTTTGATTTCTCTGTTTTGCCTAATGGATCTGGCTAAAACTTCTAGGACTATATTGAATAGCAATGGTGAGAGTGGGCATACCTGTCTGGTACCAGATCTCAGTGGGAAGGCTTCCAACTTTTCCCCCATTCAATATGATGCTGGCTGTGGGTTTGTCATAAATTGCCTAAATTGTGTTGAAAAAATGTTCTTCCTATACCCAGTTTGCTTAGAGTTTTCATCATGAAAAGGTGCTGTATTTTATCAAGTACTTTCTCTGCATCTATTGAGATAAAAAATGTGGTTTTTGTTCTTCAGTTTGTTAATCTGATGTATCACAGTAATTGATTTGCTTATGATGAACCACCCCTAGATACCAGGGATAAATCCCACTTTGACTACACAATGTGCCGCGGTTTAGATCTTTTCTGTTCAGGTCTATCAGGAGTTCTATGTGCTTCCTGTATGTGGACGTCCCTTTTCTTCTCCAAATTAGGGACATTTTCTGTAATCATTCCATTAAAATGGCATTCTAATCCATTCTTTTTTTTTTTTTTTTTTTTTTTTTTTTTTAATTTGAGAGGTAGAGTTACAGACAGAGAGAAAGACAGAGAGAAAGATCTTCCCTGTGTTGGTTTACTCTCCAAATGGCCGCAATGGTTGGAGCTGCACTGATCCGAAGCCAGGAGCCAGGAGCTTCTTCCAGGTCTCCCATGTGGGTTCAGGGGCCCAAGAACTTGGGTCAACTTCTACTGCTTTCCCAGGCCACAGCAGAAAGCTGGATCGGAAGAGGAACAGCCGGCACTGCAGGAGGAGAATTAACCTACTGTGCCATGCCACCAGCTCCTCCATTCTCTTTCCAAGGTTCAGGAACGACTATGACCCATGTGTTTGGTCATTTGATAATATCCTATAAATCTCCAACACCGATTTTTAGTTTTCTAATTTCTTTTTTGGATTGATTGTAAAATTCCCAAGGATTTGTCCTCCAACTTGGACACTCTTTCTTCTGCCTCACTGATTTTGTTAAGATTTTTAATCACATTTTTTATTTGTTCTGTTTAATTTTTATTTCCAATATTTCATTTTGGTTTTTGTTTAAAATCTAATTTAATGGGAACAATTTTCATTCATGTAATGCATGGGTTTCTTTAATTCGTGGATTTGCTTCTGATTACTTCTAAATAGTCCTATGATCAATTTGTTGAATTCCGTTTCTGGAATTTCTTCAATCTCTTCATCTTCACATTCTAGTATTAAAGTGTTGTTGCATTTCTTTGGGGGCATCATGTTGTCTTCCTTATTTTTTCTTGAATTGCTGCATTTAGTTTTAGGCATTTTTGGAGATCCTCTGTCCCCCCCACCCCGTGATGGCTCTTTTTTTTTAAATTATTTTTTGTTTTGTTTTTTATTTTTATTTTTTGACAGGCAGAGTGGACAGTGAGAGAGAGAGCCAGAGAGAAAGGTCTTCCTTTGCCATTGGTTCACCCTCCAATGGCCGCCGTGGCTGGTGCGCTGCCGCCGGCGCACCACGCTGATCCAGTGGCAGGAGCCAGGTGCTTCTCCTGGTCTCCCATGGGGTGCAGGGCCCAAGCACTTGGGCCATCCTCCACTGGACTCCCTGGCCACAGCAGAGAGCTGGCCTGGAAGCGGGGCAACCAGGACAGAATCCGGCGCCCCGACCGGGACCAGAACCTGGTGTGCTGGCACCGCAAGGTGGAGGATTAGCCTATTGAGCCTCGGCGCCGGCCCGTGATGGCTCTTATGTTTCCATTAATCCTCTGTGGATTAGTAGAGTGTCCACTCTTTCAGTGAATACACAGAGTTGTGTGCTGGGTGTTGCCAGGGAGATCTCTTCAGTGCTCCAGGGTTAAGGGCAGTGTCCAAGGTGACTCCCAACTTGAAAATGGGAAATCTCCCTCCTTTTTTTTTTTTTTTTTTGATCAGCTCTATTGGTGTAGTCTCAGGCTCACCACCTCTCCTCCAAGGAGACCAATGTCTGGACACCAGTTCCAGCAGGTACAGGTACAATATTCATCTGTGTTACCACAAGAACCACACAAAGCATCCGTGAAGGCCTCCGTGTGAGCACAGATACTGCAGCTATGACCCTCAGGGAATCAGGGAGCCCTGAGTGTGTTGAGCTGCCCACAGTGACTACCCAAAGTTCCAGTCACACTGTGTTCCCTCCACACAGCTACAATATTTTCACAGTCACAGCACACAAGGCTCATATAGTCACAAGCATCCAGCCCCCATCAATTCTCCAGCTAGACTCAGCATCTCCTCTTGGCGCCTTGCTAGGTGTGCAGACAAAAGCTGGCATAGTGGTTATGTATGTCCAAAATAGCACTAGTTACAGAATGCCAGTGCCAGGTGGTCAGGGAGAGAGAAATGTGTCCCCTTGTTTTTCCCTCTAAATCAGCAGGTATACTATCCCCCAGAGCTCCAAGCTGGACCTACACCAAGCTCTTCCCACAGCTTTATCACCAGTGGCTTGGGCTGCTGCAGTCTGGTCTCACCTCACTCAAAACTAGTGTTGAGGCTCTCAACTACTGGGGTCCTGAGTTGTGTGCATCCACACCCTCCACACAGGCCCACAGCGTCCCTCTAAGTTGCGTGCAGTTTCCTCTGCAGTTTTCTCCCTAATTTTTCCTTGAGACTGTGCTCTCTCCTCTTTTTAAAAACTATATTCCCCTATACTAGAACAATAAGCTCCCTCCCTACTCCACCATATTGGAATCCTTTCCACTGTTTCTATAAATAACTCTCAAGTTATTACTTTAAAACTCTATACAGACATACCTCAGAGATAGTGTAGATTTCCTTAGGCCACTGCAGTAAAACCAATCCTACAAATTTATTTTTTATCCCAGTGCATGTGAAAGTTACGTTTATAACTATATTGTTGTCTATTGAGTGTGCAGTAGTATATGTCAAAAAAACAATGTATATATTTTAATTAAAAAGAACTATAAAATCTGCCTGTCAAAAAAAGAAAAAGGAACTATATTTCGAAAAAGAATGAATGACCATTCAGGGAGTCATAAACGTTTTTTGCTGGAGGAAGATCTTGCCTCCATGTTGGTGGCTGCTGACCAATCAGAATGGTGATTATTGAATGCTGGGATGCTGCTGTAGTTTAGATGTTGGTTTCCAATATTATTTTTTAAAGCTTGCAGTATTTCTGTATCCTATGAATATTACTATAGCCTTCTTACGAACAGGACAGGATTTTCACAAGCTGTACAAATAGGAGCTGAGAAAATGTACACAGCTTATCATGAAGCAATGAAATAATTTATAAGACAGGACTACCTGAAATATAATAGCCATCCCTACAGATTCTAACTTCTTTATGTCTCCTCTTACTGGCCACTGGCTGGCAGGGCTATCCTCCTCCACCAGTCACTACGCTTCATCACTCATTGCTGCCTGAAATTAGGCTACCACCAACAGTTCATAATATAAAAAAATCCTCCCACCCCCCAATTCTCTAGGTAATACTTAGAAAAGGGGCCGACACTGGCAAAACAGGTAAAGCGGCAGCCTGTGATACCAGAATCCCATATGCACACTCATTCGTGTCCTGCTCCACTCCTGATGCAGCTCCCTGCTGATAACCTGAGAAAAGCAGAGGAAGACAGCCCAAGTGTTTGGGCCCCTGCCTCCAACACGGGAGACATGGATGAAGCTTCTGGCTCCTGGCCTAACTCTGTCTGGTCTTTGCAGCTATCTAGGGAGTGAACCAGTAGATGGAAGATCTCTCTCCATCTTTTCTGCTCTCTTAAGTCTTTCACAATAAATGATAAGTCTACAAAACACAGTATAAAAAATCATTGTAAAATTTTTTCCTAATTCCAACTTTCTAAACAACCATTCGGTAATACACCTTACACAGCTATAGAAAACCATATGCATCCCATTATATTTTACTATTTCCATCAGGATCATGTACAATCCTATTCTTACTACACCTCAAATTTTTTGCATCCTAGGATCCTGTGTGACTCATACGACCACAAACTCCCTTCTTGGAAAAAATATACATACTCTCCAACGCACACAATTTTGTAAACATTTCAGGGGGCTAACAGACAGCCTAATGCATAAGCATGAAAAAACCTAGAAGATCCAAAGACTTAAGTTTAAAATATCGGCCTTAATAGTGGTATTCATGACAACTTTTGGGTCATATACATAAGAGATTCATGTATGAGACAAAAGACAGGAAGAAACACAGTATGAGTCAAAAATAACCATCTAAGCTATGATACTAACATAATTTAGATAATTTAGGCTAATTGATTAGTATGTGCAGCAGGCATACCTCATTTCCATTTTCATCCAAAATCTGAGCTCTGGACACTAAAACCTACAGAATCCTATCAGAGAATCTGAAGACAAAGAGTAAACTTATCTCAGTGAAAAAGAAGAATCATGGACTCAAGAAACCAAATAAGAGACAAGTACAACATATGGTTAAATGTGAGCTCTGAAGTCAAAGTCTGCATCCCAGTTCTGCCATTTCCCCCACATATGGCCTTTAGAAAACTATTCTCTCATTCAGAGCCTGGGTTTCAATATTTGCAAAGCTGGGACAATAATATTGCCTTCCATATGGGGTTGATGTGAAGATTAAACAAAATAACGCATGTAAATGCTAAGCACAGTACTTGACACAAAGCAAATACTAAATGAAGTGTGCTATTTTTAGTTATACCTACAGAGAAAAGAGTAAAGTCTAAGGATATGATAAATCTATAGAAATAACTTGTTACACAAAAGGACTAAGTTTTAAAACACAAGCTCTATAATCAAAATAGCTTACAAAAATCACACAATGTTAGACTAGCTAATACTTAATGACTGTCAGCTCCTGCATTAGATTGTATAAATAAGAAAACTTAAGTGAAATTCCTAATACCATACTAGATGTGAAACTCAGGACTGTGTACTTTCTACCAGTCCATGTTTCCTCTCCATCCTGGCCTAAAATTGTGTGTGCATGAGTGTGTGGAGGGAGAGAGGGAATCCAAATAAGATAACTCAAAATGCAGTATTTTGTCCCTAACATATTAAATAATAATTATAAGCAAAATATTGTACATTTATTTAACACTCAGCCACTGAATAGTTACTGAACAAGTACTTATTGAAAATTATGAGCCACCTGTTATTCTAGCACTGTGGCTATAAAAGTGAAGATCTCACTGGCCAGTGAAGGTTAAGTGAGAAAGAAACTATTAATGCTGAGTGCTATGAGAAAAATAAAAAAGGCTAATGGGACAGAGACATAAATAGGGTCACCAACCAGGTAAGTCTTTCCTCAGGAGATAGACTCTGAGCTGAAACTGAGAAGAGGAATATAAGGAAGACTGTGTCAGGCCACAAAGGAAGGAAACTCCAGAGAACAGAAGAGCTGGTACACAAATCTCACTGAGGAACACACTTGGGGTGATCCAGGGACAAAAGAAAGAAGCCACAATGTACCTTAATAGCAGCTAACCAAAAGGTGCTACTGGATGAAGGGTTAACTCAAACATTTTGTAGGACATGGTAAGAAATTCGGACTTTTATCTAAGCAAGAGGGGCAGCCATCAGAAAATTTTTAATCAGGCAAAAAAAGGGATGCCACTTATATTTCAGAAAAAAATCTCTGGCTGTTCTGTACTGAATGAAGTATAGATGAACAAATGGAGGAACAAGGTGATCTATTAATGAAGAGGTGGCCAGTCCTTTGGGCTAGAGGAAACCTGAGGCACTCTTGAGAGAGCAGTTGGGAGGCAGAACAGACACCATTTATGACAAGAAGGTTTCATAATGAGGTTGGATTCTTTCCTTTCTTCTGTAATTCAGGCTTTAGGATACTAATAAAGACATGAAAGTTCTGAAACTTTTCTTTTCTCCTAAGGACTAATGTGAAAAAGTTAGAATCCTTTAGTGATTAGCAAGAGTGATTTAATGATTATATTTCCTCTTTGACTCATTCAGAGAATATTTTAGTACTATCACAAAATCCTTTTAAAGGGGCACATTTTATTTTCATTTTGAATGATACTGTTTTCTGAGATGCTCCTCATTACATTAATGCCACCTTATTTAGGTTTTGATAGTTCTAAGTTTCCTTTCCATCTTGGCCTAAAATTGTGTGTGCATGAGTATGTGAAGGGAGAGGGGGAATCCAAATAAGATAACAACTCAAAATACAGTATTTGGACCTTAGCATATTTATTAAATAATAATTTAATGGAACAGAAAGAACAAATAAGAAGGAAGAGCAAATACAAAATGTGATGGGAATCTCATTCATGAAGTCACAGTGATCCAGACTTGTGACAGTGAAATAAGACATGAATGTTAGGAAACTGGCACAGTTTTAGCCAGGTGGCCACATGGCCCAGCTACCTGAGCCAGGCTCCACCCCCATCCTAATGGGATTCGCTGCTCCTGCTTCCCTGCCCGCCCTCAGGCAAAGTTTTAAAAGGACCTGTTTCTAAACACATGCTCTCTTACTCTTCTCTCTTGGTTCCTCTCTCAGCCTCCTCCTCTGGTCTCTTAGCTCTCCTCTCCTGCTCTCTGCTCTGCTCTATCCTCTCTCCTCACTAGCTCCTCTCCTCTGGCTCTCTCTCTTATACTTTCTTTTCCCTTCGCCGCCCCTGCACTCCGGTCTGTAGGGTGTTCCCCAATAAATCCTTTCCTTTGTGTCTCCTTTCCCAGTGCCTGGTGTGCTTTGTGACCGCTAAGATTGAAATATAACAATGAACAGTTTAATGATCAGATAGAGTTTAGAAATAGACCCCCCACCCCCCGCAAGGGTCATTGATTTTCACCAATGGTAACGCAAAGGTAATTCAGTGGAGAAAGGACAATCTTTCTAAAAACAGTGCTGGAACAACTGAATTAAACACTCATCTGTAAAGCAAAGAAACCTGATCTAGTCTCATACCACAAAACAAAATTAAATGTTCAGAGGCCTAAACATAAAACTTCCAGAAAAAAATCTAGGAGAAAAATCTTTGCAGTCTTGGGACAGGCAAAGATTGCAAAAATAACACCAAAACAAAGATCCACAGAGGAAAAACACTTCATAAACTGGAAGTCATCAATGCCAAAATTTTCTGCTCTTCAAAAGGCAGTTAAAAAGAAAATACTAATGACAAATTGAGTGAATCTATTTACAAAATACACAAAGGATTTACATTCAGAATATTAAAGAATTCTCAATACTTAGTAATAAATAACTGACTTGGGAAAGAAAAGAAAAACAGAGCAAAGATTTGGAGATACTTCATTTAAAGAGATGGCAAATAAGCACACAGAAAGACAACATCATTAGTTGTAAAGGAAATACAGAAGAACACAATGAATACCACTATGCACCTACGCACCTCAAAGACTTATTAAGGGTATAGCGCCAAGGTTCTCAAAATAGTAGGATCACATTGAAAAACTGTATGTCAGTTACTTAGAAAGTCAAACCTATGCTTATGTGTTACTCAGCAATCCTACTTTTAGGTAATCACACATAAAAATGAAAACTATATTCTCTTACAAAAAAACCTAAGTGAGTATTTCTTGTGGCATTATTATTATTTATTATTATTATTTATTTTGTGGCCTAAAAGTAGAGAGAAACCAATTGTCCTTCAAGGAATAACTGGATAAGCAAACTGGTACCTCCATTCCCTGGAAATCTCTCAGGAACCTAAGGACCTAACTATTGATGAGGGCAACACAAAGACAAATCTCAAATCCCTTATGCTAAAGGAAAGAAACAACCATTCTTAAAAAAGGCTCATTGTGTGTGTGTGGGCCAGGGGGCAGGGGGGAGGGAAATTTTGTGTGTGTTGTGTGGGTTGCCAAAAGTTAGAGTGTGAACAAAACCAACTAACAAGGAACAAGGTAACTGGGAGTGGTAAAGAAACTCTGTATTTTGACTATAGTGGCAGTTATACAGGTTTCCTGTGCTGTCCACACTCACAGAACTATACACAAGAAAGGGTCAATTCTACTCTTTGTAAACTATACCTAAATATATGATTTTTATTTATTTATTTATTTTTCACAGGCAGAGTTAGAGAGAGAGAGAGAGAGAAAGGTCTTCCTTTTTCCGTTGGTTCACCCCCCAGGTGGCTGCTATGGCAGGCGCGTTGCGGCTGACGTGCTGCACCAATCCGAAGCCAGGAGCCAGGTGCTTCCTTCTGGTCTCCCATGTGGGTGCAGGGCCCAAGCACTTAGGCCATCCTCCACTGCCTTCCCGGGCCAGAGCAGAGAGCTGGACTGGAAGAGGAGCAACTGGGACAGAATCTGACGCCCCAACTGGGACTAGGACCCAGGGTCCCAGCGCCACAGGCGGAGGATTAGCCTAGTGAGCCGCAGCCCTGGCAATATATATGATTTAAAAGAAGAGAGAGTATCAATAATAAATGCATATATCTGAAATCCCAATTCCAAATATATAAAAATTTGGAAAACCATTTAGCCTTACTTTTACCATGTTTCCTATTAACTCCTTCTGTTTTCTGTTATTCTTGGAAACTAGAGTTTTGCTGAAATTCAAATTTTCAATAAATAGTAGATTACATGTAGTAAAATGTAAAACCATGAAACTTAGAACTATCAAAACCTAAATAAGATGGCATTAATGAGGAAAACAGTATCATTCAAAATGAACATAAAATGTGCCCCTTTAAAAGGATTTTGTGATAGTACTAAAATATTCTCTGAATGAGTCAAAGAGGAAATACAATCATTAAATCACTCTTGCTAATCACTAAAGGATCCTAACTTTTTCACACTAGTCCTTGGGGGAAAAACAAATTTTAAGACCTCAAATCCATTCTAAGGTAGAAGGATTCACCAACTGATTTCCTAGGGAGCTTTGAGAACAACAAGAAGTCCTTAAAACTCCACCTAAGTACTAGCTAGTCATTAAACCTTTAGTACTCTGTTTGGGGTGAGATTTCCTCTCTTACAGCCCATCCTCCCTTCCTCTCTCCCTCTCAGCTTTGAGGGACAGAAGGCAGGCTGGATACACAAAGGAAAAAAGAAAAAAGCTCTCTGATCATATGGGAGTTGGTATCTTGCTTCTAAGAAAACTGGTGGGAAGAAGTCTTCAGAGAATTAGAGAGGTGGGAGCCAGAGGGGCTGGTGTTGTGGCATAGAGAGTCAAACCACTGCCTACAATGCTGGCATCCCATTTGGGAACCTGTTCATGTCCCTACTCTACTTCTGAGCAGAGGAAAGCAGAGGAAGATGGCCCCAAGTGTGTGGCCCCTGTTATCCATGTGAGACATCAGAAGTTCCTGGGGGCTCCTAACTTCAGCCCAGCCCTGGAAGTTGCAGCCATATTTGAGGAGTGAACCAATGAATGGAAGATAACTGTCTCTCCCTCTCTTTCAAAAATAAAATAAATAAACCTTAAATACAAAAAGGTGGGGCAGTGGGATCTTCCCCATCGTTGATTAATCACTGCTCAAAATGAGAGAACACAGGGTAGGGGAGTCAAAACACACACACATGCACTCCAATCATATGAAATAGGCTTTTCCACTGAGCCACATCTTGGGATATCTTCATTCAATGTATGCCTGGGTTTGATTCCCAGCTCCTCTTCCTATTAATGTGAACACCCTGAGAGGCAGTATTTAGGGACTGAAGCAGCAGATGGATGATCTCTGTCTATTTCTTTCTCTGCTTTTCAAATAATAATAATAAAGTATAGATATACCCATAAATTGGCTAATAATCTGCCATTGCGAACTTGCAGCTAAATTGAGTGAAAAGGGCTTTCTGCTTCATCACTCTCCTCCACCTTGCACAGGCTCAGCTGGTTATGCTTTGGTGTGAATGAAACACACATGTGCAGATCCAGGAAGCTCCTTTCTTTTCCATGGAGCTGAATGCCCACATATCTTAAGTACATCAGGTACAACCAGCAAGACACATTTGGTACTGCTTATAACTGTGTGCTCAACTCTACCTGCAGCTAGGAATTTGAAAGTACATGGAGGGAGGATGGTAGGAGGGAGGGTCCTCCTCAAATACATGAGAAACAGTAGCGTTTTAGGTTAACACCAGTTTGGGAGAGAGGAAAATTGAATGACTTGCTTCTAGAAATTTCTTTCAGAGAAGCTGTATGATAGCAATTAATGGAGTGCCAACCACAAGCACAAACTAGAGATTCTGTTCTTTAAGTATTTTGGGGGGAGCTCTGAAGTGGAGGCAGAACCAAAATAAATAAATAAATGTGAGTCATTGTTATGAGAGAAGGGAAATCACTGCCTCTTATAGCCTCATCAAATTGTAACAGAAAGATTAGATTATGACTACATCACTCAACACTGTAGTCCCCTGCTCCATGGTAAATGAAGCAGTTGAAAAAGGGGGAGAGGAAGGTATAAGGGGCAGGCAGGAAGGCAGACATACAGAAAGAAGGTAGAGAGATGTGATACAAAGCTGTGCTGGCTTTCCTAGCCTCACAGCTTTGTAAGAGCAGGTGAGCCCCTACATGTGCAAACCCGGAGGACACCTTCAAACCAACCTCTCTTACCAAGCAGTGCCCATGATACAGTCAGTGGCTGGCTACTTATAAAGGCTTTAAGCTCCAGGCAAACTGTTTAGTAAACATGGTAACAAAGCTGAAACAACAATCTCTGATAAAACATAAATCTATCTTATCAGTCATTTTCAAGTTCATTCCATATTGCGTATATTTAGAAAACACCAGTGGAAACAAGTTGGGTGTAGCAGAATAAGCACAAGATCACCTTTAAGTTTTACTGAAAAGTATTGTTTTAAAAAAAGAACATGAAAGCTGAGCTGTAAAGGCATATTTTATGCACAGGACTCACATCAGAAAACAAATCTTAACTCTAGCAAGCGACTATAATCACCTTTCTACACTATAAACCCCCAAAAGCTTCAATCTATGAAGTCAAATCCCGAGTGTCTTGGTTCCTTCCAGGAAAAAAGGGGACCAAAGTGTTTTTGAAGGAATCCCAAATCAGGCAAGGAAAATTAATGGGAAAGGGAGACACAAATAAGCATACATTCCTAAGTGAGACCCTCTGTGGAGCAGGATGGAAAGCAGCTCACAATTACCTTAGAGAGACAGGCAGGGAGTGTTCTCTGATTTTTGTTTCTTCACAGATTCCAAGATTACCCAATAATGATACCGTGACACCCTCACCTTTCCAGGCTGTCCATACCGAAATAGAGGCTGGAGTCCCACAGCACAAGAGGAAAGTAAGCTCTATGCAGAGCGGCTGAAAGCAGGCGCTATCAACCCCTGGGACCACTGTTTTAGTGAAATGACTAGAGAAAGGGACTAAAAGATGACGGGTGAGCCCAAGAAAGGTAGCACTGCTTCAGCACTGTGGATCAGCCATGCCCCAGACCCACCATTACCAACACCTCTCGAACATCTTCTATTGGCAAAAACAACAAAAACGAAAACAAAGCATTTCGATACTTATTAAACTTTTCCTTTTATTATAAATGGGAAGCAGTATATTTAAATTTTTTCAAGTTTTGTTTATATACTTGTGATATAAAGAAGAGGAAAACACGCACATTTGTTTTAATATGCACCTACCTTGTACTCTTTTATCTGTAAGGGCTAATCTATTTTAAAAAACACTTCTGTAACTAATGGATGATTTATTTTAAAAGATGACAAGGAAAATTACAATGGCTCAGCCAAATGCCTTCAAACCTTAACACCACGGTTTCAAAATCTATAATGGGGGTTGACATTTGGTACAGCAGTCTAAGACACTTCTTAGGATGTCTGCATCCCATATTGGAGGGCCTGCTCTGCTTCTGATTCCAGATTCCTGCTAATGCACACCCTAAGGAGCACTAGGTGATGGTTCAAGTACACATGCCCAGGGACCCAGACTGCATTCCAGACTCTTATCTTTAGCTTGGCCCAGCCCTGGCTCCTGAAGGCATTTGGGAAGAAAATCAGGATGAAAGATCTCTGCCATTCTCTCTCTCTGTCCTTCTGCCTTTCAAACAAATAAAAATAAAGACCCATGATTCTTTAAATTAAAAAAAAAAAAATACATAATGGAAAGCGATGGACACACATTTTGAACATGTCACACTATAACACCTGCCAGAAAGTCAATCTGGAATGAATACATACATACACCCCCCACCACACACACACACACATAAATTTTATGTAATAACACATTTTATACATATATATAAAATTTTAAGGGGCAATCACATAACAAGAACAATAAAACGAAATGCTAAAGGAAGAAAAAAAAAATACCCCAAAGGTATTGTCTTCTTTTTTAAACCAACTCCAATACATAGGATGGTAAAGGCAAAGTCATTTAAATCATTTCCTTAGTAATACAAGTAATATTTAAATAGATTTAATAGTGCTGCTCCAAACCAATGAATTATGGGTTTAAAACCTATTAAAATGTAATGTTTTTTTCCTGAGCTGAGAGGAGAGAGATTTAAATCCACTGAATTTTAATATTTCAGCTTGAGCTGCAGGAGGTAGAGAAAGTCCAAATGAACTATTCCATCAGCACCATTCAAGCATGAACATTTTAATCAGTTTTACTTCCTTGGAGTTCTCTAACACAGTTTACGCTGTCATTCTGAAAGCACTTAACACAGAGAGTGTGAAAAACCACCAAGGCTTGTTATTGCCTTCACAATTGATGGCAAATAATTTTGCAGACTTCCTATCATTAAAATGTCACTGCTAAAAATTGAGGTTCAGCATTTCTAGTGCTAAACTGCATTTTCCGACAACACCATGGCATACCTGTTTTTAAAGGTTTTTCAGGGTAGGGGATGCTTTTTTAAAAATTCATATTTCTATCATTTCTTTTCCTTAAAGAGTAAGGTTTAAAAAGAGGGGCGAGGTGTTTCCAAAGGAACCATATTTCCTATTTTTATAAGCCAAACATTTTCTCCCCCAAGGTTCATAGTTACAAAACTTTTTTAATGCTTTTTTTTTTTGGTTGAAATTCTTATGAGGTTCCAAGTTAGCCTCCTTTATTAAGCAAAACCACATTCACACAGCATGCTCTGATTATATAGTGTAATGGATTTAAAAAGCATTTTAAGATAGTCAGATGACTCAATTTAATAATACAGGAAATGAAAACATCATTTCTAATTTGATCATATTACTGATTTAAAACTACAATTTGTGTGTTGTTCCAACAGTGTGATCTCGCAGAGATTCTAATTTAAAAAGCCAGGGGCTAGTAGGACACATGACAAGATGAAACTAGATACATAACATTCCCCCAGCCTATTTGGGAGAACTCAGGGAGAGCTTCAAGGAAATGGGAAATACTACCAATTCAAAAACAAAACACAAAAATATTAAATATAGAGAACCACAGAGGAATTTTCCTGGTTTTCTTCCTTATAAATAAAAGATAAATGATATTTAACTTATTTCAATCTATCAACAGTTTTAAACTGAACATGACCTGTGAAAGAAATCATTATAACTGTGTTTCATTCCATTAAACACAACTAGCTTATTGTCAAGAGAACAGCAGCCTCTCCAGGTTTCAGGCTCACTTCAGCATTTTGCATTTAAACTGCATGGATCACTGGTTTGGCTCATTTACCAATGAAGGTAGAATAATATTGCAGAGTTAAAAAGGTGCTTCATCAGATTTCATTAAATCTGGGAACATTTGCTCTTGTCTGGATGGTGTGCATACATATAAAACAGATACATATGTAGTGATAAATAAATGAAGACCTGCAGGGGTTTAGTTGGGTCTTTGCCTGTTTAGAGGGAAAACTGCCATTCCTTTAGGGCATAAAATCATTGCTGATTGCATTCTAAAAATCAAGCAACAAAAACAATTGACCCCTCATTATTTTTGGTAGCAGGTCAAAAATACTACCACCTCACAACATAGCCATGCCCAGGGGGACACAGATTAGCAGGTGCATTTAAAATTCCACCCTGTTGGGGCCAGCACTGTGGCAAAGCAGTTCACAGCACCAGCACCCCTTATGCACATGGGTTTAAGTCCCAGCTGCTCCATTTCTGAACCAGCTCCTTGTTACTGTGCCTGAGAAAATAGTGCAAGATGGTCCAAGTACTTGGGCCACTGCACCCATGTGGAAGACCTGCAAGAAATTCCTGACTCCTGGCTTCAGATGGGCCCAGCTCCAGCCATTGCAGCAATTTGGGGAGTGAACCGGAAGATTGAAGATTCTCTCTCTCTATTGTCTCTCCCTCTCTGTGTAATTCTTCCTTCAAATAAATAAATAAATCTTTAAAAAAAATTCACACTGTTACAACTCGAAAAACTATTCAGACCAAAAGAACCTTGGCGGCATAAAAGCATCAAATGAGTTTGTAACTGGGCTCTTCCCTAGAACCACTGGGACTGTTTTTCCAAATATGCAATCTGCTCATCAGAATAGTCAGATTATGCAATTTTGATTCCTTTTTCTGCTCAGATACAAACAGCTTAGAACTTCTACCAGATCACCAACTATAACACATGCTATTTTGATAACATACAGCTCTGAGTTTTCCAAAGAAGTTTCCAGATCACAACATTAAATTTGTTTTAATAATTAAATCCATTTATATACAACATGTCTGTTACTAACCCTGCTACAGTCTAATAAATCAGCGTTTTTCCTGAGAAAATGCAATCTGCCATCTTTTTTAAAACAAAGCATGTAAAAATAAAACACACAAAACAGTTAAAAAACATAATTGATATCAAGAAGCAAAGGGAAGGGGATTTGCTGTCATTTTACATCTTCTCTCATATTTTTAAATAGCCAACTTAAAACAATGTCTTTTTGATTTAGTTTCATCTCTCCACATCCAGACAGTCACTAAGACTCAAAGAAGCAAAGCAACCTGTTTTCCTAGAAAAAGCTGTCAATCGGGCATAAAGTTGGATGGCTATTTGCATTTTAGCCATTCATACAACTGATAAACACTAAGCTAGAAATGAGCCAGCAAGTTCTCTTACTGGGTATTACTCTGCACATTCTCTCCATAAACAGCTATGCAGTGGACAAGAAATGCAGGTTCTGTCCCTTCCAACTTGTGGGCGATACGCTAACACAAATATACACGCCTTCCCAATCTGAAGGGAACGTATGCAAGCATGCACGCAGGCAAGCACAGCCAATGTGTACATATTCCTCTACAATTAAAGCTTTCTCAGCTTTCTTGAAGTATTTCATACACTGCTATTTTCTCAAGTTCTAGGAAATAAAAACAAACTGTGAAATGTATGCGTCCCTAACCACACAGACACACACACACACACACACACACACACACACAACTATACAACAAATGTTACCCGGGACTGTAGCTTGTTCTTTTTCAGTCTCTACTTTCCAAGGCAGTACTTAGTAGGAATGAAGATTACCATTTTCCATTTATTATGCCTGCTAATTTACTCCCAGTTTTTTTGTGTGGTCAGGACAACACAAATCGAGCTCCAAAGAGCCCATTAAAAAATAAGCTACAATCAGACTATTGCGCCCCCACCATGGCTGTGATCCCAGAGTTCTGATTTCCTTGTTAAAAGACAGAGGCATAATTGAAGCAATATCTTCACTTCAGATTGATTATCAGGGACCCTTATCTGCATCTTCACTCAGCAATTTGAATTTTAATGAAAGTAAATGGAATAATTAGCATTTCAAAGTGTATTTGATACACTGAGGGGTAAAAAGAGAAAAGACTTTTGTGTATAACCTATACACAAAAGAAAGTATTTGGGATAGGGCAGAAAGAAGAAAGTAAGGATAGTAGTGTCTCTACTAGAATAACCTAAGGAACTGCTTGTGCCATCTGCATAGAGGTGAATACTGTACTCTTTATAGCTAAGATTTCTCACCTTTACTATTATTTCCAAGTCTTGCAGCACATGATTTAATTACTTGTTACCTTCACCTAAGATGAAAATCTGTTAAGTGGAGTTAGAGTAACTGCCCAAACCCGTGAGTGCCACAGGATTTCCATGCAACATCAGTGCTATTACTGCCAGGAAGCATTTTCCAGCAAGTCCATCAGTTTTGCAAAATGTATAGTTAATCTATAATTTCTTCTATGAAGGGACACTAGCCCAAAAGAACCACTAATCATAGAGGAAGAAGAGTAAGTAGCAGGGGAGATGGGAAAATACACATTTCACTAGAAATGGCATTAAGAGACACTATAAAATCATTTGAGGAAAGATAAAAGAAATCAAATCATCAGTGTGTATGTATGTGTGTATTTCTGGTCTAGGCTAATGACAGAAGCTGATTACAAAGAAAAGAAATACTATGACAACTAAGCAGTCTCCTTAGAGAGGAATTTTCAGGAACGTATCAACCTAAATAGGTATGAATGGGTGCCAAAGTTTTGAAATTGAAGGAAAAGTGTTTAATTTCACCTTGTTGTCCTCTGCTGCTTTTTGCCCGTTTGATGGAACAAAGTTTAAAAAGAGAGCGAGAGAGCTGATGACAAACACTAAGATGAGAGCTAAAATGGAAAGGCCACGTACCCCAATGATGGCGTTCAGTTCTGCCATGGTCACCTGCTTGGCCCGTTCCACAGCCTGCACCACTTGTTGCTGGTGCTATAAATGAAGATCAGAAACAGAATACAATTATTTGTTTTCTACTCAATAAAGAACAGCTTTTCCTAACATATCTTCTAACTTCAATTACATGCAAAACAGCATTTGGGGGGTCTCCAGATTTCCAAATACAAGCCGCGGGTACGTCTACAGTACATTGGAGTCCACAATGCTGAGGGATAACTAGGCATCCAAATGCAGGCACCATCTCTGAGCCCTCAGGAAGGATGCTCCCCTATAACTAACATGGACAGCTTAAACATCAGTAGAACACTTTGACCAAAGGCTTCCACTAGTACTAACAAAACCCAACCCATACCCCATTTTCTTTGTACCCATTTTTCTCTTTGTCATCTATGTAAAAACTTTTGAGATCATTCTCTAGAAATATTTAGTGTTTTTCCTAATAGTTGTTAAGAGTAGACACTGGAGAGGGCATGCAGAATTTCGTGTTTATATTTCTTCTGAAAATATGAAAAGTGTTCAGGTTTTAATTCCTGTCATGAAGGGTTGCATATTTAAAAGATAAAAAAAAAAAAGCCTGCAGTTATTTCTTTTAAGTGTCATAGAAAACCTAAAACCTCTAAATTTAAATTTAAGTTTTTCTAAGAAAAACCAGCATGGATAGTATAGGAAAATCCCTCCACTCATGATTCAGTTCTGAAGAGAATGAGCAACAACTGATGTCAGTAATGTTTATAATATTGGAAAAATTAAGCAGCACAGAAGTCTCTGCATGGGGGCACTCACATCTGGACATACACAAGTGCTTGTACAAGAACCACCAAAATGTAAATATTATTCCCAACTAAATACACTTGAACACTCTAGTATCTACAGACTCAAATTGGGACTAAAATAGGTCTCTCTGGGCTTCTTTCAACTAGGCTTAGTGAATGAAGAAGCAAAGGGACTGTGCTGTGAAACAAGCACTCCTCTGTGTGGCTCGAGAGTCTTGTTTTGGTTGATCTCAGCTGAGAAATTCAGCTAACTTTCTTCACTTATTAGAAGTGAACATGAAACTCAGCCATCAGACTGGTTAATATATACAAAGAGTTGTCAAATAATGTGGAATTCCTCCTTAACTACCTTGGTCTCTAATCCCAAACTCTCAAATACACAGCTTCTGAGATGAACTAGGGTGACCATGAATTCCACCTTACTTCATGTAGGGAGTGGGGAGGTGATGTGAGAAAGGAAACTGCCTCAAATTATCTACAATGTCGTTTTCTCATCATTGATTTCCTAATAGAAATGTGTATTTTGTGTCTATAATTAACAGAGAAGAAAATGTCAAGTAACAGAGCACTGCATTTTAAGTTTTTAATAGACTCAGCATTAAACATTACATATTTTTCAAAACTATAAGAGTGTCAACCTCAAAATAGGTGCTTAAAAAGCAATTCCAAAGTCTTCTTATATTGATCTGTATCCATTCTCTTACTTTTAAATAAATTATTCTCTCTGGGAAAAAAATAAAAATCCTATGGGATTGTGAAACACTAGAAGGAAAAGCGAGGTACAGTAGATAAAGTAGCCAGTAAGATTAACTTGAGCTTCCCCTAAAGCCAGCCTAACCACACACTAATGTTTATTTGGCACTTACTATCTGCTAAGCACAGAGCTGATTCGCAGAGTTGTGAAAAATGGCAGTATTGGAAAAAAGAAAAAAAAATGCACAACTCCGGGATTCATTTAACCCCCAAAGTCAGATCGTGAACAGAAAATTTTATGGAATTTTCCACATTTTACTTTTTGACATTCAACAAGGGCTGCTCAGGAACTTCCAAGAATCTTAAACAATGGACCTCATATTCACACATCTAACAAGCATGTCGGTCATTCATGCATTCAACGTTAAGTTTTTAAACTTTTATTCTGCCATCTCTTTGTATATTGAAACAGCTCCATATTACTGAAATATTATCTATTTTATATTAAATATTCAAAGGACAATTCAATGAAATGGATATGAAGATATATCTACTTAAGGCCTTTCTACCATGAAGACTGTTCAACTCTTGCTTCATAAACTTGATACTAATTGTTAAGATGGGCAAAGGTGCCTTAGGCAGTGGGGATATTTTCTAGCATGGAATTAAAAATCAAGTACATTTTTTAAGAAAATCAGACACACACACACACACACACACACACACACACACCATTGAGCCATAACTCTGAAACGAGGTGCTCCAAAAGAAACTGGCTAAAAGCTAAAATGACAAAAGAAGTCATGATTCAGCTCCTCCTTTAGGATGGCAATGGCCATGGGCTATTATAGTATCTAAAGTTGCCTGCAGTGCAGAATCCTACTTCCCCATTGCTGCTTATAGCCTGTGAATCACTGCTGGTTAAGGATCTGAACAGAAGCTCCCTAAGGCAAACAAGGCCCCCTTCCCTGTGTGCTCTGAAGCACCAGAAAAGCCCTGACACTGTCACTCAGACACACAGTAATGTTACACCACAGACAAAGGTGTGAAATGAAAACTCAGGAAGAAGGGATCAAAGATCACAAACACAAGAGAAAAAATGAGCATGGAAAGAAGAAACCCAAAGTACTCCTGTAAACGGATCCAGGAGGTACGCTTTTGTCCCCAGTTTCAGACTTCAACAAATAAGCTCTCTGACTCAGAGAGCCAGCAAGTGTTTCACATCTTCTCAGAACCCTGATGGCTTTCCTATTATGTCTGCCCTCTCTTCCCCTTTTCTCCTCCGTCGCCTCCCCATTTGTCCTCTCCTCCCACTCCACCCTCATCTCATTTCCTTTCCCACTTCCTGCTTATCCCCACCGCCACCACACCCCAAGTGGTGACAGTCACTCTGGCCTAGGTCAACCTGTAGAAGGCAACAGTCCTATTGCTTTCTTATTGCTCAAGCTGAGCATGCAGGTATGAGCTCCCTGTTCAAATGTGCCCTCAGCACCACCACATAAAATGCCACTAAGGATACATTAATAAGCCAAGGGTATGAAGGGGACCTCTAACTGGGATGTGAAAGACCCGTCACACAAAATCTTCAAATTATTTGTTTTTTAGCATACTGTGATTTACAATTTTCTTTAAAAAAAATTTAGAAACAAAATACTAGACATTGGTCATGGTTTCACAATCCTGATGTGAATTTACTGAAAACCACTGAATTTTACTTTTTTTTTTGACAGGAAGAGCTAGAGAGAGAGAGAGAGAGAGAGAGAGAGAGTCTTCCTTCTGTCAGTTCACCCCTAAATGGCCACTACAGCCAGCGCTGCACCGATCTGAAGCCAGGAACCAGGTGCTTCCTCCTGGTCTCCCATGCGGGTTCAGGGGCCCAAGCACCTGGGCCATCCTCCACTGCACTCCCGGGCCACAGCAGAGAGCTGGACTGGAAAAGGAGCAACCGGGACAGAATCCGGCACCCCAACGGGGACTAGAACCCGGGGTGCTGGTGCCGCAGGCAGAGGATTAACCTAGTGAGCCGTGGCGCCGGCCTGAATTTTACTCTTAAAATGGATGAATTTTACATTGCTTAAATTATACTTCAATAAAACTGACTTCAGAAAAACACTGTGGGGGCTGGCGCTGTGGCATAGCAGGTAAAGCTGCCACCTGTAGTGCTGGCATCCCATATGGGTGCCAGTTCGAGTCCCAGCTGCTCCACTCCTGCTCCAGCTCTCTGTGATGGCCTGGGAAAGCAGAAGATGGCCCAAGTCCTTGGGCCCCTGCACCTGCATGGAAGACCCAGAAGAAGCTCCTGGCTTCAGATTGGTATAGCTCTGGCCATTGTGGCTGACTGGAGAGTGCACCAGTGGATGGAAGAGCTCTCTCTGTCTCTCCTTCTCTCTCTGTGTAACTCTGATTTTCAAATAAATCTTAAAAAAAAAAAAAAATCAAATTAGACATGTAAAAAAGGAAAAGAAAAACATCGTGATTTAAGATATGCAAGCATGATTGGGTAAAAGGAAATTCTGCACATCTAGTCACTTGCCCACTTACTTTCATCATCATAAAATTATTTTTCAATTTGTTCAGGAAAAACATTTAAGATTTTTCTTTATTCTTTTTTTTTCTTTTTTTGCCAAGAGAGATTAAAATAATTTAAATTCATGATAAGTCCAAGAAAGCTGGCTGAGCAATGGGCCTTAAAAGACCACTAAGACATGTGCAGCAGCTATTTAAACATTTCTCATAAGGGATGATGATAACAATACCCACCATGCCAATGCTATAGGGCACCGAAATAAATGTGGCACTGCTAATAAAGAACAGCCAACACAAAGCTCCACATTACAACTTAAAGTTTCAAAAATATTCCCCCTAGTGATGAGGGTATTAAGGGCAGAAATCTATAACAGAATAGTATTCTTACAATGAAGGACATTAACCTTAACATTAACAGCACACAAAGGTGCAAAAGGAAGACATAATGGCCTGCTTCCCATAGAACTCACAAACATGGGACAAGTCTTATACCACAGGAATGCAGAATACAAATTACTATGAGAAGTTAGAGGGGAGAATGACCAGCACACTTTCTACGCTATGAGGAATGCCTTTTTTTTTTTAATTCAATAAAATGTTTATTAAGGGGCCAGTGTCCTGAAACAGCAGGTTAAGCTGCTGCCTGTGACACCAGCATCCCACATGACTGCTGGTTTGGGTTCTGGCTGTTGTGCTTCTGATTCAGCTCCCTGCTAAAGTACCTAGGAAGGCAGCATATGATGGTCCACCCACCTGGACCCCTGCTACCCACATGGGAGATCCACAAATTCCTAGCACCTGTTTGGCCTAGCCTTGACTGTTAACAGCCATTTGGAGAGTAAACCAGCAAATGGAAGATCAATCTCTGTCTCTCTCTGTCCTTCAAATAAATTAAAAAAAAATTTTAGAAAAAAACAACTATTTATTATTAAGTCCCTACTGTGCACCAGGCACTGAGGTTGGAGTGATGAAAACAAGAAAGCAATGTCCCCTGAACACATACATAATCTCTATGAAAGAAAATAATCCAGGAATTAATAATACTGAAACTTTATAATTACAACTAGAAGATAATTTTCATGAGAAAGTTACAATATGCTCTGTGATCATTTATCAAGAAAATATTTTAATATAATCTTTGGACTGGGGGATGATTCCCTAAATTGACCTGACAGATTTGCAGTTCTGTGGATGAGAAGAGAGGAGAAAAGAATTCCAGGCATGGGAAGAGACTGGGCTAAGTTCCCTGAAGGAGAAAGAAGCTGTGTGGCTAAAGGAGCCCAGCAGAGAGGGGACACTGTTGGAGATCCAGGCACAGGGGTGGATTCTGTAAGGCTTTCTTGGGTAGATATGACACACCCATGCAAAACTCCTCTCAGGTGAAAGAGGAAGTTAACAGTAAGACCAACAAGGCAAATGCATGAAGACAACATGAGTTAGCATGGGCATTCTCTACGGAACCATGTATTAGTGAGAAATGAAGCAGGGGCGCAGGAGGCCAGACTGTGAGGGGCTGTATGATACCTAAAGAAGTTGGAATTTATCCTGGTACAAAATGACACACATTATTAAATATTTTTAAGCAGCTACATACTCTCAGTTCTGCATTTTAGTAAGGTGGATCTGGGAACAGTGAAGAAGGCAGGTGGCGGAGGTAAACCATATAGAAGGGAGAACAATTAAAGCGCTATACTGCATGATTCTAGGGTAAAAGATACTTAAAAGGCCTGAACTCAGACCAATCCTTCCCACGAAAAAGCAACCTTTAGCCACAAGTACATAAAAAGCCTCTCACAGAAACTCAGAACTAGAAATGGTATTCAGAGATCAGGAAACCTAGATGCCAGTAGCACATAAGATTTCTTGGCTGCAAAAAAGAACTCACGACCATAATGAGCCCTAATACTGAGTTAAAATGTACCTCCCTATAATTTCTTCTCACTGGACCCAGTTTTGTCTCTAAATTCTCCTCCACAAGACTGACACCTTAGGTATTTGAAAATGGTGTAACGCGTGTCTTCAATTTTCTCTCTTTAGGTTAAACATAGTCAGGTCACAAAACAATTTTTCTATGTTACTGATTCTTAGCCACCCATCCACTGGTACATTAAATATAAGTAGAACACTACTAAATACTCCAGGCATAGCTGAGCATAAAACGTCATTCTACAACTGATAAGTCAGGCTAACATCCTACTGCCTTTTACAGCAACTCTTTTATTGGTGCAAATCAACTTTAAATTTAATTAAATCCTTAAGTTAGCCTTTGCTTAACAGTATCCCAAGAAATGTTAATTCCACAAAGAATTAGGTATTACTTAGAAAACAAACAAAAAAGCCACCCAGGAGCACTCTGGCAAACACCTGGTGAATTTCAGAGCTTCTCAGAGCTACAAAGCTCACAGAAGATGAACACGAATGCAGAGCTTCCCAAAGGATGTTGGCTGTGGACCACTGGACTGAAGCTCTGAGGAGCAAAATGCAGGAAATGCTGCACAAGTCTTTTTCCTACTAATCAAGTGGCCTTACCTTCTCCAGTCGCACAGGGAAACAAAGTATTCTTCACTGATACTTCTAGTTAACACTACAACTTCAGTGCTGTCCTGCAGAACTTTTCTGCCGTGTTGGAAATCTTTATCTGGGTTAACAACAAAGAGGGCACTAGCCAATATGGGTGGACACTGAACACTAGTGTCACTGTGAAACTGAATTTTTAATTCTATTTAACTTTAATAATTTAAATCTACACAAAAACTACTGGTTCAGACAATGTTGTTCTACTCCAAGGTCCTTTAAAGTTTAGCTACGATAATCATCATCCAATCACTACCTAACTGAAAGTAAAGAAACAAGTTTCTCAAATACACATGAAATTGTTAAGACATAAATAAGGGTTGGCATTATTGCCTCGAGATACAGGCCACATTTAAACCTGCAGAGGAAAAAAGTTCAACCTTCTGAGAACCGTCTTTCACTTCCTGAGATCAAGCAGGTCATAATGCTACCATATGGATCTTACCAAAAACTCAACTGTCACCGTAAAACATGGTCATAAAGATCAAGCAAAATAGTCAACCATGGAACATAAGAAAGAATTATGTTCTCTGATGATTCATTCGTATTGTGAGAAAAATTATTTTTAAAATGAAAAGTTTTACTATGTCTAATGTCAAAATCAGAAACCTAGGCCAAATCCTCTGAAGCCTAATCCACGTGTACTATTCATCGTAGGATGTTCTTTCAACACACAGTGCTGTCATAGTATATTACCAGAACTGGGCCGGCACCGCAGCTCACTTGGCTAATCCTCCACCTGCAGCGCCGGCACACCGGGTTCTAGTCCCGGTTGGGGCGCCAGGTTCTGTCCCGGTTGCTCCTCTTCCAGTCCAGCTCTCTGCTGTGGCCCAGGAGTGCAGTGGAGGATGGCCCAAGTGCTTGGGCCCTGCACCCGCATGGGAGACCAGGAGGAAGCACCTGGCTCCTGGCTTCAGATCAGTGCAGCGCACCAGCCATAGGGGCCATTTGGGGGTGAACCAATGGAAGGAAGACTTTTCTCTCTGTCTCTTTCTCTCTCTCACTATCTAACTCTGCCTGTCAAAAAAAAAAAAAAAAAAAAAAAAAGAACACATCACCAGAACTGGCAAAGTGGGCCCACCAACTGGGAAGCAGATGCTCTTGTGCAAGCTGTTGGTACTTAAAGAACTCTGAGATGGTGTTAGAGGTGTCACTGCATGCTTATCAAGGGATCTCTGGTGATTTCAGCCTGGTCCACCTATATCAAACCAGGTCATCACAAGCTAGTGATACCTTACGAAGTCAATAAGCAGTAAGATGAGTTAATCTGGTGCCATTACAAGGTGATAACACCATCACTAGTGCATGTAACCACTGTATTTTGCTCATTTCTTCCCTCCGGCACAATTAAGTGACAGATCATTTTCATCTTTCATTTCACATTATTCTATACATGCAAAATGTGGTCCAGAGTAATTCAATGCCATATTGACAAAGGTACCTCCGCAAAACATAGCAGTTGAGATCTACCCATATCTCAGGGTTTGTTTTCCATCAAATTACAAGGACCAAATTTATGACACATCCAAAATACAAATTTATGCATCATTCGATATGACTAGGTAGTCTACCTATTGTAATTGTAACTCAAATACACCCATGTTATTACTATTATGTAACTGTGTATTATTTTTTGTCTTTTAAATCCAATGCAGAATGCCGAAATAAATCTACGACATTCTAGGGAAAATACAGCTTGGTACTACTAATTAAGAAAGCTAGCAGCGAGGCTGACATAGTGACATAGCATTAAGCTACCACCTACAACATTGCATCCCATATGGATGCCAGTTTGTGTGAGAGCTACTCCACTTCCTATCCAGCTCCCTGTTAACCACCTGGAAAACGCAGCAGAAAGCATCCCAAGTGTTTGGGCCCCTGGCATCCATGTGGTACACCCAGAAGAAGCTCTTAGCTCCTGGCTTTGGCCTGGCCCAGCACTGGCCAATGCAGCCATTTTGGGAGGATAGAAGATAAGGCACCAACTCACCCAACTTCTCTCCCTCCCTTCTGTGTGTGGTGTAATGTGTGTGTGTGTGTGTCTCCCTCCCTTTGTAACTAACTTTCTAACTTTTTTTTTTTTTTGCCCGAGTGTCTTGGCTTTCCATGCCTAAAATAAATAAATATTTTTAAAAAGAAAGCAAGCAAGCTAATACGGTAAAATTAAAATAAATTCTAAGTTAAAGTTAAATTTGCACACGAAAGGCATTCTCGTTGGAACACAATTTTTTCCCTAGGTAAACATAAGAATAAAAGGAGAAGGCTAAAATTTTTTCACACCTAATTTCCCTTCTATACTCTAAAAATTCAGAGAACTTTTGTTAAATGTTGCAAAAAGAATTTTTAAATTCCTTTTCCTATGTGTTAAACCAGCATTTAACATTATGGATGCAGGGGAAACAGCTCCACTCACTTGTAAGCCCAGACCCAAGTATGCTTCCCAGTGTATCACTGTGAGGGCTCCTCCACAGAACTACCCTAAAGGATCCTCTATAGCCTCTGAGCAGTTTCGTTTCCATTTTCAGTAAGTCAAGGAAGAAAATCCAACTATGGAACTACAGAGAGGGGGAACTCTTTAGCACTGAAACAAACTTAGCAAGCTGCTGAGGTTAAGAATGAATGCCATTTCCCTAAAGGTAACAAAATTCATGGACTTCATAAATAGGAACCAAGAAGCCATTGGTCCTAAGGAAGCCCTTCTAATTTTCTCATTCTCTCCAGTACAGTACACATGTTTCAGGTTACTTCAGGTATGGTTTTGGAACGGTCTAAGGCACAAGTCATTCAAATGGGCCAGGTTTGACATTGCAAAACAATCAACCAGAGCTAATTTTTCTGAAATGTCTTATCATGCACACTAAAAGTGATCTATCTTCCATATTTTCTTGGAAAGATTGTCAAAAATCTTGATCCCACTGTCTGTAGTCCAAAGATAATACTAGATTTACAAAAAAAGTATGTCTACAACATGTTAGGAAAGAAATGCTACTCATAAAGGGAGATTTCTTTAACTTTTTAAGCTTCAAGCAGCATTTACTTTTTATCAAATCTACTTTAAAAACAGCAGGCCCTTACGGCCGGCACTGTGGCTCAGCAGGTTAACACCCTGGCCTGAAGCGCTGGCATCCCATATAAGTGGCAGGTTTGAGTCCCGGCTGCTCCACTTCCAATCCAGCTCTCTGCTATGGCCTGGGAAGCAGTAGAAGATGGCCCAAGTCCTTGAGCTTCTGCACCCACATGGGAGACCTGGAAAAAGCTCCTGGCTTCGGATCAGCACAGCTCCAGCCGTTGCAGCCATTTGGGGAGCGAACCATCGGATGGAGGACTTTCTCTCTCTCTCTCTGCCTCTCTTCTCTCTGTGTAACTCTGACTTTCAAATAAATAAATAAATCTTTTAAAAAAGGGGGGGGGGGCAGGTCCTGTGTGATCTGCTAGACCTACATCATCCTTCAACTGAAAGGTCCCTTGCATCTAGCTGTGGGCAGGTAACTAGGTGTTTGTTGGCCATTACAAAGCAGGCAAAAATGTGAACATCTTCCACATTATGCACTTAAAAGGGAAAGGAACATGCCTATTCCATTCTCCTTCCTGCCAAATGGGGCAAGACACAATGGTGCTAGGAATGATGAAATTCAGTGCAAAAAGAACCTGAGTTCACAACACTTGATGTCATCAAATTATCTGCAGCTGCTTCTATGCCAACTGCTAGGTAAGAGAGACAGTTACTAAATCACTGGCATCCATCTCTGTGAAAGCAGCCAAATATCCAGACAGGCATTTCACATGGTCTCTAGTCCTCATCTAACAATCTTATAGCACAGCATCCCATTTTATGGATAAAGAAACTGCAGCCCAGAATAGCTAAGTCATATTGCTCAACATTATACAGGAAGCAACGAGCCGAGGGAGGATTTGGTCCTGGATTTGGTCGACCTTAGGCTCTTATCACATTGCCACCTGCATAACAAGGCTTTTCCAATGAACTCTGCTCCTTGTTATCAAAGCTACAAGTTTCTAAAAATACAACTGGACCCTGAGGAGAGATGTGCAATTATAATGTAATAAAATGTTCACCTACTGACCTACAGCCTATTAAAAGTTTGAAGTTCTCAAAGATCTTAGGAACACCCTGTTGACTGCAGTGAAACATACGCTGCCTGTCTCAAAAATGCCCCTTACAGGGAAACAGGATTAGAAAACAGCACAAACTGTCCTCCAAATCTGGCCTCAGCTAAGTAGCTGACATTTAACACTTAATCTAAAAGGTTAAGATAAATACTAGCTTACCAACAATTTAAAATATCCCTTTCCTTCTGAAAGGCAATCTGTATGGAGCTTACTGCCCACTGTAGGCAGCAGCCTCCAGAGTGGAAAGGCCCAGCTAAATTCACAGGAAGGCCGCCAGCCGGTAGTAGTGAAGTACTACCTTGAACTCATCCCAGTTTTTACTAAGTCCTTCTCCTCCTAATGTTTTAGGACCAAAAATAACCTAGAACAGAATTCAATTCCCTGGAAGTGCAATAGGAAAGGAGGGAGGAAGAAATGGCACTTACTATGCCAAGTGTTTTTACCTTTTAATCCACATAATACACATTATAAGGATGGGATTAGTTTCCTCATTCTATAGGAATACTAAGGCTTAGAGAGATCAACTTTCCCAACATAAAGCCACTAAAGATGTAGTTATCTCAATTCCAAATTAGTAGAAATGCTGCACCTAATTGTCAGTCTAACAGTGATGCATAATTTTTAATTCATATTAGAATCTTCTTAAAGACAGACTTGTTCCTGGAATTTGAAGGTGTTGGAGAAAGCTGTAATGGGACACTGGAGGCAAGCCAGCATTTATTAGAACTCTTCAATTTTACCAAGGACTTGTAAGGTCTAAGGATCTACAAGCTATATCCTGACTGCCAAAGAGGGGCTAGGAGAAAGGAAAACACTGATTTTTAGTTAGCTCTGAACCCTTAGTCCAATTTTAATTTATGCCTTTTTTTTTTTTTCTCAGTAAGAAGGAAATTAGAAAGGAAGACAGACAAAATGCGATGATTCCAAAGGGTAGGAAGGCCTGCTGGTTTCCAGTTCTCTCAAAAAAAATAAACTCAGAGCTCTCTTTCACTGGAGCTAATGCTATGTCCACTAAACATAGTGCTAAACTGTCCAGGCCTAATCCCAAATAACCCTCACAGCCATCGGTCTGCTCCATGCTGTTATTAACTTTACTGTACAGATGAGGAAACCGAGGCTTAAAGAGGCAAATCTTCTCTAAAGGTCACTCGGCTGAGCCTGGTCAGAGCACACCATGCACTTTGTTAACAGGGAGGCCAAAACTCTACCCAGACCTGACTGGCATGGTCCTGGCATCTCCTGATTACGGAACTGCCAACTCTGAGCTGAGTATTTATAGTGCTTCTTTCTCCCATAAATGAGACCCAAAGCAGGAAAGAGAAGAGTTTCTCACTTACTACCTTCAGATTCACCTTTTGAAGAAGAAATATGAGAGCAGGAAAATACAGATCAGTCTCATCCATTCCTAAAAACCAACTGCAAGCAGAAAGAAAAGAACAGCTTCAGACAGCTGAGGACTCAAAAGGTTTCTCCAAGTTCTGGTACTAGAAATCCTATGAAATTCTAAGAACTCAGCAAAATCCTTGTCTACTGCCTAAGACTGTGGAACTAGCTGTATGTGACTGCAACAGCACATAATTAAAATACATACTGGTTACAGGTTGTTGTTGTTGTTTTTTTAATTTTAGTGAAATCCAATAGGAAAACGTTTTCTATGATTTTTTTTATTACAGACATACTAATCATGCACTTTGGAGCCACAACTATATAACTCAATTTTTAAAAAAAGTATTGCAGTTAAAACTTTATTTAATACTCAGTAGCTCATAATATTTTTAAGTTTGGAAAATGTGGTAAACTAGACACAAGCAATATTAAGCAAGCACATTGGGGGGGGGCTAAATTAAAAATACACTTCATCTAGATGCACATAAATTTACCTCTTGTTTGTGTCAAACTCCAAAAAGCTTGACTTCAGTTGCTCAAAATCCTTCAAACACTGTCCTGTAGCTTATGCACTAGTCTTCAGGGAATGGTTTCCTTTTTTCAAAATATGGTCATTTTATTTTTAAATAAAAACATTTGAAAATAAATGCTAATGCTGCAGCTGCCATTTTGGCAGTGAGACTGTCACACAGAGAGCCGGTGTTAAAAGATCAGATTAAGAGCCTTCAGTCCTGGCACCGAGTGACGCTTGCAGCCATGCAAGAGTGATTTTCCATGCCTCTGAAGAGACAGGAAATAGAATTCATCTTCCTCTAATAACCTGCCTCCCCCCCTCCCTCCAGATTACGGTCCATCTGGCCTTAGGGAAGAAGCAAGAAGTCTGATGCTCACAGAATGCCCGGAAGAGGAAACAAGGTGGGCTACGTTCAAACAGAAAAACATTAGAGTCCCTGCTTTGATAGCAGGAAACGTGGCCCACATGTTAATGATAGAAAGACACATCTTAGGAAACTAAAGAACAGGAACAAATTCAATTCAAACTAAGAAGAAAAAATATACAGAGAATTAGGATTTTCAAAACCATAACATAAATCACTATACATGAATCAAGGATTTTAACCAAGAGATGTCAAAGTGTGTGGTAAATAAATAGTTAAGTAGTGAGCATACGACGCCCAGCCTCCCAGCCTAAAGCAGAAGAAAAGAGCTGCCCACATCTCCCCATGGCTTTCTTCTACTGGGTACAACTTCCTCAGCCAATTAATTCCAGTCCAGTCTTGCTCAGCATCACTACTGTTACACATTCTGTTCCTACTGGGCCAGCTCGTACAAACAACATGTCATGTGGGAAAATGATTTATTGGTAAATCAGCTCCACCAACACCCTCCAAGACCTCCTTCCACTTCTGAACATAACCCACAGGTCCTGAAGAAATACCATGTGAACAAAGCAGCTTGAGTTATTCTATCAGGAGTCTGCACCTGCATTGGCCCAAACTCTGATATCACCCTAGGGATAATTCAAACTTTCTCCTGCTACCTTAGGGTATGACACCCCAGCCTGGTTACAGCTCTGGAGGTCACAACATTCTTCCCAATCTCCATCTCCATTAAGCAGATGCTTAAAGTAGGAAATACACACTAGTTCAGACCAAGGCTGGGGCAGCCAGGGTTCCCAAACAAAATGCAGATACACCTCTGGACTGTCACTCACCACACCACCTAATCTAGTCACAAGCAAATCTTAAGTAAAACAGGTAAATGGAGATAAGACAGGTGGTGGTTCTGTGGACAAAGACGATGTACCCTTTGTTTTGAACATGTGAATGCAAGATATTAACAAGGTTTGTGAATGATTTATGCCTCCTTCCCAATATAAAACAGATGAAGGATATACATGCTTACTAAAGTCTAACCCAGTTCAGACCAAAGAATTCACATGTAATAATAATCCACATATCTACAACACATATACATGCTTAAATACTGGCTGCATGTCAACAACAGCATCTACCCACTGGTAGGCAGGAGGACCAACTGCTTTCCTGAAAAGCAGTGACACAATACACTTACAGGGGAGCAAAGTGCCCCTTCCTGGCCCACAGTACAAAGCACTGTGGCTATAAGACACACAGATATTCCATTCGGTAGCTTCTTCCTTCTTAATAGCTAATCTTACCTGAACAGATGATTCAGTAATCCAGAAGCAAAAGTTATCTCTTTCCAATACTCTCAGTCACTACCAAAGCAAGCAAGCCAACACGCAAAAAATAAAGGGAATAAAAAGGAAGCCACCGAGCCCTGGAAATGCACCTTCTCAGTCCAACCTGTATGGGTCAGCTAACAGCGTGTACTTCCCCTGGCAATGCACAAGGTAAAATTAGTGAGCCACAGGGCAGGCCTCAGCCATGTGCAAAGGCTGGTCCACCTATATCAAACCAGGTCATCACAAGCTATTGATACCTTACGAAGTCAATAAGCAGTAAGATGAGTCTAATTTTGAGAAAAGTGAGTGCAAAGTCCATCCTACAAGTCTTTTCCTCTAAGTTCACACAATATTAAGACCTAATCAGATAACAATAACTAACGTTATAAAAGCAGCTGGTCAAGTGTTTCATTAGTTCCTTTACCATATAAAGTCTTTTCTGCTTGATATGTCTTCTGACATCTCTTAATGCCCAGTGACAAAAATATAGAGTAAGCTCTTGTCTTCCTGGTCATATTTCAATCTACCCAACCAGATGCCACTGTGACGAGCAGGTATAATTCTGAGCAGTACTACATGGTATGATGACAGCAAAATATTTTAAAATTTGAATTTTGTTTAGCACATTAGAAAAAATTCCATTATAGAAACACATTTAAACTATAATACAACACTGCATGCTAAAAAGATACAGAAATTGGAATGAGATCATTATTATTTTAGAAATATGAAACACAAATACAAAAGACTGCAAGGCCAGAGAGTCGGTTCCGCAATCCCCTTTCCACAAAACCACTAAAACGACAACTTTTAGCCCAGTGCCTAAAATCAACTACCTTACCTCTTGGGACAGGAAAGGAATGACTTGTGCACAGATAGCATTCAGCCTCTTGACAATCTCTGCCTGCAAAAAAGGGAAAGGAAAGTGATAAAGAGAACAGTAAGCTGGTTTCAGTTTCCCATATTATTAACAGGATGATATTAAAACACACTTTATATTCTGGCTGGCATATTTCCTAAGGAAGAAGAAAACTATCTCATCAGCAAGCCCATCAAAAGGAGGCAGTGACAACAGTGCCGCATTAACAGCACAATTTATTAACCAGAATTCATCTTTAAAAAGTTAACCTTCAAGCACTAGGGCAACATAAAAAGGAATTCAATTTTCATGACTGGAAATCCATTTTCAAAAGCCTTCACCAGGACACTTGCCCAATCTATATGCTGTTTTTCATAAATTCCCAACTCTGCAAGAGTTCAAATAGTAAAGATACATTCTTCCCTTCCCAACTCTTCAATTCATAGTAAGTCAGTAGATTTCTGTATTTGTGACCTTTGCTTTAAAACACTGGCACTGGGAGCTGGCAATGCGGCATAGTGGGTAAAGCCACCACCTTCAGTGCTGGCATCCCATATGGACACTGGTTTGAGTCTCGGCTACTACACTTCTGATCCAGCTCTCTGCTATGTACTGGGAAAGCAGCAGAAGATGGCCCAAGTCCTTGGGTCCCTGCAACCATAGGGGAGACCTGGAAGAAACTTCTGGCTTCTGACTGGTCCAGCTCTGGCTGTTGTGGACATTTGAGGAGTGAACCAGCAGATAGAAAACTTCTCTCCTCTCTCTCTGCCTCTCTGTAACTCTACCTTTCCAAATAAATAAATAAATCTTTAAAAAAATAAAAAAGCCCACCGGCATGGGGATTTTACAAGTCCCTAACCTCCTGAAAGAATAGCACCCAACCAATCTAAACAGGTTGATTAGTCTGATTCTTTTTGTATCTTGTTGAAGAATGGGATATCTGCTTAAACCACAAAGATTCCCAAATGTGTCTCACTAAGGTTTTAACATGTAAAGGTTTAGGATATACTAAAATCTTACTACACTTAGCAGAGAGTAATCTGTATGTTATCTGGAAATTATCTTTGGGAACATTATCTTTTTAACGTAAATCTGCAAAAGTTCCACTGATGACAGACAATGGAGTTTATTCTCTAATAATAGCTGGAAGAATAGAATTTTTAGTCCAACAAGATATTACAGTAAATTTTTTATTATTATTTTTTTTTTGACAGGCAGAGTTAGACAGTGAGAGAGAGACAGAGAGAAAGGTCTTCCTTTTCCACTGGTTCACCCCCCACTACGGCCAGCACTGCACCAGAAGCCAGGTGCTTCCTCCTGGTCTCCCATGCGGGTGCAGGGCCCAAGCACGTGGGCCATCCTCCACTGACTTCCCAGGCCACAGCAGAGAGCTGGACTGGAAGAGAAGCAACTGGGACTAGAACCTGGGGTGCCGGCGCTGCGGGCAGAGGATTAGCCTAGAGAGCCGCAGCGCCAGCTACAGTAAATTTAACAACAGCAAAGAGATCTTCCGACCCTGCTTTCTTTAAAAAGCTACTACCCAGGAGCCAGCATTGTGGACAGCGGGCAAAGCTGCCACGAGCAATGCCAGCATCCTATAGGGGCAATTGCTCCACTTCTGATCCAGCTCCCTGCTAATAGCTGGGAAAGTAGCGGGAGATGGTCCAAGTATTTAGGCCCCTGCCACCCAGCTGGGAGACATGGATGAAACTCCTGGCTTCTGCCTGGCCCACAGCTGCCACTGCAGCCATCCGTGAAATGAATCAGTGGATTGAGGATCTCTCTCTTGTGCTCTCTCACTCTGACATTCAAAATAAATAAATCTTTAAAATAAAAAAATAAAAAGCAATCCAGGGCTTCACTAACGTTCATCTTAAATTTTCAAATAATGCCTTATATACTTTGTTAACATACCATTTTTTACATAAGACAGCTTATATTCTAATAATGAGGTGGGAGAAAGGAGAGGTGAGCCATGTTGCAAGGCAGAAAACATAAAGCAATTACTATCCTTGAGACATTCTTAAAATAAATCCCACCCAGGGTTGGTTCCTCATTTTACGAGAGGACAAAAATGCCCTTTTTCTTGCTAAGTCATTACCAGAATGACAGCAACACTCAACTTGTGCAATCCAGGCTTCCTTCTTTCATCAGCAATCCTTCTGACTTTGTAGCCATGCAATCTTTTAAGTGCTAGCCAAGAGAAAATACAAATTCACCATGAAGTCTCAAACCTAAGCCTTCCATTCCAGCCTGCATTCCTAACAGGATGGACAAAAACCCAGCACCAATAAGCAGCAGTGAATAAGGACCCAACTGTGCTGACCTGATTTAATTTACTGCACTGGCCCCATGGAGCATTTAGCCATCCTTTAAGAATGCTTAAACCACCATGAAAAGCTGCAATGGGAATCACCAAACCACTCTCCACCTGGAGGAACATACCACAGTGGTTGTGGGGTGAAATTCCAGGGTGAGCTAAGAAAATAGAGCAGCATTCACCAGGCTGAAAGCCTGCCTCTCAAAGGCATTTGGTTGTTAAGCTTTTTGTAGGGAGAGGTGGAGGGGGAGAGAATAAAAGATAATGAGACACTTTGGGGCAGACCAAACTGATGATTCTAATGCTTAGAACCATCTGCCAAGCATATTTTCCTCATTATGTTGTTTACATAAATAAAATAGTCCCTTGCTAGGAGGGCTGAGAAACGTGTGGGCACATAAGAACAAACTGAGTTCTTCAGTTTGCCTGCATAATCTACGCAATGAAAACTACTCCAAAGAAACTTACTCCCCTGGCAAAATAGAAGCTGAATGGGATTCGGCTTCTTAATTTTGGACCTGGGCTAGTTTAAGTTTGCTCAATTGTTTAAGAAAAAGAATTCTATAGTTTCTTAAAAATAAATCTGAAAAGTCCTTTTAATTAGCAATGTATGTTAACATAGAAGGAAGAAAGCGTCTAACTTTTTTTTTTAAGGTCCCCTTTTGTTTAAAAGACTTCTTAATTTCTTCAAGTTGTCATGCCAATGGATTTTCATGGGCAGGCTAATTGGCAGCAGGCGGGCGGGCGGGGGGGGGGGGGGGCAGTGGGATGTGTGTGATTTCATAAAATTAAGCAGGTCATTCCTCACTTTGAAAGCTAAAGTTGCCTCGGAAACACTGCTGCTTCCATGGTCATCTAATTTTGCCTCTTTTGTCCCACAGGACCCAGCTTTAGGGAGGCATCATTTATTTACAGGCCTTTCCACTGAGCTTCAGCGATCAGCCAATAATACTGTGGACACACACTTCTAATGGCCTATGTTTTGAAACTGAGTCTAATCTAATGGCGTGGGGCCCAAACTCCTTTTCCAGCACAGCCATTAAAGGATGTAGGTTATTGCTGTTGTCACCATTGATATTTGTCATTGTAATGTAATTAGGGCCCTAAAATGATGCATTACAGCCCTTGGCACAGCTTCTATTAAAATCTTTTCTTCTGCTCACTGAACTGCGACCTGCTTTCTGATGAATAACAGACAGACAGCTTTAGGGTGAGGAGCAGATTCATCAAAGAAGTATTTTTCAGCTTTGGGGGAAAAGAAGGGGAAAAAAAGGCAACCTAGGAGGAGAAGCACTAGGGGAGGAAAAGCCACAATACACATTTGAATTTCATCTGACCACTTGAAATTCTGATTGCATCTGATGAATCTTGCTTAGACAATATATTCTCAGTCTTCGAATCACATGGTTAATCAGGGCTCTAATCTGCTATCCATCAGCCTATGCCAGCACTGTAGCTTCCAATCAAATTTATAGGTGATGTGGGTCATGCATCCTTGAGCAAGTACATTCACAGATAACCCATTTAAACAGACAGAGATTCTGAAATACTGCTGTTAAGGCTACTGAATGTTCTAATGACATTCCATGCTTTATGGACACTACTGAATTTCTGCCTTTAGATAGCCATGATATTCCAAAATAACATTAATGACCCCAATAAAAGGACAATTGTTTATGTTAAAATATAATGGAAAGATGGTTCTGGTAGCCACACCTTGTCAAATACATGAACAATTTTTGACATTTCTATTATGTCTTCATCTATCCATGTATGCATCAAGATACTCATTTAAAAATTAAAAAGTTATACGCATAATATTTTTCTGCCCTCAACTCACTACCATTCCCTCTTTCTATAATTTCCCACCTTTATTTTACATCAGCATCCAATAAAAAGCATCACTGAAGTGAGGACCATCCCTACTAAAAAAGAAACATAATTTGGGAAAAACAGCCTAGAAAAGTAACAAAAAGGGCATTCTATAAAACCTCCTTGCTATGCAAACACTTGGCAAGTGAACCTCAGAAGGCTGTCAGGTGGGGATGGACGGTGTATCAGCAGCATGACCAGTTAGCCATGAAACAAGAAATCGTAAGATCTTCATCCCTTTACCTTCAGGCTCCAAGACTGAGGAATCACTGAGAAATGTATTACTTTATGCCATGAGATGTGATATAAAACAATGAATATTCCAACTCAAATCACTGAATTAAAAATAACAAATACTAAAGCACACAATAGCACATTCAAATTTCCTTTATCACTTATAACAAATTACACTAGTCATTTAAGTAAGACAAAAAACTAGTTAAGCCTGTACTTGAATTCAATTACATTCCCTCAAATAGACCCGATATAATAAAAATCTAATTTTGATTATTTCTGCCGTTATGCTTTTGTTAAAAAAATTTATGTTAACAACATAATAAACTTGAGAGAAAGTTCTGATAACTTCAGTGATTTTAGTAATAAAAGGAATGTGTCAAAAGCATTGTTGGTTTAAAAAAAATGTTTCCTGGGGTTTTTAATCTCTCATCAAATTAGGAACATTACTACATATGTATTATTGAAATAAAATTGAATAACAAAGCATTATTAAGAAACCATTTTAGCAGCCAACTTAAAAGCAATTATATTTTCTGGAAAACATTCTTGGAGAATATTTAATCATTATTTTATTTTTATATCAGTTTCTTTGCCAAAAATTTTTAAAAGATGACTATTTTATTAAATGTTTATCAAAACCATATATTCTCCCATCATAAACATATTTTTTTAAAGTGATGAAAAATTTCTACTTATCTTGCCTTCAATCTTTTTTGGGAAAGGCACAAATAAATATTGTAATCTTCTCCATTACTTCA
The DNA here is from genome assembly GCA_949820135.1 of Sylvilagus floridanus. NCBI lineage: Eukaryota > Metazoa > Chordata > Mammalia > Lagomorpha > Leporidae > Sylvilagus > Sylvilagus floridanus. The sequence continues at coordinate 16,558,210 of OX463243.1, forward strand.
CCACTACAGAACAAAGACTATAAAATTTTTCACTTGAAAGAGGAAATAAATTATCTTGATTTGTTCACTGGGTCCAAATTTTTTGAAGAAACTGCATAACTGCTGGAACTGACTAGGTTTGACCTGAGATTACAAATTGGAGGATTGGTAAGAAATTTTCTCTGAAAATAGAAAGTCTAAACATAGAAAAAATACTCAAGTAGTACTATTTCTCTAACCTATCAACTTAGTTAATGTCGTCAAATTCAACTTTACAAAAGAGAAAAGAACATGTAATGGATAAAATTAATTATATGGACTTAAAGTCAGATTGGAATCGGCTCACGGATTTGAACCAAAGGTATTATCAACACAGCTTGCAAGCTGGTAAAGTAGATGTCTAAATATTCTTTTAGTTCAGGAATTTATTTTTTGTAAAATATTTAATATTACCTAAAGTAACAAAATGATGTGATAACATTTCAGAATCAATTTAATGGGAAACCTATCAGCTTCTTAAAGGAGTGATTCAAACTATCTGGATTTTTTTTCTTCAAAGTTTTGATATTAAGGCTGTCTTTAAAATGTCTGCCCATCCTCCCTCCTCCAATGAGAAATATAGTCTGTACGACACTCAATTCATATTATCTGTAACAGTATCAACATGGCAACATTCAGTCATTTTTGACCCCCTCCCCTAGGAAGCCTAACTAAAACATGGATAATCCTATAAGCAAGGCCTTTTAGGTTTGTGTTTTGAACTCATATTTAGGCTATTTTACTGCACATCAAGTATACTAGGTACCTATCCAGGATGCAGCTCAGTTAATGGAATACAGCTAAGTACCCCACTTGTCTGCCCCAACAAGATACAGGCTACTGTTTGTGGGGTTTATACAGGAAGAGAGCCATGGTGTACCTACACCTCATGAAAACTATTCCAATCTGCTGTTTTAACAGAGCATTTTTCCAATGGGCAAAAAAGAAGTGTCCCTTCCTCTCATCATTTGGGTTTTCTAGAAGTTATGTCTCTGTGAAAAATCTTAGGTAACGTTTATCCTATATACATCTTCTGGGCTTTGATTATTGTGTTTAAATACTGTTCCAATGCTAGGAATGACAGAGTGATGTTATTATCAAGGCTGAGAATAAGGATCATTGTACCAGATGCCTAATCACTTTGGCAAGGTCAAATAATTTCATTCTCAAGTCTCAAAAACACTGTAATTAATATTATCATGGTTATTCTCAGCTCTACAAGAGGGTAGGGACAGGGAAAATAGAACAAATGATGGAGAGAAAAGTAGGATGTCCAGAGAAGGAAAAGAAAATTATTTTCTGTGAGCTGAACATCAGCCTTCACAGAACAAGATGCAGCTCCTCATAGAACCCACTCCCTCTCATTTACAGATAGGACAAATTACTCCTGACGCCACAGGAGATGAAGAGCATTCACCTTCATCTTTCCCAAAATAATATGTTCAATCAAAATGATGTGAAAAGTATTTAAACATGAAAGAACTTTGAAGATAGGGGGAACAAACAAAAATAAAATATAGTAATAGTCCTTACCAAGTTCTCATCCTGGATGCCAATCTACAGGGAAACAACAATCCATCACACTTTATTTTTTTGGTCTTTCCTCTTAGGTTAATGCTAAAGCTTGCTTGTCTGTTTACTTTTTGCTAGCCTCCATTTTTCAATAAATTTCCATCTGTACCCACACTGCTTTTCCTCTCCTTCCAATGCTACTACAACCTTCAGTAGTTTCTTCCTCCTTTTCCCAAGTATATCAAATGTCAACTCTTTGAAGCCATCACTGCCAAACATTCTTCTGACCCCTTCAGTTGTTTTCTCACTTCGGTAAGTGACCAGCTCTTATCAAAACTACAGTGTTGATCTTTTTGCTGTTTGCCAGATACCACAATGCCACACACGAGTACTATTATTACACTTCCACGACCAGAAGCAGCAGGCAAGTAGGTCCTCAACCTACAACATGGCTAAAGTAGAAGACACAGCAAGGATGAAGGCAGTTAATGCCTCCAGGTCTCTGCACTGGCTGTTTCCTCTAGTTGGAGCCATCTTCCTTCCCAGATCCTCCCATGGCTCACCCCTACTCATCATTTAAGTGTCAGCCGGATGAACACCCCCTCAGAAGTCCTCATTTACCATCCTCATTACTCCCTTTCCTCCCACTGTCTGACCTATTACAGTGTTACCTTTTCTTGACATCATTTGTAGTCACGTGTTTTTGTTTACAAGGACTATACTCACTCTTCTTAAAATTCAATGTGCCTACTAATCACCAGGGAATCTTGTTAAAATCCAGACTGGAGTGGGCTGAGAATTCCCATTTCTAATGAACTCCAAGGTGATGCTGACACTGGTGGTCCACAGATCACATTCTGAGTAATAAGGTTCTGGAGAATACAGGTTCAATGGGGGGAAATATTCTTGTCTACAGCCCCATTGACTGGTATACAGAAGAAATTCAATGCATAAAAATACTTGCTGAATGAACAGAACAAGCTATAGTTTGGGCTAGGTGGTTATAACCTCATAAATTCTTTTGCAGGCATGTTTAAGATGGGAATAGTTAGCATACACCAATAGATCAACTATTACAGTATATCTACCACATCTGCTTACATTCTGATTCAATCTGTTTAGCTACCCATCACACAACTTTCTGGCATCTAGAATGCCATGATGTTCGAAAATAATAATATATAATCACTGTGGGCAACAAAAAGAAACACAAATTCATTTTGGACAATTCCTGACGTAAAAAAAATGTAAATAATTAAAGCTTCCATTCTGAAATCTTAGCAGAACACAGGTTTTAAAAGATTATTTTTAGAAGCAGAATAAATGAGGCCAGCATTGTGGTGCAATGAGTTAAGTTGCCATCTGTAAACCCTGCATCCCATATTGCAGTGCCTGTTAGGATCCAAGCTGCTCTGGTTCAAATCCAGCATCCTGCTAATGCACCCAGGATGACGGTAGATGATGGCTCAAGTACTTATGGCCCTGCCATCCGTGAGAGACCAGAATGTTCTTTGCTCCTGGCTCTGGCTTAGCCCAGACATGGCTGTAGAGTCCACATGGGGAGTGAACCAGAGGACAGAAAATATCTCTGTAATCTAACCCTTTCTCTTTCTTTCTCCCTCCTTCCTTCATTCTACTCTCTCTGGCTTTCAAATAAATAAATAAATCTTAAAGAAACAGAATAAGAGAGATGCAACTCAACTTCTTTCCTACAATTACTCACAGAATACTGATTGCTTGACCCTCTGGAATTCAGCTCATTTGTTACATAGCATGGTGGGAAAGCATCCCACACGCAGAGCTCACTGTCAGTATCTCTGTAATGGTGTCTTGAGTGAACTAATTTGTTGATCCTTACAGCTCAAGGAAAGGCCTGGATCATATGCTGGCAGCTCTGGACTCACAGGAAGTAACGGAGTAGTTCTTAATAATATAAGATAGTAGTATGTGTAATTCCTGAGGTTCACTCTATCTGTACAGATCAGTTTATACTTATGAATGGTCCAATGGTGAATTGGACAAGAGCAAGGCTCGGGGCCCCACAGACACAGATGTGGTACGAGGAACCCTTGAGAGAACAGACACTGAATTACTCCCAACAAGGTCAGAAACAGTAGCAACATCACCTGTTACTTCAACCCAGGGCAGCAGCAAATCTGACTTAGAATCCCCGGTATAGATTCGGATATACAAGTGGTCTCCCCACTGTCCTTAACAAACTTGTCTGAATATTCTCACTGTGGGAGTCTTCTAATAACAAGGAAGTTTCTGCTTGGAGGAAACTAAATTCTTCCCGACCTTGGTGTGGTTGTTGTTTTTGAGTGTAACCCACTCAAAGGGCACTGTCCTCACCCAGGTTTCTTTCTTAGGCTCACACTAACTGATCCCCATATGCTGGGAAAATGACATGGGAAAGGCTAACCAAACACAAAGAAAAAAAAAAAATCTAAAAAGAAAATAAGTCCCTTACCACAGGCCAAGAGCTCTCAATATCCTAAAAAAAAAATCGCATCTGGCCCACAATCGGGCTCACATCTACTTTTGCCGCTTGTTTTCTTCTTTGTTTATTTTTAAGATTTATGTATTTGAAAGGTAGAACAGCAGAGAGAGGGGTAGAGACAGAAAGAGAGAAAAAGATGTCTTCAATCTTCTGATTCATTCGCCAAATGGCTACAACAGTCAAAGCTGGGCCAGGCTGAATCCAAAAAGCCAAAACTCCATCTGGGTTTTCCACACAGGTGATAGGGGACCAAGTACTTCAGCCATCTTCAGCTACTTTCCCAGGGGCATTAACAGGGAGCAAGACCCAAACCAGCACTCATATGGGATGTTGTGTTGCGGCCTGTGGCTTAACCTGTTGCACCACAACAACTGGCCACTTCACTAGCTTAGGCAGGCTGAGAATCATCATCTATGTGTGTTCTTGTAGTCCCAGACATGTTTATAAGGTATTTCAACTAACTTTTAAATTATGCAGGCAACTCAAAATATTTAAACACATGTACTTCAGAAAAAAAGCCCAAATCCCCACATCGTGGCACAGCTGGTTATACAAGCACCAGTTCGAGTCCTGGCTACTCCAATTCAGATCCAGCCCGTTAATATGCCTGGGAAAGCAGCAGAAGATCGCCCAAGTGCTTGGGCTGCTGCCACCCATATGGGAGACTCAGATGATCCTGGTTCTTGGCTGGCCCACCCCCAGCCACTGCAGAAATTTGGGGAATGAACCACTGGATGGAAAAATCTCTCTTTCTCTCTCTGTAACTCTGCCTTTCAAATACATAAATCTAGAAAGAAAAGAAAGAAGGAAAAAAGAACTCGAAGTATAAATATATTTCTTTTTATCCACTGAAAAAATATTTGTTAAACATCCACTTAGTATCTGTCTGAGTATTTTAGGTGCTGAACAAAACTAGTAAGTCCTTGCCGTCAAGGAGCTCACATCCTAAAGGCAAGAGAGGCAGAGCAAGCTTATACGAAGAGGAATTTTAGATACTGAGAAGCCTCATAAAGAGGATGAAGTAGGGGTTCTAAAAAGCAGTGCTGAGATCAGAAGTGGGTCTGAATTGGATGAGACAATAAAAGAAAGACAAAGAACAGACTTAAAAGTGGAGATGTAGAGCCAGTATTGTGATGTGGCAGGTAAAGGCAACCATCTGCAACGACTGCATCCTATATGGGTGCAGGTATGTATCCTGGCTGCTCCACTTACAATCCAGTTTCCTGCTAATGAACCTGGGCAGGCAGCAGAGGATGGCCCAAGTGCTTGGGCTCCTGCTACCCACGTGGAAGATCCATTCAGAGGTCCTAGCTCCTGGCTTTGTCCAAGCCCAGTCCCAGCTATTGGGACCATCTGGGCAGTGAACCAGCAGATGAAAGATCTTTCTCTCTCTCTGTCTCTCCCTCTAACTCTGCCTTTCAAATAAATAAAATAAATCTTAAAAAAAAAAAAAGTTGCGATGCAGCCAAAAACAAAGCATGTTCTTTACATGTTGGGTATCCGTTATCTTAAAATGTCAGGGTATTTTAAGTTTTGGATTGGGTTTGGGAATTTTTTTTTTTTTTGACAGAGTGGACAGTGTGAGAGAGAGACAGAGAGAAAGGTTTTCCTTTGCCGTTGGTTCACCCTCCAATGGCCGCTGCGCTGCAGCCGGCATACCGTGCTGATCCGAAGCCAGGAGTCAGGTGCTTCTCCAGGTCTTCCATGCGAGTGCAGGGCCCAAGCACTTGGGCCATCCTCCACTGCACTCCCAGGCCACAGCAGAGAGCTTGACTAGAAGAGGAGCAACCAGGACAGAATCCGGCGCCCCGACAGGGACTAGAACCCGGGGTGCCAGCACCACAGGTGGAGGATTAGCCTATTAAGCTGTGGCACCGACTGGGCTTGGGAATATTTGCATATATGTATTGGGATATCTTAGGGATGGAACCCAAGTCTAAACATGGAATTAATTTATATCTCATACACCTTACACACATAGCCTGAAGGTAATTTTACACAATATTTTTAGGGTACCTGCATCTTGACCATGACCTGTCACAGAATGTTTGGCGTGGAATTTCCCACTTAGCTCTCAAAAATTTTCAGGTCTAAGAACATTTCTGACTTTGAATTAGGCATGATTAACTTTTATCGCATTTTGCAGATACTAGTTACAAGAATTACACACATAAAGGACTGATCTCAGTTGAAACACAGTTAAACTATTTTCTCCTGTTGGACATCTCTGATGTTATCTCTCTGGTTAGGACCATATAGACAGTGTGGACTATGGAGCCCTTTCTCCTCAAAACTCTGAGGGGAGATGAGGTTTGGTGGAAAACACTGAGGAAGCTGGTGGTTTCCAACACTAGCTTGCTGCACCATTATTAGCAGACTTTTCACAAATACGGAAGCTCGGCCCTCACCCCAGACCAATTAACTCAGAATCTCCAAGGACAGGATCTAGGCTTCAGCATTTCATTTTAAAGCTCCCCAGGTGATTCTAATGTGCAGGCAGGATTGAAAACCATTAAGCTAGAGCACAGGATGCATGCAATAAAAGGCAGAGTGGAAAAGAAGGACAGACAGGGCCCACCAGGATCAGACTGCAGAAGGTCTCAAATGCCACACTAAGGAGCTTCAACTTCATTTGAAAGGTGGTAAGGATCTATTAAGGACAATTCTGAGGGACACTGAGCTAAATAGCAGACAAGCCAAAATACTCCAGTGCCTCTCTGCCCTCCACCTTCTTCCCGGCACTGATTATATTTGAATGGCTGTGGCAGGGCAGAAGAGATTTACAACCACAAAATATACCACCAGAGGAAAGATGGAGGATGAGAGATAATTTCAGAAAAGGAACATGAACTCGTAAGCACTCCACACTTAGGAAATTCAACAAGATATGTTTAGGTACTGGCCCCTACTATAAGCTGGAAGCTATGGTAGAAACAGCAGTGAGCAGGAAATTGATCAAGCAGGGGAAATAATCAAATTTATAAACAAACAAAAACAATAACAGACACCATGTGGTAAGTGACCTTATATGTGGAACACAGAAGAGCCCTAGACACATGAGGATGAGGGTGGAATAAACCCTTTCTGGTTTTGCGGGGAGAATAATATGGGAGCCATATGAATTCCACAACTTTAAATAGTTGTGAAAAGTTGCGAAAAGAAAAGGGGAACAATAGGATTTACAGAGCCCATAGCAAATGGGAGACACTGAAATAATTTATAGAAGATTGGGTATTTTAAAATACTTTACAGAGGACTGTTCTGAGTAACTGAAGGTGAAGTGAATCTGACAGACTTAGAAAAGAGGGACAGGAAAAAGGAGAAATTATTCCAAAAAAGGTTCAGTTTGCTGTGCCAGCATGGGACATTCAGACAGTAGGAAAGGTAAAAGAGGCAGTGACTGCACAAGATGAGGCTGGAGAAGTACATGCAGAAGATCCTATTGAACCAGGACTACCTCCACTCCGGTTAAACCAGTTATAAGATTACTACATCACTTGTGGTAATATAAAAAGTACTTTCACTATGGAGGTAAAAAGTCTTGGACCATGATCATGATCACCATGCAAACATTCATGGAGAGCTTGCTCTGGGCCAGATATTTCATTTAATGATCAGAACAATTTTAAGAAGATAACTTTTGCCGACATTTTACAGATAAGGCTGAAGAGTTAAGTGGTTAAGGAACTCATTGTAATCAGAAAGCTGGAGAGAAGAAAATAAATGCAAGAGTAACTGGGAGTAGATTTCAGAATACCTGATGATTGGCGGGTGTGGCTAAAGAAGAAGAAAGGGCAATAATCACCTGCCTCCTCAGGGTTGCTTGAGAAACCCTTGAGTGGATAAGGATCAGTGGACTCTGAGCAGGGTTAGGGGTGAGGATGTCATCTGGAGACCTGCTGAGCTTAAGTACTTAGGAGACATCCAAGAATAATGAAGACATGTGATGATCTCAAGAGAGTCAGGGTTGTAGGAAAAAAATTGGAATTTATCTACTCAACAGAGTGAATGAGATCACCTAAATAGAAGGGTAAAATTAGCAGAGAAGAGAATAAAGCCATATCAAGAATTCGAACAGGATCTCCAGGAGTAGAGAAGGGTATGTAGAAAACAACACAGTATCAATACTGTATCTGCTGATTCAACCAACCAAGCATCAAAAATACTCAAAAGAAAAAGAATTGCAACTCTGAGCATAGACTTTTTTTTTCTTGTCATCATTCCCTAAACATACAGTATGACAACTATTTACAGGGCATTTACACTGTGTTAGGGACTAAAATCTATAGATGACTTGAGTATAGGAAAGGATTTGTGTTATATATAAATACTATGTCATTTTATATAAGGAACTTGAACACCTAAGGATTTTGGAACTCACTGTGGATCCTGGAACTGATCCGCTGGGGATACTGAGAAAGCACCTACCAAAGCATAATCCCAGATAAGGGAGCAGAGAAGGCAAAGGCTGTGGATGAAAAAACAGCCAAAAGGCCAGCACAGCCTCTGGTGTGACCACAGGACTCTGATGGGACAGCGGTGGTGACCATGTGCTGGTAAGGAACACGGGAGAGCCAGGAGCTCAAGTGACTTCACCAGATTTGGACAACAAGAGGAGTAAGGAATCCACCTGGATATGGTGCTCTACAGTTCACTGAAACAGGCAAATCACAGGCTTGAGTTAAGGTTGTGTTCTGAGGAACAGGTAAGGAGATACGTGGGACAAATTCAGACTTCAGTAATAAAACATTCTGGAAAACACACAAGATACTATGAGTAACACAACAGTGGAATGGCAGATCCCAGGATGACATTAATAACGAATGCAGCTGAACCAGGACTTCAGGCAAACCCCCAAGTGATTCTGAACTCCAATCTACAACCAGGAAATGGGAAGAACAGCTGCCCCAGATCTGTACGGCAGAAATATTTATGAGAGGAGATGTATGAATAAGATCCCTTAAGGTAAGTAGTTCTGTTTTAAGACAAAAGTGAGATTAGATAGTGTTACAAATTGAGTTGTTGTATTGTTAGGTATTGATTCAAGCTTAGGGCTCTTTCTGACTCTCAATTAAGAAAGCATCTCTCTCTAATTTATACTACATGGGAAAAGAGCTGCAGGGCCTGTGAGGAGGACAAATGTAGGGGGACTAGGACGCCAGACTCACTGGAAATAGTAACAGAGAACAGTAAGTCCTCATTGATCGGAAGGAGTGAGGTCACAAGCTGGGCCCCAGAAAATTTGCTGTTCCTCCACTTTCTTGCATTGTGACCCAGAAAAGACATTCTTGGTATTTATGTTTCGCTTCTGGCAAAGGATCACTGTTCCTCTTTTCTTGGTAAACAGATACTTGCCCTGGATGCAGTTGGTTTTATATATAGTAGTAAAGAGTGAAGAGTATTAGGCTGGGGAGGGGCCACAAGGAGAGGGGAGGTCAAGCTTACTTTAAAGCTTCTCTGATAAAATACAGTTCTGAAATTAAAGATGACAAAAAAAATTACAGGAAACTTATAGAATTATGTGCTTTTTGTTAGGTAAATGGTAAAAGATGAAAAACAAGAATTCTCTAAGAATTTAAACTTACTCAGAAGAATCTGAGTTGTGCATTAATCAACGCACAAACTATAGTGCTTCATACAACTTCCTATTTGTGAATCTGGGCCAACTGCCTTGACTTACCTTACCATGCTGCACATGCCCATATCACCTTGAGTGTGATCTTACCTTTAACCTAACTTTTTTTAAAAATAATACTTTATTTTATGAACATCAATCTCAGTCTATTCCTAACTTAGAAACCTACCCTGGTAAACCTTAAGCAGTGCTGTAGTTAAAAAGTCAGTCCCGGCCGGCGCCGTGGCTCAACAGGCTAATCCTCCGCCTTGCGGCGCCGGCACACCGGGTTCTAGTCCCGGTCGGGGCGCCGGATTCTGTCCCGGTTGCCCCTCTTCTAGGCCAGCCCTCTGCTGTGGCCCAGGAGTGCAGTGGAGGATGGCCCAAGTGCTTGGGCCCTGTACCCCATGGGAGACCAGGAAAAAGCACCTAGCACCTGGCTCCTGCCATCGGATGAGCGCGGTGCGCCGGCCGCAGCGCGCCAACCGCGGCAGCCATTGGAGGGTGAACCAACGGCAAAGGAAGACCTTTCTCTCTGTCTCTCTCTCTCACTGTCCACTCTGCCTGTCAAAAATACAAAAAAAAAAAAAAAAAAAAAAAGTCAGTCCCTAGATTGTTACCAACCAAGGGAGAAAATAATGGGCTAGGCAAGAATATAAATCAACTACTGTTTAGTTCAGCTGGGTGGGTTTTTGTTTTCTTTTCTAAACATAAAGCCATTCTCCACAGAAGTAGTCTTATGCTGATTTATATTCTGGTACAAGCTCTTTATCTGATCGCCCATAGTTAAAGAGTTCACAGACCCTGGTACCACATGTTAAGCTAAGAGGCACTGCTCCACAGCAACACTCTTCATTCACTTACTGGAAATGTCTCTCACTGCCTTAGGCTTCAGAAGAGGCCATAGGTATATCCCTTCAAGGCAACAAAATTGCCCCAACAGCCCTAAGAATGCAGCATTCCTTAATCTCCTCGCTGGTTTACAAGGAAAGCTAACTGCCAAAAAACAATTCTTTAGACACTCCATTCAGGGTAGGAGCCAGAGGCTGTGCTGCAGCAAGCAAAAATAAAAGATCCCAAACTGCGGCCAACCTGGTGGCACAGCAGGTTAAATCGCCACCTGTAACGGCGGCCTATCATATGGGTACTGGTTTGTGTCCCAGATACTCCACCTCGGATCTAGCTCCCTGTTAATGTGCCTTGGAAGGCAACAAAGGATGGCCCAAGAGACTGGGCCCCTGCACCCAGAAAAAGCTCCTAGATCCTGCTCTGGTCTGGCCCAATGAACCAGCAAGTGCAGGAACTTTCTCCCTCTGCCTCTCCCCTTTTCTCTCTGTAACTCTGCCTTTCAAATAAATAAAATAAATCTTTGGGGAAAAAAAGGACCCCAAATTATAAATTACATCTTCTTATTTATAAAAACAATTATCAAATGGCAGGGGTAAAGCATAGCTTGCCAAACTGTTACAGGCTTTAAACCTCTTCCACAACCAAATATACTTCTAAAATTGTAGTTTTTGCTTGCTTTAACTCACATTTAATAAATCTGCTGCTGCGAACAAATGCACACGAGAAACTAAATTAAAACAAGATGTGGGGCCGGCACTGTGGCTTAGCAGGTAAAGCCGCCACCGGCAGTGCCAGCATCCCACATGGACGGCAGTTTAAGACAGGACCGCTCTACTTCTGATCTAGCTCTCTGCTATGGCCTGGGAAAGCAGTGAAGGATGACCCAATCCCAAGCCCTTGGACCCCTGCACCCACATGGGAGACCGGGAAGAAGCTCCTGGCTCCTGGCTTTGGATCAGCGCAGCTTCAGCCATTGTGGCCAACTGAGGAGTGAACCAGCAGATGGAAGAACTTTCTCTCTCTCTCTCTCTCTATCTCTGCCTCTCCTTCCCTAACTCTGACTTTCAAATAAATAAATAAATCTTTAAAAAAAAAAAAAGATGTACTTCATGAATCTTTTTGCCCATTTACCCCCAAAATACTGCTCAGAAATTACAGGTCCATATAGAGGGATCTGTTGAAAGAGAGAGGAGAATGAAAGCAACAGAATTTGAAGGCATAAATATTTGCCAATGAGGTCTCAGAGAACAAAGGCAGAAATGAGACATAATCCTCTGGAGCAATGTAATAACAACCCACTAGCTACCTAAAGCAAGGTACACAGCTCTCCCTCCATATCCAGTGGGCATTAGTCCCAGGATGTCCCCATCCACAACACCAAAGTCCATTACACAAAACGCGACAATCTGCACACAACCTACACCCATCCATGGATCTTTCCCTATGTGTGAAATCACCATCTAAATTATTAATAATCCTCAAAACAATGCAAATGTTACATAAATAGTTTGCTATATTATAATATTTATGGAATATGACCTGAAAAATGTCTGCAAGTTTAATACAGATACAATATGATTTTTTTTAATAACTTTTATCTGAGATTGGTTCCCCGGATATGGAACTCAGAGACAGAGGGCCAACCATACCATTAGAATGACTGCAGTGTGTAGAATTGTTCCAGAGATGTACAACTCTGAAAATTCAGCTAAGAGAGGTTATGCAGATATCAATCCTGACATCCTAAATCTGAAGTCTCATCCAAGCAGCAGTGGGCTCCCATGAACTACATATACAATGGAAACAGGAACTAATATAGAAATGGGAGAAACTGTGAGAGATTTTGGCTCTTTGCTGCTCAAAAGCAGTCACTGGACCAACAGTCTCGGTATCACCTGAGTTTTTGTTAGAAATGGAGAACATTAGGCCTCAACTCAGACAGCAGAAATGGAATGGATTCCAGGTGTTTCCCAGTTACTGTGGACGGCGCACCACACTGATCCGATGGCAGGAGCCAGGTGCTTCTCCTGGTCTCCCTTGGGGTGCAGGGCCCAAGCACTTGGGCCATCCTCCACTGCACTCCCTGGCCACAGCAGAGAGCTGGCCTGGAAGAGGGGCAACCGGAACAGAATCCGGTGCTCCAACCGGGACTAGAACCCAGTGTGCCGGCGCTGCAAGGTGGAGGATTAGCCTGTTGAGCCACGGTGCCGGCCTCTTCTTTTGGTATTTTAAAAAATAATAAGGGGCTGGCTTTGTGGCGAAGCAGATAAAGATACCACCTGCAATGCCAGCATCCCATAGAGGTACTGATTGGGGTCCCAGCTGCTCTACTTCCAATCCAGCTCCCTGCTAATGGCCTGGAAAAGCACTGGAAGATGTCCCAGGTGCTCAGTCCCTGCTATCCATGTGGGAGACCTGCAAGAAGCTCTTGGCTCCTGGCTTCCGCCTGGCTCACCTCCAGCTGTTGCAGCCACCTGGGGAGTGAACCAGCAGAAGGAAGATTTCTCTCTCTCTCTCTCTGCCTCTTTCTCTATATATAACTCTTTCAAATAAATAAATAAATATTTTTTAAAAGTAACAAAACATACTGTTCATGTTATTCTCCGAACTCTGACCAAGATCTTTCCATCAGCCACAGCACTTGTGGATACCAAGTGATGCTTCTGCCTTTGGCACTACCTGGTCAGCAGTCACGGCAGTGGAGAACTAGTGATTCTTTCTTGTTTTCTAGGATTTCTTTAATTTTGTTTGTTTTCCTTAACAGTACCTTTTGGTTTTTTAGCAAAAAAAAAAGGGAAAAAAATAAAAGCCCTTCAAAACCACCTTTTAGAGACCTCACTCCAACTTTGAAAACTGACAGACAATGACTATGCTCTAAATCTGCAAAAGTGCAGAACTGATCACTAGCACAGCCTAGAAAGAAACTTTTGCTGTAAGTACTGACCCTTTTGCGGGCTGATAATTATATCATTACATTAAAATCGCCCATAAATTAGCACGAGATGTGTAGGGGTGCGGTGGGAGGTGTGGGTGGAATGAAGGAAATTAAAAGCTGTGGTCAAACTTGAAAAAACCCCATAAAGCAACGTATGTTTCTGACAGTTGAAACAGACTGCATGACAGACAGCAAAACCACATTTCCGCATGTTTTTTTTTTTTTTTTTTGGAATGGATCTGTGGCTTTATGCCACCAAGCAATATTTTGGTTTACCAAAATGTACTCTATGGCCTTTTTAAATTTTATGTTTACTTAACTTTCCTTACTATCACTGCTGTTCTCACTCAGCTTCGGCAGCTTAAGACAAGAATCTAAAGAGGTAAAGTTTTAAAATACAGAATATGCCTCACATTAGGAAAAATAAGGAAAACCACAAACAATTCACAGTGATTAAAGCATCTATTGTAATTTGGTGTTGAGCTCATTGGGGATACAATGAACAATGGGAATAATTATTTCTTTTGAAACAGTAGTTTCTCAAGACAATTATAGACTCAGCCTCATGTTTACATGGAATTTCTCAACATGAAAAGGATAAGGAATCACTAAGCTATCCAGAGTTGTTGGTCAAATGATAAAAGAATTAAGAAAAAGAAACGTAAGAGGGGCTGGTGCTGTGGCCAGGTTAACGCCCTGGCCTGAAGTGCCAGCATCCCATATGGGCACCAGTTCAAGACTCAGCTGCTCCACTTCCTATCCAGATCTCTGCAATGCCTAGGAAAGCAGTGGAAGATGGCCCAAATCCTTGGGCCACTGCACCCATGTGGAGACCGAGAAGAAGCTCCTGGTTCCTGGTTTCAGATCAGCACAGCTCTGGTCACTGTAGGCAGCTGGGGAGTGAACCAGCAGATGGAGGACCTCTCTTTCTCACTCTCTCTGCCTCTCCTCTTGCTGTGTAACTCTGACTTTCAAATAAATAAATAAATCTTAAAAAAAAAAAAAAAGAAACATAAGAAAGAAAAGAATGGAGCAGAGTTTCAATGGTTGATGAATAATTTAGAGGAATCTGTATCTATTTTTATTGTTAAAAATCCTTTAAAGAGGAAAAAGTCAAAAATGAAACCATTTATAAGCTTTTATCTCTCTATCAAGGTGATGGCAGTAATCAAGCAAAATGATCAACAGAAACTCTCTCATATATTCACCCAAGGGTCAAGCATTTTCCTTAAATGGAAACCAACGCCCACAAAGAGTTGCCTGGCAAAGTCCACTGTGGTCTGTACATAGAAGACAGGCACAAATAGAGGCCTTGTTGAAAAGAATCCTTGAGGTTCTTGGCAGAGCACAGAAGTGGCAGAAGAGATAAAAAGCAACTCATGATATGAAGGCAAAGAAGCAACATACTTAATCATTCCCTCCTTTTACTTTCACTCCCTCTATTTAGGCACTGCACCCAGCAGCATAAGCAACACCATATTCTCTTGCACCTATCTTTTTTTCTATTAATGACATCATGATTGTTTCACTTTGGAGAGATCAGTGTCTCAGGGCCTTTCTCCCGTGTATTTCCATACCCCTTGCCCAATGAACTATATAAGTCACATGGGTTCCTCCTCCTAGACTCACTGTTGTTTGCCTAGCTCAGATCTCACCTCCTTAACCCTGTCCCTCTCCACTGAAATAATTTCAACCAACAATCACTGAACATTTGCTTCAAATCTATACTAGCTGCTGAGAAATTGCAGGTTAGCAAGACATGTATGGCTCCAACTTGACTACCAGTTGAATTTCCCTTTTCTAAAATGCTTGGGACCAGGAATGTTTCAGATTTCAGATTTTTTTTGGAATTTGGAATATTTTGCTTACGCATAATGAGATACTCTCAGGGATAATACCTAAGCCTAAAATAGAAGATTCACTATGTTATACCATATACAAAGCTTGAAGGTAGGTTTATAATACTTTAATATACCTGTGCTTTCAGTGTGACCTGCCTACCTGAGGTCAAGTACAGAATTCTCCACTTGTAGTATCACATCATCACTCAAAAAGTTTTACATTTTGAAGCATTCCAGATTTTCTAATAGGGATGCTCAATCCATATCTGATTAATCTTCCTCTTTTTCTCAATACCCCATGCATTCAACACCTTTTATAATGCATCCCACACTATCTTCTCAACAATTCTCTCCTGTGCCACTCAACACAGCTAGAAATACTAACCACATTCAAGACATGCCCAGTGCTGCCTGACTCTGATTTCCACTTTGAATATTCCCATCCTTTGTTCCTACCCAAGGCCCCTCTCCTTTGACGTCCCACTAAAAGGCCCTTTCCCTCCTTCACAACAGTATCTTTAATCACTCCAGGATTAGAAAAAAAAATTCTTTCTTCTCTTCTGCCTATGCCACAACTGTGATCACTAAATGCTGCCTTGTCCTGTTCACATAGACCCAAATGACATAAAAAGATTAGATTCTCCATGAAGGCAAGTATGAGATCAACAGATATGTGCAGAATACAAGAGGTGATACCAGCCTCTGCCCTACATCTCAGATGTCCAGCACTACTCTCTTCTATACAAGGAAGTGCAAAATAAATATCTCATGAAGATTAAACCATTTTTCATGTTTAATTAGATTATAATCTTCTTAACCTTTATAAATCTAGTTCTAAATATATTTTGATTTGAGAAGCTAAATATTTTGATTTGTTAATTTTGATGGGGTTTGGGGTTATAATGCAGGGAGTTAATTCTCCACTTGGGATGCCTACATCCCATATTGGAGTGCCAGGTCCAGTCCCCGCCACTCCACTTCGATCCAGCTACCTACTCTAAGCCTGTGAGACAGCAGATAATGGTCGAGCACTTGAGTTCCTGCTTGCCACAGGAGAAGCCTGGATGAAGTTCCTGACTCCTAGCTTCAGGCTGTCCTAGCCTAGATGTTGCAGTCATTCAAGGTGTAAACCAGTGCATGGAGGATATCTATGTTTTTGTCACTCTGCCTTCCAAATAAATAAATATTTTCTTAAGTTAATTTTGGGGGTAAACCACAAACAAGCATGAAACTAAAATGTAAAATCAAATATCCAGGAAAACAATGAAATTTACAAACCGAATTTAGGAAGTAGGCATGAACACCACCATGTCACAAACATGCATCTTAAACTAATGCAAAGTGAGGTTAAGAATTCTTGCTTAGATTACAAGAAAATCCTCATTCAGCTCTGCTTACATCTGGCTGAAGTGGGTCCTTACAAAGAGCCCTGTCAAGCATTTGGAAGGAAGTTTCCAAACTACAAAAGTAAGGTTTTGAAAATAAATATACGAAGCCTGACCCCTCCTCAATCTGACATCTCTTAAATGTAAGGAAAAGGCTTAGTAGGAAGTAGAGCTGTCGAAGTAATAGCTCCATATTCCCAGAACCTACAGAAAGGTGAAAGCATAAGGGCTCTTTGAAATGTTTAAGATACAATTTCTATATGAAGGGAGCCCAAAGAAGCATTTTGTCTTTCCAGCTTACCCAAAAAAATGTTCAAGCAAGCAAGTAACTGGAATTGCCACCATGGTTTTTAGTGCCACTCCAGGCTAACTTTAATCTTTTTATTATTTTTTTTTTTTTGAGGTTAACCAAAGGTGGACATACTTAAAGATTAAAAGGCAGCCATACTGCAAAACAATTCTATGTTTCAAAAAAAGCAAAAGTTTGTAAAGCAGGCCCTTGAATTCATAGCATAGCATGGTGAATTTTCAGGGAATAAACAAAACCAGAGACAAGCACTTAGCCTGGCAGTTAAGACACTCAAATCCCATACTGGATAGCTTGGGTTCCTTTAACACCCAGCTCTTACTCCTAACTCCAGTTTCTTGCCGCAGATCCTGGGAGCAGTACTGTTGGATCAAGTAGTTAGGTTCCTGCCACCTACATGAGAAACCTGGACTGAGTTCCCAGCTTCATCCCAGCCCAGTCCTGGCCAATTAGCACCCAGTTTCATCAAGCCCAGGACATTTGTGTGTGTGTGTATGTCCGGGGGGGGGGGGGGGGGAGAGCAGCTGGGAGTATGTATTTGCATGTTCTCTCCTGCCCCAGAGAATTTTTTAAAAATTTTTGGAAAGTAAATCTTGGATTCTATGATCAGTTTCTGTACATTGAAAAATAAAAACATATCCATGTTTTGGCCTCAAGCTACAGAGAAAACTTACAGGTCTGTTTCATTTACTATTACAATGTGAACAGGATCTGATAAAGGTAAGTACAGCGTCCTACGCCCTAACCAAGAGGCTAAGTGCAAGAACAGGGGGCTGCCGAGCGGCAACATGTGCCCTGATCCTTCAAACACAGTGCATCAGACCAATGCATCATGCTGAATTCTCAGGCTGCCCAGTCCATGCTACGTATCTTGCTGCTAACCAGACCAGGTAGTAGCGTGCCAAGGGAATGACTGAAACAACTAAGGCACTCAGCACACACAAATGAGGGTGTAACGAGATGCAACACTTCTAAAAATCTGCTGCCTAGAAAGGAAGAAGACCAGTTTTAGTATTTTCAATGGCTAGACAGGACAAACGGGACTCACAAAAATAATTTCTCCCTGTCAAATACTTCTGGCAAAAAAGTGTTCTGCCTCTGCAGTAGCAGCACCCCAATAATCCCAACGTTTTCAGTGGAAATCAAGTATCCAATGAGAAGGGGACTGAAGTGTGAAAGAACCCTCCCAATTACACGGTTTACAGTGTTCCCTTCTTCAGGGGAAAAGGTTACAAAAAGACCACGTAACATCCCCATTCAGAACTGATAACTACTACCAAACCCCACACTGCTTATCATCATGAGAAACGGAGAAAACCTGAAAACCAAGTATGGTTTGAAGGATTCTCTCAGATGTACGAAACTAGAGAAGCCAAATGAGACCAACTGTTTTTGGCCTATCCCTACTGGAAGAGGAAATCTGAGCAATGCCTCCAAATACCTAACTCTGAACACAAAAGGGTGACCAAAATAACAATATTTTCTCTCTTGAAGACAAGACTTCCAAACCTCAGCAGGTTTTAAATTTTAGGCCACAGAATTCCTTACTGGGACGGGGTGGGGGTGACTGTGAACTGTGGGACACCCAGCAGCAGCCTGGCCTCCGCTCACTCAATTCCAGTCCCACCCCGACATCTGCAGTTACCACTGGGTATTGCCAAGTGTCTCTGGCGAAAGCAGTGCCAGGTTTGAGACCACGGCTCCAGCACAATGGCTCCTAAACTCTTTTGTTTAGGTTCTGGTTCCCTCCTTGGATCACGAAAAGCTTTGGAGAATGCTCCCAACGAAAAAGGCAGAGGGCCAGCACTGTGGCACAGTGAGCTAACGCCCTGGCCTGAAGCGCCAGCATTCCACATGGGCGCCAGTTCGAGACTCAGCTGCTTCACTTATGATCCAGCTCTCTGCTATGGCCTGGGAAAGCAATAGAAGATGGCCCAAGTGCTTGGGCCCCTGCACCCATGTGGGAGACCCAGAAGAAGCTCCTGGCTCCTGGCTATGAATCGGCGCAGCTCTGGCCGTTGCAGCCAACTGGGGAGTGAATCCAGTGGATGGAAGACCTCTCTCTCTCTCTCTCTCTCTCTCTCTCTCTCCCTCCCTCCCTCCCCCCCACAACCGTGTAACTCTTTCAAAAAAAAAAAATTAAATCTTTAAAAAAAAAAAAAAAAAGACTCAAAAATGAGATGTCAAGCTCATTGTAAGCCACAGTTCAGACATACTAGAGAAACAGCAGCTAGAGAAACTGACATCTCCATCAGATTCTGGAAGTATGATCAATCCCAGGAGTTAATTCCACAATAGGTAAAAAACAACTACACAGATCTTCAAAGAACATTACCGAATCACACTATAATCCATATAATTTCCAAAGTCATACGTATGCCAAAGGAAAGTACAAAAACTAATCACTTTAAAAACCACTGGTATTATATTTTGCATTGTATTTCTTATATTATATGCTTTACAGTAACTGTTCTAGTTCATCAACATTGCATTAGCCCTAAATGCTAACCTTAAGCTAATCAGAGAATTCTCAGCCACCTACTAATAAACTGTGGATATCATCATTTAACAGCTATGTCTTCCTGTTCATCCACAAAATGGGAAGAATCCTTCATAACCATCATTGGGACTTAAAATTTTAAAAGCAGATAAGGCAATACTTTGTAAAATATGAAGTACTTGCATATAAATGCACTTTCTACTTCTAACTTCATTAGGTACTAGATTTTAAAACCTCTGAAAAATGTTAAAAGGGATTTTGAGACTATACAGAAATTACCTTAAGTCTCTATTTTTTCATCTTCTGTTAACTGAGTCACAAGAAAGCAACAATCCAATCCCTAAACAGTCATTTAAGGCTGAAGAAGTTAAATGAGATCTCGCTATTTACTTAAACTCAAACTTTAAGCTGAGGAAAACGTGGCTCTGAGAAGTTGAGGTACTCAGCAGCATCACACAGCCATCTGCTAGCACAGCAAAGAACTAGAAGCTGAAGCACCTTGCTCAATGTTTTGTGGGAGGTAGTAGTAGTGTGTGCTGGTAATAGACATTACTGTTTGGAATGAGGCAGAAGTAGCTACTGCACAGTGTTCTGACCTTGAGTCAAACTCAGGATCTACTTTAGTAGCTGGCTGATACCATGTCTCAGCCTCCTCAAATGTAAAATGGAAATGATAATAATACTACAATCTCATATGGTCACTGTGAGAATAAGTGAAATATCATCTGCATGATACTTTAAAGTTAACTTAAAACTGCTTACTGTTACACTTACTACTGTTTCAACAACACTATACCATCTCATTTCCACTAATTAGAAACTAAGACATCTGCAAATTTCCTTGTCCCATGAAAAGAACTGGAAGCTTACATTTTTACTGATTTGGAGGGAAGGTGGCCAAAGACATCATAGTACAGTTGAGATCAGTATCTCTCCCACTCATTCAAACCACATGTATACAGACCTATTAATAGTAAAAGAGTTCTTCCCATACACACGGACTAGAGAGAGCGATAATCAAACTGAATTTTAAATACAGTTATGAAGGATTCATGTTTTCATCTTTAAAAAGGCAGACTCAACATGCTAAAATACATATATTCTACTTTAACTCTCCTAACTCCTTGCTGAAAGGCACACCAAATTCAGTTGCTTTTTACTTCCTCTTTCCACATGTCAGTTTCCCACAAACTTAACTAGTAGGCAACACTAGCCTAAGCAGGCTTGAAAGTTTGGCACTTGTTAGCTATCCTGCAACACAAACATATCCTTAAAAAATATTAGATCACACAGATTCTTGTCTAGCTCTACCTGAATCCAAGTATTATTCTTCAGTCATCAAATACTTCGTAAGTACCAGCACCTAGCTATGTGACAAGCACAGTTCTCTCCAGCAGTATACAGCAGGAACCAATAACAAAATATCCTTGTTCTCATGGAGCTTACATTCTAATTCCAGCAGGATAGGGGAGACAGACAGTAAACAAGTACGTATCTAGTACAGTGTGTCTGTGGTAGTAGAGTTTAGGAATGAGGGAACAGCCAGCTTTCTTAAGCACTTTGCTAAAAGTGGATCTTGGCTTTCTATTTCAATTTGCTGATCCTAGACTCCCCTTGGGCTGGGCACTGGCAGTGGAAGAGCAGAGGGGAGGAGAGGGTGGACACAAACACACAGATCAGATCTCTGGCTAGAAGTGAGAGTGTCACACTCTTGGAATGCCAGTGGCATCACCATGCTCCTCAAGTTGCAGAAAGCCAAGAGCATCACAGAAACAAGCACATTATTTGCTCTTTGGAAACTGTGGCTAGGGCAGGGAACTCTGCAAGGGAAGTCAAGAAACCTACTATTTCCTCTTCTGCCAGCGACTCTCTCTGCCACCTCAGGCGTGCCCGCCGACCCAGGTGACCTCTGGTATCCCCACCCGCGTGCTGATCCTCCCTGACTGTGCCACTGGGCTAGTCTCTTAAGCCCTTAAGCCTCAGTGTCATCTGTTAGAGGAGGCCAGTGGAATGACACTGCTTGGCAAACTGTCTGGTCCTCCCCAGCAGAAGCTATTTAAATACACAGATCCAAGCCTGCTACCTGCTTTACAGGAACATCAGGGAGATTAAGGCAAACTATAAAATGCCTTCAGCTCTCTGCAAAGAAAGGGTATTGCACCGTACTAGTGCTTATCATTTTTACCATGACTATTCTTTCCAATTATACTGCCTTGCCTTTCCATGCTATAACCAAAATAACCAACAGGCCTCCAGAAATGAAATACATACATAGTTAGAAAATCAGAACAAACAGAATTATAATCACAATGATAAGGGAAATGAGCCTGCTAAGAAATCAGAAATCAACATCTCTTCTCCTTCCCCTAGTCTCTCCCTTGGCTAGGTTGCTAAAAGCAGCATGGCCCTACGAGGGCTGAGCATACCAGTGTTTGCGGGCAAAATCCTTAAAAAGGATGATAATGTGACTCAGTCACCCAGAGACAGAGCACATAGCTAAGGGGTGTCCCGGACTATTCCTCTGTTTGACAAGTCAATTAAGAATATCCACACCTAGCCTACTCACTCCCTTGGATTACACAGGGCAGCTCTCTGAGGTGAGTTTTGGCTTGGTGATACAGAAACAGCATTAGCTTGCCATAAATGCTGGGTCAATTCCAATGAAAACAGAGAGGGTACATAGATTGGTGGTGACGAATGCCAGCTAAATCCTTCTTTACAGAGAGAAAGCAACTACCAGTGACAGCTGTTACTAAGGCAAAGTCAAAACAGCTCTAACTTTCACTTTGACTAAAACTTCTAAGGCCCTTCCCTCTTAAAGTAGCAACTTCACACATTGCGTTGGTAGTGTACTTACTACAAACACGTCATAGCCCTTGCAAACCATCATGACCAGTGGTGCATTCAGCTGTCCATGTCTAAATGGGCTGCTGCCCGCTTCTCTCAACAGCCCAGCTAGCAAAAAGGATGAAAATGCGGCCTGCACAAGACCAGTGGCTCTACCACCATTGCTGCAGGGGTTTAAGATGATAACAGGGGGTGGCACTGTGGCACAGTAGGTTAATTCTCTGCCTGTGGCATCGGCATCCCATATGGGTGCCGGTTCTAGTCCCGGCTGCTCCTTTTCCAATCCAGCTCTCTGCTATGGCCTGGGAAAGCAGTAGAAGATGGCCCAAGTGCTTGGGCCCCTGCACCCACGTGGGAGACCAGGAAGAGGCACCTGGCTCCTGCCTTAGGATTGGCACAGCCATTTGGGGAGTGAACCAATGGAAGGAAGACCTTTTTCCCTGTCACTATTTGTAACTCTACCTCTCAAATAAAATAAATAAAATCTTAACAACAAAAAAAGATATCAGGAGGGATCACGGAAAGTACCTTCAAGAGATCACATCTGTCTCTATTCACCAACTACAGAATTGCCGCCCCAAAGTGATAAAGCAGACCACTGAGTCACAACAAAGGCCAATAGGAGTTTTCTCATTAAAAACAAAAACAGGTAACCTCTAAATGCATGCTTTTAATGTTTAATTCCCAACTGGCTTCCTCTACCTATTTTACAGTGCAAAAACAGGGGTGGGGGGAAGACAGAATTCTAGGGAATGTGAAAAACAATGGGCTAGTGCCTCTACTACCTCTTTCACCAAGGCTGCAGAAGCACTGAAATATGCATCTCTTTTCCTCCCAGCCATCATCTCACCCAGTTCACAATGGTACTACAGATACAAAGCACTTTGCCCCTCAAAATAATAATTAAAAAAGAAGGGCTATGCAGCAGAGAGTAAGTGGCAGTGAGAATGAAGTATCTCTTTGTTTGAACGCTGCAAAGAAATTCTCTTAACAATAAAACCAAAACATCTGCCTTCATTTAAAAGTTTGAGTTGCGTGTGATTTCCTGCATCTAAGAACCTCTTTCTGAACTACAAAGAGCCCACAAAACATCACATTTTCCCCCTCCCAGCTTCCCCCTTCAAAAACCCACAAGATGATGATTAACAAACAGCCCCTTGTCTTCAGACATAGTCTTAGAAGCCACAAGGAAAAGATAAAAGTTAAATAGAGGAACAAGTTTGTAAACAAATGAGAAATAGGGTGCCTAAGAAGGAAGCAAATTCCATCTTGATAAGTCAGCAGCTCTCCTAGCCCACAGGGGGAGACTCCCAGTGAAAGCAGCCCCCACCCTCTGGCCCACTGAAGAGCAGTCTGGAGAGGGGCCAGCCTGGGCCTGCCAGCCGTGCACTGCGGGCAGTTGCAGAGAATCCACTCAGGGGTTCTGGATATGAGCCTGCAGTTCACGGACTCAAGGACACACTCAAAGACTATCCCAGCTTCCCAGGGCCTCTCCAATCCAGGGAAGATCTGGGGCCTGTACCTCCTAGAAGACATCCCCCAGGTAAACTCCTTGGAGTACTCTATCTATTACCCATTATCTGGATCAGCTGGATCACTTCCTACAGCCCTGAACATGGTAATCACCTTTTGATTGGTCATACATAATCCCTTTTCTCAGGATCACTGTAAGAACTCTGACAGTGTGCCCCCATCAATGGTGACTACACGCCAAAAAGGTAACAAATACACACTTCCATTAGAAGGAAATTCCAATGCCCTTCAACAGTCATTGCTTTAGACGAAAAAAATTTACAAATATTCTTCTATAGAACCTCAAAAATGACAAAATTAAGAACCCATCCTAACACACACACACACACACACACACACACACACTCCCAATTGGTTAAACTGTGTCCTCCTGATCTGTTTCTCTTGCAGGTCTTGGAACAAGTGAAAAAAACAGCTGAGTTTTGCCCAAGTGCTGCCAGCTGCTATCAACTGCTCAACCCAAGGGTAGTTTTAGAAAAACACATTTTGGATCCAGCTCTCTGCTACAGCCTGGGAAAGCAGCAGAAGATGACCCAAGTCCTTGGGCCCCTGCACCTGAATGGAAGACCCAGAAGAAAGTCCTGGCTCCTAGCTTCAGATCAGCTCAGCTCCAGCTGCTGCAGCCAACTGGGGAGTGAACCAGAGGATGAAAGTCCTCTCTCTCTGCCTCTCATTCTCTCTCTGTAACTCTGATTTTCTAATAAAATAAATAAATCTTAGAAAAAAGGAAAACACAACATAAACCTGCATGTATCTACAAAAGTGAAGTTGGCCCCCATCCTAAACTGTCCAAATCAGAGAAGGGAAAAAGAATCCCCATCCATAACCTCCAACAGTTTACTATTAATTGTGGGATATTATTGGACAATAAGTAATACATTCAAAAAGGTTTAACCTTTAATGAGAAACAAAAACCCACAAATCTCTCCTACTCACCCTTCCACATACACCCAACACCATTCCCCAGTATACATGGAGTTTATTGTACAGTCACCAACATTTCATTTGAAATCTCTTTTAAAGATTTTCTAGTATGCCACCCATTGTTGAGTCCCTCTAGATTATGTCCTAATGTTTATAAAGAAAAACAAAGTCTGTCAGCAAAATTATTGTTGTTTTATTAAGTACTTTCAGTTAGCACACCCCACCTTTGAGAATGATTCCCTTTCAATATTATACAAGAATTCAATCACCCCACTTCCAAAAAACACCTTAGTCACTATGTATGAATACAATAGACCCACCACTGCCGAAGCATTCCAATACCTACTCCCCATCTACTTTTCAAAACCTAAATGGACATGAGAAAGAATATGTAGAAGAAACTAGTAATGTTTAAAAAAAAAAGTTACCTGAAGACAAATCTGGTATCAACAGAACTTTAAACAAATTGACTTCCACTGCAAGCAACATCCCCCAAATAAATTTACTGCACCCTAGAATCAAGCACACTCAAGGCTGGAACATCATGTCAGTCGTATATTACTTCAACCTCAATAAATCCTTCTTACTCTGCAAATCCTAGGCTGCTTTCTAAAACAGTTCACTAAAATGCACCAACCTAATTAACAACAGCTTCCTCTGCAACAGTGGCCTTGATTTCACTTATTTACACATTAACTGCAGCCTCCTTTTGGCCAATCCAGTCTATTCTCTGTACCATGCCGAGCCTTTTATCTGCCCTGGACAGCATTTTCTCCAGCAGATGAAGTAGATGCCGATTGATTTGCTGTCGAGCATGGTAAATTAATAGCAACAAATTGCTGAGGGCCCGTCTCGCTGCTCCACCATGCTTCGGCAGTTTTGCTTTATTTGCTCCATGATGGGCAGCAGTCGGCCTCTTCAAGTCAATTTCTTCTTAACAACCTGCAATACTTTTCAATGGTGAAAATAGAGCTGTTCCTTGTAAGTCAGAAATCAATATCCTATTGCCCTTAGAAAATGCTAAACAAGCAGTATTGGCAATCCACTTGGTACTAGAGGGTATCAGATATAATGCAAATCCATACTGCTTCCCTCCTTGTAGTTATTACAGTTTGCTAAAAGGTTCCTAATGTCATTTATCATCATTTACCATCGACCAAAGAGGCTATGATTATGATATCCTATCAGTTGGCAAGGCCCTTTCATTTCTATTCAATTAATATTTTAGCAGCACTCAAATGGTTGTGGCCCAAGTCTTGTAATAAAATTTACATGGCATGGAGTGAAACTGGAATTTTCCTTTTTGATTAAAAAATAGTAATACTTATACATACACATACCCCTTCACACACAATATGCACACACAACATATATGCATATTTATATATAAATGTACAGTACTCACTTTAAAATTCTTAAGTGTTGTATATTTCTAAAATTTTATGATTTCAAAAATTCAAATACTAATTCAGAAATTTTTAGAAAAGACCTTCAGATTACAGAATACTAACTATTGAGGAAGTCACGAGGCATTCTTGTTCTCATCTCTTTAAAATGTCCTATGTCCTCCCATTCATAGCTTCTACTGGTTGAATTCACATATGATCATCCTCATCTACATGCGATCCCCACTTTTCAGAGTAGAAACTGCTGCCCTCAGATCCCATCAGATAGGATTTCTTTAATTACACCCTGACAGGTGAAGGAAGGGCACAAGTGGTCTTTAGTAATGGTATCAACCCCACGCATCAACCACTTCTGCCCCAGTCACTGACCCATTTAGAAGCCACATTGTATTTTACAGAACAATCAACAACAAAAAAAGTGACAACTAAACCTTGCGCCGATTGTCCCATCCAAAACTAAATAAAAACCTCCCACACTTAGGAAAATCCGTGGGCTAGAAAGGGCAATGTTCATTTTTAAAAATGGCATTCTGAAGTAACACGATTAAAACATGTGCTATTTCTAACCAGGTCCTATTTGTCATCTTCGCATTCACACTAGAACTTAAGACCCCAGTGAAGCATTAATTCCCACTAGACTAGAACACTCCACCCTAACTCTTTTGGGCTGTTTTCACAGCTTCATCTGCTCAGCTCTATCAATTCCACTAAAGATTACCAGAAATTAGATTCATATTTTATGCTCCCAATTCCATGTCATGTCACTGAGTTCCCTTTTAAAAAAAAAAATCCACTAATTCTACCAGAGTAATGCTATTTACTCAGTTACCAAAATTTAAATTAATTATGTTCTCAAACATAATTGTTAAAAATTGGCAACATTATGCAGGCTTAATTAAGATTAAATCCAATTTACTAAATGTACTTTAATTGGTACTAATTACATTAGCTTTCATTTCAGAATGACAAATTCCCCATAGGTTTCACTTTATAGTTCTCTATCAGAATCAACATAGGGTGACTGATGCCGAGATCATACAAAAAGGGGAGGGGGAACAACATCAAACCCCCACCCCATTTATCACTGCTTCATATTTTTATCTTTTATCAGTTTGCTAAGTCACAGAGCCATGACTCCATCACAGCCATCATTTTCTGTTCCAATGAAAAATTTCTCTAAAAATAAATACTCTGTGGCTGGCCACAGCCAAGAACAGGAGCGTTAACCAAAAGATACACAAAGGTTTCAAATATCAGGGCCACCAATTACTAGGGTACTTCCAAGGACTCCTGGGACTCCTACTCTTGAACCCTTCGAGACACAAATATAATAAGTGAATAAGCCTAACCCGATCTTGAGAAGTAGGCCCAATTATGCCGCGGGGCAACTTCCCTGCATTATTGCTGCTTTCCATTACAAGGGTGTACAGTGAGTGCATCTGGAAGAGAGGCTATGAGCAACTAAGGCTGCCTGCCTAGAAAAACAAATAAAGACAGATATGCCTCTGTGCTTAAGGGGGAGAAAGAAAGAAAATATAATAAGTAGGTGGTTTGCAGGGCTGTCTGTATTTCATAATGTGATAAACTGCCCTCAGGATTCCTGATATGATTGAATTTAAAAGCAAGGGGGAAAAAAAGGGAAAATGTACTCTTCTCAATTTTAAATGGTTGGCGTTTGAGGCCAGCAGCTGGACAAGAAGATGACAGAATTAAAGAGGAACAAAATGTGTAAAATTAAGGAATCTCACTACCACCCCCCCCAAAAAAAAGACATGCATGCAGCCAAATATAAGCTATGTGCTTCTCAGAAATGTAGACGATACAAGATCTGTCTGAATGATTAAGGCAAACCAGGTACAGACAAATGAGAAATAAAGGGACATTACTCCTCTGGTCCAATCTTCAAAAAGATACTAATCTTTGGAAAGGAGATGAGAACCCAAAAAAAAATAAAATTTAAGACCCAGACCTAACATGAAAGGTAAGAGGGTAATTACCCAACAACATCGTTCATGTAATTTAACTGTACAGTAGAACTAAGGCGAGTCCATCCATAAGCATGAGTAGATAATGTTTCTGCAGGCCATATTTACATGATTTATCAAAATTGAAATGACAAAGATGCCAAAGGAAGAATTCAATTTTAACATGGGGCAGTCAAACTACACCATAATGTTTATATTGCCTTAGCCAATTAGTATTTGAAATAAAACAACATCTGAAATAAAAAGTCCTCAAGGTAAGGTCCCGTTCCCCCCATAATGTTTTATTTTCAAATATTATCCGTTTGATTGCCATTGCTATCTAATAGTCATCTTGTAAAGATCTACTATCTGGGTATGAGCTGAGTATCTGGTGAATAACTACACCCAGAAGAGGAATCCATTAATAGTGAAAGCCTAATAATCCGCGGTCATTTCATACTTTCTAAACTTAGAAGGTAACGACATCTACCTTGAACATAAATAAGAGATGAAAAGCATTAAGTTTTCCCTTGTCTTTTTCCCAGCAGGCAAACACATATACACATCTATTCCGAAGTGGCTGATGAGACCTGAAGCACTTCCACTAGGAGATCACTAAAAACCAATGCTTCCTCGAGGAATTATTATCGCCAAACAATATTTCATAAACAGAGATAGAGAGAAGCCATTTCTCCTTCTAGGAAACTTAAGCCAAATCATTTTATTCAGTCTCTTGAAAAACGAAAACAAAACAAACAAAAAAAGGTGATGGCGGGGGCCGTTTTGAGTCAGACCTCTCAACATTTTCCAACTAAACATTAATCTTTTTTCTTTTTATGCCGGATTAATTGCTAGATTTGAAGACCCAGTGTTGAACCTTATCACATTTTCCTATCAGGCTCATTTACTCTGTACAAATTTTGGAAGTAAGGGTTACAGTTCCTGGTAAGACCCAACTAAGTAGCCTCGGGGGACCAGTACAAGGATTTTACATCAATTTCTTTTGTAGCTCCACAGATTTCATTCTCATTCTCCCAGCTCACCCTCTACCCATTCTTTCACACTGAGCCAAGGAAGGCTCCACAGAATTTATAGTTTTATTTTTCATGTTTTGCAAGAAAAGCTCTTTCGTAAGACAAGTTCGCAATGCCCAAAATACATAAAGCAACTCTTTCAAAACAACATGTATCTTAAAATTTAGCATTCTGCTTCTGAAAAGTGTACAAAGTTTAATATAAATTCAGGACTTTTTAGAATAACATTTTTAAAAGATTAACATTAGGGTAATACAGAAGAAAGATGGATATCCACATGTGAGAAAACAGCATGTTCTCCAGTCTTTTAAAATACAGGTAGCCACAACAAGGTGCAGAATAAAATTGCAAAACATATCATTTTCTTTTCAAAGTGCACCCGTATTACTGTCACTGAAAATGGTTATGAAGAAATAATAACTTACCTGCTTGTGCATTTCTATATTCAACCCATAGGACATTTCATAATACTGTCAAAGAAGGAAAAGCAATTAAATTCGTGCCTTTCATCAATCTCCCTAGTTCGTTCAAAACGCCTCAAGTATATTTAAAACATTAAAAACCTCACCTAAATAAAAATAGCCATAATACCTATGCCAATAAGTCAAGGGGGACACCCAATCATTATCTTTTGCCTCAAAACCTAGAAGCGACACAGACTTAAGACACAGACTCCAAGAGAATAACTCACAGAAGTAGGAAAAATTAAGTTCAAACACAGCATTCTTAACATCTCCTGTCATCTTTGGATATTACAAGCAGATGAATCAAAAAGGCCTGATGAAAATTCGATACCATATGGACTCTAATTCCTAGCCACTGTGCAAACATGTCTCTAAAAAATGCTGATGCTTGGAGAGAACGGTTGGAAAAGGGGAGGCTACTTCAGAGGTGGGCTTCTGGTCTGTTCACCTCACATAGCCAAAGCCAAAGAGCTCAATGGAAAATGAATGAATTACTCTGGAGCCCTTTGAACAATCATTAAAATATGCTTCCTAATACTTCTGTAAAAGCATATCTGATTTTTTGAAGCTGTAGTGTAACTGGCATTACAGAAATTCTGGCAGAATAAATCCGTCATACAGGAAACCAAAACACTCCTCAAATCAATACAAAGCTATATAAATTGAAAACACACACAAACACAAACATAATAGTACCATATAGAGCGAGGGGAAAACTTAAAAAGGGATCTGATGCCTTTTCTTATCCATCATTCTTTAAAAGAAATGAGGCACATTAAAATTTAAACAGTGTACAGAAAAATCGTCTGGTTAAAATTGTTTGGAGCAAGAGCAATAAAACAACAAAGAAAACCACTAACAAAAACATTTTCCTTGCGACTAAACAAAACATAAATGAGGTTTTGTTTTACATTTTTTTTTCAATTTGTAAAAACAAAGCACAGAAAATTATACCCCATGCAGCTGAACTTCTTGAGAATTCAAATCCAAGCTGGTTGTCAAAGGCAAGTTATAACATCCTAGAATTACAGGTTGCTAATGGACACACTCCCACAACCTCAACTACACTGGCAGGGCCACTGTGAGCTCTCCTGCAGCCTCCAGCAATGTGAACACAGTCTTGCTTCTGGTATCCCAAACTAATAGGCACTCTCAATCTGTGACACAGTTTTCTTACCATGACATAATGCCGCTGCATTTCCGTCTTCTCACTGGCGAGTTTCTCACATTCCAGCTTCAAACTGTTCAAGACATAAAATAATCTAAATACAGTGCAGAACTTAACTTACATCCTTCCAATCTAAACACAAATTCCCTCCTGTAAATCATCACCTACAAATGCCAAATCAACAGTCTTAAATACCACCCTCATTACTGAAAGAGAAGGGAAAGAGAAAGGGGTGACTGGAACCAGCCTGAACTTGTCTCTTCAGCAAGGATCAAACGTGAGGTCTTCTTTTTTTGTTTTCAAGTTTTAAGGAAACAAACCCCCTAGTTAATTTAATTCTTCAGCCTTATCCAGAACTGAATATTCACTAAATTCACTTTAATAAAAGCAAGGAAATAAACACTCGTAATGACTACAAATACAAGCACATAGAAGTCTCCCAAAATGTCACAAGGGAGTTTTCTCTCCTTATAGTGTCTTACGAAGAAATGCGTGAAATTAAGAATCCAGCATGTCTTATAAATGATGTCTTTTTTTTTTTCCCCTCCAAAACATACAAGCTGAACACCACCAGCCGGCCGGGGGTGGGGAACCTTCCACCTGGTTCAGTGGCTTGTCTGGGTTCATGCATTTGTGAAATAAGAATTATGCACCACTAAAAAGACAGCCAGAGAAAAAAAATGTTCGAGGCACTCTAATAATCGGCTGGAAGACGAAAACATTCTTTTTTCCCTGGCATAAAAGTAATGAAATTGCCCACTCACGACTTCCCAGGGCCCTCGACTCTTCAGCAGAAAGGCAGAGAGGAGGGAGAAGGAACGGGGCCCGGAGTAATAAAGAACCAGGCAAGTCAAAAGGCCCCAGAATCTTCCCAACCTCCCATTCTGCTGGCCCCCATAAATCAATACCGAAAGTTTGGCCTCAGCATTTTCCAAGTCTCCCCAGTTTCGATTGTTCTGACTCCCTTTTTTTTTTTCCCTTAATTTACGGGAGAAGAAAGAAATGCTTCATTTCTTTACACCTGCCTTTAGGGAAAAAAGGCCTTGACTTGCCCTTTCTGCCCAGAGGAAAAATGATAATAATACCTTAGTGGCGGCCAAAAAAAAAAAAGAAGAAGAAGAAAAGAAGGGGGGGGTGTTTGTGTTTGTATGTGGGGGGCAGCCGACAAGAGCTAAGCAAACAGGGGATCAGCTAAAGTCAATATCGTTACCTGTGGTATTGAGCCTGTAAAAACTGAAACTCTTCCTTAATCCGATCACAGGATTCGGAAATTGTAAATTTAAAGGGTTGAGCAGGCTGATGCGGTGCCTAAAGAACAACAATAAAATATTTAATTAGCCCACATCACAGGCGAAGCAGGAGATGGAGAACACACCGCACGCGGCGCCGGCGGGGGTGGGGGACCTCGCGCCGCCAGGCAGCCGGGGAGCGACAACTGTCCTCCCGCCCCTCCTCGCGGGCTGCCCCGGGCCCCGGCGGGCTCCCGCCCGCGGCCCCGCGCGCCCCGGACCCCACGGGTTCGAGCCCCGGCTCCCCTCCCCGGCCAACCGCGCCGCGCCCACTCCCTTCCCACCCGGAATCGAAACTGGCCCGTCGGGGGGACCCGCGCCATGGCGTCGGGCCGCGGTCAGGCCAGGCAGGGGGGCGCGGCCGCCACCCTCCGGCTGGCCCGTTCGCTCGCTCGCTCGCCGCCTCGCTCGCCGGGGGCCCGCGGCGCGAGGGGCCGGTGCCCCGCACTCGCGAGCGGAGCTGGCCCAGCAGCGCCGCCGCCGCCGCCGCAGCCGAGGGCGCCCTCCCCGCCCCGGCGCGGAGTCGCGCCTCCTCCATCGCTCCCCCCCCCCCAGGAGTCGCGGCGCAGGGACGGCAACGGCGCGGCGCGGCTTCCAGGGGCTTCAAAGACAACAATAAGAAAATGGCTACAACTCAATTGCCTCTCGGCACCCCCTCCGACAGGGCCACCGCGCGCCGGGGGCGGGGGGCTGCGGGCCGGGCTCCACGCCCCTCCGGCCCCAAGACCACTCGGCGCGCGGGGGGCGACGCGGGGAATCCCCCCGCGCCCGCGAGCCCGCGCGCCCCGGCCGCCGCACTCACCGGGTGTCTGGTCTGCGGGTACATCTTGCTCAGGTCGCGAATCATCCAAGCCGATTTAGTTGGCTGCGCTGGGCAGAGGCGCGCGGCTCATTGGCTTTAATGGCCCCGAGGAGGCGGCGGCGGCGGCGGCCGGCGGGTCCGAGGGGCGGCTCGGGCGGTCCCGGCCCCCGCCGGGTCTCGCGTGACGCGGGCGGCAGGAACGCGCGGCGGCTGGGTGCCGGCGGCCGGGGCGCTCCGCATTCCTCGCGGGCGTCACTGGCCCGCCGCGGGCATTGTCCGGCGCGCGGCTCCCGCGGCGGTCCTCCGACGTCCGCTGCTCAGGGCCCCGGCGCCGCGGCCGCGCCGCTCCCCGGGCCGGCCAAGTGCGAGCTCCGCGCCCCGCCGCCCGCCGGCAGCGCCGCCTGCTCGCTCGCTCGCTCGCTCCGCGTCCCACTCCAAACTTTTTTTTATTTGTCTTTTAATTGGCTGTTATTCCTCCGAATGAATGATCTGTCTTCTTCCCTAAGAGCAAACACAAACTCCTTTGGTTCGGAAGAGGTCTCGGCGGTGCTTTTTGGTTTCTCTGGAGAATTTTTTTTTTCACTTCACAGCAACGATCTTTTAAAAGGCACCTTTTAGCTTCTTTTACCACATCTCATTTCCTTATTTTTCTTCCTTCCTGTTTTTTTTTAACCCCAAATTGAAGGGGATTATAAAAATAAAAGAGTGAAACGCTTGCGGCTTTTTTTTTTAATTCTCTCTCCTTTCAAACTCTGCGAACACCACCTCAAAATAATATACAAGTGTGTGAGAGAGGGGGAAGAAAGCAGCCAACAGCACAAACACCCGCTCAGAACAGCTCTAACAACACGCTCTGTGTAGGTGACTTCTTTGACCAAATTTAGCAGCAGCTAATCATTAACATTCTGATACATATTCACAACCGTCCGAGGAGGGGCCGCGGAGCATCCCGGGAGATGTAGTCCGCCCCCGGCGACCGCGGCTAAGGATACGGCCAGATTGACTACAATCACCGGCCGGCCACGCGACCGCTCTGGGGCGCTCTCCAAGCGCCCCGCCCCTCCCCGGCGCGGTAGGCGTCTCCAGCAACCAATCAGAGGTAGCTGAACATTAATCGCCGTTCTGTGTTACTGCCCATCATTTCACTGCTGACAAATGGTGAGGCGCGGAGGCGGAGTCGACAGCGCTGGAGCCCACGTGGGGGCCGGGCGTCGCCCGTGGCTCCCGCCAATGAATGGAACGAGATGGGGTTGGCGGAGGCGGGGCGGAGGTGGCCCGCCCAAGGCGGAGCTTCGCCTTGGCTGACGTTCCTTAGCGCGAGCGTTCGAACCGGGGAAACATTTGTTCAGCTGTCAATCAAAGTAACGTGGGGCTGGGAGAAGCGGCGGCGGCGGCGGCGGCGGCGGCGGCGGCGGCTGCTGCTGTTGCTGCTGCCCTGGCCGCATCTTCAGAAGGAGGTGTTGGTGGCAAAATAAAGAGGGTGGAGGGACGGCGAGGCTATACGTTGGGCAGGAGCTCTTCCTCCGAATCTCGTCCTCCCACCCGGCCCCTCGCCACCCTCACGCTTCAGGCCCAGATCACCGCGGCCGCGCCAGGAATGCGGACTAATTAGGGTCCAATGTCTTCTTAAAGAGACAAGCTCGGCCTTGTGCAACGCGCCGAAACCCCTGTTGAGACAGGAGAGGGAGGCTCGCGCTGATCCCACTTCGTTCGGTTCACATCAATTTTACGCGCCGCTGGAGCCGGCATAATTTTCCGTGTGAACGCGGACTCGGGCCCCTGTTCCTGCTTCCAGCCGCAGACGGGAGTCGCGGGACGCCGGCCTCCGGGGTCGGGGGCTGCGGGGGGAACTGCCTTTGCCATTTAACCCCGGAGTGAGCGCCGCCCTGGGGGCGTGTAGGCGTAACCGCTGGGGCCGAGGACCCAGGCTTGGGGGGGGTCATCGGATTTCCCAAGCAACTTTGCGGGCAGGGGCCGGAGCCTGGCAGGTGGTCGGCGTGCCCTGGGGCATGCCCCCGGGGTTCAGGAGGCGCCTGTCCCAGCCTTTCACCCGCCCGGGGTTGAATGGGGCCGGAGGCCGGCGAGCCTCGAGGGATAGTGCGTAGGCCAGGCCAGGCCAGGCCAGGCCTGGGCGAGGGCTGGGGGCGCCGGGACAGCATCCCAGGGAAGGGGCCAGCGGCCGCCGCACCTTCGGAGGGATCTCCCCAGCTTCATGGTAGGCCGCTGCGGCTCGCATTCTTCCCCAGCGAACGTCGAACCCCGGGCGCCCTCGACAGAATTCTGGAGAAAGTCGAGTGGGGGATTAGCTAAAGTAACTGGATTTCGGACATTGATTTCTGAGCGTCCTATGCCCGTGTTAGCCGAGATGGTGCTGTTAATTGAGCGCGCGTGGAAACCCCGGTTTTGGTTTGAGATGACAACCCTTTCAGTGATGAAATCCAACCTAGCACATTCCCTGGACCTCCTGCGCAGCCGGGAACCCCTACGCAGGAGGGCTGTGGTGGTCTGCACACGGAAACCCCATAAGCTCACAGAACCTTTCCATTCAGTTCAGATACTGCCTCCACCTTCCCGGAAGTAAGGCTCTTTCTGAGCCTCCCACTGCTTCGTACACAGCCACGTGTTTGGTTCAGCATTGGAGATATGGCCAGTCCAAAATAAGGTGAACACACACAGGATTTTGAGTAAATGGTATGGGGGGGGGGGGAGGAGTGAAGTAGCTCAATAATCTATAAATGATTGCGTGCTGAAATTATAATATTTTGCATAAATCAGTTAAAATATATTTCAGAAATTCATTTTGCCTTTTTCCCTTTTTTATCCTGGCAACTACAAAAGTTAAAATTACTTTCATGTGGCTCAGAAACATTCCCCCAAAGCAGAAAGTTAGAAGACTTGGGTGATGCAGTTTCTACATTAGGACAGTGGATTTTCTAAAAACAGCAGCAACAATCACGTTTTATTGCAAGCCTGGTTGTTTGTCCCCATTGGAATGTTTCAATAGTTTGTTACATCACCCGCAGTGCCTCTGCTGAGAGTTCCCTGTTCTCTATTACAGTTAAAATGTTATCAAGTTTTGAGAGAACAGGGACATCATTGTATTCAGGGTTGCACTCCAAATGCCTAGAATGATGTGTGGCATATAGTTGGTGCTCAGTAAACATTTCCTGATAGCATTAATGCATAAATACCACTTTGTGGCAGTATAAAAAGGTGCTGCATGAGTTAGGTCATATGTATTGAAATTCTGCCCAGTGGTTTCCCAGGATGGAAAAGGAGACTCCTGATAATAGAACCTGAAAGGGTCAGTGGACGAGGGGAAGACTTTGCCCTGTTAGGAAATATCAAACCGTTTGTAAGAAGGACCATTCTCCTAATCTCTCTCTACAGTTTGTGTCAACAAAACAGTGGCCAGAGAAATCGGGATGTTTATTGTTTTACTAAGTACGGCTTTAAAAATGCAGTTCTTGAGTATGTTCCCCATTTTGGCTGTGCTGCAGATCTGTGTCACTCACAGTCATGTCTCAGGAGGATGCCAAGTGGAGCAACCAGGGGCCCCTCCTCAGCCCCCAGCACAGAACATGAGACGGCTTGTGGTTGCTTTGGTCTCCTCGGGGCTTCTCCTATTGCTGAGCATCCGTGTTGGAAGCCAGGCCTGGAAGGGCCAATCCTGAAGTGGCGTTTGCCAAGCCAACACCATTTTCACTTGGGTTAGAATTAGATCTTGTACCGTTTCACCAACTACTTATTGAACTCCCACTGTGTATCCAAATACGGGCAGTTAGCAATACATGTGGCTCTTCTAGATTGTTTGCTCTGCTCTACCCTCCTTGCCTGCTCAATAAAAATTCATCTGGGCCTTTGAAATACTTTGCAGCTCCTACAAAAGTGTTGTCATAGAGGGCACTGAAAAGGCACTTAAGCAGGAGTTTCACTTCCTGGTTCTGCTGTTCCCTACTCCGCAGGTTCCTAGGGTCAGGCAGCACCCAGCGGCACCCAGCAGCCAGCAGCTTCCTCGGGAAGCCCCCTTAGGTGGTTTTAGAGTCAATGTCTCTGGTGGGATTCACCCCTAAGAGCTGTCCCTGATACTCCAGAGAATGGAGGGCCACCAAGTTCTGGAGTGTGGATTTCTGGTAGGTTCCAGAAGGCACAATTCCTGCAGGGTCCACCTGCTGTTCCTAGAACAACACTTGTGTCTCTCCAGGGAGATCTGGATCTGAGCCCTAGGGTGTGTTTGCATCTCAGAGGGAGCTCTTTTTAGGGTGTTGTGTCTTAGCCCTAGGCATACTGCCTGCTTGGCACATCTTACTTTTCTGTATTCTTCAGAGGTCTGTTCACCTCTTAGTTCACCAAACCCCTTTTGCTCCAATTCACTGTTAGAGGCAGTAATTTTTATACTGATTTTTTTGGTTCAAATTACTTTGTTTCCCTCTCAGACCACTATTCAGCAAAGAAAATAAGCAAAGTCTTCCTTCTTGGGATGCACGAGGGACACACACAGTTAAACAAATAGCAGCATAATATGAAGGTGGCGGTAACGCTATGGAGAGAAAAAAAGCAGAACCAGAATAGAACTAATTCAGAAGGGAGGTCATGGAAGACTTCTCGGAGGAGGTGACATTTAAGCAGAGGCCTAAATACCAACAGTCCCCCGTGGCAAAAATCAGAGAGAAGCAAATTTCAGTGGATGCAGAGGCCCCGTATGAGAAAGTGTTTGTGAATGTGAGGATTTTTTTGTAGATATAACTATCTACTTATTTATTGGAGAGAGAATGTGTGCTCACACTCACTGGTTCACTCCCCAGAAGGCCTCACAAAGCTGTAGTGGGGTGAAGGAGCTAGAAACAAGAGCCAGGAACTCATCCTAGATCTCTCCTGTGGGTAGCAGGAACCCATCACCTGCTTCTTCCCAGGGTCCACATTAGCAGGCAGCTAGAATCAGAAGCCAGAGCCAGGACACAGGTATCTGAATTTGTGGCTTAACTGCTAAGGCAAAAATCCCTAGCCCCATCCCTCCCCCTGCTCCCTGGGAAGATTTGTTAAAGACTGGTGAGTGCCAGAAGAGGAAAGTCAGATTAGGCTGTGGCCACGTCCAGGGCTCACTTCTCACACCTAGTAGACTTGCTTCGTTCTTCTGAGTGTGATGGAAAGCCCTTGTGGAGGGAGCAAGGGTTGTGAGCAGGGATCATTACAAAAGCCAAGTGCTCCTGAGCTGCCTAAGATGAAGAGCAGCCTTTTCCATGTTAAAGAATAATCTGTTGTTTTACCTTGGGGGCAGCTATGATGATTAGGGAAAAACACCCTGCCCTTCCCCACACACACATCTCCTGGGCACTGCTGGTGCCTCATCTCTCCTAGTGAGTGATAGGAAATTTCTAATATGGATAGAAGCTTCTTGTGCAATTCAGAAATGTCAAACTCCACTTTGAATATACAAATAGAAAGCAATGATGGTATAGAATTGAGGGTGCGTCACATTTACAGATCAGCCTTCTACTTGCTCTGGTAACTGGCTTGTCACCACCCTCCCTGGCTAAGAGACTCCTTATTTAAAGAGACAGTACCTGAATGTCACAAGGATGCCACATTTCTAACTCGTCTGATTGGGCAGAACTTGGCCAGCTACCTACCTCTGTGTTCGATGTGGGGACTGCCAAGCCATCTTCATGTTGGGATGTACCTTAACTTGGTAGATAAAAGCCAGGTGGACACTTGTTGCCTTATTTTGTAGGGAAGGGACTAATGTATACAGGCACTAAGGAGGCAGCTGGGAGAAAAGAACTCCACTTATCGGAATGCTACGTGATTGGAACCCTTTGAGACTGTCCCTATTTAGGTCGAAGGGCAAGAAGTTGCTTTTCTTCTCAGGGGCTGGCACATAGGCACCGCGGGGCACAGACCTAACCTGAAGTCAGTGGCAGAGGGGACCAGTGACTCAGCTTCATGGCTGCAACACTGGGGCAGGAAGTCAAGGCGCTTCACATTCTGAAAGAACTCCTGGGGTGAGGATGGGAACTGCCTTTTGGCTTCCTCACCCTGGTATAATGGGGAGTTCTGGGATACATGGCCGGCTGTGTGAGGATGATGGAGGTCTAGATAGGACCTTCATCTTCAGTAGTCACACCATAGGTCAGCAGCAGCTCTGGGGAGGACCCTGGACTTCTTGCTAATCTGGACAAGTGTCTTCAACAGTTAGGGCTGTGTTTATACTCTAAGCTGGTAGGTAAATCGTATCCATCTGAGATTAAAAACAGCCACTTCCTTGAGAAAAACTCACATTATCTTTGCTGTCCTTGAATCCAGGAGGGACCTTTCAGATGTTCCTGTTTGGGTCCCTTGCACTAAGGAAACAAGATACATTATCCCCACTTCTAGGCTGGCGCCGTGGCTCACTAGGCTGATCCTCTGCCTGCAGCACCGGC
The DNA here is from genome assembly GCA_949820135.1 of Sylvilagus floridanus. Taxonomy (NCBI): domain Eukaryota; kingdom Metazoa; phylum Chordata; class Mammalia; order Lagomorpha; family Leporidae; genus Sylvilagus; species Sylvilagus floridanus. The sequence goes on from OX463243.1 coordinate 16,597,524, forward strand.
ACCTCGGGTTCTAGTCCCGGATTCTGTCCCGGTTGCTCCTCTTCCAGTCCAGCTCTCTACTTGTGGCCCAGGAAGGCAGTGGAGGGTGGCTCAGGTCCTTGGGCCCTGCACCCGCATAGGAGACCAGGAGGAAGCACCTGGCTCCTGGCTTCAGATCGGCGTAGCGCAGGCCGTAGCAGCCATTTGGGGGGTGAACCAACGGAAGGAAGACCTTTCTCTCTGTCTCTCTCTCTCACGGTCTAACTCTGCCTGTCAAAAAAAAAGATACATTATCCCCACTTTTAAGATTAACTGAGGTTCACAAGGAAGTTGCTTGCCCCAGGTTGTACAGTTGTAAATACTGAAGCTGGGATCAAAATGCCCGTCTCCTACCTCCTTATTTCACACTTCACAGAAACCCAGACTCCACAAGTGAGTATTCAATTAAAGTCTATAATTTAAGCAGCACCAACTCACCTGCCCAGTTTGCGCCTCTTCAAGCAGGTATTTTATGGCTGTGATGGGGGTGGAGAGTGAATCAGGGAACGATGTGTGGCAGCTGCCTCTGGGCGAAAGCTGAAACAGGATTCTCGCTGCTGCCGAGGAAGCCCAGCCTGCGAGAGTCTGCAGGCTCCTACATTCCAGAGAGGAACAGTGCCCAAGTTCTAGTTCTTTTACTTTTCAGTGAACAGCAGGGTTCACACCTATGCAGCAGCTCCCAGCGCCTTCACACAGGCTCACATCTGTTCACTCTCACAACAGGCTGCGGGGCAGATAGCACAGAAAACCTGCGTGTTTACATTCGGAGGTGGGTGGTGCGGGAATGGGGTAGGTGTAGGCAAGGAGACGTAGACGCCACACTGCTCTGTGTAAGAAGATAATTCGTGAGAGCCTCGTAGTGTTGTCACTAGAAGTGGGGCCCCCTTCACAATCTGCCATGATCTCCTCTTTGGTTTGTTCCTTTTGTGTTTTTGATCTCATCCGTGTGCTGTCCCCTTCATAAGGGAGATAAGTTTGAAATGAGAAATTTACAGCACTGAAAATGTTAATCATATGGGATGGATTTTGACTCAGGATCATCTGCTAAGTTTGATTATGTCCCTCCACACACACTTTTTTTTTTTTAGTACTTCCTAAGAAACAAACTGCTAGAATGAAGATTATTTGGGGGAAAGCAACTGTAGCCACATTTTGTAGAAAATTCATTAGTTATCTTATAGAGTGATATAAATTTTTAAGGGTCTCTGGTCTTAACGCTGGTATGTGGACTCGAACTGCTGTAATCCAATTCAGGACTTGTTTTAACATTTCCGTAGCTTAGAACAATTCTGGTAAATCACATGACTTTCTTTAATAGCAATGCTTGTAAAACAGTGTGAATGAGCCATGCTCATTCATGGCATAGTGTCTAGTTCAGTGCACTACTACTTTTAGAAAAGACTGTGATATTCTGGGAAACTCTCATTCATGGGGACACCCTCTTGCCTGTTTATAGAAAACAAAATTTGTTTTTGAAGGTTTTTCCTAAACATGTCAGCAAGGGAGACCATCTGATTACCTGTATGAGCCACAAGTGCTCACTGTAGTTTTGTTGCCTATAATTACACCTGATAATATGTATAGGCAGGAGGAATGTTATAATCCTTATTTTACAAACCAGGAAACTGAGATTCAGAGAAACCAGTGGCCTCTTGAAGATTATACCACTAGTAAGCAGATAAGCAAACATGCTGGTCATTGAACTTGAGCTTTCAGATTCCCTAGAGGTACCTTTCAGTGCCTCACGATAATCACAGTGCTTTGTGCTTTACAAAGTGCTACCACCTGCTTCTCCCTTCCTTACAAAATGTTATTAGGAAGGGAGAGTGGGTATGGTTACGGCCATCTTAAAGACGCGAAAGCTATAACTCAGAGTAAGTGACTGGCCTGGCTCATGGGTGCATATAAAGATAGGTACACATCAACTCTACAAACTAAATGGATATGGATAGCATATATAATAATCTTGATTTAATATACTGAAATGTTTGCATTAGAAAATATAGAGAAAGCTACTGTGGGCATAACCCATATGTCAGGTGATTGCCTGTCCTCATCTTGCAGCCCCTGGATTCTTTGTTTTTATAGCTTTAAATAAGCATGACTCACCATCAACCCATGAACCATCAGAAACCAGAGTCCTTCCCAGTAGCTCCAGGGTTCCAGGGCCGGGGATCAAGGAGGGCAGCCACCAGAATGACCACTGGCTCTGATTTCCTGTGTTCTGATGAGAGCTTCATCTCCATTATCTGAGGGGACCTCCAAAAATGTGTGGAAATGGAATTAAAGCAGAAGTTTACGGGGCTGGCACTGTGGTGCAGCAGATTACTGCCTGCGATGCCCGTATCTTATATGAGCGCTGGTTTGAGTCCCAGCTGCTCCTCTTCCAATCCAGCGCTCTGCTGATGCTCCTGAGAGGCAGCAGAAAATGGCCCAGTGCTTGGGCCCCCACCCACAAAACCCAGATGAAGCTCCTGGTTCTTGGCTTCAGCCTAGCCTAGCCCTGGCAGTTATAGACATTTGGGGAAGACAAACCCTAGATAGATCTCTTTCTCTTCCTCTCTCTCTCTCTCTTTAACTCTGCCTTTCAAATAAATAATATAAATCTTAAAAAAAAAAAAATCCCCGCTATGGCTCCTGTTTATCTGTCATTTTCCACACCAGGCTATCATATGGACATTCTTTACTCTTCTGAGGTACCCCCAACACATGCTTTGCTTTAACTGACAGTTTGAGGGAGGGAGGGAGCTAAGCCAGAAAAGCAAACACTAAAGGTGATGTATTAACTCTCACTGTCCCTTGTTATCTCCACCCCTTGGAACTGCTCAGTGGCAGAATCCACCCAGCAACTCTCCTTCCCTCTTCACTCTCATCTCACAGGAAATCTATGGTTAGCATTCATTTCCTACTTCAGTGGCTACTATGTGGCACTTTTATAGCTTAGAGCAAATTTCTGCATCTGATTTTTGCAACAACTCACGTAATGTCCATTCTCCATTTGTAAGCCAAAACCAAAGCACCTTTTTATAGTTTACCCAGTGAGAACTGAAGGAGAAAGGAAGGGTTTTAAAAGGAAATCCAGGGACCTGTATTTGGCACAGCAGGTTAAACTGCCACTGCTGGGGCCAACATCCTCTAAGTGCCACTTTGAGTTCAGGTTACTCTGCTTCCCATCCAGCTCCATGCTCATTGTCCTAGGAAGGAGGCAGAAGGTGGCCTGATAGCTGGAACCCTGCCACCCATGTGAGACATCCACATGGAACGCCTGGCTTCTGACTTGGGCCTGGCCCAGACCTGGTGGTTGTGGCCATTTGGGGAGTGAACCAACAGATGGAAGATCTCTCTCTCTCCCTCCTTCCCTCCCTTCCCATCCCCATTGCTCTGCCTGTCAAATAAAACAAGTAAAACTTTTTTTTAAGGAAACCTATGCTGAAATAGTTTTATAAACTCTAGGAATGACATTCAAGGACTTAAAGAGCAGTATAAACTATTTTTCCTTTATAAGCCTGAACAATTTCGTAATTATGCTTTCTTGAAACAGTTTATTTTTAAATCCCTTAAGGATTTTACATTCTTTGAAATTTTTGAGATATAATTAATCATTTGGAAAATTATTTATTATGATGGCAATTGTCATATATAAATATATTTTAACAAGACACTGAGAATGTAAAAGTATTGTCAGAGATCTACTGCAGATTGGATTTAGAAATATTTTTATAACAAATAGATTGTTATGCAGCAATCGTTTTTCTCTAACAACTTGCTTGGAAAACAGTAAATATGTGAATCATGTTAAGACTAGTCTGATTCAGGGATCTGCTCTGAGCTCTAAAACACTACATGTAACAACCGAACTGGCAAAAGGGATGTTAACTGCTCATGTCCCATCAGTTCTGGAGCAGAATTTTGCAACAACCTGACCTATAAGCAACCACATTGACCACTTAGCTTTTGAAAATTCAAGAGAATATTAGATTTTTGTTGAATGAAATATGTTAGTCATATACAGTCTTGAATTGCTTACACAATGCTTAGGAAATTTTATAATCAAAGTTGCATCAAAATAGCTTTAATTAATATTTTATTATCTGTAAAGCTACTGCATGAACAACTGAAACCTTAATAATTATTTAAATCAAGTGTATACAAAGCCCGGGCCTGGAGAGGAATTTCCAAATAAAGTACCAACTAGTCAATTGAACTGGAAATTTAGTGGTACAAAGAGGTGTGTAATTTTGTTTCTGATGTTTTAAGAATAAGGACAGATTGCTGGAGAGGTTCCGATTCTTCTTTTGAACATTATTCGCTGTGCTCCTGTGATGTTATGGAAAGGAACTGTATTTACTCCCCAGCAAGGGTACATAATCAAACCCATCCATAGCTAACATTTGCTAACTGTGCCAGATACCCTCATATAAAGGACAGAATTTCAAGACCTTATCTCCATTTCTTCTTCATTTTGCAGGTGAGTCCGTGGCCTCTGGGACAGGTTCCCTGCTTTGCTCAACTTCACCCACCCAACAGATTGCAGGGTAGGACTCAAATCCAAGATCGTTTTTCTAAAAATGATTGTTATGCTCTTTCCCAAACCATGCTCTTCCAAATGGAAAAGGAATAGAATTTAAGTGCATGAGTTTTAAACTAAATATCTTTTGTTTTCTGTTAGTAAGCTGTGTTCATAATACATTTTATCTGTCTATGCTATGAGAATTTTGATATGAACCAGTGAGTCAACAAATGGTTGGTAAATTTATATTTCCTCCATTGAACAAGATTAAATTCTAATTCATTCAAATTGTTTCTGTGTTCTGATGAATAATCAAATGGCCCATTCTCTAAGCCTATCATTTTATTTTTTAATTCTCATCAGAGGAATAATCACTAAAATTAGTATTTATAATGTAGAACTAGGGAACATACTTAAATAAGTATGCAAAGCCAATACCATAATTCTCTGAAAATTTAGAAATATTTTATGTTTCAGGCATAGGAGCACACAAAGGAAGTTATGAATAGGATATACACACACCCCCTTATGAGTGTCAGCAGTGGATTTTTATAGATAATTTCCTGCCCATTGATGATAACCCCCAAATCTTTCTTTAGTTATGGAGGAAAACTGCAAGTACTTAATAATATATCTTAATTGGCTGTGTTTCTTATAGGTTACATTAATAAGTAGCATTCATTGTCCTTGTTTTGATAATATGAAAAGCAGAATGCTAGAACAAGGCAGAGTATTCTTTAGGAAGATCCTTGAAACCTTTTAGGTTGACTGTTAGATTCTCTTGTCTCAGCAAGCTCCACTTTAAATGGCAGTCTAATGTTTTACAAATGTAATATTCATAACTGGCTTTTTGCTAACAGACTTATATTTATAAAGACAGAAACATCAGAGGAATCAAGCTTTCATATCAAAGTTGAGGACAGAAATAAGCGCAATCCAAGTGTTTGTTTTCTAAAGCACTGCTGAAGACATTGTCTGGATTGTACCATACATAGAAGGCTGAAAGGAAAACACGGGTGGGTCTCAAACAATCCCTGACTCTGTTTATAACAACTGAAGCTGTGCTTTCATATCAGAGTCCCATCAGAAAGACGGGGGAGGGAGGCATAGATAACCCCATCAGTGAAACAGTATCCTTCAACAACAACCAGCTACTTCCTGCCATCAAAACCCTGCTAGCATGTGGCTTGTTCAAATAAAAATTACTGGACTGGAGCCAAACAAGGAAAAAGTAATTGATAATGTGGTTTTTCAAAAACCATCCATCCATCAAATGTGTCAGTCCTTCATAATACTTTATTTCCCTTCTGAACAAAGATCTTTAAAATTCATTGTGTGTACTTAAAAACAAAGTGTCCTTGTGCTGGTTTATAAAGATTCTCTTTTAGTTTGGGTTTGTTTTGTTATTTGATTACATTCCCTCCCATCCTGCATATTTTTTTTTTCCAGATAGATGCTGGAAATTTCTGCCATTCTTAAACAAAGCATCTTTGTGCTGTATCAGCTTGCATTTTCCTTGGATTGTGTTTGGATGATGCCTTTTCACTGACTTCAGCACTGGAGTCTCGTAGCCATAGCTTTAGAAAGTAGACTGTAACAAACAGATTCACTGGCCTCTTTTGTGTGTTGCATCCTATTAACCTGCTGGTGGGAAATGCTGCCCAGGGTAGGGCACAGGAAGCACAGAAGGGAAAACAGAGGGGACAGTATGGGATCAGCCCTGCAGCTAGTGAAAGCCATTAGCAGTTACTGTGAGGAGAAATGTTGTTTCCCACCCAGGAATCCCTCCAGTACATTAAAAAAAATCTTTTAACCAGAACTATTTATTTCTTTTATCATCCTAACAATCAGTTTACAAAACTGATTTAATAGATTCGTTCACTATTGGTATCCAACACTATAATGTCTGGAAAGTGAATTTCAGAACCATTCACTTCCATTCCTTTTTTTTTTTTTTCACTATTATCATTTTTAAAAGATTTATTTGAAAGGTAAAGTTAGAGAGAGAGAGAGAGATCTTCCATCCGCTAGTTCACTCCCGAAATTGCTGCAATGGCCGGAGCTGGGCTGATCTGAAGCAAGGAGCCAGGAGCCAGGAGCTAGGAGCTTCTTTCCAGTCTCCCATATAGGTGCAGGAGGCCAAGTACTTGGGCCACCTTCCACTGCTTTCCCAGGTGCATTAGCAGTGAGCTGGATTGGAAGTGGAGCCACTGGTACTCAAACAGGCGACCAAATGGGATACTGGAGCCACAGGTGGCAGCTTTACTGGCTGTGCCTTGACGCCAGACCCTCCCTTCCATTCCTGATGAATGCCCATTTTTGTCCATTCACCAAAAGTTTAGTGCCCCTCACACACACAGAGCTTTATCCGGTATGATTAACGTCACACTTCAAAATGCATAAACACATATGAGAGTTCCCCCAAAATTATATTTCAATGGACAATTCCATGATTTTAATATTGTAGCTGAAAATATAAAAAAGAATGAGGGTTTGATGAAAAAAAGTGTGAAGGAACAATTGTGAACAATTCTGTTTTCACTTTCTTCAGCTACCTCTTTACAGGGCAATGCAACCATAGCAGGGAGCTTCACAAAGTTTATTGAAGAATGAAATTAAAAGAAAAGTTTATTTTGATGCAAAAAAATTTTGAAATGCATGCACAGTTTTTGCATAATATGCATTTTGCCATAAACTTTTGTTTTTGTTTTTTTTCTTTGTTAAGATTATTTATTTACATATTTGACAAGTAGAGTTACAAATAGAGACAAAGATAAAGAGAAAGGTCTTGCTTCTGTTGGTTCACCCCACAAATGGCTGCTACAGCTGGCGCTGCACCGATCCAAAGCCAGGAGCCATATGCTTCTTCCTGGTCTCCCATGCGGGTGCAGGGCCCAAGCACTTGGGCCTTCCTCCACTGCCTTCCCGGGCACAGCAGAGAGCTGGACTGGAAGAGGAGCAACCGGGACTTGAACCCAGTGCCCATATGGGATGCTGGTGCCACAGGTGGAGGATTAACCATGTGAGCCACAGCGCAGGGCTTCCCATAAACTTTTGGAAAACCCTTTGTATCTATGGATTTCAACATTTTTGCATTAAAATAAAATTTTCTTTTCACTCTTCTATGAACTCTCTGGAGCCCCCTTGTATGGTGATTGCTTTTGAATACTTCTAGTCCTATTAACTATTGACCTGCCAGTTCTTTAGAATTATATTTAGATTTTGTCATCACTGTCTTGATGTTGTGGGCATTTGTTTCCCCTGCAGCTGTTTTATTCCAGACTCTTGCCCCTGCGTGAGATAAGAATTCAAAGCAGGGACCTAAGAAAGGTGCAATTATGGGAGTAGGGTTCACTCGGAAGAGAGTGAACACACATTCAACAGTGAGTGTGGGCACATCCATGAGGAGGAATGCTCAACTTCAGAGGGCAGTGAGAGAGAACGGCTGCCCACAGCGGGAAGGCAGAGTAGGGGTCTGCATCCGTGAAGAGACAGAGCTAGCACCTCGGTTTAGTGCACCTCTTTATGGGCTAGAGGGGGTTCCTTAGCTGAAAGTACAGATGTGGTAGAGGTTCAGTGTGTGTGTGTGTGAGTGATGTCCTCTGGGAAGGTTCAGTGTGTGTGTGTGTGTGTGTGTGATGTCCTCTGGGAAGGTTCAGTGTGTGTGTGTGTGAGTGATGTCCTCTGGGAAGGTTCAGTGTGTGTGTGTGTGTGTGTGTGTGTGAGATGTCCTCTTGGAAGGTTCAGTGTGTGTGTGTGTGAGAGTGATGTCCTCTGGGAAGGTTTTCTGTGTGTGTGTGTGTGTGTGTGTGTGTGTGATGTCCTCTGGGAAGGTTTTCTGTTTTTGTGTGTGTGTGTGATGTCCTCTGGGAAGGTTCAGTGTGTGTGTGTGTGTGTGTGTGTGTGTGAGTAATGTTCTTTGGGAAGGTTCAGTGTGTGTGTGTGTGAGAGTGATGTCCTCTGGGAAGGTTTTCTGTGTGTGTGTGTGTGTGTGTGTGTGTGATGTCCTCTGGGAAGGTTTTCTGTTTGTGTGTGTGTGTGTGTGTGTGAGTGATGTCCTCTGGGAAGGTTCAGTGTGTGTGTGTGTGTGTGTGTGTGTGTGTGTGTGAGAGAGTGCTGTCCTCTGGGAAGGTTCAGTGTGTGTGTGTGTGTGTGTGTGTGTGAATGATGTCCTCTGGGAAGGTTCAGTGTGTGTTTGTATGTGTGATGTCCTCTGGGAAGGTTAAGTGTGTGTGTGTGTGTGTGTGTGTGTGAGAGAGAGTGATGTCCTCTGGGAAGGTTCAGTGTGTATGTGTGTATGTGTGTGTGAATGATGTCCTCTGGGAAGGTTCAGTGTGTGTTTGTATGTGTGATGTCCTCTGGGAAGGTTCAGTGTGTGTGTGTGTATGTGTGTGTGAATGATGTCCTCTGGGAAGGTTCAGTGTGTGTGTGTGTGTGTGTGTGTGTGTGAGTAATGTTCTTTGGGAAGGTTCAGTGTGTGTGTGTGTGAGAGTGATGTCCTCTGGGAAGGTTTTCTGTGTGTGTGTGTGTGTGTGTGTGTGTGATGTCCTCTGGGAAGGTTTTCTGTTTGTGTGTGTGTGTGTGTGTGTGAGTGATGTCCTCTGGGAAGGTTCAGTGTGTGTGTGTGTGTGTGTGTGTGTGTGTGTGAGAGAGTGCTGTCCTCTGGGAAGGTTCAGTGTGTGTGTGTGTGTGTGTGTGTGTGTGTGTGAGAGAGTGATGTCCTCTGGGAAGGTTCAGTGTGTGTTTGTATGTGTGATGTCCTCTGGGAAGGTTCAGTGTGTGTGTGTGTGTGTGTGTGTGTGTGTGATGTCCTCTGGGAAGGTTAAGTGTGTGTGTGTGTGTGTGTGTGAGTGATGTCCTCTGGGAAGGTTCAGTGTGTGTTTGTATGTGTGATGTCCTCTGGGAAGGTTCAGTGTGTGTGTGTGTGTGTGTGTGTGTGTGAATGATGTCCTCTGGGAAGGTTAAGTGTGTGTGTGTGTGTGTGTGTGTGAGAGAGAGAGAGTGATGTCCTCTGGGAAGGTTCAGTGTGTATGTGTGTATGTGTGTGTGAATGATGTCCTCTGGGAAGGTTCAGTGTGTGTTTGTATGTGTGATGTCCTCTGGGAAGGTTCAGTGTGTGTGTGTGTATGTGTGTGTGAATGATGTCCTCTGGGAAGGTTCAGTGTGTGTTTGTATGTGTGATGTCCTCTGGGAAGGTTCAGTGTGTGTGTGTGTGTGTGTGTGTGTGATGTCCTCTGGGAAGGTTCAGTGTGTATGTGTGTATGTGTGTGTGAATGATGTCCTCTGGGAAGGTTCAGTGTGTGTTTGTATGTGTGATGTCCTCTGGGAAGGTTCAGTGTGTGTGTGTGTGTGTGTGTGTGTGTGTGATGTCCTCTGGGAAGGTTCAGTGTGTATGTGTGTATGTGTGTGTGAATGATGTCCTCTGGGAAGGTTCAGTGTGTGTGTGTGTATGTGTGTGTGAATGATGTCCTCTGGGAAGGTTCAGTGTGTATGTGTGTATGTGTGTGTGAATGATGTCCTCTGGGAAGGTTCAGTGTGTGTGTGTGTATGTGTGTGTGAATGATGTCCTCTGGGAAGGTTCAGTGTGTGTTTGTATGTGTGATGTCCTCTGGGAAGGTTCAGTGTGTGTGTGTGTGTGTGTGTGAGTGATGTCCTCTGGGAAGGTTCAGTGTGTGTTTGTATGTGTGATGTCCTCTGGGAAGGTTCAGTGTGTGTGTGTGTGTGTGTGTGTGAGTGATGTCCTCTGGGAAGGTTTTCTGTGTGTGTGTGTGTGTGTGTGTGATGTCCTCTGGGAAGGTTCAGTGTGTGTGTGTGTATGTGTGTGTGTGTGTGAGAGTGATGTCCTCTGGGAAGGTTCAGTGTGTGTGTGTGTGTGTGTGTGTGTGTGAGTGATGTCCTCTGGGAAGGTTCAGTGTGTATGTGTGTGTGTGTGTGTGTGTGTGTGATGTCCTCTGGGAAGGTTCAGTTGTGTGTGTGTGTGTGTGTGTGTGTGAATGATGTCCTCTGGGAAGGTTCATTGTGTGTGTGTGTGTGTGTGTGTGAGAGTGATGTCCTCTGGGAAGGTTCTCTGTGTGTTTGTGTGTGTGTGTGTGTGTGAATGATGTCCTCTGGGAAGGTTCAGTGTGTGTGATGTCCTCTGTGAAGGTTCAGTGTGTGTGTGTGTGTGTGTGTGTGTGTGTGTGTGAATGATGTCCTCTGGGAAGGTTCAGTGTGTGTATGTGTGTATGTGTGTGTGTGTGAGTGATGTCCTCTGGGAAGGTTCAATGTGTGTGTGTGTGTGTGTGAATGATGTCCTCTGGGAAGATTTTCATAGGGTGTCCATGTCTGTATGCAGGTGTTCATTGTGGCATCTTCATGGTGCAGAAAACTCAGATGCATCATGGGGAAGTGGGTGCTGGTTTGGCATACAAAGGGGTACAATTAGGGTACAGAGCTAAAGACAGAAATTGCAGAAAATCTTCTGGCTCCTTTATTCTGTGACTGATGCCCTGCCTGGCTGCATATCAGACATACTAGCAAGGAGCCAATTTCTTGTGAAGTCCCAGTTCCTCCTGCAGGCAACCTTGGCCAGGCCAAAAAAGACACCCCTCTTACCACGCGTCTCAGGAGTGTTTCTCGTCACAGAAGGTCAGGGGCTTGGCCCAGCAGATAAGACTGCATCTCATACTGGACTGCCTGAGTACAAGTTCCAGCCCCCTTCCCGATTGCAGCTTCCTGCTCATAGGCACTTTGAGAGGCAACAGGGGGTGGTCCCTGCCACCTACATGGGAAACCTGGACTGAGAGAGAAAGAGAACGAGAGAGAGAGAGAGAGAGAGAGAGAGAGAGACTCCCTCTGTCTCTCTGCCTCAAACTAAAAAATTATCATGTGGCAGGTGTTGTGGTGCAGCTAGTTAAATTGCCACTTGTGACTCTAGCATTCATATCAGAGTGCAGGTTCATGTCCCTGCTGCTCCACTTCTGATCCAGCTCTCTGCTAATGCACCTGAGATGTACATGGGCCCCTTTATGCCACATGGGGAACTTAGATGGAGCTCTAGCCCGGGGAATGAACCAGTGGATGGAAGAGTTCATTCTTTCTCTCCCCCTCTCTCTATCACTCTGCCTGTAAAATACATAAAATAAATCTTAAAAAAGAAGGAAAAGAAGAATGTGAGGAAGCAACAGTCTTAGTGTGGCACAAAACTTCTACATTACGGTAGTCCTGCCTCTGGAATTTCTTTTGTGGCCTGCTCCAAAACCATCCTGAAAAAGTCACATTCGTGCAGGATAATAATAACAATTTGCATGTGTAACCACTGTTCTGATGAGATATTAATACTAGAAGAGCAAAAAGTAGCAAATGTTCACCCCTTATCCAGAGATAGCAACACGGAGAATTACATGAGTATATAGATCTTTGAGGTTATTTTTGGTGGGAGAGAAATTATCATTTTGGAAAGAACAAAGAAGTCAACTACCAACTCAGCACCCTTGGCAGGTTCCTTGAAAACAAGATCTGATGTAGCTTTTTCTGTGGGAAATTACCGAGAAAGTCAATGACATAAATTCTGCCTTCAGAGTTAAGCACAAAAAGAACTGAAGGAAATGGTAGAAGTATGCACACCCTTTGTTTTCAGCTGGAATTTACTGTCCAACACTTTTGCCCATTTTCCCATGCAAGGCCGTATGGGAAGACAGAAATAAAACGGGGTGTAATGTTTCTGTAATATTTTAATGTGTTTTTGTTTGTTTGTTCTGTATATTCCTGAACTGAACTCCCAGTTCTGCCAGAGGAATCCAAGAAACATGCTTCAGAGAGCTTAAGATTGCTACAGAAATGGTTTAGACAGGGTAGATGGAATGTTAATATTCAGTTTCTCTTATCCAAAAGGAGATTTTGTTAAAAGGCAATCTAGTCTTGAAGGCCAAGTTTTGTGAAAGCCGAACAGACTTTCCACTACCATTTCATCATTGTATCGAGAACGAGCTGTGGGAGCAGGCATGAAGGCACAGCAGTTTAAGCCGCCACAGTAGGATACCCCACCTCTGCTTCCAATCCAGCTTCTTGCTGATGCACACTCTGGGAGCCAGCAGGGTATGATGGCTCAGCACTTGGGTCCCTGCCACTTAGGTGGGAGACCTAGATTGAGTTTCAACTCTTGGCTCCACCTTGGTCCAGACTTGGCTTTAGCAGGCATGTGGGGAGTGAACCAACAGGTGTAAGTGCTGTGTGTGTGTGTGTGTGTGTGTGTGTGTATGTCACTCTGCCTTTAAAATATGTAAAAATAAATAAACTTCTTTTTTGAAAAGAGCTGAGCATGGCTGATTAGAAGCTTTTCTTCCACAGGGGAGAAGTGAGGCAGTGAAGCTTCCTGCCCTGAGGTAGCAGGAGGAAACAATCACAAGGGAAACCCAAGCCTATTCCTCTTAGCCTGAGGGACTGTGGAGAAAAGCAGGTGAGAGGAAGGTGAAGTGTGGTCAGGCCACCATCTTTCTTCTTGGGGTCAATGTTCTTTGGGCTGAACATATGTTAGACACCAAAATCATTTCACTGATTTCAAAAAAATTATGGAATAATGGAATTAAACATTTATTTCGTACAAAAGTATTTTTGAAAGCCATGATGGGTTTTCCATGAACTTTCTGAAGACCCCTTATAGACTTATTTTCACATTTTCCATTGCTGAAACCAGGATGCTTCAGAGTGTGTCAGAGCTTCCCAGGCACTTTTGTAGTGGTGCATGGAACAAGGGTGCATCTTAAAACCCGTGGCATTTTAGATCCCACACAACAGGAGGGTGTTGAGGAAGGAGGTGAAAACAGAGGTTCCTGCCCTCCGTAACACTGGGAGCTCTGTGAAGGGAGAGCTTTGAAGACTGATCCTCTGCAACCAGGAATAACCACATCAAAATAAGCTCATACTTACCCATTAGGTGAACACAGGGTGGACCTCCCAAGTAGCAAGCTGCATGAATGAGACCCATAAGATATAAAGAGGGTCTGGAAATTAAGTGAGAATCTGGCAAGAACTTTCTAGAAAGAGGGCAGTTACTAAGTCAGTGGAACACTGCTGGGCAGATAGGCTGGGCCAAGACTCATTGGTGGTCCTCAACAGCAGCAAGGGCCAATGCTGGACTAGGTCATCAGGGAGGTGACTAGCTCCACATCAAGCGGAAAGAGATAACTGATCATCATGAGCTCTAGGCTCCAGGATCTGTTCTCAGTAGAACCTTCTAGAAGGAGAGCCACCAATCCTCCTTTTGTGGTCATTAGTTTGCCAGCTCAGGGATCTTCTGTGGTAAAAGATTCCCCCAGGAGTTCAGAGTAGCCTCTGCTATTCTGAAACTCCTACTCCCCATTCCTGCCAAAAAGTCACATAAGCCCCACCTCTTCCAATGGGCCCAGAGGCCATTTTGGAAAACAGGGAGCAAAAGCAGAAATCTGAAAGACTGCACATTTCTTCAATTACTTAGGTAGAACACTAAAAATTAAATTCTGGGTTGGTGAAATAAATTTAGTTTTTTCTTTTTTCCTTGATACCCAACTAGGTGGCTATTTATCAGTTAAGAGGAAAATGAAAGGAACTGTGCTGTCAGTTTCTGGTTGGTAATATAAGTGAATGTGTGACTCCAGGACCTCTAAGTAATGAAGGCACTGCTCTCAAGAAGTCCAGAATCTAAAGAATGATAATATGAGGCCTATGGAAATATAATACAAGGTGCTCATTAATACATAAATGTATGAGAAAGAGATCAACTTTCAATTATGCATAAATTAGCAAATTTTGACTCTATGACCTGTATTTTAATATTAATGGTATTTTCATTGAACCAAAGGGTATTATTATTAAGACTATTATACTTTTTTAAAGTTTTATTTGAAAAGAAGGGAGAGATCAACTTTCTGTCCAAATACACACATCAGCGGATTTGGGTCGGGCTGAAGCTAGGAGCCAGGAATTCCACCTGGATCTTCCACGTGGATGGCAGGGGCCTAAGTAATTGAGCCAACACTCACCACCTTCCCAGGTGTGTCAGCATGAAGCTGGATGAGAAGTAGAGCATCTGGGACTGGAACTGGCACTCTGATATGGGATGCCAGCGTTATAGACAGCAGCTTCACCTGCTGTACCCCAATGCCAGTGCCTGTTACAACATCCTAATAGTATTCCTTGGTCCTGGTTTAGAAAGATGCCATGGGTGGATTATAAGCCTTTAGTGATAACAGTCAAATATACATGATAGGATGATACATGATACATAGGATACATGATAGGATGATAGGAGTATCAGCACTGGAATAAGTGACAGTCTGCTTCTTCATGCGCATTTTCAAGAAATAATATAAAATTATACGAGAATAAAATGAGCTGATGTCAGGTGCATATAGACAAGTACTTTAGGGTTTGGCTCAACACGGAGGGACTCTCTGAAAGAGGTGTGTGCAGGAGTGGGGAAGGGATAAAATGGCACCGTAGCCCCTTCTTGGACATATCGGCCTGTGGTCTGCCCTGTCACCTCAAGTCCCCACCTGTATCTCCCCTCACAGCTGTGATTTAAGAAGAGGAAGAATGTGGCCCAAGGCCTCCCAGTCAATCTGGAGGTGAATGTCAGGGGCTTCCACCTACTGGGAAATGCTTGTTTAGGCACTGAATCTAGTTTGCTTAATTTTTCCTTCAGCCCAAGACTCAGGACACCTACAGCCCTCTTCCCACCCTAAAATGCTAGGGGAAGAGGGTTCTGGGTGAACTGAGTGGACAACACTAGGTGCGTGGACCATTCTGTCATGGTCAGGCAGAGCACACTGGAACATCCCTTTGCATTCAGATGGAACTCGTCTTTATAAAGTTGGGCATATTGACTTGAGGCCATTATCATGGTGAGGCTGAATGAGAGGAAGCAGTTAAACATGTTCTTTTCCCCCTTTTGTGTTTATAGCTACCCAGAAATGAACATCAATATTTAAATGTCTGGATTACCGTCGGCTTGTAAAAAACCAATTAGCTACCCCTCGGGCCCAGTGTTTGGAGCCTTTGTGGGGCAGTGGATGAGACTGTTTAGTTCTTGTGGTCAGAGGCAAGGAGCTTGCAGGAAGGTTAGAGTGGCAAGGGTCATTGCTGGGTGAGCGAGATCTCGTGGGATAGAATATTCTGCAGGGGCAAGCCAGAGCCACAGCGGAGCCTGTGGCAGCCCTCGTGGGGCAGTCAGAGAAAATTCAGCAAGACTATCGGCATCACACGGAACACTTGACAAGGAGAGCTACCTTGCTGAAAATGCATCAGAGACTCAATTGGTTTGTTCTGGGCAGTTTAGGCACAGTCTGCCTTCAGATGGAAGCCACGAGACTTCTCAGGCATTGTTCAGCTGTAATCATTCTGGATCCTCTGCATAAGTCAGTCTTCCTCTCCAGCCAGAGTATACAGATTTATGTCTAAAACTAGGACCCCATCCTCAGACTTTAACGGGTCTTTTTCAGGGACATCTGTGCTTAGCCTGGGGTAGAGGTGATGGACTGCGGGACCAGAGCTCATGTTCATTAGGAAGGGTTTCTGTTCCCATCATGGTCCAGATTCCCATGGTCTCCAACTCTCAGAGGACCAGAACTGTTGCTTATTTATGTTGCTTTTTGTTTTTCTCTTACAGACGTCATTAGTTGCCTACCCCATAGTCATCTCTCCGTGTCTTCCACACTAGTAGAATCTCTTAATCTGTTTGAAGCAACAGGACCCAGTCCAATGTCTGAGGAAGCTGCGGGTGGTCAAAGAGGAATAAGCAAAAGATTTCTGATTGTTTCAGGGCAGATTTTACCTCCCTCATCAAAGAGAACAGACTCAGCTGGCCTGGCCCTTCCTTTGAACTCTGACACATTGGAGCTGCACTGGGGCCAGCATGTGGCTAATTAGAGCACAGAAACCAGAGGCCAGTTGTATTCTACACTTGCATTTACTCCACAATTATTTATTGAGCACTTGCTATATTGAGCACACAAGACACAGAGGGCCAAGGTTCATTATTCCTATCAGCTATGGCATTACTTAGGGCTACTATTTATAATAGATATTACTTCTGGCTTAAGCAAAAATGCACTAAATATAAAATAAAATGGAGGGGCTGGCTTTGTGGTGTAGTTGGTAAAGGCTGCCACCCACAGTGCCAGCAGGCATCCCATATAGGTGCTGGTTCGAGTCCTGGCTGCTCCACTTCCTTTTTCTATTTTTTATTTTTTAAAGATTTATCAATTTATTTGAAAGTCAGAGTTGCAAAGAGAGAGAGAGAGAAGCTATGCCGAGCCAAAGCCAGGAGCTAGGAGCTTCTTCCAGGTCTCTCACGTGGGTACAGGGGCCCAATGAATTGGGCCATCTTCTACTGCTTTCCCAGGCCACAGCAGAGAGCTGGATCAGAAGTGGAGCAATAAGGACTCAAACCGGCACCAATATGGGATGCTGGCACTGCAGGCGGTGGCTTTACTCCCTATGCCACAGCGCTGGTCCCTGCTCTACTTCTGATCCAGCTCTCTGCTATGGCCTGGGAAAGCAGTAGAAGATGGCCAAAGTTCTTGGGCCCCTGCGCCCTCATGGAAGACCTGGAAGAAACTCCTGGCTCCTGGCTTTGAATTGGCTCAGCTGTGGCCATTGTGGCCATTTAGGAAGAGAACCAGTGGATGGAAGACCTCTTTCTCTCTGCCTCCTCTCTGTAACTCTGCCTTTCAAACAAATAAATAAATCTTTAAAAAAAAAAAAGAATCAATGGGACCTTGTCAAAGCATTAAAAACTGCATGGTGGTAAAAATTATTTAATTTGTAAGAGTATTTCAGTTTTAAAAATGGAAAACAGTAAAAGTAGTTTCCATACAGTATTTTAACATGTTCAAAGCTCATCTGATCCTTACAAGACTGAGATGCAGAGAGCACATATATTCTTAAGCTTCAAAAAGTTGTGATTATTTTCATAGACTCTAAGGTGTTCAGTTATAATCTTTTTGTTATAAAATAAAAATATATTCAAACTTAAGTATGTCACAATTTCAGTTGGAGATGATTAGTACATATTTGGAGTGCAAGTAAAATCTTTGCTGGTCAATGTTGATTTCTGTAAAAAAGATGAACTAATTTTCCAAAAAGGGATCATATTCTATTAGGAAGTTAAAGTTATTATTTTTTCATATTAGATTCTTTAAATTTTACCTCAAATGCTTATCAACTTATCACTCCCCAATATGGAGAGAAAAATGCCACATAACAGACCTGATTTTCAGCTTAATTGCTGTGGAACAAGAATACAAAAGATGACACCTATCTTGTTACTCTCCTGTCTCTTGACCTTAGCAGACGTAGCTAATTAATCATAGCACTCCTTTGCACAGCATCCAGGCATGTCCTCAGAATCCCTCTTGACACAGCACTTTGTGCAACCCCTTCCAGTCGATCAGAGTTGGCAATTCTAGAGCAGTGCTCATAGTCAGGGATTTGTTTATTTTGCCCAGAATGCTGATGTTCTGGGGAGAGCACCCTTCTGGAAACAGTCTTCCAAACCCTAGACAGTTATATAGATTGGAAGCTGTGCATTAAACTGTAGTCTGTTGTCTCTTTGAATTTAAACCACACCTCCATCAATAGGCAAACATTTTGGAGAATGTGGTTGAAAAATGTCACAGTAGTGGGGGGGGGGGGAGGCGGGGTTACTCCTTATGGCATTCCGTATGGAGCTGCAAGACGAAGCCCTGCTTCTCCTATGCTGAAAGCAGACCAGCAGGAAAGGAAAATCGGGTTGTTGAGCAAATTCATCTTTGTTCCTCTGTAGTAGTCCTGCACTGCTGGAGGTCTGGCATTCATACCTGGACAGTTTGCAAAAGTTCATTCCTCAGGCCATACTACCATGGAATCCCAGGGAAAACCCAGGGGAATTAGAAGTCTGGTCTTCCGGGACCCTCGAGGCATGGCCTGGTGTTAGGGGACAGATTTGTTTTTCCCTCCCTTCTTTACCAAATGCTCCAAACACAAGAAAGAGGTAGAAAGGTTGACTTTGTCTTTGTTTTTTAAATTCTCATCTAGGAGAGAGAGAGAATGAGCATTCCCATCCTTTGGTTCACTCCCCAAATGTCTGCAACAATGGGGACTGGGCCAGACCAAGGAAGTCAGGAACCAGGAACTCAATCCCAGGTTGAGCAAGCAGAGCAAGACCCCAATTACTTGAACCACCACTGCTGCCTCCCTGAGTGTGCATTAGTAAGACGCTAGAGTCAGATGCTGGAGCCAGCTATTGAACCAAGGTACTCTGATGTAGTACACAGGTGTCTTACTAGGTGTCATAACCACTACACTAAATGCTTGCCCCTAATTCTTTAAACTGAGGCTTAGGTGGATAGAGGTTAGGAGGAAGAAAGGTAAGAGTAATGTTTAGTTCACGTATTAGGCTGGACCACTTTTCTGGAACTGGTAACAAGGCATTTGTGATGCTGCAGGAGAAATTCCAATCCTTAGTACAAAAGCCAGTCATTGTTCAAACCCCCAGGACATCCCTAGCCCTCCAGGATTTGCTGCACGAATTGTAGATGAACTGGACAGTTGAGGTATTAAAACTTCCCAAAGCCTCTTTCCTTTCTCTCAAGGTTGCTGCTGAAGAAAATAGAGAAGGAAAATCACCCAGCTGGCAGAACTTGAGCTACCAGATTGTCCAATTAAAGAACTCAATATATTGCCAGGGAAATGATTCAACACATAGATGCCAATGAGATCTACTAAAGCCATCATTTATCTTATTATCCCTGTCCAGCGGGATTTTTTTTGGTATAAATGCGAATCACCTCTTGTCATTTGCCAAGGGCACACAAACACACACAGTGCCTGAGAGAAACTCCTGAAAGAAATTGGAGCAATCAAAGGAAGGACCAACACCAGGGATGGATGCTAGGTAGCTTTGCCCCTGCATTTAGCTTCTCTTCCCCCCACCTCTTAAGTGGAAAATTTGAAATGGGGTTGCCCTAATTTTCTGCCACCCTTAAATATTACTATCTGAAAAGTCATATTTGTACCTAATGGATAGGAACAGCACTCATTCTGTGATGTTTGACATTAAGCTATGGGCATTGAGGTGAGCTGATTATTTCTGTGGTTCTATGTGGGAATATTGCATTTTGTAAACTGGTGACTGTATTGGTTATCTAGTTCCACAAAAATTCTGTTAACATGAAACCACAAAATCCAGTAGCTTAAAACAACAACCGTTTATTTAACTCATGAGTTTGTGGGTTGTTTGGGCAGTTCTTCTAGTCTTGGCTAGGCTTGGCTGATCTTGGCTGAGCTTACACATGTGTCTGTGACTCATCTGGTGGTTTAGTTGGTGGCTGGCTGGTCTAGAACAATCTGGCTCTGCCCACAGGTCTTCCTTCCTCTGTCAGACTATCATGGGCTTGTTCAAATGTTAGTGGCAGGGTTTTAAAAGAAAGAGAAGAAGCACATTAAGGCTTCTGAAAGCCAAGCTCCAAACCAGCACACTTTCACTTCTGTCCCATTCTATTGGCCAAACCAAGTCACAAGGCCTGCCCAGATTTGAATGGGGAGGAACTAGACTCCATCTCTTGATGAAAATTGCAACAAAGTTGCATTGGAAAGAGTATAAATAGAAGGTCATGTGGAGAATTGGAGCCATTTTTGCAATCAATCAAGCAGACAGGAACTTGGGAAATGCATTAAATAGGGAGAAGAGAGTATGTATGTAAGAGCTGGGTAGGCAAAGATAGATAGTGATGGAGATTTATCTCTAAGATACACTCAATACTCTTCCATTCTTTTACACACAGCACTCACTTCCTCTCTTCTAAGAAATGCTTCTTTTAACCATAGGACTTACATGGGGGCTAGCAACTACCTGTAAATGTGCTTCCTTTGCCACAGTGATGTAAGCAGAAATGGTTACCTGGCACAACCTGGCTGAATCAGATATCTTAAATCCTACCCCATATGCTGCCTTGGTGCTTGTTTTAGGAGTGGAAAAGGCCTCATTTGGGCCCTCAGAATAATTCCATATGTGGAGAGGTGAGAGTCCATTAATCTAGGCATTGACATCAGTCATGGCAGAACGGACAAAGAAAGACTGTGACAATGATACAGAAATCCAGAAAAAAGCAATTCCTGGACTGGGAAGCAGGAGAGCTGGAATACTATAATACTCATTTTTTTTTTGTATGAATTGGTTTCAGAAGGAAACTCTTTCTTTAAAAAAAAAAAGGAAAAAAACAACTAGTAATACAAGATGGGAGTTTGTCCATTGCAAACAAACTAGTCTAATATAAGTGAGATTGAAAAGTAGCCCTCTTGCCTCAAAAATATCTTGCTGTGTTTGCAATTCTTTCTACTAACAATTTGCTCTTTGCATTAGGAAGGTGTATGAGCTGAAATAAGCCATGCATTTTGACATCTCCATATATGGCTTAGAAAGCCTTCCGACCCATGACCTTGCAAACCTGCTGTCCTGGTGATCCATGTTGTCACCTCCCATCACTCACCTCAGTGTCATCCGCATTTCAAAATTGTTTTCCTGCTACAACCAACTTAGTGGACTTTTACTCTTTTTTGCTCCTAATATACTGTAGACACATTTCTAGGGTACCAATCAGTTATCATATTTTATGCTCACAAGTTCTTTCTATACCTCCTGAGTTAAATTGTGATTCCTTTCTTTAGGCTAGGTATTTTATTGTTGTATTCTTGCATCATAGTATTGCATTGCTTTTAATAAAAATGTGAGTATTCTAAATATTAGTCTATTAAAACTTTAAGCTATTAATATCTTAGCCTGAATTTGTTGATAAACATTATTTAAGAGCATTCTCATTCACCAATCAGTAGTTCTGAATCTTGGCTGCACAGTACAATCACCTGAGAAGCTTTTTAAACATATTGATGCTTGAGCCTCACCCCACACCAATTAAATCAGAATTTCTGGGATTGGGGCCCAGGCATCAATAGTTTTAATAGATTTCCAAGTGGTTCTAATATGCAGCCAGGATTAAGAAGTACTGCCCTATATGTGGTTTCTGTCTGTTACAAAAAGCTAGCACTGAAGGGAAGATCCCATTTTGTTGGGAGGAAGTCATCATGAATGCAGTGACTTTTGAATTAAATCTTACTGGATGAGTAGAATTTTAGTAGGGCAACCGACAGGGGGAAAATGATATGGGGAGGGGGGAATGAAATGTGTAAGGGGTGTGGAGCACTAGCTCTATGTAGGAAAGATGCAATTGGCTTATCTGCAGTATAGCAGTGTATTGAGAAGCAGCGTTTACTAGGTGTCTACTCTGTGTTAGGCGTTTGACACACATTTTTCATGTAGTCATCACAGCTTTTGGGGGAAATAATTATGTTGTGGTTGAGAATACTGAGGCATAGGTAACTTAAACACTTCCTTAAGTTCATACAGCTGGTGGTAGATCTGGGCCTTAAGCCATGTCCAAGCCAGGGGATGCAACCTCACCCAGGGCTGGAAGGTAAGCTGCACCTGTTGGCAGCTACCTTGTTTCTCTGTCTCTGTCTTCTTCAGCTGAGGCTACTAAAAGGCTCATGTGCACAGATCTGGGACCAACTGAATTCTTGAGTAAATGTCAACAGAGTTAGTGCATTTGGCAGTGGCCTGCATTCCCCTGCCAAGTGCAGTTTAATGCTCTCCAGAGTCATCTCTGGTGGCCCAACTGTATGGCTGGTAGCCTACCTGCTTCCAACCAGGTCCAAGAACCAAAGGACAGGGAAGCTCACCTTGCCCTTTAGCTGTAGTGTCCCCAATCCTTCTGATTATTAGATTTTCCAGAATAATATCCCTAAAATATATCCTTTATGTCTCCAATCTGCCACATTTATTTTATTTTTGATTTTAGAAATGACCATAGGGCACTATTCCCAGATACTACAATTGCCTTTTTCCAATCAGGGCATAGCACCCCAAACACTTCCCATCCAAGTCCTATTTTTGCTCCCTCCCAATTGGCCTCATGCTGCTAAGCCACATGCCTCAGCTGGCCAAGTTAAGGCAGAGGCCAGATTGTGCCTGTCAAGCTAAGCACTGAAGATTTATTGTTAAACGTTCTGTGACAAGACAGTGCTAGATCAAAAGAGAGATCAATGGGAGATTTTTCTAGAAAAATTAGAAACTGAGACAATTCAGTCAGAAAATAAATTATTTAGAATTATCATATTGCATGTAAAAGAAAACCCAATTCAAACTCATTTAAGCCAACAGAAGGATAAATTGGCTAATACAACTGAAAGGCTAGTACTCCTATCTTCAGGCAAAGTTTAATCCAAGTGCCCAATCTTATCAGGTGTTAGTTTCTTGACTTTCTCTGTACTACATTCATGAGCTTCATTCTTGAACTCCTTGTGGATGTCCTGTGGCTCTAAGATTACATCATTGTTAATGCCAGTCATCTTAACAGAGAAGATTCTCTTACTGGTGAACCTTCCTAACACCCAGAATCAACTATGATGGTTTGTGCACAACTATAAAACAATCAATGTGCCAGATGGAGGGAATTTTAATGCTAGGGTAGACCTGGCTCATGTGCCCACCTTTGAGCAAATCAATGTGGCTAAGGAAATTCAGTGCTTTGTTGGTCTAAGCATAGATTGCATAATCCATCTCAAACTATGTGCTCTGAGATTGGTGCTAGACTAGCTTCCCAAAGGAAATGTGAAGCCTTATAACCTAGAAAACAAGAGAAGGGGATCCCAGAGAGGCAAAAACAATGAATGGTCACTACAGAAAGTTATCGCAGAAACCCAGACCTGGCACAGATGACATCTCTCCTGGCACCTGGCAAAGATGAGGGCTATACAGGGTTGTCCTCGGCAGCCTGGTTCACACATCTGTACCAGCAGACTGGCATACAGCCACCAGGCAAATCAGATCAGCTTGAAGCCAGTGAATTCCTTCTCGTCTCTCTGCTAAATATGGTTTAAGCTATGGGCCAGGCCAAGCTTTAGGAAATTTACAGCAACTACTCAGCCTTCATGCTAATGGATATCATGGATAATTGAATCCTACTGTTAACCTCAATATATCATTTTCCATAAATATCTTAATTTTATCACCAACCTTTTTGTCAAAGCTGTTAGCAGGTCATTAAATTAACTTACTGAAGGGGTTCCGTTTTTATATGTATTTTTGGACAGCCATCTGATGAGTAGAAAAATGGGCAAAGCAGTCCAGAGATGGAGATACTTCTTCTGTGGAGAAGTCTGAGTCATCTATAATTGGCTATTTGTCCCTTGAAATTGCAAAGTATAGTGAGACTTATAATTTATTTGTAATGTTTTAAGCATTGAAATCTGAGTGATATGAATAGTCACTGGTTTGGTTGATCAGTATACTTTATAAGAATTGTCTCAACAATTAGTATAGCAGGTTTGCACTGACACGTTAATGTGGCCCTATGCATATCACACAATTCCATTATATTTCTTATAATTTCCTTGAACAAATCTAACATGGGATAAGTTTAAAGCTCATGGCAAAACCATTCTATCAGAGTTTTGTATGTAGGACTTTAATACAGATTAAATAAAATGATCAAACTTGGCTCTCAAATGTTTGCAGCAATCATTCAAGAAAGACAAATACCAGTTGATATGAAAAAACACAATGGAGAACGTCAGTGAGTGGCAGGAGCGGCAAGTGCGCTGAAATCATTTGGAACTTTCCTCATCTACGGTCTCCCCTTCGTCCTCTCTGCCTCTAATGTTCTTTCCTCTTGCTTTTCCATCATCTTTGGCAGTTTTATGTTTTATTTGACCGGTCTTCAAGAGTAAGTTTTAAAGACCAC
This sequence comes from Sylvilagus floridanus, assembly GCA_949820135.1. Taxonomy (NCBI): domain Eukaryota; kingdom Metazoa; phylum Chordata; class Mammalia; order Lagomorpha; family Leporidae; genus Sylvilagus; species Sylvilagus floridanus. The sequence continues at coordinate 16,621,845 of OX463243.1, forward strand.
CAATCAGCTTTTTCAATATCAAAATGAAACATAATGCACTTTTCCATAGAGAAAGAAAATTGGGTTTCTAAAGATTCAGGCTCTGTCGTCTGCCTGCTTCCAAACCTCAGTCCTTTCTAGTGATTTGATTTGAATACATCAGTGGACTTCCTTGCACTTCAGTTTTTTTTTTTAAATCTATATAATGTTACGATGGAGATAATAGTAATACCTACTTTCTTGGCACTTTTGTATACAGTAAGCTTTCAGTAAATAGCTGTTATCACCATGTTCACCACCACCATCATCAACAGTGTATACATTTAACACACACGCACACACACTCTCTCTCTCACACACACACAGAGTTCAAGAAAGTCTCCATGAGGGCAAATGGATGACTTATTAATTATGTATGTGTGTATGTATATATAGAATCTGACACACGAAAATGTGTTCAGGAGAAATTTTTTAACAAAAGTCTGAAAAGATCCTACTAATTTTAAGATCACTCTCTCTTGCTATTAATTCTCTCCTATTATTAAAGCAAAGAGAAATTCAGGATGTCTTAGAACATTTTATTTCAGCCAAGCAAACATAGCATGGGTACGCTCGCACATAAGGAGCAATTAACATGTTTATGCAATACTCCAGGTTTTCAGAAGGGCCTTTCTTTATTAGCATTATCCTGAAGCCCTTAGCATAAGCCCTCTGTGAACTCATGTGTACATGCCCAGATCCCCTTTCAGCACTGCTGTAGAGCCTGCTTTCCCTGCTTGTTGTCCGCGTGTACCTCAAATCCATGTTCAGCCCTTCTCTATCCTGCTGTGGGCCCAGGGGGATGATCTGTACGACTAGGCCCCTGTGGCTCTGGTTGAGATCAATGATTAGGGTGCATGATGAATGTGAGGTTTGCCTACTCTTCACGCTCCCATCTCAGGATGCTGTTCATGCTTCCCTCCCTTTGGTGGCCCTTCCCATTCGGAGTCCCCTGGCTTCCACTGACTGCCCCATCCTCACTCCTTCAGGCCCAGTGGGAAACAGTTCTCTGCCTGCTGCCTCGTTCCCCCTGGAACTGCCGTTTCCATGCCGCTTTTCCTAGCCTACACCTTGCCCACACCTTTATAAATAGTACTATTAAACTCCATACAACATTTACCCTAGAGTGCCATCTATTTTCTGATGAGTTCCCTATTTCCTATGCACAGCTTAGTGTTGAACATTGCATTGGCAAAGTTCTGATCAACCAGAATTTCATCACTTCAGTATATTAAAAAAATGGTACCTTTCTAAGTCCCATTGACCTAACTAGTACTGATTCCACAGACCCATTAGCAAGAGCTAGCTTAATAGACTTATTTTAAATAGATCTCCACTCATAGTGGAAATACAGTGTTAACAGATCTCTAAATAAAAGGAAAATTCACTACTGGTTTTATGACCCCATATATAAAACTTATTCTATTTCCTTGTCTACTCACAGAAAGGAGATATTTTCTTGTATTTTTACTTTGGATAATGTTATACCATGAATTTCCCCCAGATACTTACAATTTTTATTTAAAAATGATTTCATTTTTATTAGTTTTCATTGAGAGCATGTCATGTACCTTTGATATTTTCCCTCTCATACATCATTAAAGTTGCAAATTATTTTTATTTAGGGATTGTTATGAAATTTTGTCATAAAACCAAATATGTTACTTTGGAAATAAGTTCAAAGAATTCATTATTGGACTCAGATTTCATAATTGGAAACAGATTCACACATGTCGAACTCCTTAATTAGCACTTGCCAAACTTTGCCTCGTTTTTATTGTTGGAAGTAACTTCATTAAGTTTTCATGCTCCTGGAGGCTCATCTCCTTATAACCTTTCTACTTGATCTCACAGGCCTTTATGTTTTGTTGACAAAAGTTTGCTGTAGAACTGTTAGAGCACAGTAGTAAAGGTGATTCTTGAAACATAGGCCAAAGAAGAGCTAGAACACACAAAAAAGGGGGTGGGTGTGCTTTTTTTCAGAGAGAAAATACTTTAGTCATCTCTCATCCAGCGCATGCAAATAATAATCTTGCGGGATTAATCTGCTGGGTTGAATTACAAACTGCTCATCAGTGTCTTTATTGAAAACCCTGTCCCTCTTTAAATTTCTAAATTGGGAAGAGATTTCATGATGGTACAGAATCCCAAACAGATTCTCATACATTTTTCTAATAAACAAACATGTTCGAAGTTCATCAAGCCATAGTGAGAAATTCTGAAATCATTCTGATGTTATCTATTGTGAGGCAGCAAATTGGAAAGATGTCTCTCTCTCTCTCTCTCTCTCTCTCTCTCTCTCTCTCTTTTAAAGATTTATTTATTTATTTGAAAGAGTTGCACAGAGAGAGAAGGAGAAGCGGAGGTGGTGGTGGTGGGGGGTCTTCCATCCCCTGGTTCACTCCCCAGATGGCTGCAATGGCCAGAGTTGTGCTGATCTGAACCAGGAGTCAGGAGCTTCTTCTGGACCTCTCACGCAGGTTTAGGGGCCCAAGGACTTGGGTCATCTTCTGCTGCTTTCCCAGGCCATAGCAAAGAGCTGGATTGGAAGTGGAATAGCTGGGCCTCGAAGGGATGCCCATATGGGATGCCAGCACTGCAGGCAGCGGCTTTACCCACTATGCCACAGCGCAGGTCCCCATGGGTCTTTAAATACAGAATTAAAACTTACTTGCAGTAATACATCCTCATCCATCAATTGACTAAAAGCAATGAGCAATGTACACAAGTATGATTAGTGCTTATATTGTCTAGATCCTTGCTACTCAAAGAATGGTCTGTGGGCCAGCAGCACTAAAATCACCTGGGAACTCTTTAGAAATGCAGAGTCTTAGGCCCTACACCGCTTTTCTGGATCAGAATCTGCATTTTGACTAGATTCCCAGGTGATCTGTCTGTATATTACATTTTAAGAAGCACCAGGTTGCCAGCGCCGCGGCTCAATAGGCTAATCCTCCGCCTTGCAGTGCAGGCACACCAGGTTCTAGTCCCGGTCGGGGCACCGGATTCTGTCCCAGTTGCTCCTCTTCCAGTCCAGCTCTCTGCTGTGGCCCGGGAGTGCAGTGGAGGATGGACCAGGTCCTTGGGCCCTGCACCGGCATGGGAGAAGCACCTGGCTCCTGGCTTCAGAGCAGCATGATGCACCGGCGGCCGCACGCCAGCTGCGGCGGCCATTGGAGGGTGAACCAACGGCAAAGGAAGACCTTTCTCTCTGTCCGTCTCTCTCATTGAAACTCTGCCTGTCAAAAAAAAAAAAAAAAAGAAGCACCAGGTTAACTCACTTTTATCTAATAAATGAAAAAGTGTATTTCTTACTTATTTCCAGACATTTGAACTGTAGATGCATAAGGAGATTTTAAGATCATTTCTTAACTGTGCATTTCTACCTGTATATTCCATGGAACACCCATTTCATAGAATGCCAATAGACTTTAAAACATTTAGGTTAAATACTGCAAATAGACTACTTCAGAATTTCTCAGAATCTTTCATAAACCAAAGAGCATTCTGGTCTCTAGGAAGGGGAAACAAGACGTAAAACAGTGAATGCATTGCCCAGTATTGGAACAGGCGACGTTGTTTTCACTAGCTACTTCACTGAAAAGGAATTGGTGTATTAGTCAGCATTTTGTTACTGTAACAAAATACCTGAAGCTAGCTATTTACGAAGAAAAGAAATTTATTAACTCATCGTTTTGGAGGCAGCAAATTCAAACAACATGGTACCAACTCTGAGAGGGACCCTATGGCTCATGATAGGAATGTGTGTAAGAGGAATGATATTCTATCTGGACACAGGAAACCAGAGAGAGACAGGGTGGGGCCAGGCTCTGGATTGGTAACAATCCTCTTGCAAGGACTAAGGAGAGTCTTACGAAAAATACCCTACCCCCTTCTGGTGCGGTGCTACCAGTGACCTGAGGCTCCTCCACTAGGCCTTAAAGATCCTACCACCTCCCAATACCATTACCTTGGAGACAAAAGTTCCAACACATGAAACTTTTGGAGGACAAACAATATCCAAACCATAGCAATGGGTAATGTGGTCTAGCTCTATACACAGAAAGAAGGAGGGAGCTGGTTTTGTAGGATAGCCAACAGTCTCTTCTGAATTAGTGATTCAGCTACAAGTTTCTCTATTTTCATCACAATAAAATTGAGCAAACATACACATAAATGCCTTGAGGTGAGGCTTTATATCTCACCACATGATAAGATTTTAGAATTAGAAGGACCCTCAGAATCATTAGTTCCAACCTTCCCTGTCTCATGCCCTATACCTTTCCAGGGTGAAGAAACAGAAACTCAGAGAAATGAAGTGGCATTGCTGGGTGACTTACAACACACAGTTGGTTGGTTAGCTGAGTTGAGAGCTTTAGATCTCCAATCTGTTTCACTTTGACCTGAACCAAACTTGCAAGCTCAAGGAGCCTTTTTGTAAAAAAATTTTTTAAAAAATCGCTAATTGTTTTTTGTGTATCTGGAATTTTTATTACTGGGATTGTAAAAACAAAAGTCACTGAATTTCTATATGTATTAATCATTTATTTAATGAATATTTATTGGGTGACTCCTGTTGTAGCACAGTGGGATAAGCTGCCCCCTGAGACACTGGCATCTCCTATGAGCACTGGTTCAAGTCCCAGCTGCTAAACTTCTCTTCAGTTCCCTCTTAGTCTGCCAGGGTAAGCAGTGGAAGATGACCGGGGTGCCTGGGGTCCTGCCACTGCATGGAAGTCCCAGATAGAGTCCCTGGCTTTTGGCTTTGGCCTGACGAAGCCCAGGATCTTATTTATAGTCATCTGGGGAATAAACCAGCAGATGGAAGATATTCTCTCTCTCTCTCTTTCTCTCTCTCTCTTCTCCATATATTGGATGCTATTGTAGATGTTGGGAATACAACTGTGAATGGACCAGCCAAGGTCCCTGTTCTCATGCAGCTAACATTAAGGTGAGATTCCATGACACTTGGGATATTATCAACTTTTCAGCATGAGTGATATTATGGCAAGTTTATGATATAAGCTGTTATGTATGGATTCCAAATAGTTTATACTCACTGCCAGCTTAAATCAAATAACACAGACTTTAACAGCTTAAAAAATGTATTATTTATTTGAAGGGCAGAGTGACAGAGAGAAAGGGAAAGACAGACAGAGATCTTCCATCTGATGATTCAATCCCCAAAATCCCACAACAGCCAGGTCTGGAGCAGTTTGAAGCCAATAGCCAGGAACTCCATCCGGGTCTCTCAGGTGAGTTGAAGGAACCTAAGCACTTCCGCAGTCATCATCTGCCTCCCAGGGTGTGTTAGTGGGAAGCTTGGAAGCCCTGAGTGGCTGGGAGTTGAATCAGTACTCTGCTATGGGATGTGGGCTACACCACAACACCCACTACCCCCCACCTTTAAAAACAGCTTCTAAATTCCAATATTTCATTTTTATTTTATATAAGAGGGTTTCAAAAAGTTCATGGAAAATGTGCACTAACATTTAATTCCATTTTCCATGAAGTTTTTGAAGTCCATTTGTATAACCTTTTAAAATATTCCCTATGCATTATTTCTGTATGAAATATATTGTTATTATTTTGTTATTGCCTTTAAGTTGATGGGTTTTTTATTATGTTAAATACAGCTTTATTTCTAGTCTCAAAACAGATTGGAACATTTTTAACAGAAATCTCATTCACATGTTTTGATTTATCAAAGCATTTTATGTTTACTTAAAAAAAAATTCTTTCTGTTCCCTAGAGAAGTCCATAATGTACTCAGTGCAAATTGAACATCAGAAATGTAATGTAGTCAAATGACAGAATAAAATTCAAGAGAAACTGTTGAAGCTTTGCTCTTAAAAGAAAAATCTATGTTTGTGTGTTACACTGTGTATATGTATTATGGAAATATCTGAGAAATACACAGCACCCATGCACAAAAATATTGTTTATGAACAAGTACATATAATGCAGTTTATTGAAAAAAGGTTCAATTTAAAGTAATAGTGCATGAAATAGGCATAGTGTGGCATGTTGCAAAGAGGTCTGCATTGCAAGCCTCAAGAACCAGGATCTAATCATGATGGTACTTTAAAAAATTACACAATATAAATATTTGTATAGCATTTTATGGTTGACAAAGCATTTTTTCCCACGTAACAATAGGTAACATTTATTGAGCACTTACCGTGCACCAGACGCGATGTCATTAATTCTTGCAACACCTCTGTGAGGTAGTGTTTGCTCCCTCGGCAGCACTCCACTCCCTGCCCCACCCTCCTGCGTGGTTGTGAGGGCAGGTTGACCTGCTCTCCTCTCATCCCAAGCAGGGCTGCTGAAGGGTGCCTCTCTCTCCTTTCAGTACGCATTTCTTCCTCCTGGGACTCTTCCCCTGGGACAGATTTGTTGGTGGAAAAGTGAAGGCAATCTGGATCCACATATTGTTTTTGATCTCAGTGTCACCAGGGTCAGCAGGAGAATTAAACACGCCCACAGTTCCCCTGAATTCTCAGGCATTTGGGCTTAGGTTTATGTATTTTCCAGACTTCCCCAAAGGCCTTCTTATGTCACTGCCTCATTTGACTTCACCCAGGAGCCCACTCAGAGGTAGTCTGTACCCCAGCCCAGCTGGGTGGTCCCCAGTGCTGCCTGCCTCTGTGTGTAACTTAGGTTGCCACAGCTGCCACTCTTTGCTATATGTCATTATAAAACAGGGAGTGGGCACTTGGTAACATTATGTGACACCAATGCAGCCTTCCAGGGAAGTAACCTTAATTCTTTTTGTTCACTTACAAATGTGCACAAACCATTTACATTTTCTTCATCAAAATTATGCAGATATTGAAATACTTGGATTTCCATCCCATTATATCTTCATTATCTTTTTTTTTTTTGACAGGCAGAGTTAGACAGTGAGAGAGAGAGAGAGAGAGAGAGAGAGAGAGAGAGAAAGGTCTTCCTTTTTCCATTGGTTCACCCCCCAAATGGCCACTGCGGCCAGCGCGCTGTGCCGATCCAAAGCCAGGAGCCAGGTGCTTCCTCCGGGTCTCCCATGCAGGTCTCCACTGCCTTCCCGGGCCACAGCAGAGAGCTGGCCTGGAAGAGGAGCAACTGGGACAGAATCCGGTGCCCCGACCGGGACTAGAACCTGGGGTGCTGGCGCCGCAGGCAGAGGATTAGCCAAGTAAGCCGAAGCACCGGCCTCTTCATTATCTTTTTAATCCCATCCATAATTTTTTTTATGCCAGCCTGATTTTCTTCACTTATATTTGCTTATTTTCAATGACCATTGGATTTTCCTTTATGTTATGTTTTTTCACTTTGGTGAACACTATCATATTTATTTGAAGAGGAGCATTTTTCACATTTTAATATCTTGGAAGCAAGCTTTCAATTCACAGTGGTTGCCATCTTTTTTTTTTTTTAAGATTTATTTATTTATTTGTAAGACAAAGTTAAAGAGAGGCAGAGGCAAATAGAGAGAAAGAGGCTCTCCATCTGCTGGTTCACTCCCCAGGTGGCTGCAACGGCCCAGAGCTGGGCCCATCTGAAGCTAGCAGCCAGGAGCTTCCTCTGGGTCTCCCACATGGGTGCAGGGGCCCAAGGATTTGGGCCATCTTCTACTGCTTTCTCAGCCATACCAGGGAACTGGATCAGAAGTTGGAGCATCCAGGACCCAAACTGGCACCCATATGGAATGCCAGCACTGCAGGCAGCATTTTTACCTGCTGTTCCACAGCGCTAGCCCCAGTGGTTGCCATCTTACAATTGTAGCATTTGGAAAATTTGCTATTAGAACATAAAATAATTGAGCATTGTGTTTCTTTAAGTTTTTTATTCATTGAGAGACAGAGAGACAAAGACAGAGGCAGATTGCTCCCCTCTGCTGGTTTGCTCTCCGAATGCCTGCAATGGTTGGGGCTGGGCTCAATTTGGGAGCTGGGATTGCAGTCCAGGCCTCCCTTGTAGGTAGCAGGAATCCAATTAACTGATTCATCACCACTGCCTCCCAGGGTGGAGGCAGGAATCTGGAGGCAGGAGCCACAGCTGGGAAGAGAATCACACACTCTGATTTGTGATATGAGGGTCTTAATCTCTAGGCTAAATGCCTGCTCCTTAACTGTGCATTTTAAACAACCCAAGGCTACTTTTATTTGATGAAATAAAGCTAATGCAACAAGAACAAATGAGTAGTCTGCAATTCAGAGAGGCGAGGACAAGGTGGAGTCAGGCAGGATTCGTCACTAGGCCAGCTGACTCTAAATTCATATGGAACATCTTGAATAATCAAAGTAATCTTAAGCAAAAGGAACAAAGCTAGAGGCGATACACCACTAACTTCAAAGTCTATTACAAAGTCATAATAATCAAAACAGCATGGTAGTGGCATTAAAAACAGACACTTTGACGTGTGGAGCAGTCCAGAATCCAGAAATAAACCCACACATTTATGATCAACTAACTGATTTTCATCAAAGGTAACAAGAACACACATGGAGAATGGACGGTCTTTTCAATAAATGGTGTTGGGAAAACTGGATATCCGTATGTGGGAATAATCAAAATAGATCCTTATCTTACCCATTAAACAAAAAAATCAATTCACAAGAGAGTAAAGAATGACATGTAAGAGCTGAAAATGTAAAGTCACTAGAACAAAACAGAGAAAATGCTCTATAACATAGTCTGAGCAAACACTTCTTGGTTATGTCCCCCAAAGCACAGGCAATAATGGCAAAAGTGGGGGAAAAAAATGAGATTGCATCAAACTAAAACACTTCTGCACAGCAAAGCAAACAAGAGAGTAAAGAGACAATTCACAGATTAGGAGATGATACCTGCAAGCGTGCATACGATAAGGGGCTGAGTTCTGAGTGTGTAAGGAACTCAAACAACTCATTAGTAAGAAAACAAATAACCCAATCAAATATGGGCAAAGGAGCTACATAGATACTTTTCAAAAGAAGATATAATAATAGCCAATAGATATATTAAAAAACTTATCATCACTAATCATCAAGGAAATACTAATCAAAACCACAATGAAATCCTACCTCACCCTTGTTAAAATGGCTATATGGTAATACATGTCAGCAGGGGGCTGGAGAGAAAGGAGCACTTGTGCACTATGGGTGGAAATGTAAATTAATACAGCCTACAGCCGGGAAGGAAAGCAATTTGGAGGTTCCTCAGAAAAGTAAAAGTAGAATTACCATATGATCCGGAAATCCCACTTTTGGGGTGTGTATCAAAAGGAGCTGAAATCAGTATGATGAAGAGATATTGGCACCCTATGTTTATTACAGCATTCTTCATAGTGGCTAAGCAATCTAGGTGATGATTGTCAGATGAAAAGATAAAGAAAATAAGGTCTTTTGCACACAATGGAATACTATTTCATCTTTAAAAAGGGGGAAATCTGGCCATTTATGACAATGTGGATACATCTATTTTACTTATGCTGGGTAAAATAACCTGGACATGTGATCTCAACACATGATCTCATTTACTTGTGTGATTTAAGAAATCTGAGCTCATAGAAGTTGAGCAAAATGGTGCTAACCAGACATTGAGAGAGGAGTATGGATGGGCAAAGAGAAGACGTTGATCAAACAGTACAAAATTTCAGGTATGGGCCTTTGGTGTAGTGGTTAAGACACCACTTGGGATACCTGCATCCCATATTGGAGGGCCTGGCTCCGCTACTTGTGTCTGGGAGGCAGCAGGGGATGCCTCAAGTGGTTGGGTCACTCATCTTGATTGAATTCCCAGCTCCTGGCTTCAAACTAGCCCAACTCTGGCTGTTGCAGGCATTTGAGGAGTAAACCAGAAGATTGGAGATCTCTCTGTCTATCTGTCTCTTTCTCTCTGTTTCTCTACTTTTCAAGTAAATACATACATACACAATTTCTTATTTATTTTAAGGTGTACTTATTTATTTGAAAGTCAAAGTTACAGAGAGAGGCGAGAGAGATCCTCCATCTGTTGGTTCACTCTCCAAATAACTACAATGGTCAGACCTGGGCCAGGCCAAAGCCAGGAGCCAGGAGCCAGGAGATTAATTTGGATCTCCCACGTGGGTGCAGCGGCCCAAGCACTTGCTACCTTCCCAGGTGCAATAGCAAGGAGCTGGATGAGAAGTGGAGCAGGGGCCAGTACTGTGGTGTAGCAAGTAAAGACTCTGCCTGCAGTGCCGGCAACTTATGATCCTGCTCTCTGCTATAGCCTGGGAAAGCAGTAGAAGATGGCCCAAGTGTTTGGGCCCCTGCACCTGCATGGGAGCCCTGGAAGAAGCTCCTGGCTCCTGGCTTCAGATGGGTGCATCTCTGGCCTTTGCAGCCACATGGGAGTGAGCTATTGGATGGAAAACCTCTCTATCTCTTTCTCTCCCCCACCCCCTCAACTCTGCCTTTCAAATAAATAAATCTTAAAAAAAAAAAAAAGTGAAGCAGCTGGAACTCGAACCCATATGGAATGCTGATGGTCCCAGCCAGCGGCTTAACCAGCTATGCCACAAAGACGGCCCTATGCATACATTTTTAAAGAGTTCAGGGATGGGTTTTGGGTATAGCAGTTAGGATGGCACCTGGGACTCCTGCATTCCATGTCAAAGAGTTCAAGGCCCATCTCTGCTTCTAATCGCAACTTCCTGCTGATGCCCAGCCTTGAGAGGCTGCAAATGCTGGCTTACCTCGTTGGGTCCTACACCCATGAAGGGGATCCAGACTGAGTTCCCTGCTCCTGGCTTCAGACTGGCCTCGCCTTCACTGTTTCAGGCATTTGGCGAATGAACCAGAGGATGGGAAACCTCTATTTGTCTTTATCTCTGTCTTCCCCTCTGTCTTTCAAATAAAATGAATCTAAAATTTACAAAGTAAGTAAATAAAAAGATTACAGAGTTTCAGTTAGAGATACAGAATAAATTGTAATTATCCATGACTAGATGGTGACAATAGTAAATAATAACTCATTATATATTTCATAATCACCAAAATAGATTTTAAATGTTTCCACCACAAAAAATGACAAGTATGTGAGGTGATACATTTATTTATTAGCCTGATTTAATAATTTTCATTATAAATATATATCAAGACATCACATTTTACTCAATATGTATTATTTAATGATTATTATTTGTCAATTAAGAATACAGTTTAAAATTATGTGGAAAAAAATAAGAAAGTTTGGGAAGATCGTCATGTTCTGCTTTGGGGAATCCTAGTTGGGAAAAAATCATTATAGATGTTTACTACTGCCCCATTAAAAAAAACCTTTTATGTAGAAAATTAATATAAATTCTGGGGTCGATGTTGTGATTCAGCAGGTTAAGCCATCGCATTCGCTACTGGCATTCCATGTGAACACTTGTTCAAGTCCTGCCTGCTTCACTTGAGATCCAGCTCCCTGCTAATGCTCCTGGGAAAGCAGTGGGTGATGGTCCAGTTCCATGGGCCCCTGCCATCCACATGGGAGACCTGGGTGGAGTTCCAGGATTTTGCCTGACCCAGCCCCAGCCATTGCAGCTATCTGTGGAGTGAGCCAGCGGATGGCAAATCTCTGTCTCTCCCTCTCTCTCTCTCTAACACTATCTTTCAAATAAATTAATTAATTTTTAAAAAGGAAAATTAACATAAACAGAACTAGCCGTCTTTTGATCATTGCAATATGGGAATATAAATATTGTAAATAACAAAGATCGCATTTAATGTGATTTTTTGAGCAGACCTTGTTCACTTTACAGGATGACTATTACCCTTTAAAACACAATAAGCATTGGGTTAAAATGTTTCCTGTGGTCAAAAACAAGCATCTTGACTTTTTATGTACTACTTTTAGAGAAAATAATTAATTGTCAAGCACAGATGTATTGAAAGTGAACACTTGCTGTGGGTGTGTGTTTTGTTTTCTATCCAAAGTGGGTGGCAGCAAGTGAAGGCACTCAAATTATGATCCAAAGTCAGAAGCAGGGTTTGGCAAGAGAGCCGTAGCAGGAGGAAATGTGTATGACAAAAGGGGAAAGGCTTGCTAGGAGCACAGTGGAGAAACATCAGCTAAGACCACTAGGGAGCACCGGGGCCAGGCGGGAGAGCATGCAAGCAAGGGGCAAGGGGGCAGCTGGCAGTCCCTGGCAAAGGCATCCGAGGCAGGATGCATGTGAGCAGATTCCACACCTCCATGTTTTCTGAGGCATGCGGGAAAGCTGGACATTTACTCTGAACCCAAGTCAGGGAAATGTGCAATAAGCAGCTGCACATGCAGGACCCGGATTTCACCTCTGGGGCCAGAGTGAAGAACTACTCAGCTGGGAGTCGCAGTGGTTTGTGGAGAAGAAACACTCAGAGACACAACATGTTCTTCAATTAATAGATTGGATTTTTAAAAAGATTTATCTATTTATTTGAAACTCAGAGCCACAGAGAGAGAGAGACAGACAGACAGACAGACAGATCTTCCATCGCTGGTTCACCTCCTAGGTGGACACATTGGCCGGGGCAGAGTCAGGAAGAACCCACATGGGTTCAGAGGACCAAGCACATGGGCCATCCTCTGTTGTCCCTCCCAGGCCATTAACAGGGAGCTGGACTGGATGTAGAGCAGCCTGGACTCCAGCCAGTGCCCTTGTTGGATGCTAATATCACAGGCAGTAGCTTTACCCACTACACCAGAACACCAGCCCCATATTTTATTTTATTTTATTTATTTGAGAGGTAGAGTTACAGGCAGAGAGATAGGTCTTCCATCCAATGGTTCAGTCCCCAAATGACTGCAAGTCAGGAGCCAGGAGCTAGCAGCTTCTTCTGGGTCTCCCACGTGTCCAAGCACTTGGGTCATCTTCTACTGCCCTCCCAGGCCATAGCAGAGAGCTGGATTGGAAGAGGAGCAGCCAGGATAAGAACCGGCACCCATGCTGGTCACAGCATGGGATGCTGGCTCCACAGGCGGAAGCTTAGCCCACCATGCCACAACACTGGCCCCTTTATGATGCTCTTTAAACCCCACCCTCACACCTACGAGCTCTAGGCTTGCATACAGAGCTCGGAGCTCTGTCTCCCTGCAGATCTCAAGATAGCTGTGAAGGAAAGGAGAATTAGAGGTGGGGAGGGGAAGCACAACAGGCTTGAACCCAATAAAATCTGGCAGAGAAGTTTGGTTCCCTGCTTACTAATTGACATAGGGCAGGTTACTAGTACTCTAGTTACTGTTTCAGCCTTGGTTGAAACCTTGTGAGGTAATTGAGAAGCTCCAGACCGATAAAAACAGGACAGTATGTCTCAACGTGCCGTCTGTGGCTACCAGCAGCAAACCTCCAAGGGATCTGGTTAGAAATGGGAACTATCGGCCCCCCTTCAGACCTACAGAATCAGAATTGCAGTTTGATTCTTTGGTTTAACAAACCTCCAGGTGACTCTGGTGCATTCTAAAATTTGAGCATCGCTGACATTGGAAGAGCTGGTAGCATAGAGATGTGTTAAAGCAGAAACCACCTTTATAAATAGGCTGCCTCATTTGCCGTCTGCCTCTACTTCCCCAACTCCCCCTCTGCTTTCTTCTTATTAAAATATAGCAGTATTACCCTCTGTCTTCTCTGCTAAAAGGAGGTGGTGGGGTGGTGTGAGAGCAAACCCTAGAGAGAAGCTGGGTAGCCGCAATCAGACTCACACCTCGGAGAAGGTAAATCATTGATTCATAGGATGTTTCCACCATAAAATACTGAGGATACGCCCCAGAGCCATTGCTAGACTCTCAACCCCTACACTGCTTTGCACCCAGGGTTGTGCCTGGCTCTTTAAAACCAAGAAATTGACTTCAAATTTGGACTATAGCTCTAGATCCAACTCACTATCTTTCCACAAAAGTCTTCTATTTAGAGCAATTACTTTTTTAACCTTCAGAGATTATTTTTCCCTTATAATTGGTGCCTTAATTGTTTGTTATTATTCATTCCTTAACAACATTGGCTAGGAATACTCTGAGATTTGCACAATTACTTATCTTCTGCTCTCCTTGATAAATTCTATGTGGAGAGCCTCCTCTGTCTGCACAGCTGGTATCAATATCCATAAAAGACCATTTATGTAATTTGTCAGCTCTCTAAGTGTCAACTTCCTGGAGTGGGTGTCTTTAGTGGCCTCCACTTATGTTTGAAATATTTTTATGAATGTATTTACTTCTGAATTCTTTTTTGGCAAATATGCAGACAAAACAGCCTTGAAAGTAGTGTTTTGTTCTTTATGAAATGGACTATTGTTCTCTAGCTTTCAGAAACTGGGTGACAAAGCTGACATCTAAGGAAGCACAGTGAAATCTCAAAATGTAGGGGTAAGACAGAGGAATCAGTGCATCAAACTGCAAATGGGCTTATTTGAGATCACCATAATAATGCCAAATTTAACAAATTAACTGCAACACTAAGGCTGATAAATGATTTTAGGAAAGCATCTAAAACTTTTTATGTGTTTTCTTTCCATGTTGGAAAAATGTTTAGACATTACTTAGGGGAGAAAAGTCTATTACATTTTGTTTAAAAAGATTTTATTTATTTATTTGAGAAGTGGAATTACAGACAGAGACAGGGAGAGACAGAAAGTTCTTCCATCTGCTGGTTCACTCTCCAAATGGCTGCAACAGCTAGAACTGGGCCAATCTGAAGCCAGGAGCCAGAAGCCAGGAGCTTCTTCCAGGTCTCCCACCTAGGTGCAGGGGCCCAAGGACTTGGGCCATTTTCTACTGCTTTCCCAGGCCACAGCAGAGAGCTAGGTCAGAGGAGGAGCAGCCGGGACTTGAACCAGTGCACATATGGGATGCTGGCACTGAAGGCAGCGGTTTTGCCTGCTATGCCACATGCCAGTCCCACTATTACATTTTTTAAACCTCAGTTTGAAAATTGTCAATTTTGGGTCCAGTGCTGTGGCAGCATCCCATGTGGGCACCTGTTTGAGTCCTGGCTGCTCTACTTCCAATCCAGCTCTCTGCTATGGCCTGGGAAGGCAGTGGAAGATGGCCCAGATGCTTGGGCCCCTGCATCCGCGTGGGAGACCCAGAGGAAGCTCCTGGCTCCTGGCTTCAGATCAGCCCAGCTCTGCCCGTTATGGCCATTTGGGGAGTAAACCTGCAGATGGAAGAATCTCTTTCTCTCTCTCTCTCTCTCTCTCTCTCTCTCTCTCTGCCTCTTGCTTCTCTCTAACTCTGCCTTTCAAATAAATAAATAAATCTTTCAAAAAATTTTTCAATATTAAGACATACCCTAAATTAGAAACAATTTAGATTAACTAACTTAAGTGTGCTAAATCTCTGACATTTTCATGTCCTTTGAAGGCAAATATTACTGTTATGTTCCTAGAACTAACACAGGTTGGCTGTATGGTAGCAAACCAAAAGGTACCTGTTCGATTAATGAATGAAAACTTTTTAACCAGATTATTCAGTCAGCCTACAAATACTGCTAGTGAATATGCCATCGTGTTGCTTTGTGCACTTGGATCTTGGAATGTGGTTTCTGTAGTCTGTGTTTGCTGCTATAATAGAATACCACAGATTGAGTAATATGTAATGAATAGCACACAGTTCTAGAATCTGCTAAATTTGAGATCAAGGAGTGTCTGGCAAGAACCTTCTCGCTGCATTATCCCAGTTTTAGGGCAAAAGGAGGTGAGAGACAGCAAGGAAGGGTCCAATTCGCCCTTTTATAAGGAACTCACTCCCAAGATAATGAAACTGGGGCCAGCACTGTGGTGCACTAGGTTAATCCTCCGCCTGCGGTGCCAGCATCCTAGTCCCGGCTGCTCCTCTTCTGATCCACAGCTCTCTGCTGTGGTCCGGGAGGGCAGTGGAGGATGGCCCAAGTCCTTGGTCCCCTGCACCCGCATGGGAGACCAGTCTGAAGCACCTGGCTCCTGGCTTCGGATTGGCACAGCTCTGGCCGTCACAGCCATTTGGGGAGTGAACCAATGGAAGGAAGACCTTTCTCTTTCTCTCTCCCTCTCACTATCCGTAACTCTATCTCTCAAATAAATAAAATCTTAAAAAAAAATGAAACCTACTCTCACAATAATGGCAATAATCCATTCAGGAGGGTCGTGCCACTCCGACCCAGGTGCCTCCTGTCAGTTCCATATCCAAGGCTGCCACATGGGGGGTCAAGTTTCCAACACGAGAACTTTGGGGGACACACTGAAATCATAGCAGTTTTCTATTTAAAGTCAGTTGAAATAATTTCCACTTCTAGATACCTACTTTATGGCTAAAGTAACGTGTACAAAATAACATAGTGCACAAATACTCAGTGCAACATGGGGTGTAGTAACATCAGAGTAAAAGTAATCTAAATGTCAATAGACAACTAGTTGTTTCCCTATAATGGAATGCTGTGTAGTCATTACAAAGAATTGGCATCCATGTATATTAAGTGAATAGTGGAAGTGTTTTTATTTTGAAATAGTCTCAAAATTACAGAAAAGTTGCAAGAATAATACAAAAAAGTTTTATAAGCCATTTGAGAATACATTGCATATAATACTTTGTCACTTTCAAATTCTTTTTTTTTTTGTCTATTTCTTACAAAAAGACATTCTCCTACATGACAAGAAAATACCCCTATAAACATGACAATCAGGAAACTAACATGGGTACATTCTTAGCACCTAGCAGTGAGACTCCAGTCAAGTTTTACTAATTGTCCTCATAATGGTTTTTAATAACAAAAAGATTTAGTCCGGAATCACAAAGTACATTTAGCTGTCACTGAGTTTTTGTCTCATTTTCACCCTGGAAGTTCCTCTCTTTTCTTAACTTTTATAACCTTAATACTTCTGATGATTGCAGGCCAGTTAATTTATAGAATGGCCCTCATTTGGACTTGCCTGATGGTTCCTCATGAACAGATGTACATTATTCACATTTAGCAAGATAGTCTATCAGGTGACACATGGTTTTAGTTTATCTCATGACCTATGATGTTAACTTTGATTCCCTGGTTAGAGTGAGGTCTGCTAGGTTTCTCTAATGTAAGCTTATTCCTTTTCCCTTTCTAACTAATAAATATTAATAAAGACAAAACCAGGATACATCCATTTGCATATACATGTTCATATGTTGCTGAATGACATTCTGAGAAATGCATTATTATGTGATATTGTCATTGTGTGAACATCATAGAATATGGTTACACAAATTAAGACACATGAAGTGTCACTAGACAGCAGAATCTTACATGACCACCCTCACATATGTTCACCATTGACTGAAATTTTGTTGTGTAGTGCACAACTGTATTTCTTGAATAGTTTGGGATAATCTTAATAGATCACAGATTTTATATTCTGATATAGCCCCAATCTATCCAAGTGATATTCCATTTTTCTTCCTCTTTTCAAGTGATCTGTGAAATTTTATCACCAAAACTTTCATTTTCTTGTTTTCATTGGGTTTTTCCTCTAAAATTTTCAAAGATCTATTTATTTATTTGAGAGGTAGAGTTACAGACAGAGAGGGAAAGACCTAGAGGTAGGTCTTCCACTCCCCAAATGGCTGCAAGGCCAGAGCTTGCAGGGTGCAGGGCCCAAGCACTTGGGCCATCCTCCACCCTCCACTGCCTTCCCAGGCCACAGCAGAGAGCTGGATTGGAAGTGAAGCAGCCAGGACTCCAACTGGAGCCTCAGGCAGAGGATTAACCTACTATGCCACAGCACCACAGTCCCTTCTCTAAATTTTCTTCAATCTGTGTCTGAAGGAATATATTAAGGTAAAGGCACCTAATAAGACAAGTTGTGATATGATGTAATATACTCTCAACAGCTAATAGAGCCATCATGCTTCTCAAAATATGCAGTTTTACAAATCAGACATAGTAGTCACAGTTCCTCAGAGCTTCTAGCAAGCATTGGCTGTTGGCCAACTAATAGTCATTCCTGATTTTTAGTGTCAGTTGTTAAATCAACAACGGGAGTCACTGTGCACTTACTCCCCATGTCGGTCCTCTGTCCTTAATGTGTACTATGCAAATTAATGGTAAAACTAGTACTCAGACAGTACTTTATACTTTGTGTGTCTATGTGGGTGCAAACTGTTGAAATCTTTACTTAGTGTATACTAAGTTGATCTTCTGTATATAAAGATAATTAAAAATGAATTTTAATGAAGAATGGGATGGGAGAAGGTGTAGAAGATGGGATGGTTTGTGGGTGGGAGGGTGGCTATGGAGGGAAAAAACCACTATATTCCAAAAGTTGTACTTTTGAAATTTATATTTATTAAATAAAAGTTTAAAAAAATTTAAAATAGTTATTTGTGAGGCTGCTGCTGTGGAATAGTGAGTAAAAGCTGCCGCCCTGGCATCCAATAAGGGCACCAGTTCGAGTCCCGGCTGCTCCACTTCCGAACCACCTCTCAGCCATGGCCAGGCCACTAGAAGATGGTCCAAGTCTTTGAGCCCCTGCACCCATGCGGGAGACAGGGAAGAAACCCCTGGCTCCTGGCTTCGGATGGGGCCATTGTGGCCATATGGGGAGTGAACCAGCAGATGGAAGACCCCCCCCCCATCTCTCTGTCTTTCTCTCTCTCTGCCTCTGTCTCTCTGTAACTAAAAAAGAGAATTATTTGTTTATTTGAAAGGCAGAGTTACACAGACGAGAGAGAGAGAGAGAGAGAGAGAGAGAGAGAGAGAGAGATCTTCCCTCCCTTGGTTCACTCCTAAATGGCTGGAGTCGCTGGGGTTGGGCCAGGCCAAAGCCAGTAGCCTGGAATGCCATCTTGGGCAGGGGTCCAACACTTGATCCATCTTTTGCTGCTTTGCAAATGCATTAACAGGGCGCTGTATCAGAAGTAGAGTAACCAGGACTCAACTGCTGCTCCAATATGGGATGCCAGCATCACAGGCAGCGGCTTAACCCACTATGCCACAATGCCAGGTCCTCCAGATCTTCTTTCTTGCTTAAGAAACCCTGCCTTGTTCAGAAGGTAAAGATGTGTGGACCTCTGGGAGTTTAGGATCCTACCCTCAGTCCTGGAGCTGATGGGTTATACCAGCCAGGATAATTTATTTATTCTTCTTGGCCTGTGACTGGTCTTGGAATAAGCTTATAACTGAGTTCTGGCCAATGAGGTGTATTGGGAAGGCTGCAGTGAGGGCTTTTCTTCCTGAACA
This sequence comes from Sylvilagus floridanus, assembly GCA_949820135.1. Lineage (NCBI taxonomy): Eukaryota > Metazoa > Chordata > Mammalia > Lagomorpha > Leporidae > Sylvilagus > Sylvilagus floridanus. The sequence continues at coordinate 16,641,001 of OX463243.1, forward strand.
ATGTTGCAAAGCTGCTTGTAGAGGGGGCCTTTGAATCCTATTTCCCCAACCCCCACCCCACCCCCACCAAAGGTAAACTAAATAGCCTTTTACAATTGCAAGGCATAGCAGGAGAATAGAAGCCGACTCTGAAGAATGGTAGCATGAGAAAGCAATATCCAGGCTCCTGATTCATCATTGAACGGATGACTCAATGCCAACAGCCACCTACCTTGGGCTTCTGTTAGAAGAGAAGAATAAAATGCCTATTAGTCTGAGTCTTTGTAAGTCAGGTTTTTTGTTCTCTGTAGACAATTTACTACTGCCTTTCTAACTGATTAAAGAACCCTGTTCCGTAGCTCCACTCTCTGCTAAGAAAAGAACATTGTAAGTATTATATCCTTCTCTGTAAGATAGGAACTGGGGAATTTAGGGAAATGGGTAAGGGATCTTTTTTAAAAGACAGCTAAGTAAACAGCAGTACAAAGCAGTGTCTGCATGTTATTTTTGCCTTTAAAAGGGATTAAATAATAATTTGTATTATCTTGCGGTTGCATGAAGAAACACATAAAGGACACACACATACAACTGAATAAGCAGCATGGCAGGAAGGAACAGAGTGAACTGGGAATGGTACGGGAATAAGGGATGGAAAGTAAACAGGAAATAGAAGGGTAAGCTTGTTACAGAAATATTGAAAGTTTCTTTGACAAAAAAAGGCATGTGGCAATTCTTTTTATGCCATTTGTTGACTTGACGATTTTGGGCAAACCACTGAAACTCTCAGTATCTTTTTCTTACCTGTGGGATGAGAAGGAAGTGGCTCTAATGAAATATTGTTTATTTCTAAAGCTATACAAATTTGTAGTGTAGCATTCTCTTATATCATCATATTAAGGGTAAATTATTAAATTCAATAACTTAAATAATTTTAGTGAAATTATTCCAACTGGAGATTCTCATTCGAACAACTTTCCAATGGCTTCCTGGCGGCACATTTGGAGACAGCTTGGGAATGGGTCAGATTAAACAATTCTGACTTGTTCTCATTACCAAATGTTCAAACTATTCATACTACTTAATACTTCAAACTTGATGCGTCAGCCCTTGACTACCATTCCTGATTTGCTTTCCTCTGCTCTCCCTGTTCTCCATAACTCTGACTTTCAAAATAAATAAATCTTTCAAAATAAATAAATAAAAAAAGTCTTAAAGTGATCTATTCTCAAATCTATGTGGTGTACCCAAGGATACTTGGGTTAACATTTCCATTGAAAAGCCTACTGTATTTTCAGTAAGTATCTACCTTTGCTTTCTGTTATTGGTTTCTTAAGATCTTCATAACTTTCTGTTATAAAACATGCTGCCACTCACATGGAGATCCAGATTGAGTTTCAGCCTGGCCCATTCTTGGCTTTTGTTGGCACTGGGGGCGTGAACCAGTGGATGGGAGTGCCCTGTCTCTCTCTTTCAAATAAATGAAATAATAATACAATAAAAGATAAGCCAGGGGAAAACAAATCACTATTCCGTGTATTTTCCTGACAAGTCATCCAGCCGTCCAAATGTGAACACTGATGATTTGCTTTCGTTCTGCTCCTCCCACACATGGGAAAAGCTTGTTTAGACATTTAAACAATCTGGTACACTGCCATGACTTCATTCATTCACTCATTCAGTAAGTATTTGGTGGGTGCTAACTCTGTGCCAAGTACTTGATATATGCACAGTGATTAAAGTGCAGATTCCCCACCCTCATGGAGTTTATGGTGTAGGAACAGAAGTCGTTAACACAATGCATAATTAATAAGTTAATTATTTGAGATGTTAGAGGTATAAGTACTGTGCATAGATTTAACATTTTTTGCAACCAAATAAAAATTAAGCTTTTAATTCCATTTTCCACACATTTTAAAGGCCTTCTTCCTGTCCTGGGTTTGGAGCTTGGCTCCACCCTAATTTGTTGTGTGATCTTTGGCAACTTAGTTGGCTTTGATGGCACTCGATTTCTTCATATGTAAAATGATAATGATAATAAAAGCTATCTCATAGCGTTATTTAAGGACTACATTTACTAAGGGTACTCAGGGTACCTACAGCAGAACTTCTGCCTGGTTAGCTTATATCATGTTTGTCACTCAGTCTCCCTCGTCCTCTTTTGTCATCATCATCATTTTATATCTAATTAGGACTTCTTTGATTTCTATAAAATTAAATTATTTTATCTTTCCAACACAGAAAACACAGCATTTAATTTCCTTCATAGGAGAAGTTTTTAACATCCTAAAACACAATTGTTTATTAAGAATTTTAACTCTTAGCAGACTATGACACAAACAATTGCTTATTGTAGTTTATAACTTTAAGAAATATTGAGACAAAAATTCTCTTCCTAAAAATTCATACCTACAAGACAGTCTTAAACTTTAATCATGAGATTCAGTATCTAGAATTAAAGAAAACAATGCAATTGACTATATTACAAACCCCTCTTGTGACTGAAACACCTCCAACTATATCCCTCTTCCATACTACCATCCAGGGTCCTTTCTTTTAAGTGCAAAAAGTATGGAGGAAAAAGTTACTTTTCAGGCATAGTTTCTCAAATTAAAATACTAAGTATTGTCTTGAAATTTAAAAATCTCTGTTATCTTGCCTGAGAGAGATGTGATGTGTAGTCTTATTGAGGAGAGTTTACAGCCTTGGACAAGATATTTGGAAGGTGGCCTCACCTCTGCCAAAATGATTCTATGAAAAACTGAAAATCAATAAGTTGAATAGAGAAAAGTGGACATAAATTTGGAATCTGAATTTTGAGATTCATCTACTGAGAGATAGAACTGGATGAAATAAACAAATATTTTCCTTGTTATATTTGATAACTTAATATAGTCCTAAATTATTTTTTGTAAACTTTCTGGGCCACTGCTTCTTGTATGTGTGTGTGAGTGTGTGTGCCCATGCATAAATATATATATTTTTTAAAAATAATGATTTTCTCCTTTTTTAAATCAAGAGATGGGAAAAAATCAAGTTTTTTCCCCTTAACTTTTTATTTTGAAAATGTCTTACATTTTTAAAAGATTTATTCATTCATTTATTTATTTGAAAGGCAGAGTGTCACAAAGAGACAGAGAAAGGGAGAGAGAAAGAGAGATTCCCTCTTCTAGCAGCTGGTTAACTCCCCAGGTGGCCACAAAGGTTAGGGCTGGACCAGGCCGACGCAAGGAGCCAGGAGTCAGGAACTTCATCCAAGTGTCCCATGTGGGTGGAAGGACTCCAAGCACTTGGACAATCTTTCACTGCTTTCTCAGGCCCATTAGCAAAGAGCTGGATCAGAAGTGGAACAGCCAGGACTTGAATCTGAACTCCTATGGGATGCTGGCATTGCATGCAGTAGCTCAATCCACTGCACCACAATGCTGGTCCCAAAATGATTTTAAAGTAATAGAAAAGGTGTAAAACAGCTCAAAGATCTCTAATATACATTTTATTTTAATCTATTTTCTGCTGCTTTAGCAGAATATCTGAGACTGGGTAATTGATAATAATTGTCTTAATAATATCCTTTATGAAGTCCAGGATCCAATCCAAGATCACATATTGTATTTAGTTGTTATGTTTCTTCAGACTACTTAAATATGCAACAGTTTCCCAATCTTTTGTTTTTTCATTATGACCTTTATATATTGTTTAAAAGATTTATTTTATTTATTTGAAAGACAGAGTTACAGAGAGAGGTAGAGACAGAGAGAGAGGTCTTCCATTTGATGGTTCACTTCCCAGATGGCCACAACAGACGGAGCTACAGCGATCTGAAGCAGGAGGCAGAAGCTTCTTCCAGGTCTTCCACGTGGGTGCAGGGATCCAAGGACTTGGGCCATCTTCCACTGCTTTCCCAGGCCATAGCAGAGAGCTGGATGGGAAGAGGAGCAGCTGAGACTAAAATCAGCGCCCATATGGGATGCTGGCACTTCAGACCAGGGCTTTAACCTGCTGCGCCACAGCACCAGACCCATGACCTTGATATTTTTAAGAATACAAGATAATTATTCTGCATATTTTTCCAAAATATAGGTTTATCTCATGTATTCTTGTGATTTATGTATTTTTACAAAATATTTATGTATTTATTTATTTATTTGAAAGTCAGAGTTACAGAGAGGGAGGGAAAGACAGTGAGAGATCCTCCCTCTGCTGGTTCATTTCCAAATGGCTGCAATAGCCAGGGCTGGGCCAGGAGAAACCCAGGAGCAAAGAGCTACATTCATATTTTCCACACAGTTGACAGGGGCACAAGCACTTGGGCCATTTTCTGCTCCTTTCCCAGGGTGTTGGCTGGCTTGGAAGTGGAGCAGCAGGAACACAAACAGGTGCTCGTATAGGATGCTGGTGTAGTAGGCAGTGGTTTTATGCACCACGCCACAGCAATGGCACCAATTTATACATTTTTGACAGAAATACCATAGAAGTGACATTATGTTCTTCTGAGTATGTTATTTCTGTAGGTATCTAATGTCAATGTCTTGTTCTTGATACTATTTAATTCTTGTCCTCATAATACTTTGATCATTTTTTTATTTTCTGGAACAAGATGTTCCAGGAAGCATCTTGTTGATTCCTTGCCTTAGTCTTGGATTCAGCCATTTCCCTGGTTCTTTTAGTAGAGATTACTGCTTAGAAATCAAGACTTGAAATCCTGAGATACTTGTTGCTTCCTGGATATCCTTACTCAGGGCTCTTTTTTGCAGACAAAGCTAAGGAATACGTACATGTATATACCCATACATGCATATCTAGAACTCTGTATGTTTCTGTTTACATATATCTAAAAAACATAATTCCATATTGATACTTAGAAATTCCAGATTGGTACCATAAAATTAAATCCAGTATTCACTCTTTCCTTCTTTGTAATTCTTCCAACAGTGAGAAATCTGCTTCCCATTATTCTCAATGTATTTATTTATCTGACCAAGACTCTTCAGTAGCCAATCTCCTGACCTCGTTGACTTTTTCCTTAGTCTTAACCCTGCCAACCACTCCTGCCCTACTGAATGTGCCTAGTGATTGCTCAGCTCCAACAAAAGGCAATGGGAAGGTCAGATACTTTAAGCTCTCTGCATTGTTCATTAGCAACATCGACTAGCGATAGGACAGAGAAAGAAAAATGCTGATGGAAATGTCCAGCTGCATCACATTTTCAACATATGAGACCTAAAATACTTGGCCTGATTTATGTTAAGTATGGTATTTGCCTTGTTATATAGGCTCCCGTGCTGTGCTACATTTATGTAAATCTACATCAACTGTAGAAATGATGATTTAAATACATCTGTGTTCAAATAATTTCATAATCAACTTATCATAATATGTATCATGACTGACTGATAAATTTATTTGGGGAAAAATCTATTGATTTCCTTGTTGGGAGAGATTATGAGAGCAGGATAATGTAGAGCAGGCCATTTGCAACTGCTCCCGGAAACATATAAGGGCCATTGATGTTGCCTCATTATTCTTCCTTTTCTGAAGCAAAGGTTCCTATAAAGCTGAAACTTGAAATTCCTTTTTTCCCATTCTTTTTCCTCACAGAGTGTCTTTCTTTCTGAGTCACTTAAGTCTAGAAAATGTATATGTATATGTCCCAACTGTATTCTGTGATTCTACTTGCCCCTTTTCCCCACAGCTGAGGTTTGCTCAACAGTGGTTGATGAAGATAGTAGAAGATTTGGGGGTGGCGCTCTGGTGCAGCGGGTTAAAGCCCTGGCCTGAAGTGCTGGCATCCCATATGGGCACCGGTTCTAGTCCTGGCTGCTCCTCTTCCCATTCAGCTCTCTGCTATGGCCTGGGAAAGAGGTAGAAGATGGCCTGAGTCCTTGGGCCCCGGAACTCATGTGGGAGACCTGAAAGAAGCTCCTGGCTCCTGGCTTCAGATCATCAGCACAGCTCCAGCCCTTGCGGCCACCTGGGGAGTACACCAGTGGATGGAAGACCTCTCTCTCTCTGTCTCTATCTCTTTCTGTAACTCTGTCTTAAAAAAAAGAAAAGATGGTGGAAGATTTAAGAAAAAAAATGTATTTTCAGTTCATTCCCTTTCTATTCCTCTTTTAAGGTGATACTGATGAATAAAGGGTTATTACACACAAGAACATCCATGCAGACCTTCCCTCTTTTCCAAACCATAGTCATAATGTGCTGGAAAGTATAAGGACATGAAAATGATGTGGGGGTCGGCGCTGTGGCACAGTGGGTTAATGCCCTGGCCTGAAGCACCGGCATCCCATATGGGCACCAGTTCTAGTCCTGCCTGCTCCTCTTCCGATCCAGCTCTCTGCTATGGCCTGGGAAAGCAATAGAGGATGGCCCGGGTCCTTGGGCCCCTGCACCCACATGGGAGACCCGGAAGAAGTTCCTGGCTCCTGGCTTTGGATAGGCACAGCTCCAGCCATTGCAGCCATCTGGAGCGTGAACCAGAGAATAGAAGACCTCTCTCTTTTCTCTGCCTCTCCTCTCTCTGTGTAACTCTGACTTTCAAATAAACAAATAAATCTTAAAAAAAAAAAAGAAAATGATGTGATGACCAAGGACCTCTAAGTAAATGATTTCTGTGTGGAAGATTTTATAAAATTCTGTTGGTAAAATTTGTACTTATGTGTTCTTAGCCCTTAACAGCAGAAACCACACTGAAGTGGTTTCTTTGTATGATTAGTAACAATCTATTTCAAGGAAATAGAATAATGATCCCACCTCCTCATAGTCATTGAATTTTATTTTTCCAGTCCAGTCTGTCTAAACAAATTGAATCCTCAGAATAAGAATGGCAATTATTATGAATATGTTATTTTAGTACTTGTCTTTTTCATGTTTTTGCTTTTTTTCTGGAATATTCTGAGAACCTATTAACAAACTGAATTGGAAAATATAATTCTAGAGAATGCACCTCTGTACTCAGAGAAATTGGAGTCAATAATTATAATAGTAAAGTTTGGTTATTATTTATTATAATAACTATAAACCATGATTTTGATTTCAGTTTCCAGGTATGTGGGGGAATGCATGTTGTAAAGTTTTGCTAACGAAGAATCTTTCTGGAATAGATTCATTGGTGTTCAAAGAACATTTGGAGGCCTGTAAACAGAGAAGTTCATAGATTACTGATTAATTACTTGATGGCACAGATCCTTGAAGGGGTCAGTCTAGAAATTCCATTGGTCAAGAAGAAAAAATACTTTGGAGTCAGGAAAGTACCCTTACAGATTAATGAAAAGAGATTATGTAAAAATATTGATAATGCTTTTGTGTAAAGATATCATAGTTTATTTTGCTTTCTTTACTTATAATAATAATCCAACATATTTATGTGTATATACATAAATATACATATGTATTTATACACTTATCTGCAATGTCATATACATCGCCTTATATAAATCTTCATGGGCATATTCTCAACAGCAAAAGTATAATTGAACCTTGCCAAAGATTAAATTCAAACAGAAATATTTTCAAACTAATATAATTTTGCATGGAAAATATGGTGAAAATACAAATATTTCTTAAGGCATAGCACATTAAGCAAAGCTAGCAGAATATCCTCAATCTGCTAATTCAGTGTATTCTTTTTCCAATTCTATTGGGGAATTATTTCTTGTCATTAACTTCTTGTGAAGGGGATAGTTTAGTTTTAGATACAATGCAAAATAGATATGATTTAGTTTTGTCAATGAGAATGGAAATTACACCAAAATCTGATGGAGATAATGTGCCAGTGGTGCCCACAGAGCAAGCCAAGGTGTGGAGTTACTGAATGTTTTGTAGAGAATGGTTCAGGCTCAATCATCTAGGACAGTGGCTGAGCAGTCCTGTTGCAGAATAATTGGGTGGAAGGATCTGTTGTCAGCATTTCAAGGAAAAGATCCCAGAAGTTTGGAATGAGGATTTGGATTCTATTTATATTTGACTAAGGATTCCTAGTTTCTTATTCCTTGTGCTATAAACAAGAGGCTGCAAAATTTTCCAATTAAAATGGAAAATGCTCATCCTGGATTAATGGGGCACCAAACAATTGGATGAGAACTCTCCTCACATGGACCCTTGCCCATGATCACTCAGACACCCAGAATGTTTTGTCCATAGCCTGCTAAACACTGGGCTGTTTGGAACATTAGCAGTGTTTGACTGAAAGTTTCATTTCCAGGCAGATGCTTTTAATTTGAGTCCAAAGTTGGAGAATTAGCAGAGATCATGTTATGAATGTCATCATCAGTATCTTCAGTTCATCTTGTGAATGTATTTCTTTTTCATGATCTTAATTATGCCAGGTAAACCAAGGATGTCCCAATATTTTGGTCTGAGGACCCCTTTAGACTGCAAACATTTAAAAAAGTTTACTCATTTATTTGAAAGGTAGAGTTAGAGAGAGAGAGAGAGAGAGAGAGAGAGACAAAGAGAGAGAGACAAAGAGAGAGATCTCTCCACTGGTTCTGCCCCAAATGGCCACAAGAGCCAGGATGGGTACAGGCTGAAGCTAGGAGCCTGAAACTCCATCTGGGTCTCTCACTTGGATGGCAGGAGCCCAAGCACTTGAGCCATCTTCTGTGGCTTTCTCAGGCACATTAGCAAAGAGCTGGATCAGAAGTGGAACTGCCAGGACTTGAAAGGTGCATATATGGGATGTCGGCATTGTAGATGTTGGCTTAACCCCCTGTGCCACAACACCAGTCCCTATACTCCAAAAAATTTTGAGACCTCAAAAGAGCCCTTGCTTATGTTGGCTTTGTCTATCAATATTTATTGCACCAGAAATTAAAACTGGCAAACTTCTTAAAGTACTTATTAAATTATTATCAAGCAACAATAATAAATTCAATAAGTGTTAACATAAATAACACATTTTTATTAAGTATATTGTCTAAAATAAAAATATTGATTGGGAAAAGTGACACTGTTACGTTTTTTTTGCAAATCTCTAAAAAGTTTGGCTTAATTGTCTCCTTTTCATGTAATCCAATGTGAGATAACATGTTTTATAGCCTGTAAAGATCACTACTGTACTCTCATGAGATAATGACAGTAAAGGAACCCAGGTAACATGAGTATCATGACAGTTTTGGCCTCAGAGCTCTCTGAAAGGGTTTTGGGACCCTACAGGTCTCTAGACAACACTTTGAGAGCTGCTGATGTGAAAAAATCCAAGTAAAATTACAATGGGTTAAGTGCCGGGTTCAGAACTGTTTAAGGGTAAGAATCTCGATGGGCTCCTCTTTCTGCAGAAGCTGCTCACTGGGCACCGCCTCGGAGAGGCTGTCCTGAGAATCCCTCTGAAGTAAGCTTCCCCAGGCTCTCTGTCCAGAGCTGTGTGCCCTTTGTGAATGCTCTTTCCTTTGTTCATTTTAAAAATATTTATTTATTTACATACATATTTATTGCTGTTTTTCTTTGAAAGGCAGAGAGAGAGAGAGAGAGATAAAGGTAGAAATAGAGAAAGATCTTCTGTCTGCTGGTTCACTGCTCAAATGCTGGGAGCCAAGAATTCAAGGTTTCCCATGTAGTTGGCAGGGAATTATCACCTGCTGACCCTAAGGTACAAGTTAGTAGGAAGCTGGCGTTGGAAGTAGAGCTGGGGTTTGAATCCTTGTACTCCTGTATGGGATGTGGGTGTTCTGAACAGTGCCTTAGCCACTGCATCAAGTGCCCAATCTTTCCATTCTTAATTTTAAATTTAATCCATTTTTCCTCACTGTGTTGACTAGTCTCGCCTCATACAGTGTGTGTAGCTATCACATTGCCTAGTAAAAAAAAATATATATATATATAAATGTCAGATATATACAAAAAATTATCAATGTAAGATTAAATTATTGCAAGTATTTACCCTGCATTTGGAAAGTATGAAGACATCAATTATTACTTTTCAATGACTATTTGCTGATTTGTGAGTAAGTTAGTTGTAGTTTTGCTTTTCCCAATTATCTTTTGGTCTTTGGTTGTTATACTGAGATGGTCAGTGGACACATGAGAGCTGTAGTATACGTATTTTCATTAGTTCATGCAAACACTGTTCTAGAGTGCCTCTTGTACACTGGTCAAATTCATCAGCTAAAAAGATGAGTAAGGGATAGTAGCTATCTTCAATGATATCCCTGTATAAGACACACCAAGAGAAAACTCTAGCTCGATCCTGAATGGAAAAAGTAGGAACTTCCAAAAGAGAAGCAGGTTGGAGTCACCAAGGTGAGTGAGAACTTGGAAATATTCAAGTTCATGTAGAAGATTAGGGAACGTTTGGCATATTCAAGTAAGTACAAGGAAGTCAGTAATCTGAACCATCTTGAATACAAGAGGCAGGGGCAGGAGACTAGAGAAAAGAGTGAGTTGTGAGGGGAGAGGGGTATACAGACCCCAGGATCCACAGGCTTGGTATGCACAGGTTAAGGGAGTTTGACTCTATCCTGAAGCAGACCATTACATGGCTCTGTTATACTTATCTACAAGAAGAACCTGTGGGTTCAGAGACATGCATGCAAAGTCTGAAGCCAGTGCCTCCACGGTACCACTCCTGTGCAGATTCCTGGATCATGGGCTGCATTTGCTCATGGATGTCTAAGCCTTAATATTTTATAAAAGAGTATTGATTGCTAGTTTTCTGGTTAATTAAACATCCATAGGAAATCACTTGATACTACTAGTTCAGAAGCAGATGCCAAGTATTTGATGCATTTATTAACATAGAGGCAAAATTTCAAAATGGGATCTTTGCAAACTAAATCCAGAAATATGTAGAAAGAATAATTGAATTCAATTTAAATTCTCTGGGTATGCAAGATTGGTCTAACATTTGAAATGTCAATCAATGAAATAGGCTTCATGTATAGAATAAAATAGAAAATGCATATGGTCTTGTCAATAGATGTATTAATGATGTTTGGTAAAAGCCAATGCTATTCTTAGTTAAAAAAAAAACTTTCAGTAAATTAAGAATAGAAAGGAACTTCCTCAATCTCATAATGAGTATCTTTAAAAATATACAAAAATAATCTGTTAAATTGTTGAAACTTTTTACCCTGAATTTTGGGAAGGTATAATGCCATCAATTATCATCACTTTTATCTAATATACTGGCAGTCCTAGTCAGCAAGAAAAATAAAAAGCATAAAGATAAGGGAAAACAGAGGTGGGAAAAACATCTTATCTGCAGATAATGGAATGGTGTACATAGAATATCTAAAAATGATGCAGATAAAAACGGGATTTGATTTGAAGACATCATTATTTTTCTACATATTAATGATAAATCACTAGATATTAGAATTGAAAGAAGATATGGGTAAATATTATAAATATCAAGTATCTAGGGATACGTTAAGAAAGGATGTTCAAAATTTCTGTACAGTAAACTGCAACAAAATATATTGCTAAGATAAGATTAAAAATACCTAAATGATTAAATGGATATACCATTTTTAAGAATTAGGAGACTGTTGATTAAGAGGTGAATTCTGCAGCCAGCCTTATGGTGCAGGGGGTGAAGCTACAAACTGCAATGCCAGCATCCTGTATCAGAATTCCGGATTTCAGTTCCAGCTCCTCCATTTCCAATCCAGCTTTCTCCTAATTTACCTGGGAAAGAAGTGGATGATGGCCCAAGTATCTGTGTCCCGTGCCACTCGTGTGGGAGACCCAAATGGAGTTCCTGGCTCCTGGCTTCCTCCTGGTCCAGACCTGGCTGTTGGATTTGGTGAATTGAGCCAGAGGATGGAAGATCTCTCTCTCACACACACACTCTCACTCTGCCTCTTCTCCTCTGTCACTCTAAGTTTTGAATGGATAAATTAATAGATAAGTACATTTTTTTTAAAAAAAAAAAGACCTAAATTCTCTTTAAATTTACCTAAAGATTCAATGAAATTCCACTCAAAATCTGATGTCTTCTGGAAATTGACAGTCTAATTCTAAAATTTATGTAGAGGTGCTAACAAGAATCACAATCTTAAAGAAGAGGAAGAATGTGTCATGTCTTATATAGGCATTTATTATGAATACATTAACTCAAATAATGTTGATGGTGATTGTGGATTCAAAAGGCTTCCATAGCCTTGGCAGCTCATATCAGGAGCCTCGGGTGATCACTGATGTCATACATAAGAATGTTAATTGTTGAATTAACAACAGGAGTCACTGTGCACTTACTTCCCATGCAGGACCTCTGTCTTCAATGAATTGTATTATGAGAATTAACTGTAAAACTTGTTCTCAGTTTTTTTTGTGTGTGTGCACGTGTGTGTGTGTGCAAATTGTTGAAATCTTAGTATAGAGTTGGTCTTCTGTGTATAAAGTTAATTGAAAATGAATCTTAATGGAGAATAGGACTGGGAATGGGAGAGGGAGGAGGGGGTAGGGTGGGTGTGGGGGGGGTATGGTGGGAAGAATCTCTATATTCCTAAAGTTGTACTTATCAAATTTGTACTCATTAAATAAAAGATTTCTTGCGGGAAAAATCTGAGGATAATGGTGGCTCAAGGATCCTTTAAGGGAAAGTTTTAACAGGGTGGGAGACACCAGCAGATGCAAGATCTTTCTCCCTGTATCTCCAATTTTCAAATAAATAAATCCTTTTTTTTTTTTCTGACTGAATGGGAACTTTGTGTTTTCTCTCTCTCTTTTTTTTTTTTTTTTGACAGAGTGGACAGGCAGAGTCTCCCATGGGGTGCAGGGCCCAAGCACTTGGGCCATCCTCCACTGCACTCCCTGGCCACAGCAGAGAGCTGGCCTGGAAGAGGGGCAACCGGGACAGAATCCGGCACCCCAACCGGGACTAGAACCCGGTGTGCCGGCGCCGCAAGGCAGAGGATTAGCCTATTGAGCCGCGGCGCCTGCTCAAATAAATAAATCTTAAAAACAGCACAAAGTTCAGGATGCAGCTGCAGTAGGTGGAAGAAAGCAGTCTTTGGGGATAGGGAAAGAGGTTGCACTGATATGTCAAGTATGCAGAAGGAACAAGGCCCAAAGGCATGTGGTGACTCCATCCAGCCATTCATTCAACAAATATTGTGTCTTTCGACATTAGGACCATTTTAAGGCACCATTAATGATTGAGCATATGTTAGGAAGGGACCACACCTTCAAAGGGACTTTGCCATAATGAACATATGAGGAGTCTTCAAATAATTCCTGGAAAATGTGTGGTCTTTTTAAAAATATTTATTTATTGACTATGAGAGACACATAAATAGAAAGAGTAGGCTCCCATCCACAGATTCACTCTTCAAATGTTGGCAATAGTGGGGGCAAGGCCAGTGCTGAAGCTGGGAGCTAGGAAGACAATGCAGGTCTCCCACATGGGTGCCAAGAACTTGACCCATCACTGCTGCCTCCTGTGTTCTGCATTAGCAGGAGTTGGAGTCAGGAGCTGGAGCTGAGCACAGAACCCAGGCGTGCCGTTGTGGGAAATGGTCATAGTGATGCCGTGGGGGAAATGGTCATAGTGATGACTAGGCTAAACACCCACTCCTGTAATAGCTTTCTCTCTCCTTTTTTTTAATTTTTTTTTTTTTATTTTTGACAGGCAGAGTGGACAGTGAGAGAGAGAGACAGAGAGAAAGGTCTTCCTTTGCCGTTGGTTCACCCTCCAATGGCTGCCGCGGACGGCGCTCCGCGCTCATCCGATGGCAGGAGCCAGGTACTAGGTGCTTTCTCCTGGTCTCCCATGGTGTGCAGGGCCCAAGCACTTGGGCCATCCTCCACTGCACTCCGGGCCACAGCAGAGGGCTGGCCTGGAAGAGGGGCAACTGGGACAGAATCCGGCGCCCCGACCGGGACTAGAACCCGGTGTGCCGGCGCCGCAAGGCGGAGGATTAGCCTGTTGAGCCACGGCGCCGGCCTTCTCTCTTCTTTTTTTAAGATTTTATTTATTTATTTAGAAGGCAGAGTTACAGAGAGGCAGAGGCAGAGAGACAAAGATAGGTCTTCCATCTGCTTGTTCACTCTCCAAATGGCCACAACAGCCAGTGCTGGGCTGATCCTAAGTCAGGAGCCTGGGGCTTCTTCCAGTATCCCACGTGGATGCAGGGGCCCAAAAACTTGTGCCATCTTCCACTGCTTTCCCAGGCCACAAAAGAGAGCTAAAGAAGTGGAGCAGCCAAGACTAGACTCGGTGCCCATATGGGATGCTGGCACTGCAGGTGGTGGCTTTACTTGCTATGCCACAGTGCTGGCCCCATTTATCTTTCAATTCAATTTTTTTGTATGAACTTTTTGAAGTACCTCATGTATGGTGCTAATTCAGTGATCCTTCCTTGACTAAGGAATGCCTGTTCTATACCAATGAGGATATACTCATATTTATCTTCAAAAAAGCATAATATTTTATTTGTAAGCTTGTCTATTGCTTACTCTTACAGGAGGCTTGGTAAAGGAATAGGGGAGTCTTCATTGCTTCATCCACATTCTGATCTGGTCCTTCTACAAGCAATGTTACACATTGGTAAGAAATTTGGGCAATAAATAGTGACCATGGGTTATAGTAAAATGCATCAGCTTGTACGTGACTTGTACCAGTGCCAACTGAATACAAGGCTTGCCTATATAGCATGGCATGAATTATTCAACAGTTCTCTGCTAAATGGCTATTTTTGCAATCCACTCTGTATATTTGAAGTTTTTGCATTTTAGGTGGTCGACTTAATTTGTGCTTATCCTGAAATGATAAGTGTTGTTCTGACATGCTGCCTTTTGCAAAGCTTGTATGCTTATGCATGGAGAGTAGATTTTAGAGAGAAGGAATGACCTTTAAACACACACATGTGCACACACATATCCCACACTAATAGATACCATATGTATAATCACATTGTGGCAATTCTGCACACACTGTAAAATCAGAAAGATGTTCATCATGCCTACAGATCCAGAAGTTTTATAACTAAATAATATAGGGTTTAGTTGCTTCTCCACCCCATTACAATGTAAGTGTGTGTGTGTGCAAGAGATGTGAAGTGACTCCCAACCGAAAGAGTTAGAAACTAACGACATAAAGTCATAACCACAGGCTGGGCGTATAGCCAGACAGAGCTGAATGTGCAGCTGGACTCAGTTACTAATTAGCTGTGTGGTCTTGGGCAATTTACCTACCCTTTTTCAGTTGGGTTCCGAAAGAAACCTCAATTTCCCTCCACATAAAATGGAGATTATGATAGTGCTCATCTCCTATGGTTATTGTGAAACTTGAATGAGATAAAATAAGCAAAATTCTAGTCTCACCAAAACATTTAAAAAAGCATTATTAATTCTTAGGAGAAACTTCTATACCAACCAGATTTAACACTGACTGATGATTTTAAATGTCTCTCCTTATTTGAGGTTAAATTATGGTGAAACATGAGAGTACTTCCAAAAGGTTGAAAAATTAAAATAAAAGATGTTTATTTTGGTGCAAAGCATTTTGAAATCCATGTGTTTTTCATGAACTTTGAAATATTTTCTATACTTTTCATTTACTTGAGAAGCAAAAAGAGAGACAGAGACAAAGAGAGAGCTCCAATTTGCTGGTGCACATCTCAAATGCTCACAGCAGCCAGGACTGGGCCAGTCTGAAGCTAAGAGGCAGGAACCCAATTCATACATCCCATGTAGGTGGCAAGAACTCAACCACTAAGCCATCACTGCTGCCTGCCAGGATGTGTATTGACAGGAAGCTGGAGTCAGGAGCAGGAGATGGAACTGAACTCGGGTGCTCCCCTGTGGGATGTGGACGTACTATGCTTAACCACTATGCTGAAAGCACACCCTGCCATGGACTCTTGGCAGATTCCTCATATACTTCAGGATATTTTCACATTTTCTGAAGAGGGTGAAATTTCCTACTGCCACATCCCTACTCCTAGCCTATATTATCTTGGTAGTATCTATGAAGGTTAAATGAAAAGAGAAGATATTTGTGTAATGATACAGTTTATTTAATCACCAAGTACACTAATACAGTTTATTTAATCACTAAGTACACTAATACAGAATAGATAGAAGGAGACAGAGGCATTGATTGGTTAATCAAAATATATTTTCAATGATGTCTTTGGTAGTCAAGCCTTGAACTTCTTAAGAGTGAGTTTTATATATACTTCAGATTTTAACGATTTATTCTTGATTCAGAGTTAATAGTTGAGCATATCAAGAGTATCTAAAATGACTTAACTAAATATTTTTTCTGTGGCTTAAGTCTATATCCTCAATAATCTACCACATTCCATGTCCTTCCATTCAACTTACATGTATCATTTGAATTATTATAATGAGAATAAATATTTCAATACTAAATGAAAGAGGATACAGCAATTTATCATTAGAATTAATTCTCCTAAATTTATGTAAATATGAGAGTCTTAAAAAGTCCGTGGGGACCAGCACTGTGGCGTAGCAGGTGAAGCCACACTGGCAGTGCCAGAATCCCATATGGGTGCTGGCTTGAGTCCTAGCTGCTCCACTTCCAATGCAGCTCCCTGCTAATGTACCTGAGAAAGCATCAGAAGATGGCCCACGTCCTTGGGGACCTCATCCACACGGGAGACCTGGAGGAAACTCCTGGCTCCTGGCTTCAGATTGGCTCAGCTCTGGCCATTGCAGCAATTTGGGGAGTGAACCAGTGGATAGAAGATGTCTCTCTCTCTTTCTCTCTCTGCCTCTGCCTCTCAAATAAATAAACAATTCTTTAAAAAGAAGTCCATGGAAAATGTATACTACAACAAAATTATACATGAATTTCAAAATTTTTTTTGCACCAAAATAAACATAGTTTAATTGTTTCTCATACTTCTGTCTATATACTTTCTGTTCCATCTTTCGGTCTTAATCTTCTTTTCATGCTGTAGGAATTTAGACAGATCTTTCTCTTCCAAGGTGAAGATTGTTCTTCCTTGGAGTTCTTAGAGTTCCTTGGTGATTAGTCGAAATCTGGAAACACTATAACAGTCTCTCCTCCCATCAGTAAAAGGGGCATGGAGAATAATTCAACAACTTATTTCTGGCTTCTCTGAGAGTGTGTGTGTGCCGGCAAAGTACTACTACTAGGAACACTGCCATTCCATTTCTTCCCCTGAAGTTTCCATTTCATTCTGGTAAAATCATCCAAATTTTAAGCCACCTCCCTCCCCAGAGTAATATGACTGATACCATGAGAAAAATTAACACAACTATTAGCAACACGCGTTTGCGTCCTGCTGTTTAACCTATTGGAAACTGGGGCAAGGAGAAGTGGACACAGGTAAGTAAATTATGTTTGAAATGAAACTGACTTTCATCTGGCCAACACCTGTCAAATTTGGTATATTCTTTCTCTTGCTGTTACCCTACATTTTGTTTGCAGTCTGAGGATTTCCATTGGAAATGCTCTTTGAGTGACGTAAAGTGAACTCCGAGATCCAAAGTGGCTTTGATGTTTGTCAGGAAAATGCAGGAGTCCCGGTATACTGTGGCTTCCACAGTGCAGGAACAGCTCCAGTTCCAGAAAAGCTGTGAAAACAACTCAGAGAGAAATTAAGCATAAAAAGAAATTCCTTTGATAAAATGAAAAGAATTAGTATCTTTCTGGCGAGCTCATCTGGAAGATTTTTCAACCCTTCTTCCTTAAGAAATATGTAGGCATTAAATTCAGTTCTTATTTCAAAGAGAACATTTATATGTCAATTGCAAGAAATATGTAGAGAGGTGCAGTTGACTTTAATATCTTATTGAGCAATGTGACAAGAATTTGGAAATGTACAAACTAACCACAGGATGACCTTTCAAAACTGAAATGCATAGGTGTGGATGACATTTTCTCATTCAATTGCTTATTTTGAAATCTAAATTAAAGCACACACAACACCAAATTAAATATCTTCTCCCCAGAGTGAATATCCCAATCATTTATAACTAAACAACTTTAACATCCAGTAATCAACAAACATTAACATGTAAATACTTTGTTTTAATAAGCCATAAACATTAATAAGCACATGGCTGCAACCACTCCTGCTGAAATTATTCATCTGCAACCCCAGATATCAAATAAGGGCTGCAGAGAAATAAAACTGTTAAATTTGATTCTGAAAACATTCATGTGAGTTTGCATAAATCCTCTTTATTTTCTAGTGGCTTTTTTTTCAAGATCTTTTTTTCTTCCCCCTGCTAGGAGCCTTATGAAACTGAAATGTCAAGTGAGGGTTGCTTTATATCATGTTCTGTCAATCAAAGGAAGGGAGGCTTTATGCATCTGTTGCTAGTATATTGGCACTTTTTGAAGAGTGTTTCGGTGGGAGCGAGAATAAATAAAGATCCTTCAGGCACTTTCTCATTTATGGATGAGGAATCAAAGCAGTCTGAAACTTCATTTTCAGCCTGATACCCTGAAGATTGTTGGCTGATAATTCTGGATGGAACAGCTTATCTGGGAGGATTAGGGGGAACATGGCCTTCCTATTACTTCTGGCTTCAGCCTATTCAGCTGGGTAGACTTTGTCACACAGTATCTGGGCCTTTACATATGTCACTAATCTTATCTATATCTTTTCAGCCCCTTCTGTTGGAGCTGCGGTTTCCCGTGCCTAAACCTCCCATTTCTTCATTACACCAGCTGTATAGGCATTAGCCTTCCCTAACAGCCTTTCTGCACCATGTCACTCAGTAATGGCGAGTTTTGCAGATGCTCAGCTTTCGTGAGCAGGTTGGGGTAAAGACTTTATCCCAAATCTTGAGACACTCACATCACCTATATTAAAAAAGCTTCCTAAAGTCTCCAAACAAACTAATTTTCCCCCTTTACCAAATCCTCTTAACAGAATGAAATAATCTCCACAGTGCATCATCTTTGCAACCATTAAAGATAACAGGGACAGCTCCCTGTGTGCCTGCGTGCACAAGCCAAGCTGTCACTCCTTTCCCACAGGTATGAGGCAGTCGTTCACCCATGAAACAAATAATGACCCCTAGGCTGTATTAGACATCAGGAGGCCACAGACATGATTGCAAAAAAAGACTCTGTCCTCAAGATGTCTACATTCTAGTGGGAAAATGTAAACTCGCACAAATAACCACGATGCAGGGTAAAAATGGTGCAAACCCAAAAGAGGCATAAGTGCTTGGATAGTTCCTGGGGAGCAGATAGCAAGAGGAAGAACCTATAAAGGCTGAGTGAAGGAGGTGGTGTTTAAGAACAAGGATTTGAGCAGCTGTGATAGGAGTCAGTCTTTCTTCCAGTGTCTGCTTCCTAGTTATTTTCAGAATGAAGGCTGTAAGTCAAATGTGGTAATGGAGCCAGTGATTGAGACCTGTATCAAAAACTACTCCTTCCCTTCAAATATTTCTTCTTCATTGATTTCTCTAATTAGCCCCACAGTTATCCAGTATACTTCTTCCTTGAACAGAGACACCATTTGTTAACTGCCCTTGTGGCCATGCATCTGTGTTTTGGTCAAGGAAATGCAAGTGGAAGGACTCATTTTAAGGCACAGAGTGAGCCTCTTCTTTGGTTTACGGGATGGTGATATGTGGACTGGATTTCCAGCAGCCATTTGGAAGCTAAGGATGAAGGCCACACACAAGGGCTGGCAGAGGGAGAAACTGAAAGAAGCGTGAGTCTCTGCCTGTGGGGACTCACTTCCAGCTCTGCCATGTTGATCTCTAGCCTGATTTTACAGAAGTTAGAAGTAAATTTCTGTCTTGTCTTAAGAGGTTTTTTTTTTCCCCCTGGGGGAGGGGGTAGAAGGATGGCAAGTCTTTTTAGTACTCAGAGCCAAGCTACCTTAACCATTATACTTGAAACCCGCTGCTAAAATACTGATATTTTAAAATTAAATACTTTTTTTTTTTAATTTGAGAGGCAAAAAGAAAGAGTAAGACATACACACACAAACACACACACACAGAGTGAGAGAGAGAGAGAGAGAGAGAGAGAGAGCGAGAGTGAGCTCTGGTTCACTTCCCAAATGTCATAACAGCTGGTGCTGGGATAACAGCTGGCAGCTCGATCCATTTTTCACATGGGTGGCTGGAATCCAATCGATTCCTTGAGCCGTAACTGTTACTTTCCAGGGTCTGCATTCGCAGGAACCTGGAGTCAGGAGCCAGAGCTAGTATAGGAACAGAGCGAGGAACAGAACCCAAGCACTCCATGTGGTCCATGGGCATCTTAATCATTAGGCTCCATGACTGCTCCCTAAACTGATCTTAAGAGCATATTTACTGATAAAGTTTTGAGTTTCCTGGTGTAGTATTAATTTGAATGTTGCTACATCCACAAAATATTTTTTTGAGTTCTTGTAATACTCAGGGCATTTTTCTAGGCAAAAAACAGAAAAACTATGGGGCCTGCCCACCATCAAAATATAGTATTTTCTTGGAGGATTAGAACATGCTTGCTAACAGATAATTAATCATATATAGCCATTAAATATGAGTATGGAAGGAGTAATATAATTCATCCTAGGAGCTGAGACAGCAAACACTTAGCAATGGGGGAGGATTGCCAGATCAAATATGACTTTGTGTGAAAGTGGAATGAAAAATAAGTTTACTTTGGTGGAAAATTTTTTAATTCCATGCACACTTTTTCCATAATACATGTTTTCTGTAAACTTATTGAAGATTCTTCACCTAGGATACCCAGTTAAAGTTGAAGTTCAGATTTTTCAAAATAAAGAACTTTTTGTTTAACTTCATCTCCAATATTGTGTGGGATACAATTATATTTTTAAAATAATTCATTATTTATCTGAAATTCAAATCTCAAATTAAAATTAAAATTTCTATTTCAATTGCCCCAAATTTTGCATGGAATATGCTTATACTAAAGAAATATATCTTGATTTTCTGGAATTCATATTTAGCCAGGCATCTGTATATACTCTTTTTTAAAAAAAATTAAAAAGATTTATTTATTTATTTGAAAGGCAGAGTTACAGAGAGACAGAGGCAGAGAGAGAGAGAGAGAGGTTTTCCATCTGCTGGTTCACTCCTCAGTTGGCTGCAATGGCAGGAGCTGCACAGAACTGAAGACAGAAGCCAGGAGTGTCTTCCACATCTGCTACACAGATGCAGAGGCCCAAGGACTTGGGCCATCCTCTACTGCTTTCCCAGGCCACAGCAGAGAGCTGGATCAGAAGTGGAGCAGCTGGGATTAGAACCGCACCCAAATGGGATGCCAGGACTGCAGGCAGTGGCTTTTCCCTGCTATGCCACAGCGACAGCCCCTTGTATGTACTCTTATTTGCTAACTCTTAGCAACCCTTGGCTCCTGAGCTCCTGGGATGCCTCCTAGAGGAAGTAGGGCAGAGCCATGGGATGGATAGAGTAAATGGACCCACAGGGATGGAGCCATCCTTTCCTAAACGTGGCATTTCTTGTGGTAGGAGGCTGCCCTGTACATAGTAGGATGTTCAGCAGTTGCCATGGCTTCTATCCAGGAAATGCACACTTCCAGTTGAAAAAAAAAATATCTCCAGACATTACCCAGTGTCCTCTGGGAGTGGTAGACAAACTCATGCTTGCTTACAAACCATTGACAAAAGGTGTGACACTTGCAAAACATTCTCTTGATTGTGATGGGTCATATTGGGCTGTGTCCCTGAGAGTATCCACCACATGTGTTCATTTTCCTCACTACTGAGGTTCTTATGTGGACAATTCTGAGACATATTCCAAAAGGACATTTCCAATGGCAAGAAGAGTAAGCACCTGAGGGGACTGTAAACTCCTGGAGGCAAGCACAACATGTCTCTTCAAACACTGAGCCCTGTCAGAAAACTGGTAGTGCATGGTGTGACCTGAATTGTGGAATAAAAGTTGTTAGCTTCTATTTTGAGAATCCCAGGATTAATAAAAGACATGGAGTAGGTAAGTGGGATGAGGCCAAGGAGGAAGGAGGCTTTTATTGATTTATTTTTAAAAAAATATTTTTATTAATGTATCTGAGAGGTAGAGTTACAGGGAGAGAGAGAGAGAGAGAGAGAGAGAGAGAGAGAGAGAACCTTTCCACCTGCTGGTTCACTCCCCATATGGCCACAACGGCTGGAGCTGGGCCAATCTGAAGCCAGGAGCCAAGAGCTTCTTCTGGGTCTCCCACGTGGGTGCAGGGACCATCTTCTGCTGCTTTCCCGGGCCACAGCAGAGAGCTGGATTGGAAGAGGAGCAGCTGGGACTAGAACTGGTGCCCATATGGGATACTGATGCCGCAGGCGAAGGCTTAGCCCACTATGCCACAGCGCCAGCCCCAGGAGGCTTTTATTTAAAATGACCTCAGCTAAGTTGCTAGGTTATGGCAACATAGTCAATACTAGGAACATGTAGGATTAGGTTCCTGGGTAGGACTTGCTAGGACTTTTGCGTAGGACTTGCTAGGACTTTAACCTGAATGCAGTCTTTCAATGGTGCCCCTGATGCTTTAACCCTTGCTGTTGGTAGACATCCGCATTGCCTCAATTCCTGTTTCCATTAGAAAGTTTCTAGCCTCTCCCCACCTACTCAGGACCAGTGTTCCCTCAAAGCTGTGTCATGGTGGTTGTATTGGCCCTCAATTACCACTGCCCATGGCCTTTATCTATAATCGCTGCCCGCTTTGTTCTCCTGGCAATATATTACCTAAAATGAAAATCAGCCTGGGGGTAGATGTGGCCTATCAGGGTTAGCCACCACTTCAAACATTTGCAGTCTATATCTAGAGGACCAGGCTCGAGGTCCACTTCCAATCTGCCTTCCTGCATACTAGGTGGCAGCAGATGACCACTCACGTGCTTGGGCCCCACCACCCATGGTGGGAGACCTGGGTACAGTTCCTGGCTCCTGGCTTCAGCCTGGCCCAGCCACGGTTGTTGAAGGTATTTAGGGACTGAATAAGTGGTTTGAAGAACTATCTCTCTCTTTCTGTTACTCTGCCTTTCAAGTAAATGAAAATAAAACATTGTCTTAAAAAGATGGATTTATTTATTTGAAAATCAGAGTTACAGAGAGAGAGATGTTCTATTCAGTAGTTCACTCCCCAGATGGCTGCAATGTCTGGGGCTGGAGCAGCTTGAAGCCAGGAGCCAGGAACTTTTTCCAGGTATTCCACATGGGTGGCAGGGCTCAAGCACTTGGACCATCCTACACTGCTTTTCCTAAGCCAGTAGCAGGGAGCTGGATTGGAAGTAAAGCAGCCAGGATTCAAACTGTCACCCTTATAGGATGTTGGTGTCACAGGCAGTGGCTGTACCTACTGTGCCACAATGCTAGGCCCTAACATTAAAAAGTGAAATGAAGCCTGTAGGTGAATACATCAGTACAGTGTACCAGTAAGAAGCTTTCAAAGCTTTTGACTCAGGGTTGCACAATCAAGTCTCACTTGGTAACAGGGAATCCAGTAGAAGGACGGGGTTTCTAAGAAATGTGAAGATCCAACCTGAAGCAACTTGAATGCTGCAAACAGATAAGACTGCATGTGATGGTGTGCACATTTCAGTCAGTGTGTGGGCATGTCTATGCAAGTGCATGCATGTGTGTGTGTGTGTGTGTGTGTGTGTGTGTGTGTGTGTGATATTTTCTTCCTTAGACCTAGTTGATATAAGAGCTGTTCCCATAAATAGCCTTGACATAGAGAATAAATTTTGCAGAGCGTAAGATGTTATGCTGAAAGCAGTTCATCCTGCTCAAATGGTTTTTGCGTGCTTTTCTTTTATCTGTGTTTCTGGGGTCCATTCTTTCGATGTCCCTTCTTTCTGTCCATGTTTACTGTAAGTCCACCCTTGGGCCATCATCTCTCTCATTACAGACTGAAAGCACACTATGCTGGCTTGGGCCACTGTGGAGTCTTGCCCCTTACTTGCTGTATTAAGTTCTTCATTGGCTGTGGCATGGAGGTCTGGTTATCCTCAGGTATGGGGAAGATCAAGCAATAATTTCTAAACTGTACCAAGTAGAGGAAAGGAGACAGCCAGCAAGCATTCTTTACCTCCAAGACTTGCAAAAAAGATTGCTCTCAACTCTCCTAAGCATAGCTCCTTCAGAAACCAGGACAATTCACTTGGAGTTGACATTCTAGAAAAATCTCTTTTGTCATCCTCTCTAAGGTAACAGAAAGAGGGAGGAGCGGAACTAGTAGAACCAAGAACCTGAGGGATGTGTGGAACAAGGGACTTTATCCCTGAGGCAAAAAAGGGTAAAGTGCATAGAAAACTCTGGCCAGGAAAGAAAGCAAACATCAGAAATGTGTCTGGGTGTGAACCATGCTGGTCATGGACTTGTGACCTTATGTGTGATGGGGCTAAAACTGTACATAAGTTTAGGGAGCGTAATAAACATTGACACGGTTGCACTCATAGTTCTCTTGGTTTTACAAGTGACATAGCTTTGCATGCCTTACTCACTGGGGTGTTCCCACTGTTCAGAGTGATTGCCCACTGGTTTACGAGGTAGAAGAGACTACAACACCTTCCTATGTCTATCATAAAGCAAGAGAATGGAAGTTGAAACACCTACTTTGTGTAGTTCATAATATAGCTACCCGTTGTTACTGATGAGGTGCCCATACTATGAGTCCATCTTCTTGTTTTAACTGAAGTTCTTTTGCATGTGTTCAGATGTTCCTCAGTCCTTTTGCAGTGAGACACTGCTAATTGTTTTTGGATAGTTCATTATGATTTAAAAAAAATGAACCTAGATCTACTGTTTTCCATTTCTGCGAGGATGCAGCAATACCAGCAGGCATGGAAGAGGAGCAGGCATTGCACCCAGGAATGCTTCAGTCTTTCCGGAGAAAGAGTCAAGCTCACAGATACTTCAACTCATAAACATTTCCCTTTCTTGTTTCTGTTTCATTCTTCTTTCTTACCTGTTCAAACTCCTTTTCTCTTTCATTACTGGAATATTTATTCAACTCTGCTTGCAATCCCTAGCACTTCAATTTGTCAAGTATGCTTGATGCCTAAATAGTTGTAGGCATGTGCCAGATAACACCATTGATCCTGCCCTTGGCAATCTTTTGGTCAAATTAGAATCCACAGTATTAGTAGTTTCTAAATCCATATAACACTAGGGTCTCTTTATGCATGGTTCCATATATACAGATTTAACCAACTGCGGATAGAAAATATTTGAAAAAAAACCCATCACATGTGTACTGAACATGTACAGACCTGTTTCCTTTAATTAGTCTCTAAACAATATAGTATAACTAATTATATAGCACATACATTGTATTACACATTATAAGCAACCTAGATATTATTTTACAGTATATGTGAAAGGTTTGAACATTTGTCACAGCACTTAAGATATCCTTTGGGATCTACATATCCTTTGTTACAGTGTCTGGTTTGAGTCCTGGCTTCTCTTCTTCCAATGCAGCTTCTTGTTTATATGGGAGGCAGCAGATCTTTTTTTTTAAGGGTAGAATTGATATTTATAATCAGATGGCAGGTGGGTATATAGTTTCATTATTCTACTTTTTGCAAATAAAAAATTACAAATCTTAAACAGGTGAAGGCTGGTTATGTTTTCAGAAAACATGATTAGAGTTCATTAATGATGGCTTCAAGCTTTCCCTTATTAGCTCCAGACAATTCACTGACCTTTTGTCCCTTTTTAAAAAACAGGAAGGTCGGCATGCATTTGACTTCACATTCTGCAGCAATATCCTGGCAATCATCCACATCTACTTCAAGGAACTGCACATTGGAATACTTTTCAGAGAGAGAATGAATAAAAGGCTTGATCATTTTGCAGGGTCCACACCATGTGGCTGAGAAGTCCACCCCGTTAAGTTTATCTCCTGCAGGTCCAAGGCTTCCTGAAAAGCAGGCTTACTGCCAATCTGCTTCACCATTTTGGCTGCTGGTGGAGAGAGGTCTGTTGTTTCCTTCTGATTTTCTGTCTGCTTGATCTGTCCATTGTTGAAAGTGGGATATTGGGCTGGCGCCGTGGCTCACTAGGCTAATCCTCTGCCTGCGGCACCAGCACCCCAGGTTCCAGTCCCGGTTGGGGTGCCGGATTCTGTCCCGGTTGCCCCTCTTCCAGGCCAGGTCTCTGCTGTGGCCAGGGAGGGCAGTGGAGGATGGCCCAAGTGCTTGGGCCCTGCATCCGAATGGGAGACCCGGAGGAAGCACCTGGCTCCTGGCTTTGGATCTGCGCAGCGCTGCCCTAGCGGCCATTTTGGGGTGAACCAACGGAAAGGAAGACCTTTCTCTCTGTCTCTCTCTCTCTCGCTAACTCTGCCTGTCAAAAAAAAAAGTGGGGTATTGAAGTCCCCCATAAATGCTGTATGGAAGTCTATGTCCCTCTTTAGATCTATCAACATTTCTTTTAAATAGCCAGGTGCCCTGCAATTAGGTGCATATACATTTATCGTAGTTACATCTTCCTGTTAAATTGATCCCTTAAATCATTGCATAGTGCCCTTCTTTGTCTCTTTTAACAGTTTTTGTGCTGAAGTATATTCTGTCTGATATTAGGATGGCTACACCAGCTCTTTTTGGTTTCTGTTAGCATGGAATATCTTTTTCCATCCTTTCACTTTCAGTCTTGGTGAGATATGTTTCTTCTAGGCAGCAAATAGATTTTGTTTGTTTGTTTTCATTCATCCAGTTCTGTGTCTTTTAACTGAGAGTTGAGGTCATTCACATTCAAGGTGACTATTGATAAGCAACAACTTGGCCCTGCAGGACGCCTTTGCAGGATGATTGGGGAGAGAGAAACATGTCCCCACTTTGTTTTTTCTCCTCTGTTTGGCAGGTACACTATTCCCCATAGAGCTGCAAGCCAGATTCCCTCTAAGCTCTTCCTGCAGCTTTTTCACCAGTGACTTCAGCTGCTGCAGTCTGATCTCACCTTGCTGTCTAACCCTGGTGTGGAGGCTCTCTGCTGGTGGGGTCCTAAGTTGTGTGCATCTCTGCCCTCCATGTGGGTCCACTGTGTTCTTCCAATTTACATGGAGTTTCTTTTACTTTTTTCTCCATAACTCTTCTCTAAGACTGCACTCTTTCCACTTCTTTTAAACTATCTTCTCCTAGACTCAAGCAATAATCTCCCTCCCTACTCCACCATCTTAATTCAATCTCTTGGGGCTGTTTTACAAATGATTGATCCAAGCCAATAATAATGATAATTTCATTTTCCTCTGCAATGCAAAGATGTGGTCACATGACCCAGGTTTCACAAAGGGGTCTGATGTGGGGCTTTTGAGAGACATATGACAGAAGAGGTTGATAGAGTAGGAGAATTTGTGGAAAAGTCTTTCCTCTCTTCTTGCTGGGGATGGTATTGTGAAGACAGTGCACTTAGAGCCATCATAGAAATCCTTGGGCCAGTGCCATGGCTCAGTAGGCTAATCCTCCACCTGCAGTGCTGGCACACCGGGTTCTAGTCCTGGTCAGAGCACTGGATTCTGTCCCGGTTGCCCCTCTTCCAGGCCAGCTCTCTGCTATGACCTGGGAGTGCAGTGGAGGATGGCCCAAGTGCTTGGGCCCTGCACCCGCATGGGAGACCAGGAAAGGCACCTGGCTCCTGGCTTTGGATCAGCACAATACGCCGGCTGGAGCGCGCTGGCCACGGCAGCCATTGGAGGGTGAACCAACGGCAAAAGGAAGACCTTTCTCTCTGTCTCTCTCTTTCTCTCACTGTCCACTCTGCCTGTCAAAAAAAAATAATAATAAAAAGAAATCCTTGTACTGTGTGGTATCAAGCATAAGTAAAGAAAAATAATGTGCTGAGAATGACAGAACAGAATGATGTGTAGAGTCTGAGTTGCTGACAATGCTTAATTTCAGAAAGGACTATCAGACCTCTACATTCAGATTTCTTGTTAAGTGTTCTGTGTCCTTACAGTCTACTGAGATTCCTTGTACTAAAAGCTAAATATAGCTTGTAATCTTCTTTCTAATGAACTTGAGTGACAACATATTACCTCTCAAACTTTACCCAAACAAGTTCATCTACTTTATGATTTCTCAGTATTCTATAGGAAGGAATCTATGAATTATGCCCTGTAGGCCAAACCTGGCCTATTTTTGGATGGTCTGTGAGTTTAAATACTTTTCACATTTTTCAATGATTAAAATAAAAATCAAAAGATGAATAATGTTTTATGATACATGAGAATGATATGAAGCTCAAATGTCAGACTCTATAAATAAGGTTGTATTTGAATTCAGTCACGCCTATTTATTTCCATATTATGTATGGCTGCTTTCATGCAGAATTGAGTATTTGAGCAGAACAGGTGTACTACAAAATCTTCACTATTTATTCTCTGCCCTTTTGCAGAAAAAATTTGATGAACCCTGTTCTGTCACATGAATCCCCATTGCTGTTGATATGACCTTGACTGTATTTTATACTCTTTTCTCTCCACATTCTTGACCATATGGTTTCCTCCACTGCCATTGTTGTTCCTCTGTTCTCTCTAAATCTTTCACACTTGGTTGTTGCTATATTGAGTTTATAGAACACTTTCATAAACATTAGTTCATCTGATCCCTGCAAAAATTCTATTCTTAGGAAGAACAAAAATTATTTTTCTTTAAAAGGAAGAATAGCTTGATGTTAGTCAAACATCCCAAATTTTGTTTAGTGGCTGTGTGACTTTGATAAGTCATTTAATTTTTCTGAGCCTCAGATTTTCATCTGCTAAATGTTGATGCAATTCTTAACACATACAGTGGTAAACTATTATGTGTCTAGTTCAAGTTCCTGTGGTAGAAACAGCTAAGGCTAGAATTTGAGTTCAATTGCAAATCTCTGTCTATATATGAATTCATAGTTGGTTCTGAGAAACACAGCTTTAAGAAAACAAATACCTATTCAAAGTTAAATAGGAAAGTATCTTAGAATCACCATTTATTAGACTGGATCTGGTAAAGTGTTGGGAAGCTACTTGATATTCTAGAAAAAGAGTATTCTAAGAAAAAGAGAGAGGGGGGAAGGGAGAGGAGGCCAAAGAGGAGGAAGAAGAGGGAGAAAGAGAGAGAAATACGTAATGTCCTCTTTTAATCAGACCATAAAAGCCTCAGATAAACCAATCAATGATTTTTTAGTGAGTTTCAAAATGCTATGCATGCAAGGCCCTCCAAGACTTCCAAAATTCTTTCTTACATGGTTATTTTAGTTTCAAATACAGAAAAAATAAAAAAGCTGACTCTTTCACTGAACTCCTTGGCCCTGAAACCTCTTTTTTCTTGCCCAAACTACTTCACTGTCAGCCGCTGGCTCTCTCCTAACTCCCACAGCATATTTTGAAATTGCATATTTCAATCACCTATACGTGCTAACTGAAGCTGAGTAATGAGTGTCTGGAAGGTTTGCACAAGGTTATTAAAAGTTTCTTAATCTGCCACCAACTTCTCTTTTAATATTGTTTGTAGATTTCCTAAAGCACAGAAATGAATTCCCTTGACCCTCTTACTCATTAACTTGGAGAGTGTGGCAGAAAATCAAAGGTACAAGGCTGTTAGGGTATTTGGTCCCTTTTAATAACCTCATGACTGTAGCGCTGAAAAGATAAGGCTATCAGTGCTGTTGATCAAAAAGACAAGAAAAGGCAGCTACAGCAACAGATACATCATTATGCAAATAGTAGTTTGAAACCATTGCCTCTCAATTCATTTTCCTGATAGTATCTTTTAATTAGGGGGCATTTTAATAAAAAAAAATGAGATACAGAAAATGGCAGCTTTAGAATGTCTTTATATGAAGCATTCTGTGTTGACAATATAATGGAGGTGACAAAAGACTCATTTGAAAGCGGTATGAGTATAGGAAGTATGGAGTTTTTACTTAGATATTTCTATTGTATGAAGAAAATAGAAAAAAGTGAATTTTAAAGCAAAAGAACAAGATTTTGTTCTTAAATTTCAAGTTGTGTAAGTCATTTAATTTCTTTGAGATTCAGAGTCCTTGTTTGTAAATTGAAAATAATACCACCACAAATAAAAATACTCTCTATTTTTCTTAAATACCTATATGTCCTTTATTTATTTATTTTTATTTGAAAGACAGAGTGATACACACACATACATACACACACACACAAATCTTCCATCCACTGGTTCACTCCCCCAATTCCTGCAAGAGCTGGGGCAGTCCAGGTCAAAGTCAGGATTTAAGAAGTCCATCCAGATCTCCCAGCTAGATGGCAAGGATTCAAGTACTTGAGCCATCATCTACTGCCTCCCAGGAACAGTAGCAGGAAACTGGAGCAGAAGTGAAACAGGACTTGATCCTAGGCACTCCAATATGGGATGCAGGTATCCCAAGCAGTATTTAACCAGCAGTCCCACAACACCTTCCCCTTTATTTGAGAATGCGAGAGAGGTGAGAGAGAGAAACAGAGACAGAGAGAGTTCCCCTCTTCTGATTTACTTCCCAAATGCTTGCAACAGCCAGGGCTGGGCCAAAGCTGCAACCAGGAGCCAGGGACACATGCAGGTCTCCTCTATGGGTGTGGGGCACAATTACTGGAGCCATCGCCACTGTCTCCCAGGATCTGTGTTATCAAGGAGCTTGAATGAGGATCTGCAGCCGGGTGTGAAACCCCTGTCCCCTGATGGGACATGGCCTTCCTAACTGGTATCATAACCACCAGGCCAAATGCCTACCATCCTTCAGGTATTTGGAGTAATTCAACTCTTTGAATGATATTTTAAGCTATTAACTTCACTTTACAGATGAGGAAAATGAAACTTAGGTTTAGCTGTTGTGTCCAGAATGACATGCAGGAGCTTCAGAAAGCTCATAGAAAATGTGTTTTATTTTAAATGTCATTCTCTGGGGCCAGCGCCATGGCTCACTTGGTTAATCCTCCGTCTGTGGCACTGTTATCCCATATGGGCACTGGTTCTAGTCCTGGCTGCTCCTCTTCCAGTCCAGCTCTCTGCTGTGGCCTGGGAAGGCAGTGGAGGATGGCCCAAGTGCTTAGGTCCCTGCACCCACGTGGGTGACCAGGAAGAAGCATCTGACTCCTGGCTTCGGATCGGCACAGTTCCAGCTATAGCGACCATTTGGGGGGTGAACCAACAGAAGGAAGACCTTTCTCTCTGTCTCTCTCTCTCACTGTCTATAACTCTACCTGTCAAATAAAAAAAAAATTTCCGCAACTTTCTCAAGTTCCCTCATAGGATCAGTAAGTGCTGGAATTCAGATGGAACCACTGAACCTGTAAAACAGCTTTGGCGAGGGTCTGGTGACATAATTTGTAGTCTGCTTTTCCAAACTGAAATGGCTGAGCTGTCCACCCTTTTCCAAAGAACCCTCCAGAGGGTTTTGCCTACACTGGTGGAAGAGAAGCGGGATTAAAAAGTATGTTCAAAACACATTCAGAGTTTGAGAAGTGAGGGAAGGAAGGTCTGTGTGTTCTTTTAAATGTGTGAGTAACAAAGAATAAATAGAACATGTCCTTTGGTTTGTTTAGTTTTCAAATCATTCCAGTGCAATTTGCAGTAAAAACTGCTTTCATTTTTAAGTGATCAAAGCAATGCATGATCCAATCAGGTCAACGACTGCAACAAGCCAGAACAATGCAAACAAGCCAAAGCTCCCTGTTTACGAAAGATGTCCACAGGAGATAATACTGTGCCTGTCCTAGGATATTTAAAGAAAATAAATACAAACACAGGAAAGCAGCTTGAGAATGACTCTGAGGCAGGCAAATGCCTAAAATGCGCCATCGCCATTTACTGCCTTCGTTTTAATTATACCTAGGAGGAGTAGTTGAAATTTACTATTCCTTTTTTTTTTCCCATGCTTTCCTTGGAATTTCTCTCCCTTTCCCCTAAAGGGCAGTTTACCGCTGAGGAACTCATTTTCTTTGAGTCATAGTCCTGGCCCTGGGAGGAAACTGCTGCATATTCACAAATGCCCTGGCTTCTCTGGCGTCCATCTGGGTGTCAGCAGGGCAATAGGACTCAGCCAAAAGGTTAAGGAGGCCCCCAGGAGCTCAGCTGTAAGCACTCTGTTTCTTAGTCACACCAAAACCCATTGCTTGCTGCCCCAGAACAAGTGCGATGGCCCCAGGGTGTGTGTTTGCCAAGCATAAACAAGGCTTCCCTGTGAAGAACAAAAGTACAATTTAACTTTTAGGAAGCTGTTTTATGCAGATTTCTTTTTCTTATTTATTTGAGAAACATAGAGGAACAGAAAGAGTGGAGAGACAGACAGATGGACAGATAGAGTGCCCAAATGTCAGCAATGGCTAGGGCTGAGCTATGGTGAAGGCCAGGAGCCAGGAATTCAGTGCAGGTCTCCCGTGTTGGTGGCAGGAATCCAAGCACTTGAGGCATCACTGCTGCCCTGAGTATGAGCGTTCGCAGGAAGCTGGAATCAGGAACTGGAGGTTGAACCCAAGCACTCCTGTGTGGGCCACGAGCATCCAAACCAGCAACTGAACCTAGACCAAAATGCCTGTCCTGGAGTCTGCGTCTTTTATTTGTACATCACATCTACTACTATGTATTTTTTATCTGTAAATCTTTAATTTAAAAAATTTTCCAGAGCCAGTGCTGTGGCACAGTGGGTTAATGCCCTGGCCTGAAGTGCCGGCATCCTATATGGGTTCAAGACCCGGCTGCTCCACTTCCAATCCAGCTCTCTGCTTTGGCCTGGGAAAGTAGTAGAAGATGGTCCAAGTCCTTGGGCCCCTGCACTCATGTGGGAGACCAGGAAGAAGCTCCTGGCTCTTGGCTTCAGATCAGCACAGCTCCTGCTGTTGCAGCCAATTGGGGAGTGAACCACTGGATGGAAGACCTCTCTCTCTCTCTCTCTCTCTCTCTCTCTGCCTCTCCTCTCTCTGTGTAACTCTGACTTCCAAATAAATAAATAAATTTAAAAAAATAAATAAAATTTTCCCCTGTAGATCCCATGAAAGAATCACTTTATGTGTGAATGTCCAGGTGAAGATGAGTAAGAGTTCCTGTCACTGACTCCATCATTTGACTGTTGCGAAACCTTCCTGGAAGGGTTCACCTTTAGTACTCCAGAGCAGCAGGAGAGAACAATAGTTGGAGCCACAGGATCTGGAGTCAGATCTGAATCTCAGTACTCCCACTTCCTACTAGCATCATGGCTTCCAGTAGGTTGTTGAAACTTGCAGGTCTCTCCTATGTAATGTGGGAGAACAAAGACTACATTACAAGATGGTGGGAAGAGCAAATGAAATAGAACAGAGAACACAGCTAATACAGCCATGGGTTCTGCATCCATAGAGTCAATCAACCTTGGATCAGAAATATAAAAAAATATTGTGTATGTACTGAACAAGCACAGATGTTTTTCTTGTCATTCTCTAAGAAATACAGTGCAATAACTGTTTACATAGCATTTGCATTGTTTTAGATATTATAGGTAACAGATAATTTGAAGGATATAGAAGTTTGTGCATAAATTGTATGCAGGTACTGTATAATTTTATAGGAGAAACTTGTGTTTGTGAGAAGTCCTGGAACCAATCTCCCCTTAGATACCCAGGGACCACTGTGTATTAAAAACAGAGAAATGCTAATCAATGGTAAGGATTAATACAGTTAGTTTTGTTTTTATTTTAGTGCTTATAAGATAACATTTGGTTAACATGGATCTTTCCAAAGCTTTGGCTAGGTAAGTGCCAAGATCATGATTTTATATGGTGTTTCTTCTAAATTGGTTTATAGCATCAATTTACTCATGGTTGTCAGCATATCCAGTGATCATAGTAAATATTTTCAAATGCAACTAAAGTAGTTGAACAAATGAAATAAAGACAGGAGTCTAGAGTGAATAATTTGGCAAGAGACTGGGTACTGTGTAGGTATCCAGAATTGGTAAGAATTATTTTACTTAGGGATAGAGTTCGTGTTGAGTCCAGACTTGATGTCCCTATTACTCAAGACTCTTTTCTGTTGTAAAATTTTAGTTTGTTTGTTCTAAGGGTGGTGGTGGTGGAATGTATTGCCTCGAGTAACTGAGAAATCCAAGCTTTAGGCATAACTGGATTGCAGAGATCAACTGATACCATCAGGACCTGCAGTCTTTCTCTTCATCTCTTGTCTTTCTCAAACTTCTGCATGTTGGTTTCTATTTCATGCATCTTATCTATGGCAGCTCAAGGCTATCCTTTTTATAGTACCAAGTCCAGCAAAATAAAAGAACTTCTCTTTCTAGTTTGTTCCAACAAAATACCAGTATTGACTCGAATTTGATAGAGACTTGCATGCATTGCTGAAGCATTCACTGAGGCCCAGTGGAGTTCAGGTTGTCATGGGCCATTTCATTGTCTCATGACTACACTACAGCAAGGTATGGACTTAGCCCACATGGAGTAAGAATGGAAGAAAGGTGATTTCTTAAGTAAATATAGGTTGTGTTGTAAAAGAGGCATTTTGGAAGACAAAAATGTTGCATGTCCACTCTAATGTCCAGGTTCAGGACAGGTATACTATTCTGTTTCCATTCATGACTGTTCCATTTTTGAATAAATGAACTTTATAATTTTCCTGCCTCATTAGGACCTTAGCCTTCCCGACTGTCAGACCTTTAGCATTCACTGCCGCAACTGTCATTATTTCGACTGTTCACTAGCAGTGCTGGCAGGAGAAAGAAAGAGCCTTGCTTAGCCAGTCAGTAAACCCAGCTGGCCGTTGAACACTCATGCCATTTTCATTATGTATAATGTTGGATCTTGAGAAATCTTACCCCCCTACCCAATTGTACTTTTCTGCCTATATTTCTTTCTTTCAAAGATTTATTTATTTTGAAATTCAGAGTTACAGAGAGATGAAACACACACACACACATGCACAGTGAGTGGCAGGGGCCCAAACACTTCAGCCTTCTTCCACTATTTTCCCAGGCCATTAGCAGTGTGCTGGATTGGAAGTGTGGCAGCTGGGACTGGAACCAGCATCCCTAGGGGATGCTGGCACTGCAGGCCATGGCTTAATCTGCTGTGCCACATGCTGAACCCCCATGCCAGTACTCTGCTGTAGAGTTGTAGTGGTGAAAAAGTGAGGAAGTAAGAGATGAAAGAAGGAAGGAAGGAAGTAGGAAGAGGGTTGGGAGAGGAAGAAAGACTATAAGACTCTTCTTCACTTGCATTAGCTCCCGAAAATAGTCAAACTCATAGCAGCTGAAAGTAGAACGGTCATTGCCAAGGGATGTGGGGAAGGGGAAACGCCAGTTGTTCAATGGGTATAGAGCTACAGCTACGCAAGTTGAGTAAGTACTGGAGATCTGCTGCAAAACACTGTGGTTTTAGTTTACGCTCTGGTGTTGTGCACTAGAAAATTTGTAAAGAGAGTAATAACATGGTAAGGGTTTACCCTTCTCTGCTCCTGCACCCCCCCCCCCCCAAGAAAAAAGGGAAGAGAGACACAAAGAGACTTTTGGAGGGGAGGGATACATTTATGATCTTGTTTATGGTAATGCTATGGTAGGTTAATGCATATGTTGCAACCTATCAATTTGTATACATTAAATATGTCTGGGTTTCTTTTTTCTGTGTATCAACTATACCTCAATAAAACTGTTCAAAAATAAAGAATAAGAGGCCTTGGACAATAATTAGGAGTTTTGGGAAAATAAATGTGTGTAATACTATTTGGCAGTAACTTAAGTAAATAATATAGAAAAGACCATCATAAACTCTATATGCAAACCAGGAAATTATACTCATGAAACTGTGCAGAAAAGTATGCTAGCAACTGCCAAAATTACTACCTGAGCAAGATCTAGACTTCAAAGCAAAGCTAATCTGGTATGAAGTTATGTCCAAGAAATACGTGACTCTCAACAGGAATGCCTGTACTAAAAATATTTCTGAATTCACAAATTGGGAGATTCCTAAGGTCTCACTCAGTCTGTGTCCTCCATGAACGTCATGTGTCTAACTCATATCATTATTTCATGTTCATTTATTTATTATTGGGTCTACCACACTGCTGTTATTTCTCCCTCACTTTTTTTTAAAATGTGCGTTTTTTTTTTTTTTTTTAAGATTTATCTATTTATCTGAAAAGTCAGAATTACACAGAGAGGAAGAGAAAAACACACTCCCCAAATGGCCTAAATGGCTGGGACTGGGCCAGGCCAAATCAGGAATGCAGTAGCTTTTTCTGGGTCTCCCACATGCGTGCATGGGCCCAAGCCCTTGGGCCATCGTCAGTTGTTTTCCCAGGTGTATTAACAGGGAGCCGGGACTCAAACCAGCGCCCATATGAGATGGCGGTGCCTCAGTAGATGGCTTTACCCACTATGCCACCACACCAGTCCCTAAGTGTACTTTCTAATCAGGATTTAAAACATTTCACAAGTTCATGTCACTTAAAACCCAATAAATTTTGAATCAGGAAGAAGTGTAAGATAAAAGAGATACCATATAATCCTGGTTGTAAACAATATATTGTTTAAATCAGCAAATTACCCTGAGGTTCACTGCTTCTAGCAACTTCTAAGTAATCTGGAAACTACAACAAAAGGGAAGATTTTTTTTTCCTCCAAGAAAAAATATTGGTGTTTTCTTTGGGCTTGCCACCTGAGGGAAAATGAATTCCCACGGCATCCATTACCTTTTCGTTTTAATCTGCAAACCCCTAACACTCCAGTCTCTAGGCTTTCTCTTTGTTCTGGATGGATGCAGTGTGGTTGGTAAAAATAATTATAATTTTACTTGTTTTTTTTTCGGTGAGATATTAACTTTTAAAAGTGCTTTTGTGGGGCTGGCACTGTGATGTTGCGGGTAAAACTGCCGCTTGCAGTGCCGGCATCCCATATGGGCAACGGTTCGTGTCCCAGCTGATCCTCTTCCAGTCCAGCTCTCTGCTATGTCCTGGGAAAGCAGTGGAAGACAGCCCAAGTGCTTGGTCCCCTGTACCTATGTGGGAGATCCAGAAGAGGCTCCTGGCTCCTGGCTTCAGAGCAGTGCAGCTTTGGCCATTGTGGACATCTGGGGAGTGAACCAGCGGATGGAAGACCTCTCTCTCTGCTGCTGCCTCTCTGTAAATCTGCCTTTCAAATAAATAAATAAATCCTTAAAAATAAAAATAAAAGTGCTTTCACATCTATTTGAGCTTCTAAGCACCCAAGGAAGGGTATGTTATCATTATTATTATTATTATTTTTACAGGCAGAGTGGACAGTGAGAGAGAGAGAGAGAGAGAGAGAGAAAGGTCTTCCTTTATCGTTGGTTCACCCTCCAATGGCCGCCACGGCCAGCGCGCTGCGGCTGGCGCACCGCACTGATCCGAAGCCAGGAGCCAGGTGCTTCTCCTGGTCTCCCATGCAGGTGCAGGGCCCAAGGACTTGGCCCATCCTCCACTGCATTCCCAGGCCGTAGCAGAGAGCTGGCCTGGAAGAGGCGCAACCGGGACAGAATCCGGTGCCCCAACCGGGACTAGAACCTGGTGTGCCAGCGCCTCAAGGCAGAGGATTAGCCTAGTGAGCCACGGTGCTGGCCAATCATTATTTTCTATATAAAGAAATTAAAACTCAGGGAGATCTCAGATTTTCCACAGAGGTCCTACAGTTAGCAAAGGGCTGTAGCTTCCAAGGCTGCTACTCCCTTTATTCCTTCAATGAGCATTTCCAAGTCCCTCAACAACTTCTGGTGTGCCATGTTGAAGCTCTGTGGCAAATATGAATCATCAGTGTTTTAGGGCATTAGCTAAGTGCTACGCAGTGAGGCCCATGGTGAGGGGGTAAGGGATGAAATTGGGGCTGTCTTGAAAGACATTTTGTGGATATACAGTCATGTCATGTGCTTAATCATTCCTGTATGCAGTAATTATTCTCTGAGTATGTATCATGTGTCAGCTACTTTCTAGGTATCTCAAAACCACCACAATCTTCAGCCTCTTTATGACCAGTAGAAAATAGCCTTAGCCTGCTATCTGAGTATGCTATAGTCAGGAGAAGGAAGTTTGCCATGAAGCTTATGGAGTCCGTATTCTCACAGCGCATATTCATCAGGAGACTAGCAATATGCTGCTGATGTGAATTGGTTAATTTTCTCATTCATAACCAAATCTAAAAGAAGTAGTGACTGTCCACAATATTATATCAACTCTTTGGAATGATACTCTATTTGCGGAAAGGCTATTTAACACACTGGTGGAGTGGTTGGGAAGTAAATTTGGCAATATATCAAAGGTCTTAAAATATGTGAATTTTTTTGCATTAATTTTGTTTTAACTTCCAAGACTTTATACAAAGGAAACAATTTTAAATATGGAAAAGTCTGCACATGATGTTAAATTGTCTGCTATTATAGAGAAAAATTTGCTATCATCTAGCTAGCCAATAGTCAGGAAATGGTTAAATCTTTGTTTTCCCATGCGTTCTCTGAGGAGCACTAATATTGCATGACAGTGGTGGTGAAAATGTTTCCATGTTTAATTAAGTTTGAGAACAGGGCACACTAAGTATCTCTCAGTTGAAAGTAGTACAGGGAATTGTTATGAAGTCCAACTAGGTGTACCTCAGATAAGACTAGACTCAAGTAATATATGTTAATACTCTAAGGATTAAGTGTCAGATTAAATATAGTCTACTCAGAATTAATACATAGTCATTAAATTTTATTTTTAAGATGTGTAATAACAGAAGAATGCTGAAAATGTTATGTGAGGGAGAAAGGTAGGATAGAAAATTTGTATATAGACTCACATGTGAATAATTACAATTATGTAAAAATACAAAGTAAAAAGACAAAAACAAAAGGGCAAAAGGTGGACATCAGTATTCTAATGCTAGTGATGGGTTATAGTATAAACACTTTTGTTCTCATTTATTCAATTTTTCCATATTTGTATTAACATGGGTAGATCACATTCTGTAGACTCAAGAATAAATGAAAGAGATGAAGTTATAATTAACACTTTGATCAAGCTCAAAATACGATTTGGTCATGTTAATAAAACCTAGTATGTGTAGATAATAAGCAAATCAGCAGACTAAAAACTTAAGTACCCCAATAGATGTGAGTCATAATTTTGTTTATTCCTGGTTGAACATCAACTGATTTGAATAGATAAAGTTTAGGTATGATGTATACATAAGGCATAGTTAATAAGCTGTAAGTTGAGTAGTGTTTTATTCACCCTAATCCAAGGGGATTTATGCCTGTGTTTTATTTTCTCTCCCACCCCCACTTCTTCTTCTCTTCTTTAACCATGTCTCCCGCCACTCCAGAACCAACAAGTATTTGTTACTAAATGCCCACACCATGGCATTCCTGCTAGAATCCACTTGATTGTACTTATGCAGTTCCTTGGAAATGTGCAGCCTTTGTTTTAACTTTGCACATGCTTACTACTTATAATAGAAAGAGACAGGAACCAAGATGTTTGCTTTTTTCTAGTGCGAGAAAATAAAACAAGAAGACAATCCAAAGAAAGACACAGAGAGATCATCAGTAGATAAACATTTCACAAGAGAAATGATAACCACTATTATGAGAAGCAAATGCAGCTTTTTTTTTTCTTGGCCATAGAACTTTAAAACAGTCTCTGAAAACATCCCGTTATCCCTCAGCTAGCAGACACACATCTTCCAATATTTGACAAATACCATCTTGAATCTTTCTTAGTGCAGGTGGTGCTAACTATGTCATGCTGTTACTCTCTTCTCAGTTAAAGTCACATTTCTTTTTCAAATTCCTTCTGCATTGCAGAAGAAAACCTTAGCAGATGGATTAGGGTAAAGGAAATGGTACATAATGAATCACATTTGAAACCCCGGCATGCAGATCAATGTATAAACGTAGAGAGAGAGAGTCCTCCTTCTCTCTGCACTTGGTGAATTTGTTTCAGAGACGCAAGGGGGCCAGACTCCTGCTATGTGCAGGGAAAGCTTCTGTCTGCAGCTGTGCCTCTCTTCTTCTGTCTGCCACTGGCATTCCGGCAGGAATGCACTAGAATCCTGACCCAGCCTTCTGAGCAGTTGCAGATATCAAGGCGAGAATTCTTGTCTTCTAGAACTCTAGGGAAAACTTCAAGTGGAGCATTATTATTTGTTCCTAGCAATGGCAGTAGATGAGTTAAAGAGACTTGGCTAAAGTCACAGAACATATCCTCAGTCTCAAGCCAAACTGCAGAATGGAAATGGCTCATTTGACTGAAGTGAATTACACCAAAGCTTATTGTTATTTTTTTTTCCTGCTAAAAGTTTGCATCATGCACTCACTGCCTAATTTGTTCTTTCAGTTCAACTTCGAGATGTGAGTTAGAAACTTTTCCTTGGTAAAACAGCATACAGGGTCAAGTCTGCAGACATCTCAGCACCAGGGTTCCCAGCATCTGTTACCTGACCAGAATTTTAACTGATTGGATTTAAGCAATAGAAGAGTTTGTCACTACAGAACCCTTGCGAGGTTTAACCTTTGCATTTTGGTGTTAATGGGACATCTGCTTAATGGGACGATTTGCAGAATCCTATGGCCTTTAATGTCAGCCAGTGGACTGTTGTCTTCATGCTCCCACTGCTTGCTGTATACATTATTCTTAGTCTAACTGAGGAGGAAGTACCTACATGTATGGGGAAAAAGTGCTTCTAGTGCATTTTTAGTAAGAGACTAAAAAGAGAGTCCCAAGAACTGAATAGCATCTTCAGCTCTCTAATTTTTAGGTTTTGCAGTTAAATCAGTTGTTCTTTCTTTTCATTGAGATCACTTTTGTGTAGACATTTGGCTTTGTGTGTGTGTGTGTGTGTGTGTGTTTTAGAAGAAACCTTCCTGGAAAGTTAGGGTATGGTTTCTGTCTAACTGCATCACACCAAACAATTTCCATTGTTAGGTATCTAAGGGCCCAGCTAAGTCAGAAGAGGGGCAGAAACTTGTCAGTTTCTTTCCATCAGAAGCTACCAAACAGGCAATCAAGTTGATGATGATGCACACGAGGAAAGTATTTGCCTTGACTAATAGTTTTGAAGAAACAATCTTCATGCCATAACAGATAAAACTGTGAGAAAACTATGGCTTCCAAGGTCAGTAGGAAGGCTGAAGGAAATTCTGGCTGCGTCTGGTACCAATAATGAACAGAAAGACTAAAATGTGTACTGTGGTCAGGTTTTTGGATCAACATTTAAAGAGCTCTGGGGGAGGGGGTGGGGATAAAATATCCCATTAGAGAAGTGCCGCTGATGGAGCATATGTCTTTTTCATTCTCACCCCCAAACAAAATTTGAATATCAGAAAAATCCAGCAGCACACACATACACAGCAACTTATTACCTCTTTTTTTTTTTTTTTTTTTTTAGTATCCTCACAAAAATGCTATGAAAACGTGAAACAGAAGTGGATAGGTCCCATATAAACTTATCAGGCTGTGGTCTCGATCTTCAAGCTATCACTACTCATTTCTTTGATTGTGTATCAACCATGTAGTTGAAAAATTAGCCTGCTCTCTACAGAGAGGCTGTTTACTCCATGGAAAGCAAATCTGAATGGCACTGAAAGAAGGCAGGTTCCGGTAGTCCAGCGCTGGTC
This sequence comes from Sylvilagus floridanus, assembly GCA_949820135.1. Taxonomy (NCBI): domain Eukaryota; kingdom Metazoa; phylum Chordata; class Mammalia; order Lagomorpha; family Leporidae; genus Sylvilagus; species Sylvilagus floridanus. The sequence goes on from OX463243.1 coordinate 16,682,420, forward strand.
TCTGGCCAAGCCTGCTGAACATGGACACTCAGGCCGCTGCTTCCTTGCATGTCTGCAGAACTGCTTCCTTCTTACGTTTCAGATTCTTCAGCCTTTGTGCTGATCACATGTTGCGAACCAAATGGGAGCAATTGGGGAGAGGTCAGAAAGCAAATTGGCAGCAGTGACAGTGAATCTGAATCAATGCTTGGAGAGTGGGGAAAGTTCTGTAAATTCTAGTTGTCGGTGTTTTTAAAAGAACAATAATAAAATGTGTTTTCTCTCCAGGAAGTACTTTTCAGTGTGATCTGGGGTTGGGAGATGGAATGGAAGATAGGTAATGAGTACAGGAAGCCAACGGATAGCATTGCTGCAGCTGACAGTCACTCCTGGGGTGGCTTTGTTTCCATTGAAACTCAAATTCTGGAGGGTAAAGCATTGGTCCTATATAGCTGGCTCTTTGGGGGTAGAAAAGTGCATATTTCTTTTTTCTTTCATTTGACAGAGTTAGACAGTGAGAGAGAGAAAAAAACAGAGAGAAAGGTCTTCCTTCCCTTGGTTCACTCCCCAAATGGCCGCTACAGTCGGGGCTGTGCTGATCCAAAGCCAGGAGCCAGGTGCCTCCTCCTGGTCTCCCATGCGGGTGCAGGAACCCAAGCATCTGGGCCATCCTCCACTGCCCTTCGGGGCTACAGCAGAGAACTGGACTGGAAGAGAAACAACCAGTTCTAGAACCCAGCACCCAAATGGGATGCTGGCGCAAAAGACAGAGGATTAACCAAGTGAGCCATCGCGCCAGCCCCAGGAAAGTACATATTTCATTCTACTTAAGTTTACTTTACTTAAGTACACTGTGAATTCACCAACCAAACGCTTGTTTATGCCACCGAGAATTTTTATGAACGTGTATAGAAAAGTATCAGGAAAAGTCCCCTAAAAAGAAGGTATGGGACATAAGACTTAAATGAAAGGATTTTGAAGTCAGAAAACCCTGCAGTGGAGTCCTAGGGCCAAAACACTTACTGAAATTTTCTGAGACTTAATATTCTGATAGGTAAAATAGACCAGTACCTCCCTTGTGCACGAGAGAGAGGCAACATGATAAATCAAGTCCTGCTTTGTAGCATTTATCATTTCCATGATGCCAGTGCTCACACCCTGGCTCATGTCTGGCTACCAAGGCATCGCAGAATGCAGGAGTGGCAAGAGACGTGCACAACACTTCATCCTAGAGTGTTTCTCACGAACAGGCACAATAGAGGTGAACAATCTCATGATCATAGATAATGGCACAAAGTAGTATAGTGTTTCGGAAATTATGGATTTTCGGTACTTATTACCTTTTTAGAATATAATTCATTTAATTAAAAGCTTATGTACTGTTCCTTGATTTTTAAATAATGGCTACATTTAACAATCAGCTCACGAAAAGCCTGAAAAATTGGTGATCGGTTTCCATGAGCCCAGAACAGGCTCCCAGACTCCACTGGTTCTGGTGAATGAGAGTCGGCTGTCTTGCTAAGGAATCTGTTGTCAATGGGCGCATCATTGCCAGCTGCTCAGAAATGAGGCTTGTTAGGCCTGGTACACATATGTTAATACTTACACAATTAGCTTCTTCAGTTTAAAAACAACAATCTCTGTAATTCCCTCAGGCTGTACTTAAAATCCAAGGTCTGCCAAACCCTACCCAGATGCCAACAGCCAATAATTTATGATGGGATTAGGAACGAAAGTGTAGAAAGGTTACTTGTTAATTATGATTGCAAAGACCACACACACTATGAAAAGAAACATTATGTTCAAATGAAAGGATTCCCAGTTAGCCCTACTTGGTGATAAGCAGTCAGTCAGCTTTCCTCTGCTCTCTGCAGCTCCACCTAGGGGCTTCCTAGGTGCTGATTTCTAATCAAAAGTCCATCAGTGAAATGTCTTATCAGAAACCCTAGCAACTGTGCAGTTCTTGGGTACCAGCAGTTGACAAAGGCATTATAGTACCGTGTCATGCACGCTGTTAAAGAAATCCAGCCCTGGTGATAATGTGTATATTCATTCTGTATAAATGATTAAGTTCAAAAAACCATACAATGAATCATGGTAGCAAGGCCAGACTTGCTTTGATTAACTACACTGGTATAATGAAACCCAACAGAGCAATCACTGAAACATTTAGCTCCAAATGTAAATCTTCTTGAACTCTGAAAAAAAAAAAAAAAGCAATGTTAGGCAACGAGAGGTGGCATATAATACAGCCATATTTCATATAATGAAAGAGGAGGTAGTTGTAAAGAAAAGGGAATGTTGAAAAGTTGTTATGCTGTGTTTGGCAAGAATGAGTCATTTTAAAAGTGTCAATCATGATAATCCAACATATTTTTAATCTAAAGGTCAATAGAAGCAGTTTCTAAGGTGGTACAGTGGTTATGCCAAATATGAAAGCAAGCAGTTATATGATGATTTCAAGTGTTAATACTATACCGTAATATGTCTTGGAGAATTAATCTCAGCTCTAAATTGAAGAGCATGGATTCATCAAGGTGAGAGATTTTATTAAAAATGTACTGAAATAGCTGATGACACTGTCGTTTCACCCAACTGCTCTGTGGAGTTCTTATGGTTTAGATGTGACTCAGTCGAGGTAGTGTGGTGTTCCTTGTGGTATAGAAGTTTTTGGGTGTTTTTTTTTTTTGTGGGGGGAGGGTAGAGTTTCATCTGCTAGTGCCAGTGTCTACAGAATGAAAATTCTTTCCTTACAATAACCAGTAGGTTATTTTCTCGAAAGCAAGAGAAACACATGCCAGTGAGACGTAAACTCAGTGTTCTGTGATGGAATGGCCAGCTCTTTAGGAACACACAGAAGCATTCATATGCCTGGAGATTTTCAGTTTTGTCCTTGAATAACTTTAAAATGTAGCTTCAATGTGCTTGGGTTATGTTGTACGCTTAAGTATTAAAAATATTCTGTGAGAGAAAAGTAAAATTATGTTCTGTCTTTAAACTTTATGGGAACATGTGGTCTTCCTTATAAGGAAAGCAATTGCTACCTCGGCAATATTGGACTTTCATCTTATGTGTTTCATATGCACAGGTTAAACATATGAGAAGTTTTATAAGGCTATAGAAATTGTGTCAGAGAAAACAATCTGTAAGAGGTCTGAGCCATATAAAAATCACCGGCCACATTCAGTCTCATGATGAAGTTCTTTCCAAAGGTATTTGGTTGTATAATTCAAACTATGTGATTACAGGAGAACATGGGTTCAATGATTGCTGTAGGTTATAGTAATAATTCTACAGATACACTCATGTTATGCAAACACTCTCCTAGGACTGGTTGTAGACTAGCACTGGCGTATTTCCTTCTGTTAAATTTCATAAATCCAACCAATAATCTGTTTCTGTTACTACCCAAATTAAAACCACCTTCATATTTGAAAATACTTCATACAAATGTGTATGCTTATATGTCACTGTTTCTAGTAACCTTTCAAGAGGGAAGACTACACAATTTGCCAGTTAACAAACATTTGTGGAGCTTTAATTTTGTTTCTAGCAGCTTCTGGTGGTTCAAAGAAAACAAAAGAATTCAGAGATAAAGCAAGCACTCTGTCACATTGTGACTTATTCCTGGGACCTCGCTATAGAAGAAAATGATTATGCTGAGCTTGTTATAAATGCCTTGGGAGACAATCATGTGGACTCTGTGGTATTTCAGTTTATTCCCTTTTTTCTTCACTTCTTTCTTCCTTAAATTTGTAAAATATGTTATTTATTTCCTAAGTGAGAATTTCACAGTCATTATTTCAAGTAACTAAACTTGTCTAGATGTAATTTACCTATCATTCAGTGTTAGTATGGACACACAGATTATTTTAGGTTTTCTAATGTAGATTTTTTTCAACCACAAAATAACCCTTGCAGATTTTAGAAAAGTTGACCAAAAAAATCAGAAAAATAAAGAAGAAAATAAGAAGGTTGCATAACAGAGAAAATCACTGTTAAAATTTTGCTAGATAATTTTGTGGTGTTTTAAATAGACACACATACATGTAAAGGCATACATATATATATATATATATATATATGGCATCATATTGTAGCAGATATCCATACAGTCTGAAAGTAGGTGGGAAAGATCTATGTTAATATTATTAATAGTATTATATTTGTGATATTATAAAATATGTTAATATTATTCCACATTATTTTTTTTCTTACAAATTGGAGATGTTGCCGAGGGCATTATATGCAATTTGCCTGCATCTGTGCTTTTTGAGACACCATGAATGTGAATTGAATATGTTCCTTGACAGTTTTTTTCTGCCCCATAGCAAGTTCCAATCCTGGCATGTTCATTGAAGGTCCTCAAATATAGAAACATTCATACTTGTAGTGGGCAGGAAAGAAACATTTCACAAATATCCTAGATTGTTTCAACAAAAGGCAAATGCACAGGCTCTCCAAAGATTTATCAGTTTCAGGCTCACTAACCACAATATAAAATTATATTTGGCAAAATTCTAAAAACTGAAGACTTTTTAAAAGTAGATTTTTTTTATATTCTCAATGCCTTTTTTTCTCCCAGAAACCTTTTAAGATATTCAAACTTCATGCATTTCATAAATGCAACTTTAGGAACATAGTGATAGTGATTCTTCCCATAGTACCCACCCTCCCACCCCCACTCCCATCCTTCTTCTACCTCCCTCTCCTATTCCCATTCTTATAGATCTTACTAAGATCTATTTTCAATTCACTCTATACATAGAAGATTAACTCTGGCCTGGCACCACAGCTCAATAGGCTAATCCTCAGCCTGTGGTGTCAGCACCCCGGGTTCTAGTCCCGATCGGGGCACCGGATTCTGTCCCGGTTGCTCCTCTTCCAGTCCAACTCTCTGCTGTGGCTCGGGAGTGCAGTGGAGGATGGCCCAAATGCTTGGGCCCTGCACCCGCATATCAAAAAAAAAAAAAAAAAAAAGATTAACTCTGTACTAAGTAAAGATTTCAACAAATAGTATGGAAAAAAAACTGTTCCTCCGTAGTTTTTGATTTCTCTTGATTTCTTCTATGATCCACTGTTCATTCAGGAGCATACTGTTCAGTCTCCATGCACTTGCATATGTTCTAGAGATTCTAGAGTTGTTGATCTCCAGTTTATGTTTCATTCCATTGTGGTCAGAGAAGATGCATGGTATGATTTTTTTTTTTTGCATTTGCTAGGACTTGCTTTAGGGTCTAGTCTGTGATCTGTACTAGAGAAGGTTCCATAAACTGCTGAGAAGAATGTGTATTCTACACAGCAGACTCATAGAAGGGTAGATGTCCTAAACAGCACTCTGGCCTCAGAATCAGCCCTTAAGGAATTCAGATCCGGCTGAAGATCCCATGACAGTATTATAGGCATGGAAAGCCAAGACACTCTGGCAAAAACAAACAAACAAACAAACAACAACAACAAACAAACAAACCCCTACATGAAAGATTTCTGCAAGTGAGATCCCAGTGGAAAGAACGGGTCATCAAAGAAGGAGGTACCTTTCTCTGAAGGGAGGAGAGACCTTCCACTTTGACTATGACCTTGTCTAAATAAGATCAAAGTCGGCGAACTCAAAGGGCTTCCATAGCCTTGGCAACTCATGACAAGAGCCTAGGGAGATTACTGATGGCATAAATAAGAGTGTCAAATTGTTAAGCCAACAACAGGAGTCACTATGCACTTAGTCTTCATGTAGGATCTCTGTCCTTAATGTGTTGTTCAATGAATTAATGCTATAACTAGTACTCAAACAGTATTTTACAGTATTCTGGGTTGACAGTTTTTTTCTCTTAAGACCTGGAATATATCACATCATTCTCTCCTAGCCCGTAGGATTTCTGATAAGTCAGCTGTGAGTCTAATTGGAAATCCTCTGAAAGTCATCTGGCATTTCTCTTGTGCATCTTTTAGAATCTTTTCTTTATGTTTTACTGTGGAGAGTTTGACTACAACGTGTCACATTGAGGATCTTTTCTGGTCATGTCTATTAGGAGTTCTATGTGCTTCCTGTATAGGACAACTCTTTCTTTCTCCGAATTATGGAAGTTTTCTGTAATTATTGCACTAAAAATCCTTCTGTTCCACTTTGTCTGTCCACGCCTCTGGAACACCTAAGACCCATATGTTGGGCCATTTGATAGTATCCCATCAATCTCCAACACTGTTTTTTAGCTTTCTAATGTCTTCTTATTTTTGGGTGAGGGGCTGACTTTAATTTCCAGAGATTTGTTTTCTAACTTGGATGTTCCTTCATCTTTCTGCGTCACCAAGTCTGTTGTCAAAGCTTTCTACCATATTTTTTATTTGTTCTGTTGGATTCTTCATTTTCAAAATTTTGTTTCAATTTCTCTTTAAAATATCAATTTCATGAAAAAAATTTCTTTCATGAAATGTAGAGATTTCTTTAATTTGTGGGCTTGCTTCTGATTACTTCTAAGTAATCCTAAAATCAAATTTTTGAATTCTGTTTCTTGTATTTCTTCAATCTCTTCATTTTCACATTCTAGTAGTGAAGTGTTATTGTGTTCTTTTGAGGGCATTATGTTGTCTTCCTTATTCTTGTTTCTTAAATTGGTATGTTTATTTTTAGGCATTTGTGGAGATACTTGTTGGTTTATTTTTTATTTTTTTCCTGGTGATGGCTTTTATCTTTGGACCATGCTTCTATGGATTAGTAGAATGTCTACTTTTTCAGTGAATACCTAGAGTTAAGTGGTAGGTGTGGCCAGGCAGCTCTGTTTAGTTCTCTAGTGTGAAGGATCCCACAACAATGACCCTCACTGGGGAATCAGGGAGCCCTAAGCGTGTGGAGCCGTTCACAGTGATGGCCCAAAGATCCACCACGTACCCTCCCATGCATCCACAGTGTTTTCACAGTCCCAGCACACAAAGCTCCCACAGTTATAAGCACCCAGCCCTTTGTCAATTCTTCCATCCAGACTCAGGTGTCTCCCCCTAGCTTGTTGCTGGTAGCGAGGACATGAGCTGTCATGTATGTCCAAAATGGCGCCCACCCAATCTTGGCTAGTTATCCAGTGCCAGGTGGGCAGAGAGACAGAACTGTGCCCCACTTTTTTCCCTCTAGGTTGGCAGGTACACTCTCTACCACAGGGCTCCATGCTGGACTCACATCAGGTTCTTCCTGTAGCTTTATCTCCAGTGGTTTGGGTTGCTGCAGTCTAGTCTCACCTCACTCTCCAAAGCTGGTGCTGAGGCTCTCAGCTGATGGGGTCCTGAGTTGTGGCATCCACACTCTCCACTTAGGACCACAGTGTCCCTCTAATTTGCGTGAAGTTTCCTCTGAAGTTTTTTCCCTGAGATTGCTATCCATTCTGGTTTTTTTTTTTTTTCCCTTTAAACTTTCTTCCCCTAGATTATAGCAGTAATCTCCCTCATTATTCTGCCATCTTGGTGCCTTGGAATGTTTTCTTCAAGCCTTACACTTCCCAAATATCACTCACTGTAGAAAAATTAAGACTAGGGGTACAAAGGTAGGGGAAAAACACCAGCTTTAGCTTCAGCTGTCAGTTACATAGCCAAGACACAGGAAGAATAACAAAGGAGACATTACACAACCAATCCCTAGGCAGGGCTTCAGTTATTTTGATTTACACAAAGCGTGCGGACTCTGTCATGCCAATGAAGTTATTGAAATAGAAATTTATTCCAGGCGCTTGTGAAGCAGTTACAGAGCAAGGCTGAACCAATCACATTCAGGCTCTGCTAACTCCCTGATTGGATCATGTAGAATACCTCATTAGCATATATCAACCGATTAGGCAAACTTCTTTCTTTAGAAACATAAAAATACCAATCCAAGCAGTACTGGCTGGCAACCCTTTTGGGGATCTTCCTCCAGCAACCAGCTGCTGAAAGCTTTCTCTGCTTATTTTAATAAATTTGCTTTGCTCATTCTTGTTTGTGTGCCTCATTCTTCCTGGTCAGAAGACAATGAGCTTGAGAGAAGAGGAGCTACAACACAGAAAACTGTAACATTCCCCCACAAACTTGGCAGAGAGGAGAAACAGTGACCCAGTGGGAGAGGAGAAGCTGTAACACAAGGAGCTGCTAACACACAGAACTTCAACATAAACAACTTTAACATATATAAAAAGAAGAATCTGCCACATCTCTTGGGGAAGAGACACAGATCCAGTGATTGGAGCCATAGACTCTTCCTGCCAGTACTTTTACAGCATCTGCATTTGGTGTGAACGTATCTGCACCTTCAGTACATTTCCTTCCAGGGAATAAGGGGAGTTTACAACTTCTTCCAAAAAGTTTGTCTTCCTTTGCTGTTGTTATTCCAGGTACCTACAATGCCATTCCCTTTCCCCTCATTTATCATCTAGCTAGTTTTCTTTTTATCATTTAAGCCTCCGCCCCCTCCCCCTTTTATTAGTTCCTTTGGTGAATGGCCTCTAACCCACAGTCCCACCATTATCTTGATAATGCAGAACTCCATTATTTGGATCAGGTTTAAAGTTTTAACTTCTGTCTGGCACCCAATATATTCCTTTAACATTGGGTGCATTTATATAGAAATGCCCCTCCCAGGTTGTATAATGATCCACCTGACAGTAGGAACCACCACCTGAGAGTCTTCTTCCCTTCCACAGAGGGCTAGGCATTAAACAGGTTCTCAATAAATATATGAAGGAATCTGCAGTCATTGGATGCTTAGCACAGAGGTTATCTACACTTATGTTTGTTGGTGAAAATATTCTTCTACCACCATTTGATGATTAAAAAGACACACATTGACCAGTTGTTTATCAGCCAATGAACATGTGAACTGTTTGACAGTATAGAACCTATGTTGTTTGCTCAATTCTGAATGTATGTCCTGGGCTGGTGTTGTAGTGCAACGAGTTAAGCCACTGCCTGTGACTCCAGCATCCCATTTAGATGCCAGTTCAAGTCCTGGCTGCTCCACTTCTAATCTAGCTGCCTGCTAATTTGCTTGGGAAAGCAGCAGAAGATGGACCAAGTCCTTTGGCCCCTGTACCCATGTAGGAGACTCGGATGACATTCCTGGCTCCCACCTTCAGCCTGGCCCAGCCCTTCCATCATTGTGGCCATCTGGGGAGGGAACCAGCAGGTGGAAGTTTCTCTATCTTTCTCTCTCTAACTCTTTCAAATAAATAAAAGTAAGTCTTATGAAAAATATGTCCTGTGTTTAAAGGAATGAGGAGCTCAGAGAATAAAAATCTTAGATATAGTCTACTGATTCCAAAGCTTCATTCCAGCTAGTTCATTCCTGTATACATTTTTTAAAAAAGCATTCTTAGCCTTCCTGTTGATCAGATCAATGAGAAAAGAAGGGGAGAAGGAATAAAGTCATTGAGTATTATTCAGATATATATCTTATTTAAGCCTTGGGACAATCCAGAGAAGTAAATCTCATTACTAGTATGCCAGAGAACTGAACAGGATCGGAGAAGTGAAGCAACTCAAAATAGCAGAGAATGAAAGGAGAAACTGGCAGTAGAACAGAGGTCTCTTGATGCCAAGTTCAATTTTCTTTCCATTGGATGGTGTTTCTTGAGATCACAAGTATATTCATAATTGAGCCTGGGTTACGCAACCCTTGAATATAAAGTTTTCATATCCTTCACTGATATCCTGATGAATACCTGAAGAAATGGTTTCTCTGGGCTGCAAAGCCACTTAAGTACACCAATCACAAATGAGTTGATAGCGAGCACTCTTTGCTTTGGAGAGGACCTTTATATACATTCCTCCTTGTTTGGTGGAAGTTTTCCCCTGTAGCATGTTTCACAGTTTTGATCCCTGACTTGAATTTGTTGCATAAAAGACCAAAGGGGGGGGGCGCTCTATGATTTCTGAGGATCATAAATTTGTGCTTAGTAAGAGACAATGTAATAAAGCAGATGGCCTCTGAGCTGACAATCACAAGTGTTGGTTTCCATTTCCTAAGAGAAGGAAGGGCACACCTAGGATTGCATTTTATGCAAGGGAATGTAATGGGGAGAGTAACCCTCTCTCCATCAGAATGAGTGGGCCCTTGGCCCTCACTGGGGAATCTAAACAGAAACTATACTTTGAAATTGACAGTATAAACTAAAATACAAGTTCAACTGGTGCCAGATTTCCTTTTTAGATTTTTAAAGTTTTTGGACAGAAATATATGTTTAAGCATGCAGGCTGCACTTTCAACTGGAGAGGGTTGGCGCCCTCCCAAGGAGCATGAATACCTCAGTATATTGAGTCTAACAGAGACCTCTACTGGCTAAGTCCTGGGACCAGTCTCTGCTGGCCTCTATGGTTGAGCATTTGGCCACTTCATCTTTGATAAGCTTGTAAATAAGTGAAAGTGATAATCATCATTGGTATATTTGTTCATACAATATTATTACTTGCACATTAGATGTGCATGCCAATATCAAAAAATTCACAGAGTTCTGGGTTGGTGGAGTTGGTAAAGAATGAGCTACTCACAAGTTGACTTTAAAATATTTCTTTACCACACCTGAACAAGGCATGGTAAAAATGCTCCTAGTTTTATCTAAATGAATGGCAGTGTGAGTTCAAATTCAGAGCATTAGGAATAACCATTTTTCTGACTAGTAGATTAGAGGTATTGAAGTACAAGTGTAAAATAAGAGTAACAGCAAAATGAATCCTGCAGTATCTCCTGGAGTGCCCCGTGTGGTATATTTTCACTTTAGGCAGTAATTTATGGATAAATTTTGAGATTCTGATGGATCCATGGCGTGGTGGGGGATAGAAGCCATTCCCATTAGCAGAGCCCACCAGATAATGCTGTCTGCTGCATCTGTGTTGTGTGTCTGCTCCTGTGCTGCCTCTCATGAGATCAGACCAGTATCTGTGATATTAGGATTGGGCCTTTATTAATCAGAATGAACACACCTCTCGATCTTTACAAGGAGGAATCATGAATTGGAGGACTAAATATAGGCAAGCAAATCCAATAACTAAACCCTTTCTGTCAAGACATAAGCAAATACAAATCCCTCTTGTGTTATTATAATGCCTACCAACCTAATTGAGAACACATTCATTTTTAGCTAAATAAATTACTGCTACAATTATATAACCTTGAGGTCACCTCCTTTAGGAGCTGGCCAACACTTGTATTAACCATTCCCCGCTTTACAGTAAATGGCCTCAGCCAATCAATGCCAGATAAATGCTGCTAAAATATGCATTTAATTAACTCAGTCCTTCATTTATTTGCTATTTTAGCCTAGGGATGGAGAAGAAAGTGAAGTTAAATTGTGTACATTCTCAAACAAGACTTCAGAATGGAGAGCGTTTCCTTTCCAGTCAAAGCACTCTCTTCCTAGTTAGTGTAGCCAATTGAGAACATTCCTCTGACTTAAACAAAAGAATGGGGCTTTGCTTGCCATATTTATAACCCTATACTCAAGGAAGCAACTCCTACCATTTTCCTTAGAAGGATGGACTTCCTTTAGACAAAAGTCTTTTTTTAGGGAGTTGATTCCTATCAGAGAGGTTGGATTTCTCTTGTACTGTGATCAACTGTTTCAATACCTTCTGACCAGTTGAATACAGTGAGAATTATAGCACTAATTTAGGAATTCATGAATTGCCTTACCCTCTGAAGATGTGTTTTTGAAGACTGTGCCCTTCAGCTCCTCCCTATGTATAGAATCTTATAGTAAAGAATCTTGTATGCAAAGAATCTTATAGTACCTAGGTAGTGGGTCCATAATATGCTTTTGCCAATACTGTTCTTTTGGCTTTGATACAGCTGTTGTAGGCACATTATTATTCACTGAATATCCTCTGCTTCCTCACATCTCCCAGCTGTATTGGTCAAAGCCATGCAGCATCAGACTATGAACAGAAGTGATGTGTTACTTCAGGTGGAAACATTTGAGAGCTGATGCACAATCTTCTTTTTTCATTCCTTGGTGATTCTGAAAGTTGAAATGGTGTAAGTATAAAATGGAAGCAGAAGATTTTCTGAGTCACTCCATTGAGGAAAGACACAGTGAGGGCCACTCCGACTTACATCACTTTTTTGATGAGCAAGAAACTTTTGTTTTATTGAACCACTGAGGTTTCAAGGTTTGTTTATCATAGTATAATCTAGCTTATGTTGACAAACATAATTGGCTTCTATGGTAATAAACAAATCCATAATCTGTAGTACTAAGTAACCATCTAAACTCTGGTAATTTGGATCTAATTTGCATGAATATTAATTCTTTTAAACAAGAAAGGAAAATTATGGTATTCTGCAGACTTCATACCTTCATAATAAGCTGATTGTTCATTAATTTTTAATGAGAAACATTAATTATTATGAATTCTTTGACAAGACTTTGATTTTTTTGGTAAATGATGACCATAATTAAGCTCCTCATAATGAACACAGCAATTTTTAAACAGTACAATTTATATAATGTTTCTCCTCTGGGAGGTTTAGTTTTCTTAATAAAAAGTAGCAGTAGATATATGACTAAGTTTCCATAATACATGAGGATTTGTAATTACTAGATTCACCTCTGTTTTCATTCATTCAGTCATCCTGTTGACATATATCCTTTCTTCTCTGTTTGTAGAACTGAGTTTTACTCATTTCAAGACTGAATTTACAGAAGGAAACTTTAAATATATTCTATGGTGCTGTGTTACTTGACAATATAACATCCCCCACCCTCTGAGCTTTCCTGTTATTATTGGCTTAATGATTTCATTTATCTATGTCATTCAAAATCTGTTTAATTTTGTCATTCATTCTGTAACACACAAACATGTTCATATATACAGTAAAGTCAATCATTAATTAAAACCCTTTCAGTAGCATCTGATACTAGAAAAGAAAAGGATAAAAATAGAAATCTCTCATCTGTGTGCCCCATTAGAGAAGTCCTAACAGTTATATCTTACACCAGATCACCATAGAAAAAGTCTGCTGGATGATGCTTATCTATACAAAATAATGTTTTCGTAGTTCCCTACCACAATATTCTGAAAACTATTAACGCCATTGCCTTGCTCAGCTCATCTGTCATAAAGACAGATGGGAACAAATCCGTTTGAAGGTAAAGAGGCTGCTGATGGGCAGGATCCAGTTGGCATTGACCCCGTGTCTCCTTTTTGTCCAACCAGGTCTACAGGTCAGCTATCAAATAGCATTTGGAATCTCAATTCAGTTTTGCAAAGGCATTGTTTTAATTCATTGTTTTCCAGAAGTATCTTGGTCTCTGCTAAGAACTTTTGCCAGGATTGCAATGTGATTTTACAATTGACTTTGTCTTCCTGGTGCACCTAACCCCACTCTATTTTCACCTGTAGCACTTTTAAAAATACTGTACACTTATTATATTTTATATTTATTGTGGCCACCACAAAAGAATAAAGTTCCATAAGGGCAATGATTTTCTTTTACCTTTGGATGTCTCATAGAAGGTATTTCTGATTGAATGACTAAGGAGATTCAATGAAAGTTTCCCTGATCCAATAAAAATAGTCTCATGTTTATTTTCCTAATAATTCTCTTTACCCCTCCAAATTCCACTTTGCCTCTGGCCATCTCACTCCTACATCTCATTCATTCTTCAACTCATGCACTCAGCTTTTCATAGGCTTGAGCAATTCTCAGATGTTCCTACTGCATTTTTTGGACCCTGACCAGTGTCTTCCTTTCCTATGTGATGTCTTTCCATACAAAAGAGCTAGGTAATTTCCTGTTCCCATGGGCAGTGTTGACCAAAAATGGTGAGGTTCTGTAGATGGACGTGGGTGAACATCACAAATTTTACTTTACTTAAATTACTTAACATATTTTAAATTTATTTTATGAGATTTTGCTTTGTAAAAGCAACCTATGCATAGTGTGCTTTAGACAACAAGGAAATAAAATCATGCATAACTGTTCTCTGAGGTAAATCAGCAGTTAATATTTTAAATAGAATTATTTATTGTTTTTCTTTTCATTGAACTGAGCTCTTAAGTTAAAACCCAGCAAATTAATTCATAAAAAACAGAATTCAAGTGTTCATATTTTAAAAAGTCCTTCAGAGCTTGCAAATGGATACAAGAAAAGGGATAAAAATAGAATGCTGGGAATTAGGAAAAATAGGGTGTTTCATAAATGAAGGGCACCCTCGCAAAGAGTTCTTTGACCTCAAGTTCCCATTAAACAAGTTGAACTTGTTTATTACAGAGTTAGTATCTATGAAAGGAGCTTTGTTTAGAAACAATTCCAGAGAAAGTTAGAGTCTCCAAAGAGGATTTAGACCAAATTAATTGTACCGCTCAGTAGTGTTAGAATGACTGGCTCTCTCAGTGCGTGGACCTGAGGCGAGGGTTTCATGGGCGTTCTAAACCTGAGACAGTCCCAGGCAAACCAGGACAAGCTGATTACTGAAACAGGATCCAAGCTCCGTGATCACGGTCATCTGAGGGTTTGGAGGGGTAGAGCTGTACCTATTTTTTGTATGTAAAGTTTCCCTAACATAATTGTTTAGTCTTTGTTCAATGGAAATTAGGAAATTCCTTATGATTGAAATTTTAAAAATTAACTTGGATTCAAGTAACTGCTACTGAGCAACAGGAATAAGAGGGACCATCCATCGAAACAAAACCAAACACTGAAGCGGGCCCAAGCTGATGCTGAGAGCACAGAAGCACCTTCGTTTCCTCCCCCTGTAGGAAATCAGTTCTTATCAAGGCCTTGGCATCTGCCTGGCAGGGCTGGCAATAAAGGAAGAATGCAATGCGAGTGATTTGGATTAACTGACAAGTGGGAAAAGCCCCCTTTTCTTAAGACCCTGACAGGCACAGAATGGTCAGCTGTGGCATCCGCAGCAGGCCCCAGGCTGAGTCAATCTTGAGTCAATTAAAAAAAATAGGAATTGGACATTTTCTACCTGGGTCGGTCATTTAAGGCAGCTGTCTGTTCCTGGGTGATGTGTAGTGGGAAGACAAGTAGCAAGGGAAAATTCTGGTTGTCCAGAATGCTGCATCTTTGTTTTTGTTTACTCTTATTCATCAAGAAAGGATTTTCAGAATGTTTTACCCTTGAAACCAAATTAAGAACAACTAAGGAAAAACAAGGCTAAGAACAAATCCTCCAGCTTTTGAGACAGAAAGATAGCAATGAAAATTGGAATTTAAGTGGCGAAGAGATTTTCCAGAAGCCACATTTCAAGGGTTAAAAGAAAAGTGGGTTGTGGCATTATAAACTACCATTACCCAAAGCTTTACAAGAAGTGTGAAGTTATTTCAACACTAACTTTATTTTACGTGTCACTGAGATTCTAGCGAAGTACCCATATATTTATTTTTAATTTTAATTAATTCATTTTATTTGAAAGGCAGCAAGACAGACACAAAGAGAGATCTTTCATCTACTGGTTCACTCCCCAGATGCCTGTTAACTGCTGGGGTTGAGCAGGAGCCAGGAAGTCAATCAAGGTCTTGACGTGCGTGACAGGGACCAGCTACTTGGGCAGGTGCGCATGATCAGGATGGTGGAAATGGGGACAATGCCAGAACTCAGACGTGGATACTCTGAGATGAGATGCAGGAATCCCAAAAAAGGTCTTATCCACCATGCCTAACACCTGCCGAGAAATACCTTTTTAATGAAATGGGTCCTTGTCTGTTGTGTTAAGGAGTAGAGAACAAAGCTGCCTACAATATTCTATAGAAGCAGTTTATTACTGCAAAAATGTTCTTTGAAAAATTATTCTTATTTGAGTGTAATAATTGTTACTTAAAGAATAAGCTTAACAATGATACCTACGCATTCAAGAATTTTCATCTTTTTAAACAGTGACACCACACTTACATATACAAAAGTTTCAACACAGTTTAAGCACATTACAAAAGTGTTATTGAGCTATCACAGTTAAACAAATCACAGCCCTAGAATATTAACAGGAACCTAAACACAATAAAAATGCCAAAATCAAGAGACTGTAGAATACCATTGTGTTCATAATACCAGTTTTCCCCTTACATAATTATAGTAACTCATTTGAATACAACTTTCAAAGTTAGTTTCCCAACCACTCTGATTTAGTATTATGTCCATTTTACACAGAAGGAACAGGTCAAGGAGATGGCTGGCTTGCCCAAGCTTTCCCTGCTTCTGAGTTCAAAGGCTGTGTTTGCATGGATGTCCTTTGGATTTAGATGTTCTTATTAACTCAAAACAATTTCTCACTTTGACTTCATATTCTTTACGCTAGTGGGGAGACAGCACCCTTTTCAAGATTGCTTCTGCATTATATTAGTAGGCATAGACATTTCTACTTACTTCAGCAGTTGTGGCCAGAGACTTATTGCTTCCTTCGTGTTGAGACACTTAGGAAACCTCAGGGGTTGTAGCTGAAAAATCAATGCCAGATGGCTGCAGAGTAGACTCCTGAAGCTTCTGCCACTGCCAAGTCACCCCAACAGAAATGTCCTCGATGCTGCTAAAGATGGAGATAACACATGCAGGCCATCTGTGCCAGACACATGGCTTTTAACAAGGCAAGTCTCTTAGGGGATAATGAATGAAGACTAGATACAGACAAAGGGGCATCGAGGATACATTCTGATTTGTCTGGTGGTCATTAGCTAATTATAGATGGAGATAATTAAGACAAGTCTCCAAAAGTTGCCCCATAGTTCAGCTTCTGTTGGTGAACATGTAGGGAGGGACATATTGAATGATGCAAAATCAATTCTGTTGGCAAAACTGCTTCAAGGAAGTCCAAATAAGCTTCACCGTGATTTTTTTTTATTGGAATATATCACTCCATTTCCTCTCATACATTTGAGTGGCTCCTAGAAAAAGATATGTGAGTAAAACTGGGCAAGAAAGGTATAACCTGAACATGACTGGAAATGATCACTGCCTGCATTATGTCCAGAACTGGGGTTATAAAAGGAATAATTAATTTTTTATTTACTTATTTGAGAAGCAGAGATTTACTTATTTATATATTTAAGGTTTATTTATTTGAAAGGCAGAGTTACAGAGAGTGAGGGAGAGACAGAGACCTTCAATCCATTGGTTCACTCCCCAAGTGACTGCAATGGCCAGGGCTGTGCCAGGCCACAACTAGGAGCCAGGAGATTCATCCGTGTCTCCCATGTAGGTGTCAGGGGCCACAGCATATTCCACATCTTTCCCAAAAGCATTAACAGGGAGCAGGATTGGAAGTGGAGCAGCTGGGACACAAACCGGTGCCTAGTGGTATGCTGGTATCACAGGCAGTGGCTTAACCCAGTACAGCACAATGCAGGTCTACAGGAAAGGAGGGACAGAGAGAGAAGAGAGAGAGAGAGACTGACTGAAAGAGCCCCTATCAGTTGGTTCACCTTCCAATGCTCACAATTTCTGGGACTGGGCTATGGCCAAACCCGGGTCTCCTACAGGTGGCAGGAACTCAATTACTTGAGCCATCACTTCTGCATTAGCAGGAAGATGGAACAGAAAAACCTGAGTCTGGAATCAAACCAGGATACATGGGCATGTTATCTGCTAGGCCAAATGCCTGCTGAAAGGGAGTGTTTTAAATCAAATTAAGGCAATTTCAAGCTTTGGAATTTGTGCTATAATCAACGATAAGGAATTTTAATGTTACACTAAAGTCCAAAATCATTCAGTTTTGCCTTTGGCTGGGCAAAAGACACCTATCCACAGCTTCTCTCCATAGGTTTCATGGTGACATTATAGTCACACTTGGGGAAACATGTAAGGGAATGGACACTCTTGTCTGAGTGTTTGCCTAGAAATGCTCCTCGGAGAGAGACGATTGTTGCAGGTGCACCATTGATATTCATCTGCTGATGCATTTTGGCAGGGTCAGGAATGTCAGGGCTGCAGAGAAAATTTTTTAGGTCTTTGTATTTTGAGTGCTTTAAAATAGAAGGAGAATTTCTTGGTATGTGGTTTTAAGAAGAGGCGTAGCTGATAGATGACTTCTCAATATGCTTTAGAGTCATTATTTAAACAAGGAATCTATTCAAGTTTCAAGTTGGAGGCCATTTTCAGTTTCATAGCCGTGGTATTTCTGAGGAGAATTTTTATTTCTGGCTGTTGTCCAGTGTTTTGTAATAGGATTCCTTCTTGCCATCATTGTTAGAAGGTGTTTGAGGCATCAATATCTGGAACGAAACAAGCAGGCAATTCCATAACAGGATTTCGCAGGGTCTCAAGCCACTTTAAAGCACCAAAGTTTCAATTCTAGGCATTCATAGAACAGAAGTCCCCAAATTTTATCAGCTCAAGGTTCATAGATTTTTTTTTTTTCATAGTGTCCCAAGCATGAAAGGCACACCTACCTGTCACTTACTAAGTACTTAGGTTCAAACAAATTAACATATGTTTATGTCTTAAGAATTTTAGAAAACAATTACTATTGTAATTTTATTCCTAAGCCACCAAGGTTACTTACTAAGGGAATTTGTGTACTTGTTGCACACTGCACAATTTCTCAAACCTTGGACTCAAACTAGGCACTGCTATCCTTATTCCTTGTGCCTTGGCCCACAGTAGTTTTTGAACAGTAATTAATGTATATTGCAAAAACCACTGAACACTCAGCTACAAGAAAATGTGATGTCATAGAAGAAATATAGCGTGATTTTTAATTTGGAAAGTACCAACTTCCTGGAGCTGGTGGTTTGTCCAGCATCCAAATTTCCTGTGACTGAGCAGTACAAGTTCCCTCAATGATTTAATACAGCCCATGTGCCCTCCGATTTCCCTGAAGCATGCTCAGTTTGCTTCTGTGGACAGGTGGGAAACTGAAGTTCTAAATAGTTGTAGTAACAGTACCTGTGAGCCAAAGTAATAACAGTCTAGTTGAGATATGGTTCTCCTGAGGCTGAGCAAATTAAAAGCCAACGCTACTCTGAGCATGCTCTCAGAAGTCACACCTCTTCTAGAATAGACGGAGAATGTAACATTGTGCATAGCATCGATTGTGAACACTGAAACCTTTTTCCTGCTATTGGCAATGAATGGCTGAAGAGAAATTATAAAGGAATTGTGTTTGCAGATGGCTAGGTGAGCCAGACGTTCTGGAGGATAAGGTGGGGGATTCAGTAGAGATAGGTCAGAAGATTTAGGGTGTACAAGTATCGCCAGAAAATTCTAAACCATGAGGAGGTAGCTCTAAGGGTGCAAGCAATTTCTTTAAAGAAGTATTCTGCACAAATAACTAAAGTTAGTCTTAAAAATGTGGCCTTCTAAACGCTCTGGTCACACGAACCTCACCAAAGCCCATCTCGTAGTTTGGGGGCTGTCTGAACGAACCATCGAGCAGCAATTCCCTTGAGAGCTGAAGAAGATCAAAACCATAGAAACTGAATTGCTGACATCCACACATTCAGAGAAGGCATACCCGAGTGGGACCTCATCGTCTCCACATTTCACTGTGTTTGCATTTGCTGAGGAGATTTGGGGTCAACGATGGATGAAAATAACACCTTGGCAACGATTCACATCTAAGCTGTTTTTTTCATTAAAATTTTTTATAATAACATGTTGTTTGGGTGGGTTTGCTGTGTCACAACGATGCACATGCAAACAGTGTGTTGTGATATGAAGGAATTTAATTCTTTGCTCTGGTCAAACTGCCAATTAACTGTATGGTCTTAGATCAAAGACACCTGGCCTCCTTGGGCCTCACTCCCTTTGCCTGCATGTACAACAGTGCATAAGGTGTCTCTAAGGCCCTTCTGAGACTTTGAAAAAGGCGACTTTTTGCTATCTTCTGAAGAGCACAAGTATTACTAACTCAGTCCATCAAATAGTTGAATTAAAGTAAGAAGGCGCTACTAATGAACATTTTTTGTTTTTTATTTAAAATTAAAAAAATTTTAAAAATACCTAAAGTTTACCATTCTATTTCTAAGTGTATAATGCAGTACTGTTAATTTCATTCACATTGTTGTATGCCTAGCAAATCTCCATAATTAAAATTCCGTACCCATTAAACAATGACTCCCCACACCCTCTCCCCTACAGCCCCTAGCAACCATGATTCTACTTTTTATTTTTATGACTTTCACTAGCCTTGTTACCTTCCATAAATAGAATCACACTATTTGTCTTTTGGTGACCAGCTTATTTTAGTTAGCATTAGATTCTCAATGTTCACCCAAGTAGTAGCATCAAAATTTCCTTCTAGGCCAGTGCTGTGGCTCAGTGGGTCAACACCTGTAATGCCAGCAGCTGACATGGGCACCAATTTGAGTCCTTGTTGCTCTACTTGTGATCCAGTTCCCTATTAATGTACCTGGGAAAGCAGAGGAAGATGACACAGTGTTTGGGTCTATTACCATGTGGGAAATCTGGAATAAATTCCTGGCTCCTGGCCATTTGGGAAGTGAACCATAAGATGGAAGATAATCTTTCTATCTATTCCTCTCTCTCTTGCTTTGACTTTCAAATGAATAAAATAAATCTTTAAAATAAAGTTTCCTTCCTTTTTAAGGCTGAATAATATTCCGTTGCATATCCAGACCACATTTCATCCATTCATCTGCTTATGGACACTTGGGTTACTTTCATTTGTGGCTATTGTGAATAATGCTTCCATGAACATGAGTCTAACTGCTGTTGAATTTTAAATGAGAGAAATGAATGTTTATTTTCCCCAGACCCCAAGGAAATCACAGTACTGTCATTAATTTTTTGATTTCATGTAGAGAGTTTCCAGACATAAGGGAAAGAGGTCACCAGGGTGCTTAAACTTCATTCTGGGAGACTCATAGGAAGATTATTTGAAATATCATTTCCAGATGTGTCTTAGGGCTAAAATGCATTTCCTTCTGTTTTATTACCAGTCATTAAAGAAAACAACAGGGAAGGAGAAAAACAAAGTTTTGTCTTCCAAAATATCTTTGTCATTGGGACAGTTTCATTGTGAACCTGAATCTCCATAAACGTGTCTCGTTTTTAATTAGTTGCAGATCCAAGCCTCTGTGAAAAGATGCCTCTCAGGACCTAGAAATTTTAGCCCCACATATTATTGTATCTGTCCTACTCCAAAACTGTTACACAAAAGGATCTTAATGTCCTTGAGTAATTTATGTCTTAGTCAACCTAGACCATTTTAAAAACAATAGACTCAACTTTCAAGAAAAAAAAATTTTCAAAAAGGAAGTTACTCTTTAAACCAGATATGCCTACTTTTATGTATTCAATCATTAATTAAATAGTTATCATGTGTGAGAGTCCTTCAAAAAGTTTTTGGAAAACCTAATTAAAAGATAAGTTTGTTTTGTTGGGATACAAACATTGAAACTCATGTATGGATGTTCATAGTATGCATTTTCCAAGAACTTTTTGAAGATCCATCATATGCATCAATTTCAATATTTTCTTCCTACAAAATAAACTTTTTTAAAGATTTATTTTATTTATTTGATAGACTTACAGAGAGAGGTAGGGACAAAGAGAGAGAGGTCTTCCATCTGCTGGTTCACTCCCCAGATGGCCGTGATGGCCAGAGCTGTGCCGATCTGAAGCCAGGAACCAGGAGCTTCTTCTGGGTCTCCCACATGGGTGCAGGGGCCAAAGGACTTGGGTCATCTTCTACTGCTTTCCCAGGCCATAGCAGAGAGCTGGATAGGAAGAAGAGCAGCTGGGACTAGAACTGGTGCACATATGGGATGCCGGCGCTTCAGGCCACGGCTTTAACCTGTTGCGCCACAGTGCCAGCCCCAAAATGAACTTTTTTAAACTTATCTTTAAATTCAGTTTTCCATAAGCATTATGAAGTACGCTCATATTCTTTTTTTACTTTACAAGCAGCAAAGTGTTGCCTAATAGTAAAAGCCACTTTCCTATTTTCCATTTTTGCGTTTTGTTTGCTTGTTTTTGTATATTCTGCTATGGTAAGCCAGCTATAGAAAGCTCATGTTGAGTGCAACCAGAAATCTTTTAATGAAAAAAAGGCTTTCAATGTCCCTGAAAATATTAAAAAAAATTTTTTTCACATCTAAAATGTGGGGGCAAATATCACCAGATGAATCCTTTCTAAATTAGATGTTCAATTTGAAATAGGGAAAACAAACCATACTTAGATAGGACAATAAATCATCTAGAACCTATGATTTCCATTTTCCAGAATTGTTGATGAACACAGGAGTAGTTATCCCATGCAAGCATTATGCTAGGTAGAACTCTTTATTTGAGATCTTTAGATTGCCATTATCTGTAGAAATGTAATATGAACCATAGAGGGGATTTTTTTTAGCAGCCATATTAAAATAACAAAAACAACCAGATGGAATTATTTTAACAAAATATGAATATACTTATAAAAATCATGGAGGGGCCGGTGTTGTGGTACTGTGGGTTAAGCCACCACCTACAAAATGACATCCATTTGGGTGCCAGTTTGAGTCTTGGCTCCTCCACTTCAGAACCAGCTCTCTGCTAATGAACTTGGGAAAGAATTGAAAGATGGCCCTAGTACTTGGGCCCGGGGCCACCTGTGTGGGAGGCCAGGATGGAGTTCCATGCTCCTGACTTTGGTCTCACCCAGCCTCACCTGTTGCAGCCATTTGGGATATGAACCAGCAGATAGAAAATCTCTCTGTTTGGTTTTCCCTCTCTCTCTCTGTAACTGCCTTTCAGAGAAATAAAAAAATTAGCATTTCCATCTTCTTATCTGAAGTGTAGTTTCCAAACAGCTTTTTAAGAGTAACAACAACAACAAAAAACTATGTAAATCAAGAAACTCCTATATAACTGTGCAGCATAGGTATCTTATTCAAACCTCAATCTTCCAGGGTGACAGAGAAGAGGTAAAAAGTGAGTTTAGATCAGTTACTTGTGAAATATCTGTTCATTGCAGTGCTCTCTTCACTGTAAGAAGACCACTGCTTTACCTTTACTCAAATATTTAAATGGAAATTATTTTATTTAGATCCACGTGCACAGTTTCCTACTTCCAAAGTACAAAGGAAGTGTCATATCTGCCTTTTACTTAAGGGTTAAACACACACACACACATACAGACACACACAGACAAACACAGAGTAGATTAAATGTGGAAAATATTAATATCAACATATTAATATATTAGTATATTAACATTAATTATATCAATATTAATACAATAATTACAATAATTGATAATTACAATAATTAACATTAATATAATAATTAATATTGATATTGATATTAATGTCGATTGTATTGATATTAAAATATTAATATTAATAAAACTTTTATTTTTTCTCTCTTTGTAGATTATATAGATAGTAGATCGGTTGCCAGTTTCTAACAAAGGTAAATGTAGTCTTACCAAATGATAAGGTACTCCCTGATGTCTACCCAACTCATTAGAACATTTAGATCAGATAAAAATATATGTGTTTTTATAGCAGTTTCATTCTTTGCCAAAATATAGACTCAATCAAGGTGAATTAGTGAGTGAAATCATTAGGTGAATGTATAAGCAAACTGTGGTACATCCAAACATTGGAATAATTTTCAGTGATACAAAGAAATGAACCATCAAACCCTAAAAAAGACGTGGAATCATTTTAAATAGTACCTACCTAGTAGAAGAAGTCAGTATAAAAATTTACATATTATATTAACCTAATTATATGATAATCTAGGAAAGGCAAAATTGTGAAGATAGTAAAATATCAGATGTGGCCAGAGGCTCAAGGGGAGACAGGAAGAATTCAATGGGTGAAGCCCAGGGCATTTTTTAGGGGGGCAGAACTATTTTAATGATACTACAAAGGTGGATGCATAGCACTATGCATGCCTTAAATCTATAAAAGTTTACAGCACAAAAAATGAACCTAAGTGAATATAAATTTTAAAAAAAATTAAAAATTAGAGGACACTGGGATGAAATGACAAATGTGGTAAAAATTATGTATTTGAATTAAAAATCAATGACACAACTTTACTGAATTGATGGGGGGGAAAAGATGCTGACCAAAGTAACTTCGTAATGAATGTATCCTGAAGACAGATATCAGAAGAAGGTGGCCATGAGCCTTGTTCTCTTGTTGACAAAGTTGTTTCCCAAAGGAGTATGAGTTAACAATTCTGATTCCACTGTACATGGACACTGTCATTACACTACTAATAAGTCAATGAATGGTGGGAACCAGTTTTCTCACTGTTGGAGTGCAAGATTATAAATATTCAAAGAGAGGGGGCTAGAATGACCTATGAGATAATTGATCAGCGTTTGCAGATATTATGAACTCATATTTAGCTTGATATAGTTGTTCCATTTAGAAGTATTTTGAGAAATGTGCATATCCACAGTTTAGCACTCACGCATCATTCCTTGCTCTGTTGGCTGTGAGGGCCTGGAAGCAAAGACATTCCAGTAGCAATGAGCAACTCTAGCACCATGATCTTGTTCCTCATTCCATTCTCCAATAAACAGAACCAGCCTTTCTTGAAAATATGTCTGACCATGGGACTGAGATTGGACATAAGTAAGAGAGCCTGGAGCCTAAAAGTAAGGAAGCTGTCCCCAAACCAAAAGCTAATCCTCAATGATGGTAGCATGTAAAGAAACATCAATGCTAACTGACAGAGTTCCCAATGGCCAAAGTCAGAAGCATTTGGATTAGAAAACAAAATAGCATATGATTAAGTTGTTCAGTAAAATAAAAACATAGTTTGAATAATAAACTTTGTTCTTTTTTAAAATAAATATTTATTTGAAAGGTAGAATGACAGAGAGAAAGGGAGAGAGACAGAGACAGAGAGATCTTCAATCTGCTGGGTCACTCCCCAAATGGCCACAAAAGTCAGGACTGGGCCAGGCTAAAGCCAGGGCCAGGTGCTCCATTGGAGTCTCCCATGTGGGTGGTAGGGGCCCAGGTACTTGCATTATCATCTGCTGTCTTCCCAAGTGCATTAGTAGGGAGCTAGATCTGAAGCAGAGCATCTGGGACTTAAATCAACATTGATATGAGAGCTAGTGCTGCCAGTGGCACCTTAACACACTGTACCACAATGCCTGCTCCTAAACAGATTTTCTATGCAGAATAATTTAAAATAATTTATGTAGATACCTTGCCTTCAAGGAAGTACAGCAAAATATCCCTTCCTTATGTTTGAGTATACATGGTGACCGCCTTCCAAAGACTACAGTATGTGAAGTGAAGAAGGAACTTATAAGTCAAGAAAACTGACCAATACTTTGGTGATCAAGATTAGTCTCAACGGTGATGGCTCATACCCTTGATGTAAGTTGATAAGAATGATATTTTACTTCTGTGGCCTTCCTCTGTAAGCATACAGTCCCAGTCTAATCATGAGGAAAAAAAAAATCAGATAAACGCCAGCTGAGGGGTATGACACAAACCACCTTCAGTCTCTCAAGGTCATCAAAAACAAGGAAAATCTGAGTAACTGTTGTAGCCAAAAGGATTCTAAGATAAGTAAATGTAATTTGGATAAGATCCTGAAACAGAAAGAGGATCTTAGGTAAAACATAAGTAAATCTAAATAAAGGATGGATTTTGGCTAATAATATTGTATCAGTATTAGTTCATCAATTGTAACAAATATATTGTACTAATATAAGAAATAAAAATAATAAAGAAAATTGTGCAAATGATATGAAAACTCTCAGAGCCTTCTTCACACTTTTTCTAAAACTACAGCTGTTCTAAAATAAAAAAAGCTTATTTAAAAATATTAATAGTGGCATTCTCTAGGTGGTAGTATTATGAGTAATTTGTGTTTTTTTCACCTTGCATTTTCAAATGTCCCAAATATTTTGTAATGAACCTACAGGATGTTTAAGAGCTTTTTAATATTAAAAACACATTTTAAAAAATCTTTCAGATTGTTTTATACATATTTATTTTTCTCCCAATATAAAGATGCTTCCTGAGTATAAGAATGACATTCTTCTTCTGTTCTTTCTTCATGTATCCCTCCACCTCTTTTATATCTATCTTGGCGGCCTACTCATTGTGCTGGATCAATATATACTTTTTGTTGACACTGACTAGTTACATTTACTTAGATTGTTACACTGAAAAAAATGGTCAGTTTTATATTTTTGCTCACTTTCAATGAGATCAACCATATGACAAAAATATGCATAAAGAAGAAATGAGTCAATGAAACATAAAAAAGAAGTGCAACATAGTGAGTTATTGGGGGTCTTTGGATCTGGCTTGTATTTAAGAAGGTTATCTGATTGTTTGAAGATTTATATGAGGATACGCCAAAAAGTTCACAGATGGAATGAAAAGATCAGTTCAGGGATGGGCATTTGATATAATGGTTAAGAGGCCACAAGGATGCCAGGATTCGAGTCCCAGCTCCTCTTCTGATTCCAGCTTCCTGCTAATGTGTACCCTGGGAGGCAGCTTAGTACTTGGGTCCCTGCCACTCACATGAGATACCTGGATAGAGTCCCTGGCTTCTACCTCTAGCTGGCCCACCCCTAGCTGTTGTGGACATATGGAGAGTGAACTAGTGGATGGAAGATCTTTCTCTGCCTGCTAGTCTTTGTGTCTCTCTCTGCCTTTCAAATACAAAGAAAATGAATAATTAAAAATTTAAAAGATGTTTATTTTGGTGCAAAAAGTGAATTCCTGCATAATAAGGGGTCATAAAAACATTCATAGCAAATTTATATTATGAAAAAATCTATGCATGGATTGCATTTTTTTTCACCAAAATAAACTTATTTTTAATTTTCACAGACTTTTTGAAGTTCTTTCTTATCTTTGCCAATTGAGTTGGCAAATTCAGGCTATATGGTGAGTCCTATCCAAAATCATGAAGAATGACCCTGAGGTCATACACCTGCTATAGCAAGGCCTACTTTTATAGCCTCAGAGTGGCCAATCTGCTAAGGACACTGACTATTTTCATTGAGAGTAACCTTCTCAGAAACTTGCCTGAGAAGCCAAGGCCTATTGCCCCAGCCTGGCGCTAAATTCTTTGTCCCCTTTGAGTTACATAAGCAGGCCAAGCTAAACTTCAGTCGCAGCAGTCTTTACTTTATGAAGATTTAAAGCCAGGGCTGCCCTTATGCCCTTCCTGAGTGCTTACAAGAAAGATTGCAGCTAACAGCAGGAGGCCAGAACACAGCAAGGCCACCCAAGTTCTGCCTGCTGCTTAGAAGTGGGGAGAGCGTGCTTAAGAAGTGCTTAAGATTCACTTCACACCCAGGAGCATAATGGGAAAAGCCTCAGGGTTCAGGGTCGAGCTTTGTGTGCGGATATGTAAAGTAGCTGGCAGCCTCTCTGCCCCAGTACTGACCCTCTGCAGCATCCTTTATTTGTAGAAACAAAATGCAAACAGGGAGGCTGTTCTTAGCCAGGCTAGAGACACAGGTTGATGAGGCTTGGATAATTGCTCGCACCTGTTTGGAAAAGAAATTCTTAAAATATTCCTTAGGTGTTCTGAGAACTCACACTTTGGTTCCACGGCTGTCTTTTTGCACTCCCAGAGTTGACATTTCAAAGTGATAGTTGTGAATGGTCCTAGGTGCTCTTCTAGTTTTGCTAAAGCTAGAATTAAGTTAGTTGAGGTAAAGCTCCATTTCCAAGTGACAAAGAAAGCAAACTGCCCAAATAGCTTTATCTTTTTATGTTATACATACATCAGTCCACATACATAGAGAGCTAGAATCTGAGGATACAAGATAATAAAACAGTGTGAAGTAAATGTTCATCTGTACTGTGTTCAAATCATTCCTTGCACAAAGCCTTTCACACGCATTTTGGGTTGTTAGGCCACTGCAATCGTCTTTTCTGTGGTTGCAATGCAGCTCATCTCTCTCCGAGTTGAAGCCTTTTCTCTTCATTTTCTCCCCCATTCCGTTTTGGAACTAACTTGTTAAATTCATCTCATCTTCATTTATTTTACAGTGTCGTCTTGTTTAAACGCTGACTTTATGAACATCTGTTTCGATCACTGTTGCAAATCCATTACTTTTATGAGCTGTACATATTGTAGAGAGATTTACTGCTGACCTTTGTTGGGGAATTGAATGTTTTTGTTGTCAGTAACATTTCTGTAATTGATGCCATTGTTACTGCCACCCGGATAGCGGTTTCCAATGAGATATGTTTTGGGGATTCTTTTTGCTTAAACACATTAAATCAGACATCACTTGAAAATTGTGTGACTTTGGAAAAAAAGAAGTGTGTTAAATCTTGCAGCATGTGATGGGGCTAAACTGCCACTCAGTTTTCCTCTACTTTGAAACAGTCTTAAAGTTTCATATTTGCTACAAGTGATATTTTTTCTCATCAGCACTGTCATTTAATAATACAATTGAGAGAACTGCACTACTTAGGTAACTGCTTTGTGACGAGTGACAAACCCATCAATCAAAGACGGGTGAATTGTGCATTCTGCTTTCCACCGGCTTCGGAGAAAAACATTGTTCTTCAGCATCCAATAGTTGAGCAAAGCACCAGGGAAGAGTTCCACCTCATCTCTGCGGAGACATCTGGAATTCTGTCTGTGTGAGGGATCTAGTAAAAAGTGAAAGAAACCTCGGCTCTCCTAGCCAGCCTTTGAGAGTGGCAGGATGTTAGAACTCTCTCCCAGTTTAATGAGCGTGTAGGCTGACTCTCGCCTTCATCCTGGAGAAGGTAGTCAGACTTGGAGTGCCTTGGAGGAACAGGGTGAAAAAGCCATTCCCATAAAGATGACAAATTTATTCTCTAATCCATCTTAGAGAAAACTTTACTTGGTATGAGCGCTTCTGTTTTGTGCACAGTGGTGTATTCCCAATTATGGTACTGCAAGAATTTGGTTTATTTTTAAGATTATCTACAGTTATGTGTCAGTTTGTTGTTAGTCTGAATCAGAGGTAAAAAGCTGAAGTCCTCTAATGAACAAAGTGGTTTCCTGTGTGGTTGCTGCTTTAACCACACAGGTGAGGCTCACAGGTAACCTTCAGTCTTTGATTAGCATACAGCAGGCTGCTGTCATTTCAAGACTTCACATTTAGGAAATAAAGTTATTGAAATCCAAAAGTATATAGTGGTTATGTTAAATTGTACACAGATATTAAATTTTCCCTGACTAATAAAATATTATCTTTTTACTCTTCATAATCCAAAACATAGAGTGATAATAGTCTCATCTTTTCAAGCACATGGGATCATTGTAAATCACAGTTATTACAATGTATGTGGTATGTATCTGTTGGCGTCTGCATTGTCTGATAAGAACAAAAGTAGATCACTCCTACCTTTTTATTATACGGACTGTAGTCCTCTCCCTTTTTTCTCACTTCCTGGCTAGACAAATACATACTTAAAAATCTTAGAAGACATAAAAGTTCTAAAAATAAATCAAAATTACTTTCCATTCAGTACAATTACTTCCAACATTTAAAAATATTTCCTTTTGAATATGGTTTGGTGTCCTGATTTTATCACTAAACATCATTCTTCTGTTATTGTAAAGTCTGCAAAGACATGAGCTTTGGTGTTTGTCCGTTATTCTGTCAATGGACTTTATAATAGCAGATTTAAGTATTCAGCTGGTTGCCTCTGGTTTTTTAAAATATCATAAATAATATTGTGCTAATTATTACATGTAATAAGACTTACGTGTATGTAAGTAAGCCTCTTTGCATATTACTAAGTTTTTATTCAGGGTAAATTCCTGAATTTGTAGGGTATTAGAGTAATTTTACCAAAGGAAATATATATATTGGAAAGGTTTCTAAATTCCCCTTATGAAAAGTTGTTCTAATGTACTTTCCTAAAGTATGACAGTACACATTTATTTTTATTTGTTTTGCTTGAAAGTCAGAGAGAGACAGAGAAATCTTTCACTCACTGATTAATTCCCCAA
Source organism: Sylvilagus floridanus (assembly GCA_949820135.1). Classification (NCBI taxonomy): domain Eukaryota; kingdom Metazoa; phylum Chordata; class Mammalia; order Lagomorpha; family Leporidae; genus Sylvilagus; species Sylvilagus floridanus. The sequence continues at coordinate 16,712,241 of OX463243.1, forward strand.
ATGTCTGTGATACCTGGGGCTGAGCCAGGCTGAAGTTGGGAACTAGGAACTCAGGCCACACCTCCCCGACAAGGTGGGTGGCAAGGACACAACTATTTGAGCCATTACTGCTGCATCCCAGGGTGTGCATTGGTTGGAAGCTAGAATCCGGAGGAACCCAGGGCTTGAACCCAGGCACACTGACATGGGATATGGGTGTCCCAAGCAGTGCCTTAACCTCTGTACCGAATGCCTGATCTAAGAGGGCACGTTTCCCACATTCATTTATGGTGGCTATTCAATCTTAAAAAAAAATCTCGAAAGATGAAAAATGTTTAGTGTTTAACTTGAATTTTTAAAAAATCTTAAATTTTAACTTTTTTCATTGCATGTTATCACCAATGTACTTCTTTTGTGAGTTTGCTGTTTATTTAATCCATTTTCTATAGTATGTTTGTTTCTTTTTAAATTGTAAGAACTTCTTAAAATTAAGTGTACTAACCTATTATCTTTTTAAAAATTTCATTTTATTTAAAAAGCAGAGAGACAGAGAGAGGTAGAGAGATAGAGAGATCTTACATCTGCTGGCTCTCTCCCCAAATGCCTGCAACAGCCAGTGCTGGACCAGGTTGAAGCCAGGAGTCTGGAATTCAATCCTAGTCTTCCATGTGGGTGGCAGGTACTTGAGTACCTGATGTATCCCAGGATGCACATCATCTGGAAGCTGCATCAGAAGCCGAGTAGCTGGGATTCAAACCAGACACTGAGATACGGAATGTGAGCATACTTAGTACTTTTTTTTTTTTTTAAGATTTGTTTATTTTGAAGGCAGAGTTAGAGAAGGAGAGAAAAAGAGATAGATCTTCCATCTGCTGGTTCACTCCCTGAATGGCCAAAATTTCTGGGGCTGGGCCAGGCTGAAGTCAGTAGCCAGGAAATTCCTCCAAATGTCCCACATGGGTAGCAGGGGCTCAGATACTTGGACCATCTTCCATTGCTTTCCCAGGCGCATTAGCAGGGAGCTGGATCAGAAGTTGAGCAGCTGGGATTCAAGCTGATACCCATACAGGATGCCTGTACTACAGGTACGGCTTCACCTACTGCACCACAATGCCAGCACCCCAAGTAGCATCTATCTTTTGTGCCAAACACACTTCCCTCACCTGCTATGTGTATGTGACAAATATTTTTCCTATTTGGCTGTTTTATTATGTAGAGAATTAATTGCTATTTCACCAAATCTATTTGTTCTTTAGCTAATATGTTCAGAAAGCTTTTTGGCACCCAGAGATGATCAAAGTATTTTATGATATTTTTCTTGTAATTTAAATCTTTGATACAGTCGGACTTGACTTTGTGTATTAGACCGTTTTTTTGTTACTTGTAACTAAAATACATGAGAAGAGCTATTTTGGAAAGAAAAGGTTTATTTCAGCTCACAATTTGAGGTTACAGGATCAGGTGGCCCCAGAGCCTGGTGTTTGGTGAATGTGGGTAATGATGGGTAAGGAGGCAGGATCAAATCATGAGGCAGAAAACAGTGTGGGGACTGAGGTCACACTTGACCTGATACATATTAAACCTCTTGCAAGAATCACCTTCTGAGGGTTCGCTTCTCAGATGACTCAGAGACCTCCCACTGGTCCCACCTCACAGATGTCATCATTAGCTCAAATCCCCACGCTCAATCAATTGATCTCAACATTAAGACATCAGAGTTTAAACATGAGTTTGGGAGACACAAATCCTACTCAAGGCACAGCCCTTTGGTGTCTGATAGGGAATAAGAGTTTCATTAATTTTTTTTACCCAGAGAATAAACTCTTTTTCTCAGCTCAAAATATGTACTGCATTTTCCTCACTATTCCATCTTCACTGTGTGCATATTTCTTGTATTACTTGGTTCTGTTTGGGGGCTATTGTTACTATTTCAGTGACTATTCTTATTTATTGCTATTCCATTTTAGTAGTCATAATACTGTAATATAATATATTTGTTAGAGCATGTAGGATGATTATCTTCCCCCTCATTTTCAAGGATCCTGTTTGTAGGATATTTGGCACAGTGGTTAAGACACTACTGGGGGCACTAGCATGATGAATTCCAATGCCTGGGTTTGAGGCTCTGCTCTGTTCCCGATTGCAGCTCAGCAGATGATGGTTCAAGTAGTTGCATCCCTGCCACCCATTTGGGAGAGCCTGAGTTCTGAGTTCCGCTCAGCCTTGGCTGTGGCATTTGGGGAGTGAACCAGTGGATGGGAGTTCTCTGTCTCTCTGACTTACAAATAAATAAAATAAATCAATAGAATTTTAAAACGTACTGACCCCAAAGTAGCCAACACACAATGTTGTCTGATAAAAATACATCATATCTTTCATGGAAAAAATTTGTTTTGCTAGTTATATAGGACATGTCAGAAAGATCATGGAAAAGTGGAATTAAAAGATAAGTTTCTTTTGGGGCAAAAAAATGTGAAATCAATGCATGTTTTTTTTAATGCACACATTTTCTATGAAATTTCTGAAGATCCCTGGTGAGATATACACATTTTTAAAAAAGATTTATTTATTGAGGCTGGTGCTGTGGCACAGTAGGTTAATCTTCTGCCTGTGGTGCTGGCATACCATATGGGCACCAATGTAGGTGCCGGTTCTAGTCCCAGCTGCTCCTCTCCAATCCAGCTTTCTGCTGTGGCTTGAGAAAGCAGTAGAGGATGGCCCAAGTCCTTGGGTCCCTGCACCCACGTGGGAGACCCAGAAGAAGCTCCTGGCTCCTGGCTTCGGATCAGTGCAGCTCTGGCTGTTGCAGCCATTTGAGGAGTGAACCAATGGATGGAAGACCTTTCTCTCCGTCCCTCCCCCTCACTGTCTGTAACTCTACCTCTCAAATGAATAAATAAAATCTTAAAAAAAGGTTTATGTATCTAATTGAAAGAGTTACAGAGAGGAAGAGATGGGGTGGGGGAAGAGAAATATCTTCTATCTGCTGGTTCACTACCTGGATTGCTAAAATGGCCAAGGCTAAGCCAGGCTGAAGCCAGGAGCCAGGAGCTTCTTCTGGATCTCCCACATGCATGACAGAGGTCCAAACACTTGGGCTATCTTCCACTGCTTTCCCCAGGCCATTAGCTGGGAGCTGGATCAAAAGTGGAGCAGCCAGGACTTGAACCAGCGTCCATATGGGCTGCCAGCATTGCAGGCACTGGCTTTACCGACTACATCACAATTCCAGCCCTGAGATGTACACATTTTAAATTTCACTTCTGAAACTGAAACTGTGTCCCACTATCAATGTTAGCAGACAGTAGTCATGAAAGCTCTTTGTACATGAACTAATATCCATGCATTAGTACATGTAGTAACTATCAGAGATATTCCTACTTTGTTACATGAATTACATCTTGTATATTGCTGTATGTTGAATTTATACAATTTAAGACTATACTGTGATTGTTCATGAAGAGTAAAGTAATATATGTAAAATAGTGTGAAAATTGAACAAAAAGGCATATTTGTAGTAGGACAAGGGACTTCAATTTCATAGTTCTAGCAAAAGGAATATCTATGTGCTTTACCTGCCCTCAGCAAGGATGATGCCAACAAATAGATGAAGCTGTGTTGTATGTTATTGTTACTAAGATACAAAAAGTGGATTACCAATAATGCACTAAGCAATGCAGCTAAAGACAGGAGAAATTGCCAAATCCCTTGGAGCAGATCAAGAAAACTTCAAAGCAATGAGGAACATTCATGAACTGCTTTGTGCATTGTGCAGAACACCATACATTAAATTATCAGACACTTCTTTCTGGCTTTGTACAGAAGTTGCTTAGCTTCCAGCATCATGGGATTCAACTGAGTAAAAAGCATTAACATCAGAAATTGCAAAGTGGGTATATGTGACTTGGAGGAAAATATTGAAGACAGCAGTGGAACATTTTTTCTGAGTCACCAATCTTCTTTGAAGGCATCCCACATGATGATGCTGACAAAAATCTCTGTATAAATAAATTAATTCTTTCAAGAAGTATAATTTTTTAAGTGAAAAAAGGTTAAGTTAAAATCTAATTTCTGGGGCCAGTGCCATGGCACAGTAGGTAAATCCTCTACCTGTGGTGCCGGCATCCCATGTGTGTGCCGGTTCTAGTCCTGGTTGCTCCTCTTCCAATCCAGCTCTCTGCTATGGCCTGGGAAAGCAGAAAAAGGTGGCACAAGTCCTTAGGCCCCTGCACCCTCGTGGGAGACCAGGAAGAAGCTCCTGGCTCCTGGCTTCGGATTGGCGCAGCTCCAGCTGTTGTGGCCATTGGGGAGTGAACCAACGGAAGGAAGACCTTTCTCTCTGTCTCTTCCTCTCACTGTCTGTAACTCTACCTTTCAAATAAATAAATAAAATCTTAAAAAAAAATCTATGTAATCTATGTAATAAATAAATAAATAAAATAAATAAATAAAATCTTTAAAAAAATCTATGTAATTTTACTACATAAAATAATGGTGTATCTTATGATCAATACATGGTATCTTAGATTGTGTGAAAAACAGCATTTTCCTGATTCTCATTCATAAACAACTTATCGTACTTGTACGAGGAATGCGCCTTTGTCCCACAGAACTCTGTGAACAGATTTTGGGCTCAGCAGACTCTAACTGATTAGACTCTTGCTGAAATTCTTGAAGGATATAATAGTGCTGCAACTTCCATGTAGAAAAACCTTAGTTTCACTTACTATACTGTTTAACATGAAAGTTCCAAATCCACCTCAGCTTTCCAAGTGCCTGTCACTCAACAGTGACGTTTTAGACTGCTTCAAGGTCATTTGGGGCAATTCTGAGTGTCCATCCAAGCACAACTGCAGTCTATATTTTCTGATAAGATCGGCATTACGTTAATTCCCCAAACTTCACTAGTCCATGAATCTCTCTCAAAACAACTAGGAGACATGTGAGGGCTTCTCCTCTCTTACCCTGAGAATAATTTGGACATGAGTGTTTTCATTCAGGTGCTTAACGTAGATTCTAAACACACACTTCCTCATTGTTCTCCAGCTTTGCCATGGTCTCCTCAGTGTTCTCAACCTTTAGAGGATTCTTCCCTGTCTGGAGTACTTAGTGTTCTCTTCCTACTGGGACACTTCCGTGTGTCTATTGTCCTAGACCTTCCTGGATTTTCTTTTCTTTTTATTTTTTAAAATTTTTGACAGGCAGAGTGGACAGTGAGAGAGAGAGACAGAGAGAAAGGTCTTCCTTTTTGCCGTTGGTTCACCCTCCAATGGCTGCCGTGGCCGGTGCGTTGCGGCCTGCGCACCGAGCTGATCTGGTCTCCCATGGGGGTGCAGGACCCAAGCACTTGGGCCATCCTCCACTGCACTCCCGGGCCACAACAGAGAGCTGGCCTGGAAGAGGGGCAACCGGAACAGAATCCGGCGCCCCGACCGGGACTAGAACCCTGTGTGCCGGCGCCGCAAGGCGGAGGATTAGCCTATTGAGCCATGGCACTGGCCCGACCTTCCTGAATTTTCTTCCCTTTCCTTTTTCCTTTTCTTTATTATCTGGTACTCTGCCACCCTTAGCAAAGTGTTTAATACCTCTTTTACTTATTGCCTTATTCCACCTCATCTTCCTTTGTACTATATTTGCAATCTCTGGAACATGGTCATTACCCAGAATGCCACATTAGGTCAATTGATGTTGCTGTGAAAAACACGGGGAAAAGGGAGACATACAGAATCTTTGTGCTTATTACAGAGGAAATACAAGCAATGCAGTGCTGCTCTGAGAAAAAAAGGTGGACTGTATGCCCTATCTTACTGTATAGGATCATTCTAAAAACATTTTGAGTAAGAAAATAAAAAGGTAATGAACTGAACTGATAATGTATGTAACATATTTACACAATATTTAGAAGTAATCCTTTTTTTCCTACTTACTTGTGACATCAAACTTTACCATAAAGATATCACTTTTTAACTTAATGTTATTGTGTTTCTTATTTGAAAGGGGAGAAAGAGAGAGAGAGAAAGAGAGAGATTGAAATTCTTACCTGCTGGTTCACCACCAAACGCTACAACAGTTGAGGCTGGCGTCAGGCTGAAACCAGGAGATAAGAAACTTGATATGGGCCTCCCATGTGGGTGGCAGGGTCCCAACTACTTGAGCCCTCACTTTCTGCTTTCTAGGGTGCACATTAGCAGGCAGCTGGAATTGGGAATGGGGCTGGAACTTGAAAACCAGGCATTCTACAGCCAGATGCAAGCATCTCAAATGGCATTTTAAAAACTGGTTTATTTATTTGTTTATTTGAAAAGCAGAGTGACAGAGAGAGGGTAAGATGGGGGGTAGAGGGAAGGGAGAGAGGGGGGGGGAGAGAAAAGGAGATTCCATCTGCTGGTTCATTCCCCAAAAAGCCAAAATGCCACAACAGCCAGAGCTGGACCAGGCTGAAGTCAGGAGTAAGGAACTTTATCCAGGTCTCCCATTTGGGTGGCAGGGACCCATTCATTTGGACTTTTCTACACTGCCTTCCCAGTTGCTTTAGCAGGAAACTGGATTGGAAGAGGAATAACTGTGTCTTGAACTGGGACTCCAATATGGGATGTTGGTGTTTCAAGCAGTAGCTTAATCAGCTGGATCAAAACACTGGGCCCTCATGTGGCATCTTAACAACTATGCCAATTGCTTACCCCTATATATTTCTCATCATTACATTTGTTCATGTATTCTGTTTTATAATTCTGTCTTTCATGAAATCCTAGATCAGATGTATAGAATACAGAATCAAGAATTACTGTACTTGAGGAAAGACTTAGTGATTTAAGAATATATCCATAAAAATTTTGACTATCCTCCCAATTTAGTGTGATTTTTCTCCCCTTGTATGGAGCTAGACTTAGTGACTTGTTTCCAAAAGACACAATATGGCAGAAGTCATTGTGCATGACTTTTGAGACTAATCATCAAAGTCACTGCATTCTTCACCTTGCTAGCTCTGTCTTTTCATTCTCCACAGGGAAAGTAAATTGTGATTTTGTGAGCATACTCACACAGCCCTCAGGAAAGTCAAGGAGTTGAGATCTGCCAACAGCCATGTGAGTGACTGAATGTCTTGGAAGCAGATTTCCCAGCCCCGCTTAAGCCTTCAGATGATTGGTGCTTCACCTGATTTCTGAGTTGCAATCTCAAAAAGGTCCCTGAGCCAGACACATCCAGCTAAGCCTTCCCTGAATTCTTGAACAAAGGAAATCATGACGTAATAAATATTTGTTGTTTTAAACTGCTGAGTTGGATTACAGTAGTCTTCCCTAATCTGGGGGTTCTGTTTGTGCTGTTTTGATAAACTATGATTAATTGTAGTTTGAAAATTCCAAAGGGAAAATTCCAGAAATAAACCACTCATAAATCTTAAATGGCACGCCATTTTCAGTAGTGGAATGAAACCTTGCACTGCCCTACTCTGTCTGGAGCAAGACGTGAGTTGTCCCTCGTCCAGTGTGTCCACAATGTAACCACTAACTACCCATTCTTCACTTAGTAGCCATCTGTTATCAGACTCTCATGACATCACAGGGCTTTTGTTCAAGTAACCCTTAGTATACTTAATAATGGCTTCAAAGCATAGCAGTAGTAACTCACTGGAGACACCAGGGCACAAACTATGGAAGGACATGTGAACTCTGGAACTATGTGACAATGCTGCAGGGCCAATAGGCAAAACATATTATGGCACATATTTGGGATTCGATACTATCAAGTGGGGTTCATGGAATATGTTCCCTGCAGACAAGGAGAGAATACTATAACTTGCAATAGGGAATTTAACAGACTCAGATGATTGTAGTCAAGGTAGACCACACTTCCAAAATGTTTGCCAGTAGAAATAGAGAGTTGTAGGTTTCTGGGTTGGGGCCAACTTTATCCACTCTCAGCAACACTAGTTTATCCTTCTTGTTTTCAACACTTTCATCTCCTGTTTATCACTTGGTATTGAGGTACCTCATGTTTCTCAGTCATCATACAGAATAGGGAAAATTACCTGCTCCATTCCAAAATCATTCTGCAAACACTGCGCTATGTATGGATCTAAGCATTTAAAAATTTTTTTTGAATTTACTTTTGACAGAGTTAGACAGTGAGAGAGAGAGAGAGAGAGAGTTAGAGAGAAAGGTCTTCCTTCCATTGGTTCACCCCCCAAATGGCCACTATGGCCCGAGCTACACTGATCCGAAGCCAGGAGCCAGGTGCTTCCTCCTGGTCTTCCATGTGGGTACAGGGGCCCAAGCACTTGGGCCATCCTCCACTGCCTTCCTGGGCCGCAGCAGAGAGCTGGACTGGAAGAGGAGCAGCCAGGACTAGAACACGGCGCCCACATGGGATGCTGGCGCCGCAGGTGGAGGATTAACCAAGTGAGCCACGGCGCTGGCGCCAGATCTAAGCATTTATTATCCACATTGAAAGATGAAGATTCCAAGGCATTGAGTATATGAAGCTATAATCTAAGCTGGTACAAAATACTATCAGAACTGTAATTTTAGTTTAGGAAATCTGTAATTTGAACACTACTTACAGCTGGGAATCAACTTGATGCATACACATTATCAATGATAATTCCTTAAGTATAGATATAAATTCAGAGAATGAGAAGGAAGAAGGAAAAATGAACTAACAGTCATTGAAAACCCATGATATGCTAGGCATGGGCTAGGCAAAATTTAATATAAGAAAAGAAAGATTGATGTAGTTACTTAAACTGCCCTACGTCCTTTGCTCCTGCCTTTGGTGCTGGTGATCTGGTTTATGCCCTTAATTTGCTCCTCCAGTTGCCTGCACAAGTTTCCTTGGTCATAGAGTTCAGCTACTACTTGCTTGCACTTTTCATCTTCTCTTAGGCTTTCAGATTAAGCAATGATCAAATAAAAACACTTCTCATTTGATGTGCCTCCTCATTCCAGTTTTCTTTTGCCATTTTTTTCTCTATTGATAGCTCTTGTCTTCATCTGTCATGACCTCTGATTCCATTCTAACTATCTACTTATACATAAAGTCCTTGTTAACTAACAGCATGTGAGATTTTATGGACACTGATAGAAAGTAACATCATGACCTTTGGCATTGCAAAATAAATGGTGCCTATTCAAGCTTATTAATCCTCATATATTCTTGCATGTGCTGTATTTGATTTGAGATTACTGCTATTCATCCCTCAGGTTACCACAGTTCTTTTTTGATTATCTGCAGCTAAAATGTTCTGCTGGTAGTTGCAACTGGTTAGGAATTATGGTCCAAAAAGCCAGAGCTTAGGCACAGGTGGCACTAAAATAATGAGTAATTTTCCCACTTGATAATTGCTAATTGAATAAAAATATTTTATCATAATAGATAAACTTGTTAATGTGGGAAGTAGGTTCCTGAAAGAAATATTAACCCCTAGATTCATCTAACTTACTGTGAAGCCTAACCCTGGTTTATCCCTGAGCTTGACTTAACTATTTTTTTCAACTCGAATTTGTAATGTTGGACAGGAAGTCTTTGTGGTGTGTATACATGGTGAATAATTTTGGACTTTGTTGTCTCTCAGGTGAATGCATTGCCTGCATACAACTTTGCTATCAACAAATCACTACTTTAAGAGGAAGACTATATGTTCTTGGTAAGATAAGATAAAAGAAGTAAGTTTAAACATTTTCAACTCTCCTGTACCTTCAGCAACAATCTTGGGAAACAGGAAGAAGAAAATTTTTGTTTGCTATTAACGTTCCTAAGCTTTCTTTGCTGAACAGAATCTTGATAAAGCAGGAACTGGGGACCTGAAAGAAGTCAGGTTAACACAAGTTACATACTAAAGAGGCAGATGAGGAGAATACATGAGATGCTGCATCAGTTAGGTGAGTAGAGAATTTGAGGAGTCTGAAATACAAGGAAGACCAAGGACCCTGGGAGAGCTGCCACATATAGAAGAATTTGTCAGGGTTGGAGAGATAGTATTTTCAAATTTTTTTTTGTATACATTTCTCATTTACTGTTTTTTAAAAGACTGCAGTAAAAATTTACATGCTTTTTGAATTGTTTTGGATTCTGGACTGATGCTTCTTCAACATAAAATTATAACCACAGGGGCCCATACAATGACTGGATATGGATGATAATTTCATAAATTCTTTTTTGCCAAGAAAAGATGGGATTAATGTTTCTCATCTTTCAATATCTTAGACCCATCTATGCTCCCTTAGTAACAAACTATGTAATATACGATAGACTCTTGCAATGAGTTTTGTGAAATTAAAACTTACAGAATAATCAACTGAAATACAATGTGCAGATGTAAGGAGATATCAAAGCTCACTCTTCCACCAAAATGACCCCAAAGACTTTCCCATTCTGCAATGTTCTGTGAACCCAACTCCATTCCCAGCTCCAGCTGTCCTTGGTGTTCCAGCTCATGTCGCTGTCACTTGACAGTGTTATTATTTCCCTTTCTTTGTGGATTTTCTGGTTTGCTTTTAATTCTGCTGGAGTTAGCTTTGGGACTTGCCATTGAATTGCAAGTCCCACATAGCTAATCCCTTCCCACTGTTCTGAGCACCAAGTTTCTCTGTCCTGGCTTCATTATTAGGTGGTTGACTTCACAGGCATCCTCTGTGACAGCTATCTTTTTCTAAGAAGGCTTTTGAAAGTGCTTGTGGTAAAAAGTAACAAAGAAAGTCAGTATTTATTTTTACTAAAAAAGATATCCAGTAAGGGATCTTTTAGAACATTTTATATGGGAAAAGCAAATAAACAGAACTTTATATGGCTTCAAATAGAGATGCATAGTGTTTTCACTCACTCATTTACTTTTAAAGTCAAAATATCAGTGAACAAATAATTTGATATATATTTGTGTATTAAGTTAGGAGCTAACATTTATCTTTTCTCAGAAGGCTTAGTTAACTATTGACTTAAAACCAAACTTCCTATTGCACTCACATGAATTTGACACTTGTACCATGAATATAGCCAAGTAGATTAGTTTATGATGAAAAGAATGGATAAAATGTTTTTTTTTTAATATAAGGTATCTACTGAGCTAAAATAAATGCTAACTTCTTAGTACAAGTGTGATTCAATGAGAAGAATTTGATAGGAAAGCCAAATCTCTTCTTAGATGAGTGAAAACATAAAAGAATTTAAAATTTTTTTCACCAAAAGTTGGGGAAGAAGATAGGCACATATATTTCATAATTGTTTTTTACTGAAATTCATATCATACACATGTGATAATACATAGTTAAATGTATCATGAGAATAGCATCAGTTATCTATCTGAGAAAGCTGCATCAGGGCATTTGTGCATAGAGTGCAGTGGGGTGGGGGTTGATGATACAAGATATATACCTGATATCTTGATTGCATATACAAGAGAAACATTTGCTCACATCTTAGCTCTACCTTGTTTATTGTGAATAACTCACTATTTGATTTTTTAAAATTTCAATTGCAACAACTAAAAAATAATAAGCAAGCCATATATGCACATAATTTATTTCAAAACCCAAAAAAATTTCAGTTGAAAAAAATTTTAATCAACTTCTGTGCATCCTCAACTCACTGTAGAAAGTATTGTCAAGGGGGTTGGCATTGTGGTGTAGTGGATAAGGCCACTGCCTGGGACTCCACCATCCTATATGGGTGCCAGTTTGAGGTCAGGCTGCTCCACTTTCAATCCAGCTCCCTGCTAATGGCCTGGGAAAAGAAATGGAAGATGGTCCTAGAGTTTGGGGCCCTGCCACTCATGTGGCAGACCCAGAAGAGGCACCTGGCTCCGGGCTTCAGCCTGGCCCAGTGCTGTGTTGTGGCCATTTGGGGAGTGAACCTAGCAGATGGAAGCTCTGACTTTCTAAATAAAGAATTAAATATTGTCAAATGGATCCTTATTAACAAGAGTATTTAGAATATCTCATACCTCAAAATGAAAGGTTGTGAAGGAGTGGTAGATGTGTGTGTGGTGGGGGAGAACATCAGTAGGAGAGGGAAATGGGGTACATTCTCAGTATACCTGGATATAAAGCAAAATGGCCTGTCAGTGGTTTGCTACTCTCAGAGATAGGAAGCTCAGATGAGGAGAGAGAGAGCCTGGGAAACAATCTGGAGAATGATTTCTAGAATCATGGTCAGGAATCAGAATTTTTATTGACTTTTTATGATTCCCCAGTGAACTTTTTCCCTTTAGCAGAAAGGAAAACATAATGGTGTCCTCTAACCTCATTCCCATGAGACATTCCCACCTCTTTCTCATCGCTATCAAGTAGAATATGAAAAAGGAAGGAGATGAGGCTGACTGACATGCTTGTTAAATCTCTACCAAAACCATTATCATTGTCACTACTGTCAGGTTCCTTTGTGAAGATGTTTAAAGGAATATATCGGCAGCACACAGACAGACTCTGGAAGCTGAACCTAAAAATGTCATTCTGGCCACACAATTTTGAACAACCTGACGAGAAAGCAAAGGGGAGAGGCAATTACAGAAATCAATATGATGGCACAGAAATTCTCTTGTGGATTCAGCTTTGAAACAAACTACAGACAAGAGAGGATGGCCAGATAACCAATGGAGAAATACAAGAGAGCAGCGGGAACCTACAGGGGAGGCTTCATGAAGGCTGCAGCTAGAGATGGTCATGAAGTACTTTAGTATTGTACCTGGAGAAAGAAAACGAACTCATGTAGTGGATATTTATTGCCTGCCTATTTCTCCTGCCAATAGTATCCCTTTGTTGAATTCACTTTCATTAATGAATTTGTCTTGGAAATGATTCCATTTGAAATTTGACCTGAATCACTCATTCCAGTCAATCTGTCCCTTCTGTCCAACCACCATTAGTTTGGGGGTGGATATTTGACCCAGTTGGGGCCAATGTGGGAGCCATGAGGTACTGAAGAGCTGTTTTGAAGACCATGTGACATCTTGAACTGTTCTGAATTGTTTTTTCTACCATACTAGGGGAGAATTTTCAAACTGGATAGAAGACAGTAGGTAAAGAGAAGAGAGAAGGCAGATCCTGTGGGTTACTAGGTCATTCCGCTGTTGAAACCAGGCTTACTTCTGAAATTTTACATTTTATAAGATTAAAAAAAACCTACTCTTTCATTAAAGACTGAATTGAGTTGAAGTTTGCTGTCACTTGGAATCAAAATATTTTTAGCTGATAAGAAAATTGTAAAGATTGGGTTAAATTAGCTGGGGAGTATTTTTTAATAAATTTTTATTTTCTTAGTACTTTCATATTTCAGTCCTCATAACATCTCCTCGAGCATTGTAGGACTTTTCAGCAGACTCAAAGCCTTTACCTGGGAGAGGCTAGCCCTGAGATGCAGAATTTAATTTTAGTCATTCTTGCAGGAAAGTTTTGGGGGTGCCTTGCCGGTTACTTGAGCAAAGTGTTAGAGAAGCTAGAAGAGGGGAGAAAAGGAAAAAATGGGTGAAAAGGGCAAAAGAAGCTTCGTCAAGCCAGTGAAAGTATCTTTATGGGATCAAGAAGATCAGGAGATGTCTCAATGGCATTTTTATAGGGTTTTGAAGATTGGAGAAGTTTGCCTTCCCAAAGGGGATTAACGCTGCCTTTCCTGGTGCATGAAGTACTTGTATTTATTCTTCAGTAACACTAAGGGAACTTGTATCTGCTGTCTGTTGGTGTCTCTTTGTTAATTCCAATATTGTTCTGATTAAACATTGCACTGTTAACTGCTATTAAACCTACTTTATGGTAGGGAATCTCATGTCAAAGAGGCTAAACAACTTGTCAAAGATCACACAATGAGTTAATGGTAGCTCCAGGCCATTTGACTCCCTCTCTTCAAAGCACATATGTTTTCCAAAACACAATTTTGCTTCTGTGTTTTCATGGACAATAATTTTCAAACTGCGAGGATGTATAAAACATTTCTAAGAGGAAATTAAAGTACTAAATAGTAGACCAAAGAAGTAGTTGAATATGCTAATTGAGTTTCAGATACTAAGGACCAGCTGAAGGTTTTTTTAAGGATTTATTTATTTATTTGAAAGTCAGAGTTACAAAAAGAGACAAGAGGCAGGGAGAGAGAGAGAGAGAGAGATAGAGAGAGAGAGAGAGAGAGGGAGGGAGAAGTGGAGAGGTCTTCCATCTGCTAGTTCACTCCCCAGTTGGCTGCAACAGCTGGAGCTGCGCCGATCCAAAGCCAAGAGCTTCTTCTGGGTCTCCCACATGGGTGCAGGGGCCCAAGGACTTGGGCCATCTTCTACTGCTTTCCCAGGCCATAGCAGAGAGATGGATAGGAAGTGGAGCAGCCAGGTCTCGAACAGCGCCCATATTGGGTGCAAGCACTGCAAAGAGGGCTTTACCTGCTATGCCACAGCGCCGGCCCCCAGCTGAATTATATGAGGCAGACAACCTTGAGGAGGACTTGAGAATTTGAGAATGTATAGAATAGAAATAGTAAATAATGTTGTTCTCCAAGGGGGAAAGATGAAATCTGGAATTCTAGACTGATGATGTATAGTCTTTAGCTCAGACTACTTCCCTGATTTTCAAAGATACACAAATATTTCATCTGTGACATTGCAATTACAGTTAATTTGAGGGACCAGTGCTGTGTGGCACAGTAGATTAATCCTCTGCTTGCAGCACTGGCATCCCATATGGGCCCGGATTCTAGTCCTCGCTGCTCCTCTTCTGATCCAGTTCTCTGTTATGGCCTGGGAAAGCAGTGGAAGATGGCCAAGTGCTTGGGCCCCTGCATATGCATGGGAGACCCAGAAGAAGCTCCTGGCTTCTTGCTTTGGATTGGCTCAGCTCTGGCTGTTGTGGCCATTTGGGGAGTGAACCAGTGGATGGAGAGCTGACTCTCTCTCTCTCTCTCTCTCTCTCTCTCTTTCTCTCTCTCTCTCTCTCACTGTCTGTAACTCTACCTCTCAAGTACATAAGAAAATCTTAAAAAAACAACAACATAAAGTTAATTTGGAGGAGGTCAAAGCAAATGTTTTCTTAAAGAGCCATATTTTTAGTGATTAGTATCTGTGCCATGGCATTCATTTTATTAAAGGAGTTATATTAGAATTTTCTGGATAATAAAAACAATACTATATATTTTCCATATGTATAGGATGGGTGTTGTGGCACGGCAGGTTAAGCCACCACTTGGGGATGCCCCCATCACATATCAGAATTCTTGAATCCAGTCTTAACTCCATTTCCAATCCCAAGTCTTGCTAATACAAAGGTACTTGGGTTCCTGCCACCCACATGGGAGACCTGGATAGAGTTCCTGGCTCCTGACTTTGGCCTGCCCTATTGCAGGTATATTGGGAGTGAACCAGAAGATAGAAAATCTCTCTCGCTTTCTCTCTCTCTCTCCCTCTCTCTCTTTCTCTCTCCTCCACCCTTTTCCCTTTCTCTTTGTCCGTCTGCCTTTCAAATAAAAAATGTTCATTGAAATGCATAGTATAAAAAACCATAAATTTCAAAATTTTTTGTTCCAAAATCAACTTATCTTTTAATCCCATTTATCCATGAACTTTAAAAAATACTCTGTACATATATAGAGAGATAGAGGAGAGAAAGAGAGGTGTCTCACACAGTTATGGAGGCTGACAAGTCCCAACGTCTGCGGCTGGCAAATTGGAGACCCAGGAAAGCCGAGAGTGAGGTTCCAGCCCAAAGCGCAGACTCAAGGCTCAGGACGTGTTGATACTTCCATTTGTGTCCAACAGCAGGCAAAGCTGATGTCCCAGCCTGAGGGTAAGTAGCAGAGGAATTTCCTCCTATTTAGACCTCTGTTCTGTTAGACCTCACGCTAATTGGGTATGGCCTAGGCACACTATGGAGAGCAATCTACTTTAGTCTACAGTCTCTGGCTTACAACCTCACATGATAATGTATCCCACAGCCTTTCAGCACACCCAGACTGGAGTATCTGGATATCTCAATGGGATAGCTCATTCAAGTTGACATATAAAATTAACCATCATAGGAACATTTATCACATTTGAACATACAATCATGATAGAACAGATAGATGGAATAATCAATGTTCAAAAGTGATTCACATAACTTGTGAGTTTTTAAGAAATTATTACTACAGAACTACTCTCTGCTATTACTGAAGAAAATGAATTTTTAAAAGAAGAGTTATTTTTCTTTTATTCATTTGAAAGAGTTACAGAGAGAGAGACAGAGAGAGAGGTCTTCCATCCACTGGCTCACTCCCCAGATGGCTGCGCCAATCCAAAGCCAAGAACCAGGAGCTTCCCCCAGGTCTCCCACACAGGCGCAGGGGCCCAAGGACTTGGGCCATCCTCCATTGCCTTCCCAGGCCACAGCAGAGAGCTGGATCAGAAGAGGAGCAGCTGGGACTAGAAGCAGCTGCTGGCACCTCAGGCCAGGGCTTTAACCTACTGTGCCACAGCACTGGCCCCAAAATAATTTTTTTTTTAAAAAAAAGATTTATCTATTTACTTGAAAACTAGAGTTACAGAGAGATGGAGAGACAAAGACAGACAGAGAAAGAGAAAGTGAGAGAGAGAAAGAGAGAGAGAGAGAGAGAACACATCCATTTGGTGGTTCACTCCCCCAAATGGCTGCAACAGCCAGGGCTGGGCCAGGCTGAAGCCAGGAGCCAAGAGCTTCATTTGGGTCTCCCATGTGAGTGCAGGAGCCCAAGGTCTTGGGCCAAATTTTGCTGCCTTCCCAGGCGTATTAGCAAGGAGCTGGATTGGAAGTGGAGTAGCCGGGATTAGAACTGGATCCCCTTTGGAATGTTGGTGCTACAGGCAGTAGCTTTACCTGCTATGCCACAGCACCAGCCCCTGAATAAAATTAATTTTAAAAATGAGAAGGAATAGCCGGCGCTGTGGCTCAACAGGCTAATCCTCTGCCTTGCGGCGCTGGCACACCGGGTTCTAGTCCTGGTTGGGGCGCCGGATTCTGTCCCGGTTGCCCCTCTTCCAGGCCAGCTCTCTGCTGTGGCCCAGGAGTGCAGTGGAGGATGGCCCAAGTGCTTGGGCCCTGCACCCCATGGGAGACCAGGAAAAAGCACCTAGCACCTGGCTCCTGCCTTCGGATGAGCGCAGTGCGCCGGCCGCAGCGCGCCATCTGGGGCAGCCATTGGAGGGTGAACCAACGGCAAAGGAAGACCTTTCTCTCTGTCTCTCTCTCTCTCACTGTCCACTGTCCACTCTGCCTGTCAAAAAAAAAAATGAGAAGGAACAACATAAAAAATCCAAACAAATGAACAAGACAATAAAAAACTCTCAAGTAGCAATAAAACAAGGAAGGAGAACAAGCTTCACATTATAAAATTTGAAAGTGGTAGCTGAGGAAGAAATCAATTATTTTTTATGACAGGGGCTAGCTATTAGACATGCCTTTAGAAATAGGGACGAAGAAAGAAAAAAAGTTGGTAAAATTCTGAGAACTTTCTCTACAGCTTTCAGATATGAAGAGAAGTAGACTGAGGAATATGGCTGGGATGGAATCAAGGAAAATTTTCCTTGTAGTACAAGTCTACAAATACTACCAGGTTTGGTATAAGCAGTAGGGATACTATGACATGACACAGTTCAGAGAACTGTGATGAATTAGGACAAGGAGATTAAGGGAGTGGAATAAATCCTTAGATGGGTGAAACAAGCCCAAATATAGGTACTCTATAGACTTTCAAGCCAATTCTTCTACCTCCTATGTTCACCATACAGGATATAAAACAGTAATAGAGCAACATTAAATTCAATGAAGAGGTCAGGTTTCTGGCAATGTTAGAAGGTATTAAGAATGATTTACCCATTCTATATCAGAGACTACAAAAAGTCCAAACACAGTTGCCAATATTAAAATGGGGTACACGATAGCTAAAAATGTTGAAAAGAAAGGACAGATCAAATAAATAGCCTAATTGAAATACAACCCAGAATAAAATATAATTTAAGACTAAAGAAAACTATGCATATTTTATACTAGATGAATTTGATGAATACGTGGATTCAATAGGACAAATGACAAAGAAGGTGATAAAACAGCCTAATATTAAGGATGAAAAGTGAGCTTGCAGAACTAAGAAAATAGAGATCAAATCAACAGGGCTATTTATAGAAATGGAAAGTGAATAAATTGTTAGCAACAAGAAACAAAAAAGATAGAACTGAAAATAAAAAGATGTCAGGAATAGAGAACTTGAGTTAATCCTGATGAATTCAAATGATGCAGGCTATAACTACATTAATCAAGAGTCAATGATACCAGTAAAGAGAAAAGATCTAATATAAGTGTAATTGCCATCCCTTAGGGAGAGAACTGAGGAGAACAATGAATATTTTCATATATAATTAAAAAAAAAAAAACAAGAAAACAACAGCAAATGCACATCAAAAGAATCTTTGGGGGCCAACGCTATGGCGCAGCGGGTTAATGCCCTGGCCTGAAGCACCTGCATCCCATATGGGCACCGGTTCTAGTCCCAGCTGCTCCTCTTCCCATCTAGCTCTCTGCTATGGCCTAGGATAGCAATGGATGATGGCCCAAGTCCTTGGGCCCCTGCACCCACGCAGGAGACCCGGAGGAAGCACCTGGCAATAGGCTTCAGATCGGCGTGGCTCCAGCTGTTGCAGCCATCTGGGGAGTGAACCATCAATGGAAAACCTCTCTCTCTGTCTCTGCCTCTCTCTGTAACTCTGCCTTTCAAATAAATAAAAAAATAAGTTTTTTAAAAAAAGACTGTATATCAAACTTTTTCATATACACTAAATGATTAATGTGGAATTATAGTATATTCTGGTAAAGCCACTGACACTTAAGATTAAAAGGTAAGGCATTCTTGGCCAAAATATGAGTTCCAAGGGGGAAACACTATACTGGATTCAATTTTCTCTACAGCGGTGTTTAGCACCAAAACTGCTGCAGAGCTCTGAGTGACGGCTTGGGTGACCTGAGAATGTGTAAGTCAGCGAGGCCGTAGTTCTAGCAGGAAAGCCACAGGTTAACGTTTACAAGCATAAACACAACACCTATGAGTTTTTGAAAAAAGCTTAATAGTGATACTATTCATCTCAGTAAATGAAACCTCAAAATAAGGAAATTAAGAATGTAGATTATGTGATAAACTTACCAGGGAGCTATTATATTGGGAGTGATTGAAAATCAGGTGGTAGAGAAGCAAACTGAGAATTAAGTGTAATAGTTTATCTTTCATGGTATGGAATCCTGTAATAGTGGAAATCATGTTTCTAATCTCCTAGTGGTTTTCTACAACCCACTTAAAAATAGATTGCTTTTTATGAGCAGTTCTGGGTTCAAACCAAAGTCGAATGGAAAGTGCAGAGAATTCCTACATCTCTCCTTGCCACCTTCATACTCTCTCTCCTACTACCAAGATCTTCCACTGCAATGATATATTTGTTGTAATTGCTGAACTTAGATTGATACATCATTACCTGAAGTCCATAGTTTGCATTAGGGCTCACTGTTGTTGTTGTGTCTTCTATGGACTTGGACAAAGGATTGGTATTGTATTGTATTTGTATTTGTCATCATGGTATCATACCTAATCATTTCACTGTCCTCCAAATCCCTCAGTGCTCTGCATATCTACATATTCATCATCTTCCCCCTCTTCCTGGGTCAACTGGTGGTTCTGTTTTTGTTTTTTTTTTTGTTTTTTTTTACCATATTTATACTTTTGCCTTGTCCAGAATGTCATGTAGCCTTTTCAGACTGGCTTCTTTCACTTAATAATATATACATTTATTGTTTCTCTGTGCCTTTTTGTGCCATGGGAGCTCACTTCTCTTTAGTGCTGAATATATTTCAGTTCCTGAATGCTCCATACTTTATTTCTCCATTCACCTACTGAGAGCATCTTGGTTCCTTCTGAGTCTTGACAATTATGAATAAAGCTGTTATCAGCATTTGTGTGCAAGTGTTTGGGTGAACATAAGTTTTCAGTTCCCTTGAGTAAACACCAAGGAGCACAATTGCGGGATTATATGGTAAGAGCATATTTAGTCTTGTAAGAAACTGCTCAACTGTCTCTCAAAGTGGCTGTACATGTTTGCATTCCCACCAGTGATGAATAGGAGTTCCTGCTGCTCTACATTTTCATCAGCACTTAATGTTGTCAGTGTTCTGGATTTTAGCCATTTTAAGGTGTGGAGTGACAGCTCATTATTGTTTAATCTGCAATTTTCTTATTTTTTCACAGCCAGACCAAATTTATTCAAAGAACATAAACTCACAGAGGTCTACTGACTGCCAGCGTGCACACAGACAGAACACATGGCAGAGGGCCCAGACCCCAGCAGGCTGGGCCTTTTTATATCTTAGGTGGGCTAGGGGTGGGTATGGGGGGCTGTAGATGAAGGTGAGCTTCTCCATACAGGTCTTTCAGGTTTGGCCCACTAGCTTCTGAACCTGGGGAAGAATGCAGGGGGTGGGGTGGGGTACAATAGGGTGTGAGATGGAACTGGTCTCTTGAAAGAAGGCAGGGGTAACAGGAACCTGAAATGGCTGAGGCTTATGTGCTTGTTCCATCAGTCCTGACTCTGAGTATAGGTAAGGAGATGGGGCACCATTTTCTTTCTGGAAACTTCCTGATGATATAGGGTGCTGACATGGGGTGAGGTTTCTATACTCTGGATCAGATTGCTTGAAGAGGAGCAGTCTTGTATTGTCTCTGTGTGATGGCTTGGGATATAGCAGTCCCTTGCTCCTGTAAGGACTCTGGAAATATGTTAATTATACATGGTAGGATAGGAGCACTATGATTATGAAGATAAAAGGAGAAATTAGAAACATTGCCCACAGTGGAAAAGATGGCTGAAATGAGGACAAAGCGTGGAATAGGAAAGCAAGAGTACAAGTTCCTGTCCAGTTGGTAGGAAGACAGGTGTATGCCTGGTTGTCACCAAGGAAGAACGCTTCCATTTTGTTGAGTGTGCATGTACTGGCAAGGAACTGTGGGACTTAGTCTGGCCTGCTTCTAGTCCTGGCCTCTCTCACTTCCTCCCTCTGCTCACGGGAACCCTGGCTGCTGTCAGGGGTTAGGGTGAGGACTGCTCTTTTTCAAACTGAGTAGGGGTGAAGGAGGATCCCATGATCAAGACAGGGTTCCCGATGAAGGTGGCATCTTGAGGGGGCTGCAGTGCCAGTTTGCAGAAACTGTCTACATTTGAGGTTTCTCGTGCATGGCCATCTAGAATTTCACTGCTTCAAGTCTGGAGGAAATGAATCTTAACAAGCAGATTAGATACACATGGTCCAAAACTAAGGTCAAAGTCATTATTAGAGGATCTAAGAAAAGTGCTGTTCAAACCAGGAAGAAGTTTTTCTATTCAGAAGAAAACGGAAACTGACAGGAGGGGCTGGATAATAATCAAGTGGGCATTAAGGCCTGGCCTGAGACCTGTCTCTTCATGTAGGGTACCAGAAGAGATGCCATGAAGGAAGTGTGAACCTCCTTAGGGAGGACATCCTGTTGACTTCCATTACCTAGCTGGCCTGGGAGGAGGGCTGGCCTGAACAGTTATCTAATAGGTGGCATCTCTAAAAGGAAATTTACAGTTGTGTCTGCAATGTTACTGACCCTAGGCTGTCCCCTCTGATGACAGTGGTCACACTGGAAGCTGAGCAGAGTGAAGGGCTTTTTAGCTTGGGGCCAACAGGTTCTGTGATTCTGACCCAGGAGCTCTTTAACCTCTAGGGCAGTTCTGTTTCCAGTGGCCTGGCTCTTGGCAGAGTTGACAGGGCTCTTCAGAAGCTAGTATGTGTCATGACAGCTGCTTGCAAAATGTCATTTGGGGATAGACTGGCCTTATTGATGGCAGATCACCATGTAAAGCAGCCATTAATTGGCCTGCCACCTATTCTTACATTGCTCCTGCAGCCTAGCTCACTCCTCTTCCTCTTGGTCTCTGTTAAAGTAGACCACAGAGGCAGCCTATAGGAATGTCTAATCTGAAGTTTTCTAATGACACATGGTTTTGAACCTCTTTCAAATGGTTTTCTGCCATCTACATATCTTTCTTGGTGAGGTGTCTGTTCAGGCCTCTTGCCCATTTTTAAACTGAGTTGTTCATTTTCTGATAGCTCTAAGAATTGTTGGTCATTCAGTTTCTTTGGTTTTTTACTAGTGGCTATGGTGGAATGGCAACTTCTAAGCTCCTTGCATGCTAGATTGGACACTCAAAGTTCACAATCTGCTTTTAGAAAGCAAAACAATAGCATGCAATTAATATCTTTTGTAAAAAAGGTTCACTTATCTGAAGGTAAGCAGTTCCTTCAGCTGCACTAGTTTCTTTTTCTGTTACAGTAATATTGCAGTTTTAATTTTTTAAATGGCACTATGTTTAATGTTAACTCTTTATGAAATTCTTGCCCATTAGAATATTCATTTACGTTTCTTTTTTAATTTGTCAATTATTTATTTGTGTGTGAATAATATCTTTATTTCCAGAGCATGGCATTTCAAAAATATTGCTTTTTTTAAAGTAATATGTGTGTATCATTCTTATGAAAATAATAAATGCTTTAAAGAGAAATATCTCAATAGGTTACATGTGTGGGACCATGGGATGAAGAACAACTAAAAATTTTTGCTTTTAGCTATAAATAATATCGAATTAGCTCACAAATGACATTCTCAAAACTCAGTTTTCTGTTTCCATGTTTTGTGTCAACTTTCATCTACAATACGCTACCAATAATGAAAGCTTGAATGGTCCTTAACTAGAGTCCTGAAGCTTTCTCAAAGTGAAAATTGGCTTTAATTTATGATTTTTTAAAATTCTTTTTCAAAATTATGAGTACTTTTAGTAGTACTATTCCTGTTTTAGTCTTCTTTCAAATATGTAAGAAGTAAAAATTAATATAATAGGAGCTGATGCCATAGTGTAGCTGGTAAAACCCCTGCCTGCAGCCCCACCTATATGGTGCCTGTGTAAGTCCCAGCTGCTCCACTTCTGATCCAGTTCCCTACTAATGGCCTGGGAAACTAGTGTCAGATGGTTCAAGTGTTTGAGCTGTGTACCACATGGGAGACCTGGAAGAAGCTCCTGGCACCTGGCTTTGGCCTGGCCAAGCTGTGGCTGTCGGGGCCATTTGGGGAGTGATCCAGTAGATAGAAGACCTCTTCTCTCTCTCTCTCTCTCTCTCTCTGAAGCTCTGCCTTTCAAATACATAAATAAAAGTTCATGAAAGTGTGTACTATGGAAAAACTGCATGAATTTCAAAATTTTTTGCACTCAAATTTATTTTTTAATTCTTGCACTCAAATTTATTTTTAATTCCTTTTCCATGAACTTTTTGAAATGTCTATGTAAAGAATGTACAATGGCCAAATTTTATGAGCCTTCCAGGATACACTGAAATAGTTTGATCCCTTTCCACTCCTAGTAAAGCAGTGTTTGATCCATTTGTCCCACATAGTTGTGGTTTGTGACATCTGTTGTAAACAGTGGAAATACCACTGAGGTTAACAGTTGAGCTCAACCTTGAAGAACCCCACTGTTGTCATGACAATTCAAAATTCTCCATTAGTATTAATAGCATTCATTCCTGTTTTGCAGTAATCATGAAAACAATGAATTTCATTTGAGGAGGAAAGAGAACTAGGATCTAATCACAGGTTTTAGCTATCCTATAGGACTACACTATGTCAAGTTTTGAACAAAGAAACCTCACTTGTAGAAAGAATACAAATGATGGCATGGCTTGGTTAATAATTTATGAAAAAATAAAACTATCAGAAATGATAGTTTTGACACTTTAAGGCAATAGGTCACAAGTGACCTGGAAAAGTTAGAAATTTGCCTTCAGTTCGGAAAAACATTGTCTCAATCCTAATGACTTACTGATTACTTTTAAACCAAAGGGACTTATAAGGTTTAGAGAGTGATGCAAACATGATAGCGCCCAATAATCAACAACCTCCTTTGTCTTGATTATGATTCCACTGGTGCCCACTGAAATTTAAAGTTGAAAGTTCAACAGGGCACTCAGCAAGATCAAGCTCTCTGGTCTGAAATGGCTTCTGACAGAAGTGCAACAGGTGAGTGAAAGGAATCCAGCAGAGGAGTTAATAAAGGATGGAACAGAGGGAGGCCAGGTGAAATCCAGAGCATCAGTCAGCCAAACAGCCGGACTCTGTCGGTAAGAGAGGTCCGGGATCAGTGGCGAGAAATTGCCAAGGTTCTGAGTTACACAGGACAAGTTTGTAGCTAAATCAAAGAAGGCCGATGAATAAGAGCTCTGTAACTTGTATTTATATGCTGTCTTTCTCTGAGAAGTTCATAGGACTTTATGGATAACATCTAATTAAACTTTACAACATGCCTGGAAGTGAGGAATCAAGTGTTATGGCCCCTGTTTTACAGATAGGAACCGGTTATTCCAGGACTTGGCTCACCTTGTTAGTGGCACATTACAAAGAGGGCATTAAATCTGTTCTCACCCGCATCACATCCATTGTCCTTTCTTACTGAAAACAACAAAAGAATTCTAATGGGGACGTAAGACAGTAAGAGATCTGGGAGAATCATTCTCTCCATTTTCTTACTTCCCCTCCCCAAATGGATGGCTTCCTTTTCCATGTGGAGCACACACTAATTCTAAAACTAACCATGCAGTGCAGGAAAGTAGTCCCCCTTATACAGAGGAAAAATTGAGGCCCAAGGAGTTTGAGAAGTCACCCACCTTCACGTGGTAATTGGCAGAGCCAGAATATTAACCAGCTCTTCACCTGAAAACCAGGGCTGCCGTAAAACAATGTGGGATGGAGAGTCCGCCATCTGTACCTGAAGTCTGAAAGCGCGTGGGGGGGCCAAAAGGCGCAGGCACCATCTTTATTGTCTTTAGAAATCTCCTTGTGATCTGGCCCTTGGCTCTCTCTCCAGCCTCAGGTCTGAAGATTTCCTACCTCCTACTGCAGCAATACCAGATGATTTCTGTCCCCACTGCCCCCCCCCCCACTGCTGCCTATACACCCTAAAACCCAGGTTTTCTTTCCCCTTGAACACGGCACTCAGCCTTTTACCTACCGAACTCCTTGCTAATCCCAGACCTCAGTTCAGGCGTCACCTCTCCTTGCAAACGTTCGCTACCTCTGCTTGGTCGGGTCCAGTCTCGGACCAGGATCCTTGCGGCACATTTCTCACTCTGTATCTGTAAGCGCTTTCTGCCTGTGAACGTCACAGCAGAACGGCCAGCTCAGAGACCTCAGCCCACCACCCATTGCTTGGCAATAGCAGGCGTTCAATGCAGTCGTGTTAAATGAATGAGTGGATAAAGAAAATGTGGTATAAATACACACTAGAATTCTGTTTTGCCATTAAGAAGAATGAAATCTTGTCATTTGCAGCAAAATAAATGGAACTGCAAGACTGTTAATAATGTTAATAATAGTACATGTTCTCCCTCTTATGTGAGAGATAAAGAGAAAACCTCAATCTAAAAATGGAAAGTTGCTCACTAGAGGCTGAGAGGAATGGAAAGAATAGAGAGAGTTAAAAAAAATTAGGGGGGGCTGGTGCCATGGTGTAGCAGGCTGAGCCTTTGCCTGCAGAGCCAGCATCCCGTATGGGCACTAGTTCATGTCCTCACTAGTCCTCTTTCTATCAGGCTCTTTGCTGATGGCCTGGGAAAGCAGTGGGAGATGGCCCAAGTGCTTGGGCCCCTGCACCTGTGTGGAAGACCCTGAAGAAGCTCTTGGCTTCTGGCTTTGGATCGGCTCAACTCTGGTTGTTGCAGCCATGTGGGGAGTGAACTAGTGGATAGAAGGCCTTTCTGTCTGCAACTCTACCTCTCAAACAAATAAATAAATCTTAAAAAATGTGTGTGTGGGGGGGTGGGTGTGATTCAGTAATCATGATGAACAAAAAATGAATGAATGCTGAGCTTTCAGACATCTACTTTAGTCCCCCCGTCCGCCGCCCCCCTCCTGTCACCTACCCCAAATCCACCCTTGTTTTGCTGGTACCAAGCTGTCTTAATTGTCCCTCCTCTGTGTGCCCGAGAAGTCTGGGGGAAGCCTCCACTTCTCCAGGCTGAAAAATAAATACCAGGCATTTTATGCACCTACCATGCCTTCAAAAGGCAGCCTAGGTTGTCTGAAGGGTCCCTTGTACCTGGATTTCTTGGATTCTCTCTTAGGCTTCTGGCACCTCTCACTCTCTCATAGCTCACACTCAGGAAACTGAGTGTGTCTACTCAGTGCCACCACAGTCCCGGGTTGCCTGGATGGCTCCCCGTCAACCTAATTCATGTTCTTCTCAATTTGTTCTCAGACATTCCTTTATAGGATTTATTGGGAGCTGGATTCCCACTCTGTCTCTGTTGAGCTGTTTACTGCCCACCGCCCCATCAGCTTGGCTGAGGAGCTCCTGCTACCTGGAACAAATGAAGCTGAACGCCCATTGATGCACACACCCCCCTCCTCCCCCATTTCCAGGCTGTTGTTCCTGCCCTGATTTTACTATTTCTTCTGGCCGACTTCCCAGTAAGGACTCTTGCTGAGCAGCCTCTCTTCCTGAGGACCCAACTACACCAGCCACTCCCCCTCCCTCAGCACACATGATTTTCAGCTCTTAACCTCTGCTGCAGGGGGATGAATGCAGCTTCAGTTTGGGTGTCAGGACTGACAGCTTCTTTGGGATAAACAACTGGAACAGACGGTGCAGCCAACAGCATTCCCACAAGGAGATACGTATACATAGGTGCAGGTCCGAGAAGGCAGACTGAACAATGGCCGCTGACTCCCTTTCCTGAGGACTTTGATTGTCATTTCCTAGTAATCAAAACAGCCAAAGCTAACAAACATTTTCACTTGGGGGAAAAGCAAATCCCTAAGATCTCAGCAGTCACAGTCTTAATAAAGTATATTTAACAACATGTAGCTTTTACATAATGTATTAGCATTATTCATAAGGGGAGAAAGGCTACAAAAGCAGTGGTGAAAGGAAATGAATATTTTAAGAGAAGCTTTCCCCAACATATAAAGTAAAAATATGACTGTTAAAACATTTTATTCTCTATGTTTAAAAAAATTCCAGATAGCATTACCTCCTTTTTAATAACTGTATTAATCTAGTCTTTTAACATAACTTACCAAGTTCCTACTATGTGTCTAGAATATCTCTAATGATATACAAATATCATCCTTCAAAAAGTAAATGAATTCAAACGTTTCTAAAGCTCTCCTTTACATAGCAAAAATTCTCATCCCAATTGTCAAATGGCTACAAGTTATGCTGTTTTTAGGTTTCCATCCAATTCCTCAAATATTCTGTCGCTCAAATAGTCACCTCCTTTATAATCATGTCCAACATTCTCTCCTGCTTTTATTGCCACACGACTGCAGAATGCTCACCCATGTATCAAACGGTTGCTTTTTAATCTCAGAAATCGTTCTCCGGTGAGGTGGGATGGTGTGAGGTTTCAAGTTGGAGAGAATTTTTTTAGATAGTCCAGAATCAGATAATAACCAAGAGCTCCTAACAGAAGTATGGATCAGGTTCAATGCTGCGTTATGCAAAAGAGCAGAAATTTGAAAAGAGCAGTTGTTGAGTTTTGTGTTGTGAAGCGCTGAAGTTTTTAGAAACAACCCAGAATGAGACCACCTCTGCAGAGCTCTGAGAGAGGCAGCATGGCTTTTCCTGTACATTTGATTTGTTGGAAACCAAATCCAAGGAGATTTTATAGCCTTTTAGTACTCATAAGCCCTTTCATTTTATCCCTGTTTTATAGCCCTCCTTGCTGAGACTGTAATGCACAGGGGAGATCTGCCAAGACACCTGAACTCATCCATTCCATTTGTGCCTGTTGACAGGAATCCATTCGGTTGTCAGCTGCCACTTCTCCTGCCCGGAGTCTGTGATTTCGGAATGTCAGATGGCAGGAGGAGCCGTGAAGAGCAGGCCTCCGAGCCAGAAAGACCTGGGACCCAATCTGTAGTCTCTACCTGCCACAGATTACGTAACGTGCGTGATCAGCATCCTCTTTTGCCGAGTGAATAGTTAATAACATGCCTGTCCCAGACCGGGATGGGGGCCAAGTGAGCAGCGCGTGCTGTTTGCTGTTTGTTCCCGTCATGGCAAATGTGCATTTCTACACTGGTTTCTGCAAAATGGAGCTAATAACGATACCTACTTCATGGGGCTACTGTGAGTATTAAATGAGTGTTATTGTATGTCAAGTGCTTAAAATAACACTCTGCACGTAATAGAGCCCCATAAATATTTTTTTTTTCATTGTGAGTGGTAGTGGTGTATCTGAAATTTAACACAGGGTCTGCACCATAGAGGATTTCAAAGACAGCGGTTAGTACCTTAGTACTCCTCATCTGTTTTGGGCAAGGACATTTATTTCGAGTATTCTGCATGCTGCAGACCTTATGTTGTATCTCCATGGAGTGATCTGACTGATTTAGAAACATGAGAGAGTTCCAGTGTGGTTCGTGGCACCTGCACCTCACTGTACCCAGCACACATGAGTTGGAAGGTTTATGAACCATCAGATTACTCAAGCTTCTTGTTTTTCTTTGGTTTTTCTGTGAATGGGCTGTTTACGGCACACTGAACTTTTGCAGATGGTCACCTCCGCCAGTGGGGCCACAAGGCACCAAATCTCCCTAAGGATCTCCCTAAGCTCTGTGGAAACATCCAGAACGCTCATCTTCATAACCCCAGCACTGGATTAACAAGGAGATATGCTGGCTGAAATAGAATAGATCGCTGGGGCTCGCAAACATGTCAGCATCCTTTGCCCATGCCCCT
Source organism: Sylvilagus floridanus (assembly GCA_949820135.1). Classification (NCBI taxonomy): domain Eukaryota; kingdom Metazoa; phylum Chordata; class Mammalia; order Lagomorpha; family Leporidae; genus Sylvilagus; species Sylvilagus floridanus. The sequence continues at coordinate 16,740,985 of OX463243.1, forward strand.
TTCTTAGAGAGAGTGGCTGTCACTTTTGTTCAGGGGATGGAACTTGGGGATGGAACTCAGGACAGTTTGGTAGGAAAAGAGGTCCAGGAATGGCAGACTTAGACAGAAAACTGAATCACGAGGGGTCAGGATACAGGAGCATGAAGGGCTTTTTGGCAATGGAGAACATAAAAGACAGACAGGAAAACATCGCCAAGCCAACTTTGGAGGCCTCCTTGGGTCTCAGTTTGGCCCTGCCTGTTACCCCTGTAGATCACAGATAGCATCCAGTCACTGGCACTGGTTAACATGCGGTTCTCAATTCAATTCTCAGCAAGTGTATGTAGGAAACAGCCAATCTCCCCAGAGCGAGGTCCTTCTCCTGTTTTCACTCTGCAGCCTCTGCGGGGAGGATTTACAAATCCTAGGAACGGTTAGGCTTTTGGAAAGAGGCTGGGAAAAGCATGACAAGCAAAATGAGGCTACTAGCGCAGGCCCAAACTTTTGTCAGATCTCATCACCTCCTTCTACTCTCCTGTCTGAGAGTGGAGTGTGAATGCTAGACACCGCTCAGAGCAGGCTCCATAAAGAAAACGCAAGCAGCGAATATTCCGCTTTCAGGTTCCGCTCACGTTTTTGACTTTGACTGCCTTCCAGGCCCGGGGCACAGTGCTTTCACAAACTCATTTTGTTGCATCCCCACAACAGGCCAAGGACTGACCAGAAGTGCACTGATCTCCCTAAGGTGACATAGCTGGCTAGTGCGCAGGTCCCGTCTCTGCCGGGTGAGGCCATTTCCTGAGTAGGGGAAGGAAATCTTGGTAAGGAACCGAGGGTGTAAAGAATGTGAAAAAGAATTGGAAACGTTGCTGTGGGAGCTAATAGTGCATTGAAATGAGACAGTAAATAATGCAGGCTTAGATGAGGGTGGAGCTCACGCAGTTTCTGCTCAATAGTAGGAGCAAAGAAAATAGTTGATACAGGACTAGGACTGAGGATTTGTACAGAAATGTGATGCTCTGGGCTTTCCTCAAGTTCTTGTGTTGAAGCCCTATCTCCCAGTGTGACTGTGTGTGGAGCAAGGGCTCTTCAAGAGGCCATGTGGACGGGACCTTGTTCTGGTAGGACTGGTTCCCAGAAGAGGAAGAGATGAGTTCTCTCTCCACCAGGAGGGCATGCAATGAGAGCACAGCCATCTGCAAGCCAGGAAGGGAGGACTCAGAAGTAATGCACCCTTGACCTTAGACTTCCAGCCTCCAGAACTGTGGGGGAACGAACTCCTGCTCTTTAAGACTCCCAATGGGTAGCTTTTTTTTTTTTTAACAGCAATCTGAGCCGACTAAAACACATGATGTCTGGTAGAGCTTCGTGAGCCAAGAAAACAGGTGATTTTTCAAGGAATTGGATGTTCTTTAAATATGAGAGAAGACAAGAAGTGGTGGCTAGGGAAATAGAGCTCTGGGTGGATATTGGATTCTACAAGTGGCTTTACCAATGAGTAGCTTGGGTGATACTGGCTCTGGAGTTAAGGAGGACCAGAGAAGGAGAGGCAGGAATGTGAGCTGGATTCTCAGCACAGACATTGACATGACTGAGAATGAAGAGAGAAGAAAGGAACGTCAGGAACTAAGGATGCTGCCTCCTATTTCTATCATATATTTCATTAGCTATAAGAAATACAAAGGGTCTTCAAAAAGATCTTGGAGATGTTATTATGAAAAAAAAACTCTGCATAGATTTCAAAACTTCTTTGCATGAAAATAGATTTATCATTTAATAGCATTTTCCATGAACTTTTCAAGTTCAAGATGTGGCAAAAAGCACACAACAATTTATTTAATCTGGGAACTGTACACTGTTCATTGCTGATTATTTAGGCTTACGTGATAATAGGACATACTCTCATCAAATAAGACTGCTATCATCTTCTATGTATTTGGGGGGAGCAAAAGTTGGTATTATTTAGGTAACAGTGGAGAGTAGATCTAATGTCTTGAGTATCTATTATAAACTGATGTTATAATGCTTATTTGCCTGTCATAAATGAATAAATGAAGTAGCTCTCTCATCTCTTGTAACTTTTGGGATTGGGTGTTAATCAGTAAGATATTTTCTGTTTCTTTTTTCTACTTACTAGGAACCACATAGCCTTGTTTCCTCCATTATAATTGTTTCCTCCATTATAATTCAGCTACAGATTTATAGCTACTCACTTAAAAAGCATGCCCATTTATATTTGCAGCATGTTTATAATTATTTTAAAAGTCTAGGCATAGAGACTGTAAGTAGTTACAGAATAATCGTAATAGGATTTTATTTTTCTTTAGCACTTTTTAGATGTTTTTGCCCTTTTTCATAATGGCAATGTTATTTTTGTAAAAAAAAAAAGCACAGAACAACAGCATTATACCTAATAAATAATAACTATAAATAAAAATACTTGTTTTAATTCATATTCGTTATGTCTTGCAAAGGATTCCATCAAGAATTAAGATATTGTTCAAAGAAGAGGAATTGGAACGTGTTTAGAGGCTTGCTGGGTTAATAGCTTTTCCTTCAGGGAAAGATGGCTTATGTGAAGAGTAGCTCATAAATCTGTTGTCACTCGGTGTACAGTGCCTCATTTGGAAACAGAGATGCTTGAGAACAACACACTCTTGCAGGCAGCTGAACTACCTGAGATACATCCCTCTCACACGAAGACAACACATCGTCTTTCTCAATTAGGCATTGGCTCAAATCTGCTAACAGAGGTGATTAGTGCTACATCTAAAATGAGGATACCTGGTGTTGCGGATTGCCTTGAGTATCCCAAAAACATATGCTGAAGTCTTAAGCTCTAGTACCTGTGAGTGTGACCTTGCTATTTTTGCAGATGTAATCAAGGTAAGATGAGGTCATTTGTATGAGTTGCTGGCCACATTAGAAGAGGGGAAGAGACAAAAAGACACAGACACAGGAGGGGAGAATGCCATTCAATGAAAGAGACAGATGTCGAAGTATTATAATTGCAAACCAAGGAACACCAAGGATTGCTGGCAAGATACTGGAAACTAGAAAGAAAGCAGATAGATTCTTAGAGGTTTCAGGGGAGCAGGGCCCAGCCAGTGCCATGATTTTGTATTTTTACCTTTGGGAGCTGTGAAACATGTATACCTGTTATTTTAAACCAACCAAGTGATACTTCGTTGTGGGAGCCCAAGGAAATTAACAGACTGCAAAATTATGGTGCTGGTTTAGAACCCTGTACATTAATTTATTAAAAATTATTTTATACTTCTCAAAACTTTGATGTTTGCAAAGGTGTTTGTATGAGCTGGGAGTCAGCAGTAGGCATTACTAATGTTGCTGCAAGTTTCTATGTAGATTTAACTATTCAAAGGATAATAGAGGGTATATATACTCTGAGTACAAAGAACAGTCAAGAAGAAGCACTGAATGGAATAAAATTTCCCAAATTAAAATCAAACTTTCTGGGGCCGGCATTGTGGCACTGCAGATTAAGTTGCTACCTGCAACACTAGCATCCCATGTTGGAGCAACAGTTCAAGTCTCAGCTTCTCTGCTTCCAATCCAGCTGCCTGCTAATGCGCTTGGTAAAGCAGCAGTGGGTCCAAGCGTCTGAACTCCTGCCACCTATGTGGGAGACACGGATGAAGCTCCTGGTTCCTGGCTTAGGCCAGGCCTTGTCCAAGCCATTGTAGTTATTTAGGGAGTGAACCAGTGGATGGAAGATCTCTCTCTCTCTCTCTCTCTCTAACTCTGCCTTTCAAAAGAAAAAAGAAAAAAAAAATAAAACTTCTAAATTACAATCGGGGAGGATATTTGGTAGGATAGTTAACATGCCACTTAGAGTGCCTTAGAACGTCTTTTTTTTTTTTTTTTTTTTTTTGACAGAGTGGATAGTGAGAGAGAGACAGAGAGAAAGGTCTTCCTTTGCCGTTGGTTCACCCTCCAATGGCTGCTGTGGACGGCGCACCACACTGATCCGATGGCAGGAGCCAGGTGCTTCTCCTGGTCTCCCATGGGGTGCAGGGCTCAAGCACTTGGGCCATCCTCCACTGCACTCCCGGGCCACAGCAGAGAGCTGGCCTGGAAGAGGGGCAACCAGGACAGAATCCGTTGCCCTGACCAGGACTAGAACCTGGGGTGCCAGCGCCGCAGGCGGAGGATTGGCCTAGTGAGCCGTGGCGCTGGCCTAGAATGTCCTTTAAAAGAGTGCTGGGAATCAAGTTCCTGTTCCACTTCCAAATCCAGCTTCCCAATAATGCGCATCCTGAGAGGCAGCAGGTTCATGTCAGTAGCCAGTAGCTGAAGCCCATCACCTGAAGACCCAGACTGAGTTCCAGGCTCCTGGTTCTGGCCTCGTCTGTTCTAGGCTGCGGTGGCCTTTTGGGGAGTCAATCAGTGGGTGGGAGCTCTCTCTCTTCCTCTCCCCGATAGTCAAATAAATGAAAGTAAATCATTTAAAAAAACATGCTGCCAAGCTAGCTAGATGGAAACATTTGAATTCATTGCAAGAGGAAACTGAAATAATCAGGAGAAGCACCTCAGGAGGTAGGTGAGGAAGAATTTGATCACAGACAACTGTTATGATGGCAGGAGGTCTTCAGTCATCACTAACATCAAGATGCCCAACAGTTTTCATAGTTAGCAGGATTCCTTTTCAATGGTCAGTACTGTTAGGAGTGGAGAGCAGCATTCAGTGGCTCATCTAAGGGCTAGAAGGAAAGAGTGCTGGCTTTGATTATTAGTGTCTGTCATGGATTTAGTCAGGGGGAGTAGTGAGTCTCTTTGAATTCTGACATGAATTACGTTAGCAGCTAAATGATCACAGACCACTGTCACGCAGACAAAACTTACACACACTTTCAAGCTCCTGGAAGAATATGAAAGCATTTACATGTGGGACCTTTTTGAAACTATAATATGAATAAGAAAACTAGTTAAATTACCATTTCTTTAGTGTGTTAAAATGAAAAAATTTTAAACATAATTCCATAAGACTGTCTTGGTTTAAGTTTATTTAGATTATTCTCGATTCTTCCTATTTTTGTTTTCTTGAATGAAGGTGATAGACTAATACTAATCATTGCTGTCACTTGCTGTTTTAGTACGATCTCTGTTCCCCGCTCCCTCACCGAGACAACCACATAGACTGAAAAGGCTTGCTAAATCATTTTTGAAGATGTTAGCTATTATTATGAGGAGCCATTTGGAGTATGAGGATGTGGCTTGCTTACTGTCAGGTGCTGGGTGGCAAGTATGTCCACATTTGATTATGTTACCGAGGGCCAGGAGGGAGAGAGAAAGCAGTCTCTTGTAAATATAAACCCAACCATGAACGACTATAGTGAGAATGCATTCCTAAATGCTAATGCAGCAGAAGTTAAGGCAGAGCCTTACAGATTAGAGGTGAGCATGGCGGCACATAGTCTCCCATGTCTGGAATATGCTGCTCTAGCTTGACTGTGATTTGACCCCTGAAGTAATGCATATGTTTAAACCCCAAAGTCAGAAGGGAATGGTACTAAGAAGATGGAAACTGAATCCAATTATGATGCTTTAGGAGGTGGATTTTCTGAGAGGTCCTGGGGTCACTGAGGGCATGCTCTCAGAAGGTGGTTCTCATTAAAGAGGTGGTTACACAAGCCAGAGATGGGTGCAGCCACTTTCTCTTCTTTCTGGCTTTCCATGTGATGTTTCCTATTTATGTCCCCCACAGTTGCCATTCTCTGCCCTCATAGAGGCCAAACTAATGGGGCTGTCTGATCTCACACCTGGAATTCCAAAACTGTGAGCTAAATAACCCTTTTCTTTTTTTTTAAAGTTGGTTGCCTCAGGTGGTTTATTATAGTAGCAGAAAGCTGACTAATACACTTTCGCAGGGGATTCTTCTTCTTTAGACTCTGTTCCCAAATAAAGGAGGCATGGATTAGATCTCCAGCCAATATGTGAGCTAGCAATCAATGTTTGTTATAGTAAGTTGTTGAAATTTTGGATTTGCTTAGAGTAAGACCCAGCAAAAGCTATAACATCATTCCAAAAAGGCAGTCAAGACAGCTATGGACCAGCTCCACTAATAAAAGGCAGTGTCAGGCTGGCGCCGCGGCTCACTAGGCTAATCCTAGGCCAGCACACCAGGTTCTAGTCCCGGTCGGGGCACCGGATTCTGTCCTGGTTGCCCCTCTTCCAGTCCAGCTCTCTGCTGTGGCCAGAGAGTGCAGTGAAGGATGGCCCAAGTGCTTGGGCCCTGCACCCTCATGGGAGACCAGGAGGAAGCACCTGGCTCCTGCTATCGGATCAGCGCGGTGCGCCGGCAGCAGCGCGCCGGCTGCAGCGGTCATTGGAGGGTGAACCAATGGCAAAGGAAGACCTTTCTGTCTCTCTCTCTCACTGTCCACTCTGCCTATTAAAAAATAAAAGGCAGTGTCAGGAATGTATATTGAATCAAAAAGCAACATGGCTGCAAATGGGAATGCAGGTCCCAATGGGTGATTCCAAGGATGAACACCTTGGAGTGGCAATCTAAAAGCAGAACTGAAAGTAAGAAAAAAAGCTAACGTGGGAAAAAGAAATGGGGGGCGTGGTTTCTATACTATTAATAAAAGAACAGTACTAGGCCTATCTGTGGTGTGTGTGAGACAGAGAGAACAAGCATGTACAAATGGGTCACAGGAGGATTTAATATTGGTTGTCCTGGCAATGGCTCCTCTCCCAGAGAGACTGGAAATCAAGAATTTAATCATCAAGTTGGGTGATGAATGGGGTAAGCAGTTCCACCTAAAGAATGAAGGAATCTGATTATTGGAAAACTATAGCTGGGAAGTGGGTCAAGGAAGAAATGTCCTCAGGAAATATGAGATGGAGACTAATCTACAGGTAACTGGGAGGTGAACACAAGTATTTGGGCAGTGAGAAACAAGGACCAGGCTCCAATAACTGAGAAACAAGGATACCAAGGACAGAGCGGAGGCAGGAGTGAGTTGGATCAATATTAATGCAAGGCGGTACTAACTTTATGCTTCCCCCTGGGAAGCTGCTCGGAGGCTGGATCCTGTCAGAAGCTGCAGATTGAGTTTAACTGGCTCTCTCTGTGTAGTTTATGGAATGGAATCACCATGTTCTGATGTTTTGTGATAGATGATTAGACCATTTCCACCTTTCAAGAAATGTAATGAGTCAAAGTGGGTGAAAAAATCTTTCTCTCTTTTCCTAACTTCAGAACTTCCCAAAGCTTTGGGAATTCCGAGGGCTTAGTAAAGGATGGCTGGTGGAGAGAATTGTTTTTTCTTCGGACTAGAGATTTTTAGAGCTAAATAATGTGGCCTGATATGCCCCCATGATGAAAGCCTTTTGCAATCTATGATTTTTTTCCCCTTTCTTTCTGCCTTCCTCCCTACCTTCCTTCCTTCTCTCTCTTTCTTATTTATTTCAGCATCAATGTGGTTTTACTTGTGGCCCAGCTGACATTAAAATTACCTAACAATTTTTTTAAAAGATTCTATTAATGTAGTTGAAGGCAGAGCTATACACAGACAGAGGAAGAGACCGAGAAAGGTCTTCCATCTGCTGGTTCACTTCCCAAATGGCTGCAACAGCCGGAGCTGGGCTGATCTGAAGCCAGGAGCTTCTTCCAGTACCCCACGTGGATGCAGGGGCCCAAGGACTTGGACCATCTTCCACTGCTTTCCCAGGCCATCTTCCACTGCTTTCCCATCCATATGCAATGCCAGCGCTGCAAGCAGAGGCTTAGCCTACTACACAGTGCTGGCCCCAGCCTTAAATTCTTACGGAAAGGATCAATCATGCTCAAAGAAAATAGTGAGGCAGGTGTTGCTATTTGTTTCTGTATCTTATCTTTCTTTCAGATCATTATAACCAAATACCCAATTTTAGTAAGATGGCCACCTACCACAAATGATATATTTCCCAGAGTTTCTTACAACTTTGTGAGGGATATGGCCAATGAAGGCATAGGAATGGTAGGTCACAAATTAATATGAAGGACGGGTCAGTCCTCCTGTTTTTCCCTTTCCCCTCATCACATTTGTTGGCTGCACTGTGGACAAGGTGAAGAGCCCTCTTGAATCACTCCAGAGCAACCCTCTGAAGATGGTGAAGAAATAGGATTGAATAGTTGAACCCAAAACCTCGTTGACAAAAATGCTAAATCTATGTTTTAGAGACCCTCAAGAAGTCTGGAGCATGAAACTGCATGAACTAAAAGTCAGAACTGAAGCTGAAAAATATGTATTCCAAGAGAAGAAGATACACACTGGGGATTTAGTCTTCTGTATCACTGAAGAGTGGACAGGGTGGAAAAAGTTACGGGTAGAGAAAGAACATGCTTTCTTTACTGAATTCCTCTTGCTATTGCCATACTCTTTTCTTGAACATCATTGAAGAGCCAGTATCTGCACTTATAGAGCATCTAGAGTTGGAGTCTCCTAACAAAGCTTCTATTTCTTTTTTTTTTTTAAAGATTTATTTTATTTATTTGAAAGTCAGAGTTACAGAGAGAGGTAGAGACAGAGACAGAGCTCTTCCATCCACTGGTTCACTCCCCAACTGGCCACAACAGCTGGAGCTGCTTCGATCTTAAGCCAGGAGCCAGGAGCTTCTTCTGGGTCTCTCACGTGGGTGCAGGGGCCCAAGGACGTGGGCCATCTTCTACTACATTCCCAGGTCATAGCAGAGAGCTGGATCGGAAGAGGAGCAGCCGGGACTAGAAACGGCACCCATATGGGATGCCGGTGCTTCAGGCCAGGGAGTTAACCCGCTGTGCCACAGCGCCAGCCCCAAAACTTCTATTTCTTTACATTGGTTGAGGGCATGGGTACTTGCCCAAAGTTTTCTACTTCTTTGTTATAAATTCTGTCATCACACACACACAAAATTACTAAACCAATATATACAGCTCTGCTTCTTTACCTCCCTCTTCTCTCTTAATTACCCATTGTAGCTTAACCTTTCATAAGGACGTCCTTATTGATTTAGGTTAGATTATTGCTACATGCTTTCTGGTACACTCTTCTTCTCCTGTCTAAACATGTGACTATTTGAAATAGCTTTCCCCGTAAGTCTGGATCATGCACAGGACTAAACACTTCATAGACCCTAGGCTGGGTCTGTCTTGCTCACTATTGAATTCCAGGTATCCAGAGCTTCACTTACACAGGTATGCACATTGTTGTAATGAGTAAGTGGATAAATCAGATAACTAGTTATGAGGCAGATAAGGATGTCTTTGTAAGTTCTGCCTGGAATCCAATGTTCTTGTGATATATCTTAGCTGTCTAAGGAGTTTTTTGTCATGCCCTACCCAAGAATGAAAATAGGCTTGGAAAGTGTGTTCTCCACCCGTGTATAGTCATGTCATACCCATGTACTGGAAACAGGTTTTGAGACTGCCTTCTCATAGAGAACTTGTCCTATGTCCTATTCCCTGAGATCATTAATTTATATCAACATGGCAGTTATTATTATAGAAAGCAATTTAGATTCTTACATGTACTCACTGGATTATTTTCCCGATTGTCATTTAATTTTTTAAAAATTGAAAAAATTGTATGTATTTATCAAGCATGTGTCTTGAAATACATATAAATTGTGGAATGGCTAAATCAAGCTAATTTATGTAGTACCTCACATACTTATCATTTCTTTTGGTTAATTTTAAATTTTACACGAATGGCTTGAAAGGGAGATAAATGACTGGAAAAAGATCATCAAGATTTAATGAAACATTACTTTTGTTGGCAGAAGTAGACAGCACTATTATCTTTACTTTCCTTTTCCAGAGTATAAAAATACAATTTTCAATATTTTCTTGATATATCGTTATTTTGATTCTTTCCAGAAGTATTAAGTAAAGGAAGGTTTGAAATAACTCCAGAGTCTCCTCTTGGCTCTAGTGCTTTGTTACTTTGTTTTGTTTTAGCAAAATATGTTAGTGCAGCGTGCACCACTTTCAAGCCTGACTCCTGGAATCTCCCTTGCACACCCTCCCGTGCCTTTCCTCTGGGGTGCCCATTGCACTGTCTACCCTCAGAGTGACTTTACAAGCCCTGTGTGGACCAGGCAGAGCTGCTGTCTACCTGGTATGGTGTTTTGTCCCTGTAGAACTTCATGCACTTGAACACCTACTCCCTTCCCCACCCCTGAAATATTATGGAAGATTTTCCATGAGTCTTTTCTATTTCTGCAGATCTTTCAAGCAGTGTCACTGACAGTTTGTTCTGACATGTATCTGTCTGTATTTCTGGAGTGAATTGTAGAGCTGCAGTTGTAAGACACAACAGGGAACATGCTGTACGCCTTTACTCAGTTCTCAGCAATGCTAACATTCTGCAATAATTTTGTGTACATATCAGAAGGAGGATGGATATGTTACTCTCTCACTCAGATTTCCTGAGTTTTTCTTGTACACGTCTGTGAGTACGTCTGTGCATGTGCAATTTTTGTGTCATTTGTATTATCGTTCACCACTGTTGAGATACAGAACCAGCTCCATCATCACAGAAATCCCCCCCAATTGACTTTATAACCCCAGGCACCTTCCTTGCTCCTCCTCCCTCCCACTCCTAGCATCTAGAAATCTAGCAATATGCTCTGCATCACCACACTTGCTCATTTCAAAAATGCTATGTAAAATGCGATCGTACAGTATGTAACCTTTTGGGATTGACTTTTTGAACTCAACGTAATTTCCTTGAGATTCAAATAATCTATTGGGTGAGTAGTTAGTTTTCTTTTTATAGTAGTTAGTTTTCTTTTTATAGCTATGATATGAACATTTATCAATTTGTTTTTCTCACTCATTGAAGGACATGTGAGCTTTTTCCAGGTTTTGACTATTAGAACTAAATCGTCTATGCACATGCATGTATAGGTTTTTGTGTAAATTCATTTCCCCGGACTAGAAGCTCAAGAGTGAAGTTGCTAGGTGGCATGGTAATTGCATATTTGTTTTTGTAAGAAATTTCCATACTCAATTCCAGAGTACTTGTCTATTCTATATTTCTCCCAGCAGTCTACGAATGAGCCAGTTTCTATGCATCATTGCCAGCATTTGGTGAGATCACTATTTTGTATATAAACCACTCTGATGATTATGAAGTGATATCTCGTTGTGGCTTTGATTTGCATTTCCCTAATGGCTAATGGTGCTGAACATCTTTTCATGTGCTTATTTGCCATCTGTACATCCTCTTCAGTGAAGTCTCACTTTGTGTCTTTTGCTTGTTTTCTGGTTGGATTTTTCTTTTTCTTTCTTTCTTTCTTCTTTTTTTTTTAACTATTGAGTTTTGAGAGTTCTTTATATATTCTGGATACTAGTCCTTTGTTGGCTATGTGGCTTGTGACTGTTTTTCTACCAGACTGTAGCTTGGATTACCAGTTTTCAGTATTTTGTTTTTACAAACATCTTCTTAAAATTCTCCTTTAATGGAATGTGGTGCTTTGGCTGATCAGAGGGAAAGATATTTAGGACTTTTTTGTTCTAACTAAGGCAATTTTAAGGCATGCCATTGAACTAGTACTCAGATTGTATTATCATGCACTTCACTTATACCCACAGGATACATGTCCTATCCCTAGACCTAAACTAAACATCTCATGTCTCATGGGATTCATTGCTCAGATTATTATTTTTGACTCTTCTATCAGCACCCTGTGTATGGGAATTTCTGGATTTGCATCTCTTGCTGATTTAATTGCCCTTGCCAAGCAGAACTTTCTTCTTTCCCTCCATTCATCCACCTCTGTCTTACAAGTGAGTTAAAATGCACTGGTATGGGGGTGCAAGGAGAGTGAGTATGGGGAGAAGAGACTGCAGGGAGGTGTCTGGGTAGGAGCATCTTTGCTAATTGAGGAATAAGACTTCAGGGCCAGCAACTATCACAGTTATGGGAACGAGGAGGGTGAGTTTGTCTTACTCTGTTTGTTGGTGCTGTCATGTTACCACAGACCAGGGAAACTTATAAACAATGGGCAAATATTTCTCATGGCTCTGGACATGGGGAAGTTCAGGGTCGAGGTAGCAGTAGGTTTGGTGTCTGGGAAGACAGCTGTGGGAGTGCTACCTCCTCCAGACGGAAGGGAGGCTCACAGGGCAGAGAGGGCGAGGCCTGCCCTTTGATGTCAGCCCCCACTCCACTGCTCATGGCCCAATCACCTCTCCAAAGTCCAACCTCTTACTATCGTTGCCTTGGCAATGAAATTTCATTGAGTGCGTTTTGGAGGGGACAAATACTCAAGCCAGAGCAGGGGGTAAAAGGGTGAACTAAAACTCTGGGAGGAGGAATAATTGACAGAATGCCTTCGAGGCCATGAGACTATCAAGAAACTCATTGAGAAAGAGATGAGGACTGGGGCTGGTGGCTTACTAGGCCTGCTGAGCTGCAGCCTGCAGTGCTGGCATCCCACGGGGGTGCCAGTTCGTGGTCTCAGTGCTCCACTTGCAATCCAGCTCCCTGCTAATGCACCTGGGAAGGCAGTGGAAGATGGCTCAAGCACTTAGGCTCTTGCCATCCACGTGGGAGACCCAGATGGATTCCAGGCTCCTGGCTTCCACCTGGCTTAGCTCCAGCTGTTGCAGCCATTTGGAGAGTGAACTAGCAGATGGAAGATTTCTGTGTGTGTGTGTGTGTGTGTGTGTGTGTCTTTGTCACTCTGTGTTTAAAATAAAATAAAATCTTAAAGAAAAAAGAAAAGAAAAGAAAAGAAAAGAAAAGAAAAGAAAAGAAAAGAAAAGAAAAGAAAAGAAAAGAAAGCTTTGTTTTTCTCACCTGTGTTTTCCTTCTTGGATATTGAGGTCTTTGCATGGAAGCGGGCTGTGTTCACACTCCTGACTGCTCCCTCTTCTCCGTCTTCACCCTCTCATTACTGAGACACCTCAAGCCCCTCTGCTTTCTTATGGGCAATTTTACTGGCCTTGGGGCTGGCTGTAAGAGGACACAGCATATTCAGAATTCGCCAGTGTTCCCTTCTGTATTCTAGAAGTGGATAGAATTGGATTTGCAGCTCTCAGCTCACAAGGTCTATGACAATTAACAGAGTAGACAAACTTGACCTCTTGCAAACAAATTTTGAAGAGTGACAACTCCCATTATCGTTGGTCTTCTGTGTATTAGGCAGCTTGTGGTCTATAGACGCAGGCATAATGGAACTCCACATCCCAATCCCTTCGTAATCCTAAAGTACCCTACAGATAACATCCCCTCCTATGGACAGTGAATGCATGGAGCACTTACACAGGCCTGCTCCTTGATTCAAATAACCAGGGGCCATTCTAGCATCTGGATAAATAATAGATTTTTATGATGCTTTTAGATAAAAATATCTGTTTCTATTTTTACTGCTTGTTCTTTCCTCCTGCCTTCACCCTGCTCGCCCACCTTTCTCTTTAAGCGGAAACATAACTCTGCCATTTAATAAAACCCCAATAACGATCCTTCTTGAAAGGACAAGGGCTAATAATCACTCCCAGTTAACATTCCAGTCACGTGATGGGCAAGGAGAATAAATCAGTTAAGCAGTGAGATACAGCACAACTAATTTTCATGTAAAAGATGGTGGGGGGGGGGTGATTGCTTTTTTTTTTTTGAAAACCATTGTGATTTTTTTAAAAGCTGTTAAAGCCCAAACATCCTTGTCTATCAGTTTATGAATTATTAATAAAAAAAAGGGAGAGAAAAGAGGCTTTCTCTTTCTAAATATCATCTGCTAAGCCACCATGGCCTGGAGAGGCTCACAAGGCTTCCTGATTTACATAGTCCCAGTTGGAAGTTAATGAAGACTGCTGGGGCACCTTTCAACATGCAGATAAACCTTCATGTATTTAAAAGCAGGGAATCTGTGCTTGTTCCTGGCAAATTATTCATCTAAGATCTGAAGTTTCTGACACCGCCTGCGTCAGATAAACTGTCACCCAAATTGCAAACTAATTAGTGATTCAAACATTTTCGAGCTGATTGATGACAGAATAATTTACGCTTGTTTCTCAGTTTCCAGCTGGCACGGGCTGCTGACTGGAGCCCTAATTAACGCGAGTACATCAGTCATGTTCTGCCAAGGCAGCACATACAATTAAAAGGCAGTTTAAATGGAATATCACATTAAAAAGGCTGGGAGATGCAAATGTGAGGAAACAGCGCTTTAGGAAGAAATGACAACAAAAACCCACAAACCAAAACAGAATGGAAAAAAGATTTTTTTTTAATGGAGAAGTAAATTGTACTCTGCATGGAGGATTTAACAAAAAACAACCAAGAGAAGCCAGACTGGGCATGCGAAATATTTCTGTATTTAAGGAGTTTTATTGAGATGAGTGTTTACTGCTCTTTTTAGAGCAAACAGTTTGGATAATAGCCCTTTAAACATGTTGTCTGTTCTTGAGATAAGGGAGCCTCTTCTTACTCCAAGCAGTGTTTGCATGGGTGGGATTCCTTGTGGGTCTCACCAGTTGTTTCCGGGATTCAAGTGCCCACTCTGGTCCTGGCTCCTCGAGCTTAGCTCATGGTGTCTTTCTGTGGATGATGCTGGTCCTTCTAGCCCTCTGGTCTACCCCGGAACCTTGACACTCAGAACTGCCTTGCTTGATCTGTGTTACTCAGTTTTGAACATTTTCAATCGAGTTTAGGGTTTAGAGCAGTTTTAGGTTCTTTGCAAAGTGCAGCAGAAGATACAGCAGCTCCCACACGCTCCCTTCCCCTGCCCCAACCTTCCTCACTATCAATATCCCATGAGCCTTCACTGTCTCCTCAGTTTTGCATTCTCTGGGATGTCATGTAGTTGGGGATCATAGAACATGCAGCTTTGCCAACTGGCTTCTTCCACTAACATGCGTCTAGGTTTCTTCCATGTCTTTTAGTGCGTTGAGAGGTCGTTTCTCTTTGGTGCTGAATAGTATTCCATTGTCTGACTGTGCCTCAGTTTGTTTATCCATTCACCTAATGAAGGACACCTGGGTTGTTTGCAGCTTCTGATAATTATGAATGAAGCTCCTGTAAACATTTGTGTCAAGGTGGGGACATGCATTTTATGCTTCTCTGGCTAGATACCAAAGAGTGTGATTGCTAGATTATGCATTAATTTTTAATTTTTTTTTAAAAAACATTTATTTGTTTGAAATACAGTGACCCACTCACACACACAGAAAGAGAGAGAGAGAGAGAGAGAGAGAGAGAGAGAGAGAGAGATCTTTCATCAGCAACAGCCAGGTCTGGGCCAGGCTAAAGCCAGGAGGCTAAAGCCAGGAGCCAGGAATTCCATGCTGGTCTCCCACATGGGGTGGCAGAACCAGTTCCACTGTCTTCCCAGGTGCTTTAGCAGGAAGCCGGATCATAAACAGAGTAGCAAGGATGCCTGCGTTACAAGCAGCAGCTCGACCTGCTGAGCCACAATGCTAGTTCACATTCATTCATTTTAAAGCACGCATGCTTAGCCTTTTCTCAGATTGCAAGCTGCTCGAAGGCAAGGAGCATATCTTGTCTTTTTGTCTGGTGTGATGTCTTGCACAGATTAATAAAATCATGGTGTATAGTAATTTCTTGTTTATTAGCTTCCTGGAGCTTCTCTTTTTCTCCCCCTAATTTCTTATTTGTTTCATACAGCTCAGTGTTCCCTTACTCATGTAATTCCCATAACAACTTGCTGGATTGCAGCAAGCCATTCCATGGGGATGGAAGAAAATAGACATTATTTTTGCAAGGCACAGAGCAAGGAGTACAGGCTGCTATGGCTTACTTCCAAGACTCCTTAAGGGATTAAGGGTAAGTCACCTTACAGATTCAAGTTGGGGTTGAAAGGTACACCTTCAGCTCATGCACAGGTCTCTGGTTGGTCTGCAGTACTTGTGATCATCCTTTGATTGGTCAGTGATAGTACGGTCATACTCTTTTGGGAATTTCTATTATAGCAAAGTGGGCTCTAGTCAGCCTGGGGCTCACATGCAGGTAGCTCAGGGCCTGGGGTTCATTCAGCCAGCGCTGTGGTTAAAGCCCTGGCCTGAAGTGCTGGCATCCCATATGGGCGCCGGTTCTAGTCCTGGCTGCTCCTCTTCCCATCCAGCTCTCTGCTATGGCCTGAGAAAGCAGTAGAAGATGGCCCAAGTCCTTGGATCTCTGCATCCACGTGGGAGACCTGGAAGAAGCTCCTGGCTCCTGGCTTCGGATCAGCACAGTTCCGGCCATTGCGGCCATCTGGGCAGTGAGCCAGTGGATGGAAGACCTCTCTCTCTCTGTCTTTACCTCTCTCTGTAACTCTCTTTCAAATAAATAAAATAAATATTTTAAAAAATACCCTGAAGATAGGGCTTGACATCAAGATGTTACTTTCAGAGCAGATAAATGAACTTTTTTTTTTTTTTTTTTGACAGGCAGAGTGGACAGTGAGAGAGAGACAGAGAGAAAGTTCTTCCTTTGCCCTTGGTTTACCCTCTAATGGCCGCTGAGGCCGGCGAGCTGCGGCTGGTGCACTGCACTAATCCGAAGGCAGGAGCCAGGTGCTTCTCCTGGTCTCCCATGTGGGTGCAGGACCCAAGGACTTGGGCCATCCTCCACTGGACTCCCGGGCCACAGCAGAGAGCTGGATTAGAAGAGGAGCAACCGGGACTAGAACCTGGCTCCCCCACCGGGACTAGAACCTGGGGTGCTGGCACCGCTAGGTGAAAGATTAGCCTATTGAGCTGCGGCACTGGCCAAATGAAATTTTAAGTTTTGTGATCAGGACCCCTTTGAGACTGGCTGGACCTAATGCATCCTTCTCTCAACTTGGTGTCTTGGTTTTTAGGAAGCGTTGACAGTTTGATTGCAGTCATCAAATCAAGGCACACAAACTAAGTCATGGGAGGGAAAAAGATGAAGAGTCTAGGGCTGAGAATATCTGCACCACGCACCATTCAGGGGCTCGGTATCAGGGTGGTGGGCACAATGATTAGTTTCTGTTTTACGACAAAGAGACAAATGCAGAAGTTAAATAAAATGCCAAGACGATATAGCCAGTGAAGCTGGGGAACTTGGCCTTCTAAAGATAAGGTGACCAATTCCTCTTTGAGGGAGGCTGTAGACTCTCCTTACTGCTCCTGACAGCTAAGAATCCTGAAGCCAGAAAGTGGCGCAGACCTTCCGCGTTCCGCTAATCCATTATCTGTGTGGGATCTGTGCTGAGCAGAGCAGACACAGGACATGTATTTTGGTCATGCTCAGGCTTCAACTCTACTAAGGATGTTTTCTGCACTTCAGAAACCATTCATTTCATTTTATTGATTATTTGAGGGGCAGACAGGCAGAGAAGGGAGAGACAGAGGAGGGAGGGAGGGATGGAGCGGGAGAGAGAGAGAGAGAGAGAGAGAGAGAGAAGCCATCTGCTGACTCACTGTATGCTCACAACTGCTGGGACTCAGCTGGGGACTCAGTACGGGTCTCCCACCTGGGTGGCAGGAACCAGACTGTTTTGAACAATCACTGTGGCTTCCCAGGGTGTGTGTGTGTGTTAGAAGCTGGAATCAGGAGTGGAGCCCTGCATGTAACCCAGGGATTCTGATGTGGGACACAAGAGTCTTGTCCAGCATCTTAACTGTTAGGCTAAATCTCTGACCCTGGAACGCCGTTCACTATAAAGATACTAGTGAGCATTCTATTCTAGGCACAGAACTTGGCTCTGGGGAGCCTGTATTGAACAAGTTTAAAGACCTATCCTGTGAATCTGTAGTGTAGGAGATCAGACAAATACCAATCATGTGGTAACACAAGTAATTGATAATTTATGATTGTCACTGGTGTTAAGAAGAGGAGAGAGATGAGAGGGTAAATGTTGGAACTCGCCTATATTCAAGATCACACCACAAGAAAACGACTGCTGTCACTGTGCAGAGAGCAGAGCATAAGGGGGAGGGGCAGATACTGACTAATTTACTCGGTGTGTGTGTGTGTGTGTGTGTGTGTATGTATGTATGAGGGCACTTAGAACATTCATGGAATGGGGGCCAGCACTCTGGCATAGTAGACTAAGCCTCCTCTGCCTGCGGTACTGGCATCCCATGTAGGTTCCGGTTCATGTCCCAGCTGCTCCTCTTCTCATCCAGCTTTCTTCTACGGCCTGGGAAAGCAGTGGAAGATGGCCTAAGTGCTTGAACCCCTGCACCCAGGAGGGAGACCCAGAAGAAGCTCCTGGCTCCTGGCTCTGGATTGGTGCAGCTCTGATCATTGCTGCCATTTGGGGGATGAGCCAGAGGACGGAAGACCGTCCTAGCTGTCTCTCCCTCTCTTGGTAACTCTACTTCTCAAACAAATAAAGATCTTTATTTATTTTTTTATTTTTATTTTTTTACAGGCAGAGTGGACAGTGAGAGAGAGAGACAGAGAGAAAGGTCTTCCTTTGCCGTTGGTTCACCCTCCAATGGCTGCCGTGGCCGGTGCGCTGCGGCCAGCGCACTGCACTGATCCAAAGCCAGGTGCCTTCTCCTGGTCTCCCATATGGGTGCAGGGCCCAAGGACTTGAGCCATCCTCCACTGCACTCTCAGGCCACAGCAGAGAGCTAGACTGGAAGAGGAGTAACCGGGACAGAAACCGGCGCCCCGACTGGGACTAGAACCAGGGGTGCTGGCGCCGCAGGCGGAGGATTAGCCTAGTGAGCCTCAGCGCTGGCCATAAAGATCTTTAAAAACAAACAAACAAAAATTCGTGGAAATGTGAATTTGAAAGATGTTTCTTATGGAGGAGGATATAGGAAATCCATGCAAATTTTTTTCATTCAAACTAATTAACTTAATTGATTTAATTTATTTACTTTCTTCCCGCCCTCTCCCCTAAAACCTTTTATTTAAAGGTCTTTATTACTGAATCAGTTTCTATTTTGGTTATTGGTATGCTACGTTTTCTATGTCTGCATGGCTCAATTTAGGTAGGTTATAAGTGTCCAAGAATCTCTTCTAGGTTTCCTAATTTGTTGGCATACTGCTATTTGTGGTAATTTCTGTGGTGTCTATTGTTATAGTTCCTTTTTCATCTCTAAATTTGGATCTTCTTCTTGTTTTCGTTTTTGGTTAATTGGGCCAATGGTGTGTCAATTTTTTTTTTTTTAAACAAAATTGTCATCTGAACTTGGTCTGTGTGTTCAACTATTACTCTAAGCTTCTGCTTACAATTTTACTGCATAAATTTATTTATAGCCATATGATTCTGTGCATTTTAAAATTTTATATAGATGGAATGCTACTGTGCATTCCTAATACAATTACTTTTTCAATCCACTATCATGCTTTTGAGGTTTGTCCAGGTAAAGGGGTTAATTAATTTTAACTCTTGTATACATTGTGAATATGAATAATTATCATTTCTATTATCCAGTCCCTTATTGATGAAGGCTGCTTCTACTTTTCTCTGTTGTTACAAACAGGGCTACAATGAGCATCTTTGAACTGTTTTCTTCATACCCATGGTTTAAATTCCTTTAGGGGTGGCGCCATGGTTAATCCTCTGCCTGCAGTGCTAACATCCCATATGGGCGCCGGTTCTAGTCCTGGCTGCTCCTCTTCCAATCCAGCTCTCTGCTATGGCCTGGGAAAGCAGTAGAAGATGGCCCAAGTGCTTGGGCCCCTGCACTCTCGTGGGGAGAAGCTCCTGGCTCCTGGCTTCGGATCGGTGCAGCTCTGGCCATTTTGGGAGTGAACCAATGGAAGGACGAGCTTTCTCTCTGTCTCTTCCTCTCACTGTCTGTAACTCTAACTCTCAAATAAATAAATAAAATCTTTTTAAATTAAGAATTCCTTTAACGTGCATTTCTAGAAATGGAATGTTGAAAGATATGTGTGTGAATCAAGGTGACCAGGATTTACTAAATTGTTTTCCAAGTGGTAATACAAATTATATACCTACTAGCAATAAAATTCTTCCTTTCACACATTCTGGCCACCATTTGAAGTTTTGTCAGTCTTTTGGGATATGAAATTTTATCCCATTGTTGCTTCAAGTTGAATTTACCTAATTATTAGTGGACACCATTTTTATATATTCATTGGATATTTACATTTTTGTCTTTGGTAAATTGCCTAGACATATCCTTTGTCAACTTTTGAATCTTTAGAGCAGACTAAATGCTGTGCAAACATCCTCAAATCTCAGTGACTTCACAAAATCAGCCTATTTCTCCATTTCTTAGCAAACCTGTGCAGATTGGTAGGGGTGAGAGGGGTGTAGTTTCTTTCTGTTTGGTGGCTCTGTCACCTCTAAGGTGGTCTGGGAATCTCCAACATAAGATCTGTGTGTGGCCAAGAGAAGAGGAAATGGGCAGTCCCAAGGGGCCTGCAGCCATATTGGGAAAAAATTTATTTGGAGAACAAGAGCAGATAACCTTCTACGTTAAAAACTAAGTCTTTGTTCTCATATGTTGTCAGTTAGCAGGGCCCTTCCTGAACCTGACAATTTCATGCCTTTGTATTTCTGAAAAAACAAAGCATAAAATGAAGGAAATACAAAGAATGCATAGTTGGTATTGGAAAACATACAAAATAGGGAAATCCTTAATGAGCTGTAAAAACTGAGAGTCAAAGTACATCGGCACATAAGCCAATGCTCTAAATGTGAGTGAATGAAGACAAACTTCCATTGGATGGTGATACAATGCCATGCTTTCCATTTATCTCTTTAACTTGCAGAGCCAGTTGCTGGCATTATTGGTGGGACAGATTCTGAGGGGTGAACAGCCGCTTTGACAGCAGGTTATGGGAAATGTCACCACAGGAGGAGGTCACACTATGTGACTGTATTGACTACGGCTTTACCATTGCCCAAAGTTTTTTATTCTTAACTGGCTAGGACAACTTTCTTTCTGAACCTATGTTACATATGGAACAGCAAGTTACAGAAGACGTCAGAGTCTCAAGGGCTGAATCATGGAGTCTTTATTCCAGAAAGCCGGCAGCTGCACAGGGGCATGTCTTCTCCAAATCATGCATCCTTGATTGAGCTCAGGGCTAAGCTTATAAAGGCAAAAATCGGCTGGTGCCGTGGCTCACTAGGCTAATCCTCCGCCTGTGGCGCCGGCACCCCGGGGTTCTAGTGCCAGTTGGGGCGCTGGTTCTGTCCGGGTTGCTCCTCTTCCAGGCCAGCTCTCTGCTGTGGCCCGGGAGTGCAGTGGAGGATGGCCCAGGTGCTTGGGCTCTGCACTCCATGGGAGACCAGGAGAAGCACCTGGCTCCTGCCTTCGATCAGCACGGTGCGCCGGCCGCATCACGCCGGCCACAGCGGCCATTGGGGGGTGAACCAACGGCAAAGGAAGACCTTTCTCTCTGTCTCTCTCTCTCACTGTCCACTCTGCCTGTCAAAAAAAAAAAAAAGGCAAAAACCACATCTTGTTGGAAGTTAATTACAAAGCCAGGCGTTTGTTACAGAAGCTACTGCAAGCAAGGTTACAGGGGTTTCCCAGCATTGAATCTAAACCAATCTTACAGATAACATTCCTACAAGATTAGTTTTTGAGTAGATAGCAGTTGCATGACTAGTTAGAGGATGCCCAGGGACAAAATGAAGTAAGTATGGTCAGGCCATAGCTCACTGGCACTTCACCTACTCAAAGTATCTGTTTAATGAAAATGCGTGTTGCTTGAGTTTTCTGTGCTATTTTTTGAACAGGAACTGCATGTACTACTTTGTGTTTTTAATAATTATGCAGTACATTAGTTTGAGTATAGTCTTGAAATTTATAAAATATAATTGGTTTTTTAAAAAATTTTATTTATTTATTTGAGGGGCAGGGTTACAGAGAGAGAGAGAGAGAGAGAAAGAGAAAGAGAGAAAGATCTTCCTTCTACTGATTCAGTCCCCAAATGGCTGCAATTATATCTCCCAAAAAGGTGTTGAAGCCCTAACCCTTAGTACCCTTGAATATGGCCTTCTTTTAAAATAAGTTTTTAATCTAATTAAGATGGTGGGCCCTAATCAGGGTGCCCCCTAATCCAATCTGACTGTGTCCTTATAAAAAGATGAAATTTGGACACAGAATGCAAATAGAGAGAATGCCATGTGAAGGTGATGACAGCGACACATCTAGAGGTCAAGGAAGCCAAAGATCGCCAGTACGGGGCCCGTGTTGGAGTGCAGCCACTGACACTGCTGCCTGGGACAATCCTGGCAGCCCCTGGGAGTGCTGGTTTGAGACCTGGCTGTTCCGCTTCCAATACAGCTCCCCGGTAATGTGTCTGGGAAGGCAGCAGAAGACGGCCTGAGTGACTGGGCCCCTGTCACCTACAAGGGAAACCCAGATGGAACTCCAGGCTCCTGGCTTGTGTCTCGCCCAGCTCTGGCCGTTGCAGCCATTTGGGCAGTGAACCAGTGGATGGAAGCTCTCTTTGCCTCTCTGTCTCTGTCTATCTGTCTCTCTCTCTAACTCTGCATTTCAAGTAAATAAAAAAAAAAAAATAAGGAAGAAACAAAGATTGTCAGTAAGCCACTAGAACCCAGGAGAGAGCCTAGATTCTTCTTCACGGCTGTAAGAGGGTTCGGCCTGCTGACAGCTTGATCTCTAACACCCAGCCTCACCACAAGACAATCACATTTTGGTCATTCAAGCCACTCAGTGGTGCTTTATTCCTAGCCAACTAATTAACAGCATCTAAGTGAGGATACTTAAAATATTCCTGTGAGGTTAAGTGTTTATATTATTTCAATTCTGAAAATGAAGAAGCAGAAGACTTCAGTTCAATACTTTTTGCTGTATGTCCAAGGCCAAGTCCATAAAAGGTCAGAGTCCTGTGTCTCCGTGAGTTTCTGCTTATAACTCAGAGATTGGCATAGCCAAAGTGACCTTTCCAGGTAATGACATAAGGTGCAGTGCTGAGATTTATTTTAGCTGTGAGTAATGGGAAATTCACCTTGCGTTGGTTTAAACCATAAGGGAAGCTTCCTATCCCACATAAAAATTCAGAGACAGGATGCTCCAGGGTTGTCAATGTAGTAAGCAGGCTGGTTAAGCACATCACCTTGGACTGTCTTCTTCTTTTTTAGCTCTGCAATGTTTAGCATTTGAGCTTTGTCTTCAGTCTAACTCAATGCTGTCTACAGAATTATAATGTGAAACACATATAAAATAAAAAAATCCTAGAAGTCACATTAAGAAAGCTAAAGAGAAACTGGTGAAATTAGTTTCAAAAGTGTATTTTAATTAACCAAATACACCCAAATATTTATCATCTTAACATATGGCACTATAAAAAACTCTTAGAGAGGTATTGGATACAGTACTCCTCTGTTTTTTCAGTGTAAGGAAACATTGTTTAGAAGTCTCCTTTCATACTATTTTCAAGCGTCATTGGGCAAAATTACTTTTACTGCCCATGCCTATAGCATGGGCCTTTGAAAAATACAACAAAAGGGCCGGCGCCGTGGCTCAACAGGCTAATCCTCCGCCTTGCGGCACCGGCACACGGGGTTCTAGTCCCGGTCGGGGCGCAGGATTCTGTCCCGGTTGCCCCTCTTCCAGGCCAGCTCTCTGCTGTAGCCAGAGAGTGCAGTGAAGGATGGCCCAAGTGCTTGGGCCCTGCACCCCATGGGAGACCAGGAAAAGCACCTGGCTCCTGCCTTCTGATCAGTGCGGTGCACCGGCCGCAGTGCGCCGGCCTCGGCGGCCATTGGAGGGTGAACCAACGGCAAAAGGAAGACCTTTCTCTCTGTCTCTCTCTCTCTCACTGTCCACTCTGCCTGTCAAAAAAAAAAAAAAAAAAAGAAAGAAAGATACAACAAAAGGGTTCTCAAAGGTTCTCAAAGATCCTCATTTGACTCTTCCAAATTTAACTACAAATAGCTTATTGTCGACTGGAAATTTAAGCGCTAACAATTAACATATGGTTTGTATGTTATAGGTATTATCTGTGGTGGAAATACACGACACCACCAAGAGGTCACTTTTTACTGCAAAATACACAGTTTACTGGCAGGACACACTGCTTATGCGGAGATGATGTGTGTCACACGGTGGCGTTTTAAGTGGATCTTCACCATGCTTGAGCACACCACAATAGCAACAGGAAGTGTTGACAAAATTATTACAGTAGTATATATGTAATACAGCTAACTTTATGCGGTTATAACTTAATAGTGCATCTTTGCACTTGTTTACATTTTTTTGGTGCCACGTGTGATCTGTGAGAGTGTAAATAGATTTGTGCATATTTTATGGTAGCAAATAGTAAATGGGCTATCACTTACATACATTTTATGCATTAGTAACATACTTAACTATTTGTTATCGTTTTCAATACTTCTATGCTATGTGGTTAATCTGTAAGCTTTTTCAAATTGTACCCTATCTCTCACCCCTATGCCTCTCCCAAATCAGGTATAGGTAGACCAAGGCAGTCCAAACCCAAGTTGTTCACAGAAAGGTCAGTTGTATCAGCATGATGCTGAAATTGGCTCAGATCAAACAAAACTCACCATACGCAGGGTCATAAATCTATAAGGGTACTTCAAAAAGTTTATAATAAAATGAAAGGCTATTGTTTAAGAGCTTGGTGTCCCACATCAGCTCCTGACTCCTGCTTCCTGGTAACGCAGACTCTGGGAGGCAGTGGTGATAGCTCAAAGAATTGAGTTCCTGCAACTGACATGGGAAACCTGGATTGCATTCCCAGTTCCTGGTTTCGGACTTGGACCAGCTCTAGCATTTGAGAAATAAACCAGCAGTTGAGAGCTCTGTTTCTCTATGTGTCTCTTTTCCTCTCAAATAAATAAATAATTTTTATAAGAGAGTCGCTTATTTTGGTGCAAACGCTTTTTGAAATACCTGCATAATTTTTTCATCATATGAATTTTCCATGAGTTTTTGAAGAGCCCTCAGATGTAGAGAAGGTGGGTCCCTGGTTATTTCTGACAGATAGGAGGATGTTGGGGAATAGATATTGGGAATGTGGTAAAATGACTTCTAAGGCATTTAATGCAAGGTAAAATAGTAGTAGAGGAGCAGATTGGATTGGTCACCATGAATCCTGGTAGAAAGACAAGGGCAAAGCAGGGTGCATTTTAGGTTGTAACAGGAATGGGTTTTTTAAAGACTCTACACTGGATTTGGGAATCCACTTTTAAGACAGGATGGCCTGTTAAGGTTTAAAATCAAGAAAAGGGGCCATAGTCACCAAATAATTGTTGGAAGGGTTCACACTCATGAGTTGAAGATGGAAGCAACAGCTGGTATTGGCTGTTGATAAAGCCCAAGAGAGTAGAATATTTTTTTCCACAGCTGTAATCATGAAGTCGTCATAGTTCATGATGTGTGAGTCAATTTTATTCTCCTAGGCATGGTACAAAATAATGACAAAAATATTTTCATAGCCAGGAAGATACCAAAGGCTTCCACTTTAATTAAAGTGTGCCTTTTCTCCATTGCTGCATATCACGTCCATTTTATGTATGACCTGATTCACCTTCCCAGAGAAGCAGATCTTGTTGCATTAACATGGGATTATGACCGCGTTTTGCTTTGTTTTGGCCAGAAGTAGTTTGTATTTCAAATCTCCAACATGTTTTCATGGAAGCTACAATCAGAAGAAATTGATTTAGAAATTTCCAGAATCAGAAAGTGAGTTAGGTCCCGGGGTGAAGGAGCAGAAAGTTGAGCCTCCCACACATGAAAAGCCTTGAGACAGAGGGACCAGATGTGCTGAGGAGGGCGTATCACAGGATGTATTTTCATAAGAGGAGATGCCAACAAATATGAATTTCTATGAGTGCATAAATTAGGGTGCCTGGGAACTGGGCACTCTTCCACAACAGCCAAGTGAGGTAAAGCAGGAAGGAAACATGCAGATGGCAGCAACTTTTAACAAATTCAACCTGGGGCTACTTGCCCTATTGCAGGCCTAGGTTTCACAGCCTAGCAAGTCTCACCTTGCTTGAGTTTCTGCTTTTTTTTTTTGTTTTGTTTTGAGGTTCACTTTTCAGAGTCTACATTGGAATAATGACAGAGATGGCACCTACTCAGAAGAGGAAAAAAAAATCACTTGTGGTTCTCAAGAGGCTTGTTTGTCCAAGTTTACAAGGCTGTGAGGCGTTTGCCTCAGAAACACTCTGCCACAGCCAAGGGGTGTGAAATGTGACTCACAATAGCAGGTGAACTCTGGCTCACCGTGCACACTGCCAACAAGTCTGTGGCAAGAGGGAGCGAGTGGAACTGCAGCAGCCACACCTTCAGTTTCCAGAGTCCAGCTCTGCTGCCTTAAAATGATTTTGGCACCGCAGGTTGTTCCCCAGGACAACTCCTCTTCTACTGAGTACTCTTGAGGAATGTGGTCTTTGTAGGATGTGGTCTTTCATAGGCCAGCACCGGGGAGTTCTTCCTTCCAAAACCATGTGTAGTAAGCGTAGATCTTAGCAGGTGAGCTCATCTTTGTGACAATTATCTGTCCTCCACCTTGGTGCCCCCATTGTTCTTCTCGTCTTTCCCTGGGCCCACTGTTTGCTGCTGGAGGCAATTTTAATAACACTTGCTAAACCACTCACTCAACCTTTCCCAGTGACAGCTTATCTCCTCTGTGGATCTCTACATTGCTTGATCAGCATAGCTGTTCCCTAGCTCCACCCTGCCAGGGACATGTTGGGTACTGTGTTAGGACTCAGACAACTGTGTCACACTGGAGCCTTTCCTTAAGAAACACATTCACAAGGAGTATCTGCACTCCCACCATAAGCTGTACACATGTTTAAAAAATGTTTTCTAAATGTTTTACAAACAATAAAAAAAGCACACTGTTTTGAAAGTTACACCTTAAATCAATTGTATTTTCTTGGGATATATCCAGGAAAGTTACAGCTTTTCTTTTTGACTGACATCACCTCCAATTTTTCTTGAGCACTGAGAAAAATATGCACATGAAACAAGCAGGTTCATACATAATTCTTTAGGGAGGTAATGCAACTTACTTCCTTTACGAAGATGGGATGTCGCATGAAAACCTGGAGGCTTCTGTTCTTTTAAATGACAGAGAGGGCCATGTATAGAGGGGAATACAAGTGCATGATTGAATGAATGAATGAGTTATTCCGGAGCAACTAACTTGACCTGTTGCATGACTTAAGATAATACTTGAGTGGCCAGTGTTGTGGCACAGTGGCTAAAGCTATCCCCGGCAATATGAGCATCTCCTATGCGCTCCAGACTGAGCCCAGCAGCTCTACTTCCTATCCAGCTTCCTGTTAATGTATCTGGGAAAGCAGTGGAAAGTGGCCTGAGTGCATGGACCCTTGCTACACATATAGGAGACCCAGATGAAGCTCCTGGCTCCTGGTTTCATCCTGGCCCAGCCCTGGCCATTGTGACCATTTCTGCAGTGAACCAGGGGATGGAAGATCAATCGATCTCTCTCTCTCTCCCCCCCTCTCTCTTTACTCTGCCTTTCAAATAAATAAATAATTTTTTAAAAAGATAGTACTTGAAGTTGCTTTGAATTTCTCAAGTAACTCCAGGGATCTGGTTGATGCGACAAAAGGCTAAACTATTCTAGTAGTGTATAATTATTAGTGCAATTTCTAACCTTTTTACTATGCAGTGTTACAAGGAGATCAGCTTACCAAATAGAGGCAACTTCTATGATCTCATGTGTGAATGAAGGTTCTGGGAAGATTGTAGTAGTAACCTCATGACCTTGGAGATGTCTTTGTGAGCTTCTCCCAAGTGTAAAAGAATGCATCAACAAACAATGACTGATTTGAAGGTGTAAGAAAAGCTGCCAACTTATTTTGAAAATAGTTAACTAAATTTAGAAGAATATATAGTTTCTGAGCAGTTGTTTGCAAAATAAACATTGTTTTTCACTTTGTTTTCCCCCCAACCAGCGTGTGTTTGTAGACACAGCACAAGTGCCTGCATATGTGGCTCACTGAGACGGGAGTCAATGGCTGACTCCCTTTGAGAGGGCCTTGAGTGTTTATTGCTGTGATGATAGACTGGCACACTTGAAGAAGTGGTTTACTAAAGATACCCTGGGAGCCGGCAAGAGTGGCTAACATGCTGTGTGGGGCACATCGGATCTACTCACTCCGGCCAGCTCCACAAGCGTAAGGATTGTGATCTGCCCAACTGTCTGGAGGGATGGGACCTGTTCTGGAGATGGCAAAAAAAAAAAAAAAAAAAAGTTGGAGGAAGCTACTACATACAGGTTCAGGCTCTCACTTTTGTTTTTTCTTTCTTACGTTTGCTCTCTCATACATAAATGTATTGCATGTGTAACAGACAGGTAAGTAATCCCAGTCCTTAACACTAAGTCTAGTGATTTTCAAATGAAGGTTAGCAGCAGAGAAATTACTTCCATATGGATTCCCGCTCGGGGTCCATAAGTAGTAGAAAAGAAGTAGAAGAGGATCTGCAGCTGAAGCAAGGCTGACAGCTCAGAGCTTGGCCAGCTTAGCCTCCTCCTACTCCTGCTGTATTTCTCCGTACTATTTCCAGGTCTGTGCTGCATCTGTTGGAACTCGAATCCAAAAACCCTCTCCATTTGGCTTTAAAAGGAAATGGCCACAAATTATTTGCAGTCAATTAGTTTACATTCATAGGCTTCGACATTCAGTTCATAAGCCTGAGGTATGTTTTGATCTTTGTGGAAAGGGGGGAGGATTTCACCCATAAATCATGGATTTGGGGGGCATAAGAGGCCTTTGAAACGTTTAGGTGAAAATGGAATTTAAAGATGTTTATTTTGGTTCAAAGTTTTGAAATCCATGTATACTGTTTTCACAATACACATTTTCCATTAACTTTTTGAAGGTTCCTCACATTTTTACATAGCATTAACTGGATTTTGTGTCTTTACCAAGCACAAAAGCCATCAATTATAAAGAGGTTGAATTACATTTTCAGTTTGAAAATATTTTTGTTTTAATATATATTTCATGATAAATTCTGAAATAATTCTCTCTCTCTCTCTCTCTTTAAATTTATTTGACAGGTAGAGTTATAGTGAGAGAGAGAGAGACAGATCTTCTTTCCGTTGGTTTTTCACTTCCCAAATGACCACTATGGCCAGAGCTATGCCTTTCTGAAGCCAGAAGCCAGGTGCTTCCTCCTGGTCTCCCATGCGGGTGCAGGGCCCAAGCACCTGGGCCATCCTCCACTGCCTTCCCGGGCCACAGCAGAGAGCTGGACTGGAGGAGTAGCAGCCAGGACTAGAACCCGGTGCCTGTATGGAATGTCAGTGCCGCAGGCTGAGGATTAACCAAGTGAGCCACAGCACCGGCCCCAATAATTCTCAACTATGAAACTATCTGCCTATTGTAGGGGAATCAACATGGGCTTTGAATTAGGGCCAGACCAGCTCTGCAAACTTGGACAAGACTTTGATTTTTTTATCCATGAAATGGGAATATTGTCGGTGGTTGCCGGATAATGTCCCCTACCCCAAGATGTCCATATCCTAATCTCAGAACCTGTGAATGTGTTATCTTAAATGGAAGGGACTTTGCAGATGGGAGATTAGGTAATGAGATGTGGAAGTTATCTTTATGGTAATCACATCTATCCTTACAAGAAACAGACAAAGGGAGATAGTGGACTGCAGAATAGGACAATGTAATGTGACTGGAGTGAGATAAGCAGTTCCAGTTATCACTAAAACTGGGAGAAACAAGAAACAGAATGCCTCCTGGAGTTTCTAGAAGGAACTGGACCTTGCAGCACCTTGCTTTTTAGGTCCATAAGACACTTTGGACTTCTGGCTTCCACAGTTGTTAAGATATAAAAATTCTGTTCTTGCAAATTCTTATAGCAGCAGTGGAAAATCAGTACAACATCTATCATACTTGATCTATGTAATGACTATAATGAGATCACACAATCACATGTGCAACATGTCAGTGTGCAAAATAGGGTTTAACAAGTAATGTCACTGTCATTATTCCTTCTACATAAAACATATGTAACTTGAAAAATAAATTTTGTTTGTAAATTAAATCACCAAGTGCCTGTAGACAGGAAGACTTCACTACTCAACACTTTGCCAGAGGATCACAAGACATAAACTAATACAGAAACACGTCTCAATTTCCAAGAGACCATTAGTAAGGAGACCTGGTTTTGTTGAGTTCATGTGCCAAGAGTTGTTTTCCTCATATGCATTTTGAATGCCCTAACCTAACTACTTGGATTGTCAAGGGTTTACAGCATCTAATTTTCTACAATGAATTTGTTCACTAATTATCTTTGACAGAGGTTAATTTTTAAATGAATTTGAAATTTTATTTCATGATGGTAGGGGAAAAGAAAGCCAGCCCATGTTTTCCTATCACCCATAAAGCCTTCACAGGCAGTGCCTTCAGAACTGGCCACATTTATCCTAAGTCTGAAGTGGAAAGACGGTACTTGCCAATTTTGTGTGTGTGTGTGTGTGTGTGTGTGTGTTTGTGTAATACAGGTGAGGCTTCATTATGTAGTTTTTAATTTGAGAACATATGAGAGAGGACTAACATTTGAAGGATATTAATGTTCTGTCTGGCAAAAGCCAAAATATTGTGGGAGAAAATGAGCTACTGGAATAAATTACGACATTCTCCATTATCGAGTGGGTGGCATATAATCATCTCTCTAGATTCCTGGGGCTTGTTTAACCTTCAGGATGTTTGTTTATGATTATATGCTTTTCTAGTCATCTTTATTGAAACGCTGTAAGATGGAGGTGGAGAACCATTGGTTCCTATTTCCTCAACAGGTATTTGCAAAACCAATCAGGCAATTCCTCATTGAAAAATATCTTCAATATCCACTTCTTGGATAGATCCATTTTTCTACATTTATGAATATGGAAAAGAACATATTCCTTTCATTCCTGATGATGTCTTCAGTTTAAAGGAATTGTGCATAAAATATCAGTAAAGGCAGAAAAGTATGGATGATAAACATTCATCATCTATTTTACAAAATTTGATAGCCTACCATTTGTTCTAGACAACTGGAATAATGGTTTCCCTCCAAGACTAAACACTGTTAACATTCCATGTTGTTTCATAACATGAACATAATAAAGGTGGAGAAAAGTATGAAGAGAGATCATAGGCTGAGGTACTTGCCCTGGTAGAGGCCTTTTTCTCCCTTTTTCTGTGGTGAAACTCCCAAGGACGGCCCTCCTTACCATTCTAAACACATAAATGGTCAGTGAAAATCCAGACATTGTTCTGTTTTCAGCCACAAACTGGTGGTAGATGCTGAGGGAGAAATGAATTCAAGGTCTTCTGGAGCTGTCTGGAAAGGGACTACACTGGCTACCTTTATTTAACTTTCAATTAGCTAAACAAATGTTGAGAGAAGAGTTCTTACAGAGAAAGCTTTCAAAACAGTGGAATTGTGATTCCATTAACATGTTTTGGAGTTAAGATTTATCACAAAAGTTGTGATAAATTTAAAAAGGGAATACTGAAGTATCTAGTACAAGACATTTTTACTTCTATATTATAAAATTTCAAGAGCAAACACTAAAAAGTTTCCAGGAGTATCTTACTCCCCATTCCCAGGAGAGTACAAATCCTAAACAGGTATCCAAGGACCCCAACCTTGTCATTCACGTCCTTTCTTCTTTCTTTCTTTTTAAAAATATTTATTTATTTATTTATTTGAGAGGCAGAGTCACAGGAAGAGAGAGAGAGAGAGACAGAGAAAAAGGTCTTCCATCCTCTGGTTCACTCCCCAGATGGCTGAAGCAGCCATAGCTGGGCTGATCTGAAGCCTTGAACCAGAAACTTCCTCTGAGTCCCCCAGTAAATATTTCACTAAATATAATGGTCTCCAGTTGCACCCATTTTATTCTTTTTTGAGGCTGAGTAGAATTCCACAGTGTATATATACCACATTTTCTTTATCCAGTCCTTGGTTAGTGGGCATCTGGGTTGATTCCATCTTAACCATTATGAATTGAGCTGAAAAAAAACATGGGGGTAGAGACAACTCTTCCATATGATGATTTCATTTAGTTTGGGTAAATTCCCAGGAG
Organism: Sylvilagus floridanus; assembly: GCA_949820135.1. Lineage (NCBI taxonomy): Eukaryota > Metazoa > Chordata > Mammalia > Lagomorpha > Leporidae > Sylvilagus > Sylvilagus floridanus. The sequence continues at coordinate 16,772,931 of OX463243.1, forward strand.
TGGGATGGTTGGGTCATATGGCAGCTCTATTTTTAGATTCCAAAGTAATGCCAGACTGTTTTCCACAGTGGCTGTAATAGAGTGCACTCCCACCAACAGCGGATTAGGGTATCCTTTTCCCCACATCCTTCCCAGCATTTTTTTTTTTATTTCTGTATGACACTCATTATAACTAGGGTGAGGTGAAACCTCACTGTGGTTTTGATTTGCATTTCCTTGATAGTTAGTGATTCTGAGCATTTTTTCATGTGTCTGTTCACCCTTTGAATTTCCTCTTTTGAAAAATGCCTGTTCATGTCCTTTGCCCATTTCATAACTGGATTATTTGTTTTGTTGTTGTTGAGTTTCTTCAGCTCTTTATAGATTCTGGATATTAATCCTTCATCAGTTGTATAGTTTGCACATATTTTCTTCCATTCTGTTGGTTACCTCTTCACTTTATTGAATGTTTCCTTTGCAGTTCAGAAGCTTCTCAGCTTAATATAATCACATTTGCTCATTTTTACTTTTGTTGTCTGTGCTTCTGGGATCTTTTCCAAGAAATCTTTGCCTACGCCAATGTCTTGCAGAGTTTCCTCAATGTTCTACTCTAATAATTTGATGATACCAGGTCATAGATTTAGATCTTTGATCCATTTAGAGTTGACTTTTGCATAAGGTATAAGGTAGTGATCTTGTTTCATACTTCTGCATGTGTAGACCCAATTCTCCAAGCACCATTTGTTGAAGAAATTGTCTTTGCTAGAGGGATTTATTTTAGCTCCTTTGTCAAAGATTAGTTGGCTATAGATCTGTGGATTGATTTATAGAATTTCTATTCTGTTCCATTGGTCTATGTATTTATTTATTTTTGCCAATATCAGGCTGTTTTGATGATAACTGCCCTGTAGTATATCTTGAGACTTGGTGTGATGCCTCCAGCTTTGATTTTGTTGTTTAAGATGGCTTTAGCTATTCAGGGTCTCCTGTGTTTCAGTATGAATTTTAGCATCATTTTTTTTTGTTTTTGTTTGTTTGTTTGTTTTATTTTTTGACAGGCAGAGTGGATAGTGAGAGAGAGAGAGACAGAGAAAAAGGTCTTCCTTTGCTGTTGGTTCACCCTCCAATGGCTGCCGTGGCCAGCGCACTGCGGCCAGCACACCACCCTAATTCGATAGCAGGAGCCAGGTGCTTCTCCTGGTCTCCCATGCGGGTGCAGGGCCCAAGCACTTGGGCCATCCTCCACTGCACTCCCGGGCCACAGCAGAGAGCTGGCCTGGAAGAGGGGCAACCGGGACAGAATCCGGCGCCCTGACCGGGACTAGAACCTGGTGTGCCGGTGCCGCAAGGTGGAGGATTAGTCTAGTGAGTCGTGGCACCGGCCAAGCATCATTTTTTCTAGACCTGAGAAAATTGTCATTGGTATTTTGAATGGGATCACATTAAATCTATAAATTGCTTTCAGTGGTATACACATCTTGATGCTAGTCACTCCTCCAATCCATGAACATGGAAGATTTTTACACTTTTTGGTGTCTTCTTCTACTACTTTCTTTAATGTTTTGTAATGTTCATTAAAGAGATATCTCACATCCTTGATTATATTTATTCTAAGATATTCAATTTTTTTGTAGCTATTGTGAATGGGATTGAGCTTATAAATTCTTTCTCAGCCAGGACCTTGTCTGTGTCCTGAAACTTTACCAAACTCACTTATGAGTTCCAGTTGTCTCTCAGTAGAGTCTTTTTGTTCCTCTATATATAGAATCATGCCATCTGCAAATAGGGCTAATTTGACTTCCACCTTTCCAGTTTGTATCCATTCATTAAGTTTTTTTCTTTTTTTGGACAGGCAGAGTGGACAGTGAGAGAGAGAGAGAGAGAGAGAAAGGTCTTTGTTTTGCCGTTGGTTCAACCCCCAATGGCTGCTGCAGCCAGCGCACCACACTGATCCAAAGCCAGGAGCCAGGTGCTTCTCCTGGTCTCCATGCAGGTGCAGGGCCCAAGCAGTTGGGCCATCCTCCACTGCCTTCCGGGGCCACAGCAGAGAGCTGGACTGGAAGAGGAGCAATTGGTACAGAACCAGTGCTCCAAATGGGACTAGAACCCGGAGTGCCAACGCCACAGGTGGAGGATTAGCCTATTGAGCCACAGTGCCAGCCCAAGACTTGTTTTTAATTAACTTTATATACAGAAGACAAACTCCATACCAAGTAAAGATTTCCATATTTTGCACCCACACAGACAGACAAAATATAAAGTACTGTTTGAAAATAAGTTTTACAGTTAATTTTCATAGTACAACTCATTAAGGACAGAAGTCCTACATGGGGAGCAAGTGCACAGTGACTCTTGTTGATTTAATGATTGACACTATTATTTATGATGTCAGTGATCACCCAAGGCTCTCGTCATGAGCTATATTGGCTATGGAAGCCTTGTGAGTCCACAAACTCCATCATTATTTAGAAAGCACCATGAGCAAATTGGAAGCTCTCTCCTCCCTTCAGAGAAAAGTACAACCTTCTTTGATGCCCCCTTCTTTCCACTGGGATATCACTCAGAGAGATCCTTCATGTAGATCATTTTTTGCCACAGTGTCATGGCTTTCCATGCCTGAAATGCTCTCATGGGCTTTTTAGCTAGATCTGAATGCCTTAAGGGCTGATTCTGAGGTCAGAGTGCTGTATAGGGTGTTGCCATCCTATGAGTCTGCTGTGTGGACTCTTTCCCATGTTGGAACATTATCCCCTTTTAAATTCTATCTATTGTTATTACCAGACACTTGGTCTTTTTTTTTTTTTTTGACAGGCAGAGCAGACAGTGAGAAAGAAAGACAGAGAAAGGTTTTCCTTTTTCCATTGGTTTACCCCCCCACACACAATGGCCACTGCGGCCATGAGCTGATTCGAAGCCAGGAGCCACGTGCCTTCTCCTGGTCTCCTATGCAGGTGCAGGGACCAAGGACTTGTGCCATCCTCCACTGCACTCCCTGGCCACAGCAGAGAGCTGGCCTGGAAGAGGAGCAATTGGTACAGAACCAGCGCTCCAACTGGGACTAGAACCCGGGATGCCAGCGCCACAGGCGAAGGATTAGCCTATTGAGCCACGGTGCTGGCCCAAGACTTGTTTTTAATTTTTATATACAGAAGACAAACTCCATACCTGGCAACTGGGACAGAATCCGGCGCCCCGACCGGGAATAGAACCCAGGGTGCCGGCGCCACAAGCTGAGGATTAGCCTATTGAGCCGTGGTGCTGGCCAGACACTTGGTCTTGTTATGTGATCCCTTTGACACTTAATCCTATTTATATGATCAATTAAATATTTAATATGATCACTTTCACATGTAAGATGGCATTAGTACCGTGAGGCTTAAAAGGATTTGGAGTCCCATGGCAAGTTTATAGCTTTACCCTTAGGGGTAAATCCATGGGATGTGTGCCAAATTGATGAATCTGGGTTATAGATGCTATGATGGTTAATTTTATGTGTCATCTTAAAACCCTGTGTCGTGCTACTTGGTTAAACCAAGATGGTTCTGAATGAGATGAACATCTGAATTGCTAGAAGGAACAAAGCAAATTGTCATCCCCATTTTGGGTTGGCTTTGTCTACAGAGCTGAGGACCTGAATGGAACAAAAGTCTGAGTAAGACAGAATTTTTTCTCTGTATCTGACTGTCTTTGAGCTGGAATATGCTTCTTCTCTGCTTTCATATTCTGTCTTGGACTGGAACTTACACCATGGGCTCTCCTGGGTCTCTGGGTTGATAACTACAGATTTTGGGGCTTCTTATTCTTTATAATTATGTCAGCTGGTCAATTCCTTATAGTAAATCTGAATTTATATCCAGCTATCTATATATCCTACAGGTTCTGTTTCCCTGGAGAATCTATAATAAAAAAATGCCTCCACAATTTGTTAAGAATGGGTTTGAGTTTCTGCTTTTCATCTTTCTTGTTGCTGTGGGGTGATTTTGAAGCAGAGAAAGGAAAAATCACCCACCATTACTCAGCTACTTTAAAATTGGAATCAAATATCATGTTTCGGGCCACCAGCAACTATTTTAAAGATACATGGTTGTGAGTGTATTTTTTCATCCTTTTGAGTACTTCCAGGACAATAAATATTCACCAACTCTTTTTTGTTATACCCCTGGCATTAGGATGCATAGAACTTATATATCAAAGATGGCCTGAAAGTCACTGTCATCAAATCTAGCTTTCTGACATTGGAAACATTTCTCCTGATAATTTACTAGAACCACTTGCCAATACTATCCTTACAGATCAAAAGATTATTTTACTCTTGTTACAACATAGAAAATTCATTCCTATTTCCATCTCCCTTTCTCTCTGAAAAGAAAGGGGAATCTACTATTTATACAACATATTATATTTTGACTTACGTGATTTTGAGAAGAGCTCTTATTTGTTCATCAAACCACTAATCATACCCTTAGAGGCTGGAATCCTGAAGAAAAATAATGGAACCAGGTGTACCATTTTTGACAAGAATACCAAATCTTACTTTGAACAGTGGCAAGAATCCACATACATAAAAGGATAAAAAGGGTACTCTCATGCCCATAACTTTGAAGGAATAATAGATAATTGAATAGAAATTCTGATACCTACATGCTCTGTAGCCAATCTAGAGGTTAGTTAACAAAACTTGTCTCTTACATACCAGGAGATTCCTGAGGTGCAGTGGTGTGATGGCAGCTTTGTCAGGAGGACAGAGAAATGGATGATGATAGATTCTCTTCCAAGTGTCCAAAGATTGTGCTCAGGATTTCACCAATCTGCCGGAGGAGATGAATACCTGAAATCATATTATACCTATATTTTCTGAGTGAAAACTGTCAACATTACTGTCACTGTCAATGTTCTGACTGAGTTGGAAGGGAACTTTTGGCATTTCACAGTCTGTTAGCTTGTATTCCCACCGTTCCAGGGAAATGGCTTCCATACTTCAAAACCCAATACGTGGATTGTCAGGGAGAAACTAGGGTCAGAAGTAGAGGCATTGATTCTGAACTTTGGAAGTTGCAGAAGAAAGAAACATGGAGTGTCAACAGATCTGCTGGAAATAAAGGCAGGCAGGGTATTGCTCCTTGTATTTTTTTTTTTATGTCTATTAGATACTATTCTGCGTATTCTTCTAGATGCTGTAAATGTATCAGTGACCAAGCAAATCCTCTACCCTTAAGGATCTTACATTCATGTTTTATCTGTTTATGTGGAGTTAGGAATAGAGGAGATGATACAAAAGACGAAATGAAGTAGATTTAGTATACAATAATTTACAATCATTAGTATACAATAATCAGTTGAATGGGATTCTTCAGAAAGGGGAGTAGGACTGTCGCCTCTGACATATGTCAGGACCTAAGGGCTGCACATGCTCTAGTGGACTAAGTCTTTAGAGACTGTAGTTAATCTTTTCGTAGTGAATCAGCCAGTGATAAATTCCATGGGCCAAGGGGCTGAAGCAGGATATTTTATTTGAGGAACTGAGGGCTGAAGCAGTCATTTCTTTGGCCTCACTTTCGGTGTTTCATACATGTAAGTATAGATGATTTAATGGCTGTGTTTTAAATATGAACACAGAATTCTGTGACCATTTTTTACATGTTGAGAATGTTTTTTACATGGAGAATTCAGCGATCAAGTTCTCTACCTGTACATGGAGACCAATCCTCGTCCTAACATGTAAAGCATTTACAAAACTAAAACTTCTTGAGTACTTGAGTTTACAAAGCTTAGACACGAGCATTATTTCATTATCCTTCATGACAATGTCATGAGAGTATTATCATCATCTTTGTTTCACAAAGAGGAAACTGAGGTACAGGCAGGCACAGTAAGTAGCTTCAGAGTGGGGGGAAAGATTTACATAGCTCATTTGACTGTAAGTTTGGCTCTCTTTTCACAAAAAACACAGTCTTGTGTGGATACTATTTCAATGTTTTTGGGAAAAGAATCTGCATTGAAATATATTCCAGCTTATATAAAAACAATTGTATAATATGGATATACAGTTCCAAGGTAATAAAAAATCTAAATGTTAGAACTAGAAATCGAACTGCTATATGATCCATCTATGCCATTGTTGCGTATTGGCACAAAAGACATGAACTCATTGTGTTGAAGATACCTGCTCCACCATGTTTATAGTAGCATTGTTCATAATAGCCAAAATACGGAATCAACCAAAGTGTACATCATCAGATGAATGGAAGAAGAAAATGTGGAATACATATATAATGGAATACTATTCAGCTATAGACAAAGAATGAAATCCTGTCCTTTACAGCAAAATGGATGGAACTGGGGACATCGTGTTAAATGAAATAAGTCAGACACAGAAAGAAAAAATGCTGCATGTCCCCCCTTGTATGTGGGAGCTAAAATTAAGAGAAAGACTCAATCTGAACACGGAATGTTGATTCCTACAGACTGTGAGGCGAGGGGGATTGAGGGAGTTTGGCTAAACATATAGGGGAAGCTGGCTGTGGTTCATTAATTGTGACAAGTATACTAATATGAAATGTTAGTAGGAGAAAGGGGGTTAAAGGTATATGGGAACTTGTAGTCCTATCTCACAATTCATGTTTTGTAAGTTAAAAAATAATAAGAAAGAAAAAAACCCACAATTTCCTGTAACACTGAAGGCAAGTATATACTATATATTAAAAAAAAAAAAACTTTGTGAAAATGTAAAAAAGCAAATGTTTGATTCCAGTTTGGCAATAACCTTGTTTTGTAATTTGACGAGGCTTGACTTCAACCAGAGAAGGCCATCGTTTGATAAAATTTAGCAGAGAACAGCTGAGGTCTTCATCTGAAGCCTTACAATCTAAATGAATACGCAATCCACCTGACTACTAATATCGAGCAAAAGATGACTTATTGAATTAAAAATAGAACCTGGGGCTGGCTCATCCCATATGGGTGTCGGTTCTGGTCCTGGCCACTCTGTTTCTAATCCAGCTCTGTGCTATGTGGAGGATGGTCCAAGTAGTGGAGGATGGTCGAAGCACTTGGGTCCCTGCACCCACGTGGGAGACCCGGAGGAAGCCCCTGGCTCCTGGCTTCAAATCAGCTCAGCTCCTGCCATTGCAGCCATCTGGGGAGTGAACCAGTGGCTGGAAGGCCTTTTTCTGTCTCTCCTTTCCATTGTCTGTAAATCTGTCTCTCAAATAAATAAAAAAAAATCTTTAAAAAAAGAACCTAGTTTTAAAATGAGGAAAGGAAACACACACATATATACATGTTTCTATAGATATGGGCTTTAATATATAAACTGTGTTTTTACATAATTTTATTATATATATGTTTTATAAACTTTTATACAACTTTGTAATTTGTATGACTTATAATTTGTATGATTGTTTTCTTTTTCCAGAGATCCAAATTATCTCAGGAACTTTTCCTCAGACATTTTTGAAGTTATGTCTCTTTAGGCTGAGCTGAAGCCCAGTCCATTTGTTATAAAACACCCTGTTAATGGTCTCTAGGTAGGTCTGCTGCTGGGAAGAGTGAGGAAGCCTCCTGAGTTCAAATCCCCCTTCTCTTCAACATGGTTTTGTCCTTGAACTTTCAGAAATGTATTGGGCTGGCACTTCCTCTCCTCTGTCTGACTTATCAAAACATATTCCTGAGACAGACTCTGACATTCATTAATCCTAAGGTAAAAATGACTGATAACAGCTTAAAGTATTTATTCCCCAAGGCACATTTATGTTTTAATAAGGATCAAAAACCAAGCTCAAACAATAGAACTTCAACTATCATGAAAGGAGTCTGGGAGGAATATCTTGGAAATTATGAAAGGCGGTTTTATAATCTACTTATTTCTAAGGTCAGCTGCTTCAGAGCAACTGAAATCAGGACTTTCTGCCAACTGTCAGAAATAGTTAATCACTGTATCTTTTAATGATGTGCAAAATAAAATGTATGTCTGCTAGAATTTCTCCTGGCATTAGCTTTCTCTTTACTTCATGACCACACAAGTTCAGACATGCTTTGAAGTAATTAAATGCCATGAAGCAACCACAAATTTTGTTCATGCTCAGCCAAATTCATATCTTCTTCCACACCTCTTAGGAGGTGTGGAGCCAGGGCCTGCAGAAAGATTACACACCTTAGTCCCTCCTGCATGACCGAAGCCACAGTCTGTGGGGACTTCTCCCTGAAGATTTTAACCTAGTGTACTCTGCTTAAAATGAAACCTTGGCATAACAGGTAGGATAATGTGAATGATACAAGCAAGACACAAAGTTGAGCATTTTATTACCAAACCTTCAAACAGTCCTCCTCACAATGAACCTTTTTAGATTGATGTTGTTATATATACCCATTTGTGGAGCCAAGAAAATGGAGTCATAGAGTAGTTATGTGACTGGTCCTAGATCACATAGATAGGCCTCAGAGAATGGAACTTAAACCTAGGTATCCCAGGATCTCAACCTGAGTCTCCCACATTTGTGGCAGGGACTCAATTACTTGAACTATCATTTACAGCCTTCCTAGTGTGCACATTAGAAGGAAGCTGGAATTGGAAGAGCAGCCAGGACTTGACCCAGACACTGATGGAGGATGTGGGCATCCCCAGCAGCCCAGAAACCACAGTGACCAACTGCTACCCTGAGGTAGTAGTATTTTAGGTAGGCATTCTCCAGTGGGCACCTGCTGCCTACACCTCAGATAATTGTATCTTATTCTCATCACTTCTTTAAAGAAATTTATGAACGGAGATAGTACCCTGATGATGAAGATGAAGAGGAAAATGATGGTTAACATTTTTTTTTTCTTTCTTGCTCCTTTCCTGGTGCTGTCAGCATCTTGCTATACTTTTTGGTTAGCTCTTGAACTAATACGTATTCACTGACCACTAGACCATGCATTCCATGAGAATGAGGACCATAATGTCATATCTTTTCTGTATTCTGTCCCCTTTTCCTCTTGTTTTCCCTATTTACCTTTGTCCTTTCCACCCATCCTCCCATATCTTTTCTGCTGGGGAGGTTTATAAAAATCTGTGATGGGCACTGAACTCCATAGCCAGTGGTTTTTAGTGGCAATATTGAGTCCAGAACTCATCAATTTATACTGTGCTCTATTATGCTTTTTGTTCCTTTAAAAAAGGTCCTTTGACTAATGATTGCACTGACCTTCCTTGTTGACTTTTGCCTCAAATAGTTTGGTTTTTTGCTATGATTGGGGTTGTATTTGATAGACTTGGGATTATTTGCTGTTGTCATGGGTAAAACCCGTGTACTTTGATGAGCATTAAAGCTTACTACTATGGAAGACTATGATGGAGAATATTCCTGGGCTAAGTTAGTGAGAGAATTTGACTCTGAAGGTAACTCTCAGGTATTGACTGGTTGGTGATGCACAGGAATCATCCACAGGAAGAAGAGGTCACCAGCTGAGTTATGACTGTGAACACCCCCGAATTGTTCCTCCTAATAATGATCTCCATTGTTCATAAAGGGAAAGGTGCTGCTACAGTGATGAGGTTAATGATACTGCAATATGGAGAAGAGTCAACTTGTAAAACCTTCTCAGAAAGCCTATTCCTGGAAGATGGGTGAGAGATGACTTGTTACCGACCTCTACAACTTCAGTGAGAAACTGTACCACATTTTCCGGATAAGCACATAGAGGCCAAAAGCTCTTGGAGTTTAGATGTTGCTATGGCTTGGATATTAGTTTGAGTGTCCCACAAAGGTCCATGAGTTAAAGACTAGGTCCCCAAAGTCTGAATGTTCTGGTTCAAGAACCACATAGCAAAACTCAAGGAAGCAAAATGCACTCACATTCTACTCCCACTGGAAGCTCAGCACCAGCAACTGCTGGGGGACGTGGCCAGAACCCATCCTTTCCAGGCGGCAGTGGAAGCACCACCCAGACACCCTGAGGATGCCTACCCTGCAGGCCTCATTCACCCACAACGCATGGTGCCCTTATTCCACCACAGCATCTGCCCGTTTTAGGTCCCCATGGGCCCCTCTGGAGGTCACAAAATCATCCACTTTGGCTGCTGTCAAGATGCCACCATCGACAACCTCCATCCCATCTGGAAACTCAAAGTGTATTTAGGATTCAGCTCTGCCCCTACCTCTGTACAGTAGAGATAATCGTAATGACTTCCAGACACAGAAATAATTTTCAGCAATAAACAGGCAAACTAAAGAGACACACAGCCAGTGTCCAGCCCACTGGGTTCCATACTTATCTCCAGCTTCCTGCTAATGAGTCCCCTGGGAGGGAGGCTGCAGTAATGACTCAAGGAATTGGACTCCTGCCACCCACATGGGAGACCTGGGTTGAGTTCCTGTCTCCTGGCTTCAGAGCCTAACACAGCCCTGGCCACTGGGAGTGAACCAGTAGATATATCTGTCTATGTCTCAAAAAAAAATAAAAATAAAAATGGTAATAAAAAGAGATGGTTAATTTATTAAGGGTGGATACTTAATGTAATTATGGTGTTTGGAGGTGAGACCTTTGGGAAGTGATTAGATTCGAGTAGGTTGCTAGAGTGGAGGCCCCATTATTGAACCATAATAGTCTTGTAAGAAAAGATTACATAGACATGGAGTAAGAGCACTCTCTGTTACTCTGCTTCCTGGCTCACTCTGTGAGCCTTCCTCTGTACACATTCCAGCATTGAAATCCTTTAGCCTCACCAGACAAGCCACTGAGACCCACCCTATCTTACACCATGAACCTTAAAATCCATAAGGGAAAAAAAAATCCATAAGTAGCCTCTCTCAGGTACTTGTTATAGTAATAGAAATCTGGCTTATACAGATGTGATGGGAAAGGGTTTCCTGAATCTACTAGTACTTATGCAGCCATTCATTTGAAGGAAATATATAAAAAAGTGGTAGGACAGAATTATTTATACTTTGCTAAGGATAAGCAAGGACTTCACTATGTACCTGTAACTCATGTCTTCCTTAACTCCCAGAGGAGGTGACACTTGGTTCAGTAGTCAGGACTGTATAGGAATTATGCAGGTGAAGAAAGAAGATGGAGGCTGAGAAAGATGCAGCAGGCTTTCACAGGGAGTTATGGAGAGTGTAAAGTTGTTCCAAGACTCAAGTACAGATTGGGAATTCCTTTTTTAACTTTATAAAGAAAAGAGGTTTATTTAGATTACAGTCTTAGAAGTCCAAATAATATTGCACAGGCTCTGAGGATAGCCTCCCTCTTGGCTACATTGTATCATGGCAGTACTGTGTGTGTGTGTGTGTGTGTGTGTGTGTGTATCCATGTCTATCCTGGCCTGACTTAATTTAATCACTTCCTAAAGGCCCAACATCTAAACATCTTAGTCAGATTCTACCCTTTTAATATCTTTAACTTAAGACTTTGGGGATCAAACTCCTGCTCAGTTTGAATGCTTTAGTTGAGCATTCTTTAAAGGAAAACCAAAGTCCAAATTCTGACACATTTTGAACATTGACTTGAAAAAGTATAAAATTCCACACCATGAAACTTTGTGTCATGCACAAACTTATTAAAATTATGTAAAATCACCTTTAGTCTATATGTATCAGGTTTGTATGAAATATGAATAAATTATACTAGACTTGTGCCCTATTCCCAAGACATCTCACTATGCATACACAACTATTCAAAAATCTAAAATATTCAAAATCCAAAACATTTCTGGTCCCAAGAATTTCATATAAGAGATTAAACATGTAATAACAGAGTGAAATAAATCCTCTAGATTTGGCAACAAAGAATTTGCAATGCTCTTGGGAAAGTATTGTCCCAGGAATAAGGAGATGAGAGATGTATAATAATAGGTTAGGACTCTATGGAAGATGAGCAAGTATGGAGAATAAACTTCTGAAAATCTGTCTATGGGAAGGATAATATTCTTAGGGCAGTAGTGTTTTCCAGGGATTTAAACATGTTTTGTGTACTTTTAGTTGACATTTCCCATATGTGCAGTACATGCACAGAGCAGGGGTGGATTTTTTACTGAGTAATCATTCTCCAGATCAAGACAGGCAAGTTTCAGCTCTCCAGGAGATGGTCATGCTCCCTCCCAGGCACTCCCCATCCCCCATAGCCCCATGGCTGCCTTTTGTTACGTTACCACAATTAGTTTGCTTTTAAATAAGTATAAATTGAGTCATATAGCATGTACATTTTGTTTCTGTTGTTTTAAATCCAATGTCATATTTTTGAGATTGATCCATGTTGTTGGATATAGACATACTTTTGCAGCTTGTTCTTTTTCTTTGCTATCCAGTGTTCTATTTTATGACTATACTATGGTTTATTATCTAAACTGCTATTGATGGACACCTGGGATGTTTCCATTTTTATTTGCTATTAAAATTAATGTTATCTATACAATTATACATATCATTTGGTATATACTGTCATGCATTTCTACTGGATGATAGATACAATTGCTGGGTACAACTGCTAGGTTAGAGGTTCTGAGTGGAGTCAGCTTTATGGGACACGACCAACTCATTTTAAAAGTGGTTGTACTAATTTTAACTCCCACTAGCAAAGCATAAAAAAGTTCTACTTTCTCCATATCTTTACCAACATTTGTGTAGTTTCCTCCCAACTTTTTTTTTTTTTTTTTTGCTAATCTGGTGGTGATATCTCCTTGTGGATTTACTTGCAAGTCTCCGATGACTAATGATATAGAAATCTTAACCCTTTTAGTTGTTTACTGGCCATCTAGCTATCCTTTTTTATAAAATTTCTTTTTAACTCTTCTGCTGAAATTTCAAAGTTGGATCACCTCTATTCATTTTCAAAACTGTTTTGTACAAGTTCTACTTATACAAGAAGGGAGCTTTGAACTCAAATAGGCTGTTATCAAGCAGAAATATCAATTGTAGGAATTAATAGATTGAGTGGAAAATATTCTTTTAAATACTTTATGTACATTAATTGACTTAATCTGTGAAGCCAGCTTGTTGAGAGAGATTCTGTTATCATCTTTCCTCTTTTATAGGTAAGAAAATTGAGAAACAAATATATTCTATCATGCACCCTAGATCACATAAGTCTGAGTAGTAAGGGAGAGAGCTGGCATTTGAACAGAGGCGGGCTCCTGCTAGACCTTTCTTGCTTAACTGCTATGCAGCTCCAGAATACAACTGCTGGAGCAAGACCCCTGATACCTAGTGTTTGGGACCCAGGTCACAGATTGGAAGATCAGCCTTAGAAGGAGGAGGGACATCCTCAAGAGGTAAAGACGAGAAATGAGAGTGAGTGCAGTAAGTCGAAGAAGTTCTCACTGGAGAGTTTCTATCTCCTTTGCCAAGCAGTAGGCAAAGACCCGTGTGCGACTGAAGAGGTGGTGAGAATATAAGAAGCGTGGAAGAAGCTATACATTGAAACTTTGGAAAATGGCATCCTGCTCACCTAGAAGAAACAGCACACCTGTTTGTTAGTTTGAGCTTAGAGACCACAGGTCCATAATGACACCTGTGCTTGTGTGATTGACCCTAGCAGAGGCAAGTAAGCTACCCTCTACTCCAAGGGGATGGTGTTAATGATTTGGTGTTGGATTTTTTTTTCTTTCATAAGTATTGAAAGGACATGAAGTCAGGGACGTTGGACTAATTGGGAGAGAGTCATGGGGGCAGTGAACCCCACATTCAGCTGGACAGGGAGCAGTGATGGGAGAAAGAGGAAGGGTCCATAGATAGACTGGGTGTAGAGAGGAATTGGAAATGGTGAAGATGATGAGCTGAAATCTTAAGTGAGGGGAGTAGCTACAAGGTTTGTAGATTACTGTGAGAAGAGGGAACAGGAGAGTAAAGAAGAAAGTAGTGGATACTACAGCTGAATGACACAAAACAGTGGAACAAGGTTTTTAAATTAGAGATTTAGAGATCTTCCCACAAAGATTTTTGCATGGCTAATGGGGCTATGTTCAATGACTTGGTCACTTGTAGGACTAAAGGATATTGATGTTATTGTGGGAATACGTTTTAATTTTGACCTCTGTACTAAGCCATAGTGGGCAGGGGACAGTGCAAGGAATTGGGGGAATGAGAAGATGGGAATCCTGGGAGATAAGGAAGAAGGTGGAAGCAAAAGGGGAAGGGAGAGGGAGAGGAAAAGAGACAGGAGACAGGAGAGATAGGGAGAGACGCAGAAGAGAGAGATACAAAAAGGAGAGGGAGCAGGGAATGGTGTAGGAATACTTTGAATTTTGTTTAATTCATACAACCAACTTTAACTATTTATAAATTTTGGTGCTTTCACTCTTATCAGAAACATTATTCTTATCCTCCCATTAATTGCAATTCATCCATGTGTCTGCCACTTGGGGTGACTATGTTTAAGAATGTCTTCCTTAAATCATCAATATACAGTATTTCTGTTTGCTAATACCTCCTCCTTTTTTCTTGAAAGGATGGGGAATAAGCAGGGAGATAAAAACACTACGCTCTGTTCATTGAGCATTCAGCTACAACATTGTCACTTTTTTCTTTCTCTATAGAAGTTATTAAGTCTATGGCAGAGGAAGTTATTATGGGGGAGACTTCTGGGTAAACAAGACCTTTTTGCTTATTTTCTGGTGAACTTAAACTTTTCTCCCTCTTCATCCTCATCAGACTCCAAGAATCTCTACTGTTTTCACTTCTTGGTGTCTCTTTCTCAGACATTTTTGCACTGAATGAGCTTTACTAGACTTTCTTCTTATCAGGTTATAATGGTGGGGTTTCAGCAGGGCACAGGTGCTGTGGCTGGAAAAGAGTGAGCAGTGCAGTTCAGGGCAGTAACATGCCTGTGTTCCCCTCTGCCTGGTTGGGAACTGTGCGTACGGCTTCTTGCAGTGTTATGTCCTCTCTAATCAGGACGCTGGGCAGGTCAATTCTTCCCTCTCCTCCGTTTTAATCAAATAGTGAATCAAATGTGGATGTTAATGTAAACACGAATCTTCTGATTTCATTTCAACACTAGAGGTGTCCCTTGGCAACGCAGGGGCCTGGTGCCCTGATGGACTGGAAAGCCAATGTTTATAAACTATTCTTTCCTGTAGACTTGAATAATGGAGCAGAAATTTTCTATCTGTTCACAAAGTAGACAGCCCTCTCCTTCTTGAATTATTTGCATTTGGGAATAAAAATTTCCTCCAGGATCACTACTAGAAATCAATGAAGTGTATCAGTCTTCTTCCTCCCTCCCTCCTTTCCTTCCATTTTTTTTTTCTTTTTCTGTTAGCACTGGAATGCCCTCTTCAAGTGAATATTATGTGGCACATCAATATGTTTAATTGATCCAAACAGAACTGTTGCAATTGAAGCAGAACTGAAGAGTCTGGAAGTTCTCACTGCCTATTCTACCCTTTCCCAGTGGTTCCTGAGAAATCCAGAGCAAGCCCCAAGACTCAATGACACATGGCTTGAGAACCACTATTCTCATCTTCTCTGGCTGTTTTTATGATGTAGACAGTATTTTGGAATCAGCAGAGTTATTCCTTGCCTATCTTCCTTTTGATTTTTTTCTGCCAATGTCTGGATGTCTGCTTACTTTTAAAATGTGAACACACGGACCAGCATTGTGGCATTAGTAGGTTAAGCCACCACGTGTGATGCTGGAATCCCACATTAGAGTGTCAGCAGCTCTGCTTCTGATCCAGCTTCCTGCTAATGTGCTTGAGAAAATAGCAGAAAAAGGCCCAAGTACTGGGGCCACTGCCACCCATATGGGAGACCTGGATGGAGTTCTGGGTTCGTAGCTTTGGCTTGGCCTTGCCTCAGTCATTGTGGTCATTTGGTGAGTGAACCAGCAGATGGAAAATTTTCTCTCTCTCTCTCTCTCTCTCTCTGTAACTCTGTTTTTCAAATAAATAAATACATATTTTTAAAAATGCAAATGCAATGTGTGTTAGTAGGTTTGGAAATAAGGACTTAAGTCTTCCATTGAAGTCTGAGAACTGTTGAAAATGTGTCAAGACTTAGCTAATTTGACATCACAACTTATAATGACCCAAACAATCCCCCCAATATACACATTTCTGTTTGTTGTATGTCAAATGTGTGTTTGTTAGTATACCAGAAATTCCTGAACTAAAGTTATTTGTCAGGTTACTCTTCTCAAGTGCTAATTTACTAAAATACATTTATTTATGGTGAAATTAACACAGGGAATCTAAAAAATTACGGTACTCATAAAAAGAAAACTATGTCACATCTACTTTCATTGATCAGTAAGGGTTCTGGATTACTTCCAAGAAAGATTTCCAGTAGTGTAATTTCAAGGAAGGTGGAATTTGAAGGAGGTATTTGGGTATAATGACCTTTTGGATGATTTAACTTATTTATTTATTTTCATTTTATTTGAAAAAAGACAGAGAGAAAGAGTCAGAGATAGACAGGTGCAGAGAACTCTCCTATTTGCAAGTCACTCCCCAAATGCCTACAACAGACAGGGCTGGGCCAAGTTGAAGCCAGAAGCTGAGAATTCAACCTGGATCTCTAACATAAGTAGCAGGGATCCAATCCCTTCGGCCATCATCTCTGCCTTCCAATGTGCATATTAGTAAGAATATTGGAGTGGAAGTAGAGTCAGGACTGGAACCAGGGACTCTGCTATGGAATGCAGGCATGCCAAGTAGGGTTTTTTTTTTTAAATTTACATAGGGAGAGAGAGAGAGAGAGGAAGAGAGAGAAGAGAGAGGTCTTCTATCTGCTGGCTTACTTTCCAGATGGCCAGAATGAATGAGGCTGGACCAGGCTAAAGCCAGGAGCCAGGAGCTTCTTCCAGATCTCCCACATGGGTAGCAGGGGTCCAATCTCTTGGGCCATACTCCATTGCTTTTTTCATGCTATTAGTAGGTAGCTGCTTTGGAAGTGGATCATCTGGAGCATGAACCAGCACCCATACCAAATGCCAGAGCTACAGAAGGTGTCTTTACCTGCTGTGCCACGATGCTGGCCGCCTAAGTGGTGTTTTTTAAATTGCATTTTTGAAGAGGCCACTTTGTTGACATACTGGAAGCAATAGCCTTTAACATCCATGAATCCTTCAAGCTATTTCTTTGGGCTTCTCTGTAAGTTCGGTCTTTTCTTTTCAAATAATTGTTATGGTAGCCATATTTGTCTGTTTTATTAATAACTAGAAAATGATGAACTCTTTAGGTTACATTTTCTATCATAATTATGTGGGATTTATATTTTCTATAAATAGTGTATGTATATTCATGTTTATGCACTCAAGAGTACAGGCAATAAGTCCACTTAAATGTGACCTCAGCCAGTATGTTGCAGAAACTAGTCAGATTTTCTCAATGACATTCTTTCCAGTGCTCAAGGAAAAAAAGAATATATACATACACACACACACACACACACACACACATATATATGCTTCCACATACATTTATGAAAAACTCCTTATACATCTCATGCATGGAATCAACAAGTTCTTTAAACTGAATGCTAACTTCCTGCAACAAAATGAACCAGCTGTTTCTGTTAATGATTCGCAAAGTTTGAGAAACTGACTTTACTCCTCTCTATCTCAGTTCTCCCTTCTAGTTCAAATGCACTGATAAAGAGAATGAAGGTCTGCATTTTCCTCACTGTGGGCGGAGCTCTGGAGTAGTAGTACACTGCACGTGTAATTGAATCTCTGGTTCAGCAAGTAGATTTGTAAGAGGGTTTGCTACATGTACTTATCATATCTAACTTACGAAATTGTGGCATGAATTTTTAATATACCTGCAGATGCCCATGAATCAGAGAGAGATGAAGGTCAGGATTAAAATTTTGTTTTCTCCCTTTGCGCAGTGGTTTAGTTATCTCCATGGTAAAGGAGGACCATGCCCACAGTCGGTAAAACTGCAGTTGGTTGTTTAATCTGCTGTTTTTCCTTCCGCATAATTGCTACTATTTCTCTTCCTTTTCCATCTCCTGTCTTGTTTCTTCTTTCCTTTCCTTTTTTTTTTCCTGAAGTCTAGGATTGTGGTGAGCCATCTGGACTGTCCCCTTGGTTTGCTCCTGATATTGGCAATGAGGACATTGTCTTAGTCATTATACCAAAGATTGATGTCAGATTTCTTAGCAGCTTTCTCTCCTATTCTCAAAGAGAGGTGGGAGGGGGGATTCACTGACAATTTTGTTTCTTCATAACAGCAACGGTGAAGTTAACCCTTTCATCTGATTCTTTTCACTGATCTCTGTAGGGTGTGCTTTAACCATCAGTCTCTTTGCAGAAGTTTGTTCCCCAACCTTTCACTATATGACTGAATTCCATTTCCTCAGTCCCCCTCTCCTTTGCATTCTCAATTGCAAAGAATCAAATTCGAGTCAAAGTCAAGTCTTGCCCTCTTGGTGCCTATGGAGACTACCCTCTATGCGGTGTGAAGGGTAACTGAGCTTTTCAGACATTTCTTGTTTACAGAATCCATTGTGGACATTTTTCATCTCTGTATCTCCATTGCCAAGATTAAACCTTATTCACTCGTCTGGAACTAGATAAATAATAGAATGGATTTTTTTAAAAAAATCTTCAAAATTCTTTAACTCAATATGGATTGGAAAAATTTGGAGAGGCAGAGATAAGAAGCAAAAAGCCACAATAGATAATATTTGTGGCTTTTTCAGATTGACAGAACACATAATTTATATTTACAACACTATTCTATTTGCCATAAAATACTAGATGCTATCATGAGTTGAGCTCAAAATGTATGAACGGAATGAAAGTTCACAGTAAAAATGCCTATGTGAAAATTCATTATTGTGTTGAAAGGTAGTTAATTATGGTATATTACATTTTAATAAGGACTCTATCTGGGGAGATGGATGTAGAATTTCTTTCTTGAGTTTTCTACTTACTTCAGTAGGCCGAATGAACAGTGGGGTGTAATCTTTCATGTCTTTCTCCTATAGTTGGCAACTTTGTTCTGCTTTGCCAAAGTAGAACTAAGAAATGTTGATAAAGTAATAAAATAGGGGCTATAGGACTCTGTGTGAGATGGGCACAGCTTGTTTCCATAGATCCTTTTTAAATGAATTTACAGTCAATTCTATTGTCACTCACAGAGACCTGCTATGACTGATGGCTAGCACTAGTCTTGAGAAGAATCAGAGTTAAATGTGATCATACATTTGTCATCAGGAAACTCACAAGTTACGGCATAAAAGTCAAACAAGTCAATTTGCATATTGGGCTTAGTAACAGAGGCATCAAAAATGCACAATGAAGGGCCTGTGCTGTGGTGCAGTGGGTTAAAGCCCTGGCCTGCCACACCAGCATCCCATATGGGCACCACTTTGAGTCCCGGCTGCTCAACTTCTGAACCAGCTCTCTGCTAATGTGCCTGGGAGAGCAGCTGAGATTGGCACAAGTCCTTGGGCCCCTGTCACCCATGTGGGAGACTCAGAAGAAGCTCCTGGCTCCTAGCTTTGGGTAGGCTCAGCTCCAGCTGTTGCAGCCATTTGGGGAGTGAACCAGCGGATGGAAAGCCTCTCCCTGTCTCTACCTCTCTCTGTAACTCTGTCTTTCAAATAAATAAAATAAATCTTTAAAAAATGCACAATGAAAATCTTTGGGAAGGAGTGACTGAAGATGGAGAAAGAATTTCTTGGTTGACCTGAAATATCATTTTAATAATAACACATCATCCTTCTCTAATTTTAAGTACTGTGCTCTCACAGGTATTTATGAGAACTGGTATAGCTTAAAATTATTGGATGGCACTTTCCCTTTCGAGGTAGAAGATGCCAGTGATTTTGACTTGAGAGGGAAGGGGTTGGGGTGAGAAACAGAAATCTTTTGCAGAGGATTTTTTTTTTCTGCTGAATCAGGGAGACTTTAAAAACTTTGTTTCTGGGAAAAATAGATGTTTTCAAATTTGATCACCCAACATGAGGCTGGCCAGATTTGTTATTTAGGGCAGTTGGGCAGTTCTTTTATGTACACAGCACTGTGCTTTTCTGTCTCCTGTCCCATCAGCAAGAAGCCAGGAGTAGCTTCAGACGCTCAACAGCATCCTTCTGTTTCCAGAAGACCAGCTTCCACTTTCCATAGCATCACTAACTTGGAAAATCTGATATTTATCCAAACTATATATTCAATATGGGCCTAGATGAAGACCATGTATTTATCTTAGCAAGACTACAACTGCATTTCAAATTCCACCTGGTGTGGAGTCTCTTTCAATACACACCTAAGTAAATAAAGGAACTGGGAGATTTTTTTTTTTTTTTTGGTTTCTTTTACTTTTTTTTTCCTTCTCTTTTTATATCCTCTACCAAGGTCTTCTGTTGTTAATTTTGTCAGCTAGTTGCTACTTAAAGCTGACTTCCAGAGATGTGTGTATTTGCAGGTCGGCTTCATCAAACATTCATTGTTCAATACTGTGACAGCTGGTAGCAAGCATACATACTCTTTCCTTGTTTGGTTTTCTGATAAAACCTGTCAAGTACTGGTTGACTATAACTGAATTTGTCACCCTCTCAGCAAGGTTATACCTCTTCTTACTATGAAATAAAACAATAAAATAACATTCCTAACCCCTCTCTGCCACCCCCTTGCATTTTGACGAGCAAATACAAGAACAGGTTTTAACCAGACTAACACCAGCGAGGTTCATTGTTGATGAAAAATCCTCACACATCTGAAAACATAAGTATCCCTCTTGTAGGAGCACTTGCTCAGGAGACAATGGGAGATGTAGGGCAGGTCACGGTGCAAGGGTACTGGGCTTGTGCACAGATCCAACTGAGCAGCCAAAATCTGTCAGTTGGACAGCATTTTGTCTAAGGGACTGTGCATCCACAGATTTTAGTAACTCTGGGTAGCTCAGGGAATGGAGCTGGAATCAATGACACACGAGTACTGGGGGATAACTGTAATTTTGGATCAGATTCTGTACGTTGGGAATGCTATATTGAGGAGGCTCTGGTTTCTGTCATTTCTCTCAAGAGTGTTGATTTTTTTTTTTTTTCATTAGACGGTCACCTTCTTTGGACCTACACCATACATGTGCTTTTGCAGAGAGCTCAAATGTCAGTTAAGTTCTTTTATATTTACCTGGGTTATTTTGAGTCTTTTCTGCTGATGCTCGACTAAGGATTTAGCCAAAGATTTTGGCAGGGATTTTGCAAAAACGTGCGGCTTCACACCTCTGGCTTCTCCAGGATCCCTCTCACTTTCCAATGGCTGTCCTTGCCCGGAGCTCTGTGCCCTGGTTCCTGAGGCTGAAGAAACTGCAGATCTTTCAAGTGTCGACTTTCTCCAGACGTGGTTTGCCTGTTGACTCTGCAGTGCCTCTGGTAGTTGGATTTTGTATTTTGTTGGTAGCTTAAAGTTCTTATTTTGAAGATGGGCAGTTGGATGTCTGTCTGGGTGGAACTTAATCATGCTTGAAGTAGAAATCCACTCCAGCCATTCATTTTATTTATTTATTTGAAAGACACACAGAGAGAGTGAGCATACCTTTTATTTTTTTTAATTATTTATTTTTATATGAAAAGGCAGAAGGACAGAGAGAGACATACAGATTCAGACTGAGATCTTCCATCTGTAGGTTCACTTTCTGCAAATGCCCTGGGAACTCAGTCCAGGTCCTCCACACAGGTGGCACAGTGCACAGTAGTAGGAAGCTGGATTTTTAAGTGAAGACAGGATTCAAACCCAGGCACTCTGATGTGGGATGCGAGTAGTCATCACAAGCAGAATTCTAAGTGCTGCACCAATCTCCTACTGAAACACCAGTCATTTTTATTATTCTTTATGACGTAGTTAATATTACAAAGGCTTCAAGAGCCAACATTTCAAATGCTGACAACTGTTTTGCCTAATATTGACCTAAATTACGAAACTATGTTTACATATTCAATTTCTTTCAGTTACTTAAGTGTCCTTCTTTACTCTGGCAAATCAATGTTTTATACCAACAACATAATAGAAATGATTAAAAACATAAATGATATAATGTAAATTATCTCATAGGGGACTTTCTCAAAGCCTGTTTTCCCCAGGTAAAAGTTTAGAGATTGTGTGGTTTTAAAAAGTTGAAAACATCTGCCTTCCCTTGCAGTAAATTTTCTTTGGTTGTTGACTCAACAGTCATTCTGCAAATTGAAAGATATTGTTCTTTTCATTTTATTTAAATTGTTTATATGCAAAAGGGTATACTTAGTGAAGCAGATTAAGAATATGTTTAAGTTTTTCAAGTTAAAAGAATTTTCTTAGCAGTATACAAACTCTTGGAAGGTCCAGCCTCTACAGAATTGGTCTTTTATTTGTAGTTTTAAGATGTTAGAAACATTTATAGTGATAAATATGTTTGGGTAGACATCACTTTGTTAGTCCTAAAGAATAATACTCATTTAGAGACCACTCTCCATCTCTGTGTCAGCTGATGTTGCAGCTGGGATAAGAGGCTCCGAATTTTATGAAGGAGAAGCACTATTGTTTCCTTTTACAGCCACTTTATTAGCCACCGATGAAATCTTCCTTCTTTGTACCATTGAAAGCTGAATTATTTTAATCAAAGTTGATTGCAAATACATAAGCAGATAAAGTTATCAAGTAGGCACATTTCTTAATATCCCTCCTTTTATGAGGCTGCTTTTCCATATAATGTAAGAAATATATGTATTAGATTCATCTAAACCTATGTAACCTTAATCTTGTTGGGCAAAAAAGTAAGCACTGCACCCATTTACGGTAAGAAAGATTTCCGTTTTTTAGTCCTTTCACTTTACAATTTGTAGAGTAATTCCTTAAGCACACTTTCCACTTCGCTTCCCCACACACATCCTGCTCAATTCACCAAGCGCCGTCTTCTTCCTTTTATGTGATCTAAGAATTGATGCATTCCTATTGCCTCCTAGATGATGACTTATCTTCCTAATTCCCTCACAGCACTTCTTACTGCAGTTGATTTTCTTTATTGGCAGAGTCCATGGTTGAGAACTTGACACCTCATTAAAATTCACTTGTAATCCCCAAATCAGAGTTGTGATATTTTTGTAGTCATTCATGGATCTGTGGGGAGTGGTAACAAATTTAAGGAGCTCAGTGTAAGCATCCTTATCTGAAATCAAACAAGTCAATGCTCTTCTTTGTCAATGAGTGTCCTCTTCAAAGTCAATTTAGCCCCATTCTATTTTTTTGGCATTTTTGTGCTTCTTGTTGGTGATTCCACTCTTAAAAAGGGCCCCCCAAATTTTGAATGTTTTCATTGTGGGGAAATGATAAGTGTGTGAAGACATCAATATGTTTACCTTTATTTGAGCATTCCACAATGTATAAATGTATTAAAATATCACATGATACATGTATGTATATATATATATATGCAATTTTATAGAGAGAATGATCAATGTATGGATAGGTACGTGAGAAAATTGTTATTACAGGTGTTAATTGTATACTATACTGGCACTGTAATATAGTAGGCTAAGCCTCTACCTGCAGCACTGGCATCCCATATGGTTGGAGTCCCGACTGCTCCTCTTCTAATTCAGCTCTCTGCTACAGCCTGGGAAGAAAGAAGATGGCCCAAGTGCTTGGGCCCCTGAACCCGCATCGGAGACCTGGAAGAAGCTCCTGGCTCCTGGCTTTGGATCAGCCGGCCGATTGGGGAGTGGACCAACTGATGGAAGACCTTTCTCTCTGTCTCTCCCTTTCTCTGTCTGTTACTCTACCTCTCAAGTAAATAAATTAAATCTTAACATTTCTTTAAAAATTGTATACTATAGGTGATGGATATCTGCATGTGTTCATTGTACAACTCTTTGAAAATTTTTGAGACTTTTGATATATTTGTAATATTACAAAAATGTCCTAGACTAAAAATAAAAATCACCTCCAAGTGTATGCCTGAAGTATAGTCTAACCTAAGAGCAAGAAGGCTGTGATATACAGTAGGGAGAAAAATGTGTTTATTCAAGCATGAATTACAGGGTTGTAGGCCATGAATTCAATGCTAATGAACCAAGAGTATATAGTAAATGAGGTACATGTAGACAGAAACATACATATAGCAAGGTTATGCATTTATCAGTTGATGGAAATGTGTGCCCAGAGGCTTGCAGGAATCTAATTCTCTGCTTAGAAGCAGTAGTTCAGTATTCACTAATTCATTTTTGTGTGATTTTATAAAGTGTGACTACTGTGAATTACAAGAACTGACTACTCTTCATTTCTTTTTCCTTTGAAGGCATTTCTTCCTTAATCTACCCTTGAAACTCACATGTTCTTGGTTGGTCTTTACAACCAAACCAAATTTATATTTTCAAGTGTAACCCTTCTACTGAAATCTACCAATTCTAGGCTTTCTAAGCTTCAAGTATCTACAGCCAAGGATCTGCTTGATTTTTGTATTCAGATATTCCATAGACAATGCAACTCAATCCACCAACCCTTACCATTGGTCCTTGATCATCAACATCTTCTCTTTTTGTTAATGGCATGCAGATATTTAAGCTAGAAATCTGAACTCATTTAAGTTTGCTTCTTTCATATTGAATTAACTCTTGTCAATGGCACTTTCTAAGTTTCTCTTAAATTCATAATATTTTACCATTTCTATGATTACTGCTGGCTGTTATTATTAGGCCAAAAGTATTGAAACATTAAAAATGATGGCTTAAAATTATTTGAACAAATTCATGTTAAGTCATCAGTTGTTTAGCATTGGACTCTAGGGTTCAAGTTTGCTTATTGTTGTTACTGTTTTTTAGTGTTAAGTTGATTGGAATTCCTTGTCCTCTTTCTTTCATAAGCCATATCCATAATACACTTCTAAGATTCTCATTTTCTGTTCTTTAAAGTCACTACTTATCCACATTTACAAAGCATAGCTCCTACTGGCATTTGATTTTAGCCCCATGATTTAGTTGAGTCTTGAGGTCTGTCAATACTGCTTTTAAGGCACGTTCACTTTGTGAAAATTAATAGTTGCACAATTATGGTTTATGCATTTTTGTGTATGTGCGTTTTAAAAAGGAAGAAAAAACATAGTTTGAGCTTGGAGACTGAACATTGTGGATCAGAACAAAAATCTGATGACATAGGATTTGAGGTATGACCTGAAAAAGAGGCAGGATTTGCATGGGTGGAGAAGGAGGCAAGGCTTGAGAAAAGAGAGGATGTGGGAATATACAGGCCTTACGTGGGAGGCAATAAAGAGGTCAGCAGGTCCAGCCGAAGGAGTACATAGTGAAGATCTCTGCTAAATAAAGCTGGGGATGAAGGCAGTGTTCATATTAGGTGACTAACAATTAAGGATAGCTTAAACCAAGGAGAAAATTCCTCAAAATATAAAAATATTTGCTCTCCAGAAAGCACTTTTAATTTCTGGAGTGCTGTGGCTCGCTTTCTCTCTCGCTCTATCTCACTCTTTCTCTCACACACACAAGGTGGAAGAGCATTACAACACATGAGCATACATGAAGCTTGTTGCAATTTTTTATTTCCAAAGTACAATTGCAATTATGAAAGAACTGGACACTCACAAAATTTGATGTTTGCCCACTTATTATGTGTTCATTAAAAAATTCTTGAAATAAACTAATTTTTATAAATGACATTTGTCAAGACATTTTTTAATTGCAAAGTGAAAAATTAAGGCAAAAAAAAAAAGCAATAGTCACCCTCATTAGCAGACATTGCCCCCCTGAAAATTCATCTGCAAAGTTTTGTGTTTGTGGAAATGGGGATGGCTAATAGTCCAAGTGTTTTGCCAACTGACTGAAGCAGCACTCGCTTCCATAAATGCCATATCATATAATCTGTGCAGTCTCCAAAGAATTTAGAGCACTCAAGAATGGCTTGCACGTTCCATGCTTTTGTCACATGAGACAGGTGATGTGCTGTGAATGCGGTACCATTTTGGTATGAAAACTGCCACTTACTGTGAGTATATTTGTAATAAAAAGGTCTTTTCCCACATGAAAGCACATCTTTAAAGTCCCATTTCTCCCCAAATGTAGATGCACTGGGGGTCTCATATGTGCTCTTCACACTTGAATTACTCTATATTGTATTTACTCAAGAAATTCCCAGTTGCTCTCTTTTCTCTACCTTCTCCAGTTCCTAGTATAATATTGCCCTCTGGCAATTGGTTTTGAAAATCTAAACTGCTGCCTGATTTGTGTGTAACACTCATCACAGAAGGGACAATTTAGGAACTGATCACAAGGCTAAGAGTTATAAAGAACAATGAAGTGGCCAATTTCCCCTCTGATAAGTGCCTTTTTTAAAGAATTAAAAGATACAGGCCGGCACCGTGGCTCAACAGGCTAATCCTCCGCCTTGTGGCGCCGGCACACAGGGTTCTAGTCCCGGTCGGGGCGCCGGATTCTGTCCCGGTTGCCCCTCTTCCAGGCCAGCTCTCTGCTGTGGCCCGGGAGTGCAGTGGAGGATGCCCAAGTGCTTGGGCCCTGCACCCCATGTGAGACCAGGGAAAAGCACCTAGCACCTGGCTCCTGCCATTGGATGAGCGCGGTGCGCCGGCCGCAGCGTGCCAGCCGCGGCAGCCATTGGAGGGTGAACCAACGGCAAAGGAAGACCTTTCTCTCTGTCTGTCTCTCTCACTGTCCACTCTGCCTGTCAAAAAAAAAAAAAAAGAATTAAAAGATATCTTCTGGCTCTGAATTACTTGGATAATGATGTATTTCCAATAACACCCATGTAGCCACATCTGAGTTCACATTCCTTGCTCACTTTTAGGGCCATACCCCTGATGGTGTGTTGAATATCTTCACAAATGTTGGCCGAACACCTATTTTTGCAGAGTGCTAACCTTAGAAGGAGAGACCATAGTGCTATGGAACAGTGTGGGAGAGGAGTTGGGGGAAACAATCTGACTCTAGAAATGCTTTAAGGTAGACCTGAGAGCGTTTGCTGATGGAGTTGCTGTGAAGTGAGAGAGAAGAGAGGAGCTGAGAAAGCAGAGCAAAAAAAGCCACTAAAGATTTTACCACCAGCTCTGAAAGAATAGGCTTTCCAGTTACTGAGCAGGGAAGATGGTTGGGGGCTCAGGCTTGCGGTTGCTGTTCAGGCTGTAAAAAGCTTGGGATGGCTATTGGACATCTAGTACACATAATTCTAGATGAGATCACCAAGAGAATTTTGAGATGTATATAAGTTCAAGAGTTCTCTTGGTCAGGATCATGAGAAAAAAGAAGATGATAGAGACTAAAATGGATTTGTCAGTGAAGGAGAGCCAGGAGAAGGTGGAACTCAGCCATCTAAGTGAAGACAGGGTCTCAAGGAGCAAAATGACCTTTCACTTCAAATGCTATTATTAAGTCCCATAAAATGAAGTCAAAAGATTATCCAATATATTTGACTATGCAGAGATCAATGGTGAACTAGAAAAAAGCTATTTGCGCAGAGGTAGGGGTGAAAGACTGATTAGTTGTGGTTCAAGATAGAACGTAAAAAGAAATAGAAGAACTATACAGAAATAGAAAGAGAAATAGAAGAGCTATACACACAAATATGTATACAAACAACAAATACAATACATATACATAAACATATATAGTATGTATGTATTGTATGTATGTATTTATAACTCTTTCAAGGAGTTTTTCTATATCGAGGAGTAGAGAAACAGTGATATTTGAAGGGAGCTGTGGTGCTCTATTTTTTCCTATACTGGAAGAATTATAGCATGCTCCATGCTTATGAGAATGACTTAGTAGTGAGAAAGAGCCACAGATGGCATAGAAAGAGAAGCATAAAATTGCTGGAGGAGTCAGCCTGAGTAGATGAGAGCAGGTGTGATCAGTGTAAAGAGAGAGATGGTCTGCAGGAAGGAGCGGAGACAGTTTATCTGTAGCAATGGGGTAGGAGTAGGAGATGGCAGAGAATATGGGTGCAGATGTGGAAGACTTGGTAGACATAATTATGGGAATATGGAGATGTTCTATTCTTACTTTTATTTTTTTGGAGGGGGCATAGGAAGTAAGAACATTATTTGATTGTAGAAGGAGAAGGAGGTGATACAAGTTTGAGGAAAGAAGGGACATATAAAGACAAATGTCTAGGAACACAGAAGAAAGAATAAAATAGACTAATATTATTGCTGGCAGGCAGAAAGGGTTCTTTCAAGGTTCAAGTAACAATTTAAGGATGAACCCCTCAGAATGGTGGTGGGCTTCTCTCCAACCACATTCGTCGAGTGGAGTACAGGTTCAGAGTAGACAAAGGTGGAGGTCAAGCATAATTTCAATTCAGCTAGAAGAATGTTGAGCAAGGGAGGGATTATAATGACAGACATGGAACCTAGCAGGGAGGACATGCAGGGATATTCAGAGTACAGGTATAATGTGTGACATGTAGGTCTATGGTTGCTGAAGAATTCTTGGGATTAAGATACATGATGAGGTGATAGGGGAATGTAGTATATGCAAGGTGGAGGTCAAGGAGTGTGCAGTTTAGGGAGTGGCCACTAGGCAGAGTGCTTGATTGCAATGATTGTCTCTGCATGTAATGAAGTGACAATGAGCTATGGCAAGAGTAAGTCATGTTTTCATATCTTTAGAAGTATATGTTAAGATGATGGAGCTGTTACAAATCTGCCTCTCTTCAATTTTAATTTCACAATACCATTTATATTGATATTTGTAAGTGTAGATTAATTATTAGAACGTACAGAAAGGAACAGGAAATATCAAAACCTCCACTTACTCAACAATCAGATCTGAAAAATGTTAACATGTTGCTTAAGACATTTTTCTTTTGATAAAGAATCTTCCCACCTTTTCCAGTTTCCTTACCCTTCCCCTCTCCCTTTCCTAAAGATGGAATGCATCCAAACTTCACGATTTGTCTGCACTTACATAACGATAGACACTGTGCTCTAAAGTAAACCAATAAAAGGTGAAATTCTGCAATTGTCACTCAGTATTTATCAATTCTAAAATAATAAAATTATGTTAACATAATGCAATAAGGTTTACTCCATTAATCTTTAATTTCTGTGTAATTAATTTTAATTAAACATGATATTAATACTTTAGTTTGTTTATCCATATCAATGTACATTCAGGTAATTCCTTAACTTAGTATTTACTTACAATGTTGCAACACATGTATACTTAGTAAATTTTTGAAATGTAAGAGATGAAAATTTTCAACTTATTAGATAATGCCAAATTGCTCTCCAAAGTGGCCTTCCCATTTCCCACATTCTGTGCCAACATTTGATATCTCTAAATTTTTAAACTTTGCCAATCTAGTGTATCTGAAAATGAGGAGAGGCAATATTCAATGACATAACTGACAGTTTTTGATAATGGAGAACTAAAAGTGTTTAGCTTTGTATTCACAATGAAGCCTAAATGATATTAAGAAAATGAAATCCAAATATGCTAAAACCTTAGTGATACCCACTAAAGAAGCCATGAAAGATGATGTATATTAAAATCAGTATTGAGAAAAATAACATTTATGTATGATTGCTGAAAAGCAAGAACTGAAAAGTGTTTACCATCAAGCAACTTTTTTCAAAGATTCTTGGAGTGTTTGGTGTAGTGATTAAGACATTGCATGGGACACCCACACCTCTCCCATATTGAAAGACCTAGGTTTGAGTCTCAGCTCTGTGTATAACTCTAATTTTCTGTCAATGAGTGCACTTGGAGGTACCAATGATGGCCCCTATGTGGGAGACACAGATAGAGTTCCTGGTTCCTGGTTTGGGGCTGGCTCAGCCCTGGATCTTGAGAACATTTGGGGAGTGAACTAGTGGATGCATAATCTCTATCTATGTCTCTGCCTTTCAAATAAATTCTAAAAAATAAAATAAAAGACTCACCTAAGGAATAAAGAAAATAACCCAGGACAAATAACTTAGTTAAGAAAGAATATAAAGCAAAGGAATTGGTAAAAGAAAATGGATACCTAAATAAATACATTCAATAAAAAATGTTATGCATCTTGCTTGGAGATCATAAACACAAGATGTAGTTAAATATTAGACAACAGTTAATGGAGAAGACAGAATGTGGGATATTGTAATCCATATTTTCTTATTGAGAGAGATATTAATGATTAACACATGCCTTCATATATAAAGAGAATAGAAATGACTTGTATACTCTCCAGAACAAAGATAAAGAGAATGGAATAGAAATAAATGCCAATGAAAGTGGAAAAGAAGAGGCAAAAGTAGCATAGAAAACACTGGAGAAATAGCACAAAATAAGTCAACAGCTAGGATTTCAAATCTTTCATTAATTATATTAAATATAAATGTAATAAACTATTTTTAAAGAAAAATGCTTAGGTTGAATTAATAGCAAAATCTAACTATGTATTATTTATAATTTACAGAAAAAATATAAAGTATAAAAATCAGAAAGCCTAAGAATAAAAGGATAGAAAAAATATAACAGATACTGATTCAAAGAAAGCTATATTGAAATCTGGAAAATAAAGCTTACGCAAAAGATAGCATTGCTATAATTAAAGAGGAATAGATCAATTAAAATAGGGGTTGGAAGTGGTGATGAGTTACATATTCAGTATCATTTTCCAAAAATCCTATGAATCCATCTTTGTTTTCAAACTCTGTGATTTCTTCTTTATCACCTTTATCATTTTATTCATATTTGCCAGAATGTTTTTCAATTACTTTACTTGCCTTGTTTATATTTCCTATTTTTCTCTATTATTATCATTGCCATTATATTATTATTACTGTTTTGTAGAAGTACATTATTTAATAATTCTTTGGTGAGGTCTGTATGTCGTTAACTCTTTGCCTTTTTCTGTCATTATTGAATGATAGACTGGATGAATATAACACTCTAAGTTGTTTTTTATTTCTTATTAAATTTGAAGATATTCCATTGCTTTCATCTTCTTTGGTAACTCAAAACTCTAAAGTCAATTAACTGAAATGTGGCTCAAGCTTGAGTTTTGTTTATGTGTGTGGGTTTGTCCTCATCCACTGTTTTTAATGGATGAAAGTCTCTGCCACTTCCCTGGGCAAATGGGAAAAAAAAATGTTCAAGTCCCTTTTGTGGATGCTCAGTCCTTTGAGTTTCCAGACTTTGTGTTATTGGTACCAGGCCTCTGCCTTTCAAGACTGGGGGCCATGATGCTTATCTTCCTGTGAGTATTTACAATCCCAGACTTCAGCCTCTTGGGCTTATATCCAAGTCCACTTCCATATGGATCACACTGATAACAGTTTCTGTTTACTTCTTTGGCTTTTGGTTCTTTATTTCTGGTTCCTGGAGGTTTACTTTATTCATTTTGAACTCATCTACAGATTTATACAAATATTTTTTTATTTTCCATCTTGTCTTTTCCCCTCCCTCCCCACCCAATACTGATGTAAGGTAGTTACTTCATTTTCGACGTTCCTTATGCTTTGTACTTTCCTCTTTGCATTATATAATTATACTTTATACACTATCTACACATTCTCCCTCTGTAGTTATGAGTTATTTATTCATTTTTATGAATAAATACGAACTATGAGTTATTTATTCTCTAACATGTTGCTTAGCACATGGTAAATATTCAATATATGTTGATCAAATGAATGAAACTTCCTGCTTTTTGTTTCCATAGGATGATGTATTTGACTACTGTGATCATACACTCAGAGGTAGTGATTTGATTTCATCATGTCTTCCTATTCTCTCTAATAACAGCAATGGGTTTGTTCATGGTCTAGAAGTTAGAGACGATCTCTTCTCTTATTGATTAAATCTGCTTCTATTTTATTCTCTATTTTATGCGTGACTTGTGTCATTTCCATCAATCTATAAGTCGTATTTTTCCTCCTTTCAAACATTTTGGCTATTTTAATTCTGTGGAGCTTAACTCTGAAAAGTTAAAAAGTTCCAGTTGCCAAATTTAGATGTAATTTCATAAATTAGTGAAATTCAATGGAAAATCTGGTTCCTCTCTGACAGTCAGAAAGTGATTTAGCTTCTATAAAAATAATACTAGTGGAACATAATGATAATTTCTACATTTTTGTGGAAGGCAACACATCTATTTTTATCTGAAGTTTGAACAGTTTGGCATATGCTCATGTATGAGTTTGATGC
Source organism: Sylvilagus floridanus (assembly GCA_949820135.1). NCBI lineage: Eukaryota > Metazoa > Chordata > Mammalia > Lagomorpha > Leporidae > Sylvilagus > Sylvilagus floridanus. The sequence continues at coordinate 16,804,967 of OX463243.1, forward strand.
ATAAACATGCACATTTATATATCATATATATGTGTATATAAACAAACATTTATTTTCAGTATAATAAAAACTGAGCATTAAAGCCAAAGCTTTTTTTTTGTCACCTCTAAGTTGCCCCATTTAAAGAGATGTGAGAATTCTTAGGTTCCTTGTGTCTATCACAAGTGAACAATCAAATCAGTTCTGATTTGAACACTGTCACTTGGATTACATTTATCTGTTTCATGGTAGTGCCAAGTTAGCAGGACTCAGAGATGAATCACAGCCCTGATTGTCAACTTGACAACCTAGAAGATGAGCAGTATTATTTCATCTATCCTTCCTAGCAGCATATGTCAAGATTTTTGAGTTGTTACATGCTTCAAAATTTCCTAGCCCTTGAATAAACGTTAGTGTCCAACATTTGGTCCCCAGCCTCCAAAGGCCTTTGTGATTCTCCATTAACTTTATGGTGAGCTTATAATTGCTTAAAATATTGATTTTTATCACAATCATTACTTTAATCCATAAGAAAAAAGAATATGTTGCATGAGAGTGATAGTGACATGCAAACTTTTCTGTGACATGTGATGTGGTATGGAGAAAAGGAATAAATATGTAGACTAGGAAACAGGACATGCTATCTATGGTTCCTACTTAGCTGTGTGATTAACCTTGGACAAATCACTTACATTCTCTGGGTATGAATGTCCTCATTTCTAAAATTTACAATTTGGATTAAGTGATTGTTACTGTGCATTGAGAACAAACTTTCTATGTTCTAAAGTAATGCCATGAATTTAGTAGCCATTACTGTAAGTCGGATCATATAAAATCATGTATGAGAGGTGGGCATTTAGCTTAGTAGTTAAGATGCCTTCAGAGTGGCAGCATTGTGGCATAGCTGTTACACTTTCTGATCCAGCTCCCTTCTGCATGGGAAAGTAGCAGAAGATAACCCAAGTGCATGGGCCCCTGCCATCTACATGGGAGACCCAGATGGAGTTCTTGGCTCCTGACTTCAGCCTGAACCAGAGGATAGATGATTCTCTCTCTCTCTTTCTCTCTCTCTCTTTCTTCTTTTCAAATACATACATACATATATACATACATACATAAATCTATCAAAAAAAAAAAAAAAAGATGGGGCCGGTGCTGTGGCACAGCGGATTAACACCCTGGCCTGGAGCACCGGCATCCCATATGGGTACCAGTTCTAGTCCTGGCTGCTCCTCTTCCCATCCAGCTCTCTGCTATGGCCTTGGAAAGCAGCGGAAGATGGCCCAACTCCTTGGGCCCCTGCACCCATGAGGGAGACCCAGAGGAAGCTCCTGGCTCCTGGCTTTGGATTGGTGCAGCTCCTGCCATTGCGGCCAATTGAGGAGTGAACCAGCGGTTGGAAGATCTCTCTATGTCTCTACCTGTCTCTGTAACTCTTTCAAATAAATAAAATTTTAAAAAAAGATGTCCATAGGCCATATCAGAGTACGTGAGTTCAATACCCAGCTCTGGCCCCAGACTTCAGCTTGCTGCTAATGCCAACACTGAGAGGCAGTGATGGTAGCTCAAGTAATCGGATTCCTGCCCATTTGCAACTGTTGTAAGCACTTGTGGAGTGATCAGTAGATGGGAGTTCTCTTTCTATCTGTCTCTCTTTCTGTCTCTCAAATCAGAGAAAGAGAGAGAGAGAGAGAGAGAGAGAGAGAGAGAGAGAGAATACCTCAGAGAGACTCTGTTTTCAGAGGACAAGAAAGCACCCCTATCTATTGACTGATTACTTTATTTGAAAGGCAGAGAGATAGGGAGAGAACCTCCATTTGCTTGTTCACTCTGCAAAAGTGTGGGAGATAGGAACTCTGTTCAGGTTTCCCATGTGGGTAGCAGGGATCCAAGACTTTGAGCAATCAGCTGTTGCCTCCTAGGGTACATATTAATGGGAAGCTGGGATTGGAAATGGTGCTGGGTCTGAACCCCAAGCACTATAATATAGGATGCAAGCACCCAAAGTGGCATCCTAACTGCTTCTCCAAACACCTGCCCTAACATTTATATCTTTACATTTTGCTGTACATGGTTTTATGGTAAGGCTTGAGGTTGATCTAAATCTGTGTCCTCTGATACTTCCAATCAGTCTGTTCATAGTGATAGGCAGCTCAAAGCACACGCTTTCTATTTGAACAATGGTAATCAGCCCAAATTATTGTTGCAATGATTAACTTGGCATCTTGAGAAATTTGCAGGTAGGAAGGTGACTGTATGATTTAATAATTTTATACAGAACGTGGGAGTTCCTAGGCTGTAAATTTAGCTCTCACAGGAAGTGCCCCTGTGCTGTACAACCAGGGAAAACATTTTCCATTAAGACTCCAAGGAGGAACTAAACTGAGGCACTGTTGTGTTATGTTGAAAAATCACTTCTAAAAGTAACCCTCAGGGGAGACAAAAGTTATATAGCTGAAGCATGCTACTTATTACTAGGTTTAATAGGTAGGGATAAAACATGCTGTGATCCCAGTCAGGAATATGAAGCAAGATGCAAACGTCCCAGGGTAGATCACACCTTATGGGATAACAGCAATATAGGTCAGAGAGGAAAAGCAAAGAGCTTGCTAAAAACAAAGCAAAACAAAACAAAGGAACAATAAAGCTTCAACAAATTAAGTTTTAAAGATCTGATCGGCTTTGGTAATTTGGGCTGCATCCCACCCATAACATACAGGGCTCCAGTGAGTTGAAATTATAGGCAGAAAAGGACTGAAGAGGCAGAAATGGAACAAAAAGTAGGTTGGTTCTTTCAAGATTGTTTTCCTTGTAGAGTTAAAAGAGAGATTTCCTTAACATGCTAGTTCAAGTAGACCAGGCCCATTTGCTGGTTTTGATAGTTTCCTATGAATCTCCTATTTTTTATTTGTTCATTTATGTTTTTTAGACTGGCCTATTTTAACATTTTGTATGATTGGCACCTAGCACGAGTCACTTTACTGTGGGTTTGCATCATTCTAATTCTGCACTAGCAGAGGCCAATATTCAGTATTAGTAAGCAGGTACCCAAATATCACATGTACTGGGAAAGTTAATGAATTCTAATTCACTGTGGTACCTGAATCATGGCTCCTCTGAACTCCAATTAATATGAATATTAACTGGAAGAACTGGATAATAAAATGTTACTAGAGATTTGTTTGCAGGATGATTCAGAGTTATCTGTGATCCTATGCCCACATTATCCTTATTCATCTTGACTTGATTAATTATGTACTATTCATAAGAGTTGTACACACAAGTAAAAATAAACAGGGCAGCTTAAAATAAAGTGGATCGGTTTTCTCAGGCTGCTGCTGTAAGAAATGTAGCACAAGCTGGGTGGCTTAGACGGTAGAGACTGATGGTCTAGCAGCCCTGCAGCATGGAGGTCTGAGATGAGGGTGCTGGCAGCGTCAGTCCTGATGGACCACTGCAGGGAACGTGCCTGAGACCTTCTCTTTGGTTCAGCAGGTGCCGGCGGTCGTTGGCGTTCCTTGGCTTTGAGACACAGCACCCTGACCTCTGCCTTCTTTTCTCATCATCGCCCCTGTGCATGTGTCTGTGTCTGAGCTGCCCCTTTGTGGAAGACATCTACCCAGGCCCACTGTCACCTGGTCTACAGGAGGGTACTTCAAAAAGTTCACAGAGAATGAAATGAAAAGACATTTATTTTGGTATAAAAGCATCTTGAAATCCAGGCATATGAGAAGCCATCAAAAAGCTCATGAAAATGTGGACGCTTAAAAAACTATGCATGGATTAAAAAAAAATTGTAAAAAATGTATCTTTTAAATGAGTTTTATACAAACTTTCTGAAGTATCTCATAAACTCACCTTAACTGTGTATATGTGTAACAACTCTGCTCCTGAATCAGGTCTTGTTCTGAGATACTGGCTTCAACATAGGAATTTGGAGTGGGGAAGAAGCACAGTTCAACTCATAACATAAATAATGGGCAAAATTCTATTGGGAAAGTGAGAAAAAAGCAAACCTGGCCATGGCAATATTAATGTCTGGCAAAGTGGACTACCAGGGAAAAGAAGGATTAATTTGAAAATAGTTCAATTTAATAAGTAAAAATAAAATTCAAAATGAAACTCTCACAGTTATGAATCTGCCTATTCTAAAAATAAAAAATATAGTACCAAAATAAAATATATTAAACTCAAATATTATAAGTATATTAAATACATAATTATATTAAACAAATTTAATGTACCTTTCATAGTCTTTGATAAATCATGTGGAAGAAACATTAAAATTAATAAGGTTGACTAATTGACTTATATAGAATTTTGTACCTTTCAGGAAATATGTACTCTTTTAAACTGCTGATAAAATATTTATAAAAATTTGTAATAATCCAGGCCAGATAGAAAAGGTATAAATTATACAAATCATGAATTGTATACTTTGTTATATGACCACAGAATAGCAATAGAAATTAATAGCAAGATGATAGCCACTTTTTAATTTTTATATTTAATTGATAGCTTATAGATAAAACTACAAGTAAGGATGTAATTACTAGTTATTTAGAATACAATTTTAAGGAGAGTTTTAATTAGCAACAATTATAAGGTATACTCAAAGCTCTGGACAGAGAGAAGAATTAAAATAAATAAAATTACCAAAGAAAAAAATAGATGCATAAGTCTAAAAAATGGAAACTTGAAAGTTATGTATTAGAGAAATAATAAATGAGAGGGACCAAAATGTAAAATTGATTTCTAAAAATATTTAAGAATTTTTAAAAAATTTCAATTTAATTTTTAAAATGATTAAATAAAAAATAAGATTTTGGCAGTTGGATTGAGAAAGATAAAATGCAAGTGCAATAAGAAAGGATATATAATCTTAGATAGAAAGGCAATTGAAAATTAGAAAACTATGTGATATTTCCACTACTTATTTGAAAATATTGGACAGATGGATTATTTTCCCAGGAATAGCACCATAGACAGAAAGAGAAAAATCATAATGTTATGACATGTTAGTAATAACTAATATTATGCATTTTATATGTGTATTAGTTTCTAGGAAACAGAAATGATCAAACTTGACTCCCCATGTGGTAAAAAAAAATCCCCCAAATACTAGCTATTATATAAAAAATCAAAAGCATTGCCAAAAGTTCTATTTCCAGCAATTCCACCATACTCAGATAAAAAATTCTTTCAACTCTTAAAAAATTAAGTGTAGATTTACACTGTTCTGAACACCTACATGCCTTAATTTATTTCACAGGAATAATTTTAGGCTGACACTAAATTCTGAAAACTATAGTTTAAAAAAATGGAAATAAATGCTGATTTCATTTACATTTAGAGATACAATGATATAATTATAAAATAATTGATAGCAAATTAGAAAAAATACAACATGATCATGTATAGCTAATTCTAAAAATTTAGATAGTTTGATGCAAGGAGCTGCACTGATATAATTTATCACATGATGAGGCTGAAAAAGGGAAAATACAGTTGCAAATGCATTTGATACACTTGGAAATCATCCTGATTTAAAAATTTTTAGTAAATGTAAAGTAATAAAAAACTTCCTTAAAAATAATATCTCTTACATGAACAGTGCACTGTACTTAATAAAAACTTTTAAAAATTCTATTAAAAGAAGCAAATAGATGATTCATTAGTTCTGTGGACGACTGAGTCCATTTCATAGGATAAAGGAAAAAAAATGATACAAATAGTTATAGAGAAAGATCCTAAATTCTCATTGCTAAAAGATGTAAATGATTGGTTAAAAATGTTAGAATTAATATGAGTGTTTAAGCAAGTGATTGGCTACAAAACAAATACACAACAGTCAACAGTTTTCCAATGTTTTAGAAAGCTAGATTAGAAATATTAATAGACTTGCCTTATGATGCAGTAATCCCACTACTGGGTATATAACAAAAAGACATGAACTCATTTTGTCAAAGAGATACCTGCTCCACATAGTTTATAGCAGCCCTGTTCTTAATAGCCAAAATAGGAAGTCAATCAAGGTGGTTGAAGAAAGTGCAGTAAATATAAATAATGTAATATTATTCAGCTATAAAAAACAGAAATTTTATCAATTGCAGCAAAGTAGCTGGAATTGGAGAACATAATGTTAAGTGAAATAAGCCTGACACAGAAAGACAAATACTGCACGTTCTTTATATGTGGGAGCTAAAATATTTTTAAATTTTATTTAAGATATACAAATTTCATGTATTTCTTATATACAAGTTTGGGAACATAGTGATACTTCAAACCCCTCCCTCCCTCCTGTTCATGCCCACACCCCACTTCCTCCTCTCTCTCCCATTCCCATTCTTAATTTTTACAATGATCTGTATTCAGTTATCTTTACGCACATAAGTTTAACCCTAAACTAAGAGTTCAACAAAGAGTACAAAGGAAAAAACACTGTTCCTCAACAGTTAAGACACACACTATAAACAATCATTGAATCTCAAAACGGTAATTTCACTCCTATAGATTACCCTTTAGATACTGTTATCACAGAAAACATATGGTATTTGTCTTTTTAGGACTAGCATATTTCACCAAATATAATGCATCCATTTTGTTGCAAAAGATAGGATTTCATTTTTATCCTCTGTGTAGTATTCCATGGTGTATATATACCATAATTTCTTTTTACTCAGTCATCAGTTGATGGACACCTGGGTTGATTCCAAGTCTTAGTTATTGTGTGTTGAGCTGCAATGAACATAGGGGTACAGATTAATCTTTCATCTGCTGATTTCATTTCCTTTGGGTAAATTCCCAGAATTGGGATGGCTGAGTTAAATGGTAATTCTATATTCAAATTTCTGAGGTATCTCCATACTGTCTTCCACAGTGGCTACACAAGTTTACATTCCCACCAATAGTGTGTCAGGGTACCTTTTCTCCCACAAAATCACCAGCATTTATTGTTTGTTGATTTCTGTAAGAGTGCCATTCTAACTTGGGTGAGGTGAAACCTCATTGTGGTTTTGATTTGCATTTCCCTGATGGTTAGTGATTCTGAGCATTTTTCTCATGTGTTTGCCATTTGAATTTCCTCTTTTGAAAAATGCATGTTCAAGTCCTCTGCTCATTTTAAAATTTGATTGTTTCTTTTGCTGTTCAGTTGCTTGAACTATTTAAAGATTCTAGATATTAATCCTTTACTAATTTAATAGTTTACAAATATTTTCTCCCATTCTGTTGGATGCCTCTTCACTTTGCCCAGTGTTTCTATGGCAGTACAGAAGCTTCTCAGGTTGATGAAATCCCATTTATGTATTTTGGCTTTAATTGCCTGTGCTTCTGGGGTCTCTTCCAAGAAGTCTTTGCCTATGCCAATGTCTTGCAGAGTTTCCCCAACATTCTCTATTAGTTTGATAGTATTAAGTCATAAAACTAGGTTCTTGATCCATTTTGAATAGATTTTGTGTAAGGTGTAAAGCAAAGTTCTTTTTAATACTTTTGCATGTGGAGATCAAATTTTCTCAGCACCATCTGTATTTTTTTAAATTTTTTAAACTTTTATTTACTAATTATAAATTTCCAAAGTACAGCTTTTGGATTACAGTGGTTCCCCCCCCTCCAACTTCCCTCCCACCCGCAACCCTCCCATCTCCTGTTCCCTCTCCCATCCCATTCACATCAAGATTCATTTCAATTATCTTTATATACAGGAGATCAACTTAGTACATATTAAGTAAAGATTTCATCAGTTTACACCCACACAGAAACACAAAGTGTAAAGTACTATTTGATTACTAGTTATACCATTGATTCACATAGTACAACACATTAAGGACAGAGATCCTACATGGGTAGAAAGTGCACAGTGACTCCTGATGTTGATTTAACAATTGACACTCTTGTTTATGGCGTCAGCAATCACCCTAGGCTCTTGTCATGAGTTGCCAAGGCTATGAAAGCCTTTTGAGTTTGCCCACTCCGATCTTATTTAGACAAGGTCATAGTCAAAGTGGAAATTCTCTCCTCCCTTCAGAGAAAGGTACTTCCTTCTTTCATGGCCTGTTCTTTTCGCTGGGATCTCACTCGCAGAGATCTTTCATCTAGGTGTTTTTTTTTTTTTTTTCCAGAGTGTCTTGGCTTTCCATGCCTAAAATACTCTCATGGGCTCTTCACCAGATCCGAATGCCTTAAGGGCTGATTGTGAGGCCAGAGTACTGTTTAGGACATCTGCCATTCTATTAGTCTGCTGTGTATCCTGCTTCCCATGTTGGATTGTTCTCTCCTTTTTAATCCCCCTGGCACATTTCTAACTCTACTGTTTGGGGCAACTCCGATTGAGCATGTGCCAAACTGTACATCTCCTTCCTCTCTTATTCCCACTCTTATATTTAACAAGGATCACTTTTCAGTTAAATTTAAACACCTAAGAATAATTGTGTGTTAATTACAGAGTTCAACCAATAGTATTAAGTAGAACAAAAAAATACTAAAAGGGATAAAGTGTTAAGTTGTTCCTCAACAGTCAGGACAAAGGCTGATCAAGGCATTGTTTCTCATAGTGTCCATTTCACTTCAACAGGTTTCCTTTTTGGTGCTTGGTTAGTCATCAACAGTAGACTGGATAAAGAAATTACGGGATATGTACTCTATAGAATACTATGCAGCAGTAAAAAAATTGAAATCCGGTCATTTGCAACAAAATGGAGGCATCTGGAAAACATCATGCTGAGTGAAATAAGCCAGTCCCAAAGGGACAAATATATATTCTCCCTGATTGGTGACAACTAATCCCAGCACCATTTGTTGAAGAGACCATCCGTTCTCCAGGGATTGATTTTAAGGGTACAATTTTTTTTTTTTAAAAAGAAAAAGCCTGGTTATAAGTTTTGTTGCAAATACAGTGTTTTGTTAAACTTTGTTTAAAATATTTGTCAAAAATTAATAGAAAGAATGTACTACTATGTTTTTTTTTTTTTTGACAGGTAGAGTTATAGACAGTGTGAGAGAGAGAGACAGAGAGAAAATTCTTCCTTCCATTGGTTCACTCCCCAAATGGCCGCCACAACTGGGGTTGCACCGATCCAAAGCCAGGAGCCAGGTGCTTCTTCCTGGTCTCCCATGCAGGTGCAGGAGCCCAAGCACTTGGGCCATCCTCCACTGTCCTCCTGGGCCACAGCAGTGAACTAGATTGGAAGAGGAGTAACTGGGAGTAGAACCCGGTGCCCATATGGGATGTTGGTGCCACAGGCAGAATATTAACCAAGTGAGCCATGACACCAGCTGTGGTTTTGATAATTGTTTTCACTATTTTAAAATTTACTTTAATGTGGTGAAGTTGAATTTGTTTTCCTTTGACTGTTTTGTATAGCCCTTGTCTATTTTATTGCTGTACTATGGTCTTTTTACTTTTTATTTGTTGAATTCTTTATTTAGTGGAGTAAATAAGCCTTTGACTATAATGTAAATTAAAAATACATTTTCTCAAGGCCAGCATTGTGGCATAATGGGTCAAGCCACAGTGTGCAGTGTCAGTATCCTATATATGGTGGCCAGTTCATGTTCCTGCTGATCCACTTCTGATTCAGCTCCCTGCCAATGTGCCTGGGAAAACAGAGGAAGATGGCCCCAAATCCTTAGGACACCCAGATGAAGCTCCTGGCTCCTGAATTCAGCCTGGCCCAGCCTTGGCAATTGTGGCCATTTGGGAAGTAAACTAGCAAATGGAAGATCTCTCTCTCTCTCTCTTTCTCTCTCTCCCTTCCTCTCTCCCTCCCTCCCTCCTTCTGTATAACTCTGCCTTTCAAATAACTAAAATAAATATTTAAAAAATAGATTTCCTCAAAAAGTGAAATATTAAAAAAAGAAAAAAAGAATTTTGTTCCACTTATATCAGCATGTGTGAGGGTACTTCAAAAAGTTAATGGAAGATTCATGCTATCAAAAACTATACATGGGTTTCAAATTTTTTTGCAGTAAATTAAAATTAGCCTATAATTCCATTTTCATGAACTTTTTTTTTTTTTTGCAAAAGCATTTATTTATTTATTTGGAAGGCAGAGAGAGTGAGAGAGTGACAGAGAGAGAGCATTTCCATCTGCTGGTCCACTCTCCAAATGATGGCAACAGCCAGGGCTGGGTTAGGCTGAAGCCAGGAGTCAGGAGCTTTTTCTGTTTCTTTCCCAGGTGTATCATCAGGGAGTTGGACTGGAAGTGGAACAATCAAGACTTAAATCGGTACCCATATGGGATGCTGGAATCACAGGTGGAGGCTTTACCAGATATGTCACAATGCCAGCCCCCTTTCATGAACTTTTAAAATTAGTTTCCTAAGTAAATTCATTTCCAGTATATGACAATGCATAGGCTGAGAAGAATATTACAAAAGAAGATTTGAATAAGTGGAGAAACTTATCATGAAATTTATTGGTAATGACTAATGTAAAGATGTTGACCCTCCACCAAAGCTGTCTCTAGCATAATACTTCTGTAAGTTAAGAAAATTATTGTGATATTTATTTGGAAGACTAACTGTGTGGGAATAGAAATGGAACTTCTGTAAAAGATGAGCCTTGAGAGATTTGCCCCCTGGATTAAAAAAAAAAATTGAAAAGTACCATAATGCTGAACTGACCCCCAGGCAGGAAAAATGGAAAAATTAAAGTTCCTTGGACAAATCCAAGTACTTATAAGGTTTTGCAGTATGTTTATCATGGTATGAACATTATGGTGGGGAAAAGGATTATTCACTGGATGCCATTAGGGAAAATTCCTGACATTTGAAGGGCATGGGGAGGGAAAGAAGTTAACCATGTTTCAAAGAATGCTAAAGTAACTTATGTATATATAAAAATGACATCTAATACCATTAAAGTTTGTGCAAAATATAAGTGAATATTTACATAACTTTGAGAAATGAAAATATTTCTGAATTAGGATACTAATACCAGATTACATAAAGGGAAATAATTTTAGATTTTTCCAAAGAAACAATAGAAAACAAAATTCTAACTTGGTTAAAAATGCCATAAATGTAGCTTATAGGAAGATAAATTAGAAAAAGTTTGCATGTCACACATATGTTTCTCTCAATAATTAAGAAAGAAAGATTTATGTAATAAGACAGTATGACTAAGAATTAAATTAGGTGTACACAAGCACTGTTCAAACAGTTTTCTTTCTTTCTTTTTTTTTAGAAAGCTTTTACTTAATAAACATAAGTTTCATAGGTACAGCTCTTGGAATATAGCAGTTCTTCCCCCCATACCTGCCCTCACACCCCTACTCCCATCTTACCTCCTATTCCTTCTCCCATACCATTCTCCATTAAGATTCATTTTTAATTATCTTTATATACAGAAGACCAACTCTATACTAAGATTTCAACAGTTTGCACCCCCCTCACACACATACAAAATATAAAGAACTGTTCAAAAACAAGTTTTACCATTAATTCTCATAGTACAACTCATACAGGACAGAAGTCCTACATGGGGAGCAAGTGCACAGTGACTCCTGCTTTTGATTCAACAATTGACACTATTATTCATGATGTCAGTGATCACCCAAGGCTCTTCTCATGAGCTGTCAAGGCTATGGAAGCCTTTTGAGTCCACAAACTCCGTCAGTATTTAGACAGGGCCATAAGCAAAGTGGAAGTTCTCTCCTCCCTTCAAAGAAAAAAACCTCCTTCTTTGATGATCCCTTCTTTCCACTGGGATCTCACTCACAGAAATCTTTCATGTAGGCCATTTTTTTTTGCCACAGTGTCTTGGCTTTCCATGCCTGAAATGCTGTCATGGGCATTTTAGCCAAATCTGAATGCCTTAAGGGCTGCTTCTGAGGCCAGAGTGCTGTTTAGGGTATTGTCATTCTATGAGTCTGCTGTGTAGACTGCTTCCCGTGTTGGATCATTCTCTCCTTTTTAATTCTAGCTATTGTTATTAGAAGACATTTGGTCCTATTTATATGATCACTTTGACACTTATTCCTATCTTTATGATAAGTTATGCACTTAAAATTATCACTCTAACTAGTAAGATGACATTAGTACCTGCCAACTTAATGGGATTTGGAGTCCCATGTCAAGATTTTAGCCTTACCCTTAGGTGTAAGTCCATGGGAACACAAACACTTTTATTAATAAGAGATTATTTCAAACGCAACAGGTAAGGGGAAGACTCAATATTTAGGAAATCAGTCCCATGAGATTATTGGAATTATGGGACTTTTTGTGACATGTTTTTAATTCCAAAAGAAGCTGAAAGCAGTAAAGAAAAATGATATATAATGTCGTACATGAAAGAGTAAGTGGAAGTTTGTAGGGAGAAAATCTACCTATGAATAAGAAATCAGCATGGTTCTGGGAAAAAGGGGATTCTTTTCACATGGGGAACCCCTGTCCATTGGGTGGAGAGATTACTCCCCTTATAAATTAATCATTGGCAGAGGTATGGGAGAAGTGGAAACAGCAAAGTTCATGACACAGATTATTGCCTATATTGTTTCAAAAGATAAGAGAAAGTCATCACTGTGCTCTGGCACAGTGTGTTAAACGCTGGCCTGCAGTGCCATCATCCCATATGGATACCAGTTAAAGTCCAGGCTGCTCCACTTCCAATCCAGCACTCTGCTATGGCCTGGGAAAGCAGTAGATGGCCCAAGTCCTTGGGCCTCTGCACCTGAATAGGAGACTTGGAAGAAGATTCTGGCTCCTGGCTTTGGATCAGCTCAGCTATGGCCATTGCAGCCATCTGGGGAGTGAACCAGCACATGGAAGACCTCTCCTTTTTTTGGCTCTACCTCTCTGTGTAACTCTTTCAAATAAATAAAATAAACTTTTATTAAAAAGTTCATGGAGAATGTGTAAAAAAATGCATGAATTTCAAAATTTGAGGCATTAAAATGAACTTATATTTACTTCCATTTTCCATGAATTTAATGAAGCACCCTTGTGAATTAATGAGAATTTTATTTATAAGACTTGTAGTGGCAATGATCAGAAATTGGAGAGCAAGGAGCAGAATAAGCAAAAACGAGAGAAATGTTGAATGACAGCAAAGGTGGGAAGGGGTAGGTCATGCGGCACATTAGGAGTCAAGTTAATGAGTTTAAATCACACATATGTAAACTTTAGAGGTTTCCGGTGAAAGAGCTAGCCTTGCTGATCACGGAGATTTTGTTGTGGGGGCATGATTATTGCCATAGATCCACTGGAAGACAGCAGTGGTGGTCATTAAAGTTTCACCACCGAAACGCAAATTCTGGACCAATGAGGAATATAATTTTGAAGTGGAAACTTGAGGACTTGCCAATAGATGATAGATTAGGATTTGAAGATTGATTGCAGCAGAGTTCTCCATAATTATTCCAGGTTTTTTTTGGCATGATGCCATTTGCTGATTTGTAAGTTGCTTGGAGTCTGCATCAGGTGGCAATTACATTGGCTCATAATACATCCCAATTTTGGGGGGGGTATGTTTTGTGTTGCAACAATTTATAACTTGAATCTGTTTCAGTTGTCTTAGCTAACACTTGAGAACTGGAGTTGGTCACTAATTCAAGAATGTTGCTTTTTTCTTCCTAATGCTTAATTTTGGGTCAAGACAAATGTTACTTATGGAAGTAGAAAATAGACATCAGTGATTTGTTCATTTTTCTTGTCTTTTGCAAGCTATAATGTTTGATAGAGAATGTTGAAGACATTCACCAAACTTATACTTGCTTTAATTACTCACATTTCCTAAACATAACTATTAATGATTTAATTGCAGCTCACATTGTCCTCTGAAAAGCTAAGTCAATTATAGAGGGACTTCTAGTATAATCAGTCACACAACTCCAGAATTTTAATTAAAATAATTATTTAACAGAAGCCCAAACCATAAGAATACTGGTTTTTGCAATGATTGAAAATAAGAAAGTTTTCCACACACACTTGAGTTTTAACAGGCTCTTTTGTTCTACAACCAACAAGATTGTCTGGAACTATTTGTGGTTTTTCATGAGGCTATTTGTCTAATAGCTGCTATAGAAGACAGTGTACTTCTTTTTGCCCTCTTCTTCTAAAAATAATGTTATAATAAACCTCTCTTGAGACTGTGTCTTAGATTTACAAAGGATAATTCCATTTCTTCATGTGATTGGCAATATTTATTTTCTTCATAAAAGTGTTACTCAATAACAAGAGGCTGTTCTAATGACAATTTAATGATAGACCCTCCAATGACAGTTTATATTGTCAAATTATTCATTTTAACATTACCCACATCCCTTAGCTCGTTTGCAGAGAGTACTTAGTTATTCTTTTGGGTAGTATGTGTGAATTTTTCATCCCTTCTCTCATCTCTCCATAATGAAATCTTAGAGGCTAATTAGTTCATCGATCATAATTTCATTTTGGGGAACAGTAATTCAATTCTCCTCTTTCTGGTAAAGGAAGTATTTAATCATTTCTTCTTTGAAATGAATTCACATATGATGCCTCCATGACTAGATCAAATGTCATGGTATTTCCTACCTAAAAGGGCATTGTAACTGAGGCTATTGGGTTGAAGCTAAAGATAAATTGATTGTTTCTGAAACTAAATTTGATAAGTTATCTCTCTGGCAAGAAGATGTCACCTGAATGATTCTGTCATCTTTGAAAATGTGTGCGACATTTACTATACTATGACAAGTGTAAATAGGTGATCCTGGGCTATGTCTCAAAACCTGATTATAGAACTGTGCTACAGTTCAAGTGGTTATATCTGAAACCTCTAGTTGAATTAGCCAGTAGTGGGTCAACATGAGGGTAGCAACCAACTCCTCTGCTGTGATAGATTGCAGCTGATTTTTTTTTAAATGTTTATTTAATTTATTTGAAAGGCAGAATTACAGAGAGAGATAGAGATAGAGATAGAGATAGAGATAGAGATAGAGATAGAGATAGAGATAGAGATAGAGATGATAGAGATAGGGATAGGGATGGGGATAGGGATAGGGATAGGGATAGAGATAGAGATAGGGATAGAGAGAGCCAGAGCAAGAGAGAGAGACTGGTTTTCCTTTCACTGGTTCACTTCCCAAATGGTCCCAACAGCAAGGGCTGGGCCAGATCAAAGCCAAGAGTCAGGAGTTCCATGCAGGTCTCCCACAGGGTGTAGGGGTTCAAAGACTTAAGCTATTTCCTACTGCTTTCCCAGGCACATTACCAGGGAGTTGGATTGGAAGTGGAGCAGCTGGGACTCTGACTGGTACCCATATGAGATACCGGCTTTGCAGGTGATGGCTTTACTGCTATACCACAATGCTGGCACCACACAGCTGATTTTTTAAATCAAAAGTTAACTCAGAATATTCATATGTCCCATTTTAAATGTAAAACCTTTCTGAATATTTTGATTAGGAACACAAAATTTGCAGTTTATAATTATAAAATGTAAAAATAGCAGTACATTTAAAAAATATAATCATTTTTTCTAATTGATATTAACAAAAAGGACAACTATAAATGCGATCTGTATCCTTATGCATTCACAAGTATAGCTGCTAGTATAACCACACTGACCACATGGTGGGTCAGCTGCTCAGGCTAACTTTCTTTTTGATTTGCATGGATGCAATATGATGGCTAGACATAGGAAACATTGGAAAAAATCGATGATGAAGGTACCTATGAATATAAGAAGCAAACAAAGTGGTACTGGTCAGCCATTCCTAGGAAGCTCAGCCTGCCTTCCAGCTTCTGGTTCCGTGACTAAAATAGCAGAGCAGTAGACATTGTTGAACCCTAAGCAAGCATCTGCTGCTGGCCCCCCATATTCCTTTCACTGACATACGCGTGTATTATCCCTTCATGTGCTGTCTCACTTTTTTCAGCTTCCTTTACTACATCATTGGAACAAAAAGAAGGGTGGCGATTAGAATCCACTTTTCATAAAGGAAAGCTGAGTAACTGACTTCAATAAGCCCACCGCCAGAGAGAGAAGAAAAAGCAAAGCAAGCAGAACTGGTGAGGTTGAGTCCCTCCCACACGTGGTGCCCTCAGCTATCAGTAAGCCGAAAGCTGAAGTCCGTGTCCTTGTTTTTGAGATCTCAATCATCTTCCACATTCATATCTCTTTATTTGTCTAACAGCTGCTATAGTAGACAGTGTACTTCTTGTTGCCCTCTTCTTTACTGATAACATTAATAGACTCTATGAATATAAGAGAAATCTTTTCAAACCTATTAACAAATGAAAAGTGATATTGCAGATTGTAGTAAAATAGAAGAGTGAGGGTGAAAAAGAGATACTTTTGGCTCTATGGGAATGAAATTCTTAAGTTTCAGTTTTCTAATTCTGCGCTGCTGGGAACTAAGATTTTTGTAGAACTTATTTTTTTTTTTTTATTCCAAATGTCAGGGCCTGCTATACTTGAAGATGACTGAGGGGTATAGCAAGAATTAATTTTACTGTCTCCATTCAGAGTTAATTTAGTGTGCTGCCATCAAACTGAAACAGCTGAACTAAAACCACCAGTAGCAGTAACAGCATAATTTAAAGCTGTTTCTTAAATGGTGTGGGACCTATTTAATGTAAGGGAAGAAATTAAGATGAGGGTTCAGAGTTGTTTAATCCAGGTTGAATAACCGATAGACTAATATCCTCAAAGGATAATATGATGTGCTCCTTACAAAATGTCTTTCAAACACAAAATTGCAAAGCTAGAAAAAGGAAGATTTCTTCTTAGGAGATGGGATTTGGATAAAATTGGAAACACATCTTTGTTGAGGATTTAAAATAATTCATTCTTTTGATGTTAAAATAGTTACAGATGCTGTAGGCAACATCTCTGGGTAACATTTACAAAAATTAATGCTAATCAACTATTCTTATTTTTGTTAAAGGATAAAAGTAATTCTTAATTAGGACTTTCAAGATTCTAGCCAAGATTTACAAGTCCAATCAAGTTCTTTTCATTAATGCTCTAAGGTGGCATTCTTCCGACTCAGTACCTAAATCGAGTTACTAATACATAAATTGAATCTGTAGAGGTACTTTTAGATTTTAGAAATTCTATGGTTATACTAAGCATATTATTTTGGGTGTGTCATACGAAGAATAATAATAATTCTTAATTTGTATGGTGTTAAATACAGCAAATTCATAAAGTAAAGAAGAAAAGCTTATTTTGAAATGTGCTCTCATGCCATTCTGATTTTTTCATGAACTCATATTAAGCACTATGAATGCATCAATTATTTTTTTTTTTCCTGGCAGAATTCTGGAAACTTTCCATATTGTTTGTGCTCACTAATATTAATCTCTTTTTCAGTAAATGTTTTACTTCATTAGATCAAAGTTATTCACTCTGATGCAAATCATACTGTTGAGTACTTCTCATAAGTCAAACTTTCTTAAGTGTTTCCCCTTCATCCAGTCTATCCATCTTATTTGAGGATAATGTAATATATTTTTATTATGCATTGGCAAAGTGTTTCACAGATCTCATGGAAATGACACTGTAAGCTCCTGTATTAAGTGCTCACTCCACCACCTGTCTGATTAAAACTATAAACATAAATGATCAAACCTACATTGTCTTGTATAAGGAAGTCTTGGAGCCGGTGCTGTGGCACAGCGGGTTAATATCCTGGCCTGAAGCACCAGCATCCCATATGGACACCGGTTCAAGTCCAGGCTGCTCCTCTTCCCATCCAGCTCTCTGCTATTCCCTGGGAAAGCAGTAGAAGAAGTCCTTGGGCCCCTGCACCCACATGGGAGACCTGGAAGAAGCTCTTGGCTTCGGATAGGTGCAGCTCCGGCCGTTGCAGCCAACTGGGGAGTGAACCATCAGATGGAAGACCTCTCCCTCTCTCTCTCTCTCTCTCTCTCTCTCTCTCTCTCGGCCTCTCCTCTCTCTGTGTAACTCTGAATTTCAAATAAATAAATAAATCTTAAAAAAAATAAGGAATTCTCATGGCAGAGAAATGTGGCAGAAGCACATTGGAACAAAGGCCCCAGTCCATTGGGTTTTGGGATCCCACATAGACAAAGATGGCCACAAAGAGATAGATACGTAGTGTCCTGCATATAGGACTGGAGGCAAGAATTGGTCTTTGGAGAGAAACTGGCAAAGAAGAATGATCATAGTGAGACAGTTTACAAGTATGAAGTTTTTATTCAAGGGGCGCCAAATAGCTAAAACAAGACTGAAAAAGAACACAGTTGGAGTATATTTCAAAATATATTGTAAAGTCATAGTAATTAAGATAGTCTGATAATGGCATACAAGGCACTCAAAGCCAAAATTAACTACTGGGATTGCATCAAATTGAGAAGTTTCTGTACTGCTAGAGAAACAGTCAGGAAAGTGAATAGGAAACCGACAGAATGGGAAAATATATTTGCAAACTATGCAACAGATAAAGGGTTGATAACCAGAATCTACAAAGAAATTAAGAAACTCCACAACATCAAAACAAACAACTCACTTAAAAGATGGGCCAAGGACCTCAATAGACATTTTTCCAAAGAGGAAATCCAAATGGCCAACAGACACATGAAAAAATGTTCAAGATCACTAGCAATCAGGGAAATGCAAATCAAAACCACAATGAGGTTTCACCTCATCCCGGTGAGAATGGCTCACATTCAGAAATCCACCAACAATAGATGCTGGACAGGATGTGGGGAAAAAGGGACACTAATCCACTGTTGGTGGGAATGCAAACTGGTGAAGTCACTATGGAAGTCAGTTTGGAGAGTCCTCAGAAACCTGAATATAACCCTACCATTCAACCCAGCCATCCCACTCCTTGGAATTTACCGAAAGGAAATTAAATTGGCAAACAAAAAAGCTATCTGCACATTAATGTTTATTGCAGCTCAATTCACAATAGCTAAGACCTGGAACCAACCCAAATGCCCATCAACAGTAGACTGGATAAAGAAATTTTGGGACATGTACTCTATAGAATTCTATACAGCAGTCAAAAACAATGAAATCCAGTCATTTGCAACAAGATGGAGGAATCTGGAAAACATCATTCTGAGTGAATTAAGCCAGTCCCAAAGGGACAAATATCATATGTTTTCCCTGATCGGCGACAACTAACTGAGCACCAAAGGGGAAACCTGTTGAAGTGAAATGGACACTATGAGAAACAGTGACTTAATCAGCTCTTGTGCTGACTGTTGTTGTACAATGTAATACTTTATCCATTTTAGTATTTTTTTTATCCTAGTACTAGTGGTTGAACTCTGTAATTAACACACAATTATTCTTAGGTGTTTAAATTTTAACTGAAAAGTGATCCCTGTGAAATATAAGAGTGGGAATAAGAGAGGGAGGAGATGTACAATTGGGACATGCTCAATTGGACCTGCCCCAAGGCCAAATAATTTTCAATCAATGTGTCAAGATTGCACAATAGGAAAAGGACAGTCTCTTCAACTAGTGGTGGAAAAATGGATATCCACTACAAAAAAACCCCAAAATTAGACTCTTAACTTACACCATATGAAGAAATTAACTCAAATTGTATTGAAGATCTAAAATCATTGCAAACTAAAAATCATAAAGAGGCATAACACTGGTAAAAATATATTCTTGATGTTATATTTTTGTCTATTAAGTTTACATATTGCAAATGCTTTTTTCCAGTATAATTTAGATTTTAATTTGAATTTTTTTGTAGTTTAGTTGCTGAAGAAATTTCAGTGAGGCTCAAATTATTTATGACAAAATTTATAATTTTGAAAGTTATATATTTAATATATACTATTGAAAAATAAATTGAATATATATTATATATTCAAACATTTGAAAAGGTATATTTATTTGTATCACAAATGTTAGAAGAATGTAGACTACTTAAAAAGTAAATATCAGAAACAACATTAGAAAAACAATTAGGTTAAAAGAAAGGCATTAAATGTCTCCCAGAAATGCCCAGTGTAATTGACGACATTTTATCATACATATTTGTGAAAATAACTTGCCAGTTATTGTTGTCACACTACTGGGTATACATACAAAGGAAATGGAATCAGTATTTCTAATAGATGGCTGCACCCTTATGTGCATTGTCGCATTATTCACAATGGCCAAGATATGGAATCAATTTACATGTCCATCCATGGGTGAATATACAAAGAAAATGTGGTGTGCACACATATTGGAATAATCTTCAACCTTAGAAAAGAAATAACATTTGTCATTTGCTGCAAGATGGATGAAGTTAGAGAACACTGTGTTAAGTGAAATAAGTCAGACAGAGAAATACAAATGTCTCATGATCTTACATATAGTGAAATCTAAAAAAGCCAAAATCATAGAAGCAGAGAGTAGAATCATGTTTATCAGATGGGGTGGGAAAGAATTGGAAGATGTTAGTCAAAATGTATAAAATTTCAATTGGAAGGAATAAGTTCATTAGTGTGGTTTACCACATGGTGACTACAGTTGATAACAATGCATTGCATTTGTATGTTTAAAAATTGCAAAGAGAATAGTTTTTAAAAGTTCCTATCACAAGAGCTGATCAAGCTCTTGTGCTGACTGTTGTTGTACAATGTAATACTTTATCCATTGTAGTATTTTTTTTATTCTAGTACTATTGGTTGAACTCTGTAATTAACAAACAAATATTTTTAGGTGTTTAAATTTTAACTGAAAAGTGATCCCTGTGAAATATAAGGGTGGGAATAAGAGAGGGAGGAGATGTACGATTTGGGACATGCTCAATCAGTCGTGCCCCAAATGATGGAGTTAGAAATGTGCCAGGGAATTCCAATACAATCCCATCAAGGTGGCATGTACCAAGGCCATCTCACTAGTCCAAGTGATCAATTTCAATTCACAATTGATCACACTGATGGGTCTAAGAGTCAAAGGGATCACACAAACAAGACTAGTGTCTGCTAATACTAACTGATAGAATCAAAAAGGGAGAGAATGATCCAACATGGGAAGCGAGATACACAGCAGACTCATAGAATGGCAGATGTCCTAAATAGCACTCTGGCCTCAGAATCAGCCCTTAAGGCATTCGGATCTGGCTCAAGAGCCCATGAGAATATTCTAGGCATGGAAAGCCAAGACCTCTGGAAAAAAAAGAAGACCTAAATGAAAGATCTCTGTGAGTGAGATCCCAGTGGAAAGAACGGGGCCATCAAAGAAGGAGGTACCTTTCTCTGAAGGGAGGAGAGAACCTCCACTTTGACTATGACCCTGTCGGAATAAGATTGAAGTCAGCGAACCCTAAAGGCTTCCATAGCCTTGGCAACTCATGACTAGAGCCTAGGGAGATTACTGACGCCATAAACAAGAGTGTCAAATTGTTAAATCAACTTCAGGAGTCACTGTGTACTTACGTCTCATGTGGGATCTGTCCTTAATGTGTTGTCCAATGTGAAGCAATGCTATAACTAGCACTGAAACAGTATTTTACAATTTATGTTTCTGTGTGGGTGCGAACTGATGAAATCTTTACTTAGTATATACTGAATCAATCTTCTGTATATAGATAATTAAAAATGAAAAAAAAATCTTGGTGTTAAATTGGAAATTGCATAGAAAATTAATCAATTTAAAAAAATATATCATGTAGGATCTCTGTCCTTAATGTGCTATACATTGTGAATTAATACTATAACTAGTACTCCAACAGTATTTTTCACTTTGTGTTGCTATGTGAGGGCAAACTGTTGAAATCTTTACTTAATATATAGTAAACTGATCTTCTGTATATAAAGAGAATTGAAAATGAATCTTGATGTGAATGCAAGGGGAGAGGGAGTGGGAAAGGGGAGGGTTGTGGGTGGGAGGGAAATTATGGGGGGGAAGCCATTGTAATCTATAAGCTGTATTTTGGAAATTTATATTCTTTAAATAAAAGCGTTATAAAAAAAAAAGTTCCTATCATATACACAAAAAAGGGTACCCATGTCTATGTCAACTGGCTTCATTTAGTCATTTCACAATGTATTCATATTATAAGACAACAGATACCATAAATGCATGATTTTGTCAATTTAAAATTAAATAAATAATGAAAAGGGAAAAATGATTTATTTTTAGAAGCAATATATTTTTAGAAACAAAATATAAATTGTTTTATTTATTTATTAGATGATTTATCATAAGTAATCTGAATGTGAATCTAATTGTTCTTATGACAATTTTTTAATCCAGAAAACTTTTATTTAAGGTATACAGAATTCATGCATTTCATGAACACAAATTTAAGAACATAGTGATTCTTCCTGCCATACCTACCCTCTCACTCACACTCCTACCCTTCTTCCTCCTCCCTCTCCTATTCTCATCATTATTTTCTACTAAGATCTATTTTCAACTAACTTTATACACATAAGATTAACAATATACTAAGTAAAGAGTTTAGCAAATAGTATTTAAAACAAAACAAAACAAAAAAAAAACTATTCCTGGGCCAGCACTATGGCTCACTAGGCTAATCCTCTGCCTGCAGCACCAGCACTCCAGGTTCTAGTCCTGGTTGGGGCCCCAGTTCTGTGCCGGTTGCTCCTCCCAGTCCAGCTTTCTGCTGTGGCCCAGGAGTGCAGTGGAGGATGGCCCAAGTCCTTGGGCCGTGCACCCGCATGGGAGACCAGGAGAAGCACCTGGCTTCTGGCTTCGGATCAGCACAGCATGCCGCCCATAGCAGCCATTTGTGGGGTGAGCCAACAGAAGGAAGACCTTTCTCTCTGTCTCTCTCTCTCACTGTCTAACTCTGCCTGTCAAAAAAAAAAAAAAAAAAAAAACAACCAACCAAACAAACAAAAACAAAAGCAAAACTATTCCTTAACAGTTGAGCAAAGGCTATTCTATGTTATCCATCTTAAAGTGTCAATTTCACTTCTATAAATTACCTTTTAGGTATTCTTATCAATTACCATAGATCAGGGAGAACATATGGTAATTGTCCTTTTGGTATTGGCTTATTTCACTAAGTATAATGTTTTCCAGTTGCATCTATTTTGTTGCAAACTATAAGATTTCATTTTTTTTTTTTACTATTGTGTAGTATTCCATAGTGTATGCATCCATAATTTCTTTACCCAGTCTTCAGTGGACAGACATTTGGGTTGATTCCATATCTTAGATATTGTGAATTGAGCTGCAATAAACACGGGGGAAAGATAACTCTTTCATATGCTGATTTCATTTCCTTTAGGCAAATTCCAGGAGTGGGATGGCTGGATGACATGGTAGGTCTATATTCAGATTTCTGAGATATCTCCATACTGTCTTCCACAGTAGCTGTACCAGTTTACATTCCGAACAGTTGGATCCTCGTCAGCATTTGCTGTTTGTTGATTTCTGTATGAAAACCATTCTAACGGGGGTGAGGCAAAACCTCACTGAGAAAAGTGATTTAGATATTCTGAAATATGAATTTGATTATCAATTAGCATTTTGCATTTAATTATGATTACCTGCCTTTGCCAATTTAGATTATAAATTATATATTTTTAAACAAAATTGGCCATTTAATGAATTAAGTATTGTTAAGAATTTCTGAATTACAAGAAAGAAAACTTCAATCAAACTAGCTTGAGCCAAAGTGGGATGACATTGGCTGATGGTACACAACTGCAGAAAGGGCATAATTGCTCCTAGGCTTGAGTATTGGGACTATTCCTTCCAAATAACCATCCGCTGTTCTCATATTGGCTTCTTCTTGTGTCCAAACTATATTCTCTCAATCTAGATTTTGCACATCAGTGGAAACATGACTGCCTGGACTGCCTGTAGCTGTGAGGATGCTGAAGGAACTGAGACTCAGCATCTCTGACCCCCCTGGTTCCTGATCAATCTCTGTCCAAAGTGAAAAAGAGATTGTGCAAATAATGTGAACTCAGAGTGGCTGAAACAGGGACATCACAGGTTCCAGAAGTGGTTCATTTCTCTAAGAAATTTTGAGGCAGAGAAAGCTTACTGGTGTCCACTCTTATGATCATTAGGATACTGGAGAGATGAATTGACGGGGAAAAGAGTCCTCAAAAGAATCTACTTAAAAAGGTAGGAGATTGAATTAAGTGGCTGTTCTTTTATTTATTTATCTATTTATTTATTTATTCATTTAATATTGATGTTACTCATTTGAAAGGCAGAGGTACACAGAGAGAGAAAGAGATTATCCATCAGCTGTTTCACTACCAAGTGGCTACAAAGGCTCGGGCTGGTCCAGGCTAAAATCAAGAGCCCAAAACTCCATTTGGGTCTCCCACATAGTGGCAGGGATTATTCAGATACTTGTGCCATCATGTGATGCCTCCCAGGATGTGCATTAGCAGAAAACTAGATGAGAAGTGGAGCAGCTGGAACTAAAATGAGGAGCTGTGATAGGGGATGCAGGTGTTCTGAGCAGCAACTTAACCTGCCATGCAACACCTGTCCCTCAACTGATATATTTCAAAAATTACATTTTCTATAATTTAGTCATTTGAAAATGAGATATACTAAATTTTTCTTTAAGTTTTCAATGCGAGTAATCACATTATCTCTGAACAATGACACTTTTCTTGATTTAGTTTGCTGACTAAAATCTCCATTTGTTTGTGATATCCCCAGAGATACTGTATCATGAGTCTTCCTAAAACCACTGCCTTTTTTGAATAGCATTTTCAAGTGAATTTTTGTATCATACGATGAGAGTGTACCAGAATTTTTAAACTACTTTTCCATTGGGAATATATATGTTATTATGGTTTTAAGTTTTTGTATTTATAAAAGCTGGAGTTTTTTGTACATAAATAATTACCCACATATCTCAGCAATTTCTTAGGTTATACTATAATAGTAAAATTGTTAGTACCAAAGAGTAGGATCAATTTTAACATTCTCAATATGCATTGCCAAATTACTTTTCAGACAACCGGCAGTGTATGGAAACATCTCTCACCACATCCTCATTAGTATATCAATTCTCCTTTATTCTCTTTAGCTAATTTGATAGGCAAACATAGTATTTCATTTTAATTTGCATTTATTTGGTTGCTAGTGAGGCTGATCTTTTTCTACACTTGATCTTAGCCAAAAGGCGGAGAAGTGATAGGGCTGATCTTTCACAAAGTATTTTTCAAGCTTTTGGTGTTTTCTCTCTTCTGACTCTAGTGGAATCATCAATTTGAGAATGTTGTCTCTTTAATCTACAAAGTAGGTAATAACTAGTAATTGTTTAAATCTATTTATATTTTTATTTACAATCTCTTTTTCTATAACTCAGAGTTTTTTATTCTTGTGAAATTTAATGTTATTTCCTTAACAATTTCTTGCATTGCTTAATTTATGCATTGCTAGAATGCTTGTTCAACCTTTTTTCTCATGGTTGTTTATAACATTAATGGAATTTGGCTAAACCACATACTTACCTGCAAGAGGTCATCAAAATGTTTGTGGAAAATGCATACTATGAAAGAATCATGCATGGATTATAATTTTTTTCTTGCACCAAAATAATCTAATCTTTTAATTTCATTTTCTAGGAATTTCCTGAAGTTCTCTGTGTTATGTAGCCAGCTGGTACTAACTCAAACTATGAACTGTTTCTTCTAAAACGAGAATTCCAAATCTTGGATTATATCATTTTTGTATACAAAGGGTTTGATATAGTTTCTGGGACTTAATAGTTATTTAAGAAATGTTTACCGAATAAATTGAATGGTATGTATTTTAATCAAAATTTTCCTACATTCTCATTTTTAATGTGCCTCTAGATTTGTAATTTAGTAACTCTTAAGTATTGTAGAAAGACAACATTTATGATCTTTAGCTACTTTTGATCATTCTAACCTCTCCACAGGCTTAATCTACCCTTGTTAGCCCTCAAACAGCCCACTGGTCATTGTGTGCATTAAGCAGGGCTAGGGAGTATGGCCTGTGGTTATGGAATAGTGATTTCCTCCTTGTGTGAAATGACATCTCCACATTAGGTGCAGAAGCCTAATTTTTACTCTTGTTTTGACCTCTGATCCCCTGCTCTGACTGAGGGAAGGAACTACTTGACTGAGTTACTCGAGTGGAACTGATGCATTTAGGCCCTCAAGGCCATCGTTTCTGACAGGGAGATATTGTTCATATTTTAAACCATATCTTAAATCTTACGCTTTCTTACTTCCACATTGCTTTTTCCCCATAGAATTAGATGCTTCCTCACCTGTGTTCTCATAGCTCTTAACATATCGTGTTACCTGCCAACAATAGTGAATGTTGAACGCCTACCACATACAAGGCTTTGTGTTCAGAGATTTGCATAGTCTCCCTTAACCCCACGTTGACTCTAGGCGTGGAGACTGTCATCACTCACTGGTTTTCTGAAGAGGATACACGCTTAGCAGAAGAACACACCCAAATTTACACTGCAAATAAGTGTCAATACCAGGATTAGAGGCAGGCTTTTGTACTTCAAAGCTGAAGCTTTTATTGATATCATATCACTACTGTTGAACAAATTCTTCTAAAGGACAGAAACAGCAACTTATCAAATTTTGCATTTCTAATACTTGGTTCAGTTCCTACAATTTAGTAGGTATTCGCCAACTTGGTAAATAGAAAAAATGGAGTATGTTCTGGAAAGGCCTGACTCACTGGGCCTGCTTGGCAGCATACTTGCTCATTATTTCTGGAATGGCTTAGATGGTTAAATCCTCCACAAACTAACCACATGTATACATAGGGCCTATACTTCATCAAAGAGACTGTTTTACCCAGTGTAATGAGATATAACTTTAATTTTTGGTGGTTGTCAGATGATCCTGTATTGAAACATTGCCTTTGTGCTGCTTCACTAACTGAGCACTCCACTGCATCACTGTTGAGGCCATCAGTGAGGGCATGAGGGAGACATCATTCTCATTGCCACCCACAGGCTGGGCAGTCACCAGGATCTCGTTAGTGGTTCCAGAGAGTTCTCTGGCTGGTTGGTGCTGCATCTGTCGGCCAATGTTGGCAGTATCATCATAGGCTTTATTTCTGCTTTGTTTAATTTTTGTATGTCTTTTTCTGTCTCTTGTTTGGGGGATTTGATGATCAGGGCAGAGGCAAAGGCACAACTCAATCTGGGCCTGTCTGTTCTAAATGGCCAGTTTCAGTGCAGTACTCAGACCTTCCCCGGTGATGTCATCACCAGCTGTCTTGACCTAGGCAGCCAATCTTGGGGGTCAGAGCAGATGCAGCTCTGACCTCATCACTGGTATACCCCAGGTTCATGACTGTGTTGAGGGCAAACTTGTGTAGCATGGTGGAGGCAACTGATGTTGGATGAACTCGGGTTCAGGATGAACAAAGAAAGTTGAGCCAAAATTAGGATTTTTAACTTTTAAAAATGTATTCTCTGCTCTATACTGCTGATTGGAGGAGATAAACGGACTTACTGTAAGTCATTAAAGATAGAGAAACAAATTGTGAGTTATGTTATCCAGGTAATGTGCTTGGCAGGGTTTCTGCAAGTTCAGTTTACCCAATGTTTCTTACTTTCCTTTATTTCCTGGTTGTTGCCTACATCAGCATCTCTGACAAGCAAACAGAATTTCTGTATCATTTTCTCACTGAGAAACAGGTAGAACCAAAAGGCAGCATTTTCTGCTCTTGTTCCTCATTCAGGGGCAAGATTAACACACATATACAATAAAGCTATTGAGCTATTTTAATACTTTCACTGTCATGCATTCAGGACACTCTAAAGTTGTCACCAGCTCCTGTTTCATTTAATTCTCTGGCCTTCAGGGTAATGTAAGAAAATTGAAGCGATCAGGAGCCATCTCTTTCCTGTTCAACGCATTTGTGTTGCTGTAAATTGGCACCAACCTTCAATCTCACGGTCAGGACTCTCCAGGGTCCTCCTACCGATATGACAGCCCAGGCAGCATGATAAATGGTGCACACCCTCCAGCAAGACAGACAATTCTTCCCTTCCTGACTCCACAGTTCTCTTCCCTGAACTAGCAAGGAGGCAAAACCTCCCCATCTCGCTGCACCAAGACACTGATGCTCTTCAAGTGACTTAGCGTATAGTTTCCTTGATTAATTATCCTGTATTCACTGACAAAAAATGACTTTGACAAGTAGTAAATGATTATGAAGGAATATAGCAATACAGAAACTGCACACAGGAAACTGCACTCTACCATTATAGTCTTTCTTTTTTCACCTGTTCCCTTAGTGGAAAACTGTCTCATTCAAAGGTAGAAGCCAGTCCATTGCCTGAACTGCACAGTCCAGTGACTCTAGCTGGAGGGTTTGAAGTGTGCAATTTTTCTGAACGTGTATATGTGACAGAAAAGACAACAGATCACAACATTCTCACTTAAGCAGAGAGGGAAAGACAGACATTATTGCACAGAGAATGAATCAATCTCTTTACAGTAAGAAATTGTCATTTTTACAAGGTTAGCCCAGGAATTCATGTTTGTATATGTGCTTAATTAAAAATAATTTAAGGCAAATGTTTAGCATAATAGTTAAGATATCTGCATCTCATATTGCAGTGCCTGGATTTGAGCCCTGGCTCCACTGTGGATTCCAGCTTCCTGGTAATGCAGACCCTGGGAGGCAATGGTGACAACTTGTGCATTTGAGTCCCTGCCATTCATGTAGACAATTTGATTCAGTTCCTGGCTCCCAGCTTCGGCTGACCCATCCCCAGATTTTGCAGGCATTTGGGAATTGAATCAGTTGATAGATTTCTGTGTCTGTCTGTCTCTGTCTCTGCTTTCAAAAATAAAATAAGTAAAAATTTAAATGATTGACTATGGATACAAGGAATAAATGACTGATTTCACTCATTATTTTTCAGTAACATCTGAAGTTCTTGGAAATTTGAAGATACATGGCTGGCAAATCCTCAATTTGGGGGAGGGGTTTGTGGAGACAGTACCACTTATAAAAATATTTAGAGCTGTTATCTGTCCTGACACCATATACTTCATTGCTCTAAGTGAAAAACACGTCAGACTCCTTCAGTAAATGAACATCTTAGCTTTCTTTCCGCCTCTCGTGGTCCCCAGGGAAGAAGCTTGGACCTTCCCTGTGATGCTCTGACCACTCCTCACCTGACCACCTGCTTGAGTGATCTGCGTGTGAAAGACACATGGACAGTATATCCCATCACTCCTCACTCTCCACCTACCCAGCATGGCCCAGCCCAGAGTTCTGGCTGCCACAGGGAATGAAGCTGTAGAAACCACGGGCCAGGGTATCTCATTCGGATGCCACATCCAGAGACAGTATTCAGTATACATTTACCTTGCTTAAACACGTTCTGAGTGGGTTTTTTTTTTTTTACTTTTAGCTTAAACATTTTCTATGCCTCATCAGTAACTAAAGACTCCAACATCTTTTGCACAACATTCAAGCCTCTCCATGATGTGAAGCTGGTCCCCTTTCTCAGTCTTCAACACTTGTCATATATACTTTCCTCTGCCCCCGAACCATATGGTTTAGCTACAAGGGCATGTACTTGACCTGATCTTTTTGCTGTTGCTCAAGTTTTTCTCTCTATTCCTACTTACTGTCTCTCCTCATCTTTCCATGTGCTGTTTCTATTCCTATTGTCTGTCAGCTCCACGATTACTTTTCTTTTCTTTCTTTTTTTATTTTAGATGAAGAGAAACAGAGAGAGCTCCCATCTGCTGGTTCATATCACAAATACCTGCGAGGGCCAGGGTTTGTTCAGGATCAAGCTGGGAGCTGGGAATGCAATCCAAGTCTCCCAAATAGGTGGCAGGGACCCAATACTTAAGCCATCACTGCCGCCTCCCAGGGTGTGCATTTCTAGGATCCTGGACTCAGGAGTCAGAGCTGATAATTGACCTCGGGTGCTATGCTTACTTTTGTATGCTTTGGAGAGTGATGTTGTAATTGGAGCCTGCAAATTTACTTTCCCAGATTCATTTGTCAGCTCAATGGCACTAGATCATGGGACTGTATATGCAAGGTAGGTATTGTGTGTTTGAATAAGCCATAGACACAGATGGGAAGAACTTGATGGCAATTCGTCCTCTTCCACATAGTACTTAAATGTTTAATGCGTGTTTTTCTCTTTCCTCATTACTGGCCTTGATCTTCTGTTTTGATGTTCATTTTCAATAGCTCTGATATACAATTATTTATATATTTCTTTTCATGGTAATATTAAGCAGGAAAGATATTATAAGACGTTGAAAGACAATTTTCTTTAAATGATTGCAAATCCCTTGTAAGATGGAGCAAAATATGTATACACAAATGCACAGACACAAACAACAATACAAAATTCTATCCTGTGCTTTTGTACAAATCAACCAAATTCTTTGAACTCAATTGTATCATCTGTCAAACGTGGATGATAATTATATATGGAGTATTCAGGTTGTTAAGATGATTAATGAAGATGCAGTGAACAGTTTTAAAAACTGTTAAATGTTATTCAAAAATAATTTATTAATATTTTCATAATAAGTATTTGTGAAGTCATATTGTTCATGGGTGAAAAGGTGGAATTAATAAGAACAAAAATCATGTGATACCACCATGGCATAGCCACAATAGTAAACATAGAATTTGGGAAAATCATTTGCACTTAACGTCCTGGAATATAAATTACAGCCAATATCACCAGAGGCATTTTGAGTGGGCAAAGATCTTTGAAGTTATCTGGTCAAGTTTCGAGCTGTGGGGTCTGGTGATGTGGAAAAGTAAGGCCAAGTGCACAGGAATTGGCCTCTATTCCTCGTTAATAATGTTACTGATTAGGAAGGATATAAGGCAAGATTTCATTTATAAAAATAGTTTAGCATGAGTTCAAAGATGATTGATTTGTTCAGCCTCTGTTCTTTTATACTAAGGCTCAGAGGTTACTTGGATTTGTCCAAGATTGTGAACTTATAAGATATCAGAACCTTGAACCAGGTGTCTTGCCCATCAACCATGTTTCACTGCTTTCCTGGGGCTCATATTTCAGTTCTTGGCTACAACTCAAACTTTGCTCAGACAACCTTAACACAGGGCTGTTCCCCATGTATTTTGGTGAAAATAGAGCATTTTAAGTAGGTTATGATTTTTTTTAGAAGATTCATTCATTTACTTTAAAGGCAGAGAGAGAGCCGGCGCCGTGGCTCAACAGGCTAATCCTCCACCTTGCGGCGCCTGCACACCAGGTTCTAGTCCCGGTCGGGGCGCCGGATTCTGTCCCGGTTGCCCCTCTTCCAGGCCAGCTCTCTGCTGTGGCCCGGGAGTGCAGTGGAGGATGGCCCAAGTGCTTGGGCCCTGCACCCCATGGGAGACCAGGAGAAGCACCTGTCACCTGGCTCCTGCCATCGGATGAGCGCGGTGCGCCGGCCGCAGCGTGCCAGCCGCGGCGTGCCAGCCGCGGCAGCCATTGGAGGGTGAACCAACGGCAAAGGAAGACCTTTCTCTCTGTCTCTCTCTCTCACTGTCCACTGTCCACTCTGCCTGTCAAAAAAAAAAAAAAAAAAAACGGCAGAGAGAGAGGGAGAGAGAGACAGTTATCCATCTTCTATCTGCTGATTCACTTCCCAAATGGCCACAATGGCTGGGGCTGTGCACGGTTGAAACCAGGAGCCAGGAATTCCATTTGGGTCTCCCACATGAGTGACAGGGGCCCAAGTACTTGAATTATTGTCCATTCTTCTCTAGATGCATTAGCAGGGAGCTGAATTTTAAGTGGAACAGCCAGGACTTGGATAAGTGGCAGGTTAACCTGCTGTGACACAACACTGGACACACAGATTATGTTTTAAATCAAAATATGAAAATTCAAAGAATTCAAGAATTCAGAGTAGCATCTAGTGGGAGGACTGCCTTGGGAACCTGGGTTCACAAGTATTATTCTATCAATTTCATGTACAATAGAAATTTCAGGAGATGAAGTTCTAGATGACTGCCACCCACAACCAAGACAAATTAGATTTGCCAAAATTAATAGAATGTAACATGGATTATCTGATTCATTTGAATTAGTTATTTAAGGCCGTGGATTAACATAGAAGTAGAGAGGCTTACAGAAAGAAGGACATATGTAAGAAATAAATGACCCCAGAAGTTTCTCATGGGCATGAGAGGAATAAGAGGAATATGAGAGGAATAAGAGGAATGAGTCACGTCCAGGAAATACTCTCATTTATTTTAAAGGATGGACTTGGCTTTGGGGAAGTGAATTAAATAGTTTCTGGTAGATAAAGGGGTTGAGAAAGGGATACCTCTTCCTGACTCTCAAAGGCATCTCTATGGGCTATAGTGGTAGAAATAGGATGAAAAATGACTCTGAAAACTCACCAGAAACCCCCCGTAAAAGTTGTAAGGGGTTCACATCCTTTGTTCATTGACACTTCCCTTTCTTGCCAAGACACCCTGATGGCCTCCTAGCAGCTAAGTCTGCCACTCAATTGCTTTGTGAGTCTGATCTCTTCTTTGCTCCTCATTCATAATAGTCTTTGAGTAAGGCAAGTTCACTACTGTTGTTACCAAATCTATTGTGTTCAATGGCTTCTTCTCCTTGTCTTTGAGATAACATCAAAATATCGCATTTACACTATGAAGCGTCAAGATTTGGCTACAGACCACCTTCCCGGGTTAATCTGGTGCTCCAACTTCTGCTGTGACCTTGTGGTACAAACTGAGCTCCATTTTCAGTGATGCTGTCATTCCATTGCCTTGTACTCATAGTATTTCATTGTCCAAGAAATGGTACACATCTAACTCCTTCTCCATGTCTTGATGAATCAGTTCTCTGGAGGAGACATTGCTGCCCCTCACACCTCTGCTCTAATGACATTAATGTTTCATTGTCATAACTTGTATGGCCAAGAAAGTAATTGCTATTTACTACCTTGACACCTTCTAGGAGGCTGGGTTTTATATAGAGGAAAGATCCCTTGGTCTTTTTATTTTTTTTAATATACAATTAATTGGTTAATTAATTAATTTAAAAGGGAGAGGGGGAGAGAGAGATTTTCATTCCACTGGATCACTCTCCAAATGGCTGCAACAGTCAGACTAAAGCCAGGAGCCTAGAACTCTAGCCAGGTCTTCCACATGAGTGGCAGGGATCCAAGTATCCAAGTACTTTGGACATCATGTGCTGCCTTTCTAGGTGCATTAGCAGGAAGCTGGATTGGAAGCTGAGCAGCTGGGACTTGAACCAGTACTCTGATATGGGATGCCACTGTGGCAAGTGGTGGCTTAACCTGTTGTGCCACATTGCTGATCCTAATAGTGAGGAGTGTTTTAATGATAATGAAAGGTGGCCACAATGAGCTGGATTTAGTGTCTGGAAAGATTTGAATCAGGGAATCTTGTTTTGCTTTTTCCACAGACTCTTTAGTGAGTGCTTAACATGTGCCAAGGCTGGTCTAAGTACTTTCTGTGTATTAACTTACTTAACCTCACAATGGTGCTTATCCCCATTTTATAATAAGGAAATTATAACTTCCCTAGGGCGTCACAAGTAGTAAGTGATATAGCTGAAATATGTTCTTGAGAGGGAAGAGGCACAGGAGAGAAGTGGCAAAGAGACGGGTAGAGGAAGAGTGGCCCTTGAAAACTATACAATGCAGGCAGAAGCCAAAACGAAGCTTGGTTGAGATGCTGGGGTGCTGTTATTTTAAAAAGTGGGCTCTCTCATTTTTCAACTTTGAGCTCATTTACTTAGTCATCTTTGATTTCTATTGCCGGCACACTTACTACACGGTAAGCATAATCCTAGGATTGGGTTATGGGAAGTGGATGGAGGAACCCTTGCTGATAAACTGAAAATTTAGCAGAAATTCAGAGAAGGAAAAGGAGAGAGTTGCACACTCATTTGGAGAAGGCTGATGAGTCAGAAGGAAGAGCTGAGGCAAAGACCCTGATGAGGAAGATGTCTCGTGTTTCTGAGGAATCTTCTGGGAGCTTTTGTGTCTGGAGGAGGGTGAGCAGGGGAAGGCTGGAGATGTGGGCAGCAAGGCAGTGAGGGTTGTGACAGGTAGCCCTTTTGAATTGTGTTGCTGAGTACAATGGGAATGTGTTTGTAGGGTGTTGAACAGAACGAGGAGATTGATTTGATTCACACAATTTAAAACTTCTTTGGGTATTGTATGAAGAGTAGATTCTGGAAGCAAATGGAAGGAGAGTTAGGTTACTGCACTGGACAGTGAGAAGTGACACTGTTTTAGAGCCTATGAAAAGTGATCAAATTCTGTGTATATTTGAAGAGACAGCTGTCAGGTCTGCATCTCTCAGAATCTCCAATAAGTCTTGCTTGTTCCCTAACAAAGCGCTATGACTAAGGTGTATGTGTGTGTGTGTGTGTGTGTGTGTGTGTGTAAATTAAGGAGAGGTTCATTCTTCTGAAAATGTGATGCAAAATAGGAATAATACATTCCAGACTGAAAAGTTTCCTAAACTGAACTAATTCATCAGAAAGAGCATGGAATAAAAATATAAGTTTCTTGAGAATTCTTACATTTTTGGGGAACATATTAGACTTTTCAAAATACAGCGAATGGAAATTAAGTAATTTTAGATGGCTGAATGACCCAAACCCAAGTCTACATTAGACTACTGTCATACTCACCTTTCATAATAGACTACAAAGTTCATTAGAATATGGAATGGATTTGTGTTTCTATTATTTATCATTGTGCTTCTAATGGCTGGCACATATGAGATGTTTAATAAATATTCCTTAGAGAAAGAAAATGAAAAATGTCCTTGTCTAGGAGAAGCTATTATTATTCCCTATTCCTATCTATGCTAGGTGTCCAGAGTAGGGAATAAGAACTAGAACTCAAAATCTGGATAACTCCTTAGGAAGGGCAAATCAGAGATAGCTGCCAACTCAGCAGGCCAAATGTAGAAGTCAGCACTCAGGGGGAGTATTTCCCATTCATCACCACTATCAGCAGCAGTGGGAAAATCAAACATTTATTTTTGTTCACATCACGTGAGAGGTATCTAAAGGGAAGAGGGTGGCCGGAGCAGAGACTCAATAGGCGAATCCTCTGCCTGCAGCACCGGCACACCAGGTTCTAGTCCCGTTCGGGGCTCCGGATTCTGTCCCGGTTGCCCCTCTTCCAGGCCAGCTCTCTGCTGTGGCCCGGGAGTGCAGTGGAGGATGGCCCAAGTCCTAGGGCCCTGCACCCCATGGGAGACCAGAAGAGGCACCTGGCTCCTGGCTTCGGATCAGCGCGGTGCAACGGCCGCAGTGCTCTGGCTGCAGCGCTCCAGCCACGGCGGCCATTGGAGGGTGAATCAACGGCAAAGGAAGACCTTTCTCTCTGTCTCTCTGTCTCACTGTCCACTCTGCCTGTCAAAAAATAAATAAATAAATAAATAAAATAAAAGGAAGAGGGACCTAAACAGAGGACAGGAAGTCTAACTAGGTGCTGCAGAGAAACCTAGGCCTCATCACCTCAAGACGTTGGGGGCTTCGCATTCTGCCACTTATTAGCTAGGTGCTCTTGGGCAGGTAGTTTATTCTCCAAGTTAAAACAATAATGGGCAGTTGCTTATAAAATTGGGGACATTGGGGATAATACCTATGAAGACCCTGTGAATTAAATGAGATCATGTTTATGAATATGCTTTAAAACTTTTAAAGTGTAGTACACATGTACGTTCTATGCAACCCTACACTATCTTTAGTGGAGATACATAGAGTAGTAGAATGCAGCTGATTGTATTAGATGTTCTCCCACAGAATAAATGCTTTAGACAGGCATAAAAATGCTGACTTTTCTGTCTTGGGCAGCCTAATTTACTGCTCCTCATCATTCTGCTCCTGTGTTCCTCAGTCTGGGATAGCTACAGGTAGGTTCCGGGCAGCATCAGAGAATCCACTGTTCATTTGTAGCTCTCCATTTGCTCCCTTCTGGACTTAAGGCATATTATGGAATTACTGTAAGCCAATGAGTCTCCATCTGTAAATGAGGGATAAAATTTGCCAGCTGTCTCCTAACCTCCCTGGGAGGAACTGGGGTTTAATAAGATAATGAACATTATTCTCTCCATATGCACTGTACACTCTTGGCTTCTGTGGTCTTCCAAAGGCTCTCCATAGGCATAAATACTGATTCTTTGAAATCAATTTCAGATGGTCAGAAGGTAACCCACATAGACTCAGGCCAACAACTATTCATCACACATTAATATTCCTATCTATTAGTTGATGTTTTCTATTAGTGATTGTACAATTAATCAAGAACAATATGTCACAAGGTGGAATCAGTTGCAGGTGGGTAATTGGGACTTAAGTAGTGTGGCCATCACATCACCTCTGCTTGTTTTTTCAAGTCTCTCCATCTCTGCTGCTACGTCTATGTCTGGACATCAACTCTAGTAACTGAACCCATGAAACGATGTTGGGAAAGCACAGCAGTACTTTCAAGGCATGAAGGAGGAGTGGCATTTTTGAAGAGAGTTGCAGGAAGAGGGTGATGCCTAAGCATTTGTTAACAAGGATAATAAAAAACAACAACAGTTCTCACTTATTGAGCGCCAAGTGTGTAAGGTTGTATTTAGGAATTAAAATTATTAGAAATGGTCTATTGTTTCAGATGCTTATGGTTTCTTTGGGTTAGCCAAGAATCAGTCTACAAAAGTGAAATGACAACACTCCCAATAACAACACAGAATGCAGATAACAGAATAAAAGAGTTTCACAAGAGTAAGTCCAGGGTCCCAATTCAGATTGGCTGGATTTGAGTGACAGTTCTTCCCCTTCTAGCCTTGTGATCTTAGCTAAATTGTTTAACCTCTGTGTGCCACTCTTTCCTCACTTGTAGACAGAACAATAATTCCCATCACATACAGTTGCTGTGAGATTGTTATAATATAGCCCAAGTATTTAAAATTGTCAGTGGAATAATCATGATAGCTTGTGATAAATTACAATGCATTATTAATTTCAAAACCTCAACACTAACAATGGCATTCAGAAGAGGTCAACCCTATCTCATGGAGGTGGGTAATCCAAGTTGCATACAGCTCACATATGACCTTCTAGACGAGGAAGGGGTAGAAGCAAGACAGAATGGGTGTAAATCAGCTTTTCTAGAGCAGAGACTTGTACACAGTATAACATCCAGACAGCAGAGGCAAAGGGACTCACACCCTCAGTATCAGATATAAGTACTCTAGGAAGATGGATCTAGTGATGACAGTGTAAGAGGGCTGCAATGAGGGGAGATGGCTGACAGCAAGTGAAGAACAGAAATGTTAAGCATCGGTGAAAATGAGATTTGGGGTCCCAAAGAACCCCTTTGATCTGCTTGTACATAAAGCATGTCCTTATAGTAGGTTTCCTTCCCATCCTAAAGGCTCACTGTGAGGGCAAATGCTGATGATTACAACAGCACGCAGAGCTGGTGGTGTGCAGAGTTACAGGTAGAGTCCCTTACAGGTGAAAGGGCTGGAGTAGTTTCTGTGGTGCACAGGCTTGAGGTGGTAAGGAAGGGGCTTGTGTTCCTGAAATTCAGGAAGTCCTTCCTGAGCGCTACAGCTTTTCTCATCATGTTAAACCGTGCACTTTGCAGCTTGCTGTGACTTGCCTCCTGCTGTCTTTTGAATATTCAGCCATCAACCTTTAGGGTGGAATTAGCAGCACTTTTAATTTCCTGATAACACCTAAATTAAGGTAAGAGTTCTAAATACTTTATTAATAATGTACACTCTAATTAATAGAAATTACTTTCCCTGCATGTATTATTAAAGGATGTATTCCAACATGCCTTTTTATGTTTTCCAATTTACTTGCTTGGAAAACTGGTTGCTGTTTCCACGTCTTATCGGAACACATTCTTGATCGACTTTGTGCCATACGTAGAGGTAAATTCTCCACTTTGAATCTGAGAAAAAAGCTTTTCCCTTTTCCCCATGTGGTTCTCTGTTGAATTTTTTTTTTTTCTGTTGAAATACACTTTGGGCCTAAAACTTAATGCTTCAAATGATTACTTCTTTATGCCTTTTGCTTGTGATCCTATCCTTCCAAATACGAGAAGCAAAGTTGGAGCTCAACTTCAAATTAGAAATTTTCAAAAGAAAACCTACAAAATCAGTAGGGTGCCTGTGCTTTTTGCTCTCCCAAGTGGAAAGTGGTAGAGTTCACCATTCCTGATACAGTTCTTTTGATCTGGAATTCACTTCAGTTCTTACTTAGTGGGACAGTAAAGTGGAAGTAGGTGACATTTACATTCAGTGAGACACCAGGGTGGATTAAAACCCTTGGCTCTCCAATCAGACTGCTGAGTTCAAAACTGGATCTTGGAATTCCTCAGTGCAAAACAGTGGCCAATGAACTGAGTCTCTGTTTTCCTTCATTTCTTCATTTGTAGATAGGGGCAGATGAGCTTGTTTCCAGGATTCTTGGGAGAATTTAGAATTGATACGCATGGAGAATGTAGAACCAAGCTCAGCCCAAGGAGTCATTCAGCAAATCCCATTCACCCATACCTCTCTAGAGCCTGTTTTCAAAACTCTACCCTCACTCAAAGGACCCACCTCCAAAGCCATGTTGGAGCTTCTGATAACTTTTTTCTAGATAACTTTCCATTTAACATGTGACACATGCATGCATTGAAAGCCTGCTGGGCTGTTGTCAACTGCCAGTATGGAACCTAGGTTTCTGTGAAGAACTAAATAAACAGGAGCCACCTAGTACTTTCTGTCCTGCATGATTTAGAGATGAGAGACCACAGTCAACGAACTTCTGCTTTCAATAGTAATTATTCCCAAACCATGCAGAGCCTGGGCTATCACAGATGCTACAGATCTCGTATCAGTTCACTGAGATGTGATTCCTCAATGTGTCTCTGTTTTCTACCCACTCTCCAGATGACCAACAGATTTCAAAGCGCGTACCTCTGCTCACTGCTGCCAACTGAAGTGTGGAGGCTTGCAGAACACAGTAAGTCAGGTGTATATCATTATTTTGTTCCTGGTTAGTATAATGATTGGTAAAGACTTCCTCCTTTTTTTTCTTTTTCATTTGCTCTTCCAGAAAAAATGTTTTGAATTTCAGGATTGTCAGTAATTTCCTAGTCTCATGGACCTGAAGATGGATTTCCCTCAGGGGACCTGAGGAGGCCATCAGTGTAATTTATTTCTCTCGCAGTGCTCAGTAATGGACGTGACCTTCTGTCTCAGAAGGCTGTTAACACCCATGGCCCTGGATATGAAGAGTTAAACATTGCACTCTTCTGTAGAGAGATGTAGATACCTTGACATTCAGAGGCACAGTTCCCAACCTAATCCTTTCTAAATCAGATTAGTCCATCCCATCGCTGACAGTTCACTGACGAGTGCATTCCTCAAAGAGAGTCTCATCTGAGATGCAGAGCACTCGCTGCAGTTTTATAGTATCAGAGTAGTAATTCATGCCCTGAGTAATAAAGAAACTCATTAAATGTAGAATCTGGGCTCTTGCTTTGTACTTAGACCTCCCAGCAGTTTAACTTCTGCATAATGAGTCTAAATACTTTAAGGGATAATATGAAAATTATCTACTATTGTTTCATATCTAAAATTGTACATTTGTTTTCCCTCCACTACATGGCAAACATAACTTAGAAACAATATATTACCCTAATTACGTGTTATTTATTAAAAAGGAAGCAAATCAGTCATTTGGAGACAAATCCCTGTAGTTACTCATGGAACTGCTTTAGATGACAAAGATAGAGTAAAGCCAGCAGCCTTTCATTATATTTATTACACACTCTTTGTGCTAATGAACAATAACAGGCTTCACTGGAATAGTAGTCAAGTTCCAAGTCACGTGGCATGCTATATGGGCCATATTCATCAAGGGCAAGTCAGGGTTTGCTTGTCCTTTGTGTCTTTGCTTTCCATCGAAGCAAGAGGGTGGAAGACAAACAAAAGCAGCTTGGGAAATTTTAATAAGCACAATGGAAATCAATCAACATATTAAAAAAATCTTCATGCAACCTTCAGCAGTAATACACTCATGGAAAAAAAACCTGATTATTTACAGTCTATCTGAGTCCCTCAGTACAGTCTTTAGTCCTCACCTAAAAAATGGATCTATATAGACACACATATATTTACCTAAGATCGTGAACGATGAAGAAAATGCTTCTAAGATTTTAAGACACTTTTAATATTTATTTCTGTACTACTCATATGGGTTACTGATTCTATAAATTGGAGCAAGAAATTAAGGTGGTTCTTTGCTTTGCCATGGAAAGCAAAAACATATTGTAGAAATTCCAGCCTCAAAGAACATATGGATTTGCTAAGAACTTTGTATTAGGGGAGGTAGAATACATGTTGAATATTATCTCAAGGGAATATTTTTTTTTTTTTTTTTTTTTTTTTTTACAGGCAGAGTGGACAGTGAGAGAGAGAGAGACAGAGAGAAAGGTCTTCCTTTTGCCGTTGGTTCACCCTCCAATGGCCGCCACGGACGGCGCGCTGCGGCCGGCGCACCGCGCTCATCCGATGGCAGGAGCCAGGAGCCAGGTGCTTTTCCTGGTCTCCCCATGGGGTGCAGGGCCCAAGCACCTGGGCCATCCTCCACTGCACTCCTGGGCCACAGCAGAGGGCTGGCCTGGAAGAGGGGCAACCGGGACAGAATCGGTGCCCCGACCGGGACTAGAACCCGGTGTGCCGGCGCCGCAAGGCGGAGGATTAGCCTGTTGAGCCACGGCGCCGGCCTCAAGGGAATATTTTTTTAAAAAGATGTAAAAATAAAACTAATTTTCTCTATATACCTCATTTTTTTGTTATAGTAGCTCATGCTACATTGCTAGGAGAAGAAAATTCTTAACACGAAGGCCAGGGGAGAACCCTTTTATACACATATGTTTTCAAAAAGCTGTCCAAAGTTGTGATGGTTGCAAGGAGGAAAAAAAATGTGTTTCCCTTCTTTTGGAATAATTGAACCAATATGCTAGCATTTAGAAGTGTTGCCTCACGGGTAGCACAAGAACTGTGTTTGGGGATTAAACCACAGATAACAAAGGAGTGAAGGAGAATCCAAGAGGGAAGGAAGCCAAGAAAGTCAGCTGGGACCATCTCTTCTTTTGAATTAGCAGTTACCCTTCAGTTGCTTGCTATTCAAACATTTGTCTAGTTCCTCTTCAGAGCTGTTTAGTGCACTCCTTCTTGCACAGGAATATGTAGCAGGATTTCCCAGCTCCGATCAGACTATCAGTGCATGGAGCTGGAATGCTAACATTGGCAACCATCCAATAATGAAGCATCAGCAAGGCAAACCCAGAACAAAGCATATTGCCAATTATGCTAGGCTGTGAACAGGGTTACGCTTGAGGGTAATGCAGGCAGGGTGGGATGGGGTGGAGAGGAGACCATGGAGTGTAGGGCTCAGCATAAAATCCTTCTGGAATAGTCCCCCATTCCTGCTTTAAATCCCTTCTAAGCTTTTCACAAAGATCAAATCAAGCTAGTTTGTTAAATATATATTTTGTGAAACATGTCTCTGAAATTGAGAGCAATGAGAGGCAGCAAACCCAAGCTGGCTCTGTCAATTTTCTTTGAAGGGTAAATCCCACTAAATCTTTTCTGTGCCTCTCCTGTCTGGTTTCTGGGTGACATATTTTGGAGTCTTGTGAGGTAGCAAAGATGATTGTACCACTTAGCTTGTTTGAAGGTCCTGTTCACAACTGTTGTCCCAGAGACATTATTAGTAGTTAGCACCCTATTATTCTCAAATGTGTTTGGTTTAAGGGTGTGGTGGCCCAGTGGGTTAAGCCACTGCCATCAGTGACATCTCATGTGAGTGCTGCTTAATGTTCTGGCTGCTCCACTTCCTATTCAGCTCCCTGCTAATGTGCCTGCGAAAGCAACAGAAGATAGCGAAAGCACTTGGGCTCCAGACACCCATGTAGGAGATCTGGATGGAGTTCGATGGTCCTGGCTTCGGCTTAGCCCAGTGCTGGCCTCTTTAACCATGAGGGGAGTAAACCAGTGGATAGAAGAGCTGTCTCTCTCTGCCTCTCTCTCTTTTTCAGTAACTCTGTCCTTCAAATAAATCTTAAATAAAATTGTTCTAGTTTGCACAATACATCTCGTGGTTACCCTAACTATAACCCAGAACTGAGCCTCTGGCAATTGAGCACCCAAGGGAA
This sequence comes from Sylvilagus floridanus, assembly GCA_949820135.1. Taxonomy (NCBI): domain Eukaryota; kingdom Metazoa; phylum Chordata; class Mammalia; order Lagomorpha; family Leporidae; genus Sylvilagus; species Sylvilagus floridanus. Next base: position 16,847,013 of record OX463243.1, read on the forward strand.
CTTGCTTTTTATGTTTAAGGGCTCCTAGACATACCAATCTCTACTCATCTTATTATTGTTTTGAAGAAATCACTTGAGTTTGACCTATTCTGATGAAGTGCTTTTTGGGAGAAAAGTGTAAAAATGCAACTATCAAATAAATTAGGATCCTTCTGTCTTTTGGAATAGCCAGACCTGGAAGACTGGTCCATGTGTGATAGCTTCGAAAACATACTTTGAGTTTTATTTTTCCCTTCACTTTCCTATCATTTTGATTTTTGAGTAATGTCAGGGAAGATCTGAGACCACAAGCCCATAGTGATGCAAAGGGATGCAACTTCTTCTGCATTCTTTGTTTCTCTTAGAAGTGCATCCAAAGTGGGATGAGCATGGCAGCTAGTCCAAAGTGAAGAATCCACCAGGACAAAGGATCCCAGAACTCAGGGTTCGCTCAGAGACCTATCTGGCTGAAGATTGGTTAGAGGGAAATGCACACTGGGTTCCATCTCTTCTTCCTAACAACCATATTCTAGGTGAATTCTTACTTTTTGAACAACGATTGGATTATTTGATTGATTCTGGATTTCATTTCTCTTTTTAAAGATTTATTTATTTATTTGATATGCAGAGTTACAGATAAAAAGAGGGAGAGACAGAGAGAGAGGAGTCTTCTGCCCTCTCACTCACTCCCCATATGGCTGCAATGGCTGGAGTTGGGCTACCCTAAAGCCAGGAGCCAAAAGGGAGGAGCTTCTTCCAGGTCTTCCACATGGGTGCAGCAGCCCAAGCATGTGGGTCATCTCCCACTGCTTTCCCAGGCCATCAGCATGGAGCTGGATCAGAAGTGGTGGAACAGCCGGGACTTGAACTGGCCCCTGCATAGGATGCCAGTGTCACAGGTGGAGGTTTAACCCACCATACCACAGCACCAGCCCCTGGGTTCATTTCTCACTGTGCCATCCAGCCTAGTTGACCTTTCAGACCCACAGGATGATCACACGAGAGAAGCTCTAATTTTTACTCTATGGAAAACAACTTTGATAGATTGAAATTACCAGAGAAGTTTATCAACCAGATTTGGGCAGGATTCTCATGAGCAAAACAAATAGAACTAACAATATAATAAAACATTTTCTTATAGCTTGGTTCTGTTTTTTAGAAAACACAACTACTGAAACATAGTTAGTAACAGCTAACATTCCTCTGCTTCAGAGAGAAGATAGATTGTGCTGGTACTATAGAAAAATGGAGACTATGTGGCCCATGGAAAAGGGGGCACCCAGACTTGCCCAGTTGCCTGTTAGCTTGTGGAATTGGGGTCTCTTTTGATGGAACTTCTACTGCTTCCAAGAAAAATAGCAATCTGTATTTCCATGTGAAATCACCTGCATGCTATCGGACTGGAGCTGTCGTCTCCATTGCTCAGAATCACCACCCATCCATCTTTCCTTACCATCATTAGCCCCCGAAATGTATTCCTTTGAAGAACATGTCAGAGGACTATCTGCTCCGTTCCTCTATTATTCCCCCCAACACCATGCCTGCCTCCATCCTCCAGTGTCATTCCCTTCATTTACTGAAGACAGCTATCAGTCCAGGGCAGGGTTTGGTGTCTGTCTCACCATCACCACTATGCAGTGTGTTGGGAAGTCAAACATTAAAGGTAGATGGTACCATTAACACCCTGGCCGCTGGCCCTCCAGTACCATGGGCAACACAAATTCCATTTCCTTCAATTTCAAACATCCAATTCTCTGGCTACTCCTTCCTAATGTGCAGTCTATTTCCTTTAGTAATCAGACTCTAATTGAGGCCTGCTGACCCACTGATAGTTCTTACTAAGCTAAGGTAATGATCCATCGTAACAATCAGTTTATTGCAGATACCTCAGCTTGCTGACCCACTCACTCCATCATATCCTTTGGCTAAAGAGGAAACAAAACAAAACACTAACTGAAAAATCCAATTTTCCACGTACCCTACATCTAAACCAAGTAGCTGAATCTGGCTTGAAAAAAAAACAATGAAAACCATGTTAAATGGTCTCACTTGAAATTTTTGAATTTAAACCTTAAGTATATTCTTTTTTTTGTTCTTGTTTAAATTTTAAAGGAAGAGAGACAAATAGTGAGAGAAAAAAAAGATCTCCAACTCTTGGTTCCATTCCCAAATGCCTACAACAATCAGGGCTGGGCCAAGAACTCAATTTGTATTTCACATGCATATGTCAGGGGCCCAAGACTTTGAACCATCACATATTGCCTCTCAGGGTGTGCCTTAACAGGAAACTGGAATCAGAAGCAGAGTTGGGACTCAGACCCAGGAAGCTCTCATAAGGGACTTGGGTCTCCCAAAGAGGGGCTTAGTGGCAGCACCAAACTCCCATCCCCTTGAGTGCGTTCTTAGCGTTGTCATTTCCTTTGAGAATCCATCTGCCTAGTCCCTCAGAAAATAAATGTTCATCTCCTTTCGCCTCAAACCTTCAATATCATCTCGTCTTCAATCCAGGTAATAATCATAATTTTATTTTATTGAGTAAATATAGTCAATAATAAGGAACTTCTGCATTTTACACCAAAAGTCTATCAATTCCCTTGCATCTGAACCTTTGTGTTTTTCCTTCCCCTGCTATAGCAAATAATCTTCCATTGCTGTGACCCACAGCTCTAAATGCAATACCCTCATATATTTGAGGATAGCCTCCTACCATTTTGCCTTTCATCTGCTATCTCTTCCTCTCCCTAGATCAATTCTATTAACTTAGAAATATCTATCAGGGGCCGGCGCCACGGCTCACTAGGCTAATCCTCTGCCTGCGGTGCCGGCACACCAGGTTCTAGTCCTGGTTGGGGCACCAGATTCTGTCCTGGTTGCCCCTTTTCCAGGCCAGCTCTCTGCTGTGGCCTGGGAGTGCAGTGAAGGATGGCCCAAGTCCTTGGGCCCTGCACCCGCATGGGAGACCAAGAGAAGCACCTGGCTCCTGGCTTCGGATCAGTGTGGTGCGCCAGCTGCAGCGGCCATTGAGGGGTGAACTAACAGAAAAGGAAGACCTTTCTCTCTGTCTCTCTCACTCACTGTCCACTCTGCCTGTCAAAAAAAAAAAAAAAAAAAAAGCAAAGAAAAAGAAATATGTATCAGGGGCCAGAGCTGTGGTGTAGTAGGTTAGTAGGTTAAGCCTCCACCTGTGGTGCCAGCATCATACATGGGCACTAGTTTGTGTCCCAGCTGCTTCTCTTCTGATCCAGCTCTCTGCTAATGGCCTGGGAAGGCAATGGAAGATGGCCCAAGTGCTTGGGCCCCTGCATCCATGTGGGAGACCCAGAAGAAGTTCTTGGCTCCTGGCTTTGGATTGGCCCAGTTCCAGCCATTTCAGCCATTTGGGGAGGGAGTGAACCAGAGGATGGAAGACCTCTCTGTCTTTCTGTCTCTCTGTCTCTCTGTCTCTCTGTCTCTCTCTCTCTCTCTCTCTCTCACACACACACACACACACACACACACACACGTGCACACGATTTCTATACTGGCTGTCTCCATCTTCTTACTCCTATTCTGTTTTTTAAAGATTTATTTATTTTTATTTGAAAGTCAGAGTTTCAGAGAGAGAGAAAGGGAGAGACAGAGACACAGAGAGATCTTCCATCCGCTGGTTCACTACCCACATGGCCGCAACAGCCAGGGATGAGCTAGGTAACAGCTAGGAGCTAAGAGATTCATCTGGGTCTCCCATATAGGTGACAGGGGCCCAAGTACTTTGGCCACATTCCACTGCTTTTCCCAGGCCATTAATAGGGAGCTGAATTGAAAGTGGCACAGCCAGGCACAAACGAGCACCCATATGGAATGCTGGCATCACAGGTGGTGGCCTCCTCCACTACACCACAACAGTGTCCCAACTCTCATTCTGTATTGAACCCAATCCAATCAGGTTTTCTTCAAGCTGGGTTTATGAGACAAATTCGGTCCCCTTTTAAAAAATATTTTCTTATTTGAGGAAGAGAAAGACAGAAAGATTCCATCTTTAACGGTTCACTCTCTAAATGCTTGCAATAACTGGGGCTGGGCCAGGGTTGAAGCCTGGAGCCTTGAACTCAGTTCAGGTCTCCCACGTGAGTAGCAGAGACATACTTACTTGAGCCATCAGAGTTGCCTCCGTAATAACAGCAGGGGGCTGGAGCCAGGAACTGAACCCAGGTGCTCTGGTGTGGATTGCAGGCTCCTTAACCACCAAGGCTAAATGCCTGCCTTCACAGATCCAATCCTGTGACCCACAGTTGCCTTCCCACTTGGACAGCATCAAGTATTAGAATTGCACATTACTTTATAAATACTATATTCTTTTTTAAAAGATTTATTTGTTTGAAGGGGGGAGAGAGAGAGAGAGAGAGAGAGAGAGAGAGAGAGAGAGAGAGAGAGAGAGATTGTCTACTGGTTTACTAAGTGGCCACAATTGCCAGAACTGGGCCAAGCTGAAACCAGGGGCCAGGAGCTTCTTCCCAGTCTCCCACATGGGCAGCAGAGGCCCAAGTACTTGGGCCATCTTCTGCTGCTTTCCCAGGTACATTAGCAGGGAGCTCGAAAGGAAGTGGAGCAGCTAGTGCTGCAGGCGGCAGTTTAACCCACTACACCAAAATGCTGGCCCTAAGTCCTGTATTCTTAATTTCATTTCAGCTTTACAGTAACAGGGAAGGAGTTTCTTCTTCCTTAATGCAAATGAGAAGAAATAGATTTGGGGGCATTAAGTAACTTGCTCAGATTAACATAGATGTAAATGGTGGCTGCATCCCCAGGAATCAGAGCTCTTTAATACCTTCAGAAAGATGAGATAAGGAACACGTAGATGGGGTATATATAAGTAAGGTTCATAATAGTCATATATTTTAAGTGGAAGAGGTCCTTGGAAATTATTTATTTCCATAGAATGTTAGGGAGACTGAGTGGCTGGCACAAGTTATTCAGTGGTAGAACCTGGGGCAACAGGTGTCCTGACTTCTAGTTAATGCTCTGTTTCAGATGTCACAGTTAAGATTTGAAAATTCAGCATCACTACTATAGCAAAGTAGCAAAAACAACAACATAACAACAGCTATCACCAAAAAGCTAACGTTTTCAAAGCGCAGGTCAGCATCAGATTCTGACTTACAGTTTGAATAAAAATGCCAGTCCATGGGCTCTCTTCCACTTGTACAATATCAGTGCTTGGGACATGAGGCCCAGAAATTCACATTTTAAACAACTTCACCTGGTGATTCTTATATACTCTTCATTTTGAGGACTACTGCCTGAACAAGAGTGGACAAACACATTCAGCACAGCTTTTAAGTCGTAATTTCATCCTCCAATAGGAGCTGTCATGTGTTTTGACTTTTCACTAATGAAAAGCTAGGCAAGAGGAATACATCTCTCACTACCTAATAAATTCTTGGAGTACTGTTCATTTTTTTTTTCTTTACAAGCGAGCATCATCCATAGATTAGGCACTGTAGTGATATAAAACAAGGTGCCCAGTGGGTCTGTAGCTGGGGGCGTGAGACTGTCTGGAATCGCACATTCCAGAAACGTGTGGAATGAAGATGGTTCATTCACCTCTGTCTTTCATCAAAGGTGGGGCCTCTAGGTCCCTGCGAAGCACCTGTGGAGTGGTCGGCAGGCCTGCCTGGTGATGAATGGATTGGAGCAGAGGCCGTGCAGGGATCTGTCTCTACAGGTGATTTATACCTGTGGACACACAGAGAGGCTGCTGGCTCTAGAAATATCACAGGGGCAGGCTGCCTCAACACCTCAGCAAACTGGGTGATGCATGGCCTGCTTTTGGATAGGCTATTCCAGGGGGTCCAACCCTTTTGTTCCTAGCTCCTACTCCCTCTGGCAAAACTTGATAAATACAAAGGCAGTCCTCTTGGCTCAGGTCTGCAGAACAGCCTGGCTTTAGTTTTAGTTTCAATGAAACTTTGATGTAGGAAAAATATTTAGGGTCATGAATGTTCTTATACACTACAACTTTGGGTGAATGGAGGAAGACTATTTTTTAAGGTAAGAGAAAAAATATTCAGAAATTATCAGCAGAATATTCAAATCAATGTAATTCTTGTATTGTGAGTTGGGAAAAATAAATTCTTAAAAAGCTGGATTATCCAATCATTTTCTGTGAATCAATAACATCTCTCAAGCTAGGTGTGAGAGCCTCAAAGGTTCTATTCCTTGGAAATCTGTCTCCCTTTTTCTGTTTCCCTCTTTTTCTTTCTCTCCCCCTTCACCCCCTCTCTCTAACAATATAAATTTTGAGACAAACAGAGAGACTCGTCCACTCTCCCAAAATGCCCACAACATCCAAAGTTGTCAAGACCAAAGCTAAGAGCTGGGAACCTTAACCCAGGTTTCTCATATAGGTGACAGGGACCCAGTCATTTGGCCATCACTTGATGCCTCTCAGAGTTTGCATTAGCAGGAAGCTGGAATTGGGAGCTGGTGCTCCAACTTAAAAGCAGATATGCAGATAGAGGATGTAGGCATTCCATCTACTTGTGGCCTATCTGTTGGACCAAATGTTTGTCCTTTGGAAGAATTATGGATCTTTATCAAGCCTAGGTCAGAACTGAATGTGTCATAAGAACTGAATAGCTACTTGGTGATTGACTAATCGACAAAATAAATGAGTCATCTAGGTTACCTTATTTTAATTATTTATATGATGTAGCCATAATGTTTTCTCCAAAAATGGAACGAATGTACAAGGTCAAGTTGAGAGGGTCATTTCAAACGAAACCCATTTCAGCAAGTATTATTTGGACGCCAAGTTTACCAGTGGTTGTTTCTCTCCTGCTTCAAAAAGTACCTCATGTGGAATTAAAAGAGATAAAAAAGAATGCACACTTTCCATGAACCTTTTGAAGATTCCTTGTGTGTGCACTCACCTTCCTATAGGTTATAGAGAAAAGACCCAGGAACTCAGGAGAGACATAAAGAATGGTTCTTTTGTTGTAGAATTTTTCTGAGCATCCTAAGGTAGCTCTTTCTAGTTCATGCATGTCTTTGGCCATGGTCCTCCAAACAAATGCTTGTGCATATTGACCCTAACAAGGGTGCCTGAGGAATAGGTATGTGGGCTGGAAAACAGCCTGGACTCCTGTCAAAAGGCCATGATTCCTGCGGAGTGTCTCTAGCAGAACAGCATTTCTAATGAACTCAAGGGCACCAAATGCCCTGACCTTCCTGGCTTTAATGCTTAGCCTTGAAGAAGTACTCAGGCCCTTTTGGGTAGGTTGTTTACCATCCATGCCCATTGTTTATACAACAGGCTTTTCCTTCTTGAATTTCCCAAGATAGAACTTGTTGATTCACATGAGTGCACATACTGTTTGCTGGAGGCAGGCCTAGAAGTTTGACTAGCTTGTTCTAGAATTTCACCTCCATGGATCTGATAAATTGAGGAAACTATTCTTATTATTCAAATGGAAATATCCTTTTTATGCGCAGGGATTAATTTGATTAGTTTGGAATTCAGACCTGTACATTAGCCATTGGTATGTACAATGAGCCATAGGAGTCACATAAGGCTACCGGTTTTACATGGAGTCTAGACTAAGACAAGGGCTCTAGAGCAGGTTGAAGCATTCACACAACATGCTTGGCCCATTGTGCCATATGATACAGCATGGATTATATATTTATGGCCAGAAGGGATGATATATGGAGACTCTGGGAGATCCTGATGGAAAAATCATAACATAAACCCTGACAGTTTCAGAGCAAACACATACTGTTCTTCAGGTAACTACTTTGTTTTGTTTTAATTCCTCCTGTCTTACTACTGAGCCCTGAGAGAAACTAAATATTTACCCAAGTGTTACCAAGTTTCTCTGAGTCCTATGTTACCTGTTATGGACTGGGTGCTATTGGATCTACCATGCAGTAGTAGTGTACAGTAGTCTTCCATAGAATAGGACAGTCTCAAGGAGGACCAGAAGACACAGATAAGTTTCTTGAGCACATGGTTCATATTCCCATAATATCTTATCAGGAATTGACTTGTACCTCTCAAAATCCATATGTTGAAACCCTAATCCTTGGTACCTCAGAATGTGACTGAATTTGAAGACAGAGCCTTTGAAGACCCGTGATTAAGTTAAAATAAGACTATTTGTATGCATGCCAATCCAATCTGACTGGTGTCCTTACAAGGAGAGAATATTGGACATGCAAAGAGAAGTCACAGATGCGCATGCACGGAGAAACGGCCGTGTGAGGACAGAGTAAGAAAGCAGCCATCTACAAGCCGGGGAGAGAAGTCTAGGAAAAACAAAACCTGCCCTCACCTTGGTCTTGGACTTAAACTGTGATAAGGTCAATTTTTGTTGTTGAAGCCCTCAAGACTGTGGTATTTTGTTACAACAGCCCTAGCACACGATTAGGTGCCTCTTCCTGCTTCGTGACCTGGTCTGCTTCAGCCAGAACCCCTGGCCTCATGGGAGTTCCCTGTGGCCAGTTGACTTTGAAAAGAAAACAGCAACAGCGACAACATGATATTCTGCTACCTGTTAGAAGAGCATGGCTGCAGAATTATGTCCCAACTTGGATATTGCATTTGTTTTCCATTGCTGATTAACAAACCATCACAAACTTACTAACTTAAAACATCACCTTTTTTTTTTAATCCCATAGTTCTGCATATCAGAAGTCCCAGTAAGCTTGATTAAGTGCTCTACTTAGGATCTCACAAAGCAAAACTTAATTTTCCCTCTGGGCTGGGCTCTTATCTGGAAGATATAGGGAAGAATCCCCTTGTGAGCTCATCCAGTGCATTGGCAGAATCCAGTGCCTTTCAGTAGGTCTGTTGCCTGCATTTTTTCTCCAGCTGTCAATCAGAGTATCTTTCTCTATTCCCAGAGGCCATCCACCTTCATTCTCACATGATCTTCTCCATCCTCATGGCTAAAAATGGTGGGATAAATCTCTCTCACCCTTGGGACCTCTCCAGCTACAACCATAAGTTGTAGAAAAGGCTCTGTTTTTAAAGGGTTCATGAGATCAAATCTGGCCCACTTGGACACTCTCCCTTTCACTGTGTAAGTCAGTTACCTTATGATGAAAGTGACATCTCATTATATTTACAAATTCCACCCATACTCAAAAGAGAGTGAATTGTAAGTGGTAGAGGGCCATTATAGCTCATTCTCAGAACTCTGTCTACCAAGAAGTGGTCCTCAAGTACTTTGAAAAGGCAAATCCTCATAATGAGTAGTGCATCTTATCATCTTATGTTGCTCACTTTGCCTGAAGGAGAAACAACAAAAGTGTGGATCTCTACTCATTCTTAGCGGAGTCTAGTTGTTGGCTCTATGGTCAGGGATTTGGATGGAAAGAGAAAGACTTGGGAATAGGTCTATGATGGAACTTTCAGAATGAGCTCATAGTTTTAGGATTCACACACACACACACACACACACACACACATATATATGAATGCTCACAAAGGAAAACCACTGCATGGAAAATTCTCAAAAATCAAAGGTCAAGAAAATCTATTCTGTGGATAGTAGTCAACAGCTTTGCCTTGCCACTCCAGTCCTTGCTCAGGGTGATAGGAATGGATTAGCCACAGGAGTATGGATAGAGTTTACGCATGGTCTCAAAGCAATTAATTTTTCCCTCATCAAGACTAATCCAGCTATATTTTCTACTGGATGCCTAATCAGCCAAGGGCCAACTACAAATCCCAAATACGGCATCTTTCCATAAGGATAACTAGTCATCCACCTGTTGTCAAGTGTTTTACCTTGGACTTCTTCCATCTTGGATAGTGCTTTGATTTTTTTTTTTTTTGGTGGGGGGAATATACTTTGGACTGGCTCCCTTACCTTCAGTATTCTGCCAGTATCACTACCTGGGTTTTATTTATTAATTTGGTATTCCACACTACATTGTTTTGGACAAGGGACTCATTTTGTAGGGAAGTCCTAGAGCAGTCACCTCAGCCCATGGAATTCACAGGTTTAACCGTATATTCTGTCCTCCAAAGCAGTAGGTCTTGTGGACTATTGGCATGGACTATTGAAGACTCAGGTACAGAATTGGCTGAGTAGAAACTTTTTTGTGGGGCTAGAGTAGTGTCCTATAAAATACAACATATGTTATGAACCAGTGTTGTTTCTCTTATAGCCAAAACACACAGATCAAAGAACCAAAGGGTAGGGATGGGAGTTGCTCTTGTCTGTGATATATTGGCAAAATTTTTGCTTCTCGTGACTGCAACTTTGAACTTTGCAGATTTAGAAGTGTAATTCTCTAAGAATGAATTCTTCCACCAGAGGACGCATGGTCCCATTAAGCTGAATGCTAGGATTTCCATAACTGGCCATATTGAGCTTCTCATGCCATCTACGAAGAGAAAGAGTTCTTATTTTGACAGAGATTTGAATGGATTTTTTTCTTTGATTATACATGAGCAACTTGGATTATTTATGCACAACAAAGTATAAACATTTCTGAATGTAATATATTCCCTAGGGAGTCTTTATTAACCTCTAGTCCAGTAGTACATGTTAATGAAAAACTACAGAATTCAGGAATAGCAGCACCATTGAAGGCTCATGTGGGATGAAGGTTTGAGCCAAAGACTGAAAGCAAATCAGTGAGGAGATATGCCTGTGTCAATCCCTTTGTGTTATAGAAATTTGACTCTTCCCTGCATGTGACAATTTTTAATTTATTTTCAAAAGAGATTTATTTATTTTATTTGAAAGGCTGAGTTGAGAGAGAAAAAGAGAGGGAGAGAGAGAGAAAGAGAGAGAGAAGGAGATAGAAAAAATCTTCCATTTGCTGGTTTACTTCCCAAATGGCTGCAACAGCTATGACTGGGCCAGGCCGAAGCCAGGAGCCTGGAACTCTTTGAGAGCTCCCACATGGGTAGCAGGGACCCAAGCATTTGGATCATCTTCTGCTGCTTTCCCAGGTGCATGAACAGGGAGCTGGATCAGAAGTGGAGCAGCCAGGACTTGAATGCCAGCTTCAAAGGAGGTATCTTAAGCCACTGTAGCATAACACTGGTCCTAGGCTTATGACATTTAGAATTAAAGTTTATGGATACAACTCATGTCAGTCTCCGTGTTGAATACTGGCAAAACTTAATTTCTGTCTTTTAAAAATAAACATAAATAAAATGATTAATATTTTCTTCCTGATTTAATTGTGGGATATCTTGCACAGTCCTGGGGGTGAATATACCCCACTTGGAAGATCACTGGTCTTTTTTTAAAAAAAGATTTATGAGAAAGGTAGAAAGTGAGGGAGAGAGTAACTGAGAGAAAGAATCTTCCATCCACTGCTTCACTCTCCAAATGGAGAGTCCAAAAGACTATGGCTGCACCAAGCAGAAGCCAGGAACCAGGAAATCTCCCATGAATGGTAGGGATCCAAGCACTTGGGCTATCTTCCACTGCTTTCCCAGACACATTACAGGGAGTTGGATTGGAAGTGGAACATCCAGAACTTGAATGGGTGCTCATATGGGATGTTGGTGTCACAGGCCACAGCCTCACATGCTGAGCCACAGAGACTTCTCCCTGAAGATCCATGATCTTGCCTGTGGATGATTTTATATAGTGAGTGAGTATGGGGATAATAGCAGGGGTGCCAGAAAGATCTTCATGTTCTAAATAAGGTCCAATTTTTTGAGTGTCCAACTCTGCAATTATGCAATTTCAGACCAAGGCCTTTGTGAAAATAATGATCATTGAGCGTCACTGACAACTGACTTAATTGAGGATGAACTCAGGTTATCAGGCTATTCCTTCTTGTAGACTTTATTGAAGGGAGGAGAAAGAGAAGAATGTAACTCCGGTGACAGAGTGGAAGGGGCTCTGGGGAGGAAATGAGATGATCAGATCTACTCAGCCTCTCTTTGTTGTTCTAGAAAATTTCATGCATTTATCTCATTAAATCTTCTGCATAACTCTGCGAATTTGTATTTTCCACACTTCACAGATTAGAAGTCTGAGTTTCAAGAAATTAAGTTGCCTGCTCAAACTCTCACTGCTTGTGAGAGTGGAAAACCTGCTGCAAACCCAGATCTGCGTGATCCTCAAACACATGCCCTGGATACCACATTACTGGAAGACAAAGACAAACTTTGCTCCCTTCACTGACTTCCTTTCTGATTATCACTCTTTTTTCTTTCTTAGAGTGCTGACTTCCATGAATAAGTTCACAAATGGAAACATTTTATTCTCGTTTCATTTTAGTAAATAGCTTTCTTCTCAGACTCAGAATAAGCTTTAATAAATTTGTTACAAAACTATGAAAGAGGAAATATTTTAAGGGGATGTCCTTGACTCATCCACTGACCTCAGATTTGAGGGAGACAGACCCAGCCTTCCCCATCACGTAGCTAGGATTCTTCTGCTCTGGCAAAGACAGTGAACTCCCACCTTGTCATCTAAGGCAGGACTGGCCCTGCTTCATCCTTCCTCCTTTTCCTTCCCCTAGAAGGGAGGTGAGGACAGATTGTCCAGTAAGGATTCCTCTAGGTCGTAAGTTTGCAGGCTCACTCTGTGAGCCGTGGGTCAGTTCCCCTTCCCAATCTTGAAGTGTCATAGTCCCAGTACCTGGTGGTACCCAGAAGTCTGGAGATTAGCTGTTACTTGTGCCATAACACACACAGTTTCCCTTAAATCTAAAACCAAAGTTGGTCAGACACTGTGGCTGGTGGATCCTCTTCACTGGAGCTTTCCTTGTCCAATGATGGCTTATTCTTTCAATCATGGAAATGACTGTGGGGAAACGAGTTTGCCAGCAGTGAAATGATGGCATCACTTCTCAGAGTGACTGGGTGCAAGTCCTGGCTCCACTTCCCATTTCAGTTTCATGTTAATGCTCAACCTGATAGGCAGTAGATGACAGCTGAAGTACTTGTGTCCCTGTCACCCACATGGGAGACCTGGATGGAATTTCTAGCTTTCAGCTTTGGCCTCTTCCAGTGCTGGTCTTTGTAGGCATTTGAGAGTGAACCAGCAAATGGGAGCTCTCTCTGTCCCTGGGGTGGGGAACACACCTGGCTAGCAGACTGCATAAGGTCCGTGAAATCATTTGGTCTGGCCCTGCTAAGAAAACCACAGGCAGGACTCAAAATTCAATAAATCTATACCAAGATAGATTTTTAAAAAGAGACAGAGTTACAGAGAGGGAGAGCTATAGATATTCCATCTGCTGGTTCACTCCCCAAATGGTTGCAAAAGCCAGCCAAAGCCAAGAGCTTCCTCTGGGTCTTCCATGTGGGTGTAGTGGCCCAAGAACTTGGACCATCTTCTGCTACATTCCAAGGTGCATTAGCAGGGAGCTGGATCAGAAGTGGAGCAGCTGAGAATTGATGCAGTGACCATATGAGATGCCATTTTTGTAGGCAGTAACTTAACCAGTGAAGGAAGCCACAACACTGGCCCCAGAAGGCTGATTTTTAAATTGACCACTTTGGCCAACAAATGATGAGAGAAATATCCAAATGGCTCTTGGTAGAAAAAAATATTCTCCACCCCTGGTAGATAGTCCATCTCTCAAATAAATAAATAAATAAACAAAAAACAAAAATCCTTTAAAAATAATCATCAAGTTGGGACACGCCAAACTATAGAGAAACTTGAAACCATTTGAAATACAAATTTATCATGATGCATTCCCAAGTTATCATGTGATCATTGAGTGTTATGATTTGGGCATGCACCAAAAAGTCACACATTCCACATCAGAGTGTCTGAATTTGAGTTCCAAGTCTACCTACCATTGTAGCTTCCTGATAATATGCACCCTGGGCATCAGTAGGTAATGGCTTAGGTACTTGTATGCCTGTTACCCTTGTTGGAAGACCTGAGCTGAGTTTCTGGCTCCTGGTTTTGGCCTGGCCCAGTTTGGTATGTTGTAGACTTTTAGGGAGTGAATCAATAGATGGAAGATCTCTGTCTGTCTCTGCCTTCCTGACTTTCAAATAAATAATTTAAAAATATGAAAAAACAAATTAGTAGCCAGTTACTAATTCTCCAATAATTAAAAAATGCTTATATTGGGCAGGCATTGTGGTGTAGTAAGTTAAGCCACCATTTGGGGTGATCATATCCCATACTGAAGTATGCAGAATCCAGTCCTGCCTCTGCTTCTGATCCAGCTTCCTGCAAATGTACACCCTGGGAGGCAGCCGGTGATGGTTCAAGTATTTGAGTTCCTCCATCCACATGGAGTTCCTGGGTGCTGGTTTCAACTTGGCCCAATCCTGGCAGTTATGGGTATTTGAGGAATGAACCAGCAATTGGAAGATGTCTCTCTTTATCTGTCATTCTGTCTTTCTTTTTTTTTTTTAAGATTTATTTATTTATTTGAAAGAGTTACAGCGAGACAGAGGGGAAGAGAGAGAGGTGGATTCCATTTGTTGGTTCATCCCCCAGATGGCTGCAACCACTGGGGCTGGGCCAAGCCAAAGACAGGAGATTCATCTAGGTCTCCCAGGTGGGTGGCAGGGGCCCAAATACTCGGCCCATCTGCTTTTTCCAGGCTACTAACAGGGAGCTGGATTGGAAATGGAGCAGCTGGGACATGAAACAGAGCCCATATGGGACACCAGCATCACAGGCAGCAGTTTTTTTCACTGTGCCACGATGTTGACACCTCACTCTGCCTATCAAATAAATAAAATAAGCATTAAAAATACTTGTGTGTGTGTGTGTGTGTGTGTGTGTAGGTTCTTCCTCCACCACATGCCTGTGTGTCCCAAAACACACAACATAACATGTGCTTCCTCCGGAGTCTCTCAGTCTCTCAACCTTACATGTATGCCAATAAAGTTTTCTATGAAGGGGTGACTACTTCCTACCCTGCAGGAGAATTCCCACTGAAGGATGGGATGGGAGCTGGTTATTACTGCCTGTGCACTCAACATGCTCTCAAGTCTGCTAGGCTGAAAGCGGTCATGTACAGACACAGTGGCCACCGCAGAAGCTCTGGAACTCCCAGCTGCAGCCTGCTTGGAGGCCACCAAGGCTGCCAATGTAGGGGATGGTCCTCAGAAGTGTCACTGAGGTTGGAGGCAAGACAGAGCAAGAGGAGGCATCTTGCACTTCAGCTGCCACAACCAAAAAAAAAAAAAATTCTTTTTCTTTCAAGGTGATTTTTGTCATTTTGAACTATATCAGCTGGCTGAGAGTTTTTGTTATGGAACAAGCTATCCTCAAATTTAAAAGCTTAAAACACTAACTATTCATTTGTTATGTGTTTCTGGGAGTTAGCAGATTGGGCTAGGGTTGCTGATCATGTGAGCTGGGCTCATTCATGTGTCTGCAATCAGGTGGGAGCTGGCTGATCCAGGGTGACTTCGTGCCACTTGGTCTTCCGCCCTCCAGCCGGCCAGTCTGGGCTTCTTCACATGTCAGGATATCTTGAGGCTGAGAGTTTGACCTTCTACTCACAGGTCAATGCCAGTATAAGGCAAGATCAGCTTCAAGGGGAGGAGAAATGATGTTTCCTCTTCATGGGGCGAACTGTGGAGTCTCAGGGCACAGTGATTTGACATAAGAAAGGGTGAAGTATTATAGACATTTTTGCAATCTGCTACACCCTGGGAGTTCCAAATTGCAACTCACTTGGGGGCCACTGGAATGACTCATATACGAGACAAGATTCAGCGTAAGAAGCAAGTATACCAGGTAATTGAGGCTGATGGAAGACTGAGTATTCCGAGGCATTTTTAAACATTCCTTCCTCTCTTTGCTGTAAGGCGATTTTGTTATTTGGGCAAACATCAGAAAGATGTCTGCACGAGAGGCTCCTCGAGGAAGGAACACTTCCTGGGCTGGCATGATCGTGTGGACAGTGGCCAGACCACCTCATTCCTTCCAGCCACCTTAGCCTTCTCTGCTGACCGCTATAGGATTCCTGCAGCCGCAGCAATCAGAATCGATCATGGAGAGGGGTGGCTTGCGTGGCTTGGCTGCAGTGCAGCCCAGCTGGCCTCAATCACGCTTCTTAAATGTTTCCTCTCAGGCTTTTAAGGGTCTAAGAGAGCTGAGTGCACAGGAATCCAAACAAGCCTTACCACTGGCTTGTTCACAATTGGCTCAGGACCATGAAGAGAGGAAACAAAAGATAGGGTGAGGATAATGACCTGCTTGACACAGCGTTTAGGAGGCTTTTTCTCTTCCCCTGCACAGATGGCTCTGACTCCAAAGTGCTCCTTTCTTTGTGTATTGTGGCTCCCCCTAGGCGAGGACCTTGTGGCTCAGCTTGCTCTGTGGCTGCCGGAGCTGGAAGGCACGGACTGTGACCAGGGACCACTGCTTTCCTTACAAGATATTTTATCCAGCAGTTTTTATCTGTGGTCAGTCAAGGAGACAAGAGGCTTTGAATTTTATTCACAGGATCCAAGGAAAGGCAAAGAATGCCAGCTTCTTTCTAAGCTCCTTTTCTTCCTTAAAGGTTTTCTATTTTTCCTCCTTGACCCAGCCCGCCTGAAACAAGTGTGGCATTTCTCATCCTCCAGGACCTTACTTCTCCCTCAGCTCCCCCCCCCCCCCAGATGAGATGCATTCAATCTAGGAGCACGTTGGGACAACGACTGGATCCTATGTATTGATGCTAAATGAGAATAACCTGACTTCTTTGAACATTTATTTCGTCCCACCTGACAGCAGCCCGAGAGGTGCAGGGACAAAGTACAAGATAGCATTGCCCTCTGCCTTCTGGGTCCAAGGTCAAGGACTATTACAGTGAGGCCCGAATGATGCTAGAGGGCTTAACAAAACACCATTGAACTATTCTCAGGCAATCGATTGGGATATTAGGGTTTTCGGTTTTCCAATACTTGGCTCTTTACAATCCAATTCTGTAAAGATTTATGTAGCATTGGGGGCTGGTGGGAGATGCAGCACATATGGTTTTGAAGCTGTCAGTCAAGAAATGAGGCCAAATGACGCTTTTGAAGTGCTGGCACCTGTCCATGAGAGTACTTCCAGGGAGATAAAGCTCACCAAAGGTCATGGCTCTGAGACTGGCAGGGAAATTGGCTTCCAGTTACCCAGCATTTACTCAGTGCTTGCTATGTGTCAGGTACTAAGCATTTAGAAATATGGACTCAACTTATTTCCATAACTCAGGTCTTATTCTCCCTATTTTATAGATAAGGAGACTTTTCATGGAGCAGGTTGGCAGCTTGCCTGGGATGACACTGGTCAGAGCCAGGACTGGAGCCTAGAAATGAGGCTCCAGACTCCATATGTTTTTTTAAGGATGTATTTGTTTTTTTTTTTTTTTTTAAAGTGTCGTTACAGAGAGAGGAGGAGAGACAGAGAGAAGGGGGGTAAGAGGAGGAGATGGAAGGAGGGAAAGGGAGGTAAAGAGAGAGAGATCTTCCATCTGCTGATTCACTCCCTAAATGGCTGCAGTGGCTGGGGCTAGGCCAGGCAATGCCGGGGCCAGGAGCTTCATCCAGGTCTCCCACATGGATGGCAGGGGCACAAGCACTTGGATCTTTACTGCCTTCCCTGGCCTTCAGCAGGGAGCTGGATCAGAAGTGCAGCAGCTGAGACATGAACTTGCACCCGTATTGGATACTGGCGCTGCAGGAAGCAGCTTAACCTGCTGTGCTACAGTGCCGGTCCCAGACTCCATCTTTTTATCACTGTGTTGTGCCGCCTCTCATGTTAATTAAAGCTTATGTGGCCTAATCAGACCCTCCATTTCCCCCCTAGGTTTTCACTTTTTGGGAAACTGGGGCAAAAAGAGAAGGGGAGAAGAAAGAGCTAACATCTGTAAGACAGATGCTGTGTTCTACAGTTCATAATTGGCACAATTCCCAAAACAGTGGTTATGAGGTATACTTATCCCTCCATTTAGATATACCAGTAATGAGACTTAACAAGGGTAAGTGACCTCATGGACAACACATAGCTAGTAGAGGGCAACATTGGAATGTGTGCCCAGCTTTCATGGATCCCGCAGCCCGTAACTCCTTCTACATTATGCTGGTTAGCTGACGTAGTTGACTAACCTTGCAGCAGCTTCCAAGAGCTAAGAATTTGCTTCCCACTTTCTGAGCACACAGTTGCTAGCATTCATGGATTGTCTTTGGAGCTTATCTTACTTTTTGGCCAGGAAAATAAAAGACTTGATGTTTTGAAGGTGTGTCACACAGCCAGAAGAAAATTTGCAAATTCTTTCAGTTTTCTATTAAAGTGTGGCCTCATAAAAGTGTATCTAATACACTCATTCCTTTGCCTCCTAGACTTCCAATATGAGTTCTCCATGGATTCACCTGTTAGAAGGCAGTGAAGTAATTTCAAACTTTTTTTTTCTGATTATGGGAAGACCAGAAAACACAGATTCTTAATGCACATGTCAGGTCTAAGTAATTTGTGCATGTGGCAGAGTAACAGATAATTATCTTCACCCTGTTCCTTGAAATTTCACCCTGCCTCTCACCCTGAGTGGGCACCTTGCAGGTTCTGCAAACAGAGGATTTGGTGCACTGGTGGGAGACTACTTCAGTACCACAACTGGAAACAACACCCAGAAAGATCCAGAGCAGCACAGTCACATGCAGAGGAGAGCCAAGGAACTCCAGTGGTCTCCCAGCAACTATCAGGTCCTTTAACTGCTTTCTTTAACTGGGCAGGCTGAAATTAATGTTTTAAATCCATGTTTTAAGTTTCTCACAAAATGAAATAAAATAGAGTAAGGACAGAAAAGGAACAAAGGTATTTTTTAAATTCATATTGCTTTTGAGGCTTATGAGGGTTTTCAGAGAGCTTATTGCAATTTTTACTCCCCACCTAAAAGGTAGAAGGAGTAAACATTATTTCATTCAACAGGTGATGGAACTCTGAAGTTCAGAGAGGTCAAGTGATTTGCCTGAGATCAAACATCCACCAAGAGAAGGAGCTAAGACATAAGACATGAGTCAAGCTTTTTTTTTTTTTTTTTTGCTTTTTTTGCTATAAATTCAGTAGTCTTTCCAAGATAGCTCGATCTTCTTTTATATGACCTATAAAATATACTATCAATGAGGAACTATAGTGAAATTACAGTTTGTTGAATAGCTTTGGGTTATTTAAAAAAACAAAGGCAATAATAATTAGTATTTTTTTCACTCTTATTGGGTACTAAATGCTCCATTCATTCATTTGATGACCCAGGTGCCTACTCTGATCAAATGCTGTGCAAAGAGTCAGGTATTATTTGCTCTGTCTTGTAGTTACACAATCTGAGACTTAACAGGAAGTAAAACAACATCCCTGATGTCACAGAGTCAGTAAGCCACAGAACCGGGACAAAAATTCATCTCTCGTGACTCCAAAATCCTCAAGCTAAACTATTATTACACATAATCGCAGATCATTTAAAGTTACCAACTGTTTTAAAACGAGGAGACAGTATCTGGCTTTGAGCCATCATTTTTTATGCCTATTGCTAATCCTAGCGAAAACAAGGAGAACTGTACATTTGCCTCTACATGACCTGGCGCTGCTTGACTATTGCATGCTCCTCCTATTATTGGTAATAATTTCCACTACATTTGGATCTGCTTCAAGAAATAAATTCTGGTAATTACATTTATATAATGTTAATTATTTTACAAAACATTTTCTATGTGAACACTGTCAGTGCTCAGTAAATCATAATAGTCATTATTATGACATCCTTGACACCTATGGAAATGAGGGGCCCTTATCTCAGCCCAGAGGCAGGCAGGCTTTGTGAGGAGACATTGCCAGAGGTTTTCTCCCCAGGGACTCTGTCACTTTCCTTGGGTCTAACTCCCTGTCCCTGCTGATACCTCAGGCATGGGGACATTCCCATGGAAATGCAGACATGCTGGAGAAGCCTGGCACATAAAAATGGCTTCTCTTAGTTCATCCAGGCTGTTGTAACAAAGTCTCATAAACTGGGTAGTCTATAAATTACAGACTTTTATTACTCTAGTTCTGGAGTCTGGAAAGTGCAAGATCAAGGCCCTGACAGATGCAGTGTCTGATGAGGGCTTCCTGGCTCATGGAGGGTGCATTCTTGCTGTGTTTGCACGTGGAAGAAGCTACAAGTTAACTCTCTCTACTCTCTTTTATATAGCCACTAATCCTAACCATAAAAACTTTGCTCCCATGATCTAATTACTTTCTCTTAATACCACCACCTTGGGGTTAGGATTTCAACATATGAACATTGAGGGGATGTAAGCATTCAGACCATGGCAGGACTTAATACCATTAGTTAAGTATAGACAGCAAAGGCAAGGATGAGGATTTTGGTTAAGAGATGGCCCTGAGTTCTGGAGATCTCAATCAACAGGACCCGCAGCCATGTCATTTCCAAGGGCAGAAGCTCAAGTATCTGCTTTGTCTCCTTCCTCCTCATCATTGATCATCAACTGCCAAATTTTCCAGTTCATTCTTAGAACCAGATGTTACCATGATACTTCTCGGCCCACTATGGAGTTCCACTGTAGCTTCTGTAGACAGACCTCCAATGGCTTCCTACACCTTGTTCCTGCACCTTGTTTCTAGCACAGAGTGAGCCAATAAGGGGCAGTTTCTTAGTGTATTTTATACAATTAATTACTCAAAGCAGTGACTTGACTATTAATTTGCTGGTCCTTGACTTTATTCTGTGCCACACCCTCTAGTGGTACATCAGGGATCATCACCTCCCACATAAACCACTAGCATGCAGATCTTTTTCTTGAGTTGTACATGGGTGAACAGGAGAGAGGATCACAATTAAGAGGAGCTCCCTCATTGTGGGTGATTCTGTCTGTTGTCACTGTTCCTACAGCTGTTTCTGTGTGTTCATGACTCTTCTGTACCTCGTAGTAGGAGCAATCCTTCTCAAACACACATCTGTTCTCAACATTTCCAGACTTAGAAGAATTCACTGACTCTTCCCTGTTCCCAGAAACAGTCCAGATAACTTGGGCTTAGCTGGATGTCTAAGGCCCTTCATGATCTGTCCACTGCCTATGTCTCACCCTCTTCACTCAACACTCCTCTCACCCAGAATTAGACCAAGGATCACTGAATTACCAGTCCTACTCTTTTTTTTTTTTTATCAAAACTTTTGCACACAATGTTCCTTTTAGCCAGAGTGCCTTTCTGGTTTCCTCTCCCTCTCTCTGATCCTCCTCACCATCTTTGCTATCAAATTCTCAGTTGTCATTCAGATCTTCAATTGTATGTCACTCTCTTGTACTTCCCAGTACTTCCCAGATTTAAAGGTAAGATGTCATCCTACATAAGGCAACTTTCACTTGCCTTATGGCTCTGTGCTGTCATAACTGACTACTTTGTCTTTCTCACAGATCATATTGTGAGCTTCTTGAGGGTTCAACATAATTTTTCATCTTTGGATTCTTAAAATTTAATACCTGGCATATGATATAGGTGCTTATGAAACGTTTGGTGAAAAAATTGCTATTGAAATTTGTTTTCTTGATGATAGTGTGGTTGAATTTTTTTTCTTGTTTATTTCACACATACACACACACAGGCACACACATATACTCTATTCTTCATGACTGTTGGACCATGGTACTATTCAGTTCTATTTTCATAAGGTGATGAGACTCCACACAATAGGAATGTTTTCCAGTGGATCAGATATGGTTCCGATCTCACCTACAGACATAAGTCTGTAGCCCTCAAGCAAAAAGTACTCCTTTGTGAATGCAGGCAGCCTACCTGAGCCACCAGATGAGGCGAACTCAGAGAGCTCTCTTCCTAAGTGATAACTCTAGCAAGGACATCCCAAGTAGGGGTGTTTCAGAGACATCTTAAGTCTCTGACCCACTCTGACAGTTGCCTGCACTTATGTTCCAGCTCCCTAACTTCGGGTTCTTGCTCTAAAATTCATTGCCAACTCTTGAATGAAGCACCAACCTAATGTCCAAGTTTGGCCCAAATGGCAGACTTTGAAGGAGGAGTGAACAGTCATTCTCCTCATCAGGCAAGATTTCCCAGTTCTCACAGTTTTAAAGTGGGCCTGACTCAGAGGTTCAGGACAAGTGATCCTGAAGCAGGTGTCGCCACAAGTCCTCGAAGCTTTGTTTCTCCCTCCCTGTCATCACAAGTGGCCTCTGAAGAGCTCTCATGCGTCTTGGCTGCAGAAGCTAAAAGCTTTCCCAGGCAGCCTCTACAGAGTAGGAACTTCCTGGTTCTCAAAACTTCAGTGTTAAGGTTTTAAGCATGTTCTTTGAATTGCTTTCACTTTGTAGGGAGCCTACTGAGGGAGGGCCTCAGAGACCTTTGGTTCTTGGCCCTAGCTCTTGTGAGTATTAAATGCCAAAACATATGTAAAGTTCCCAATATTATGTCTGTCACTTTGTAGGTCCTCCATGAATATTACCTTCTCCCACTGCTCTTGCTGTGGACTGATTCATTGAATGAAGGGACAATTACTACCCAGCAGCTGGCTTCCAGGTTCAGGATTACAGGACCTGGAATCCAACCAAAGAAGGGCCTTTTAGAAACTTCTATCTCATCAACAGTGTCATTCAGGAAAGGGTGATTGAGTGAAAGAAACAAAGGTGAAACACTGCATTATTAGCACACAATTTCAATAATAATGCTATTAACAACAATAGCAATTAAAATAGCTACCTCCATTGATAAGGAGAACATGCCAGAAACTTTACTTGTGTTATCTCTGTAAGGCTACATCCCTGCAAGGGTAGTATATAACATCCCCATTTTAAATGTTAATGTCAGCTGAATGTTTTGAGTCAATAAGTAGTGCTATGTGCTCCCTGCCCCAGAAGTACTGTTCAAGCTCCTCTATCAAACCTTGCTTCTTCACCTCTGACAACATCTTGGATGATCTTAAAACTTCCAAAGTCCTTTTCAGGTGTTCAAGAGGCTTCATTTTTAGGTTTTAAAAAAGCCCAATGAAGTCTAAATAACTACAATCTGTCATCCTAATGAATGTTTCTCCTCTATATCCAAACCCATGTTGAACATGTGCTCTGGATAGTACAGTGGGAAAAGAATGCTGGGTAGTTTATACTTCCCCTTTCTTGGAGTCAGAACGAGAAGACCGGGGCCAAATGTGAGTGCCATTTGACAGGGCTGATGGTGTGATTCTTTCTTGGCTATGGACTGCCCTCCCTTAAGGCACAGTACATCAGTTCTGACCATACAGATGCTCCTCAACGTACCGTGTGGCTTCACTCAAATAACCTCATTATAAGCTGAAAACATCATCAACTGAGAATGCATCGAATAAACCAACCTACAGAACCTCCTAGCCTGGCAACACAGCACATTGTGGAATATCAGGTGTTTCCCTTTGTGACCGTGGGGCTGAGTTGGGGCTGCACTCACTGTCACCGTCCAACATGGCCAGAGGGAATTGTACCACCCAGTGCTAGCCTGGGAAAAGACACAAATTCAAAATTCAAAGTGTGGGTTCTACTGCATGTGTATTGCTTTTGCACCATCATAAAGTTGAAAAATCCTAAGTCAAACTATCGTAAGTCCAAGATCAGCTGTATTTGGAAACTTCAGAGGGCTCTTAATGGTCACCTTCCAGGCATCCCTTAATCACTTTATTTCCTCCCAGTTTACCTTGCCCAGACTCCTGCCCAGTCTCCCTTAAACTTCCCTCACTTCTCTCCTGTGCTCTGGTGACTTCTGATCTGTGCTGTCTGACTTAGGTGAAGGATACTGAGATTGTCCACTTATGACTCTCTCTCTCTCTTTCAATTCATTTCTATATGTGTGACTCACCTGCCAGGCAGTCCCTATGAATACAGCCACTTGTAACATTTGCGGGCCTTTGGCTAGCATACTTAAAAAAGCTCACAACTTTATATACTTAGACATACTTAAAAATTGCAAATCAAGCTGAAATGATTTAATAAGATGCGCTCTATTCTCCTTCCTTAACTACCACACCTTCATAATAACCTAGAAGATCAGGTGAGATTGTATCTAGAATTCTTACACTCTGGAATTGCAGGCTGGGCAGCCTAACACCTGCCTCTCTTTTTTCTTATCCTTGGCTATTCTAAGGATTCCTGTGGATATCTTTGACCTCACATCTTCCAGAAAATCTGTCCCTTGACTATGCCCTAGGCCCAGTAAAGTTGAGCTCTACCCTGGGAAGCTGGCTGGAATTGAGGCTACTTGGTACTGGAGTTCTAGAGTTTCAGTCACCCAAGACATAGGAAGAGGGCATGGTCTCCAAGTGCACACGTCCCCGTGGTGAGCATACCCTAGTGGCCTCAAGAACTATTCCTCTGAGGGAGAGAAGCATGTTGCAGGAAGGCCAGAAGAGTAACCCTGTGTGGGATCCAGGACAGGAATCCCTCCTGCCCTTGTCGAAGGGAGCTAATTCTTTTGAGCACAGGCCTTTCAAGACAGTTTACACACAAATCCCTTCCACAGCATTCAAATGGCCTGTGGATTAACACAATTATTTTGCTGCTAAACTCCAGAGAGGCTGGCTACTCCCAAGAAGATGTTTGGTTTTGTGATCTGATAGTTGCATGGGTGGGGCTCCCAATGAGATCTTGGGCTCCCTTCATGACAACCCACAATCGCCTAAGTGCATCTGCTTAAGAGCCCTTCCCACATGTCGTGAAAGTAAACAATTTTGCTTCACTGCTGTGTCTTCAGTGCCTTGACCTGTGCTTGTAACATAGTGAAGGTTCAGAGTATATATGCCATGTGATTGAAGCAGTGAGAAGTATCCTGTCCTCTTCCTCTTGAGAATTTCCTACCAGGACAAGTTCTTCAAAGATCTCTTAGTGTAACCCTAACCCGACTCCACTCTCATCAATCTCTCAACAGATCCCAAGGCATTGCTTCTTTTGGGTGATGAACTATGGGTCATAAAACCACTTAAACCATCTCATAGTTCTGCATAGATCAGCAATGTGAGGTACTGGTCCTCTCTTTGGTCTTTAGCTGGAATTCTAGGCAACAAGAGAGATTCCGTTTAACAATTCCATGCAACTTGCAAAGAGGAGACTTGAACCCAGAACTAACTGGTTCCACAAGACATTTATTTTCATTAGGCCAGGTTGCATCAGAGACCCAATTTTAACAAGCTAGGCAGGGCTCAGTGAGAGAGCTTGCATCAACACACTGCCAATCACGCGACAGCCGAGGGCAGCCTGACTCCTGACTGCCCAGAATCGAATCGCTGATGCTCTGACACACAACTGTTCCCACATCTCATTTGGCTGCTGCTTTATGTCCATTGTCAGCCGCTGGCCTCAGGAGAGTTGGGGAGAGCCCCCAGCTAGTTGGAAAGTTCAGTCAAATGGTTGCACAGATTACTTGGGACTGTTCCTGGGATTCAGCTGCGCAGTGATTTGTACAATTAGAACAGCTTTCTCGCCTGAGGCCTTCGAAGAACAATTACAAAAACAAATAGCAGCAGCAGTACCAGCAGTCATAGCAGCAGAGAACAAAAAGGCACCAAACAAGACAAATGCCCCCTTCCCCACCCATGCCCTGTGGCTGCACATGGAGTTCAGCCGACGACAATGTTGTTTTGTATTTTTTTTTTCCATCGGAGACCTCAAAGAGTCAGCTTCATCAAAGAAAATTGCAGTTATCATCCCATGTAATTTCTACAATGGATACTAACCCATTGTTTCATAATTCTTTGAAATGCACATGCCATAAGGGTCTCCCACTTGAAACTCGCACTATTAATGGTTGGATGATCAGGCCAAGCCAGCAGACTGTGGGTTTGGTGAACTGGAATGTGATGTGCTATCTGGGCTGCTCCTCTGCTTTCTGCCAGTGTTGGGTAGCTGTTCTCTTCAAGCTCTAAGCCTAAGTATCTTTCCTAACATCCACACCTTTCATTCTGTCCTACTATGTCTGAATGAAGACCACGCCAACAGGATTTGATAACAATATCCAAGAATCGCGCAGTGCATTAGAATTTTCCCAGCCCACATGGGAAAACTTGTCATTCTCATTTTGTAGGTGAAAGACAGGAGAGAGTCTACAGGCCAACACACAAAACTACGAAGTGGCAGAACTGAGTGGAGAATTCAAGTTCTCTTTACACCAAACTATACTGTCATTATGTCACTCATAGAACGAGGAGAAGGTTCCCCAATTTCTCTTACTACAGCAAACTTTACCAAAATCTTAAGTCTTTTATAAGGGAAACACACACAGAATGAATGCTTACAGGAGAAAAATTAGAGACACAGAGAAAATAAAGCAAAAATAACCCAGAATCTCAGCAGGTAGTGATAACCCTCCATTAGCATTTTAATTTATGTACTTGACAATGTTGAAGCTTGGTATCATATCAATGTGCTTTTTAATTTTTTTTTCACTTTGTGGTGTATCATGTATATCTTCATATTAACATATACAGAATTTTTTCTGTGAGTAACTTCTGATTTTCAAAGTTCTTAGAATTAAAACTAAGGGAAAACATTGTGGTGTAATGGGTAAAGTCCACCGTCACTTGCAATGCTGGCATCTCATACTGGCGCCGGTTGCTGTCCTGGCTGCTTTACTTCTGATCCAGCTTCCTGCTAATGTGTTTGGGAAAGCAATGGAAGATGGCCTGTCTTTGGACCCCTGCACCCACATGGGAGACCTGGAGGATGCTTCTGGCTCCCGGCTTCAGACCAAACCAACTCTGGTTTGTGGCTATTTGGTAAGTGAACCAGTGGATGGAAGTTCTCTCTCTGTGTCTCTCCATCCCCCTCTCTTTCTCAGTCCACCTTTCCCTCTCTGTAAACTCTGACTTTCAAATAAATGAATAAATCTTTAAGAAAAAAAAAGAATTGAAGCTAAATGTAACCACCAGACAGGAAACACTAGGAGTCACTTTCATGTTGCTCACTTTGGTTGGTAAATGAGTAAGTTTCATTGGAAACCAATAAGTTCATCTATAATGTTTTCTGGAGTGTTCCCAAATCTCCCAGTAGGCTGCACTTTACTCCATAATATTCGCGTATGGTAATTTTAGTGATTTCTTGTGGTAGAATGTTTTGTGCTTGCACACAGTTCTAGGATGGACACTCTTATCCATTGACTGATTATTCAAGTTCAGAATTGAACTGTAAGGATTAGAAATTTTTCTTGGAAAGGTAAGAGGACAGGAGGAGTGATGATGGTACCCCCTCGGAGTCACTGTGTACCTCCAGACCTTAGGTTCTGGGGGGCATCTCTCTCTGCACTGCTCTGCCGTTGGTGCCAGTTCTGGCAGGTCCATTAGGAAGATGCATTCCTTAGCACTAAGCCTTTGTCGACCTGGAAAATACCAACTACCCCATGGGGGAAGCATCTCTTAAGAGTGTACTTTGATGCAAGGATATCCCTTTATATTGCCCTACATTGTTCTTTGTAACTCTTCATGAGTTGTACAAAGAAGCAATGAAGAAATCTTGCTAAAATATATGCACTGGAGCCAGTCCGTCTGCATTTGGTCCTAGCTCTACCACTTATTAGCTGGGGAAACCCTTGTCAAGTTATTTAATGCTTCAATGCCTCAGTTTCTACCTCTATATAATGGATATAATGAAATGGGTGCATAATGATAATTACCTATATTATAGACTGCTTGTGATAAGCAAATGGAAAATGCTTACCATGGTGCCCTGAACATAGATACTTGCTCAATAAATATTACTGATTGTTATCTTCCTAACTAGATTACAACTGTCACAGTCAGGGATCTTGTGTTATAGTAGAAACTGTGGATGCTCTGTCCAGACCCTCTGAGCACTCACTGCTCCCCTGCATATGGATTTCTTGTTAGGGTAACCATTGGCCATATTTTATTTAGGGCTTTCTCTGGTCTCTAAGTATTCCCAGACTACACAGAGCTCTGGAAATAGCTTTTAACCCCATGACAATGGTAGTGGTAGTGGTCTTATCTTTCTTGCCACCTTTGTCATCAAGGGAATACAAATCTGAGGAATGTCGCACACAGAACCCCACGAGTCTTCAGCAGGATTGAGGCCTCGCTGCCTTGGTAACCTGCTCATGAGACCTTGTGGTCTTCCATTCACTGTTTCACTTCACCTCTTCCTCCCCAGTGGGGGAACCAGTAGGACATCTCCTAAGAGATCTTGGGGGAACACAGAATATGTCAGGTATTAGAATTCCTTGTCTATATTACAGAGAAAAATAAAGTATTCATCACCTCACTGTTTACCAATGAGTGTTTGTATAATTGCCTCTACGAAAGCACAGCTTGGGCACCTTACTCTCTTCTTCTTTATGGACATCATTAGTGAGTGCTATGCTCTGTTCTCCTTATCACACGGGAAGCACAAGGCTCATCCCTTGACAACTATACTTTCTTTCTTTTGACTCCAGGGTGGATGTCTGCAGAGAGATTCCAATTCAGGGATGGCAAAATCACCAGTCGACAGAGGCAGGCAAGCCAAGTGGGGGAGGCGAGCCTTTTTGAACTGCCCTGAATTTGAGCACATTTGTAATAAAGGGAGTGGCTCTTCAGCAGAAGTCACCCGCTGCCACCTGCCAGCAGGAGGAAGGCCCCTTGCTTTCAGATATTCTTTTATTATTTTTTAATGTGTACTTTTGTGTAAAGTAGCCCCATTTTAAATTATTGACAACCGGTTCACTTTTTTTTCCAAAATATCTCACCTGTAGGCATAAGCTCTACTCCTCAGGCCTCCCAACAAGTTACTTCTGCTTTAAGCAAAGGCCCAAGTTCACCTCAGTAAGTGAACTCATTTAAATGATAAAGCAGGCCCCAGCACCTGCCCCTGGTTTCCACAAGGCTCCCTGCCTTTCCCAGGCATCAGCTTTTGCTTCAAGCTCAACCTCTTCCTGTATTGTGCGGCCGAGTTCATTTGCCTCCCCAAGCAGACACTGATCTAGAGTTCTGTGAGGAGCTTCCATGTCCAGATCTCATGTAAGATTAATTTTCATAATTCTCTCAGTTCCTGCCTGTCTATACATATCTTTCTTCATTAACCACTTTATTTCCACATCTGAACTGCCTCTGTTACACATCTGAGAGGAAAGACAACTTTTAGCTATGAGTTGGCAAAATGCTTTCCAGAGTCCTTAGCTCCTGGTCTCTACCTTGCTGTGCCCTTTAAAAAATAGTAGTGTAACAGCAGAACAGCACTGCAAAAAATAAGCAGTAAGTTCCATTGTGAACAATCAAATCAAATACAATCATGGATAATATTGCTCTAGTAAGGGATACTTAAATGCTTTGGCATCCCCAGTAGTTCTTTGCCCAACTTTAATACATCTTTTGATTGTATGAATGATACTGTTTTCTTCTTATTTATTTGAGAGGTAGAGTTACAGACAGAGTGAGGAAGAAACAAAGAGAAAGGTCTTTCATCAGCTAGTTCACTTCCCAAATGACTGAACAGTCAGAGCTGAGCCAATCCAAAGCTAGGAACCAGGAGCCAGGAGCTTCTTCCAGGTCTCTTATGTGGGTGTAGGGGCCCAAGCACTGGGACCATCTTCTACTGCTTTCCCAGGCCATAGCAGAGAGCTGGATTAGAAGTGGAGCAGCTGGGACTGGAACCGGTTCCCATATGAGATGCCAGCACTGGAGGCGGTGGCTTTACCTGCTATGCCACAGTGCTGCCCACCCCCCTCCACACACACCTTTCATTTTAATCAAACAAGTCTGGTATTGCTGTCACAGGGTTCTTGTCACACTGGATCAGAAAGAAAGTGATGAGACCCTGGAGTCTCAGGCTAGGACAGGTTCTGGAGCCAGCCTGAAGGGAACATCCCTGTTCGGCAGATGTGTCTGTGAGGGGTTCTGTGTTATGCGGCTGCACAATTATTTGTTTTCCTTCTGGTGCACTTATTTGCAGTGTGGTGGCATTCTTTTTAAGCAGTAAAATGCATTTTAAAACAAACTCTACATGGTACTTTCATATAAATGAAGACAGTTGCTTCGCTGAAAAAAAAAATGGTGGAGGAGAAAGTACAAGATTGCTCTGGTCCTCCCCTGAGCCTCCTGGGGTACTTTCTGGGCTTTCGTATCCTGGTCCACCTGGACCACGCCAGGGCCCTATCCCTGCTTTTTCCACATCACAGTCTGTATTTTCACAACACCCCTTTATGTGCATCCCCCATAGTGCACATTCAGGTTTGAGAACAACAGTCCAAGGCTTTGCAAAGCACTCTTAGAAGTCACTGATCTTGGCCTTCTCTCAAGGGTTTGATAAAGAAGAGTCCCAATCACTAGATTGAAATGTTATTTTTGTTTCCATAGAACCTGTTTTAAATTGTGCTACTATATGTGTCTACCCTAAAAATTTAAGTTAATTAAATTTTATTTTTTCTGGTATACTTGGGATAACAGGAAATCATATTGTATCCATATATAAGCTTTGATGGCCATGACTGGGGATCTGAGAGAACTTATCCAGGGCTCTCTCTGACCAGTATCTGTCTCTGCTGCCCACAGTCACTCTCAAGGGACCAGTCTCTGGTTCCAGAGTGATGTTTGGAGAGGGGGGCTCTTGTACTGTACTTCCATGGATTGCTCAAGTGGATGTTCTTTAAAGTTCTGGGTGGAAAACTCTATACCGGTATAAGTGAGATAACCAGGATATTCATTGTCTCTGGACAAGTATCTATAATAAGGATACAAACTGCACTTTGTTGGTTTTAGTACTGAAATTCCCTTATCCCAGGATGTTCCTCAGCCCCCAGCAAAACAGGACAGTCAGTTTGTCTTGTCTACAGGCAGGAACAGGAGTGTGCAGGTGGAAATGGTGACACGGGCAGCAGTGTTGGTGGAAATGGTGGCACAAGCTCCCAGGTTTGCTATTTTCCTCAACGCCCCAGTGTATGAATTTCCAAAAGTGGCTTAATGATTTTGTTTCCCCACGTATTTCTCAGATAGCAGTTGCAAATGATTCCAAGATATGAAACAGGTGTTTCTGCATGGTCTGCTGGATAGAACGAAGAAAAACGTCCTCCCAGATTACCCTACAGATGACGTACCCAGTGCTTTCTACTTTCAAATGAAAAATATGCTCAATCACAGAGTCGACAGGATTCCATCTGGCCTGTCTGTAACATCCAGAGCCGAAAGGGAAGCCTCCGCCTCGCTTCTAGATGCAGGCAGAAACCTTACAGTGCTTCATGAAGCAATGAAAGCAGGTGTGCGCCATCCACACCTGCTGCCTCTGTAGACAGTCAGCACCCCTACTCACGGTCCGGAAAATTACTTTTCGTGTGGGTTGTGCGAAAGCAAACAAATGCTTTGGCGAGGGTTTGGCGGCCACCAGTCCTTTAATATGGGAGTCAGGGTCCCCTTCATAGACCTGTCACTTTCTGTACTGTGGAGGAGGAATTTTCCACCGAAGGGTCCTCTGATTTAGTGTCTTTGGGTGTGGTTCTCATCTTATTGCACCAACACAGTCCTGGTTTCTGGTTCTGTAATCATTTTTTAACATGCTTGCGTGACAGAGATGGGGAGACTGCCACAATGGGAGAGGCCAGACACAAGAGAACTCACAAAGGTTTGAAGAAATGAAGTGTCAGTCACACCTTTAACTCTAAACCTTAAGACCTTTCAGCCCAATGGATATCACAGTGGTTAGCCCCCAAGATACTCTGCAAGGCTTAAAAAAATACTGATGCTCAGCTCCTACACCACAGACTGTTTTATTTAATCTAGAGTGAGGCCCTAGCTTGAAATTTTTAAAAGCTTCCCAGTTGATTCTAATATGCTCAAGGCTCTTTATAATAAACTTCAGTCTTTTCTATTCTCTCAGTAATTTAGACTTATTTATTTGTTCTACTTTCCTTTGTTCATTCATTTCTGTTTATTACCTTTCTACAAATTAATTGATTCATCGATCCATTCATTGATTTATCCTTCTTGCTTACTGCAGGCATTCTATAATAAAAAACAATGAAAAGCAGAGAATTCCTGGGGCAAGCTTTAAAAGAAACACCCTGGGGGCCAGCATTGTGGCACAGCAGGTTAACCCACTGCTGCAATGTCAGCATCCCATATCAGAGCAACGGTTTTAGTTCCAGGTGCTTTTCTTCCAATCCAGCTCCTTGCTTTTCCTGGGGAAAGCAGTCGAAGATGGCCTAAGCACATGGGTTCCTGCTACCCACATGGGAGACCAGGATGGAGTTCCTAGCACTTAGCTTTGGCTTAGCTCAACCAGGCTCTTGCAGCCAACTGGGAATAAACCAGCAGATGGCAGATCTCTTCTGTCTCTCTCTATATATGTCACTCTGCCTTTCTAATAAATAAAATAATAAATAATAAAATATGCTATGATCATGATATGAACCATAACCAGCAATTTCCCAAGTCTGAGCATGAACTTTGATAAAACATTTTACTTCTTAGTCTTGTACCTCAGATATACCTAAGGGAAAATAATTTTATTTTATGTTATTTTAGAGATTTATTTCTTTATTTGAAAGGCAGAAAGTTATAGAGAGAGAGAAGGAGATCTCCCATTCTCTGGTGTACTCCCCAGATGGCTGCAATGGCCAGCACTGGACCAGGCCAAAGCCAGGAGCCAGGAGTTTCAACTGGGTCTCCCATGTGGGTGCAAGGGCCCCAACACTTGGGTCATCTTCCCAGGTCATTAACAGGGAGGTGGATTGGAAGTGGAGCAGCCTGGGACACAAATTGGCGCCCAAATAGCATACTGGCATCTCAGGGTGTAGCTTTACTCACTAGGCCACAAATCTGGCACCAGGAAATTTAATTTTAAAAAAGCGTAAGTAGTTTCTAAACACATTTCAAACCTACCAGTTGGGAGTCAACTTTGACTTCTGAATATGGGCTTGTGCTAATTCTTTACTTGCGTTCATTAAATGTGCAGTTCAATTGCTAGCAGCTACAGATGTCATCAAACACAGTGTACTTCCTACTATTTGTAACCATAAAGATGATCCTGAAAGCTGTGGGAGAAAAAGTATTCCTCATTAACATCTATCATTTTGAAATCTCAGAAAAGTCTTGGATCTAAAATCTTGTACTTAGAGAGTTGTACCCCATTTCCTGGGGTTTAAGAGAAGGAACAGTGGACTGAGAGTCCAGTGTTTCTCGCGGAGCTATCTTCCTATGAAGGAAGTCTGCTCACATCCTTGGGCGCATTTGGTGGTGCTTAGATTTTAGTGTCAACAACACCCAAAGGACTTTGGCAGATGGGGCTTTCCCAGACTTTCTCATGCTACAACTTTCTGTAGAAGGCAGAATGAGGCAATCCCGCTTTGAGAACCTCCGTCCTGTGCATCCACCTCGCCAGGCATCCTATTTTCTTGTGTCTTTTTTCTTAAGGGAGGGTCTGAGGCTCAGTAGCATCGATGCTATCAATGCAGAATCTTGGGCCCCTCTCCAGATCTATCAAGTCAGTCTTTTAAGAAGGTCCTTGGGCCATTTCTATGCTCATTGACGTCTGAGGAGCACAAGTCTCAGTACAAATCTTTTAACACCATGGACAGAGCTCGTCACTAGCCGACCGTGAGCTCCTCTCTAAAGTCATCTTCTGGACCTTTCCTTATGTCTAACATGAAAGCCCCACTGGTCTTAATGTTTCTGTGCGCTTGTGGCTCTGAGGTTTTACAAATGCCTTCACCTCTGCCTGGACTGAGTGTCTTTCTTCTTTGACTGATAATATCAATTCACCCTTCAAGATGTGGCTCCGATTTCCTCCTCTATGATTTCTTCTATCTCCAGCTTGGGGCATATGGCACTGTATTGTAATTGTCTGTTTAACTGCATGGTCCTACCCTTAAAATGTGAGCTCCTTGAGAGCAGTGATGTGTTTTCATAGTCTACATTCACAGTCCTCATCATCTATAGGGTATGTGTTTAAAAATCGGTTTTGAAAGAATGTGCAACAAATTGTGACACTTTGGTTAAGTCCTTTAATTTTTTTTTTGTCTCTCTTTGTTCATTTGAAAAAAGATGATGATGAGTAAAATAATACTTAGCTTCCCTCCCCTATCAAATCTACTCATTGCTCTGTGATTCTAGATTACAACCATGAACCATATAATAATGCTTCAGTCAATAACAGACTGTATATACAAAGGGACTTTAAAAAGTTAATGGAAAAACTTAAAATAGAAGTTTATTTTGGTGCAAAACTTTTTGAAACTCATGCATACAAGATCTTCAAAAAGCTCATGGAAAATGTATATTATGGATTCCAAAATTTCTTCTTCCAAATTAAACTTATCTTTAATTTCATTTTTCATTTTCTGTGAACTTCTTGAAGTACTTTGCCTGATGGTGGTTCTGTAAGATTATATCATCTAATGGTATCTTAATTGCCTATGTCTCATTTCTTGAACATATCCCTGCCATAAAAGTGACACATGACTATATTAAGAATATCTACAAATATTTATTGAGCAAATACTAACTGCTGATGTATGTGGCTATAGATGGGACATTGGTCAGGGATTCTGCTGGTGGCCTTTGCAGTCTGTTAGGAAAAACAAACCATAGGCAACTCTTTTAAACAATTAACTCATTTTCAGTTGATTAAGTGTTTATTAAAGGGCATGAATTTATTTTTATTAGTTAACCCAGTTGAGAAAATCCAAGTTGCCTTTGTATTATTGACATTAATGCTTTATTAATCCCAAACAAAAAAGATTTGTCATTAATTTTTTTTAAGATTTATTTATTTACTTGTGAGGCATAGTTACAGAGAGAGGCAGAGACAGAGAGAGAGGTCTTCTATCTGCTAGTTCACTCCCCAAATGGCCACAATGGCCAGAGTTGTGTCAATCTGAATCTAGGAGCTAAGAGCTTCTTGCAGCTCTCCTGTGTGCGTGCAGGGGCCCACGCACATGGGCCATCTTCTACTGTTTTCCCAGGCTATCAGCAAAGAGCTGGATCAGAAGTAGAGAAGCAAGGACTTGAACCGGTGCCCATATGGGATGCTGGTGCCACAGGAGGATGTCTAGCAGACTATGCCAAAGTACCAGCCCCTGTTCATTAACTCTTGATATGGTTCCAGGGGTGGCGAACCTTTATTCTGCCAAAGACCACTGGATATTTGCAGCATCATTTGAGGGCCATAAAAGTTATCAACTAATAATTAGCCTGCTATAGATTTATTGAATTTTGAGTCCCCATTGTTTTGCCTTGTCAGGGACAGATGAAAATTTTTTTGTCGGCCTTATACTGCCTGGGGGCCAGACATTCCCCACCCTGCTAAGCTCTGAAAATTGGCTAAGTTGGTAGGTTTCAGAAGTACCTAGTCTAGACACTTTTCTGTGCTTCTCAGCTCTATGCCTTTCCAAGTGAAAGAGCCTTGAATGCAGCAAGCCATCTAGAAACCATATTGAATACATGTGTTAATGAAAGAGCTCTAAGAAACAGTTCTATGGGATAGGGCTGTGGCCTGCCTGTAAGGTGCAGTGTGACCCAGGGGTGACCGACTCAAGCTGTAGGATTGCAGGCTTCTAGTGACTCTACCAGGAAAAACTATGAAGCATGGACCTCAGGATTCTCAACTGTGGAATAATGAAGACAAATCAGTGCGTTGTAAACCCAAATGTCTTCCCAGGGACTTAGGAAACTGCCAGCCCCTACGTCAGACAATGATGATTTTCACAGAATACAATTGGGTGTTCCCTTGGCAGCATAACCTTCATTCCTGAATCACTTGAGTAAATTAAATGGTCTTTTCCCATTCCTCTACAATTGCCCCTTTTGGCCCATGGGATTGGAAAGGTCTCAACACAAGATGGGGCTTGAGCTTGAGCCTTGGCGGCAGCCACACTAAGACACAGTGTGGGAGTGGAGAGCAGGAAGAACCCCGCCTTCCTCTGATATGTTCTTCATTTTTAGTACAAGCTTGGCTAAGCTGCCATTCAGCAGTTGCAGGAAGAGATATATCATCTGAAGGAGCTGAGCCAAATATTTGATTTGGATGATTATGCTGCAGGTGTCTCATCAGAACTGCAGTGCCTAGATTACTAATTATTTTTTCTCAACCTAGTGTCTTGTGCAGGGAACACAGAGCATGGCAGGTATCCTGAGAGATGGCCCTAATAAGGAGGCACTGGACAGCTGATACTAGGGGCTGGCTGGAAGGGCTTGAACTGCAGAGATAATGCAATCAGTGGACAGAGAGAAGGATGGCCCCACTGAACAGTTAGGCTGGGAGAAGTAGTGATAGGGGCTCTCTGGGAACACCTTGCTTGGATCAAAGGATAAAATAACTACCATTTATGAAGCTGAGCCAGAAATGGCTTCTTGACAACAAGAAATCCTTCAAGTGATTACTTGCATGTCATTCAGAATATTTCCATTTTCATACACCTTATTTACTGTCTGGCAGCATGAAAGAGTTAACACAGCTTTCCATCCTGCCCAGATTGACTGGAGTAATAACATAGCTTCAATCTGTAGTCATTCTGTAGCATAGAAAGGGCACTCATGCCCACTACTAGGTTGCAGTCCCCCAATAAAATGGCAGATATTTAATTATCTTGATGTTTTTGAAAAAGATTTATTTATGTTGAAAGAGTTACAGAGAGGCAGAGACAGAGAGAGAGGTCTTTCATCTGCTTGTTCACTCCCCAATGGCTGCATTGGCTGGAGTTGGGCCAATCCAAAGCCAGAAGCCTGGAGCTTCTTCTGGGTCTCCCTTGCAGGTACAGGAGCCCCAGGACTTAGGGCATCTTCCACTGCTTTTCTAGGCCATAGCAGAGAGCTGGATTGGAAGAGGAATAGCTGGGTCTTGAACTAGCACTCATATGAGATGCCAGCACCGCAGACGGCGGGTTACCCACTATACCACATTGCTGGCCCCTATCTTGATTTCTGACACAGGAAAACTACAAAAGCTCAGTGAGCTAAGTGATATGTGCCAGGTCACGTGGCCAGGGAACTTTAGGACCTTGGCTAGGTCCCTCTGACCTCAAGACCAAGATCTTTCCCACTCTGCTATCTTGTTTCTCTCATTCTGTAAGAGTCTCCCTTGTTCATTGGTTCATTCTGTGGTGCTAAGAGATTGGGGGTTCATTCTCATGACAGCCCACTTGGGTTCTAGCTCCTAGGTCAATAGATTACATTGGTCCTTCTACATTTTTGTTTTTATGAAATAGCTATGATGAACACAAACCTATTTCTGACTCCATAATAAATGATTTGAACACAGCCTATACACTGATTATGTCTGATTTTATATGTCCAGTCCAGATTCCTTTTTTGAGACTCAAATGTGTCTATTTGGACTTGGCTCCAATGATAGTGAACTAACACAACTATAAGCATCCTTTCCTACCTAGAATCCCAAACCCACTCCTCTCCTCCCTCTGTGAATGGCACTGTCATCCACCAATTTCTTAAGGACAGAAACCTGGTGTCATCCTTATTCCTTCTCTCTTAGTTTATCTTTTAGCTCTTACTAGAAGGTTCAGCCTCGCAGGTGCATGACCAGTGCCATCTCAAAGGTCCCTGGACTTATAAGGGCCTTGTTCCTTGGGTTTAATGCTCTGTAGTTGCTTTCCTGAAATTCTTAATGATTTTTCTTTTAACTTGTGTCTTGCAAGTGAAGTCTGATAGGACAGTGAGGCACAGGTGGAGCTTGGAGTGTCAGTTCATGCAGGATTCCACCTTTCATCACCTTCCTGCCTCCCCCAGAGGCACTATCAACTGCCTACACTTCTGCACTAATCCAGCAACTGTTGATCCCCTCTGGTGGGTGGGGTTGGGAGTGCTGGTGTACACACCCACCTGCCAAGTGGCAGGACCAGATCTGTGATGCTTCTTGAATGTTTCTGTGCCTGAGGGAGCATGATATTAAACAGCAAGTAAAATATGCTATGAGAAACAGGTCACACACCCAGAAAAAAAGGAAAATGATTTTGAACAGGGATCCTACATTTTTTGTTTTCACTGGGCCCTCCAAGTTATAAGGCTCACCCTGCTAATTATTTACAGGTTTAATGATCCCCCCTCACCACTCATTTAAAAAGTACCAACTCTTGAGTTTGACTATTTCCATTGGTCCTTCTCTAGTTCAGAAATTATTTTCACTCTCTACAACAGCCTTCTCATTGTTCTTCTCTTTATCTCTGGCTTTTTCCCCCAGCATTCTCTTTCGTGCGATGTGGCCAGAGTCATCTTCTTAAACAGCAGCTTTGATTCTTTCACTACTGTGAAGTGACCCCGGTCCTCATCCCCAATAGCTCTCTGTTGTTCCTGGGGTAAGCCAAACTCCTTAGTAAGTTGCATCAGGTCCTTTATGCACTGTTTACTACCTGCTGATGGTTAACTGCATGTGCCAACTTGGCCAGGCCATGACACTCAGCTATGTGGTCAGACATAAGTTTATATGTTGCTGTGAAGGTAGTTTTTGAGGTGGGATTAACATTTAAAACCATGGAATGGACTAAAGCAGATTACCTTTATAAAGGGCATAGCACACAATAGGAAGTTCCTAAGGTAAAAGACTGAGGTCTCTGAGGAAGACGTTGAGACTTTGGATTGCAGTGTTGTATCACCCTTTCCTGGGTCTCTGGCTTGATGATCAGCCTCACAGAATTTGGACTTTCCCTCACCCCCATAACCCCAGGAGCCAGTTCCTTCATATATGCCTCTTTCTCTATATACAGATGAAGAGTATTCACAGAGTTCATGGAAAACAAGTATTATGAAGAATGTATTCATACACCAAAATAAAGTTCTTTGAATTCCATTTTCCACACACTTGTTGAAGTAACCTCATATACACACATACACACTGAGTACATGCATATACATACACCCATGATCAGTTCTGTCATTCTGGAGAAACTAACACAGTAGTGTTCCTTGATCTTCCACAGACTTCCTTTAACTATTTTGTGGTATTTTAAATCCATTTTCCATTTTTTATGAACAGAATTTTCTTTTCTACTATTTCCCATCTTACTAATACATACCTCCACATATGGGCTTAGGCCTCTCTTAGTCTCTCCCAATTATTACATATGACCCTCTTCTTTGTTTTTTAAATATTTACTTATTTGAAAGTCAGAGTTACAGAGAGAAGGCGAGACAGACATAAAGAAGTCCTCCAACTGCTGGTTCACACTCCAAGTGGCCATAATGGCCAGGGTTGGGCCAAGCTGAAGCCAGGAGCCAGGAGCTTCATTTGGGTCTCCCACATGAGTGACAGGGGCTCAGGCACCTGGGCCATCTTTTACTGCTCTTCCTAGGTGCATTAGCAGAGAGCTGAACTGGAAGTTGTGCAGCTAGGTCATGAACCTCTGCCCATATGCAATGTTAGCATCGTAGTCAGTGGCTTGATCAACTATGCCACAATGCTGGCCCTATGACTCTCTTCTTAAACAATATACTGTATTCGAGCTTTCTCTTGACTACCTCCTTGACTGCCTCCCTTCTATAAGGGTAGGTACCATGCCCATTTTGTTCAGATGTTATCCCCAACACAACAAGTAGCTGGTGCATAGAAGGAACTCTTGGATGCATAAACAAATTGGATACATGCATCAGTTAAAAGGGTCATACATTTGTATTGTTAGAAAGAATGACAAGTTCATACATCATGGTACATTAATATGGACCTATCCTCCATGATCTCATAGACACTCTTTGCTGGCTATTTTTTGAGGAGATATTGACAGGCTTAATGATGCTGGTTTAAATTTCAACCTGATGGAGAAAAAAAAAATAAATGGATCTTACACTAATTGCCTTATCTCTTTTAAGGCCTAAGGCTAGATGTGAGGCGACATTAAAGGATTAGGCTGTATTTGATGGTCTTTGAGGGATATCATTA
This sequence comes from Sylvilagus floridanus, assembly GCA_949820135.1. NCBI lineage: Eukaryota > Metazoa > Chordata > Mammalia > Lagomorpha > Leporidae > Sylvilagus > Sylvilagus floridanus. Next base: position 16,886,728 of record OX463243.1, read on the forward strand.
ATGAGTAAGAATCAAATCTCTACTATTTTCTTTGTGCCTGGAGTACTCCATTATGGATCAAAGAAAATTCATAAAACAGAAACAAATGATCATATTTTCTGGGAAGATAAAGAGATCTAAATACTATAGGAAAAGGAGAATCTGAAACAGTAGGCTCAGTTCCTGCAGTGCCTTCTTGACAAGCCGGGGACTCAATCAGCTATTTTCTTGGGATAAAAGAAACATCAATGCCCACAACAGACCTTATCGATCACTACTGCGCCAATGATGTTTATCTCAGGTTGTTTCACAACTATTCCCAGAAGGTGATGCATACCAGGGTGCCGGATATCCTTCTCCTCCCAAAAATGGGAGTTGATTCCCAAAAGTTTTTTTTTTTTGTCCTGGAGTCACTTCCCTAGGAATTCGTAACACATGGAAACAAATTACTGCTGAACTGCAAAAGTCCCTTTGCACGTTGAGCTTCCCCCTGAAATCTATTTTTCAGCTCAAGGAGGTGGGTTTTTGACTCTCAGATAGTGTTTGTGATCTTTCCTCCTGGTTGAGATGTAGTTACAATGGTATGGTCAATGCTTGTGGGATGCAAGATTGCGTTGTGTTCACTGGCAACACCCTCTTCCCTCCATAGCACTGCTCTGTGACTGCCCAATTCTTGCACTGTAATAAGTATGTTTGCTTCTTCTGCTGATGGAGCTGCAGAGGCAATCACCCCCTCTCTGAGACCGAGCCTCCCTCCCCACCCATCCGTCACCCCACAGGCTGCCTGGCAGAGGCAGGGGGCAGGATGCACAGTGTAATAAATTCCATCCACTGCTGAGCCGAGGGATAACAGATGGATAGGTTTCCTCGCACAATTTCCACTTCACTTGGTTTGGGTATAAAATAGCAGAAGGGTGGTTTCTTCTTGTGCAATTTTCAAACAGATGAAACCAGAGGGAGGGTTTGTTAGGCTGAGAGGGAAGTGAGGGACTTGACTGTCCTTCAGAGGAGCCAAATAAACAGGATGCCCCGAAAACCCTGTGAAAACTCAGGCGTGTTTTTTTTCTGCAACATAGGAATCAGTTCTTCCGTCCAAAGCTGTCTACTCATCCCCACCAGGCATGGCAAAGGAAACACGCTCAGGGAGGCCAGACAGTCTGTTGTTCATGTTGCTATAGTGTTATGGTGATTGCAGTACAAATTCTCAGGGTGAAAAAAGGTATAATGACAGATTGTGTGATTATAGCCATACTTATAATTAAGCTGTTACAATACAGACAAGCGCCTGCACTCTCATGTCACCGACAGAAACCTCTTTGCTTGGAAAGGAAAGTGACTAACTCTGGCAATTAGAAGGAGTTCCCTACAGGACTTCATTTTCAAACCTTATGAACACTCCAGCAGGAAGATGTGTGGCTTGCTTGAATTACAGGGGAAAGTATAGACATGCAAAAGCAGCCACCTGATCTCCAGGTATGGGATGTGGTGCCAGTTAGAGCAGGAATTATTACCATCACAAATAACCTCTTTGCAATGCACAAAGGACTTGGCTCTCACAAAACACTTTATCATGGTGTTTATATGAGACTGTGCAGTGTAGGGTGGATATGTGGTTTCCATTTTAGGGCTGAGAAAGGCGAGAGAGAGAGAGAGAGAGAGAGAGAGAGAGAGAGAGAGAGAATATGAGAATACAACTTAAAAGCCACAGAGCAAGTTGGTGTCCAATTGGGACTTCTGACCACCTGCTAACTTGGTTACTTCACTGGCCGTTATTTGCCTGTAGTAAAGTGAGTGGTTTCTGGTTTCTACCTGAAGAGTCCTCAAACCCACAGAAAGTGTTATACTGGATCTTCCCACTGACTTTGAACCATTTTTACTGCAAAGAAAATCAAAAGAACTCACTTTCCCCCCCTTTTTAGCCACTGTTGTTTGATCATTAGCTCTCGTCCCCTTTTCTTTGGCAGCCATTTTTCCTTCTAGATAGGCTGGAGGGAAAGTCACAAATCCCCCCTGCAAATACGTGTTGTGGGTGTCTGTTCAGGTGATTTGCAATACAATTGATGGAAACCTGCTGCAGTGAGGAACACATTCTCCCGTATGTCAGGCAGCTTTTGCGGGATTTGCACACAGAGCACCTGCTGCCCTGGTATAGAGGGAACTCAAGAGTCACCCCTGGTAAGGACTTTCAAAGGAGGAATCATTAGGACGTTATTTGAAATTCACTGATGGGTTTCGAAGAAGTTGTGTAATCCCTCTGCATACTGTTTCCTTATCTGCAACTCCTGGTAATACATATCCACCTCCAGAGAGGAAACTTGAAAGCTAATTAGTTAATGATGTATGTGAAGTGTCTTGACGACACGAGGCACAACACAAGAGGTAAGAACTGATACTATCGTGTTCACATAAATATCATCCTAGAGCCCTGATGCTCAAAGAACTCACAGTGAATCATTTCTATAAACACAGAGAGCATATGACTCATAATAAGTATTTCCAAATTTTAAAAAAATGACCAATTTGTTGCTGATTGAAAGAAATGATTTACAGCAGGCAAAGTCTTGGGTTGTATCACATCCTGTCTGTAGGTATGGGGCTAGTAGCTTTGTACTCATGTGCATACTGCCTATCTTCCAAGCATGCTGGCTGAAATGGGGGGTGGTGGTGGTTATTGCCTTGTTAATCCATATGAAATGCTATGGGTGGTTGGGGAACCATGGAGGCATCATACCACAAAGTTGAGTGTTGGTTGGAAAAATAACAAAGCAAGAGTCAACAAAGGCCTCCGGATAACAGGTCCCTAAGTGCCTGGAGGAGTTAATGTTTTTCTTCCCAGCATCTCCTTCCTCTTCATGTGGTACTTGCACCTCCTTTGGGGCAACAACTGTCCACCATCAGACTGCTTTGGATAGGGGTGGCCTGTCACCCACAACTAAAGCTGTCAATGTATTCTGCGTTTTTGGCCAAAGTGATCTGTTTGGGAGCCATTGTTCCATATAAAGGCACCTTCAAATGTTCATGGACAAATGGAATTCAAATATTTGTTTTTTTCAGCGCAAATTATTTGAAGTTCATCCATAGATCCGTAGGTTTTTTTGTTTTTTTTTTTTTGGTAATACACGTTTTCCATGAGCTTTTCAATGACCCCACCTACAAATTTCTAATCCAAGGAAACTCTAGTCTAGCACTTGTGTTGAAGTTGTTTTCAACAGAAAAATCGAAGAATACTGGAGGCACAGGTGAGAATTGTGCTATCAGAAGGGGAGGAGTTACATAAGAATAAGGTTAAGCCACAATAAAGGACACACGCAGCACCCAGTCTTTTCTTTTAATTTTTTTTTTTTATTTGAGAGAGAGAGAGAGAGAGAGAGAGAGAGAGAGAGAGAGAAAGGTCTTTCTTTCCCATTGGTTCACCCCCCCCCCCCAAATGGCCGCTATGGCCGACGCTGTGCCGATCCAAAGCCAGGAGCCAGGTGCTTCCTCCCGGTCTCCCATGCGGGTGCAGGGCCCAAGCACTTGGGCTATCTTCCACTGCACTCCCGGGCCACAGCAGAGAGCTGGACTGGAGGAGGGGCAACCGGGACAGAATGTGGCGCCCCAACTGGGAATAGAACCTGGGGTGCCAGCACCGCAGGTGGAGGATTGCCAAGTGAGCCTCGGCGCTGGCTAAGCACCCAGTCTTAGTATCAACTCAGGATCCCTTCATTCAGTTATGTCTGTACTTTCAATCATACCAGTCAATACTATCCCTTTAAAACAACATTTAAGCTAGTGTTGAGTTTGGGTATTGGTTGTTAGCAACTGAATGAGTCTCAATGAATATAATTCTCATCAATCTTTTACTTGTAACTTCACTTCCAAATTAAAAGTTGCTGAGGGCAGCACCGCGGCTCACTTGGCTAATCCTCTGCCTGCGGCGCCGGCACCCCGGGTTCTAGTTCCAGTTGGGGTGCCTGTTCTGTCCCAGTTGCTCCTCTTCCAGTCCAGATCTCTGCTGTGGCCTGGAAGTGCAGTGGAGGATGGCCCAAGTGCTTGGGCCCTGCACCCGCATGGGAGACCCGGAGGAAGCACCTGGCTCCTGGCTTTGGATCGGCGCAAGGCGCTGGCCGCAGCGGCTATTTGGGGGGTGAGCCAACAGAAGGAAGACTTCTCTCTCTCTCTCTCTCTCTCTAACTCTGTCAAAAAAAAAAAAAAAAAACGCTGAAGCTGATTGATCCATTGAACTGTCTTCCCTCACTACCTTACATCCCTGTGAAATCCTGACCCTATGAATCATCCCTTCAGGGAGCAAGTTTACCCATTTTCACAATGCTGTCATCTAAAGTGAGTATGTGACAAGTACCTTGGGCATAATAATATGTATTTATTTAGGAGTTTCAGAGGTCAGAATCATTACAAATACCTGGGGAGAAGGATGTCGGGAAGTAATGGCGTCTGAACAGACTTAGACACTTTGAGAGGATGGTGGATCCCAAGATCAGAGAGCATGCCAGTTAGGAGGTATGGTATGTACAGGGATTGGTGTGATAGTGGATAGAACAGTTTCCTGAAAGCCAGCAAGGAAAAATATGGTTGGAACAATTAATTAACCCAAATTGGGAAGGACCTTTGTTGCCATGCATGGGAGCTAGATTTCATCTAGAAACAGTGAGGAACAATGAAATCTTATTGGCAGAAAGATGGTTACATCTATGCATGGATTAAAGAAGGGATGAAATGATGGAAACTAGATTGCATTTAGAGACTACAACAATAGTTCAGGCAAAGGATAATGAGAGCTTTATCTATTAGCCAAGGATGTTGTTAGAGGTTAAAGAATATTCTGGCATGAATGGAAAAGATGTTGCGAGAGTGGAATGCACTGGTTTCAGTGGCCGATTGAGTGTGGGAACAAGGGAAGATCTGGGTGATGGGAAGATGTCATGCAATGAACCGAATTAGGAAATACAGACAGGGGGTAGTCTGTGGGTGAGTAGCTATCTTCATTCACCCAGAATTCCCTTTCTTATATAACTTCCAGTTAGTGTTGGCCACAAGGCACATGTCACGTGAGCTCTGGATGTGGAAATGAAGCAGAACCATACATTTATACTTTGAAGTTCAGTGCAGGGTGCTGGAAAGTGCAGCAGCTCATGTGCCTCACGTCACCCCTACCGAAATACACACCTCCTCCTGTTCCCACCAAATTTTCAAGCTCTGGGCCAGGTGTAAATATAGCTATGTGGAGAAAGTCACCACCAGCTGCTGCAAATGACCCACAGCCCTGGTGGTGGCAGTGAGAAACAGGTGTGAGTTCTAGTTCATCCTCACAGTTACCCGTTTTCTTGCCCACTCAGCTCTGCTTCCCAGCTGTCAAACTTACTGACCCCTAGTGACTTCAGGCTCAACTTCTGGCAGAGAAACAACAGCCATATAAAGCTCCTCAACCAGCTCTGGTAATTGTGGAAGTTCTAATTCCCTTGTTCCATCTTTTATTTATGTTTTGTTTAAAGATTTATTTATTTATTTGAAAGGTAGAGTTACAGGGAGGGAGACACAGAGAGAGAGATCTTCCATTTGCTGGTTCACTCTCCAAATGGCCACAACAGCCAAAGCTGGGCCAATCGGAAGCCAGGAGCTCCGTCCAGGTCTCCCACATGGGTGCAGGGGCCCGAGAGTTCAGGCCATCTTCCACTACTTTCTCAAGCCATAAGCAGAGGCTGGATCAGAGAGGAGCAGCTGAGACTTCAACTAGCACCCATATAGAATGCTGGCACCACAGGCAGAGGCTTAGCCTACTATGCCACAGCACTAGCCCCACCATCTTTTATTACACAGGTGAGTACATCAGTGGTTCTGTTTCCCTGATTGGACTCCAGCTCATTCAGAGGGTTCAGTAGCTGTGAATCTGTCCTCTTTTACACATGTGTGACTTGGGATTTGAGATGTTGGTTGCATATTCAGGGAGAAATGTATACTGTGGGCAGCAGAATGGTGGGCTTGGGTTTTGAGGAAGACATCAGACTTCCACATAGAGATAGTCAAAATTAGAATCAGCCCTGAAGCCATGGAGACAGGGACTGTAGACGGGAAAAGAAGTCAAGGATAGGACTTTGAAAAGTGCCTGTGCTAGCAGGCAGCAGGAAGAAGAAGAGACAAAGAAAGAGCCTGAAGTTAGTAAAAAGGCCAAATAGGACCCCAGAGAGAACATACACAAAACACAGATGGAAAGAGTCTCTGGAGGAGGTCGTTGTACAAAATTATACCATGAGGGATGAATGATTCTCTTTTGGTATTGTTGAATTGAGAATTAGCGAAGAAATCCTGGGCATAATTTAGCCCAACTCTGTCATTTTATCAGCAAAAGAACATAGGCCCCTCAGAGCTTGTCTTGAGCTCCCAAGGACTGGTTTGACAAAGACTAAGAAGAAAGTCCAGTTCTTTTGCTTTGTGTTTGAATGATATTGCCTGGATATTAGTCTCCCTTCTCTGGTTTATGCTGTTTCTAGATTCAATGAGACAGTATTGCAAAATATTGAGTCCCCGAGGAGAAAGATCTAATGATAACACTGACATAAATTTCAATATTACCTTGTCTTGAGGTACACCAAGCACTTTGCATAGACTATGGTTTCTCAAGAGAGTTGTCTACCATAGGACAGTGACGAAACTTGTATTGTTTTTCTATTACAAACAGAGAAACTTACTCATGCTGAGGCAGCTTTCTTGGTATAAGAGCTATGATGTCTTTTGAAGAAAGATGCACCTTAAACACTTTTGATCATGAGGTTACATGGGCATCTTATATAACTTTCCTCGTGTGAATGTTATTTTTTGAAAGTTCAGATTCCCTGTTCCACCTTTCTACAGTTACAGCAATAATTAGTGGTTTGTGAGAACTGCTTTCTTGGCTCTGAGTTACAATTCATGGGTAGTCTTCTTATTTTTATATAATAATACGCACTGGGAGCCCAGCAGATGGACAACAAATGTTCTTGACTTCAATCATCTCAGGAGGGCTCTCTCACTTCTGTGATCTTCAGAAGTGGGAAACGGGAGTGACCCTCACACCATCTTCATCCTTTTCTACATGCCTACCCTTAAATGCACTGGGATGTTGTCAAAGCAGTAGCTGATCAAACTGAATTTCATCTCTGATTGGGGATTCGGATCTTTGGTGGATTTGCCCCCTCTTCCTCGGTGAAGGGCCAAGGTGAAATCAACAAGGTATAAGAGCTGGAGATGCAAAGGGGAGGAGAGGGCTTGCTGGATTCCAGGCTGGGAAAGCGAATGGGTGGTGCCAGTTACCAGGTACTAGTGGTCCTGACTACTGTTTTATTTAACAGTCTGGATGGGAAAGTGTCAGTCAGCTCAGACTGCAGTAGCAAAGCACCTGAACAATAGAAATTCATTTCTCACAGTTCTGGAGGCTGGTCTGAGACAGGGAAACCCATGTGTTTGGGTCTGGTGACAGGCCCCTTCCATGTTGTTAAACTTCCTGTTGTGTCTTCCTATGGTGGTAAGAGAGTTAGATAATTCTCTGGAAACTCTTTAAAATACTACCAATCCCATCTGTGTGGGCACCCTCCTCCTGACCTAGTTACCTCTCCCAAACCCTCACCACCTAATGCCATGGACTTTGGGGTTAGAATTTTAAAAAAATAACTTTGTGGGAACAAGAGGAGCACAAACATTGAATATGCAAGAAGAAGCTTAAGGGAAAAACCATGTTTGAAGTTCTGACTTTGTGCTAAATACTTGATTGTACTTACCAGGTACCACACACAAGATACTTAAGGTTTCCGTCCCGACTTTCTCTGTATATGTCCATTATCCTGTTACTTGTCTATCTGTCTGCCTGTGTAACTAACCCCAGATAGAGGGAGCTTACAAAATGCAAACACTTGGTAAGAAATGTATACAGAGGATCAGTCAGAAGGAGGAGGCCAGGTGACAAGGGTGATGCTGTCCCCAGAAGAGCTCTCTCTCTAGCAGCAGAAATCAGAAGCTGGGCTACAAAGGGAGGCCACCCCTTCGTGGCTCTATCGATTTTCTTGCTGGAACGCAGGCAGGTTGCTGCTGTTACAAGTGCACGGCAGTACAGCCCCGGGCTGAGCCTCACTGCGGCCCCGCGGTGTGTTGCTGGGACCGGAGACTCATAATCACCCCTGCTGGTGCCTCCCTTCCTCGCTCTCTCCCAGCCTTTGTGTCTGCAGTTCTGACTGCCTTTTGTCATTCTTGCCAGTGGAGTTTTCAAAAGCAAGAATCCTGCTTCCTTGGGCCACTCAGAGAGTGTACAGTATATTTGATGTCTGGGACATCAAACAAATGCTTGTGCTCACAGCGCAGAAATAATCCCAGACAAAAGAAGACCTTGGCCATGGGGAGAATACGAAAGAGACCAGGTCAGGAAATTACCAGTCGAGTCAAAGAAGAGGCGGTTTCAGAAACCCAAGTCACCTGCCAGAAATAGGAAGCAGGAGCTGTCAAGAATCTGCTTGGAGCCCTCTGATCCCAGCCACCGCAGAGGCCACCATGCCGGGAAAGGCTGCTCCTTCTTGTGACTCCTTAACTTTGCCCCTTTATCTTCCTTGCAAGCAAAGTCCACAACAGTCTGGAGAATGTTCCTAAACCTGGACTTGGCTATGGAGAGGTGATCACATGTAGACACCCGATCCCAAGCCAGAGAGGAGCCAGGCGGCTCAGTGTCCAGGGAAGCAAAGCCTGCCTGTCCCCGTACTGCTGGCCTCACAGAGGGGACCCGGACATAACCGGAATCCGTGGGAGTTGCTCTTCACCTCCTGGCTTCTGGCCCCTGTCTCCCAGATCCCTGGGCTCATCCTTCCGGCTCTGTGAGGCCAGAAGAGTTAAGGATGCATTAATTGGAAGAGGAGGGAGGCCAGAAGAGTTAAGGATGCATTAATTGGAAGAGGAGGGCGGGGGGAAAAATGAGGACTGAAGAAAACTCTGCAAATCAAAAGGGTTTATCTCCCCAGAGGGCTCTGGACTCAGCCATGCTCACAATAGCAGTTCAAGTTCACCTTGTGCTAAGGAAAAGAGGTGTTTTAATGGCTCTGTAGGAAGAAGGAAGGAGAAAGAAAAGAGGGATAGAAAATCAAAAGGGGGAGAGAGAGAGGAGAGAGAGAGAGAGGTGCAAATCCAAATGTCGATGTGTAGACATAGTGAGGAGAGCCTGCTGGCTGACAGGGTGATTTATTGGATTCTTCCAGTTAATCACTGCCGGCCTGTGGCCAAACGGATCTCCAGCAAAGCTGAAAGGCAGCCGAGGGAAACAGGCTTATAAGCATAAAGCCGCATAATGGTGTTCAATGAAGTGTGAGACTTTTAGTTCAGTCTCGCTGAGCCGGCCGCACCGCCGGAATGTCAAAGAGGGATTGTGGGTGGAAAAATTATGGATTTAAACTGCTAGCTGTAAATGAGGTCAATATGTCTGGTTCATAAACAGTCCGAGCCTATTCCAAGAATGCAGTGAGGGGGAAAATTAGCGTGAAGCCAACACTGTAGACAAACCTCATTGAGATATAATTGCAGCTATAAATACAAGCGAAAAGCTTACTGAGTGCAATAAAATACAGACACGCTTTTTTATTCCCCCTTCTTCTTCCTTCTTTGAATCTATGCATTTGTTAAGGGTTGTGCATCCCTAATGCTCCCTTCGTCTCTCCCTCCCTCTCCTAGTGACACCCAGTGTTGCAATTAATTGAGTGTTCTTGATCTCCCATTCCATTTTATTCAGGCGAGATTGGAAAAAATCAAAAGAGCACATCTAAAGCATTTTCTTTCCTTTTGCTTCTCTATTTGAATCAGGTTGGAATGTGTGAAAAAAAAAGCAGCGCTGATTTTTTTATGAAGGGGAAAAAAAAATCCAAGTAAAAAGCCTTTTTAAACTAATACATCTGTTAGATCATTTGAATCTCAGTTTAATGAAGGGACATCAAAGGCACCCGCAGGATCCTGTGCTGGGCACACTCAGGAGGGTTACCTGGTCCTGGCTCCTGCAACATAGACTCAAAATGGATATTTTTCCCTCTCTCTTCCTCTTCTTCATCTTCTCTTAGAAAAAAAAAAAAACACCAAAGACTCATTACTGTATTTTGTACTCGAGCTCAAAGGACAGAGGACTGATATTAGCAAACTTGATTTGCCCAGTTTAAAAGCCGATACAGTAATAAATTGCAGTCTAATAGCACTGGTCAGGCTGTCTTTCCTCCTAAACCAATTGATTTAAATGGCAGTAATTTGGCCAGCGAGGCTAGTCCTGTTTAAATTAAACCCATTAATATAATAGCACAAGTCTTGAATGAAAGCCGTCGGCAGGAGCGGCTCCACCGGTCAGTGGTTTCATAACTGTCTGGGGATGTCCTGAGACGCCCACAGTCATCGTGCAAACAGCAATTACAGGTGACAGCTGAGACCTCGCAAAGCTCCCGAGCGGAGAGACAGACGGAGGCAGAGAGGAAGACAAGAGACGCGGAGGAAGAACAAAGTGTGAGCACACACATGGAGAGCAAGTGAGAAACCGCCTTGAAGATTTCAAGGGAAATGACCTTGATTATTAGTAAGCATGAAAGGTTAATTGTATTAATAACAACAAACAGTTCTGCGGGAAAAGCTGGCAGCATCCTCTCTCCTCCCCTCCCCCAGTCCACCAAGGAGGCATTTTTCTTCTTTAACTGCTCTGCCTACACCTCATCCTCCTAATTTCTTCAAAGCAGGGAATTCTCAGCTGAAAGTGTGTGTGTGTGTGTGTGTGTGTGCACGCTTTTCAGTGTTGGGTCTCGAGACAAGGGCTGTGCTACAGCCACATTCGGTTCAGAGCGCATGCCCTTTGTTCATTTACATTAATACGGCCAAGCAAGTGGGCTTTGCATGTGAGGCTCAGGAATGCAGCTGCCATTTTCATCACTGAGTCTGAGTCAGTGTTTCAAGCGGAGCAAATTGGCTGCCATCGATGCTTCCTAAACAGACCAGAGAGCCCAATCTAAGGAGCTGTGGGCTTGCAGGGACGTCAGCTTTTCCAGGTATTTGAGGGTGGGAGTGTAAGAAGGCCACACAAACTCACAGGTGGCTGGAGAAAGAAGTTCGATTGCTTCAGGGGCACATTTTGAATCCAGAGCTTCAGAACCAGTAGGAGGCGGCAGGGATCTGACAGCAGGACAGGAGAGAGAGAGAGAGAGAGAGAGATCAGCAACTCTGGGATCCAGCCTATCTCTGTCATTTGTTTGGCTGTGGACCAGGGAAAAGAAACTTAGTCTCAGTTTGTTTTCTCTTTATAAAGGAAAAAAAAGGGAGGAATACACATGCCTCACAGATTGTTGCTGGAATCATTGCGTGGCAATGTAAAAGCATTAACTATATCTAAGTAGTAGTCATGGTGCCACAAGACAGTAACTGATAAGTTATTGCATAATTATTATAAGTGATGGCACTTCTAAAAGTTTATGGAAGAACAGAGTGAAAAGGTGAATTTCTTTGGGGGCAATTTTTTTTAATTCCTGCATAGTTTTTTTTTTTTAATTATTTAATATATTTGAAAGACAGAGTTAGAGAGAGAGAGAGAGAGAGAGAGAGAGGGAGAGAGAGGTCCTCCACATGCTGGTTTACTCTTCCAAATAGCCCAACAGTTAGGGCTTGGCTAGGCCAAAACCAGGAGCCAGGAGCTTCTTCTGGGTCTCCCATATGGGAGCAGAAGCCCAAGCACTTGGGCCATTTTTTGCTGCTTTCCGAGGCGCATTAGCAGGGAGCTGAATCTGAAGTGGTGCAGCCAGGACTTGAATTGGCACCCATACAAGATGGTGGTGCTGCAGGTGGAGGTTTAACCCATTACACCACAATGCCAACTTCCCGCATAGTTTTTTCAATGACATATTTTCCACAAACCTTTTGAATGTACCTGGTATGCATGAGTTTCAAAAATTCTTGCACCAAAACAAATTTATCTTTTCATTCCTTTTTCTGTTACCATTTTGAAGTACTGTCATACAACACAAGAGAAAATTGCATAGATTTATTTAATCTTTATCAGATGCTCACTGTGTTTGTGACACTACAATAGGGTCTTTCACACATGCAGTTTAATTTACTTCTCAGACAACCCTGTGAGGTAAATATGACTTTCTGCTACTTTATAGTTGAGGAAACATACTGGTTTTTTGTTTGTTTGTTTTAAGGCTTATTTATTTATTTGAAAGGCAGAGCAACAGGGAGAGACAGGGAGAGATATTCCATCTGCTGCTTCACTCCTCAAATGGCCACAGCAGCCAGGGCATTGCCATGCTGAAGCCAGGAGCCAGGAGCTCCATCTGGGTCTCCCTTGTGGGTGGCAGGAGCCCAAATACTTGGGCCATCTTCTACTGCTTTCCTAGGCACACTAGCAGGGAGCTAGATTCTAAGCAGAACAGCCAGCACTCAACTCAAATCAGTGCTAACTTAACCCACTGTACCACAACAGTGGCCCCAATATTCAGATTTTAGTTCTTCAAGGACACAATATGTTTCTTTATTTCAGAATTGCTACTGTAAGCGCTGGTGCTGTGGTGTAGTAGGTTATGCATCTGCCTGCAGTGCTGGCATCCCATATGGAAACTAGTTCAAGATCCATCTGCTCCACTTCTGATCCAGCTCCCTGCAGATGGCCTGGGAAAGCAGTAGAAGATGGACCAAGTGCATGGGCCCCGTACCCATGTGGGAGACCCTGAAGGAGCTCCTGGCTCCTGGCTTTGGATCGGTCCAGCTCCAGCAGTTGTGGCCATTTGGAGAATGAACCAGTGGATGGAAGACCTCTCTCTCTGTCTCTCCCTCTCTCTGTCTATAACTCTGTGTCTCAAGTAAATAAATAAATCTCAAAAAATAATTTCCACTATATTGCTACACCTAATTCTAAGGGCTTAATACACACTAAGGGCTTAAAATCACAAATGCATTTGTTTGCTTTCAATAATGATGTATTTAGCGTCTATCCTAGAGTTTCAGATTTGATGGTTCTGTGCCAAACCAGGATAAGTAATTGTGGTTTAGTCTATCAAGAAAGGAAGAATTTGAACGAATATCCCTATGGCTCTTTCCAAATTAGGTGTGTGATTTTTCTTGATTAAACACATGCGCACTCACACACAATTCCATGCATAAAGACTTCTGACTGATTCCATAATTCCAACACAAACTAGCAAGACTGTAGGATTTCAATAGCGCTCCCTACAACCATCTTCCTCTCCACTAAGAAGACAATAACACTGGGGCAATATTACAAAGGATAATTGTCCATTCGCTGGGTGACAGTCATTCTGATAGCTGTATACTCTGGTAGTGTCTCACTAGTGGTGGCTGGGGCACTCAACAGGTGAGAAGCCGGGAGTAACAGCAGTTAATTTACCTGTTTCCACTTCAAGGTACTATTTAAGGAATCTCCAGTGGGTTGATCTTGACTAAACACACACAATTATATGAAAATACATTGAATAGGAGGTAAAATCATTCTCTATGGAACACAATAGTCAGTGATTCCTTTGAAACTTATAGATGGATATAATCAAATGCACTAATACAAATATCACATAAACTAAATAGCAGCACTGGACCCAAAAAGAGGAAAGTAATCAGAGAGATTCAAGTTAGTAAATATTTAGAATATTTTAAGGTTGGAAGTAGATTTTGGGACATAAGAAACTGCTTTAGATTTGCCAAAGAAAAATGGATGATGGAGTGATGCAATTAATTGAGTCTCAATTTCATCTGTGACACAGTTACCCATCCCTTTACTGTTCTCAGAGTGAAGACGCAAAAATTCATTTCTTTTCCCTATAAGCCTCCGGGCCATAAGAAAGGATTGTACCCAAGGGATATTATGTCACTAAGTCATCATTTTTTCTGAGCCTCATTCTTGGTGAACTGGTACTTTACCAGTATCCCTGAAAGAAAGAGAAGAATGCAATCTCTTGAAGGCTGTGGTGAACTGCCCAGAATCAACATAGAGTCATGCATCCACCAGTGACATTTCAGTCAATGCTGGACCACATTTACAATAGGATAGCCCATCTACCTGGGGTGTGCAGTGGATTATGCTTTCTAGGTTTGTGTACGTATACTCTATGATGTTTATATAACTATGAAATCATCTGATGCATCTCTCAGAACCTATCCCTATTAAGCAATGAATGATAATAGGCATATTTGCAGACTATGCAAAGGGAAATAAAAACAAAAATAAATAACAACAGCAAAACCAAAAAGATGTGAAAACCCTAAAAGCAAATAAAATCTTGTTTTTCACATTTTAATCTCTTTTCCTAGATGTACAGCATGAGAACTCTATGTACTATCACTCCAATATATGCCCGTGTGTCTTCGAATTCTCAGAACATGATCAGAACAAGAAGAGATCTAGTCCTGGGTCTGCATTTTACACCACAGAGAATGCAGTTGGCCAAGGACAGTCAGTGAAGATGTGGGAGTCCAGAGGGAAGAACAGAGGCCTCCTTATTCTCAGACTAGGGCTCCAGCCCTCGCAGTTGCTAGCACTCAGTTCCCCTAACTATGGATGGATCACTGATTCTCCACTTACAAAGTCCAACTTCCAAACGTGAAAAGCACACTTCCTGTCTTAACTGTTCAGCATCATGTGTCTCTCAATGTCTTTATGCAGATTTGATCCTTCTCTGAGAGATATCAATCAAGAACACCAGAAATCTAAATGGTTGACATTTCAGATTTATGATACACATTGCAAATATTTGAGGGCTAGGCATAATTCATATTTTTAATCCACATTGTACTAGTGATGAAAAAGGTTATACAGAGAGAGATGAACAGATAGATGACTTGCACACAATTATGGAAGGGGAGCACATTCATTATAAAACAAATATTTATTGAATGTCTACTATATCCCAAGTACTGTCACCAGGACTGGGAAATTCAAATGCAGAACTCTCATTTTTATTGGGGATAATAAATAATAGACAATAGATAATAATAAACAAATCTATACTACTTCATATGTAAAAATATTTTGATTTGCACAAAATTACACATTAAGCAGGATTTGGAGATAAAGAATGATGAAAGAGACAGTGAGAGAGAGAGAGAGAGACAGAGAGAAAGGTCTTCCTTTTCCATTGGTTCACCCCCCAAATGGCTGCTACGGCTGGCACGCTGCGCCGATCTGAAGCCAGGAGCCAGGTGCTTCTCCTGGTCTCCCATGGGGTGCAGGGCCCAAGCACTTGGGCCATCCTCCACTGCACTCTCTGGCCACAGCAGAGAGCTGGCCTGGAAGAGGGGCAACTGGGACAGAATCCGGCGCCCCAACCAGGACTAGAACCCAGTGTGCCAGTGCCGCAAGGCGGAGGATTAGCCTAGTGAGCCGCAGCGCCAGCCTAAAAAAAAGATTTTGTTTATTTTATTTGAGAGTTAGAGTTACAGACAGTGAGAGGGAGAGACAGAGAGAAAAATCTTCCTTCCATTGGTTCACTTCCTTAATGGCCATAACAGCCAGAGATGCACTGATCTGAAGCCAGGAGCTAGGTGCTTCTTCCTGGTCTCCCACGTGGGTGCAGGGGCCCAGGGACTTGGGCCATCTTCCATGCTTTCCCAGGCCATAGCAGAGAGCTGAACTTGAAGTGGAGCAGCTGGGACTAAAACCGGCGCCCATATGGGATCCCGACGACGCAGGCAGAGGATTAACCTTCTGTGCCGCAGCGCCGGCCCCAGGAATGCCCTTTCTAATGAGGTAGCATTTAAACAACTTGAAGTGAGAGATACAGAGTTTTAAGCAGCAGGATCAGCATGGGGCGTGGGGCAAGAAGCACGGTTGTGCCCTGGACATGGTTGTGCTTGTTTGTCTAGAAATTTCCAACCTGAGTTTCTTAATCTGAGGCCTCTGCTCTTTCCATTATTCAGTATGGTTAATCCATACGTTGTATATAATAGCACATGGCATTGTTTCAACTCCCATCTGTGTACATAATCCAAGGTATGTAAGGAGATCATCTAAGGGAAAAGTGATGGAGAACACTCCACTCTCCTCACCCATGAATTTTCTGGGAAAGGAAAAAGAAAGGTGGAAATTAACACTCATGTTCTAGAATGGCCACAGCTCAGTGGTAAAGGAGCCATTTTGCTACCTCTATTTTTTCCTCCCTGCATCTAGCTACATGCAGTTCATCAGGAAGCCAGATGTTCCAACCTTCTATGAGCTTTTCCCATGGGGGAACTGGGTTATTATGGAGTCAGTCTGAGGGTTCAGAAGCCACAGAGAGCCTTATTGTACAGCCCAGCCTTTGTCACTGCCACGATCTGGGCTTTGTTCTGGAAGTGTCCTGGGAATGTCTTCCAAAGAGTGGAAATTCAGAAGGTTTCCTGGTGTTTCTTTGGCAGTTCTTACTGCTCGTAAACCACTATCTATATGAACGAAGCCTCCTGGTTTTGGGATCCTCTGCCCTACTCTATTTTTTCATTCTGCCACCTCACCCACTGTTTATGTCACAATGTTAGAGCAAAAAGCTAAGGAAGGAAGAGCATATAGGATGACTAAATAGCCAAGATGTAGTTGGATTATAGATTGATAATTTCTTTCCAATTAATAGAAGTATCGAGGTACCCATGTGGCCACTAGTGAAACTATCTTCAAATGTTAATTATGTACCACCTTAAACATCTGGCACAAGGATTGGAATCAATATTTACAAATATTTGCTTGGAAAATCATGCTGCTTACCAATTGAGAATTGTTAATACATACTTATCAATAAATGATGGCTTAAGACCTTATGCTCCCCCTTGCTATGGCGTGGGGGAGTTTTCAGATTTTATTCTCATTACAGTAAGAACTCTTAACATGAAATCTACCCTCCTAGTGTTTTTTAAGTGCATGAAGTACTGCTATTTACAGGCATAATGTTGTTCATTAGAATTTAAGAACTTTTTTTGTCCTGCCTAGCTGAAATTTTATACATATTGATTAACCACTTCCTATTTCCTGTATTCCATCTTCTGGCAAGCACCATTCAATTCTCTGCTTCTATGATGCTATGGCCTGAAAGTGTCCACTTCCATCCCCAAATCCATGTACTGGAAACTTGGTCCCCAAGGCAATGGTGTTGGGAGGAGTTTAGGTTATAAGGAGTCAACTCTCACGCCTGGATCAATGCTGTTATAAAAGGGCTTGATGACGGGAGTTTGTCCCTTCTGTCTTCAGCCATGTGAGGACACAGCGTTCCTCTCCCGCCATGGACACAGTGTGCAAGATGCCATCCTGGAAGCAGACAGCAGCTCTCAGAAAATGCTGTTGCCTTGATCTCGGACTTCTCAGCTTTCAAAACTGTGAGAAATGAGTTTCTCTTAATAAATTATCCAGTCTGTGGTTTTCTGTCATAGCAACACAAATAGAGTAACACACATGAGTTTATTTTAGATGTCTCCTATAAATGGAATTACACAATGTTTACCCTTATTCCACTCAGCATAATTTCCTCCAGTTCTATGCATGTTGTTTCCTGCAGGATTTCCTTCATTTTTTAAGGCTGAATGGTATCTCATCATGCGTCTATACCACAAATACCCTGTCACTCAGGTACTTTCTTTCTCACCTGGCAGAAGCTTGCAAAATTGTTGGTTACATAGTGTCCAGTTTTTTAAGAACTAATTTGTTAAACAAACCATACTAAAAAGAACTGTAATTTGCTTCACAAGTGCACTGCTGTTTTAAACTCTGTCTTTCCTATCTCAGCCTTTCTGGTACAGGAAGAAAATGATCAGGAAAGAGATTTCTTGATTTGCAAACCACTTCCCTAGCCTGTTCATATATGCCACAACTACAGCCATTTATACCTGCAAGGCACACAGTCTGGCTTCCTTTTGCCCCTTCTTTACAGTTCTTCCATGTGCTTTTGTTTATTCCATCTCATTTGCAGAGGTCCAGCTTTATCCCATTCCTTGGTTCACAGTGTACTCTCAGGATGGGTGCAAACAGTTCTCCTTGTTCTCTTTTGTCTTCTTTTGCTCTTCCCCATAGAACACACCCTTTTGGATCCGCCTCCACATTAGACAACCATTCTCATCAGTCACGCACATATCGTTGTCCGTGCACGTTTATATACGAGCTATATTATTTTCTGCTCTCATTTTTAACTTATTTAAGTACAGTTGTCTAGTACGTCGCAACCTATTTCCTTTTTAAATCCAGTTATATGTTTTCATTCTTTTTTTAATTCATAGACTGTTTTTGGGGGGAAGTAAAAGGTTAACATAAAGAATGAGTGGAGAATACAAACAATTCCCTTTACTCTCATCTCCAACCATCTGCTTCCAAGCTTGAGGATTTCCCATTTTATTAACAACTTGCATTAGTGTGGTATATTGTTTTTATAATTGATGAGCTAACACTGATACATTATTACTATTACAGTCCATAGTTTACATTAGGGCTCACTCTTGGGTTGACAAAACTATTAGGTCATGGTTCCACCACTCAGCATCACGAAAACCCTCCTGTGTTCTATCTATTCACCTCTTGCTTTTTTCCCAAGCCCTGGCAATCACTGAGCTTTTTACTGTCTCCATAGTTTTGCCTTTTCCAGAAAAATTTTCAAAAGAATCATATGGTTGGAATCATACAGTATGTAACCTTTTCAGATTGGCTTCTTTTACTTAGCAATATGCTAAGGCTCCTTTAGTGCCTTGATATAGTCTAAATTTCCTTGCCATTTATATTAAAGCATAATTGAAAAATAAAAATTGTATGTTTAAAGTATACAATATCATGACTTGATATACATAGTGAAATAATTAAATAAAAATAATTAACCTATCCTTCACCTTATATACGTACCATTTTCATGTGATAAGTACATTTAAGATTCACTCTCTTAACAATTCTCAGTACATAATGTATTATGATGAACAAAAGTCACCACTCTGTACGTTAGATCCTTAGAACTTAATCACCTGTCTAACTGGAGCTTTGTACCCTTTGACCAACATCGTCCCCTTTCTCCACCACACCCCCAGTCTTGGCAGCCACCTCTCTCTGTTCCTATAAATTTGCTGCTTTCAGATTCCACCTGTTCGGGAGATCATTTAGTACTTGTCACTCTGTGTTTGGCTTATTTCACTTAGAACAATGTCCTAATGGTTCAATCAAGTTGTTGAAAATGACACAATTTCCTTCCCTTTCAGAAGTGAATAATTTCCCATAATATAATACACACACATATTCAAGTTGTATGTGTGTGCAAACATGTATGTATATATGTATTTGTCACATTTCTTTTATCCATTCACCCACTATGGACACTTAGGTTATTTCCATATCTTGGTTATATTGAATAATGCTGCAAAGAATATGGGGATACAACTATCTCTTTGAGACACTGATTACATTTCCTTTGGATACATACCAAAGTGGGATTTAAAGATAGTATGGTAATTCTATTTTTGATGATCAGTACTGTTTTCCATAATGGCTGTATGAATTGACATTTCCATTATTACCTTTTTCTCCACAGCCTTGTTAACACTTGTAATCTCTTGTTTCTTGATGATAGTCATCTTTACCAATATAAGGTAATATCTCATCGTGGTTTTAATTTGCATTTCTCTGATGATTAGTGATATTGAACATCTTCTAATATACCTGTTGGCCATTTGTATGTCTTCTTTTGAAAGATGTCTACTCAAGTTCTTTGCCCATTTTGAGTCTTGTTTTCTTGCTATTGAGTTGTTTGAATTTCTTATATAGTCTGCATGTCCATCCCTTATCAGATGTATGATTCACAATGGTTTTCTCCCAATCTGCTTTTTTCATTTTATTTATTGTTTCCTATTATACAGACTTTTTTAGTTTGATGCAATCTCAATTGTCTATTTTTGCTTTTGTTGCTCATGCTTTTGGGCTCACAGCCAAAGAGTTAGTGCTAAGAAATATGCTAAGTTCCTCTAGGAATTTTACAATTTCTTGTCTTACATTTAAGTCTTCAATCCATTTAGAGTTATTTTTTTCCCATGGCAGAGATATGAAATTGTGATATAAAAGAGTCATCTTGGCCGGCGCCGTGGCTCAACAGGCTAATCCTCCGCCTTGCGGCGCCGGCACACCGGGTTCTAGTCCCGGTCGGGGCACCGATTCTGTCCCGGTTGCCCCTCTTCCAGGCCAGCCCTCTGCTGTGGCCCAGGAGTGCAGTGGAGGATGGCCCAGGTGCTTGGGCCCTGCACCCCAGGGAGAGACCAGGAAAAGCACCTGGCTCCTGGCTCCTGCCATCGGACGAGCGCGGTGCGCCGGCCGCAGCGCGCCGGCCGCGGCGGCCATTGGAGGGTGAACCAACGGCAAAGGAAGACCTTTCTCTCTGTCTCTCTCTCTCTCACTGTCCACTCTGCCTGTAAAAAAAAAAAAAAAAAAAAAAAAAAAAAAAAAAAAAAAAAGAGTCATCTTGTGGAAAATAATTTTTGAGATTTTTTTCTAATTCCAGAGAATACTGGATCAGTGTAATTGGGACTTCTATTTTTAATATGATTTCTATTTTAACAAGGCTTCCACCTCTTGGATCCCACACTGTGTTCTTAAAGTTATTGTTTAAATCTTGCAAATGTTTGTTACCAGTCAAAAATTTGAGCAAGATGTGGAACATGTTAGTAGTGGATCTAACATGCATGCCAAATGAATAAATGAGTAAATGTGGTAAAGATTGAGGATTGGATTTCCTTTCCCCAGGAAGTTCCAAGTTTTAATAGGGGTATTTTGAAAAGATGAAATAAACAACCCTTGAATGCCCAAAGCCTCTAAACTTTAAAAGAGTTTTTGGTGTAACCAGAAATAGAGGGGATAACTGATTAAGGGGAATTACCCAACCACCATTCAAAGGAAGTCTCAGAACTAGTCCCAAACTTATCCATTTATATTTCAATTTTATTCCATTCATAGAAGTCAATGAAAGTCTACATATCTGGGGTTGGTCTGACACTGTTACATAAGTACCCATTTTCTAAAGATTTATTTATTTATTTTGAAAGAGTGAGTGAGTGAGAGAGAGAAAGAGAATCTTCCATCCCCTGGTTCACTCCCCATATACCCGCAACAACAGCCAGAGCTGAGCCAATCTGAAGCTAAGAGCCATGATCTTCTTCCAGTCTACTATGTAGGTGCAGGGGCCTGAGCACTTGGGCAATCTTCTGCTGTTTTCTCAGGGATATTAAAATAGGAAGCTGCATCAGAAGAGGAGCAGCTGGGACTTGAACCAGCATTCATATGGGATGCTAGTGCCATAGGCTGTGACTTTACCTGCTATGTCACAGCTTTGGTCCCATAAGTACCCATTTTCACAGTTTAGGATGGAAAGCACGCACAATTAATATAACATGATACACTATGACAGGGTTTGCCCAGGAGGTGTGTACAGTGTTATCGGAGCCAGAAGTAGGAAATAACTTTTCCTGGGAGAATCCAGGAGATTTCCTACAGGAGTAGGTATCTGGTCTCAATTGTAGCTATGAGAAAGAATTCAGCAAATGGACTAGTAAATGAAGATTTAAAAAACCATAGATCAACCTCAATGTTATATATTACCAAGAGAAACAGAAATGACCAGGCAAGCTTCCCAAGGCCACTTGCTTCAGGACATGTTGCTAAGAGTTAAAGATAAGATGCAGACATAGCTTTCATCCATGCTTACTCATGTCACATTTTTCGAGGGCAGTCTTATTCCCTTTTATTCTTAGGTTGTCTTAGTACATGTCTGTGTTGCGACAATCAGGGTTGATTGTCTTAGATTAGTTCTACTGTTGAGCTTAATTTTCCTTTTGAGCTGTTAACCATTCCAAATGTGCTTGAGTCTGCGATCAATTTTGCTAAGGAAATATTCTGTTTGGGAACGTGGGTAGCTTTTCATCCCTGTTTTTCTGCTAGCATTATACAGATTTAATAAGAACTCTGGTTACAGGAAATTTAGGGAGACAAAGAGATGTCAAACCAATATTGTGGTAGCAGTTATTACCTTCTGAGTATATTGTGATCAACAAAGGAGAAATGACTTTTACCTAAGAGGCCAGAGGTAACAAAAGAAATGATGAAATATGCTTAATTATTAAGCCCAATTTTTCCCTCTGCGACCCTTTCCCCTCTTAGCATTTTTATGGAAAGAAAGCACATATAGGGAATGTCTCTTCTTTGCCTTCTGGGCCTTAGCTGAGATGGCACTATCATTTCATTCTCACGGATAATGAAGACTGCATGCTAAATTCTTGTTGCCATTTCCATAGCAAGGGTGGTAATACTAATTATAGAGTTCTAGAAAAGGTATTTGGGCAGGGCACAATGGACATCTATGTATTTATTTCAAATTCAATGCTATGCATCTGAAAGAAGCACAAACATGGCAGAAGGGAAGGCATTAAGTATGGTAGCCATGAAACAGACTCTTAGTCTCATGTAGATAATTGGTTTTTGAGAGTGAAGCTTCCAGGACCTCAGTTTTCTTGTCTACAAAATCAAAGTGGGCTACATTGTTCTCAAACCCTTTCTTTCTATTGTAAAATCTCACTTGGATTATAGAGAAGGGATTTTGGGCAGTGTTGTATTTTCCAAGTTTGAGGATTTGGGTAGAATTCTCATGTGTAACACTATTATTTGCCCAATATGCCTTCTTATTGCTTTCTTACTAACAGAAAGCTAAAGTTTTTGGAGACAGGCAGCACTGCAGCCAACATTAAGAGAAAATCACTTTCTGAACATGCTTTCTGAGCAGTTTTGGCCATGTGACATTCTTCTGGCCAAAGGAATCTAAGAAGTCTGTAGGAAACTCTAGGAAGACTTTTGCTTTTTCCAACAAAAACAAATGACAAATTGGTGTCCCCATCCCCCCTTTTCTCACCTTAAATAAGGATGCAAACAGCATCTTGTGACTTGGAAGTAAAATCTGGTATATTGCATATAGCTGTGCAGCCATATTACCACAATTGCTAAATGACATAAACATGTCCCTCTTGGTTTAAGCCACTGTAGTCGCAGCATCATCCACTCTCTTGGGATCTTGAAGGCCAACAAATGCAATTGAAATTAGGCTCTTTAGAGTGAAGATGCCCAACATCTTCAAATGTTAAATGTTTATATTATAATCTTACTTACTTTGTAATCTACAAATTAGAAGTTATTTTGAATATGTGTGGAAAAAAACAGACTATTCCAAGGCATCTACACCATATACCTATTGATTGTGTTGCCAAAAACAACTCAGAGTACAGGGAGGAAAAGGGGTGTCTATGACAAACTTTGAACAGAGGAGACGGCACCATGGCATAGTATGTTAATCCTTCACCTTGGTGTTGGCATGCATCCCATATGGTCATCGGTTCTAATCCTGGCTTCTCTTCTGATCCAGCTCTCTGCTATGGCCTGGGAAAACAGTAGAAGATGGCCCAAGTGCTTGGGCCCCTGCACCCACATGGGAGACCTGGAAGAAGCTCCTGGCTCTTGGCTTTGGATTGGTCCAGCTCCAGCTGTTGTGACCATTTGGGGAGTGAACCTACAGATGGAAGACCTTTCTCTGTCTCTTCCTCTCACTGTCTATAATTCTACCTCAAAAATAAAATCTTTAAAAAAATTTAAAATATTTGAACAGAAACCTCTCAATAGAGTTTCAATGCTCTTTGTCCGGCAACTAGCTTTTGGAGTTCTTTTGTTTCCACAGGATGACATACCAAATCACAACAAGATAGTCCATATTCATAATAGTTCCTCAGAAAATGCTTAGCCCATAGGGGCATATAGATAATGGTGAGATCATAGGGTCATAGGCATCTACATGACATTTTATTTTTTTGGAACACATAAGATTCCTTTATTTATTAAAGTTAATCAAATATTTAGTTGATGAAAATATATATTGTATACAACATGTTGTATATGTTGAAATATGTACACATTGTTGGAATGGCTAAGTTGAGCTAATTAACATATGCATTATCTCATATACTTAGTTATTTTGTAGTGAGCACATTTGAAATCCACTGTCTTAGAATTTTGAAGAATGTACTATGCAGTTATTAACTGCAGTCACAGTGTTGTGCAACAGATCTCATAATCGCATCCTTCTGTCTAATGGTAATGTTGTATCCTTTGACCAGAATCTCCCCAACCTCCACCTTCAGCCAGCCCCTGTTAACTGTCATTCTACTCCCACTGCTATGAGTTCTGTAAGACTTCTTTAATAAAATAGCGTCCTGCAGGTGAAAATCTACCCTCCTTTATAGGAGACCAATATGGCATCTACAGTGCATGTGGAGAAAGACATATTTATAGATTTTATTCTCAAAGACAGAGGGAAAACTGAGAATACAGAACTATAAATAATCCCAAATAATTTTTATCTGTTTTTGTAAGCAGTTAAGAATAACAGTTTAGATATATATTCATACACATGCTGATACTCCATACATGAGCATGTATGTTATACACTCACTAACACATAAATCTCTTCAGCTTATTATTTTCTTAATCATAGAAATACAGATGTGTGGAAGATGGTACAAAAGAAAGGCAGATAAACATAAACAAAAGTTAGCAGTAATTAATTCCTTGACAAATATACAAAGAGTTCACCCACATAGGAAGTACACTGCCCTGTGCTTCATCATAGCTCCTGTTGAGTTGTCAGAAATGGACAGCCTGAATATAGGGCAGCACAGTGAGGGGAAACCACCACACTGCTGCTTAGAAGCACTCCACGGCTTAGAGGTACATTCACTTCCCCAACCACACAGTCACCCTCATGGGAACCCTTGATGTATGGGCTATCAATACTCCATGTGTTTACAGAGAGATCCCCAACTGGGATCTCCTGCTGGAGGAGCTACTACATAGGATCGAGCACACAATACATTTCAATTAAAGCAGGAGGGAGTTACTGATTTATCAGGTGCAATAAGGAGCTAAAAGATGTGCCTAGAATGTAAGATTTGAAGATAAATATATCAGTAATAGACAGTAGATTTCTAGGTACCTGACAACTTGGAACAGATCATGCTGCATTTTAATTCAAATCTAGGTGAAATCAGGTTAAAATAATTGGCTGATTTGTCAGGACAAAAGAAGGAAGGACTCAGCCTGAGGAGGTAGTGTAGTGATCAGAGGTGCAAAGTGGAAATGTGAGAATAGTGTACTAATTTTGTAAAATCCCAGGTAGATTGGCAATTATTGTGAATGAATGCTGTGGCATTTTAAGTGCATGGCCTCTCGACAAACATGGTTCAAAACCTTCTCTGGATCTGTAATCAGGAAGGAGACTGCAAGTAGGAGAGAGGGACTTGATGAAGCCCCTGTTCTCTTCTGCCCCTAAAATGCTATCTTCCCTCCAAGAGTTTCTAAAGGCTTTTCATTCCTACTGTGGTCAACATGCTCACCTGTCACTGTTCTGCAATGCTTTCAGCATTCTACTCTAGTAGGAACCTACACCCTTGTTTTTTTGCCCCTCACTATATTTTTGAGAAGATAAAACAATGCAGAGAAATAGTTTTGTCCAAGAGAAACAATAATGACATCATTGCAGAGTACATGGTAAACAAAAGACACAAAAATCGAAAATAAACTTATGAAGTAGAATGTTGTTGGGTTTTTTTGGGTGAGGCCTGTTTTCTTTTTTTTAAAAGATTTTATTTATTTATTTGAGAGTTATAATTACAGACAGTGAGAGAGAGAGACAGAGAGAAAGGTCTTCCATTGGTTCATTCCCTAAATGACCGCAACGGCCGGAGCTACACCAATCCAAAGCCAGGAGCCAGGCACTTCTTTCTGGTCTCCCATGTGCGTGCAGGGGCCCAAGGACTTGGGCCATATTCTCCTGCTTTCCCAGGCCATAACAGAGAGCTGGACTGGAAGTGGAGCAGCCGGGACTAGAACCCATGGTGCCACAGGCGGAGGATTAACCAAGTGAGCCATGGCTCTGGCCCCCTGTTTTCTTAAAATTACTATATTTTGTCCTGCAAATGGTTAGAATTACAATAGTTTCTTTGGATTCTTGATCTTCTTGTGCACTGCATTGTATGTAACATTTTATTTGTCCTTGTTGGAATCCTCTCTTGGACCATTTGCCCTTATTTCAGGGAAAAGCTAAAGGTCTTATGTCAATGCTTTAACCTCCTTTGGGCATTTCATTAAATTCATTATCATTGCTCTTCTACTGCTGATGGTTGGATTGTCTGCTTGTATAAACTAAGGCTTAATGTCTATGTCATGGGAAATAAGTGACAATGCCTTGATCACAGTATATACATGTGATTGTATTGGATTTTAATCCACTTAGTCCAGTCACAAAACATGCCATTTCAATAAACTTCAACTACCAAAAACCTCAATAATTTTAAAGTAATTCACTTTTTCTATTGTAAGCTGTGAAGGTCACTCATAGCTCATAGCACTCATAGTTCATAATATTACTACTTTTTTTTTTTGCACTAAAAATTTCCTTTAAGCCACTCAAGGACTCTTGACAGCTTTATTTGCAAAACCCCTTTAAAAAGTCTTGCCTCCCTTTTCCATATTGCCTCTACAAAAAGCTTTTTCCTGACCCAAATCAATGCACCTTCTCTTTCTCTACCTCTCTCTTTTCTTTTATTCTGCATCTCAAAGGCGTGAATGATCATACTGGCTGAGCATGAAAATGCTGTCTCCTAGGCAGGTTGTTGGTGAGGGTGGGAGGGAGAAGAGAGGCACTGCGAAGGCAAAGACCAGGTCATTTTTAGTGGTGGGGAAGAGGAAAGATTTGGATCGTCTAGACAATGATCATTTTTGTTCTTTCTCATTGAGAATAAGATGACGTATTCTTGGCTGGGGAAGGTCAGTGTGTCTGGTCTTCCTGAGTGGGTTTATGGGCCAGGCCCCTCTGCTAGTCCCTCCCTGCTTGCCATCCCTCTCTCCACCCATGTTCCTTAGGTAGAATGGATGGACCAGGTCCTTCTCTGATCCCAATATTATCTGTTTTTAATTCTTTGAGTTGTTTCAGTAGTAAAGTGCAGCTCTCATATTTGGAGTCTCAGCCACCAAAAGCCTTGACAGTATCAATAGTAACTGCAATTCTTTCAAGTTCATCAAATCTCCTTTTCTCCATTACAAACGAGAAAAATCCTTGTTGCCAATGGTTTTGAGATGGTAGCTGGGTTTTTCAGGTGCTTTTCCCCCTAAGGCATATTTAACATTGGCCTCAGATATGTGAATTTGACTTTAATATGGCTTTTAAGGAAGGAATATAGAGCTCAAAATAGCAAAAGCACATGTGAAATAGTTGCGGGAATTGAGAAGATAAGATATTGGAAATGTGGGAAGTAAATTCTTTTTTGAAATTTTCAATACACTTTCTGGATCAGCAGTCCTCCCTCCCCCCTCAACATGAAACTCTATGGTTTGCAGGAACACATTGGTTTAATAAAATTGGCCTTCTTCCTTCTACTAAAAGTTTACCTGCGAGAGCCCCGAACATAATAAAATCAGATTATGAAGGCAATCATATTTACTTGTAATAAATCAAATCTTGCAGACATCAGTTAAGTCTCCCTACTGTACTGGGACAATATCATGCGTGCATACATCAATACCTGAGGTGTCAGAAATATATTTCATAAGTTCAGAAAAATTGCACATACACTTGCAGCACCATTATGAGCAGTGAATTTGTAATGTGAACATTATGATGTATAAAGTGGCTTTGTTCCTACATTTAATAAGCACTGCATGTCAAGCCCACAAACATAATGGAATTTGCTGGTGATTTCTTACCATTAAATGTAGGTTATTGTTTTCAGGGAAAAAAAAAAGAACTTTTCCGTGCTTTGCTAACATTATCCATTTCTAAGCACACAACCTCCTTCATTCAATAGAGTAGCAGCATCTTTAAATTAGTAAATAAATAAATAAATAAATAAATAAAGCCAGACCCACCACTGTGACATTAAATTAGGTTGGACTAAAATAACTGCTAGCCCCACTCTTTGTCTAGGATTAGCTGCTACGACTCACTGTGTATTTCTTTTTCAAAGACATCTTTAAAGATTACAGCAGCCCAATAGCCCACTCCCCACCCCCCAACAACATACACATACACTTAGGTAGAAGGGTCCCAAATTACATAGCATTTTCAGGACAGCATCACTGAAATCTTATGGTTCTTTCCTTCAATCCAATACTTTAAATTGTTAGTTTATTTATAAGGATGACAAAATGGAATTTGAATTTAACCATAGTAAAATTGGTAGTAGTGATTTGGGGGGTTAGTTCATATATGTTTTTAAGTTTTTTTAAACATTTTTTAGGTTTACTGTAAGAATAATATATGCCATTCTGTTGAGAAACTGGTTAGTGAGAAATAACAATAAATGTAGAAAACCCATTCCTTCATTTAATTTTTGGAGAAAGCACTTTCTCAAAACCTATGTTATGAGGTCTTGCTGCATTAGTCTAGTAGCTCATGTCCTCGTAGGGCAGAGGGAACCATTACAGACATCTTAGGACTAGAAGGGGCAGCAATAACATTGACCAGTCTGTGTAGGGCCAATGTGTGATGCAAGAAATCAGTGCATTTCTGATGCTGCTGGCAATGAACTTTCTACTGGGCAATAAAAGAACCATCTATTTGGCAAGCCAATTGCTTTTCACTTGCACAGATTCCTTGGCAACTTCTTTTTCATTCTTTCCCATGCTGTTCCCCACCTTTCTATCAGATCTTTTCTTTCTCATTCCATTTCATTTGCATTGGAGTTCATCCTAGGTGGCTTGATTGTTTTAGGAATTTTGGTTTGAGGAAGTCTATCCTCACATGAGATCGGCTAGATAAGGCGACCAGGCAGAGACTCCTCACAAAGGGGTCACTGACAGTACAGATCCTGGCATGTGCTCCCGTGAAGGCTTCCTGACCACAGATGTAAGGTAGCAAAGACAGAACGTGGAACCCAAAGAACTGTGAAGAGGGCTAGGTTTGTACTTGCATAGAATACAGACAGTGGAAGAAAGGCCTGGCTCATATTCTCCACTCTCTGGGAGGAAGGAAACTCATTACTGCTTAATTTTGCTCTTTACATTCTGTCCAAAGAAATTTCAAGCACCTCTCGAAGAAGTTCAGAATTTTTACTTACCCTAGAGTATTTTTAAATCGAACATTTCACCCCTTTCAATGTCTTAGAAATAAGCATTTCCATTCACAACTTCTCTCAAAGATGCTACTTCAAAAAACATCCACTCTGGGTCTCAGGAACAGATTGGGATTTAAAGAGTCCTGTGTCTTATTGTTCATAATACTTAGGCCAGATACATCTACTGTGGAAAAGCAGAGTTTGGGGCCGCAAGAAATTGAAAACACTGATTTCATTGCCCTTAAAACTCAAGGATAAAAGAGGAGCAGGAGTACACAGAAAGAAAGCAAGGAGATAAGCCGACACTGCTTCACCACCTGCCACTCACCTGGCTTTGCTCCAGCTTCCTCTCATGTCTCTCAGTACGCCATGACCCTCTGAGGCAACTTTCAAGATGATCTCCGTAGTCGTGGACTGCAATACTGTAAAAAGAGATACACACCATGATGCTAAGGATCAGGACAATGTTTTTCACACTCAGGCCCCTCTGTTCCAAAGCCTGCATGATTAACCACTGCACTCTCTTCCTTACTCATCAGACTATAAAGAAAAGCAGCTGTCAGATTTTTTTTCCATTTTATTTTCAAATTCATGTAACTAAATCCAACACGATCATAAGACCATGAGACTTGACCGGCTTCACTTCCTTCCCCTATTGCTAAATAGCTGATGGTAGGAAAGCAAATTCTAGTGGTGGGTTTCATTTTCAATTATCCAATTACATTTTTCTGGGAATAATAATGTATTTTTTATAAGCAGCAAAGCTTAAAATATTATTAAGAGGTGAAACAGCTCTCCCATGTCTGAGTTGGGGAGCTGTTATGACCTGAATGTTTGTGCTTTTCACAATACAGATGCTCAACTCCTCATCCTCAAAGTGATGGTACAAGGAGGTGGGACTTTGGTAAGTGATTAGGTTATCAGATCTGACCCATTATAAATCAGATGAATGTCTTTATAAGAGGGACCCCCTGAGAGAACCCGCATTTCTTCTGCTGTATGAGGACAGGATCAGAGGACACTTGTATATGAGGAAACAGTCCCTCATCACACACTGAATCTGCTGGTGACTGGATCTGTGACTCCTTCGCTTCCAGATCTGTGACAAATAAATTTGTTTACACACTACCTAGTTGATGGCATTTTGTTGTAAAAGCCTGAATAGGCTAAGACAGAAGCTATGATATATGCGATTAAGAATTAATTGGTTTCTTAATTATCTTCATTCTTTTTCAGTTTTAGGTATTAAGATGATGCAGGCTTCATAGAAGTTTAGGAGTATTCCCTCCTTTTTGATTATTTTGAATAGCTTGAGAAGAGTTAGAATTAGTTCTTTAAATGTCTGATAGAATTCATCAGTGAAGTCATCCTGGGCTCTTCTTTATTGGGAGAGTCTTTATTACTGGTCTATTTGGTTTTCTATACCTTCAGGACTCAATTTTGGTAGATTGTATGTTTCTAGGAATGGGCCAATATGTGATAAGCCAGCCAGGAGAAGAATGCAGCAGGAGCTCAGCCCTGGAACACCCATACTTCAGAAACCCTTTTTATCTACCCCAAGTGGATATCTGCATTATTTCTTACTTTAATGCTTCAAGATTCTGTTTGTTCGACATTTACTGTCTGAAGGATAAAAATCATTAGTCCAAATTCTGATAGTTAAAAGCTTTTTTTCCCATAGGAACTGAAGTGTGTTCACCAGCAAACACATTTTAAACACATAGCTTGTAAACTTTGAGGACAATTAACCAAACCTGTGACAAATCATGCCCTAACCCCCTGTCCCCTCCTCCCCCAACCCTCCAGGACTCTGTTACACAGATACCTGCTACACTGATACTTGAACTTGTACCTTACGGCTTTTGCTATCTTTTTTTTTTTTTTTAAAGATTTTATTTATTTATTTGAAAGGTAGAGTTACGGACAGTGAGAGGTAGAGACAGAGAGAAGGGTCTTCCTTCTGTTGGTTTACTCCTCAATTGGCCGCAACGGCTGGAGCTGCGCCAATACGAAGCCAGGAGCCAGGAGCTTCTTCTGGGTCTCCCAGGTGGGTGCAGGGGCCTAAGGACTTGGGCCATCTTCCACTGCTTTCCCAGGCCACAGCAGAGAGCTGGATTGGAAGAGGAGCAGTCGGGACTAGAACCAGCGCCCATATGGGATGCCAGTGCCACAGAAGGAGGATTAACCTACTGTGCCATGGCGCCAGCCCCTGCTATCTTTTAACTTTTCACTATATGCTTATATTTTAGTTATACTTTCAGAGTTTGATACAAAGTATTGCGTCAACTTGTCTAGAGTGACCTACTGCTATTCTCAGAATTCCCTTTCCTGTATGTTTCTGGCTAAGGTGGGCCAGCAGAGATTTTGTGTGAGGTTTAGTGGGCAGAAGCTCAGCTGTAGCCCTGTGTGTCTCTGCTGGCTCATTTCATTTGTGCAGAGTAGCAGACAGGCTGGCCGCTGCTCCTTTTCCCGCTCCTTTCCCGGATCCTGCCTCAGCAGCTCCGACTCCTGAATCAGGTTAGAGTTGAGCCCCATGATGGAGTCCACCATCTTCAAGATTCCCATCACACCAAGCTCAGGGCCAATGAGAGCTGACAAGGGCTCACTCCATGCTTGTGTGTTCTGCCTGCTGTGTACTGGTTCCAGGTTGTCCTTGCTCTCCCTGACTGTCATAGGTTGAATTGTGCCATCCAAGAAAATATTTTTAAGCATTGATTTATCTGAATGTCAGAGTTATATAGAGAGGGGGAGAGATCTTGTATCTGGTGATTCATTCCCTAAATGGCCACAACAGTCAGGACTGGACCAAGCTAAAGCCAAAAGTCCAGAGCTTCATCTGGGTCACCCACATAAGTGGCAGGGGCCCAAGCACTTGGGCCATCCTCTGCTGCTTTCCCAGGTACATTAGCAGAGTGTGGATTAGAAGTGGAGCAGTGGGGACATGAGCTGGGGCCTCTATGCTGTCCTCATAGGCAGTAGTTTAATCTGCTGTGCCACAACTCCATTCTCCCAAAGGTAAATAGATCGTGGTCCTTATCCCTGGTTAGAATTTATTTGGAATAAGATATTTGCAGAGATGTTAAAGTAGTCATATAAATTCATCCAGTATGATCCCATGTAATATAACTGCTGTCCTTATAAAAAGGGGAACTGTAGGCAGAGACATGCAGAGAGGGAAAATGACATGAAGAAACCCAGACAGAATGGCAAATGAAGGTGGAGAACTAGAGTGGTGTGACCACAAGCCAATGGATGCGGATGATGACTGGAAAACACCAGAAGCTAGGAAGGATGCATTGGAGCATATTCTCTCTCTTCCACCTCAGAAGGAACCAACTGTGTGGTCAATGCTTTGATTTTGGACTTCTAGTCTTTAGAATCATATGGCAACAAAATTCTGTTGTTCTAAGCCACCCTCTTTGTGATATTTCATTATGGCAGCCCCACGGGCTTTAAGCTCCAGTATCTGAGACTAGGACAACAGTCTGATAAAGATGACCTCAGCAGCTTCCATATGTCCCTGGATCAATTCCCTGGTGGATTTGCTTCTCTGATTGGGCTCTAACTGATAGGAAGAAAATAAATCAGTCTTAAAATATCCCAAAAGATTTGGGCACAGTTGTACAATACATAATTTAAAGGCAACAAGGAAAGGAACACTACCGTGACATTAAGGAACAGAGTAAACTTGAATCTGAATCAATGCAAAAGCTTCAGCTTGGGCCCAGCGCTGTGGCACAGCGGGTTAACGCCCTGGCCTGAAGCGCTGGCACCCCATATGGGCGCCGTTCGAGACCTGGCTGCTCTACTTCCTGTCCAGCTCTCTGCTATAGCCTGGGAAAGCAGTAGAAGATGGCCCAAGTCCTTGGGCCCCTGCACCCACATGGGAGACCGGGAAGAAGCTTCTGACTCCTGGCTTTGGATCGGTGGAGCTCTGGCCATTGCAGCCATCTGGGGAGTGAACCAGTGGATGGAAGACCCCCCCTCCCCCGCTTCTCCTCTCTCTGTGTAACTCTTTCAAATAAATAAATAAATCTTTAAAAAAAAGTTTCAGCTTTTTCTTCTAAACATCCTAGCTATGCAATTTAACTTGTTTGATGATTTTACCTGTGTCGACTAAACACATTAGCAATGGCCACCTATGTTTTTATTGTTTAAAAGCAATAATTCTAATTTTTATCAAATGACTAAACAAGCCTTAAATAATTTATTCTCTTTCCAAGTAAGTTGAATACAAATTCAGGGAACATAATCCCACATATTGCTTTATGTAACATACCTATCACTATTAATATTATAATTTTCTGTGGAAAAAAATCTCAACACTTGGTGGATAATACTTTATTAAAACTTTACCATTGTCTTTCTGAGCTAAGAGATGGTACAATTAATTATCACTGCTTTCAACACAAACAGGGGCCAGTAGGCTGGTATTTGCTCAAATCCCTGGGCTAGTGTTTTTGTTTTATGAGAACACAAATTTCTATTCACATTCTTAATTTTCTGGGATTTTTATTAAAAGTATTACAGGGGCGGCCGGCGCCGTGGCTCAACAGGCTAATCCTCCGCCTGCGGCGCCGGCACACCGGGTTCTAGTCCCGGTCGGGGCGCCGGATTCTGTCCCGGTTGCCCCTCTTCCAGGCCAGCCCTCTGCTGTGGCCCGGGAGTGCAGTGGAGGATGGCCCAGGTGCTTGGGCCCTGCACCCCATGGGGAGACCAGGAAAAGAACCTGGCTCCTGGCTCCTGCCATCGGACGAGCGCGGTGCGCCGGCCACAGCGCACCGGCCGCGGCGGCCATTGGAGGGTGAACCAACGGCAAAAGGAAGACCTTTCTCTCTGTCTCTCTCTCTCACTGTCCACTCTGCCTGTAAAAAAAAAAAAAAAAAAAAAAAAAAAAAAGTATTACAGGGGCTGGCGCTGTGGCTCTCTTGGTTAATCCTTCGCCTGCAGCGCCAGCATCCAATATGGGCGCCGGGTTCTAGTCCTGGTTGCTCCTCTTCCAGTCCAGCTCTCTGCTGTGGCCCGGGAGGGCAGTGCTTAGGCCCCTGCACCCACATGGGATATTGGGAGGGGGCACCTGGCTCCTGGCTTTGGATTGGCACAGCACCGGCCATGGTGACCGTTTGGGGAGTGAATCAGCGGAAGGAAGACATTTCTCTCCGTCTCTCTCTCTCTCACTGTCTATAACTCTACCTGTCAAATAAATAAGTAGAAAAATAAATAAATAAATAAAGTATTACAATAATTGTTTCTTTTTTTAATTTCAAAATTGTTTTCAGTTTAGGCCAAAGAAAAGTTATTGGTTCCCAAACCCTACAAACTAACAATAAAATAAATGTGTTTAAGTTCATTTTCTCCATAAAGAACACCATTTTAATATCTCAAATTCATCCTTGGATTATCAAAATCCTATTTTTATACAACAAGGTATCATCTTATAAATTATCATTTATTCTTGTGTTAAATTCTTCAAAAGTTATTCAGAAGCTGAGACTGAACCACTTGTAATGCATTTGTTTAAGCAGGTTTGGCAAAACAGAAGATTCACTGGTCACCCTTAAAACACTGCTTTATTGTAGTTAATCAGGTCATCAGTTCAGCTATAAACTCTGAGAAGTATTCCAACCCCTCTCCATGCAGATTTGTGAATTTAATATCTTTTCTAAGGTAGAGCACAAAATAAATCTAATCAGTGCAAGCCCACAGCATCTAATGGCTTTAAACCTGGTTCTGGTGTTGCTTCTTTACTTGCTGCCACATAACTTATTTATGTTAGTATGTAGAACTTTGGTATAGAATATTCATCATTTTGTCAAATTCCATTTCCCTTTTTTACCCTGTTCTGCCTACTGCAACCAATATAATTACCTACTACATCCATTAAAATACATGACAACTTTCCTGCCAAGGGGCCCCTACATAAGAGGTGTTTTTCCTTTTTAATAGTCTGTTCTGTTTCAATTGTCTTTTTAGAACATTAAGATATAGGGGGAAATGTAGTAAGCTATTTTACACCAGAGATCTTTGACAGAGTAGCAATTAGTTACTGGATTATTTTAACTTTCCTATGCAAATTAACTTATTTGCTTGGATAGTGAAAATAGTGAGCGTAAAGTTAGCTGCAGGGGGTGACATAATTATGGTTGTTACGAACAAAATATTTCTGGTTAAGGGAATCATAGAAATTTTTGCAGAAAGAGTAATCAGGAAGGGAAAAGTATCAAATACATCAATCAGAGCTGTTGGAAATGAAGTAAGACAATTACTTCTAGAAGTGGAGAAGGAAGGAGGGGAGGAAGAGAGAGTAGAAGTATAAGGAGAGAGGGAGAAGGATTCATATTCCAGGAAACCAATACATGGGAAAGAGATAATGTTTTCCTACCATGAACTATCAAGTTGTAATGTTTGCAACCAAATGATTAGTTTACTTGGTTACAAATATTACTTTATTCCACAAAACAACTCACAGGCAAAGCTAGTGATATAGCCTACGATGGAATAAAGCCTATTACTAAGTTACAGTTAAAATCAGAACTGGCCGTTGTATCAGGCTTAACAGAATTAAATTTAGGGTGTTCACATATGAAGGTACTTCAAAAACCTTGTGGAAAAAGGAATCAAAATATGGATTTATTTTGATAAAAAAACTTCAAATCCATGGATAGCTTTCTTCATAAAGTACATTTTACATAAATTTTTTTTGTATACCTGTTATATGTGTTTGTGTTTCTTTTATTTATGGGCTGAATTGTCTGTTTTCTGAGGAAACAAAGTAGTGACTAACATAGCATTTCTTAAAATGCATTCACTTGGATAGAAAGGCGACCTTGCCAGGATTCCTCATGTATGAGAAGCCAATTAGTTTATTTTCAGGAGGCCTAGCTTCTGGTTCTAATTTTGTCATCATTTTGTTTCTCACTTTGAATAAATGATTACTTAGAAGATCTCAATTTCTAGAATTGTAAAGAATTTGTGGTAGACTGTTTTTTCAAACTTGATTTTCAGCCACAAAACAATTTTTTCAAGGAGAAATCATACCTGGAAACTCAGATGCAAAACTTGAGCTACTCTCCTTGAAGCTGAGAGCTTTGGAGTCTAGCTGAATTCCACTGTTCCGCTCCTGCCCCTCCCCAATCTCAAACATCATGGATGGGGCGGCCTCTCCTAAAACTGCAAACGTGGTGAAATTAACTACCCTTCATAGGATGTTCTTTTTGTAAAAAAATGAAAACAATTATCAATAGAAAATAACAGATTTTATGCATTCCATAGGTAAAATTCCAAGAAGGCAACCACACTTCCCTAACTCTCTTGGCTCCCCCTAAATCCTCCTCCATCCCTCCTCTCTCTTCATCTGTCTTTTCAAAGCCATATTTTAATCATATTAATAGACTCTATATTCACATGCTTAATTTCCCACTAATCAGGATATTCAACAAGAAAAAATTAGGAAGATCACAGTTCCACAGGAGTATAAATAAGGGTAAAAAATGACAACACTATTCCAAAATAACCACTTCATTTCTATATATTATTTGGTATTCTACATTTACTGTCACATATCAGAGAAAACATATGATATTTCTCTTTTTCAGATTGACTTATTTCAACAAGAATAGTGGTTTCCAGTTGAATTCATTTTGTTGCAAAAGAGAGGACTTCATTTTTTATGGATGAGCAGTATTCCATAGTATCTATAGGCCATATTTTCTTTATCCAGTCATTAATTAATGGACATCTGAGTTGATTCCATATCTTAACTATCATGAATTGAGCTCAATCAACATCAGGGTATAGATAACTTTTTTGTATACTGATTTCATTTCCTTTGGGTAAATTCCCAGGAGTGGGATGGCTGATTCATATAGTAGATCTATTTTCAGAACTCTGAGGAATCGCCATACTATTTTCCATAATGGTTGTGCTAATTTACACATTCTTCCAACAGTAGATTAGGATACCTTCTCCCACCACATCTTCATCACCATTTATTGTTTTTTAATTTTTGTATGATAGCCATTCTAACAGGGGTGAGCTGACACTTCACTGTGATTTTTATTTGCATTTCCCTGATGATTAGTGACTTTGAACATTTTTCATGTGTTTGTTAGCCATCTGAATTTATCCTTTAAAAATTGCCTGTTCATGTCCTTTGCCCAATTCTTTTTTTTTTTTTTTTTTGATAGGCAGAGTGGACAGTGAGAGAGAGAGACAGAGAGAAAGGTCTTCCTTTGCCGTTGGTTCACCCTCCAATGGCTGACGTGGACGGCGCGCTGCGGCTGGCGCACCGTGCTCATCCGATGGCAGGAGCCAGGTGCTAGGTGCTTTTTCCTGGTCTCCCATGGGGTGCAGGGCCCAAGCACTTGGGCCATCCTCCACTGCACTCCTGGGCCACAGCAGAGGGCTGGCCTGGAAGAGGGGCAACCAGGACAGAATCTGGCACACCAAGCAGGACTAGAACCCAGTGTGCCGGCACCACAAGGCAGAGGATTAGCCTGTTGAGCCACGGCGCCAGCCATTTGCCCAATTCTTAA
This sequence comes from Sylvilagus floridanus, assembly GCA_949820135.1. Lineage (NCBI taxonomy): Eukaryota > Metazoa > Chordata > Mammalia > Lagomorpha > Leporidae > Sylvilagus > Sylvilagus floridanus. The sequence continues at coordinate 16,924,341 of OX463243.1, forward strand.
GTAGATTGTTTTGTTTTTGTTGAGTTTCTTGAGCTCTTTATAGATTCTGGATATTAATCCTTTATCAGCTGCATAGTTTGGAAATATTTTCTCTCATTCTGTTGGTTGCCTCTTCATTTTGTTGAATGTTTCCTTTGCTGTGCAGAACCTTCTTAGCTTGATGTAATTCCATTTGTCTATTTTTTGCTTTTATTGCCTGTGCTTCTGGGGTCTTTTCCAAGAAGTCTTTTCCCATGCCAATGTGTTGCAGAGTTTTCCAAATGCTTTCCTCTAGTAATTTCATGGTATCAGGTCATAGATTTATATCTTTGATACATTTTGATTTGATTTTTATACAAGGTATAAGGTAAGGATCTTATTTCATACTTCTGCATGTGTAGATACAATTTTCCTAGTACTACTTGTTGAAGAGATTTTCCTGTGTGCTTATTTCTTCTCATGAATCAATCTGAAATTTCAAGTTTTAGGTGATCTAATGAGAGGACTCATTCAATGCAGTTATTCTGCCTTTCCCTTCTTTTGATTTCTCACTTCAGTCATGTTTTGAATTTCCTTTTCTCTTGTCCATGGCTGTCTCAAATTATGATTAAAACAGTCTCCCATGCCACATGACCAAAACAGCTTCCCTTTGTTAGTCTGCCTTCTGTAGGAATTCTGTGATTTGGATTGTAGTTCCTCAGTCTGCAAGAACTCTACCCTCAGCAATTTCTATGAACTTGTCCTACTTCCACACTGTAGGATATCCAGGGCACCCTCTGTTCTGGGTATATGCTGATGTTTGAAAATGTCAAATACTTTATATTTAGTTATGTTAAACTTTTGTTTATGAAATGAAATAATTAAATGTAAATTCATTTAGTTGAAAAACTTTGCTTATACTATCAGGAGAATGATTTGTTTCTCTTGAGGTTGTCATTATTTCTGGAAAGTAGAGGAAAATTACAATGAAGTTTTGCCAGTAAGTTGCAGATTTATTTTAAAAAATTATTTTTGGTGAGGTGGTGCTGTAGTGTAGTGGGTGAACCCACTGCCTGCAATGCCAGCCTCCCATATAGGGGCTGGTTCAAGTCCTGGCTGCTTCACTTCTGATCCAGCTCCCTGTTAATGTGTCTGGGAAAGAAGCAAAAGATGGCCCAAGTACTTGGCCCCTGCACCCAAATGGGAGACGGGCTCCTGGCTTTGGCCTGGCTTAGCCCTGGCTGTTGTAGCCATTTGGGGAGTGAACCAGTTGATAGATCTCTCTCTCTCTCTCCCCTTCCTTCTTTCAAATAAATAAATGTATTCCTTTCAAATAAACAAAAGAATTTAAATATTCTAGGTTATAAATCATATCATTTTTCATAAGACTTTTAAATATATTAAACCATTCATTACCTTCTATCATTCAGTTCTGCTTTTAAGAAATCCAATGCTGTGTTGATTTCTAACCTCTTGTAATGTATTTTATGTTTCTCCTTTTTGGAAATATTTGTCATCTTCTCTTTAGTCATGACATTCAAAAATGTAATAATAACTTACTAAGTGATAGATGATAGAATAAATGAATAAATGATAGATGTCACATTCAAATTGAGGACTTGGGTTTATCATCCAAGAATTTGTGATTGTGAGTATCTCTTACTTGATCATTTCTTTCGGAATGCTTTTTGTTTGGTGGTTCCTTCTGGAAATTATATAATTTAGATTTTAAAGATTTTTCACAGATCTTTCAGTTTACTTATATTCTTTCTCCTTTTCAATCTTTTGTGTTTGTTTTCTTTCACTTGACTTGCTAGTTCAGGAAACTCAGAATTCCCCATCTTCCATTTATCTTAATTTTCTTTTTCTTTTCTTTTCTTTTTTTTCTTGACAGGCAGAGCTAGACAGTGAGAGAGAGAGAGACAGAGAGGAAGGCCTTCCTTCTGTTGGTTCACCCCCCAAATGGCAGCTACGGTTGGCGCGCTGTGTCAATCCGAAGCCAGGAGCCAGGTGCTTCCTCCTGGTCTCCCATGCAGGTGCAGGACCCAAGCACTTGGGCCATCCTCCACTGCCTTCCCGGGCTACAGCAGAGAGCTGGCCTGGAAGAGGGGCAACCAGGACAGAATCCAGCGCCCAAACCAGGACTGGAACCCAGGGTGCCGGCGCTGCAGGCAGAGGATTAGCCTACTGAGCTGCGGCACCAGCCCCTTAATCAATTTTCAATTTACCATATTGTTTCATTTTAATAGCTCTTTTTATATTTTAATTAAAACTTCCTTGTTTTATCTTATTTATATAAGAAGGGGGTGGAGAGAGAGAGAGAGAGATTTCCCATCTTCTGGTTTGATCCTTAAATTCCTGGGAGCCAGAAATTCAATCTAGATCTCCTATGTGGTTGGCAGGAACCCAAGTACCTAACCCATCACATGTGGCCTTGTAGGGTATGCAGTAGCAGCAAGCTGGAATTTTAAGTAGAGCTAGAACTCAAATCTAGGCCCTCTGATACAGGATACAGGTATCCCAAGCAGGATTTTAACTGTTGTTTCAAAAACCCTTCCTTTCATATTTATTTTTAAATTTATGAACATCTCCTTTTAAAAACAACTAGCATTAATTTTATTATTGTGATTAAGGTAATAATGATATTTTAAAATATAATTTTCTCTTCTACCTTTCATATTGTGAATCCTCAGGATTCCTTTTTATTTCTTGCTTATTTTGGTCTTTGTTTTCCTAGTTAAGAATTTCCTGCAATCTCTGGTAGTCCTTAGCTCTCTCATTCACATTTGAGAACCTGAAGAGTTTATGGGAAACTCTTGTGTCTATGATCAGAAGTTCTCAGGTGATCTAAAAGGAACTGCTTGCTTTTTTAAGAGAGTCCCAACTATTCTGTCAGGCTGATTAATGAGGAAAAATCCGTCAGTCTTCTACCTGGTACTATAAATATGGCTGCCAATATTCTGTGTGCTAAAGGAGGAAAGGGGTTGATAATTTTCCTGTTTTCTATTAGTCATTGACTTAGTCTCTGTTTGTAACTTTGCCTGATATACTCAATTTTACGCTTGCTCTGGTTCCAGAAAATATGTCTTACCTTGTAGTCTTTTGCTAGAACGGAGGAGGGATAGATGTCTACTTACATGGGGTTAGGAAAGGTGATTGAGCATGGATTGGCTACAATTTGCAGGGCTCCGTGCAAAATGAAAATGTCCAGCCACTTGTTCAAACTTATATGAATTTCAGATGGAAGCAACAAAATATTGAATTGCATGGGATCTTCTATGAAGCCATTCTTGGATTTAGACATCTAACTACTTCGTAAATGAACCTTAAATGAATTCCATTTATAGGCCTACCTTCACTCCCAGTTCTTCCGAGGCACCCAGCGTCTTCCATGGCTAAGTTTCTTATGTTTCTGTGGCACAAATGAGCTTGCTTCTTGGCTTTCCTCTTCTTCCCTAAGGCTCCTTATTCACAGCAGTCGATTTTCCTGTTGCTCTTCTGTAATCTTTGATTTTGAACCTGCAAAATTCAGTTGATATCACTCATTAGATGATCTCTCTTACCCCTTTCTCTTTGTCTCTATGAATGTTTGTATTCTTTTTACAGGCCTGTTTTCTCCCATTTTACCAGTGTGTAGGGAGAAAGTTAAAATAAGTGCTTTGCTTATGTCTGCCATATTTTATTACAAATCTGAATTTTAGTTTTATATTTCTCACAATATCCTTCTCCATTGATTTTCTGACGGATTTATACTTTCTATAAGGATCAGAGTCTTCCTTGGGTTAATATACTTTTATGCTCCCCCCTCAACATTTTAACATAAAATCTTCATATTAATGAACAATAATAAATGCTAGTAATAGCTGCTCACTTATTTTGGTCATCAAACTGAATCATATTTTAGGATGTGCTGTCCATCTTAAAGTATCTACACTCTAAGCATTCAACATTGAACAAATGCTTGTTGAGTAATTCGAGTGGATATGGCACTGCTCTGAATGCTTGATTATATATTTATAAAACATTATTTAGTAGTCTTAAAACTAAGTTTGGTGGTGTCTTGGAGTAAACTGAGTTTAGCTGTGGGAAGAAAGCTGGAAATCCACGTCTAGTTTGTCTCTCATCAATGCCTTCTTGCTAACAGATAAACTAGCTCTAAAAGGCAAAAATTAAGACTCCTACAGTTTCTTCAGAGGAAAAGGCAGTGAATAATTTGCAGGGTCAGTTATTATCCTTTTTTACTTCTGTCCCTCTCCACAATGATAATAAAATTGTAGATTTGATTGAATATCTGCATTGTGTCAGGAGCCTGTACTATCTGTTCTATTTGAATCCTACAGTAATAATCCTGAAACATAAGTGTATATAGATATAGGAATTAAGGTTAAAATGGATGAATTAACTTGTCCAAATTCAAAGTGTAAATGAGAGAGCAAGATTTTGGGTCCAGTTTTCTCCTATTCCAAAGTCCATGTTCCAACCAAACATGCAGAGACTGTGGTTATGATGTAACCAATTGGATTACTTTGGTATATGTTTATTAATGATTTTTTGATGGCGATGTTGATGGCCAACTGATTATCTGATTATAAAAAAGAGTGGGGTAAGGAAGGAAATGTATCAATAAATCTAGTTATATTAAACAGGAGTATTTGAAAAAACTAACTTGCAGCAAACACATTCACAGGACTCTGATGACTTACAGCGGAGCTCTGACAGCAGCTCATCAAATATGATGTCATGAAGCCTCAAGTTTAGCAAAGAAGCTAATGAGAATGGTATCACGAACATTGTTCATTTTTCTGTACTCATTTGTTGTCCTCCCAGAAAATTCAACTCAACTGAACCCTGAGTTCTTACTCAGGATACAAACTTATCCCTCAAAAAGTATGAGATATTCAATAAAACAGAATTACTGACAGAAAAGATTGCAGATGCATTCTAATACTGCTGTGTTTATTCCAATGTGCATGAGGTTTTCAGAAGAGAAAAAATCCTAGTAGGAACCCTTAACGAAAAATCCTGTGTCTTTTTGGCCAGCAGAAATTGTAATGTTTATTAAGGAAACTACTACAATATAAGATAATCACTGATGAACAGCAGACTATTTAGTGTAAATTAGTTTTTCCATTTCTATTGTTTTTCCTTTGAAATCTTCCACAGAACATGCTCTTGTTTAGAAAAATTTAAGAGCTGATACTGAGGGAATCTGGTTTGTTAGCGCTCGCTCTCTCTGTGTGTTTGTGTGTGTGTGTATGTGTGTGTGCATTTCTGACTCAATGATTTATTTCTCTCTACTAAAAACAAGGAATAATAATAGAGAGATTTAGACTAAAAATCTTATGGATTAGGGATTATGTTTTCACTGGAAGGAGAAGAAGAGGAAGGAAGGAGGAAGGACAAGGGAGGGAGGGAGGAAGGAAAGCATTTTGGCCTATTAGCACCAGAAAGATGGGCATAACTAAGGCTGTAGCTAAGTGGACTTTAGAAAAGCTAGAGCACTTAATAAAGGAAGAGGAAAAAAATATTTAGTGAGCTTTAAAACCATTTGCCTAGCTGCCAGAGTTATTCATTGCTTAAGATTTGGCAAACATGTTCTTCAACTCAGGTAGGGTTCAAGTTTTTTTAAAACATGTGTGGCTCACTTGGCTAATCCTCCGCCTGCGGCACCAGCATCACGGGTTCTAGTCCCGGTTGGGGCGCTGGATTCTGTACCGGTTGCTCCTCTTCAAGTCCAGCTCTCTGCTGTGGCCAGGGAGTGCAGCGGAGGATGGCCCATGTGCTTGGGCCCTGCACCCCATGGGAGACCAGGAGAAGGACCTGGCTCCTGGCTTCGGATTGGCATAGTACACCAGCCATGCCAGCCATTAGGGGAGTGAACCAATGGAAGGAAGACCTCTCTCTCTGTCTCTCACTGCCTATAATTCTCTCTCTCTCTCTCTCACTATCTAACTCTGTCAAAAAAATTTAAAAATGCTTTATAAAAAAATGCTGAAATGCCTGGCAGGCTTGCTCGTTACCTTGTAAGTAGAGTGAAATGAGTTTTTTCTCAGACTACAATTTTTGACTTCCTGGCAGAATACATGAGAGACCAGGGTCAGAAACAAAGGGCATTATTACTCGCTCCATAGTAAGCCTGGGTTCCCTTTGTCTCCCTACACCCTCTGGAGTGGTGTGGAGGGTTCCAGGTAGATGCTACCCTCCCTATGTTTTTATGTCCAGTGGAGAAACCCTGAATTTGGAGAACCTGAATCATTATAACACGCCTTGCTTGTCCTTTCTCTTGAAGGAGACATTCTAGTTATTGTACTGGGCAGCATGTGAACCAGGAGACAATATCTGTTTCTTTCAAGGTTGTTAGCTATACAGACATCTTTTAAAATACAGTTCAGAACAAAATGATGTGCAGCACATTTAGAAACATAAGCGGCAGATGGCTAATTGTTTGCTGACAAAAACATAGGGATGCTACACTAACTATTCTGAGATTGGGTCAGTAATGAATTCCTAGGGTGAGCCTGGTTCAGAGATTTGGCAACTTGTCAGCTGAGCCTGCTCAACTGTTTTCCGATGTGTGAGAAATAGGTGTGGTGATGACCGAGTGGAAAAGGCCCCCCTGCCTGCCTCCAAACATTTACCTCATATGGGTTAATAATTAATAAGTGACTTTAATTAGGAATTATAAAGCCAAATAGGGTCAACAGGTAACCAAAATGTGAAGTTGGCCAAATATGGATCATGCAGGGTTTCTAAACTTCTGGATTTTTAACATTTGTGGGCAGATATTCCTTTGTTGGAGGTCAACCTGTGCATTGTGAGATGCTTAGTGTTATTCCTGGCTTTTACTCACTCAATGCCAGCAGCACATACACCCTTGGTTCTGACAACCAAAAATGTCTGTAGACACTGCCAGATGTCCTTTGAGGAGAAAAATCATGCTGGTTTGAGAACCACTGACTAACGAAAATCTGAAATCTCAGTTCAAAAGGAGTAGGTTCTGCTCTCCTCCAGCTGATTGTTGCAAGGTGAACATGCTGGTTTTTTATTGCCAGACTTGAAAAAATTTTAACATAAGTTAGAAATACAGATATTTTAAAACAGCAAAACACTTTGTTTTAAAATATTGGCATCTGTATGCCTTTTTTTGCATTTTGACTATGAAGATTACACATTTGAGGGGTTTGGGTAAATTTTGAGCTGGAGTCCATGCAACATGTCTTGCATAGGTCATTTTTGAGTGTTGGCCAGTAGGGGAGAAAGGGGCAGAGGGTCTTAGACATATGCAAGGCAGCATGGAAAAGTGGATAAATGGAGTCACTCAAAGAAGGGACAAGGCAGAAAAATTTTCTATTTGCGATTTACTGGTGTATTTATCCCTCCTGGATTCTCCCTACTGCTCCTTTTCCCTGTCTTCTACTCAAGGGGCCACCTTAGGAAGTCTGAGATTTTACAATGGCCTACCATATTCTGGCCCTCCAAGAGAAAATAAACTTCACTGGAGGCAAATGTGTTATCATTGCTCTTTTGTCAACCATGTGCACTGTTTGCTGGTTTATTAAAATATTAGCATGCAATCCATTGGAAATAAACATCTTCATAAAGATAGCAGCTTTAAACATTTATACTCAGATTTCTTATTATTCTCTTATCACATACTATGAAAAAAATTCAATTCTCTAAAAATAACATATTAGTAAAAAACTTTTAGTAATAATATTATACTCATGGAAAATAGAATAATATAAAAGCAGTTCTTCAGAGATATTCTCCTTTCTTCAGTTGGGAAGCATTCTGAATACGTCAAATCCACTAGGAATAGAGTAATTAGGAATTACAATTAGTTTAATTGTATTAATAGTGATTAATTATGATATGTGATAATTTAAGAGTAATTTTTATAAGAAGTAGAATTCAAAGTGATTCAGGGGAAATAATACCATGTTGCAATTGAAAGAACTAGTGAGAAGGAAATGAAGGCTGATTGAAATCAAACTTCCACCTGTCATTCATATCTGACTTTTTTTTTTTTTCAGAAATCATTCCTCTGACTTGGAATCCTCAAAGTCCAGTTTTGACAAGGCTAAATCTCTAATGTGTGAGAAGCTACTGATACCAGAGACTCGCAGTTTAAGAGTTGTATGCTCAGGAAATATTTCAAAGGGTGTTAGACTGAATAAAGAAGTCTACCGTCTTTATGATGCCAAAGAATCTAAACTTCGCAACATGATAAATTCAGTTTCCAAGGTGTATAGTTTGTAATTTAGTGACCAAAATGGTTTCTGAAAGCTGCTCTCTCACAATTCTCTTTAGAGACAGATGGAATTATAAGTGTAAGTGTGGGACAGAGAAAGGTTTGTTTGCCAATATTTCTCCTGATATTATCTACTGCATTTCTTACTTCACTTTTGGTAGTCTTTCATTTCCTCATAAACCTATTTTTGGGAAATTACTGATATTTATAATTTGGGGAATTGTGTAGATGTACCACATAACTCTTAGCCCTGACAATGTAATAAGTGAGTACTCCTTTTAATGTGGAATTTCAATCATCAGCTATCAGATGAAGAAATAATCTTCCATGAAAGAAATCCCATGTCCAGTACTTATAATGAACAGATGAAATGGAAAAGTTTTTAATGCTGAAGAAAGATTTATTTATTATGATTGTTTCAAGACCAAACCCTTGCATCTGGCTTAGCCTAAAAACACAGTGAGTTTACAATACTAGCTGTAGTTTATCCTGAAACCTTGGATTTAAAGGGATGATGTGTATGCATGAAACACCAGAAATGGAGCACCAGAGGGCATTAGGCATGTGGTCAGTGGCTCATGGAAATGTTGTTCATTCCTCTTTCTCACCCTGGTCTAAAGTTGTCAAAGACATCATGAAAAATTTTACCAGTGTTAAAAGTCTTTGCAAAACTGCAGGTGAAAGGATGGAGTGTCTTTGTTAGAGTAAGAAAAACAATATGTTTTCTCCTTTCAAAGCTAATGCACACCTGGTCACTATGGACAGCATATGATTCAAAGCCTCATTTGCTACCTATGCGTTCTGTATGCTCTACCCGTGTGATCTAATACTCAAGGCAATTTCTGTTTTTGCTCCGTTGTCTGTCTCCTGAACTCTTCTCTGTTGGGTTAGTTCTTTGTCTGGGATAAAAACTGAGTATTCAACTGGGCATTCTTGGCTACCACAGAGAATTCTCTATTCACTTTCTATTATAAAACACAGTCCCAATTGAATAATCACAACATCTATCTTAATTTCACATGAACACTTTGATCATGATTTAAAGTTAACAACTTTTCTCCCATCCCCAACTCCTGTTTGCTTAGTACTGGAAGCTGCTGGTCAGCAGAGACATCTAATCTAGGACATCAGCCTTTTTCTCCCATCTTTTATTGCTAACCAAGATTAGGTCATAGGGTGGGAAAAGATGTAAGAAATCAGGAATGTAACTTAATGAATGCTGTCATTTTAATCCCATGTCAATATTTTCTGGGCTGCTGGATATTAAAATGAGAATTTTTAACGAGAAGTTTTGTGAGTTCTTCAAAGATTCTTGCCATCACGCCATTCATTGCATCTCCTCTATCTAAAAGTCATTTTCTAAAGGCAAATACATCTTGGTCTGACTCATTTTTTTGCTAACTGCTGTGAACAGATTGAACCAATCTTCCAGGGATCTTCACTGATGTCCACAGGCCCTTTTGAACAGACTGTAAGATCCCTCGGTACCCAGACGTCTTTAATACATGGCCTACATGAAGTACAAGGGGAATAATTATTCCTTTCTTGCTCTGAGGATCTCTAGGACTATGAGTCACTCATGGCCAACTGATTCCTTTGCTCAGTGTCAGTTACTGAGTCCATAGTTAGAACAACTGCAATGATCATCTGAGATGTCACATTTCAGAACAGGATACACTTCTATCTTACGTGATTCATCAGATAGTCAACTGTTGGAGATATGAGGCCAAGGACTACATTGTAGTCCTCAAATTATTACCATGATTTGCGATTCACATTGCCCCATGCCTTATGCCATGTCAATGGGTAAATGATGGGAGGAATAATGTACATTATCATTTGAAACTTTGTAAATGTGAACACAGCAAATTAGAACATCTTTGTTTTATGGTCATCTACTTCCAAAAATGAGGAAAAACTGCTGTGTTAATCTTCCATCCCAAGCATAGATATTTGGAAGGACCTCACCCTAACTCCCTTCTAAAACCAGAACTTTTTAAGGATCTGATGTCATAAGAAATTGCTTAGTCTTGGATTGGTTTATATTCCAAAGGGATTAGCTGTAAGATCTAAGGCAATTCTCACTGAGTATAGGGTGAAATTTTTTTTTGTAGTTTAGGGCATTAACAAGATTATTTTCAATCTCCCTGTTTTTCAATAACTAGTCTCTGAAGAATGTGTCTGGGCCAGAGAACCCTGACAGACAGCAATACTAAGGCCAGAAGTTAACTGGAAATCAGAATCTTCCTTCTATGCTACTCAAAACCACCAAATTGAAAAACTGCAAGACAACTATTCATATCTTTGTCAATATACCTGATTTGATGTAGCAGTCATAGATAAATTTTGGATGACTATACTTGTACATAGATTTGCATGCCTTTCTTTGAGCAAGAGCCACAGAAAATAAATTGTGCAGCATTCACACCAAGTATTTGGTGTGCGCATGTGTACATAGTAAAACTTCCTTTGTAAAGTTATTGAAGATCAAATGATATAACTTAGGTGGAAGCCCTAGGACTTTAGATGTTACAGTTTGGAAGACTTATAAATAATTATCAAAGTAAACATTATTTTTGTCCAAAATGTCTTTTGTAGTTGGGATAAAATAAAATAAATTAGTTTTTTCATGACTCATATGGAAACTAGGGATATTGTTTTCAGAACTCTACATGGAGGATGAAACATAAATGGTTCATTCATTCAATGAATATTTGCTGAGGGTCTATTATGTGCCAGTATTAATTTAAGTGCTTATGAGCTTATGATTCATCAGCGAACAGAACACAGAAAAGCTCTTGTCATCATGGAGCTTATATTCTAGCGAGAATCCAGATGTACTCTTTTATGATCAACCACAACGCCCATCACTCGACAAAGAATGAATGTACTTCAACTTTTCTGATTTTGGAAAGTTAGGAAGTAAATTTGAGCATTAGATCTCAATTCAAATGTTCCTCCACTCTCAAGGATTTCTTGAAATACAGAGAAAAAGTTATATGTTTATTATCTATATTCATTCCTTTAAGCACTTATCTTATTGTCCTGGAATTATTGATTTATTTGCTTTTCCTTTTTTCTGTCATCAAACATGTATTAAGTCAATCAATGCACAAGGCAATGATGTGATTGAAATATGTTGTTCTCTTGGAGAACTTTGATTTAATATTTGCAAAATGTATGCTGTGTTAAATTGTCTACAGCATAGATATGTCTCCTGATTGTCCTTCTCCCCATTTCTAAGTCACCCTGTTAACAGTGGTGACAGATACTCTTTTTTAAAAAATTTTTTAAAACTTTATTTAATAAATTTAAATTTCCTAAATACAGCTTTTGGATTACAGTGGCTTCCCCCGACCCCATAACGTCCCTTTTGGATTACAGTGGCTTTTTTCCCCAAAAAAAACTTCCCTCCCACCCACAACTCTCCCATCTCCCGCACCCTCTCCCATTCCATTCACAGACAGATATTCTTTCCCCAAACCAAATTGAAGGATATAGATTGCATTCTGGAACAGTAACAAAGGACGAGCAATGCCCATTTTCTTCTAGATATCAAACTTTTAGATTCAAACTTCAATGAGTACAAGAATCATGGGGAAAGATAACGCAGAACATAGAGGATCAGGCTGGTTGAAGGAGAATGAAATCTACTCATCCTGCTTTTGATAAGTTCCCAGGTGAGTCTGATACCTGGCTGGAGTCCGAGAACAATGTTTCTGGTGGGAAATGATTGAATTTTCATAGAACTTTTGATATCCTGAATGGATAGAAACTCACAAAAGAATATAATAGAAATATATAAAGGAACAAATAATGCTAATCCATGACAGTGGTCCCTAATGCAAGCTACAGGCCCTGAGCAATCAATAGTCAAACAAAATCCTTTCGTGTTTTAGGGAAATAGAAAATATTTAGAGGGTGTGTGTGTGTATGCATGTATGTTACAGAACTGTTTCTTTGGAAGAATTCTTATCTGGACTCTGAGTATGTAAAATCTGATATAATTGGAGGTCTTTAAAATGATTAAGATTTAGAGTGAGTTGGGCCCCCATCCTTTGCCCACTGAACTGCTTCTTGGCTTCTTCTCATGCCTTTTTAAGGCTTTTGGTGAATTCCCAAGGTTTTTTGGGGCACAGTTTGACAGCCACCAGTATACTTTATATTTTTCAAAGATTTATTTTATTGATTTGAAAGACAGAGTTACAGAGAGAGTTAGAGACAGAGAGAGAGGTCTTCCATCTGCTAGTTAACTCCCCAGATGGCTGCAATGGCCAGAGCTGCACCGATCCGAAGCCAGGAGCCAGGAGCTTCTTCTGGGTGTCCACGTTGGTGCAGGGGCTCAAGCACTTGGGCCATCCTCCATTGCCTTCTCAGGCCACAGCAGAGAGCTGGATCTGAAGAGAAACAGCCGGGACTAGAACCGGCGCCCATATGGGATGCTGATGATGCACGCCAGGGCTTTAACCCGCTGCGCCGTAGCACTGGCCCCAACCACCAGCATACTTTAATATCTCTACTTTATCATATCCTCCCATGTTCTTTTTGTTGGACATATTCAACGCTGATGTGACAAATCATTAAAATCCAATTGATACCTGATTCTCACACTTAGGCAGGCACCTGTAAGTCATGAATTCATGCCAGATGTACTGAAAGAAAAGGCTAGATGAAATTCCTGGCTTCAGTTTCCCTCTGGACAGAAAGAGAAGCTTGAAGAACAGCAACACGGAGCTCGCCAGCCAGACAAATTTTCATCTTACCTTTGCCAATTTGGCTTCCCACTCCCTTCCCCTTTTGGGAGGCACGTGCCTTTTTCAAGTAGAAAAGGAAGGAGAAAAATTTCCTCCTGCTGTTCCATGTGGGGTAATTTTTTCTCTTACCCTCCAAAAATGGTATCCTGACTTCCTAACTTATTATTCATATTGCCTTGTAATTGCCTTATTTAACGCAATGATTTTTAGAAATAATTTTTTTTCTTTTATGGGCCTGGAGTAAACTTTTTTTTCCAGCAATTATAATTCTTTTGCAAATTGACTTTTAGGGGCCAGCGCTGTGGCTCACTCGGTAAATCCTCTACCTGCGGCGCCGGGATTCCATATGGGCGCCGCATTCTAGTCCCGGTTTTTCTTCTTCCAGTCCAGCTCTTTGCTGTGGTCTGGGAAGGCAGTGGAGGAAGGCCCAAGTGCTTGGGCCCCTACAGCCGTGTGGAAGACCAAGAGGAAGCACCTGGCTCCTGGCTTCAGATCGGCGCAGCGTGCTGGCCATAGTGGCCATTTTAGGGGTGAACCAATGGAAGGAAGACCTTTCTCTCTGTCTCTCTCTCTCTCTCTCTCTCTCTCTCACTGTCTAACTCTATCTGTAAAACAAATTTTTTTAAAAAAGATTACAACATAAGAATAAAACATTTTTTAAAAAAAGAAAATTGACTTCTAACTGTTAGAGGGGCCAGGGAATATCTGCTATTATTAATCAACTACATATTCTCTGAAGACAGCAAACGAAAGTGTGTTCCAGAGAGCTCCATCTATTTTATTTCAGAAAGAACCTGTATTTCTCACATGAAAAGAGGAGAATATATATATTTTTAATTTTAATGCAAAAACAAATTTCACTCATGTTGCAAATGAGTCCAGAACAGAAGTACAAGATTGAAACAAGAGAGCAAGTTTCTTCCGGAGCCTGTAAGCACTCCTTTCATAGCTAGCATGGCAATCTCCTTTCTACAGTCATCTCATAGGTTGAAGTCACTGGAAGACAAACTCCTGAAATCCACTTTCCAGGAAACAATTGTTAAAAAGGAGCTTAAACTGACACTTAATGCTTTTAATAGGGTGGCAGGAAAAATTTTTATTTTTCCTTCAGAATTTCTGAATCCTTCTGGAAGAAAGACATTTGGGTGATGTATGGGGAATTTTACTCTATGCGCTCTACTGCTTTATTGTCACTCTTAAAAAAATTGTTCAGCTGGCTGAATTTAAGGATGTTTATGAGAGGAAATATCTCTAGCTTTGAGAAGAGCAGAGAAAAAGACAAATGTCTTACGTGCATTAAAATTGCATCTGGAATTATAGAGTAAAATCGAGTATCTGTGTATTTAGACATTGGTGGAAACAGGCAGCAAAATGTGCCGGCAGGTCCCCTCTCTCATATCTGTATTTCTACACGAGCACCACGTGCTGGCACGCCTATGCTCCTTGCAATGTGCTATTCAGTGTCCATCGCTTGATGCTGATTTTTTGCTGGCAAATCTTGTATGAGTCAAAGTCAAGTTTTCACTTCTAGAGAGGCACAATAAACCAAGTCTTTAAATTCATAAGTGTCACAGACTTTCAGAAGTTTTGTCTGCTCCGGTTGTTACACCTAGACTTACACATTTTAAGGAGCTTAGACTTGAAATTGGCTTTTATATCATGCCACAATTTCTTCCTCATTTTGAGTTTTTCTTCTAAAAAAGGCAAGCATGCAATAAAAACAGAGAGCAGTGGGCAAGACATACAAAAATAAATGCAATTTAGTTCACCTTAGGCTGAACAGTCTTTCATGTGAACTAATGAACAACTAACTAAATAAACTCAACTAAGTAAAAAATTTTACTTTCAGCATCAGGATATTCATGTTTAGAGAAACATATCAAATAAGACCTTTTTTGATACAACTTTGGGTTTTGAATTATCTGGGCATACTTTATGCAAAAGATCTCTTCCTAGTTCAGTAAAGGATGAATTTTTGACCAACCTAGAGTGTTAAATATAACTGAGTATCTTGGCAGTGGTGTAAAAAGAGATTATCTTGTCTAGAACTCTTATAAATGGCCTGAAAGTCAGTTGAGAATCCAAAACCTCAATACCAGCCTATGCCTAATTCTGCCTGAAGTGATGTAAAGAAGTCAATTCTAGCAGACTCTTGGTGTTTGTGTCAATTCCTTTCCAAGGTGAGAACATTAAACAATTATTTACTGCTCTGCCACAAGAGTCAAGGGCCTCAGGGGCCTGAAATATTTCTACTTCCAGTGGGATAATTGTAGTCTTTTCCTGCAGCATTAGGTGAGAATGCCACATTCTAATGCAAATAACTCATCACTAGGTGGAACAGAGAAAGAGCTCCTTAGAAGGAAATGATAGAATTTCTTAGGGTTGGAACATAGGGGCACTAAAACTGGCTAAGTCCTACTCTTAGTTAAGTCATTCATGTAGAAAGCCCAGCCTATTCTCTCTCTCTCTCTCTCTCTCTCTCTCTCTCTCTCTCTCTCTCTCTCTCCCCCCTAGCAAAGATGAGTTTAGGGGATGAGATAGTTAATTTTATGTGTCAACAGTGCTGAGCCATAGTGTACCTGCATCACTTTATCAAACCTTATTCTGGGTGTTTCTTCGTGGTATTTTGAATTAACATTTCTATTAGTAGACTTTGAGCAAAGCAGATGGCCCTTCATAATATGTGTGTGGGCCACATCCAATCAGCTGAAGGCCTGAACAGGACAAAAAGACCTGCTCCTCTCTGGCAGGAGCATTCTCTAGCAGGTGGCCTTGGTTTCATCTGCAGCTTCCACTCTCTGGATCTCCAGGCCCACTCTGTAGAGTTTGGGCTCTCCAGTCTCCTTAATCTTAAAACCAGTTACTTATAATAAACCACTTTCTCTCTTTGCATGTACTCATCCTATTGGTTCTCTTTCTCTAATGAATCTTGACTAATATAGGGGTCAGAATTTGGCTTTCATGTCTAGGGACATGGAAACTAATATTATTTTGCAATTGGAGACCATTATGCTTAGTGAAATAAGTCAGTCACAAAAAGAGAAATATATATTGTCCCTAATTTTTGGTAACTAGTATACACAGTAAAAAGACAATGGATATGAGCAAAATTGACATTTTGAGATTTGATTAGTGTCTATAGCCCTTGTCTATACTCCTGAGGAACAGTGGTTTTTCTAATTCCTACTTGTTGAATTCTTTATTTAGTGGAGAGTTAAGCTTGTGATTGCTAGGTGAATTGAAAATATGTCACCATAAAAATCAAAAGAAAAATAAGAATGGAAGAAGGAGGGAGGGTGGGGATAAGGGAAAGAAGGAAGGTAGGATGGGAAGTATCAGGCTCTTAAAATGTATACAGGAAATACATGAAGAATTAACATTAAAAATGTAAAAAAGAACCAGAAAATTAGGGTCACCAGACTTCCTGGTGTTTTGATGACTCCTTAACTAGACATAGAAACAGAGATGATATTTCAATAGAAGCACTTAAGTGCTAGTTAGCAAGAAAGCCAGTATGCAAGAGTTAGGGATTCCTCAGCTTTTCTTTTCATTCATCCCTCCCCTCATTCTGTCATTGAGCATTCAATTAATATTTACTGATAGCCTCCAAGGTGCCAGGTAATATACTTGGCATGGGACATTTTCAGATCATAGCAACAGGAGAGAGAAACCACACAGTATGTCTTACGGAGGAAGTATAGCATAAGACTTTTTAAAAAAATCTATAACATGTGAGGAAACTTACATTGTACTCCAGGAACGAAGGATAGTCACCAAGAAAGACAAACTTGGGGATCTCAGTGGAGAAGGTGCAGTTCAACTCCTGAATAGCAGAACAAATTTAGCCTGGAGTTGCTGGGCCAAAAACAGGTAATCTTCCAGAATGCAGGGGGAAAGGAGGCCTTGAATAACTTGTGACATGGCCTTGCAGGTTGCCCTGGAACTGCTGTGTGTGGGGTAGGGACTTTGAGTTCTGTGTAGAGAAGATCTAGACAGGTATTTGTCAGGCACTGGCTATGGGGCTGAGCGAGATCATACTGTGCTCATGGCTGTGGCAGGCAACACCTGGTAACACTGGATGTTCTCTCCCTACCTTCCACCTAGGGAAATTACAGGAGGCCCCTTTCCCCTGTAAAGTCCCTCTGGTGTCTTTTACTGAGATGGCCCCCTACGATCTTATTTTTTTTAAATTAGTATTGTTTTATGTGAGAGGCAGAGACAGAGAACTTTGATTTGCTGACTCACTCCCCAAATGCCTGCAATGATCTGGATTGGGCTAGGTCGAGGCTGAGAGCCAGGAACTGAATGCAGCTCTCCCGTTTGGGTGGTAGGAGCCCACTCACATGAGGCATCACTGCTGCCCCTGAAGGTTTGTCATCATCCTTACTTTAAAGGAGAAACTCGCAAATGAATTTTTTTTTTGGTTTATCATAGCACATATTGTAGGATCTACTTAAATCTGAGAGATAATACATTGATAAATGATACACGGTTATCAATCTGCTCACTATTCAACATGGAGCACAGTCCAGTCCTCCATATAGGTAGCTGTTCAACAATATGACAAATGTTGTGGGTTCAGGAGACGTAGCATTCTATAGGAGAACAAAAGAGAGATACCACAAACTCGCCCTTCAACATTATTCCATTTGGCCACAAACTCATCAGGAGCCAATGGTCCTCTAGCATGTCCCATTAACTCAGACTAAACAGAATTAGAAGTATCTTCCAATAACATTGTCTACAAATTGCTCAGAAATCCCTCAAGGAACTCCACTTTTTCCCTTGACTGAATGCAGTCTGTATCTTAGAGTTATTAATTTCTGAATCAATTTCTAGTAAGGTATTTAGATTTCTTAATTTTTAGAGTAATAACACAAAGTAAAGCCAAGAGATCAAAAGCCATATACAATTGAGATCTCAGTTAAGAGAGAGCTGGGGGGATTTTGAATGTTCCCAACACAAAGAAATGATAATTGCTTGAGATGATGGTACACAAATTACCCTGATCTGACCATTACACATCGTCTACATGTATGAAAATACCACACCATACACAATATGTACAATTATTATGTGCCAATTAGAAAGAAACAGAAGAAGAGCGAAGAGGAGGAGGAGAGCAGGAAGACACGAGGAGGAGGAGGAGGAAGAAGAAGAAAACAACAGACCAACAGAGACCTTGGACCTCTCTTTGCTCATTCCAGTTGCACTTTCTTCCCAGCCTCATTGCTGGGTTTTGTCTTTGGATTTTATGGCTTTTCGTGTTTACTCCCTCAGCCAGCCCCAGAATACCCAAAATAGCTGGGTCCCCTCAGCTCAGTTCACTGGGTCTTGGCAACAATTTTTGTTTCAGCCCTGAAGGACTGGGGAATTCTAGGTCTGGTGGGTTGGCCTGGATCACTGCTTGTCAATGAGAGTCATATATATAATAGAGTAAAAGAAGCACAGAGGGGACTTTAGCCAGAACAGGATCTCAAAATTGTATGAAAATGAATGAAATGGTAAGATAAAGAAAGAAAATTTGGGCTCCTTGGAATAATTTTTTCATCCTTAAAATAGGCATTTTCTCTGTTCTCTCACATATAAGTGGTGAAAAAGACAAGGTTTTCCCTAGAGTGACTGTTTTGGTTCATGAAGGATCGAATGACATCTTTTTAAGACAAATTTGGCAGCTGATTGTGAAAACGCATCCTTAGTAGGATTGAAGTGTTAGTCCTGTGGCCTTACCCTCAGCTGGGGTGGACTGAGAACATTTTCTGAGATTAAATCTGTAAGTTCACACTGCAGGGGTGAGAGGGCTGGGAAGGAATTTTCCAGAACTGAAGGAATATCTTGTTTCATCATCTAATGTACACCTGTATTTCTAGAACACCTGGAGAGTTGACTTGCTTTATGACTCACCCATGCTAACTATAGATATGTTTTATGTGACTATAACACATTGTTTTTTTTAAAAAAAAAAATCTTAATTTGTTATTGTTCACATCCCTTGATAGGAATGAGTCAGAAAATATGTATAAAATGTGCAAATGCAAAAATATCTTCCCCTCTGAAGTCTCCTTAAGGGAGTGCAACGTTCACAGACGCTGTAAAATAGCTTCACATCCTATTTCCTTGTTTTCTTTCTTGAATGGGGCAGGAAGGTTATCTTGTAACTCTTGCTTGATGCTTTCCTACGTTTTAGCAAAACCCTAAGTGAATGGCCAGTCAACCAATAATTTGAGTCCAGCCTTTGCACTAAAATAGAGATAAAATATTAAGTGTTAGTTACACAAAAGGGAATTTGCCAGATTTCTCCATCAAAAAGCCCCCTATGTCATAAAAATGTCCTTTCATTAATCAAAATATCACCTGAATGAAGTCATCATGTTTAGCCTGATTGCATTTCCCTCATATATGTGCAGCTGCATTTGCCTCTCCATAAATGTCATTTGATTATGAGAAAATAAACAGGAAGGGACTCAAAGGGAGTCAGTACAGGGCCTGCTTGTTTACCTGCGGCAGCTTTCTTAGCTGAAGAACAAATGTCATGCAAATGGTGCACCAGCAATGAGCTGCCAATCACCCCGGCTTGGCATTCATGATGATTTGCTAAATCATTTAAAGAGACATGCTTTACTAAATGAAAAAATATCAGCGGCAAGGGCCTGTGTTTAAACACGGGGCTGAGTTATTATCCCAGTAGGCTGGAATGAAATGAAGACATCTTCCAATTAAAGCTTGCAGATGAACCCAGACAAACCCCCCTTTTTTCATAAAGACAGGCAGATTATGATTGGGAAGGAACAGCGACAGAGGCTTTCATTACACGCTGATTATGGTGATAAAATTCCCAGCGCTGTGTGTCTGCGGGCCCAACTTCACATTTGAAGGTTTTTAATATAATTTCCTTAGGGTGAAATGCTGAAGATTTATTAAACTTTATGAAGGGCTTACAGATCCAATTTAAGAGGACATATCATAGGGCAAAACTGACAGACGATAAAATACATTCCAACTATAAGGGAAAAAAAAAGCAAGGAGAAAGTTGAGCCGTGAAACTGTTTTTAAACATTTTTTGTTGGTGGTGGTGTTCAAGGGAAATCAATCATTTCCCCCAGTGTTACAGCCTTGTTGCTCCACTGAAGTTTTCTGCATGCTTTTTACAGAAGGTGGGCGTATTCAGTCCACAGAAAGGCTGCTTGGAAAGCTTACCTAATTTTATTTGGGAAAAAAAATAAGATCATCCAAAATCATTTTGAGGTCATCAAAAAAATCATACAAATTCTCCACATTGACAGTCTTTCCATAATGAAACATGTATGATTCTCCTGATCCAGCAGGAAACATGTAAGATTCTCCTGATGCAGCATACCATCTTTCAACATGATCCCGGTATGGGTGCAGACCTGATTCCTCCAAGTGTTTCCATACAAGACAATTTTAGCAAGTTCAATGGGTTCTTTTTTTTTTTTTCTTCAAAAGTTTCAAAATATTCGTGGAGACCACTTCTCTTTCATTTTCATGCTGATTCCATCAGCCTGTGCTTCTGGGGTGAATGTAGGGAGGGTTTGTATATTGGAAAATAAATATAATAGTGTATAATTACTCTTCCACTTGTCAAGGAAGAAAGCTTTTCTGGACACGATTATAACTTAGATAACTCCTACCCTCTGCTCATCACTCAAAGCTGCAGGTCATAGGTAAGAGAGCAGCTACAGTTCACTTCTTCTAGTGTCTATCTAGGACCCCTGAAACTTGCCTAAATTGTTCTATGGTTAAGATTTCTCAGAATAGAATATTTTTCTACTCTCACTTCCTTCTCCCCTCTTCCCTTCCTTCATTCTTTTAACAGCTTTTCTTTTTTTATATACAGTTGACACAGCATAAAATTTACCTGCTTTAAGTGTACAACTTAATGCTGTTTAGTAATTTACGAAGTTGCAAAATACTTACAAAGCAGTGTTCCAACATTTTAGCAGCCCAGAAGGATCCTCCATGCCTGTGTGTAATCAACACCAGCCCCGTGGCCACCCCATCCCATCCTGTGTCAGGCAATCTCTAATCTGCTGTTTGTCTCTATAGATTGACAGTTTCTAGATAATTCATATAAGTAGAATCCTAAAAGATATAATTATGCCTAGATTTTTTTTTTAACTATTTCAGGATTAAACTCAGAACTCTCACTGGCACTTAATAAGGATTCAATTTGAATTCAAATCTTCCTGGGAAAAAAGGTGAAGTCAAAGTCAGATCAGCCTTGGGACTTTTTCATGACTAAAGGCTGTTTAAAGCAGCTCTATGGAAAGCCACCAGAAAGGTGACAATAAACCCTCCCCGTCTTTCCAGATTTTTGGAAGAATGAAGGAAAAATTAATACTACTTATGAAGAAACTATTTGCTTTCCACTAGAAAAATAAAGGTGTCTCCTCACTGATTCTTTTACTATACCATTACAAAGTTCCTAGAACAAGGAGATAAACCCCAGCTAAGGAGAAAGAGAGACAGAATGTCAATGTGACACACAAGCCTAGCTTGGATACTGATCAGTAAATATGTACTATAAAGATATATTTAGGAGCAAGTGATGACTTTTAGTACAGACAGTATGTAGGAAATACAAAGTGTGTAGAAAGGAGATATGTCTCACTATCTACAAGAAATTAAGAGTATTATTTGACAATACAACTATTCATGATTTGTGTTATAATGGGTTCCTGAAAGCAGATGGTATGACTAATAATAGTGATAGCATATTAATATGTGTTTTATTATATAACAAAAATGGTGTTTATGATCCTGTGATACTTAATAATTATTGACAAAAATGGAACAACTTAATCTTTTGGTGAGTATTTCACATGCATTGGATTTTTTGTTTCTATTTTTATTATTTACCCTGTTTGCTGCCACCTATTATCTGTGGAGGAAAATGGCTCAAATCATTTGCACCTCCCACTTTCTTGCCTATTTCTAATTATGAAAAGATCTACTTGTGGGTCACAACTGTCATAGGTCATTCAGGCTGCAATAACAAAATACCATAATGAGGTGGCTTATAAACAACTGAAATTCATTTCTCACAGTCCTAGAAGCTGGGAGGTCAGAGATCAAGGCACTAGCAGACTGAGTGTCATACACACCTTCTTGCTGTGTCCTCCATATGATGGAAGGGGTGACCTAGCTACTTTGGGACTGTTTTCCAGGGACACTCACCAGATGCCCTCATGGCTCAGTCAAGTCTCAAAAGGCCCCACCTCCTCAAAGCAGTACCTTGCAGGTGAGGACTTCAACATCTAGATTATGGGGGACACAAACACTCAATTCATAGAAAACATTAAATTTTTACTTCCATAAGCCACCTATACACACTTTCCCTAATTCTTTGCCATTTTTTAGAATTGAAGATTAATAAAAGTTAAATTTAACAATGCAGAATTCTTTACAATTCAGACTCAATCCATATTCTCAGGATTTTACATTGATATATAACCCCTTGAGGTAACTAGGCAACCTTGTTATTATATAATAGAATGCAGATAAAAGTATCATTGAAAGGCAGGCTGGGAACAAGAAAGAGCCAGGGCAGCATTCTTCTCCTTGAGCCTTCTGACAATGTGTTTCCCAGTGTGCAATTCCACTATGCAAAAATGCATCCTGCTCTCAACTCTTCCCCTGGATCCTCCCGAGATGGGAGGCTTTATTGGCTATGAATTACTGCACTTTCCCTTGCCAGTGCCCCTAAAGATCCCTACACAGCTTCAAAACAACAGTGGAGTTAAAACCAAGAAAGACCAATGGGAAGATAAATGTTAAGTTTGTAATGGTAGATTCTCAAGTTGTGAAATTTGTTGAACCATTGACTAATAAGACCAAAAGAAAAATGTTTATGATCATCTGTACTGTTGTCCTATGGGCTGGTTTGCTTACCATTGTGAACAAAACTAAAAGAAAGGAAAGAAAAGAGAAGTAAAAGAATTCAAAAGGGCAGAGAAAGGAGGTAAAGCTATAGGGCAAAGGTACAAAAAAATCAAAAGAATAAGTTTTCTTTGGAGAATCAAAAAGTGACACTTATATTCTGAGAATCATAAACAAAATGGAATTGAAAGAACATTGAGAGTGAGAGAAGTACTAGATATAATCTTTTGCCTTTATGGGTAGGCCTCAATGAGTGTTAAGAGATTCAATCCAAACAAATATTTATTGAAACCCATTTTGTGTAAGATATTCTGCTGGGTGCTGTAGGTTACACCAGGATGAATCTGACTTGATTTCTGATTTGAAAAGAATTCTCAACAAAGGAGAGACATCAAGTCATTTAGAGAATGAGAGAAAATAATGGAAGATTGTGTTTTTAGGTCAGGGCTAGAAAGACAAGTGAGCTTTCAATAGTTAGAGGTGGCAGCTTACAGGTGTGGGCAACTAAGGCACATTGAATTGCATGAGAAAAATGATATTGACAAAAGAGTAAGTTGTGTACTGGAACCAAGGAAAAGTCCAGTTAGGCTAGTGTAGGGATTTATGTTCATCAATACTGGGAAATATGGCTGCCATATATTGGAAGAGTTTTTAATTTGGTAGGTGATAAGGAACACTGGACATTGACTTTGGAGGTATAAGAGTAATTCAAAAAGTTCATGGTTGTGGCTATTTAACTTAGCATAATGACCTCCAGATTTATCCTTTTTGTTGCAAAGTTAGGATTTCACGTTTTTTTATGGCTGAATAATACACCATTGTGTCTATATGTCATTTTCTTTACCAGCCATCAGTTGATGGACATCTGGGTTGATTCCATATCTTAGCTATTGTGAATTGAGCAGACCCAAGATATTTGCTCTTATTTGTGGTCATATGTATACACACACACACACATACACACACACACACACACACACACACACACACACACATATATATATATATATATACACACATATATATATGTATATATATGAAAGAGAGTTTATATATATGAAATAGTTTATATATATATGTAGAGAGAGAGAGAGATACTACTATAGTTTACTACAGTTTTAATGATCAGTAATTATTTTAAAATTTACTCTATGTGAGTGAAATGGACATCTCTTCATATGATTATTGTTTATAGCCCTTGCCTATATTCCTCCTGAACTTTTTTTTTAATTTTTACTTGTTGAACTCTTTATTTAGTGGAGCATTAATCCTTTGAGTATAATGTAAATTAAAAAATGCTATTTCAAAAATTAAAAAAATAAAGAGAGTGGAAGGAGGAGGGAGGTTCAGAGAGTGAGAAGGAGGGAAGGAAGTATCACATTCTTAGAATTGTGTCTGTGAACTACATTGGATTTTTTTCTCTTTATATTAATATCACAGTAACATAAGAATTGATGAGAATTGTGTTTTAATAATTATCAGGCATTTGTTGTGACCCTGAGAATCTAATGTATTAATAAATTCCTTTTAAAAATTTCATGTAAAATGGAATTAAAAGAAGTTTATATTAGTGAAAAAGAATTTTGAAATCCATGCATATGAGCGGGTCATCAAACAATTTCATAGAAAATGCATATTACTAAAAAGTCTATGTATGTATTTCTTTTTTATTAAATAAATATTAATTTAGAAAGTACAACTTTTGCATTGTTGTGGCTTTTCCCCCCATAGCCTCCTTCCCATCCGCAACCATCCCTTCTCCCACTCTCTCTCCCATCCCTTTCTTCATCAAGATTCATTTTCAATTATCTTTATATCTATATATGTATTTCAAATTTCTTTGCAACAAAATAAACTTTTAAATCCATTTTCTATGAAACTTTTTAAATTACCCTCATAATTGCTGTTTATTTCATGTAGAAGACATATGGGAAGGAAAACTGGCACAGTGAGTGGAAAGGAAGGGGTAAAGGGCAAGTTGAAGGGTCAAAAGGAGAGAGGGGGAAGCAATCCCAGATGAGCTAAATGGAGAGCTTGCATGAAGACAATGACAGAGAGGAAGCAGAGATTAAAGAAACCTTAGGAAGGAAGACTGAAAATTTGACCTTTCTGGTCAGGGAAGGGAAGGTTGGGAAAAGGTTTGTCTGCAGATGTTCTTGCAAGGAAACATAAATGGGGAATTCCAGTTGCCTTCTGAATCATTTATACATAGGGTAGCTTCAGCTGTGCACCAGGTCTTGTGCCAAGTGCTGTTTGGGTGAAATGGGTGAGTTACACATAATCTGCTCATAGACAACTGATAGCCCGTGGTCCAGGTGAAACAAGACACAAACATCTTGTAAAATAGATTAATCTAGATGTTGTTGCAGAGAAAAGAAATCAAGTTCTCTGGTGTTTTATGGAGAGTAGTCATCATTTCTTCAGTGGGTTTGAGAAAGAAGGGGGCTTTGGACAGGGCTGTTGTGAGGAGAGCAAATAGTTTTAACATACTAAATGATTAGTGAGCTGCAGGAGAAAAAAGAGGAGAAAAAGAGATACAAACTTTATAAAGGTAGTTCAACAGTCTATAGAAGATGAAATTAAAGAATACTCATGACTAGAGCCTAGGGAGATTACTGACGCCATAATCAAGAGTGTCAAATTGTTAAATCAACTTCAGGAGTCACTGTGTACTTACGTCTCATGTGGGATCTGTCCTTAATGTGTTGTCCAATGTGAAGTCATGCTATAACTAGCACTGAAACAGTATTTTACACTTTGTGTTTTTGTGTGGGTACAAACTGATGAAATCTTTACTTAGTATATACTGAATCGATCTTCTGTATATAAAGATAATTAAAAATGAAAAAAAAATCTTGGTGTTAAATTGGAAATTGCATAGAAAATTAATCAATTTAAAAAACATATATCATCACTTGGACTAGTGAGATCGCCTTGGTACATGCTATCTTGATGGGATTGTATTGGAATTCCCTGGCACAATTCTAACTCCATCATTTGGGGCAGTTCCGATTAAGCATGTCCCAAATTGTACATCTCCTCCCTCTCTTATTCCCACTCTTATATTTCACAGGGATCACTTTTCAGTTAAAATTTAAACACCTAAGAATAATTGTTTGTTAATTACAGAGTTCAACCAATAGTACTAGAATAAAAAAATTACTAAAATGGATAAAGTATTACATTGTACAACAACAGTCAGCACAAGAGCTGATCAAGTTACTGTTTCTCATAGTGTCCATTTCACTTCAATAGGTTTCCCCTTTGGTGCTCAATTAGTTGTCACCGATCAGGGAGAGCATATGATATTTGTCCCTTTGGGACTGGCTTAATTCACGCAGAATGATGTTTTCCAGATTCCTCCATCCTATTGCAAATGACCGGATTTCATTGTTTTTGACTGCTGTATAGTATTCTATAGAGTACATGTCCCATAATTTCTTTATCCAAATGTATGCTTTGAATTCCCTGTGATCTTTTGCTGTGAGGTTCCCTTCGTTTAGTCTACTAGTCCAAGTGATCAATTTCAGTTCACAATTGATCACACTGATAGGTCTAAGAGTCAAAGGGATCACACAAACAAGACTAGTGTCTGCTAATACTAACTGATAGAATCAAAAAGGGAGAGAATGATCCAACATGGGAAGCGAGATACACAGCAGACTCATAGAATGACAGATGTCCTAAATAGCACTCTGGCTTCAGAATCAGCCCTTAAAGCATTCAGATCTGGCTCAAGAGCCCATGAGAATATTCTAGGCATGGAAAGCCAAGACACTCTGGAAAAAAAAGAAGACCTAAATGAAAGATCTCTGTGAGTGAGATCCCAGTGTAATGAATGGGGCCATCAAAGAAGGAGGTACCTTTCTCTGAAGGGAGGAGAGAACCTCCACTTTGACTATGACCCTGTCGGAATAAGATTGAAGTCAGCGAACCCTAAAGGCTTCCATAGCCTTGGCAACTCATGACTAGAGCCTAGGGAGATTACTGATGCCATAAACAAGAGTGTCAAATTGTTAAATCAACTTCAGGAGTCACTGTGTACTTACGTCTCATGTGGGATCTGTCCTTAATGTGTTGTCCAATGTGAAGTAATGCTATAACTAGCACTGAAACAGTATTTTACACTTTGTGTTTCTGTGTGGGTGCAAACTGATGAAATCTTTACTTAGTATATACTGAATCAATCTTCTGTATATAGATAATTAAAAATGAAAAAAAAATCTTGGTGTTAAATTGGAAATGGCCTAGAAAATTAATCAATTTTTTAAAAAAATATATCATGTAGGATCTCTGTCCTTAATGTGCTATACATTGTGAATTAATACTATAACTAGTACTCCAACAGTATTTTTCACTTTGTGTTGCTATGTGAGGGCAAACTGTTGAAATCTTTACTTAATATATAGTAAACTGATCTTCTGTATATAAAGAGAATTGAAAATGAATCTTGATGTGAAGCAAGGGGAGAGGGAGTGGGAAAGGGGAGGGTTGCGGGTGGGGGAGAATTTATGGGGGGGGGAGCCATTGTAATCTATAAGCTGTATTTTGGAAATTTATATTCTTTAAATAAAAGCGTTATAAAAAGAAAAAAAAACATATATCATGTAGGATCTCTGTCCTTAATGTGCTATACATTGTGAATTAATACTATAACTAGTACTCCAACAGTATTTTTCACTTTGTGTTGCTATGTGAGGGCAAACTGTTGAAATCTTTGTGTAATATATACTAAACTGATCTTCTGTATATAAAGAGAATTGAAAATGAATCTTGATGTGAATGCAAGGGGAGAGGGAGCAGGAAAGGCGAGGGTTGCGGGTGGGAGGGAAGTTATGGTGGGGGGAAGCCATTGTAATCCATAAGCTGTATTTTGGAAATTTATATTCTTTAAATAAAAGCTTTATAAAAAGAGAAATTAAATTATCCTGGTGCAAAAATTTCCCTGAAATTTTTGAAGATCCCTCCTACAGAAAAAATTTAGGAAGGGTATAGATGAATACGTCAACCCTCCCACTCCCCATTTCCTCCTGGTTTTGACTACAGTTACAAGCAAAGAAGCTCCTTTCTCATCATCTTAATCTTTAGCTACCTCTCTCATATGGATAGTGTTAGCATTAGCTAAAATGTAGAAATGTCTTCCATAAATTCAGAGCAAAGCATCAGAGAAATATGTGTAAAATATAAATACAAATAAATCATATTGGTTTTCATTATCAGCTTACAAACACTTTGAATAGAGCTACACAGCTGATTGCTCATGATGGTCACCATCAGAAGGCTTTTTTCATGCTCCCAAAGAGAGGAAGAGATATTTATTCTAATATTATTTAAAATAAAACTTCTCCAATTATTTCAGCTATAGACATTGTTTTATTATCTAAGATCTTCAGGAAAGTTTGAAAAGCTGGTAGGTAATATTGAATGTTAGCCTCTGACAGAAAACTACATAAAATATAACTTCCTAAGTTGCATTTGTAAGTAATGTCTGTTCTGACATCATGAATTGAAAAGCCACCATTCTGAGTTCAAATCAGGAGCAACTCAGGTTTAAGGCCAAGTTAAGAGTTTTAATGAATCTGAGTCATAGGAAGCACTAGGTTATCAAAAAGCTACTTTCTGCCCTGGGCAAAGATTTCAGAACAAAATTAAGTAATACAACATCCATCTTACAATGATGAGTATTATGAGGTTGTGTACTACTTTTGACCTGATTTCCCAATGAACCATCTCTAAGAAATATTAAGAAAACAAATGTGGAATTAAACAATCATTGCTTACTCATCTTTAAGGGAATCTGAATAGCACTTCCTGAGTATGCAGAAGACTCAGAAAACAGCTGAACATCGATCTTGTTTCTGCACAACTCCAGGAGGCACTCTTGAACAGAAGGCCAAGTTCTCCCAGCTGGATTCTGCACTTTCCAGGAGTCATTTCTGTGATAGGGAATGCTTTCTCCCAGGTTGTTCCTTCAGTAAAAAATATCAGCTACTTCGTTTTCTTTTCCAAGGAAATCTGAGTTCATTAACGAGCAGTATCTCATTTGCAATGTGAGTGTAGTAACAGACCACGGCATATACCTCTCCTGTTCCTTGTGCAGATATTCATTAAAGGGAGGGATTAGCCAAACCTGCTGTTAACTACAGTCCCTTGGCAGACCCCTGCACCACAGGTGAAATTAGAGAACTCAGTCACCAGCCTGGGGTCCAGGATGTCCTCCTGAGTTGTGCTATCCAATATAGGAAAGTATTTGTAGCCATATATGCAGGGACAGACTTTATCATATGATATATGCACAACTGATAATACTGTTTTATTGTACTTTCAACTGTTGCACATATCACTCAAAGTGAACCCATCATCCCACTAGCTTGACTGTTAAAGAAAATAATATATTAAGGAGGAAATTCAGACCAGAGGAAGCTCTGTACAGTAGATGGAATCCAATTATTTAAGATTTCTAAATGCCAGTAAAATTACAGAAAAATTAAAATACTGTTGCATTATTAACCAAGATACTTCCTTGTGGCACCCTGGGGGAAGGCAGGGAACTACATAGAGATGATTTGAAAAAGCAAGGCAAGTAAGTTTCTTATGGCCATTCTCTTGCCATTGTCTAATGACAGCAAATCCAACTGCTTGAGGAGAGTATGGATGCATACCTAAGAGAATTGGATCTAAGTGACAAGGAAGATTTGGACACTATTTTGGATCTCATGTGTGGTCATTTTCCATTTGCCCCTTCTTTTGCATCCATTCTCTACTTTCTCTGTTTTATTGTTTGCTGGCACAGGGATAAAGGGAAGATCTCCATGACCTCTACCAACTGCATTTCAGCCAGGCTCCATTAACTTTGCTTCTGGTTGGACTTAGTCAATGAGAAACCCTGCCTGGCAGGAGAGCAAAGACCAGAAGAAAGTAGATTAGGTTTTTTTTTTTTTTTCTCACCATTTTCTTCCTGCATTATGCTGTGGTTCTGACAATACCTCGATCCCTCAAAAACAGATTCTCTAAATTGGCTTTTCTCCATGGGACAGCTCTTCCCAGAGTCCTCTAGGACTGATCCCTCCCCATGTCTCTTCAGGTGTAGGCATGGTAATTACTTCTCCTAGCTGCTAGTCTCTGGATGCCTCAGTGGCCCCTTGAGGGCCTCTGGATGCTGCTGCGGGAATAGCCCCTTTGCAAC
Organism: Sylvilagus floridanus; assembly: GCA_949820135.1. Lineage (NCBI taxonomy): Eukaryota > Metazoa > Chordata > Mammalia > Lagomorpha > Leporidae > Sylvilagus > Sylvilagus floridanus. Next base: position 16,954,390 of record OX463243.1, read on the forward strand.
GTTGTACGTTGTCTCCTCACACTTGCATCTGAGCAGCTTTTCCTTGCTTGCCTGGGCACTAACTGAAACGGTTCATTTGGGGTTAATCATAGTCTGAAGTCACCATGTATCTTCTTTGCTGCAGCAGCAAAGTCATCGTCATAAAGGATAGAATCAATTCTTGTTCATTTTGTATCTCATGGATCCACTAATCCACGAGAAATGAGCACTGACTCTCATCTCCAGTTGCATTTTTTGTCTTTTGGGTTTGGTTGGCACTAAATATAAAAACAATCATTAACAGGCAGGAGCACACAGAAGAAAAGGTTGTATTTGTTTTAGTTCCATGTATTCTTAACACTTCCAGAATTATGAAGACTGATAAAAGAACTTTACTGCATATGTAGAACCTAATAACCTTCAGTGGGCAAAAGCATGTTTCGTACAGTTGAACTGTTATTGATATATGGGCAATTATACCTGCAAAAAAATCATTGGTTTTATTTATGAAACAGCATGATTAGTGTGTTGGTTTGAAACTGGATCCAATTTTCCTCCAGAAAGAATTATTCTGGTGATATTTAAATTTTTTTTCTTTTTAAACAAGCATTGTGGAATTGTCAATGTTGATTAATGATAATTCATCACTAATGTTTCTACACATTATCAACGTTTCCTTATGTTGAATATATCATTTCTACTACTAGAGGCAATTATTTGCCTCTATTTTTTAGGGAAAGGATGCTGTATATTTACTTTTCTCAATTAATCTCTGTGAGACCAGGGAACTTGGCAGAAGGACAAGATATCCTTTCGATAATAGATAGGAATTGGGACAAGAGTTAGAGAGTACAGAGATTTCATGTCAGGTCTTGCATATTGATGGAACTTAGGTTGTAGGTCATGCATTCTTTCAATCCATTGATATTTATTAAGCCAATATTTATAAAATGCTATCAAGTGCTACAATCTGGGTACTGAAAGATAAGATATGCTTATGCCATGAGGACTCAATGAAATCAGGAAGTAGCTATCTGGTGGATTAATGGTCCTTCACCAAATAGGAAGATGGTACCAGTTGCTGCATGTTATCACTCGTCTATTCAGTTTGACTTAAGAGAAACAGACATGTAAGTCCAGATTCCTGGTTTCATCACTTTGAAGCTGAACCTTAAAATAGATCTGGCTCCACTTTGGAGAGCAGAATGCAGCAGGAAAGTCTAGAAGGAAGAGAACCAGTTCCATACTAAATATTATTTGAGGGGATAGTATGGGCTCTGTTTTTTTTTTAAACTTTTATTTAACAAATATAAATTTCCAAAGTACAACTTTTGGATTATAGTGGTTTTTCCCCCCATAAACTCACTCCCACTCGCAACCATCTCATCTTGCACTCCCTCTCCCATCCCATTCTTCATCAAGATTAATTTTCAATTATCTTTATATACAAAAGGCCAACTTAGGATATACTAAGTAAAGATTTTAACAGTTTGCACCCACACAGATACACAAAGTATAGAGTACTGTTTGAGTAGTAGTTTTACCGTTAATTCTCATAGTGCAACACATTAAGGACAGAGAGCCTACATGGGAAGTAGGTACATGGTAACTCCCAGTGTTGATTTAACAATTGACACACTTATTTATGACGTCAGTAATCACTCGAGGCTCTTGCCATGAGCTGCCAAGGCTATGGAAGCCTCTTGAGTTCACAAACTCTGATCTTATTTAGATAAGGCCATAGTCAAAGTGGAAGTTCTCTCCTTGCTTCTGAAAAAGGTATCTCCTTCTTTGATGGCCCGTTCTTTCTGCTGGAATCTCACTCACAGAGATCTTTCATTTAGGTCACTTTGTTTGCCACAGTGTCTTGCCTTTCCAGGATGGGTTCCGTTTTGAGTCCCGGCTGCTCTACCCTGCTAATGCATCTGGGAAAGTAGCAGAAGATGCCCCACATGCTTGGACACCTGCCACTCACATAGGAGACCTGTGTGAAAGCTCCTGGCATCTGGCTTCAGTTCGGCTCAGCCTTTGTCACTGCATCCATTTGGGGAGTGAACCAGTGGATGAAGCTTCTCTCTCCCTCTCTCTCTCAAACTCTGCCATTCAAATAAATAAGTAGGTCTTTTTTAAAACACTGTTTGAAAACAAAGGCCTATTACTAAAAGAAAAGTGGGAGAAAGGAAGGAGGGAGACAAGGAGAAAGGGGAGAGAAAACTAAGGAGGAGGAGGAAGTGGAAGGAAGGAAGGACAAGAGGAAGGAAGGAAAATTGGAGGTCGGGAAAGTCATTAGCCTACATCATGGATCTGCAAACATTATTCTATAAAGGGCTAGTTGACTTTCATATAGTTTTTACATGTCTCTTAATTTTTTCAACCATCTAAAATGTAAAAATCATTTTTAACTGGACCATAGTTTGCAAAATCTCTGGCTATAGTAAGAAACCTAAATAGGAAGAAGCATTGTATGTACCATTGCTCCACAGAATCCCTGATAACATTGTCTCTGATGCTCCAGGTAGCCATTTGCTACATTACTGATGAGGACACATCTACAGGTAGGTAGACCATGAGCAGAGAAGTTGGCCTTTTTGAATCCCTCTTCTTTGCCTGTAAGATAGACTCTTTTCTAGGCCATTTTAAATCATAGGTTTTGATGAGGATAAGTAAAACAAAACCCATCTACAGCACTGCATGCCTATAGAAATGAAAGCATTTTATAAACCTGACATATTATTAAAGAAAAAGCAAATCTGTCAAAAGGAATTGGAACTCTCCAAAGCACAGCGCCCCCTGGCTGAAAGGCACTGTCCAGTGGAGCTCTTGCCAAGGTGAGTGATGTGGCCTGCCATGCCTAACATGGTTTCCCCATCTGATCACCTGAAGTGGAAGGACTTTCCTGCCTATCTTTATTTCCTACCTCATTGTTGTTCAGATGGATTGCTTCATGGCATTTGGCTGGCTCCTTCCCTCTGAAGCTCACAAGGTTGTACTCAGCTGGCCAAGACTTGTGCCTGCTTCTCAACTTTAATAATTATTTGACATATTATCCCTTGTGTAGAATAGCATCAGAAGCTCTCTTCTGAAGTCCAGATAAAACATGCCCATAGTTTTTCTAGAGGGAATTCATTTAGATATTTAATCAAATTGTCTTTTCAAAGGTGGCAGAAGGGGTCTACTTTTGTGGATTAGATAATGCTTGTTCTTGATGTGGTGGGACATTTCCTGATATTTTGCAATGACTTTTTTTTCTCTGGCTAAATTCTGGCACCTATCCCTATAAAAGCAATTTAAAAAGCCTGTGTTCTCCTGATTCCTTTCATTTTTCCCTCTAGGCAGAATAGACCAGTGACATTAGAATATGTTGTGTCCACCTGAAATTGGTCTGTGTCATCTGAAAGGTTTGATTTTCCTCTCTTCAAATGTTATGGTTCCCAGATTTTAGTATATTGGATGCATCTGTGATTTCTAAGAATGACTACGACAAGTTTGATATCTTCTTTGTCATTAGAAAATTTCTTATTTATTTTGGAGGCTGCCTTGGTCTCAAATTTTTGGTACAGTTGTCTTAGAAATTATTTTTTTCCATTTTCTGTTCCTTATCTATTTTTTTATTCTTTGCTCTTTAAGCATACTTTTAAAAAGTAAAATAGGCATACAAACACCCAAGCAGGAAATTTGAAGAGAATCTGGCATAGAATAAAGAAAGGCTATCTTTGTCTTTGGTTAAGATTAAAATTTACTCACTTAGCTTTTTAAGATGATATGATTAAACCACATATTTCTGTAATATCATTACTCATGTGACATATCCTTTCCCTTGAATTTTTAGGATTGCCATCCTTGCCCTGACGTTATTTCGCTATGTTCTTTCTATTATTACATCAACAATATTTCCATATGTATAAGTGATATGAATCAGCTTTGCCTTATTCTATAGTTCTGCTCTTCTGTTTATTTCTTCAAAACTTCCTTCATACAATATAACTCTTAAAACAGTAGTCTTCATCATAGTTTGAAGTAAACTATGTAATATCAGTGCCAACAGAGTAGAAGATATCTTTTGAGACTTTTCTCCTGAAATTTGAACCATAATTTGTATCAGATGGCAAAAAATCGCCATAGATAGAAGACAAGCTCTTCCTTCCTTTAAAAGGAATTTTGAGTAGTTTTAATAACAAACCATTCTGGGCCATTGCTCTTGTGTCTAAGAGGCACCAGTGTCCCTCACTTCTGCAGTCTGTGCTTAAAACAGTGTCACTTGAGTTCAATCAAGTACAGTCCTCTGATTACTTTTATTTCTGGGACAGATTTTCAAGAGCAACTTCTAATTTTCGGTATTGTAGCAGAGATTCTTCCTGTCCTCTGCTCTCCACTGGTGTGCTGTGTGCATTAGCTTTCCTTTGAAGGCGACAATCGCAGGCACTCATAGATGTGCAGGAAGCTTGTGGAGGTGGTCGTGAGCTTGGGCAGACAGAGAGGAAAATATCTTTCTGTGTGTTTTGTCTATGTGTTTAATTCTGCACAATCATTTTTACAAATAAGCAACTTTTCAAGGTCTGTTTTAATTATTGTATGCCTAGCCCAGAGAGTCGAAGCCAGTCTGAAGTGGTTTCAGTTATTTACAATGAGGCATAAAATACCTTCTTTTGCAAGTAAAACTCAGGGCGCATTCTTACTGTGCTGTGACATATATAAGAAATATTTTGCCCTCTTGGATGTTATGTTTTAAATGCTATTTATTTTAAAGGTAGAGAGGGATTTAGAGAGAGAGAGAGACAAGGACAGAGAGAGCAGCAGCCACCTAGTGCTTCAGCCATCACCTGCTTCCTTGCAGGGGGCACATTAGCAGGAAGCTAGAATTATAAGCAGAGCAGCAACTTGAATGCAAGCCCTCCAAAATGGGATGTAGATGTCCCAAGAAGCAGCTTAACCACTGTGACAAACATCTTCTCCATCCTGGATATTTTAAATATTCTGTCAATAGTTCTATTTTTAAAAAAATTTTGTTCATTTATTTATTTCAGAGGTAGAGTTACAGAGAGAGGGAGAGACAGAAAGAAAGATCTCCCATCCTCTGATTCACTCCCAAATGGCTGCAATAGCTGGAGCTGGGCCTATCTGAAGCCAGGAGCCAGGAGCTTTTTCCGGGTCTCCCACAGGGCTGAAGGGGCCTAAGCACTAGGGTCATCTTCTACTGCTTTCCTAAGCCATCATCAGATACCTGGATTAGAAACAGAGCAGCCAGGTTCGAACCGGCCCCCATATGGGATGCTGGCTCCATAGGCTACCTGCTACGCCACAGTGCCAGCCCTAACTGCCAACTGTCTTATCTGTGTGCTATTATTACAAAAAGCAGGGCAGAAACCAAAGGAGTATTAATATGGGTGCATAAGTTAGGAAGCTCTGAAGTTGAATTTTTTTTTTTTTTTTGGACAGGCAGAATTAGTGAGAGAGAGAGTGAGAGATACAGAGAGAAAGGTCTTCCTTCCGTTGGTTCACCCCCAAAGTGGCCACTACAGCCGGCGCACTGCACCAATCCAAAGCCAGGAGCCAGGTGCCTCTCCTGGTCTCCCATGCGGGTGCAGGGCGCAAACACTTGGCCATCCTCCACTGCCTTCTTGGGCCACAGCAGAGAGCTGGACTGGAAGAGGAGCAACCGGGACAGAATCCGGCGCCCCGACTGAGACTATAACCAGCGATGACGGCGCCACAGGCAGAGGATTAGCCTAGTGAGCTGCGGCGCCAGCTTGAAGTTGAATTTTGAAGTGTTTGAAGCTGATTGAGATGCTCACACACATAAATGCAAGTATCCTGCAACAATGTCCTTTGGAGTGAATTTCCTCATGGTTCTGAACTGTCTGGAGATGCAGGTTCTCTCTGTCTGCTATCAGAACCAGACCGTTAGCTGGGACGAGATCCGAGGCAGTAATGCGGGAGGTCATGGTGGGGCAGACTGTGAGTGTCACAGGACTGAAGATTCACACGAGTGTGGAAAGAGGAAAGACTCCATCATCTTTCTGTCCTAGTAATATGGAAGCATCACTGATGTTCCCACTTCAGAACTGGACTACCCACTGTAGAACTAAGCATGGTTTCCTTCCACCCTGACCTCTCTCCTTAAAGTTGAATGTGGGGACTTGTAACTTCCTGTGTGACAGCGCGTTCCTGAGTGGTTAGTGAAGTAACTACTTACAGAAATGTGAGCAGAGGTAAAGGGCACATAAAAGGAATGATGCCTTATACCTGAGCTAGTGATAGTGGAAGCTACTGCCAGCCAAGGGCAGGGGACCTGTCCCAGAGAGAGTGACAAGAACCTAACATCACTGAGGGTCAGTTATGCAGCCACTCTCATGGCGACCCAGCAGGCAGGAGCTACGGAACAAATAACCCTCTCTCTAGGCTTATCTTCTGGTGTTCTAGCTGTGCTGCCCATTGGCCAAAACCAGCTGGCTGTAGAGGGCATGGAAACCTTTGGGGAGTCGGCCAGAGACCAGAGCAGAGGAGGTCAGAGACCAGAGCAGAGGAGGTCAGAGACCAGAGCAGAGGAGGCTGGGGCAGAGCTGGGGGACACAGGAGAGAAGGCCCGCTCGTTCTCCTCACATAACCCTGCTTCTACATTTCCCTGAACCTCTTGGCTTTCCTTCTTGATCTCCTCCTCCCGGCCTTATGCTCTCAGTTTCCCTGCTTAGCAGGATTTCCTCACTCTCTGCTCACTGTCTGTGCCATCCCATCGTGCGATTGGCACCCGAAGGCCTTCTCCATATGCCTGCGGTGGCGCCTCCCACCAGCTTCACACAGCTTCGCGTCAACATCCAGCGTGCCCATAGCTCTTCTCACGCCATCGCCCTCACCTGCGGGGGCTTTGCCCACTGCGAATCAGCTGCCTTCCGGAGCTGGAAACCTTTGCGGCTCCAATATTTTGAAGTCACGCTTGGAGGTTGCAAATCTGTCACTGATATATCCTTTCACATAGCGCCGTTTGTATTTTGAGTGTTGCATAGTAAATCGTAATTGCCACCAACTAAAATAGATATAGGAAATAGGAAGTGTGGGCAATTCTTATAATTTACCATTCACGCTGAATCTTCCCCTTGGTGTGACTGCAGAAACAGTTCTTGCATAAAACACCCAGGAATATGTTGGTTGAACAGAACAAAACTGCTTTTTCACTTCAAATTACACTAAGGTTTCAGTTTCAGGCCTTGAGGGGTGGTCTTCTCTCCACAGGAATTTTGAAGATGCCCATTGATAATATGTCTACTTGCCAAAGCCTGGTTGAGTAATTTAAATTATTGGTGGCGTGGCCACTGGCAGTGCCTAACTACATGAGAAATGAAATTTACATTGTGGCCACCCTCTCTGTAAGAACCTAGAGGAAAATCTATGCAGATACCAGTGCTAGGAATTGCCATGCTATTCTGACCTAACCAGAGGCTATATTTTTATCCTCTAGACATTAGGAATCTTGTGTGTCTGACAATTCTTTTCTCTTATCTCTGCAGTTAAATATTTCAGTGAAATTTGTTTATCCCTAGCATGCTGCTATGATCTCCCCATATCCCTGTATTGAAATCCTCACCTCCAAGTTGGTTGACAATGGAATCAGTGTCCTTACAGAAGAGACTCAAAGCAGAGACCTTCGCTGCTTCTGCCCAGGGGAGGACAAGTGAGCAGGTATCATCTGTGAGCCAGAAACCAGGTTCTTCCCAGACACTGAACTTGCTTGGATTTTGAACTTCCCTGTCTCAGAACTATGAGAAGTAATAAGCCATCCCTTCTGAGGAATTTTGTTACTGCAGTCTGAACGGACTAAGACGCATCTATCACCCCGTTATTATTTTGTTTATTCACTTTCTCTGTCTTACATTCAATTTATAGGAAAGCTGCTGATTCTATTTCCAAAATAGATTTTCTTCTGCCTCCAGTGTTACTCCTAACATTCACTGCAATGGCTGAGGGCAAGTCCAAGGCATTTCCCTTCTGGAGCCCTGCACGCACCCCCCCACTGCTCTTCTGCATTCCAGTCACCCCTCCCCAATTCCTTTCCCACAAGGCACCTTGAGCAACTTCTTAAAACACAAATCTAGTATTTCCCCCAACTCCTTACTTTGCAAAACATAGAGCATGAAGATTTGTAAGAATAATAGAAGGGCACCCATGTACCCTTCACTTCGCTGCACATTTTCTCCCTGGACACTTCAGCACATATTTCTTATTAAGAAAGTCATTCTCCTACAAACCATATTCAGGAAATTTCCCATCTATACAATATTATTATCTAATATATAGTCATACTGAAACTTCCACAATAAGGTCCTTTGTAGTTATATAGTTATAGTTAAAGTTATAGTTATAGTTAAATGTCTCCTTAACCTCCTTTTGAAGAATCTAAGTTCATAAAATTGCAGACTGTTTCTCAGTTTGGATTTGTCTGGTTGTTTTCTGAGATTGGCTTCAGGTTCAATTTTTGGATTTTAATTTTTGCAAGAAGAAGATAGAGCTGCTGTAGTATCCTCAGTGCCTCATGGTCAAGGTGAGGCTGTTAAGTGATTTCATTACAGAGGATGTAAGGTTTGGTAGATCAAGGGGTTGCCTACCACAGTTTTTCATTATGCGAATCTTCCTGTGGTAATTTATGTACAACCTGTAAGGTAATGAATCTAGTGATCTTAGAGTTAAAAATCACCTTAAGAATACAGTTACAGCCCTACCAGCACTTTTCCTCCCAAATGCTCTTGTCTGTGAGGTTCTCAGCACTGTGTGTATTGGATTGTTGATGCCTTCTCACAGTTACTGTCTAGCATTAGATATCTGTCTTCAGGTGGGCTTTCTCTATCATTCAATCAAAGCAGGCCTCTCACCACTTGCCAGCTACTCTTCGGAACATTTTCCTCTAGAACTTTCCTAAGATAATATTATTTTTCTGGCTATTTATTTTATTACCTATAGCTACAACTAAACTTTAAGTCTTTAAAGAGCAGAACTACCAGGACATCCTTTTTCACTATTATAGCTCCAATGCTAGAATATAGAGAGCTATACACATGGCAGACTGTCACATAAAGGTTTGTTGAATGAGAAAAAAATCAATGCATGTAAGAACAAATATTATTTCTTGGTAGGTTTTTACATAGTCATATATTCTAAAATATTTTTATGGAAAGAAAGCAAAGGATATAGGACAGAGATGTAGGGTTTTGTATCAAAGTTCATGCACCCCCTCCCATGGTGTGGAGCTGTCACTGGGGGAACAGTCACTCAAGCAGGGACTTCATTACCTGTTATCCCCAGAGCTCAGCTGTGGCTGTGAGGTCAATTATTACCAAGGTGATAGGGTAGCGTTGTGTGTTTCACATCCTGGCCATGTTCTAAAGAAGTGCATGAGACCTCTCTTTTGTCTCATTTTCTTAGATGCTGTTAAGGCTTGGCATCTCCACGATATAGAAGGATCCTAGGTCCTTGAGTCATGACAAGGAAGAAAGCTACCCATCAGACAATGATTGGAATAAGAAATGGACTTTCATTGTGTATCTCCATTTAACATGTCGTTTATTTGTAGTAGCATCTAACATTGCTTTGAATAATATAAAAGCAATATGGGAAGAATGGTAGCCAGAGAAATAAGGGAATGAAAATGGAAAATTATGATTACTTAAGATTCACTGTCATAGTACTATTTTTATCAGTGTGTGCTTTCCAAAGTAGGATTGGGCCTACAACACTCTTGTAGGAGATTTTAAAACAAATTTTTACTGTAGAGTAAAACCAAGGGCCGTCCTTGTCTTTGGAAAAGGTGAAAATGCTGTTAGCTTTTAGAGATGATCTGATTCAACCTCATCAATTCTGAGATCCTGCACTGTACTACTGAACTAATCAGCTGGAATTCCAGTACGATTTAAGAGACAATCCATCAAAGCCTGTCTTTGTTGCCTCCAGTGCACTTTGTTTGCTGTGGGTAGCATGGCTAATGGAACAACAATCTACCCAGTAATTATTTATTATCAAGCCAGGAGTAAAGGTTTCACTGAATTTTAGAGATGGAAGGGGTCTTAAGCTTATTTTGTGGTGGGCTCAGAAAATGTAAGTAAGTATTTGCCTTACAGAATGTGATACAGAGTTGGTTCCTGGCCAATCTGACCCCAGCAACTAGGGCCCGAGCCCATAGCAGTTATGTGCTTACCGGAACCAGTGTTCAATGATTCTCTGATCAAGACTCAAGGGAAGTGATCTGAAGGACTTCATTTGATGCTGTCCATGGCTTCTGTTTCACTAGTGCAGGAACAAGTTGGTAGTGCTTCATAGTTGTGTGTTATATATTTGTACATTTCTACCTTAAATGAATGTGACTATTTCTAAACAAACAAAACCAAAACACATTCAAATGCTTGTGAGACATTCAAGGTTATGTATGTATTCTAGCAATGCAGTCATTATTGATAACATTTAAAAATTTTATTCTGACATCTTTTAGAGCTTATGACATATTATTCTTTTAACTCTTTTCCCTTCTGACTACAAAAGTAATTTTGCCTACACCCTGGAAATTATAAAAAAAGAAGAAAATTAAAACCACACATAATTTGAACCCTGGTAAGTAGTTATTCTAATGTAAGCATGCATAGGGTATATTTTTGTATACATGTTTCTATAATACTACATAAGTGTCTTTAAGTTTTATCATGTGTATTCACCTATAAAATGGATTCTTTAATTTTAGCTGTCATACTTAATTGGGAAGGACACATGGATTTTTCTTCAATGTTCTAGCTTTGGCAAGTTAGTGGGAAGAAGTTTGAAGGCTTTTGAACTCTAAGAAGACGCATTCTCTTGACTGCCCTTTGTGTTTGTAAACCTTCATCCTTGGAGTTGTCATTTAAAAATAAGCAAAAGATATTGGACCCAGATCTGGTGAATAAGGCAAATGATCGATCCAAGGAATGCCATTTTGAGTCAAATTGAGGGCAGCTAAAATGTAGTCAGACACTGTGAAAAGAAGTTTCAAAAGAAGAGTTTCAGAAATATTTTGAACAATAGAGACACTCACCAAATGAAATATGTTCATGTGTAATCGCTACCTTGAAGGAAAACAAACAGTTCAATGCTGAATTTCTGGTGTGGATCTCAAAAAGAAAAAAAACCTTCATTGTCTCTAGACATTTCTGCACACTACCATATAAAAGTGGAGGGACAAGCAATCACAACCCACCATATGTGTGCGTAGAAGAAAGCTGAACTCTGTAGCTTCCTACGTCCTGTCCTAATACAAAGAAAGATAGAAATGAAGCATCAAGAAGAAAGAAGAGGGAAGATAGAAAGGAAATGAAAATAAGAAGAAAGAGGGATCGAGAGCAAGCAGGAGACAGGTAGGAAGACAGGCTTCCTCCCCAATATTTCTGTTAAGTAGTGATAAAGCAAATACTTAAAGGTGAATGTATGAAGCCAGTCTTAAACTTACAGCATACCAATGATTTTCAAGCATTTAAAGATAATGGTGTTCTTTGTAACGTTTCCAAGACTCTGGAACTCTAATTACAGTACACTTTGAGAATGACTTAAAGATGATGGGGCAGATACACACAGATAGACTTGAGACAGTACCTTCACAGAGCCTGCAGAGACCAGCTTTTGAAAATCAGTTTTAGGCTGACGAAGCCCATTAGTGTAGTTAGCCTGAATCCACCAGTCTTCAGAAGGGACGCTCATGATAACCAGATAAAGATACCTTAACAAGATTTTCAGAATCCAGGGTGCTTTGAGAAGCACCCTGACCAGAAATGGAATGTTATGGCCTTTATCAGCTCATTAGGCTGCGTGTTCTGTAAAAGGGAACCAATGTGCCCATTAAAACCCACCACTTTCAAGAACAAAATGCCACCCAGAGTTATAGCCTATCTTTATCATATTTTAATATAAGCCATGAAATAAAACTGGATTTAGAGAGAACTTTTTTCAGATCTGGAAAATCTAGTAACTACTTCCAATAAATTTAAATTCACAATCACTTGAATGAATGTCTTTTTTGAAAATTATGCACTCAAATACACACACAAGATGGTTCAGAAGCAAAAATTGCTTTTCTGTTTCCATCTGATTGTATTACATGTTTCTGGAATTAAACCACAGTTTGTAAAATCCTTACAACAGTGATTGGATTGTTACATAATGACTCCCACACATAGAACAATTAGAGTAGTAAATGGTAGAAGGATTCCTAACCTCTAACTCCTCCGCTTCACATAGTGGAATACTGAAAAGTAACATAAAAATAGAAGTAATAGATTCAATACTGAAAAAACTTTATTTCATACTTGTTGTTTGCTTAATGGTGGCCATCGATGAAAACAGAGACAAATAATTATCGCAGAGGCTTTGTTTTGTGAATGTACATGGGGATGGGAAAAGTGTATTATCAAATGACAAAATAATTCAAGGTCTCTCTTTTCTGGGGACTTTTATTTTTAGAACAATTAAGACTGAAGCAGACCAATAAAAAAGACATATAAGTGTTATATGATTAAATAAATAATATCTACAAAGAGAAAAGGAAGTGGGGTTATAAGGAATATACAGTCAAAAATCACTATTTAGTGTATTTAATCTTAGAAAATCAGGAAAGCTGTGCTGTCTACTTTCTTAGTTTTCAGTATCTGAAGATATCAACAGTAAGGACAGTAAAGAATCTACAAATAGTGAATTAGGAATTTATTTCAACTCAAAGGAGTGATGGAGAATAGCCTTTCAAGATCAATCCATTTTGGAAGGTTTTTGTTAGCCTTGCTTGGCAAAATAATGACATCCTAAGGATGCCCATATTCTACCACCCAGCACCTATGTGTATAGGGATTTTGCTATCTTTAAGTTAAGGATTTTGAGATGAGGAAATTAGATTATACAGATAGATTCAATGTTATCAGAAGTATTCTTGTAAGAACTCTAGGGAGATGGGAGAGTCAGAGTCAAAGGAAAAGATGTGATAATTCCAGCAGGTGCAAGTGACTTGTGGCCAGGATCCTGGGGGGTACAGGCCGCCTCTTGAAACTGAAAAATACAAGGTGTCCCGTATAGCATCCAGAGGACATGCAGCCCTGCCCACCTGTTTTGGACTTCCGATCTCTATATCAGTAAGATAATAAATTTGGGTTAAGTCACTAATTATGTGACAGTTTGTTACAGCCTCAATAGGAAACTAATACATTAGCTTTGGGAGAAAAAGTTACCTTTTACAGAAAACTGACACAGCATCAAGCTCAATTGCTATTCAAACACATGAATTCTCAATTCAGAGTGGAGATGAATTCAGAAAAGTCAGATCAATCATTAATCATTCTTTTTTTTTTTTTCTAATAGTTTTTTTCTAATACAGGGAAAAAGAACTGCCTTTCATGAGAAAAGACCTGGACTAGGTATCAGATTGTTGATATTTTTTTCACATTTTTTCATTTAATCCTTAGAACTATCCTAAAATGGAAGCATCATTTACTGACAAATGAAGTAACATTCTCAGAGAAAATAAATGTAATACATTTCAAGTTCGTGATAGAACCGGAAAAACACAATAATGGGACAGAGATTAGAATGAGGATAAATTTGTATTTCCATTAGAGAGCAAATAGATAAGAGCTGATGAGCTAGATAGACAGACAGCTAGATAGTCAAGGTGATAAAAGAGGACTGGAGAAAAACACAAAGAATCTTACACATAGAGCTAGACATGTCCAAAAGTTTGCAAAGTTTTGACCTAGATAGTTATTAGAGAAAAAAAAATCTTTCGGACACTTCATCTAACCTCCTGCTTTCTGCCTCTATGAAAGAAAGAGAACAATAGACATCTCTCTCATAAAGAATCCCAGGAATAGGGCTGAATGCTGTGACACTGAAGAGCTCTTTAAATGTTGATTCAACAATCTGTGGTCTACTTAGGATCCCCAAACCAATTTGTGACTCATTCAATGCTAAGAGGTTATCTGTTCTGAGCGAGAAAAAGAGACATTGTAAATCAGGTGGCAATCAATGATTCCAAAGAGAATTGAACATATTATTTGTCCAAATGAACAGAAGATGTTGGTATGAACTGTGTGCTCTCAGTGAGAAGTAGACGCAGCCGAAGCTGCTTACCAAGGGTAAGCACAATGCAAGAGAACCCTCGAGAACAGCAGCTCCCAAGACATCTTGGATAAGCGTCTTGAGTTAGGTCATCAAGATGAATGAGGTCACCTAGCTATAGTTTAGACAACTGCAAAGTAGAACAATATGACCAAAGACTGGCTTAAGACCTGAACACAACTACAGAGCCAATGGCAGCTGGAAACTCTTAAGGACTAAATGCGAAGGAGAGAGTAATTTTGACATCAAAGGGATCAGTTTGACAAATGAAAATCAAATTGGATGGACTTTAATGCAAACAGCTGGGTGTGATGCAACCTAAAGAGGCAGATTTCCTGGAGTCAGCCAAATAGATTTATTAGAATCCCACATACCTCCCACGGAGAATGTAACTACAGATTTTTAAAATTTTCAAGTTTTTTCCCATTCCACACAATAGAGAAGCAAGTATGTTAAGATAAACAGGCTTCACCACAATCCTTGGATCCACTTGATGACTGCACTTACTCTAGGTGAAGACATTTTCTTCTGTTTTTTCCATATTTTCTTCCCTTTCCGTTTCCCATCTATTCTTTTAATGAGCAGAAAATTTTATCCTGACATAATATACCTGAAAGTGTTGTGATTGAATCAAAAGGTAAATATTTTCCTGCTGAAGGATTTCTGATATTGGGAGCTCCTGTGCTTGGGCCAGGAGTTCACGACAGGAGACAAATAAATTTGCTTCTCAAAATGTGCTTGGCAACTGGCCTTCCTATGAAACTCACCAAGTATGATATTGATTTACATCAGCCATGGTTTGGACAAGAAGGTAGGTGGCTCATTTACTTAATGGAGAGCTCAAACTCAGTGTAAATGGAAGAAAGGACAAAAGTTTGTCATTAGGCAGAAGCAAGTCACTTTGGGGGTGACTTCAAGGACAACCGTCTATTCTGCTTTCTAATAATGATCTATGCTTATTCAGTTATCAGAAGTAACCCATTTGAGTGAGAATGTAAATAGTCAGTTTAAAAGATTAAAATTCCTGGAAAAGACAACACTGTTGCAAGTCTTATTGCCCTAATTCCTCTGCAATAACATAGTGGAAACTCCTTGAAGACAGAAACACTCAAGAAGTTGCTTACCATTGCTCAGTATTGTATCTCCCAGAAATTGAGCAAACTGTAGGACATTTAGAAGGCAACTGATATGTATTTTATATGTTAATGGTTAACAGGAATCAGAAATCTGTAAATGGGTCTAGACATGACTAAGTGTAAAAAGAATGGTAAGATACCCTCCATTTCATTAAATCATCATTTTCCATTTAAATTACTCAAGTTGCAGTATCTGCAGAGCAAATTCAAAGCCATAAAAATTTAAATTCAGGATTAATTTGGGGGCTCAAACAAGATAAAGCAGAGAGGGAAAAAAAAGCCTCTCTAGCTCTAGGTAGCATTTACAAGAGTCTATTTGCCTCATTTCAGAACTTATGTAAGGATGTCTAAGCAGCCTGTAGGAGATTTTAAGCTAATACACCACTTATCATGCTTTGCTGGTGGATCAGTGAATGATTTCATTGACCTGAAGCTTTGTTCTGATTCTTGTGCCGTCCTAGATTATTCCATTGATATACTGAAGAAAGGCGTGCAGGTGAGGGCTGATGGGTTTGGCAGATACTAAGCCTGCTTTCTTTATGTTTACTACCTGCGACTCCTGCTGGTTTCAAGGATTCAGTTTTTCATTTGCAGGTATGTTTGTTGACATATTAAGCTCTTTAGGGCCAGACCTGGTTCAAGGCAAAGGTTTCCCAGCAAATTCATGCTTACAAATCAGCAAAATAAGAAATGGTGTAACTACATATATTTGTGCCCAGAAAGTTCTATGAGCAATGAACTGATGAACCTACAATGAAGTCTTGGGAACTAAAATGGAGGTCTTTTTACTTACATTTGGAGGAACTGGCTTCAAATCTTTCCACATGTAATAGTCTTCTAAAGAACTGAATGCATAAAAAATAACAATGTGGGTCACTCGAAATAAGACTTTGTACACAAGATTTTGCAACGCTAATGATACAATTATTTTGCAGACTAATTCAGAAAAATCAATACTAGTGTAATGTGTGTGTATGTATGCAAGTATGTACATGTACACATTAGATATAGTCTAGGGGCTGGAACTGTGGCACAGCAGGTTAACGCCCTGACCTGAAGCGCTGGCATCCCATATAGGCGCTGGTTGGAGACTCCGCTGCTTCACTTCCTTGGGCCTCTGCACCCACATGGGAGACCTGGAGGAAGCTGCAGGCTCCTGGTTTTGGATCGGTGCAGCTCTGGCCATTGTGGCCAACTAACGAGTGAACCATTGGATGGAAGACCTCTCTCTCTCTCTACCTCTCCTTCTCTATCTGTATAACTCTGAATTTCAAATAAATAAATAAAAAAACCTAAACTCTACCTTTTAAAAAAAAGATACAGTCTAAACATTGCCTTATGATGACACAAGTCTAGCCAACATAACTGGTAAAGAACTTCTAAATTGGAAACAGAAATTTAAAAACATATTTTGGATGCCAGATAAGCTTTTCATTGTGAAAGATGGTGAGACCAACTTTATATGGCTAAAACAGTCACAGACTTTTAAAAGACATTGGATATCAGTTCATAGTAGCAGTTAATTTTGGTATTCACTGGATGCAATTAACATTCTTCCAATAATACATGAGTTCATGCAATGTCAAGTGAGACTTTGTTGGTGTAGATTTCATGTTAAAATGGTCTACAGAATGCTTAGATCTATAAAAATTATTCTCAGTTCACAAAAGTTGCCTTTTCTCTCATTTATCAAAATATTTCCTTTTCTTTCTCTACTTTACTGCTAAGAGAACAGAATTGAAAGAATTCAACAGAATTCACTGCTCTGAATTCACCACATGTCCAAGATTGGTCCAATCTCAGCAAATCCATGTGTTTGGGATGAACTAGATTTGTGCCATTTGGAGTCCTTGTGAATATTTCTACCTTTATCCCTCAACCACTAGGAAATGGATCAATTCATGCACATGATGAGGCTTTTTAGGAAGCTGCTTCTTCCTAGAACAAAATAGTTCTGAGTCTAAATTTGAGAATAACACTAGTCTGTGCAGTATATGGATGAAAAGAAAAAGATTAAATTAAAAATGTCTGCACAGTAGCAGAAAAAAAGTACAGGAGAAGGAGCTCAAAATCAGCTCCTGTCATTTGTGGGTCATCCTGACTTTTCAGAAAGGGTTATCTCAGCAGTTAGGAGTGTTCTCCGTAGTTAGCAATGGGAGCCCAAGAGGTTAAAACAGCTCATCACTTTATCAGGATTACTGAGGGTATGAGGGAGGCCTTAATGGTCTGGCAGTCCTTTTTGTCACAATTTAATGGCATATCGATCTTGCAGAGTGAACAATCATGACCTTCAACTGTTTACAGATGCTTTGGAGGGAAAAGGCTTAAGGAGCTTATTCCAGGGAAGCTGAGAAGGTTTGGCCCTGACCAGTCAAGTTGGCAAAGCCAAACAGCAATCAAAACATCCCAGTTTGGGGGCAACTTTCCACTGGGGGTGGCACTTACAACTGGGAAGATCACAAGTGCTTCAAGTAAAGCCAGTGGTGTTACAGGCAATCAATAAATCAACCAGGAGTGTCATTAACTCAGAGAGAGAAGGGGAGTGAGTGGTGTGTGGCGCTAGTACACATGCACGCATGCACACACACACACACACACACACACACACTCTCCAGTGAAGGGATTGAGCGTCTGCTGGTACTAGTTTTCAAGGAAAGATTTCTTTCAGGTGCTTAAGCAATTTGGAAACTTCAGATCAGCAAGCCGGCTCCTAGGATGAGGTAATCATATGTCCTAAGACAAATCTGAGTACAAAGCAAGATAAAACTGCAGTAGTTTTCTTAATATAATTAAGTTGAGGGTTGTGGAAGACATTTTCTTTAATTCACAGGAAACTGCCTCTCAGATGTGCACAGCTGTTTTTTTTTAACATGAATGCACCGAAATCAAATCTTTAGAGGGGTCAGGATTGTGAAATTTATCTTTACTATCTATTTCAGTGAATTTAATCTATGCTACTATTGAATTCCAAAGCAAAGGCTCCAGCCCTGTGTTGTTGCACTTCTACCATGTGATCTGCAAGGTTCTGGTTGCTACATGAAGCATAAAGAGTTCCTGCCCTTGAAGAGCTTTTAAGTCCTCTAAACAGTCAGGGGTTCACATATTATTTTTGTCTATGAGACTCTACCCTTTTGAACTCAGTAGATTGCATGGTGATTCTACCAAAAGATATGTATGTCTACATTCCATTCTCCAAACTGTGAATGTTACCTGGTTTGGAAAGGGGTTTTTTTTGAAGATGTAGTTCAAAATCTTGCAATTAGATCATCTTAGGCAAGTGTCCTTATAAGAGACACACAGAGAGGAAAAAATGATGTGAAGGCAGAGGGAGAGCTTGGAGTGATGCAGCCACAAAATAAGGGACAACACTCAGGGCTGGCAGCCACAAGAAGCCAGGAGATGAGCATGCAAAGGATTATTTTGCTCCCCCAGAACTTCCAGAAAGAGTATGGCTCTGCCAATACCTTGATTTTGGATGCTGGCTTCCAGAATTATGAAGGAATACATTTCTTTGGTTTTTAAGTCATGAAATTGGTGGTAATTCATTAATGCAGCTCTAGGAACTATTAAATGTTAATTCATGGAATGGCGAGGGGGAAAGAAGCAAGATTCCAGCTCTTCAGAGTATTAGCCTTCATGTGTGTAGGTAGAAAGGAGGGACTGTGGCAATGCTGAACATCAGCATTGGGTATTCAAAGTGCACAGCTGGAAACAATGGGCAACAGAAACATGACAACGTTGTATAAATTATGTACCCACTGTATTAGATGCATCTTAAAAGTTGTCTCAAATTTTGTTTCCAGAAAAGGGGTCTCAAAATCAGCTAGTCCTTTGTGGGTCACCCTGACCATGCAGGAAAGATTATCTGAGCAGGTGGGAGTTTTCTATGCATGCAGCAACAGAGAAAGAAAGAAATGTTGGCTTTGTGCTAATTAAGTCCATTTGGCTGTCCAGAATAAAATCAAGTCAGGCAGAGGCACATGGTGGTTATGTTATAATGGATACCCTGGGCAACACCTAGAGAGATGGATCCTCCCATTTGCTTGTCCAGCTCTTGCATGAGTTGCAAGTGAACCTGTAAACCTCTTTGCCTGTAACCACTCTGCACACTGACAAAAACATCTTTCCACAATGTCAATTTGATCACAGTTCTCTACACGTCTGCCCATATGAAGTCTTCATGATCTGGGTCCACTTAATTCCATCTCCTGTGTCATCTTCACCTAGGTCCTCCATTCACTGAGTTATATGCCAGCGATTCTGAGCAAACTCATTTACTCTTCAAAACTCAACGTATTCCCTTGTGAGACTTGTCTAATAGAACAGAATTAATTATTCTTTTATTTCAGCTATCCCTAGCCTACACTGAGTTTAAACCAGAAACACATCGCATTAGACTACAATGTATTTCTATAACCATATCTCATAATAAACTCTGAATGCAGAAGGTAGAAATTTTGTCTTCTTTTTAAGTGTAAAAGCATATCTTCCATGTTGTCATGTACCTTCTGTGTCTGGTCATGCCTGGGAAAATAATTGGTGTTAATAAATGTTTGATGAATGAGTGAAAGGATCACTAGTCCTTTCCATGTTTAGTAAGCTCTTAAAAGCTCTTAAGACATGTATATTTACTCACAAGTCATTCATGTGTGGTAAGCTCATCTCTACACTTAAAAGATCTTTGAAGTAGGAGGCTGCCTTTTTCTCCCGAGTAAAAATTTAGTAAGACTTTTATTATAAAAGTAACACAAGTTCTTTTTAGAGAATTGGGAAAATTAGAAGAAATATATAAACAGATTCATCTTTAGTTCTATCACCCAAAGATAAACACAATTAATTTTTATTTACATTGAAATAAAAATACACCCATATGGTCAGGGGAGCAGATAAATATAATATTTATGAAAATATAAATAAGAGTAGGCATTTGGCACGGTGGTTAAAATTCTACCTGGGTTGTCTACATCTAATGTCAGAAAGCCTGGTTCAAGCCCTGGCTCCACTTACTATTGAGCATCTGGCAAATGTACACCCTGGGAGGCAGCAGATGATGGCTCAAGTTCCTGGTACCTGCCACCCAAGTGGGAGACCAAGTTGGGTTCCCTGCTCCTGCCTTCAGCCTGGCCTTTCTTCATATCTGTCTGTCTGTTTCTCTCTCTCTCTCTCCCTCTCACACACACACGTACACACAACACACACACACACAACACAAATTACAACATAGTTTATATAAGGGTACTATAAAAAAGTTCATGGGAAAATAGAATTAAAATGCATGTTTATTTGGTGCAAAAATATTTGAAATCTATACACAGAACTTTTTGAAGTCCCTTGTATTACTTAAGGTAAAGCAAGTTGCTATAAAATAGATAGCTCCAAAAAGTATAATGGCTTAAATAATACAGAAACTTAGATTTTACTTGAATAATGTCTAGAACAGAAATTCATTATGAGCAAGGTTAGAGAGTTTGACTGCTCTGCAATCTGCATCAGAGAGCTTCCAATGTTCCTATTTTCCTAAAGGGCAAGAAGCATCTTTGCACGTCACAACAATCAAGCTATAGGCCTAGAGAAGGCATCGATTTCTTCTATATTCATACTCCATTGGCTAGAACTCAATCCACATCCAAGTGGAAGGCAAGTTGTGAAATAATGTTTATCCATGAGCCTAGGAAGTAATGAAAATGGTTTTGCTGAATTGTTAGTCTCTGCCATACTTTGAATATATTCTTTTATAACTTTGTATTTCCATTTTGAAAATATTTCATTGGAATGATATAATAACACTAACTGCTATTATAACATTACTGAGGCAAATGGTAATGTGTTTTGCCAAACTATTAACTTTTTAAAATGTTTAAATACTTGTTTCACATATGGTGATTATATGTAATTAACTACATACAAATCCATGACAGTTATATATTCATTGTGAGTATTACTCTTTATCAACCTAATAGGATTTTGGCAGTGCCTTTTCTCTCTCTCTCTCTCTTTTTTTTGACAAGCAGAGTTAGACAGTGAGAAAGAGGGACACTGAGAGAAAGGTCTTCCTTCCGTTGGTTCATCCCCCAAACGGCTGTCACGGCCAGCGTGCCATGCCAATCCGAAGCCAGGAGCCAGGTGCTTCCTCCTGGTCTCCCACGTGGGAGCAGGGCCCGAGCACTTGGGCCATCCTCCACTGCCTTCCCGGACCACAGCAGAGAGCTGGACTGGAAGGGGAGCAACCGGGATAGAATCTGGCGCCTCCACCGGCTCCGCAGGTGGAGGATTAGCCTAGTGAGCAGTGGCGCCGGCCAATGCCTTTTCTCTTGAGTTCTAGTTCACTTTAAACAAATGCCATCATTTGTGCTT
Source organism: Sylvilagus floridanus (assembly GCA_949820135.1). Classification (NCBI taxonomy): domain Eukaryota; kingdom Metazoa; phylum Chordata; class Mammalia; order Lagomorpha; family Leporidae; genus Sylvilagus; species Sylvilagus floridanus. The sequence goes on from OX463243.1 coordinate 16,975,962, forward strand.
GGCTTTTGTTTGCATTTTCAAGCCATGTTACTAATGTTGTTGAGTCATTTTTTTCAATTTTTGTCTCTTGTAGATTGTATACAGTGGATATTTTGACCCAATCTAAGAATTTTTGTCCTTAAATAAAGACCTTTAACTTTTTTCATATTTCTGTGCCAATTAAATTGTTACAAATCTGTTATGATGTATTATGATGTCTGAGAATCATTGTCCTTCTAAAAAGACTTTCTAATACATTTTATATTTATCTTGTCAATCAACATGTAAGTTTATACTTCTATTATTGTGTTTTATGATTGGCTTTTCTACAAGTAATTTGTCTTTTGTAAATTGAAAACTAGTCATTTCGTTCTATATCCTACAACTTGTCTTTTTTAAAAATGGTGATTTAGTTGATTACTCAGTTTCCCAAGGTCATTGCTCACTGAATGAACAAATCTAATAAAGAAAGAAACAAATCTAATTATTTCTCTTCAAATAGGAGTAGCAAAACTTAATGTTTTATTTCCTTCTGCCCATACCCACTGTTGCTGAGTGTTAACGGTTTGCATAACCTGAGATATTAGGCCCGATTTAAGAAAATCAGTAGTACCACCATATGTCTCTTCCATGTGTAAACAGCAAATCTGTTAGGTAGAATCGTTGGGTCTGGAGCAGGCATTTAACTTAGCAGTTAACACAGCTGCGTCCCCCATCGGAGTAACCCAGATCCAACTGCTGAATCCAGCTTCCTGCTAATGCAATCTCAGGGAGGTAGCAGTGATGACTCAAATAATCAGGTCCAACAGCATGGCAGGGGCCAACAACATGGGAGACCTGGGTTGTATTCTTGGCTCCTGGTTTCAGACCTAGCCCAGGCAGTCTTTGTGGACATTAGGGAAGAATCAGCAAATGGGAACACACACTCTCTCTCACTCTCTCTCTCTTTCTCTCTCTCTCTCTCTCTCTCTCTCTCTCTCTCTCTCTATATATATATATATATATATATATATATATATATAAAATTTCTCTTCCATTCTGCCTGGCTCTCTCTCAAACAAATAAATAGTTAGAAAAGTGTTTGTCTTACTTACAGAAAATGTATTTATGTGATTATCCTTGTGATATTCAGCTTAAATCAAAATGTCCCACCTTCTGGCCAGCACTATGGCATACTGAGTAAAGCCATGGCTATGACAGCAGTGGAAGGTGGAAGCAGTGGAAGGTGGTCCAAGTATCTGCACCTTTGTTATCCATATAAGAAACTGGGTGAAGCTCCTGGTTTCGGGCTGGCTCAGCCCTGGCTGTTGTGGCCATCTGGATAAGAGAATCAGTGGATGGAAGATATTTCTCTCTCCCTCTCCCTCTCTCTTCCTGTAACTCTTTCAAATAGACAAATCTTTTTTAAAAAAAAAACCCACCTCAAATTCTCAGCATAACTTAATTCTGCTGCAAGATGTAATTTATGCTGATAATTTCACAACAGAGTTAGTTTGATTACCATAGAAATAAATGCTTGGCAAAAGTAATCCACACGGGGCCCCACACTATTCATCCAGTCTTATTTTCATTATACAAGGATCAGTTCACATCCTGCCTCTGCTAAGGAGCCCACCCTCTCCACTGTGGTCCACTTTCCTCTGACTTCCATAATATTAATGGTTTATGTTTCATAAATAAGCCATTAGTTATAAGCCAGTTCTATAATTCCCTCTTTGTTGTTTGCACACTTGTCTTCTCTCAACAACTAAACAGTAATTTGCTTGATGGCAGGGGCATGTCCTATTTTCTCTGTATAGCCTCAGTTGACTAGCACTACAGTGAACAGTCGGCACTCGCTACTAATTTCTTACCTGGATTAATCGTATTAAAGGTTAATTTCAGCTGCTAGTTACAAATTTCTTTTTGTATTTAAGTTTGGCAAAGTTTACAAAGTTTGGTGGTTGTCTCAGTGAATTTGTGCTGCTATAACAAAATATCTGAGACTAGGTCATTTACAATGATCACAAAATTATTTTCCAACAGTTTGGGAAGTTCCATATCAAAGCACCAGAATCCAGTGAGGTGCTTCTCACTATGTCATCACATTGCAGAAGATCAAAGGGCAAAGAGAGGCTAAAGGGGATTGAATTCACACTTTCCTAAAATTGCACTAGGCTCACCCACAGGGTGGACCCCTCATGGCCTAATCAATTACAAGGTAAAGTTCCCATCTCTTAACATTGTTACAATGGCAGTTACAATCAAATCCGAGTTTTGGAGCAGAAAAATATTCAAACCATAGCAGCGACCTAGTTTACATCAATTATTTATTTTTGATCCTTTTCCTACATATAAAATGACATGCAAAAATGGCACAATTGAAAGTAGGTGCTTAATTAAATGAGGAAGGCAATAAATTTCGTGAGTGAAAGGAATGTCAACTTCCTACCACAAATATCAGCAGTAGCAATACAACCTTGAATGAGTGCCACACACAGTGCAAAGGGCTCACATTAATTCTCTGATATACTTCTTATCTCAATCATATATGTGGCTGCCATTCACACTAGTAATGAGCATGAGAAGTCTGAGGTTTACAGAAGTAGATATCATGGAGATATAGATAAAAGGAAAGAGGGGATACAAACACACACACATATACATATATAACTTTGAGGATTATATGATTTACGCTAGACCCAGTAACTTAAAGTGAACATTAGTTTATTTCTAACTTAGTTTTCTCTAGTATCACATTGATTAGTTATCCATCATGAAAATACGCAATGTTAAACTTTGCTTTTACATTCAGCATCATGTATCAAACACAGGACAGGTTTTTTTTTTAGGATTTATTTGTTATTTATTTGGAATATAGAGTTATTAATAGAGAAGGACAAGGAGAGAGACCTTCCAGCCCTGATTCACTTCCCAAAGAGCTGCAACAGCTTGGCCCAGCCAGGCCAAAGCCAGGAAAAAGAGCTCCATCTGGGTCATCCATGTGAGTTGTAGGAACCCAAACACTTGAGCTACCCTCTACTGCTTTCCAAGGAGCATCAGCAGAGAGCTGGATGGGAAGTTTGGCATCTGGGTCATGAACCAGCAGCCATATGAGATGCTGGCATTGCAGGCAGCGGCTTAACCTGCTATGCCACAATGCAGGCTCCAGTATAGGATTTTACACTAAATAGAAATGGGTTAGAATTTTGACCCTTTTACTTGATGACTGTCTGAACTTGTGTATCTTATTTAATTGCCTTGTCCCCAGTTTATTCATTTATACCATAGAAATCTATTTACATTGCAAGGATGTTAGGATAATGAATGTTAACATACAGAATGCCTTGGCACATAGCTGTTGTTCAATTGGTAGCCATTATTATTGCCAAAATATTTCTGACTCATCACTCTGCCCTCTCCATTTCTCAGTCTATTGAAATCTGTGTTTTTTCTGTTCAATAGTCTTCTTATATGACTCTTTCTTCCCTAATAATGGCTTGCTTTTAAATCTTAATATCTTTTAGGGCACATTTCATATGTTCCTTTGGTCAGTTATGTCTAGACTTGTTTGCTGTCTTTCTCTCTGCTTGTTACTTTTTCAGCCTAAAAACTACTTACTTATTTTGAGACACAATTTCTACATCCTCATGTGGTGACTCACGCAGAGTAGGTCTCCAACAGTGTGTTTCAATGTTGGTATCATGACACTACATATTTCTTAACTTCCATGTTTCTGAACATCCATGTTTTAGAAAAACCCTTCATTTCTTCCTACCATTGACTGCATATTCTGATAGTTCCAAATGAATCTAACTGAAAAAACTGTATAAATAAGTACATAGTTGAATCAGGTGAACTGGTAACATTCTTAAATGTCTTTAAAGCAAAAGCAGCATTTTAAAATTATCTTATTATAGGGCTATATTTCTCAGTCTTGGTTGACTAGGTTGACACTTGACCTGGCTTTTAATAATCAACATTGCTTTGAGTTCAAATGAGTTGCCAGTGAGCTAAGAAGAACTTTAATGACCTTTAAAATAGGGTATTAAGTAAAATACAGGGAAATTGTACTGGTAAGCTGACATTGTTTGAAAGTATTTTATAAGAGAATAAAAAAGAAGAAAGCCTATCCCAGAATTCTGTAAATAGCCAATAAAAATTCACCTTGTCTGTATATTGTCCTAGGAGACACAATCTCATTTACATTTATTAGAAATAATGATGTAGTGTCCTGCAGATAATTAACACAATAAAACGCTGCTAATTTCACAGTGTCATTATAAAATTTGCCAGTTCAAATTAGAAAGTGATTAACCCTCTGAGTGAGGCAATGACATTTCCATTCCCAGTTTGTGAATTAAATTTGAAAGGATATTTCCCCAAGTTTGAAAGTTCAGCTCTCTTACCATTCTTGTATCTTTGTTTTTCTTTACTGCCTTTACCATGCCTTTCCAAGAATGAAGACTCTAGACTTTAGCAAGGATATTTACGATAATTTCCTATCCCACTGTATTTGAGTTCTCTGCAAAAGCCTACACTTGGAATGGATGCAATTTTCTGTATTTAAAAGAAAGCATGGAATTACAGAAGGAAGGAAGAAAGGAAGGAAGGAGAAAAGAGATAGAGAAAACAAGGTAAAGACAGAAGAAGTGTAGGAGGGAGAACAAAACAGTAACCTTAGGCATATGCGATTATCATTGAGTAAGAAATTTCTTGTTGGTGTGAAAGTATAAAAATGCTTGATTGTCAGTCTGCCTTCAGAATCTGTTTCATTGCATTTAAAGGATTTCCCAGACACTGAGTATCTCTCATCCACAACTTATTTTAACTAATTCCTTAAAAGGGAATAAATTCATTAAAAAGAAGTTTTGCAGTGCTTTATTTTAAATATTCTTATTGAACTAGAATCCTCTTATAGATTATTTAATAAGGGAATGGTATTGTAAATTTAAAAAACCTTGAGTTACTGATAAAATTGCCCAACATGTTCAGAAAACTATTAATTGAATAAATCTAATGCATGGATTTATAAAGATGCTGAAAATATGCTGGCATGCCCTTTCCCCTCCTTCACTCCTTTACTTCCTGTGTTGGTTCAGGGCTAAAGAACATACCATACCATATAAGTTATGTAAGTAGGACTTTCTCTTAAAAGTAGGGATTCATTTCCAAAGCACTAGAGCTTACAAAGTATTTTCAAACCAATGACACATGTTCAGGGAGCTCTTCAAGATAGCATTCTAAGCACATTTTATCGCATAATTTCCTCTGTGTTTCTGAATGCATTTATTACTGCTGATACTTTCTTCATAAATCTATGCAATTTTGACACTGAATTGCCCCAAGGATTTTGCTTCAGGATTTGGGAGGTTACAAGTGACTAAAATCTAACCTGAACCAGTTTAAACCAAAAGGGGTCATCTCTTGGCTAATTATTCTGGATCCAGGTGTCAGAAATGGCATCATAAGACTTTCTCTCCATCTTTCATCTCTGCTTTCCTGTGTGCAGCTTCATTCTCAGGCGGGTTCTCCATCCTGATGACCCTCAGCTGCCCAAGGCCTCAGGGGGATGCTCAATTAACACTTCATTGTCCCAAAGAATTTGTTTTTCAGTGAGGACAAAAGCTATCATATGTTTTCCTAGCAGAGCTCAATGGATCGGTTACTAGATGGTGGTATAAGTAATATGGAAACTCACCCATGAATTGCCTCACCAGGAACTCCATCCTCAGCTAAATACCTGACACTCCTTTGGGATGCAGAGTTTGTTCACCTGTACCAGAAAGCTTTTGTCAGGGGTGCTTTGTGCTTTTAGGTTAGCAATTTGTGTTTCTATTCAGTGTAGCAATTTATTATTTAGATGTAGCAATTTGTGTTGATCAGGAAAGAGTCCTTTAAGTGGTTCTGGGGGAAGCCCTGGTGCTGGAATTTATCAAAGACCTTCCCTAGAGTTCTGAGGACCAAAGAGGTGTGTGTGTGAGGGCAGGGGGTGCTGGAGGGATGAGAGGTCAGGGGTTCAATGTTGGGGGGTAGAAGGTTGTACTCCCAATTTGTACCAACAGGAAATATACATGCATTTATATGAGCTCTTTAGGAACGGACTACCTAGAACTGGCACAGAGGACTTGGAACCTGAAATTGCCTGGCAACAAATACCTTTTAGCATTTGAGTTCTAAGTGCTTTTCTAAGCTGCATTCCTCTTGTTTGTCAGCCACTGCTGCCTACAACGCAAATCACATTTGGGGAGATGGGTCAACTTGCTAACTCTCTCTGTGGAACCTCTGAGCTCTCAAGACTGTGGTTGGAAAACCAGCGAACCAAATAATCTTTCACATCCTGCCAGCTCTTAAGTGAGAAACACAGTAAAAAGTCAGCTGTTCTCAAGTCCTTAATATCCATTGGTGGCCAAGCTGAGAAAAGAATTTTCTCACATCTGAATTTTTATTTACTTAAAGCACACACACACACACACACACACACACACACACAGGCATACATATATAGAGTCTTCTGCGGTCTAATAACAGTTCTTATCTACAACCTAGGGCACCATTGTATATCAGCTGTTACTAGTTTCTTCCCTTGGCAACTTTCTAAGAAATTAAAGTTTCTTGACTCTGTATTCTGCTAAGGAGGCAGATTAGGGGAGTGTATATATTTAAATTTAATTAGATCCAGCTCCCACAGAGTACCATGTGGAGACTGTGCCTTGTTGGTAAGTTCTAGTCTATTGCAACAGAAGGTAGCAAAACACACCTTTAGTCAGTCCCTGTTTCATGGATGCAGCCTTCAGAGTGGGAATACCTTGGAGCAAAGGGAATAATAGTTGGGTATGCTGATAGAAGAGATAAGTGAAGACAGAAGGTAAACCTCTGGTTACATAATAGTCTTTTTGGTGTACATAAATTGAGAATAATCAATTCACTGTCAAGGAAAACATTGCTTAACCTTAATCTATGCAACAATTCCTCCCACACATAAACTCCCTTTCACTGTTAAGTTTGGTCCCTCCTTCCATGCATCCTTAACGCACAGCCCATCTTGGCTTGTGGAGGAGGATCTTTGCCCTTTTATCTCCCTCCACTTCCATCATGGCATCTCCCTGATGAACACTGTTCTCTCTCCAATACGGTGCACTTAATTTTATGTAACTTCATTAATTATGTTAGTTATATAGAATCATAACTTAGACTGTATGTGTTTTATTAACCAGAAACTTTAAACTCATATTTTAAGCTGTGGTTACAGGGATTAAATCATCCTTGTTTTGTACTAATCCTTGGAAGAGTCAGGCTAGTCACTTTAATTTCCATTTTATACCCTTGAAATCTAAATAAGAAAATTAAATGATCTGCTTACTTTTTTGGGGGGAATTTCTGAGAAGCCAAAAGAGTGTGTTTAATTTCTTTTCTCTTAAGTTCAGACAAAGTTGATGAATTTGCTAATATGCCATATTTGTTACTTTTCCCATTTTTTAGAAAAAAAATCATGCTATGCACAATGCCAAACATTTTTAAATACACATTATTTAAGTCTCATAGCAATTCCATGAGATGGTTAATTTTACCCATTTTACATATGGAGAAATTGAGTCTCAGATTTAACTAACCTGAATGAGCTAGGATTGGATAGCTAGCATTTGGATCGGGGGCTGGCTTGACTCTAGCATTAATACTTACCTTCTACATCACGGTGCCTTTTGTGTAAACCGGTTTATTTGTGGTATGCCAAATACACATGAACATTCAGAAATGATATTAACTGGAGTGAAGTGCATTCAGGTTCTACCAGTCATGTAAAACTCAGACCCACAGCTCCTTTCCTTGGAGCTCATTTTTCTCAATAGTGAATTGAAAAAAGATATCTGTAAATCTGCTTCTGTGCTAACAACCTAAAAAGGTGTTATTTGTTTGGAAAGTTTTAGCTTATATTCCTTCAACTATATAGGGATATAAAAATGCAAAAAGAAAATACATGAATTTGAATTCTCATGATAGCAAGAAGATTCCACGTAAAGAAACAATAGACAGGTGCCAGTGCTGTGGCACACTAGGTTAATCCTCCGCCCGCGGTGCTGGCATCCCATATGGGCACCAGGTTCTAGTCCTGGTTGCTCCTCTTCCAGTCTAGCTCTCTGCTGTGGCCTGGGAAGGCAGTGGAGGATGGCCAAGTGCTTGGGCCCCTGCACCTGCATGGGAAACCAGGAGAAGCACCTGGCCCCTGGCTTCAGATCAGCGTAGCTCTGGCCATAGCGGCCATTTGGGGGGTGAACCATCAGATGGAAGACCTTTCTCTCTGTCTCTCTCTCTCTCTCTCTCACAGTCTATAACTCTACCTGTCAAATAGATAAATAAAGAGACTTAAAAAAAAAAGAAGCAATAGACAAAGAAAAGGGCAGGGCTCTCCGTGTGTCTAAGTTTGCTACAGAAATTCCCCTCCTTCTCCTTTTGGCAATATTTAGAGTGAAAAACAAGATGATATCTTACAGTGATTAAAAAGAAACAAAGATACTTCATTTATTGTTTCACCTGAAGAAATTTGTGCCCTGTCATTGATTCAGTGATTTATTCTGCTTATTGTTCTTTTTCAGATTTCATTAAAACTTAGATGATATCAATTTCAAACAGGTCAAGAGCAAAGGCTTTTATAAAAAACACTGTAACATTGCAACTGGGGAGTGTGGCTGAATCAGTGTAGGAGGTGGCCAAGATCCAGGGTGGGGAGTGAAATAGTTACTACCACTTGTCTCTGGCAGCTACTGGTGCCAGGGCTTCCTACTCTGATGGGGTTTTGGGAGGTGATTGATAGAAAATTTGGCCAAGGTACGTTGACGTGGAACATGGTTGAGTATGTGATACATGGAATATGGTAAAGTACAGACTCAATAGCTAGTGAGAGGGGAAGGCAATCTAAACATGGCACTCATTATTTTCCTGAAGTTTCCCAGGTGTGAGGACTAGAAGAGATTCCCTGAGTCATGGGATGATTAGAGACACAAGGAAGCATTTAGGTGGTTTCAGCAATAGTTCCAGAGACAGGCGGGCAGGCTGAAAAATGGGGCGATGGTCATGATAACTGAAAACAAAATGAGCAGAAAAGCCCTTGAACTAAAGCTGAATCTGCATATGGAGGTCAATTCTAGGAGGAAGGTGGGAAGGAAGAATGCTCCGGTGTGGAAGAGATCCTCCAGAAACAGAGGAGGGCCTAGGAGAGGATGCTGCGGAGCGTCAGGTGTTAGATGTCGGTAGAGCAGGAGGAGCTATTTAAAGAGGAATAAGGAACTCCTAGTGGTAGAGGGGAAAGTCTGATGGAAGGTAAACCATAGACAGCTTCAGGAAGGTGAAGAATGTAAGAGTAAAGGAAAGCTTAGAACAGAAATCTGAGTCAAATAAAACAATCTGAAATAAGCTTGACACTTTTTATGCAGCCATGCTTATTCAAGTGCATAAAAATAACATGTTACATGGTGGAATGGCAACGTGATTGTCAGCCTCTATGGCTTTGGGAAGGTTCCTTCACTACTTGGATTCACATGATCACATCACTGTTATTGTATACATTTTCTTTGTGATATACATCATACTGATAAAGGTACAAGCACTCTTGAAACAGGGATGAATTTTTGTGTCACATTTACTTTCTATATTGCCCAATATATCCTGCATATTCATAAAACCTTTCCATGATAACCATTATTACAATGAAAGAACTAATCACTCCTCTAAAGTAAATGCTTAATGACTAGACCGTTGTAAAGAAAATAAAATTTGCCACTTCACATTCTCAGCAGGTATTTGGCAGCAAATATTTTCATTCAATGAGAATAGTGTATACTATGCAGACTTTCAGAAAAGCAATGATCTCACATTCAAACACAGTAAAAAACATTTTGTAGCTGCTTTTAGATGCCAGTCCAATTAGAGTTCTGCTTCAGGTGTTCTTTCCTAATTCTTGACTGGTATGGAATGTGAGGATGCCTAGCAACTGTCCATAGTAGGCACTGGAGGTAATGAATTTCTTAGATCGTATTTCTTACCTATAATGAAAATGTAATCCACTCATAAGCAAGAAGCTAAATTAGCCATGAAGATCTTAACAACATTTACTGAAATGGGTGAATCCAGTGTTGGAAAATGTAGGTGGCCAATGCTTTGTACTCTTCAGTGTAAGTGAACACTGAAAATACACATAATCCCACACACTGGTTCTGGTACCTGAAGAAGATATGGCATCTTTCTTAGAGTCCAAGTTTTTAGTAATAACATTATTAATTCTCTTTTTTTCTCTTTTTTTTACAGACACAGTGGACAGTGAGAGAGAGACAGAGAGAGACAGAGAGAGACAGAGAGAGACAGAGACAGAGAGAAAGGTCTTCCTTTGCCGTTGGTTCACCCTCCAATGGCTGCCGCAGCCAGCGCACTGCGCTGATCCTAAGGCAGGAGCCAGATGCTTCTCCTGGTCTCCCATGCAGGTGCAGGGCCCAAGCACTTGGGCCATCCTCCACTGCCTTCCCGGGCCATAGCAGAGAGCTGGCCTGGAAGAGGGGCAACCGGGACAGAATCCAGCGCCCCGACCAGGAATAGAACCCAGTGTGCTGGTGCTGCTAAGCGGAGGATTAGTAAAATTATTAATTCGAAACATGGAAAAGGTTAGAATTTTTTTATCCATCATTGGAGAGTATTTTTATTTTAATCACCTGGTGAAAAGTTACAAATCTGCACCACTGATTATACTAAAAGTTAAGAGTAGCTTAAATGTCCATAATATTGGAGAATGAGGTTTGATATAGGAACTTTATTCTGTTCTCTTATTATAATGATCTTTCATTCTAAACATGAGTGATAACAGAGATAGTCCTAAGAAGTAACGAAAGCTCACAAGTAAAGTCTGTGCTCCTTATCTATCAAAGAGAAGAGGGAGGAGGAAGGAAATGAGGACAAGATGTAAAAAAAAAAAAAGCTGAGATTAAGTTGCAAATTTTCAGGGGTTGGCATTGTGGCATAGTAAGCTGAACCTCAACCTCTGGCACCTGCCTCCCATATGGGTAACGGTTCAAGTCCTGGCTGCTCCTCTTCCAATCCAGTTCTCTGCTTTTGGCCTGGGAAAGCACTGGATGATGGCCAAATTGCTTGGGCCCCTGTACCATGTGGGAAACCAAAAAAAGCTCCTGATTCCTACCTTTGGATCAGCCCAGCTCCAGTTGTTTTGGCCATTTGGGGAGTGAACCAGTGAATAGAAGAGTTTTCTGTCTCTCCCTCTCTCTCTGTGACTCTGCCTCTCAAATTAAAAAAAAAAATTAAAAACTTGCAAATTTTTAAATCAATATAACAGCCCAATAACAAGGCAGTAATTAAAAGCCACTATCATGTTTTTTTTTTAAATAAAAAATAAGTACTATTGAGACCATTTCACATGCTAGAAGGTAGGTAATCATATCCATGGTCATTCATAAGGAAAATCAACTGTTGCTTCTAATCTTTATAAAACAATTCTGGGAGCATATACTCTGCATACAGAAATCAACACGATGCTCATTCTGGTTTCTCACCACTTATTTAAAGCTGTAGGATGTGCAACAGAAGGAAGGAAAAGTGAATGAGAGATCTGAAAGACTTCACAGTGAGTAGCACTCTACAGTTTGGTGTGTCTCATCAAATATCCCAAAGCAAAGAATAGTTCACTAAAGCAAAGCAACTCTAAGAATGGGTCTAGAATTTTCAAGGTAATAAGTTGAGTTTTAAATAGGAAAAGAGGGGCCAACATTGTGGAGTAACGGTTAATCGCTGCCTGCAGTACTGGCATCCCATATGGTCGCCCGTTTGAGTCCCAGAAGCTCAGCTTCCAGTCCAGCTTCCTGCAGTGGACCAGGAAAGCACCTGCACCTGCATGGGAGACCCAGAGGAAGCTCCTGGCTCCTGGCTTCAGATTGGCTCAGCTTCGGCCATTGCAGCCAGTTGAGGAGTAAACTAGTGGATGAAAGATCTCTCTCTTTTTCTATCTGTCTCTGTCTCTCTCTGTCTCTCTCTCTCAACTCTTTCAAAATAAATAAATAAATCTTTAAAAAATTAAATAGGAAAAGGAAGATAGTTCACATATGATTTTATCATATGAAAAATGGGGCTTGCACTGTGGTATAGTAGACTAAACTTCCACATGCAGCACTGTCATTCCATGTGGGCGCCAGTTCATTTCCTGGCTGCTCTTCTGATCCAGCTTTCTGCATATGGACTGGAAAAGCAGTAGAAGGTGGCCCAAGTGCTTGGGCCCCTGCACCCACATGGGAGACCTGGAAGAAGCTCCTGGCTCCTGGCTTCAGATTTGCCCAAATCCAGCCATGCAGCCATTTTGGGAATGAACCAGAGGTTGGAAGACCTTTCTCTCTGTCTGTCTGTAGCTCTATCTCTCAATAAGTAAATAAAAAATCTTTTAAAAAAAATCCTGAAAAATACATGTCTTCTCCTATTTGCAAATGATCAAACTGACTCAGGGATCTTAAGTAACAGATTCAAGTTTCTACAATTGTGTTTGGTTGTATCAACCATGATTATTTTGACTGGAAGTGAGTGACAGAAACAGAAATAGAAAATTATCTCAATAGATGCAGAGAAAGCATTTGAGAAAATACAACATCCTTTCATGATGAAAACCTTAAGCAAATTGGGTATAGAAGGAACATTCCTCAACATAATCAAGGCTATTTATGACAAACCCATTGCCAGCATCTTAATGAATGGGGAAAACTTGGAAGTATTCCCCCTAAGATCTGGAAGCAGACAAAGGTGCCCATCCTACAATTGCTTTTCAATATTATCTTGGATGTTTTAGCCAGAACTAATAGGCAAGAAAAAGGAATCAAAAGAATGCAAATTGGAAAGAAGGAAGTAGAATTATCCCTGTTTGCAGATGACATGATTCTATATAGGGGATCCAAAAGACTCCACTGAGAGACAATTGGAACTCATAAAAGAGTTTGGTAAAGTGGCAGGATATAAAATTAACACACAAAAATCGACAGCCTTTGTATACACAATCAATGTGATCAATCACATTCACAATAGCTACAAAAATAATTAAATTCCTTGGAAATGTTAAAGATCTGTATGATGAAAATTACAAAAGATTAAGAAAGACATAGAAGGAGATATTAAAATGGATAAATCTTTAATATTCACAGATTGGAAGAATCAATATCATAAAAATGTCCATATTACCAAAAGCAATTTACAGATTCAATGTGATACCAATCAAAATACAAACAACATTCTTCTATGATCTGGAAAGAAAATGATAAAATTCATATAGAAACACAAAACACCGCAAGAAACATCTTGTACAACAAAAACAAAGTCAGAGAAATCACAATACCAGATTTCAAGACATACTACACAGCAGTTATAATCAAAACAGCCTGGTACTGGCACAAAAACAGATGAGTAGACCAATGGAACAGAATAGAAACTCTAGAAATCAATTTACATGTCTACAACTAACTTACTTTTTTTACAAAGGAGGAGCTAAAATCAATCCCTGGTGCAAGATCAGTCTCTTTAACAAATGGTGCTGAGAAAACTGGATCTCTGCATGCAGAAGAAAGAAACTAGACCCTTACCTTAGACCTCATACAGTAAACCACTCAAAATGGATCCAAGACCTAAATCCATGGCCCGATACCATCAAATTACTAGACAACATTGGAGAAACTATGCAAGACATTGGCATAGGCAAAAACATTTTTGAAACGATCCCAGAAGCACAGGCAATCAAAGCCAAAGTAGACAAATGGGATTATATCCAATTGAGAAGCTTCCACACTGTAAAAGAAACACTAAGCAAAGTGAAGAGATAAATGAAAAAATGGGAGAAAATATTTGCAAATCACATAACTGATAAAGGGTTATTATCCAGAATCTTAAACAGCTCAAGAAATTCAACAATAACAAAACAAACAATCCAGTTAAAAAGTGGGCAAAAGACTTGAACAGGCATTTTTCAAGAGAGGAAATTACCAACAGACACTTGAAAAAATGCTCAGGATCACTAGCAAACAGGGATATTCAAATCAAAACCAAATTGATATTCCACCTCATCCCAGTTAGAATGGTTCTCATGCAGAAATCAACAAATAACAAATTCTGGTGAGGATTTGGGAAAGGGTACCCTAATCCACCATTTGGTGGAAATGTAAACTGGTGCACCCACTGTGGAAGACAGTATGGAGATAACACAGAAAGCTGAATATAGACTTACCACATGATCCAGCCATCCCAATCCTGGCAATTTACCGAAACCAAAAGAAATTAGCATGTGAAAGAGTTATCTGTACCCCCATATTCATTTCATCTCAAGTCACATTAGCTAAGATAAGGAATCAACCCAGAAGTCCATCAGCTGAAGACTGGATAAAGAAATTATGGTATATATACAGAATGAAGTACTACTCAGCTGTAAAAAAATAAAATCCTTTTGTTTGCAACAAAAGGGATGAAACTGGAAAGCATTATACTTAGTGATATCTGTCTTTTTGGGTCTGGCTTATTTCACTAAATATAATGGTTTCCAGTTGCATCACTTTTGCTGCAACAAATGTTCTATTAAGAACAGTATATATGCATAAATATTCTATATTTAAATTTTTGTTTATACAATAATTGATATATGATATTAAGATATTGTTTTATAAATATGTTTATTATATGTAATTAAGAGATTATACTGGGAACATTATTTTATAAATAAATTATAAAAACATTAATGTAAATGTATATGGGATTAATATGGTTGGTTATAAATTCAAAGACCAAACTATAAATCATTTCCCATTTGTTCATTTGTAAATAAGTTTATCTAATTTACCTATTTTAGTTAAATGAGTATTGAAATACTGGACTTTGGGGAAGGAGTTATAGAATTTTTAAAGCAGAGCAGTTGTACCCAACTGAGAATGTACTTGTTACGAAGAAGCTGATTATATTGACATTTGTGTGCTGAATGAGATGAATGTTTAGAAGAAGACTTAGCAGGTAAATGTCAGGTGAATCATCAAGTGGAAAAATACCACTACGCTATTTTTAATTTGTATTTTATAGAAGAAATCTGTAAGATTTATTTACTTTTCCAAGTGACAGAGTGAAAGAGAGGGAAAGGAGGGAGAGAAAGAGAGAAAGAAAGAGAGAGAGAGAGAGAGGAGAGGAGAGGAGATCTTCCATCTACTGATTCACTCCACAAATGCCTGTGGAATGGCCAGTGCCAGGGCTGGAACTCTATCTGGTCTCCCAAAGGGGTGGCTGGGAGCCAAGTCTTGGGCCATTATCTGCTGACTTCTGAGGCATGTTAGCAGGCAGCTGAATCAGAAATGGAGCAGGTAGTCTTGAATTGGCTGTCTGATGTGGGACGTGAGCATCATAAATGTTGAGTTAAATGACTGCACCATAACACTTTCTCCTAGTTCTTTTTTAACTAATGAAAAGTAAGAAAAAAATGAAAGCAGGAAACTTTGAACTTTGAAAGTCAGTAAATTCCTTGAATAACTAAGATAGTGTGATTTTTAGATGTGGTTAGAAATAGAATGTAAAGGTGTTTAAAAATACCTAGTACAAATTTAGGAAATATTTTATGAGTATGTATTTATTCTAAAATTATTTTAAGTGACTTTAGTGTAAGTCTGAAGGGCTTAAACACAAATAATTGATGTACTTGAAAGTTTCAAACAAAACAAAAACAAAAGTTATTTTCCTGTTCTAAGATATTGTATTTCTTTAAATTTTGCTTTATTATAATATCCTCTTTTTGTGCGTATGTGTGACAGGCAGAGTTAGACAGTGAGAGAGAGAGACAGAGAGAAAGGTCTTCCTTTTTCCGTTGGTTCGCCCCCCAAGTGGCCGCTACAGCCGGCGTGTTGCGGCTAGTGCGCTGTGCCGATCTAAAGCCAGGAGCCAGGTGCTTCCTCCTGCTCTCCCATGTGGGTTCTGGGCCCAAGCACTTGGGCCATCCTCCACTGCCTTCCCGGGCCACAGCAGAGAGCTGGCCTGGAAGAGGGGCAACTGGGACAGAATCTGGCGCCACAACCCGGACTAGCACCCTGCTGGTGCTGCAGGCAGAGGATTAGCCTAGCGAGCTATGACACCGGCCATTGGAGGCTTTTCATACCAAAATCACTGCTATGTTTTGAACAGGATATTACTCCTGAAAGCATGGCAGAGAGTTGGACTTCATCACAAGTTAATGCTACTTAAAGTATAGCAACTTATTTAATCATAGTGTTTAGGAGATGGCCTAGGGGGAGGTCCTTATTACCTTGGGAGTGTGCCCTCCGAAGTTAGTTCTACTAAGAAGGTCAGTTACAAACAACCAGCCACTCCCTCTCCTAGCTCACTCTGTTTTCCTTTGTCCACGGCCATTCTGCACGTGCCAAACATTGCTCACCACAGGTAAGGTACCAGACTAATAGGACTGCTTGATCTTGAACTGTGAACCTTCACAACTATGAACCACAATAACCTTTTTCCCTATGTAAAGTTAGTTTACTTAGGTATTTCATTCTTGTAATGAAAAACTGATTAATACAACCATCTTTTTTTTTTTTTTTGCTCCTTGTTAATCAGAGAGTAAAACCCAAACAAACATATCTTTTAGCCTGAAGATATACACACATATCTTGGCCCCCACACACATTCTTAAACATACACCAGTGCACCTCAGTGATTTTTAAATCAATTATTCTATGAAAACATTTCCTGACCTTCATTTTCAAAGTAAATCCTTGCATCCTCAGGTCTTTTTTCAATGTGAGCTCTGGGTTTAATGGTTTTTATCTTATGATTCTGAAGGACATCATTTTATAGGAATATAATTGTTATATGAAAAACTTTATGCTGCCTATGGTTTCTTATTCTCCATGTTTATTTTTCCAGTTTACTCACTATCATTTGATATATGAATAGGCTGAATAAAGACTTAAAAACTAATGAGTATAGGCCAAAATATGTTCTGTTCCTTATGTGAACACAGTATTTGCCTATGAAGTGAAGCCATATTTTTCTTTTGAGGCAAGTGGGTTGAGGTAAAGGAAGGGTCCACATAGGACTTTTACCAGATTTGTAATGTTCTACTTCTATAAAAAATTTATGTGTCAAAACATTAACATTTGGAAAAAATGGGTAATGAGTACCACTGATTTGTTATAATTTTGCTGTATTCTCTTTCCTAAAAATATTTTATTTTAAAAATTAATAGAATTTTGGGCTCTGACAAAAGACTTACAGGTATTAGAAAGATAAAATCCAAGCTTCTTAGCATGGTAAACAAACTCATCTCTGTCTAGGTCCTTCTTGGTGCTTCATCCTCATTGCTCTCCCTTGGCCTTTCCAGAATTATCAATTAGTCACAGCTTGTGAATAAGACAAGGAACTACATTCCACCCATGTGTGTGGTCAACAGTGTTACTGTTCTGCTTGAAATCCCCATCCCAGTATATCTGTCCTCAGAGAGGAACTCTGACCCTTTCAAACAAACTAAATACATCTCTGCTCTTCATTGTCTTTGAACCTTCAATAAGCACATTATAGCAATTGGTTGATGTTTGTTTATCTCCATGAGACAATCAACCTTTATAGGCTGGAGTTATCTACTCCTAGCATTACTAGACATAGAATTTTTTATAATGTGAGAATAATCATTTTCATATACATGACTTCAAGTTTATTTAAGAATATCACTAGAAATTATTTTTAAATGTGTTATTATATTTTGTGTTTTTAAATTGCTTTTAAGTATTTTCCTTCTTTGCAGTTAAAGAATTAGAGTGTCATTGTTAATTGTATTTAAAAATTAAAAAAAAAATTAAGGTGCTCAAATTTCATGTATTTCATATATACAGACTTAGGAGCATAGTGATATTCCCTACCCTACCCTACATCCTCCTTCCTTTCTTATTCTTTCTTTAAATTTTTACAATGATCTACCTTCACTTCATTTTATACTCATAAGATTAAACCTACCCTAAGTAAAGAATTCAATTAATTGTAAGAAGAAAAAAGCACTGTTCTTCCACAGTAGAGACAAGGGCTTAAACAATCATTGAATCTCAAAATGTCAGTTTCATTCATATGCATTACTTTCTTTGGTACTCTATTAGTTACCACAGATCAGGGAAAACTATGCTATCTGTCTTTTTGGGATTGCCTTATTTCACTAAGTATAATGGTTTCCAGTTGCATTCATTTTGTTGTAAAAGATAGGAACTCATTCTTTTTATGGCTGAGTAATATTCCATTACACACACACACACACACACACACACACACACACCACAATTTCTTTATCCAGTCACCAGTTAATGGACATCTGGATTGATTTCATATCTTAGCTATTGTGACTT
The DNA here is from genome assembly GCA_949820135.1 of Sylvilagus floridanus. Classification (NCBI taxonomy): domain Eukaryota; kingdom Metazoa; phylum Chordata; class Mammalia; order Lagomorpha; family Leporidae; genus Sylvilagus; species Sylvilagus floridanus. The sequence continues at coordinate 16,994,300 of OX463243.1, forward strand.
GAGCTGCAATAAACATGGGGGTTCCAAATAACTCATGTGCTGATTTCCTTTCATTTGGGTAAATTCCAAGGAATGCAATGGCTGGGTCAATGGTAGATCTATCTTTAGCTTTCTGAGGTATTTCTATACTGTCTTCCACAATCACTATACTAGTTTACATTCACACCAATAGTGGATTAGGTACGTTTCCCCCACATCCTCACCAGCATTTATTGCTTATTGATTTCTGTATGAGAGCCATTCTAACTGGGGTGAGGAGAGACTTCATTGGACACAGAATTTTTTTAAGATTTTATTTATTTATTTGAAAGGCAGAAGTATAGTCAGAGTTGGAGAGACAGAGAGAAAGATCCTCATCCACTGGTTCACTCCACAAATGGCCACTATAGTCAGAGCTGATCCCAGGAGTCAGGAGCTTCCTCTGGGTCTCCCATGTGGATTCAAGGGCTCAAGCACTTGGGCCATCCACCACTGTTTTGCCAGACCATAGCAGAGAGCTGGATCAGAGAAGATCAACTGGGGCATCAATGAGTGCCCATGTGAGACACTGGCAGCAGAGGCATAGGCTTAGCCCACTACGCCATATTGTCAGTACTGGTCACAGAATTTTTTTAAACTTTAGCTATTATTCTTAATTTTTTAAAAAGTAACACATTCCTATTTTTAAAATCCCAATAATTTAAAAGTACATAAGATATATATTTTTTCCAATTCACAACTTCCTATCCTACCCCCAAGGTTAACATTATTTTGTTTGTATTTGTAGAAATAATCTTTTATAGCCTAGAATGTAGTTATATGAATGTAAAATAACACATGATTACATGAAGTTTCGTATCACTTTATATACAATGGAGGCAGTATACTATCCAATATTCTGCATCATAATTTTTTAAAAATATAGTAAGTAATCTTGCCTTTTATTCATATTGGTGCATATAAAGCTACATTTTTCCTTTCAAAATCCACATTATATCCCATATTTTATATAATTTAATTAAGAAACGAGTGACATGTAACCTGGTTGAAATTGGAAATAGAGTATAGAGATTCATAAATTGAGAAGAACATAAGTTCATGATTTGGGAAGAAAAACATCTATGTGAGTCTAATCAAGCAGTCCACATGTCATCCAGAATAACTTTCCATGTGTGTCTGTGGCATGCTCTGAGATCAACTTCATCCTTGGATGGTTTCTTTACAGTGGAAACAAATTGATAGATGAGATCCAGATTTCACATAAAAAACACACCACTGAGAAAAATAACGTATGAAAACATATGTGTGTCTTAATCCTCATCAATACGAAGTTTTATCACTGAATCAGAAACAACATTATTTTGTATACCATTGGTTAGAGCCCTTGAATCATATTTGGCATTTGTACAGCAAGTCAGAAATTAAAATGAAGAAATTAGGTTGACATGTTTAAGATGATGTGTTGTTGTTATTTATGTAAGAGGCAAAGAGAAAGAGATCAGAGAGTGAGCTCCCAATCACTAGTTCACTTCCTGAATGCTCACCAAGATCAAGGCTGGGCTAGGCTGAAATTGGGAGCCGGAACCTAATCCAAGTCTTGCATGTGGATGGCAGGGACCCAACCACTTAAGCCATCACTGGCAGCCTCACAAGATGCATGTTAGCAGGAAGCTGAAGTCAGGAGTGCAGCTATGACTCAAGACCAGGCACTGTGATATGGAACATGGATTTCATAACAGCCCAAATGACTGCTTTAAAGAGAACAAACGAGAATAAGTTGGACCCAATGAGAAGTTACATAAGGAGCTTGAGATGTTTTGTCAATTTGAGTTGAAGGTTGGAGGTAGACCAGATTTCTGTTAATTTGGGCTGACATATTGGACAAGAGAGGCAAAAAGAGTTTCATACAAAAAGTTCTCCATTCTCTGCTGGCTGATGCTTAAAACATGATCATAGAGTTGATCATTCCTCTTATATTTGATTTTGGTTAAAATGTTCATGTATTTTGAAAAAGTAACTTGTATCATTGTATGCTAAGGATTACTCCTTCTGCTGATTGAAATACCTGACAGCAAGGAGAGAGAAATGATAGCCCGAGGACAATGGGACAAATGGGGGTGCGGAAGGCAGGGCAGGGGGTCAGCCGGAAGTGAAGAGAAGGTTTCTGGTCATGAACTGCTTTTTTCAATTTTGCTTAAAGTTGGAGCTGGAATGTCTAGTCTATGAAGATTTTAGGACGGCAAGTATTACTTAAATTCTATCCAAAAAGATAAAGTGTCATTCAAGGTAGATTACAATTGGCTTTGAGTTCTGGGAGAGGCTGAGAGAATTCTGTGCTGAAAGAATGAAATTGGAAAAAAAATTGAGCTCAAGGAAAATTTCGGATTGCCTCATTATACACATCCACAGGGAAATTTAGGTCACCATATTCAGATTCACTATACTCCTCATAACTCTCCCCTCCATATACACACACACACAGAGACACACACACACACACACACACACACACACAGTGGTCAGTTTAGGAAACTAACTCATTATAAGTGGTTAATAATGTTAGCAATAGCGTTTAAATTGTAATTGAAGGACTCCACTCCAGGGAGGATAAAAAGCATTAAGGACCCATAATTACACCAGAATAGATGTCAGTTTCCTAGTATGTACTAGGTGTGGTCCTGCCCCAGGCAGATAAACAGACTCAAGTACCTACCTGTGAGCCTAGTTACAATGCTTTTCTCCACAGTGCAGGCATGTTTTGAGAATTAAGGAGATGGTATCAGTAAGGAATTTTAGCTCTGAAGAAAGGCCAAAAACAACCTCCCTGCCATGTTATCATCACCCTGTGAATCACTCAACACCATTATAACCATCCTGCTGTGGTGAGATTCTGGAACCTCCACCATATGATTGAAACTCTGGACTTGGATTTGGTTGACTGAGTGGTTTTTTTTTTTTTTTCATTGTGGTGCTCATCCACATCTCTAGAGAGGTTTATCATAGGTGACTATCTTAGAAAAGGCAAGGCTTCACATGTCTCCTTGCCTGCCTCCTCAACTGCCCCAGGAGCACAGAAGAGTAGGGCTCAGACAGAGATAGTTTTCTACTACCAAAGAAGAGAAGACTCTCTGAAAGTGACTAATCACAACTCAGCAGCCAAGTGGCTAGAAGGGCCAAGAAAATTAAAGGGAAGCACATAGGACACAGAAGGTCAGCTGTGAATGTGCTTGGCAGACACAATTTTGCAATCAAGCTGGAAAAAAATGCAACTCTCCATTTCAGCTAAGAATTTGCTGAGAATTCCACTACTGCTTTTCATCTCATGGGACTAGAAGAAGACCAGCTCCATATTACTTAGAAATCTTACCCTCTACTCCATCACAACTCTGGAGGTTCTCATAAAATTTAAATAGTAAACTGGATATAAACAAACTACTGTATATAGTACTGATCTGTAGTCTAAAAATATTAAACAGAGGCCGGCGCCGTGGCTCAACAGGCTAATCCTCCGCCTTGCGGCGCCGGCACACCGGGTTCTAGTCCCGGTCGGGGCGCCGGATTCTGTCCCGGTTGCCCCTCTTCCAGGCCAGCCCTCTGCTGTGGCCCGGGAGTGCAGTGGAGGATGGCCCAGGTGCTTGGGCCCTGCACCCCATGGGGAGACCAGGAAAAGCACCTGGCTCCTGGCTCCTGCCATCGGAGGAGCGCGGTGCGCCGGCCGCAGCGCGCCGACCGCGGCGGCCATTGGAGGGTGAACCAACGGCAAAAGGAAGACCTTTCTCTCTGTCTCTCTCTCTCACTGTCCACTCTGCCTGTCAAAAAAAAAATAAAAAAAAAATAAAAAATTAAAAAAAAATATTAAACAGAAAATTCCAGGAATAAACAATGGCTACGTTTTAAATTGCATGTCATTCTGTGTGATGAAATTTTGTACCATACTGTTCCATCTTGTCTAAGACATAAATCATTCTTTCTCTAGTATTTGCACATTGGACCCTCCCCTTTCTCACGCCCCATTAGTCACTTAGTAGCCTTCTTGGTTATCAGATTCACTGACAAACTATTCCAATGCTTATGTTCAGGTAACTCTGTGCAAGTGAGAGAACACAGTCATACAAATTTTATTATAGTATTTTGTTACAATTTTTCTAGTTTATTTTTAGTTGTTAATCTCTTATTGTGCTTAATTTAGAAATTAAACTTTATCATAAGTGTGGATATATAGGAAAAAATACAATATTTTAGAGTTCAATATTCTCTATAGTGTCAGGTACCATTGGGGTCTTGGAACCTATCGCTCACAGATAAGGGAAGCCTTCTGTTTAGTCCAGATATGACAATTCAACATTTGTTTATTTATGTGTATTTATTTATTCAATGCCACATTTTAAAATACCTATTCTATGCCATATTCTGCATTAGATATTGGAGATATAGTGATGTGTAAAGCCCTACTTTGGTGTTGTCCACAGACCAATGGGGGAGACACCTAAGAAAACAGTATAATGCAGAATGGTCATGACAATGAAATAGGTGTGTCCAGGACACTACAGAAACATAAGGGGAGGGCATCCAGATTAGCTGGTGGCTGTGTGATTAATATGTATTCTTGTCATTTACATGTGTGTGTGTAGATGTGGGAGTAGGGATGGAAGTGTGGAGAAGGACACTTCAAAAAAGGCTTCTTGGCCCTGGAGATCCTTCAGTTGTACACAGGAAGTGCATAGGATTTAGCCAAATAGAGAAGGGTCTGATAAGTTCACAAAGGAAAGGAGCTGTGTGTACACAGAACCAGTGGTGTCAAGGAACACATTCATGACTATGCAAGTGGCTGTGAATAACTATGCCAGTCAGTGCAGATGGGCAGACTGGGAGATGATGACGGTGAAAGAAGAATGATAGATTTTTATACTGAAAGTGATTAGGGGCCTGGACAGGTCTTTTTAAATAACCAAAGATCATTCTGGTGACACAGAATCAAGTTGGAAGTTATGACTACAGTCAGTAGTCCACCAGGAGGCTATAATCATAACTCAGGAGAAAAGAAAAAGATGTTTGAGTCGGAGCAGCATGATGAGACTGGAGGGGAGAAGAAAGTTTCAAGAGAAATGGAGAAAAATCATGTAGAAAGATAAACAGAGAGATGTAGGAAAAAAGGGGTCTCAAATGACTATCAAGTTCTTTAAACAATAGGTCATTGTACTACCTTTGCTTGACATGCTAAAGATGGTAAAGATTGAAATTTATGGGCTGAAGATGATAAAGTAGAAATGAGGAGTTAGTGGATACATGGGATTCAAGGGAGCTGAAGAGATCTGTATTCTACAGTTATAAATGGGAATCATCAATATCCAGCTACACTTAAAGCCTTGGGCATGGGTAAGGCTGTTGAATAAAAATAAATGGGATGAGCAGAGAAAAGGGCTAAGGAGGAAATCATGGAGAACCTCAGAATTTGGTAAGTAAGCAGAGGTTGGCATGTATATGATGAATATTAAGTGACAAAGTTAGACAGGTAGGAAGAAAACTAGAATCAAGTAGATCTCTCAAAAACTAAGACAGCTTCATGGAGGAAGTGGTTAACGACATCCAATGTTGTCAGAGTCAAATAAGACCTTGAAAGAAAAGTGTCTGCTGGGATTTTGGTGATATTTATGACAGCAGCTTCATTAACATGGTAGAATGGGGTCCAGTGCTGTGGCACAGCTGATAAGGCCACCACCTGAAGTGCTGGCATCCCATATGGGCACCAGTTTATGTCCTGGCTGCTCCAGTTCTGATCAAGCTCTCTGCTCTGGCCTGGGAAAGCAGTGGACAATGGCCCAAGTGCTCGGGTCTCCTGCACCCTCGTGGGAGGCCCAGAGGAAACTCCTGGCTCCTGATTTTGTATGGGTGCAGCTCTGGCTGTTGTGGCCAGCTGGGGAGTGAACCAGCAGATGGAAGACCTCTCTCTCTGCCTCTACCTCTCTATAACTCTATCTTTCAAATAAATCAATCTTTAAAATACAAGTGGTAGTATGTATTGAGAAGTCAGCTTGAATAGATATGGTAGAGGTATAAAGAGAATACATTATAGATAGATACCTGCAGTAAGCCATTAATCTTTTTCTATACACTGGTCAATATACATTTTTGACCATAGGGAGCAGTTAATTATAACGTGAAAAAGAACAAGTTAGTGTTATGCTATTGGCCTAAGAATTTTGCTAAAGAAGATGTCATATGACCTGTAGGATAATCCCCTACATAATAATCTTCACCTCTGGCCTTCATGTCCTTGTGCAATCCTCTGCCCTTGAGTGCGCTGCAAACAGCAACTTCTAGAGAATGGAATGTAGCAGAGGCAATGAGACTTCACTTCTGAGATTATGTAAGAAAAAGACCATGGATTTCATAGTAGGGCATTCTCTCTCTCTCGCTCTCTCTCTCTCTCTCTCTCTCTGCTCTGGATGGAGCAAGTTTTCATGTTAGGAGCAGGCTTACAGACAGGACTGTTGGCATGAAACTGGTATCTCCAGCCAACAGTTGGCAGGAACCTGAGGCCAGCCTACAGGTATGTGACTGAGCTTGAATATGGATCCGAGAGCAGCCAGTGGTCATGTGAAGGAGCATAGGCTTCCACTGAAACCATGGCCAATACCCTAAGTGTAGCTTTGTGACAGACTCCGAGCCAGAGGCGTTCAGGTAAGATATATCCACATTCCTGAATCACAGAAACGCTGAGATAAAGAATGTTGTCTTAAACCACCTGGTTTTGGTAGAATTTGTTACACAGCAATAAGCAGCTGACATATAGGATAAACATCAGGTAGTATCATATACTTATGTTCATCAGAATGAATTTCCCTATCATAAAATGTGCCTTCAGCTATAATCTCAACTATGAGTGACCGTATTGTAATATCAGGCCTTTTTAGGGAGACAGTTTTAAACACCAAGTAACAAAAGTCCTCTACTTTGCCGAAAATCAACAGCAATTACAGTTTTCAGAATTTCTTAACATCACAGTCATGCATGTGCTGAATCTGTAATTAAAGGTTAGGAATGCAAAAGAGGTCATCATGGTTCACTCATTCCCTGCCAGACTGTGGAACAGAACCCGGCTATTATCTCATCGCCTTCCTAGTGATTAATTCATATCTGTCTTTCCTACCCTCTCCCTTCCTCAGCTGGCATCTTGTGCTTTCTGTTTACCAGAATCCGAAATGCCATGTCTCCTAATCCTCCAATCCTCATGTATAATCCTGCGCTCAACTCAAATGTTTCTTGATTGTATTGGATGTTATCACATCCTATTGACTGCCTGGAGTTTGCTGTTATCTCCAGAGGGTGTTCATCCTTTTGTAATTAACAGCTTATTTGATTCAATGGTAACAGAGGTCAGGCTGTGTGTATTTTACCATTCTGAGTTTGCAGGAGTATTGCCCTCCCCTTTGATATCTTCATTTTAATTACTTCTGAGATTTGTGTCTGTATCCATAGGATGTGGAGTATGAGCTATTTTAAATATTTCTCTTCTTTTTTAATATAGTTGTGAATACTTCATTTATTCATGAAAGGTTACATGACAGGTTTAACAAGCATTCAGATTTTTTTAACTTTTATTTATTTATTTATTTGGCTTAGATCTATTATCCTCTACCCTTGATGAATTTTAAGTTTGCTGTTTTGATGCAGATATCATAAAGCACTATTTGAATCTACCCTGGGTAGAAATTAAAATAGATATCTGCAGGTTATAGCCAAATATATTTTTATGTGCTGTCTACATCGTGTTTCTGTATGTGTTGAGAAACAAAATGTAGGATGAATACATGTGGTTGACTTTATAATACTTGCCAAAGCCTTTTTCAGTGAATTAAATAATCTTATGTCACCGAATATAAAAGGCATTTTGGAGCTGGCATTTTGGTATAGCAAGTAAAGCCACCACTTGCAATGCCAGCATCCCATATGGGCACTGGTTTGGATCCCAGTTGCTCCATTTCCAATCCAGCTTCCTGTTAATGGTTTGGAAAAGAGCAGCAAAAGATGGCACCAGTACTTGGGCCCCTACCACCCATGTGGGAGATCCAGATGAAGCTCCTGACTTCAGCATGGCCCAGTGCTGGCCACTGTGGTCATTTGTGGAGTGAACCAGCAGATGGAAGATCCCTCAGTCTTTATCTCTCCCTCTCTAGCTGTAACTTTGACTTTCAAATAAATAAATAAATCTTTTTTAAAAAATATTTATTTATTTATTAAAAAAGAATGATGTATTTATTTGAAAGTCAGAGTTACACAGAGAGAGAAGGAGAGGCGGAGAGAGAGAGAGGTCTTCCATCCGCTGGTTCACTCCCCAATTGGCTGCAATGGCAAGAGCTGCACCTATCCAAAGCCAGGAACTTGGAGTTTCCTCTGGGTCTCTCGTGCGGGTGAAGGGGCCTAGGGATTTGGGCCATCTTCTACTGCTTTCCCAGGCCAAGGCAGAGAGCTGGATGGGAAATGGGGCAGCCGGGACTTGAATTGGCACCCATATGGGATCCTGGCACTGCAGACGGCAGCTTTACCCACCACGCCACAGCGCTGGCCCCATAAATAAATCTTTAAGAAGACATCCTTTTACGTACAAATGATAAATGATGTTTGAAAATAATCACCGTCATCATCATCAGCAGCAGCAGCATCATAAATAGTCCATAGCACCTGCTCTCGGTATCAGTCATTTGGTTTAAGATAATATCCTTCATTAAAAGCTTGTGAAAAGGGACAGAGTTGTGGTGCAGAGGTTTAAACCACTGCCTGCAATGCTGGCATTCCATACTGGGGCCAGTTCAAGTCAGGATTTTCCACTTCTGATCCAGCTCCCTGCCTAGGCACCTGGGAAAACAGCAGATGATGGCCCAAGTCCTTGGGCCCCTGCACCCACGTGGGAGACCCAGAAGAAGCTCCTGGCTCCTGGCTTCAGATTGCCCCAGCCCTGGTTGTTCCAACCATCTGGGGAGTGAACCAGCATACTGAAAATTCTCTCCCTCTCTCTTCACTCTCTTAACTCTTCAAATAAATAAAATGAATCTTTGAAAAAATGCTTGTAAAAAACTCATTGCAGGCTGGTGCCGTGGCTCACTTGGCTAATTCTCTGCCTGTGGCGCTGGCACCCCGGGTTCTAGTCCCGGTTGGGGCGTCGGATTCTGTCCCAGTTGCTCCTCTTCCAGACCAGCTCTCTGCTGTGGCCCAGGAGGGCAGTGGAGGATGGCCCAAGTGCTTGGGCCCTTGCACCCGCATGGGAGATTGGGAGGAAGCACCTGGCTCCTGGCTTCGGATCGGCATAGCAGTGGCCATTTGGGGAGTGAACCAATGGAAGGAAGAACTCTCTTTCTGTCTCTCTCACTGTCTAACTCTGCCTGTCAAAAATATAAAAAATAAAATAAAAAATAAAACTCAATGCAAAATCTATACAGAAACTTTTATAGCCATTCAAAGAATGGAATGGAGATCTTCCTCCTCACACCACTGCATCTCAAGAGCAAGATCAGATATGTTTCTGGTTTATTGCAGTAGGCAGTGCCATCATTTGTTGTCAATAAACTGGGTTTTGCATTTTGGTGGGACCGATTGGGTTATTACAAGATAGATATACAGATTTGCAAATGGGCATATGCATATGTAATTTTGTGATCAAGTCATGAGATTATCTTAGAGCACTAAGCAGGGTTTATGTGTTGACTGGGGAATAAATATTTAAAAGAGGTGATGGGATATCGCTTCTTGGCCTTTTGGCTAAGATCAAGTGTAGTAAAAGTGGTGATGGGAAACCCTACCAATTACAACAGCCTGAAAGAAAAAAAGAAGACTAAAATTTCAAATGTTGGAGGAGGCCATAAGCATTGCAGTTAATTAGGCAGGTCATGAGAATTAACTATACAGTCCAAAAGGATAATGAAGATTACAGATGTGCTGACTCAGTTTCCCTCATGTAACTGGGATGAAGACTGCACTATGACATTTATATTGATATATTTTTATGTAGTAACTTTATGGGCTGTTGTGACATTTTAGAGAGGGCCACTCAACTGACCCCTCCTTCCAGAATGTCAGCTACATCATAGCAAACTCATTTTTATATTAAAATTATGCCATCAGTAATACAAATACAAATGAACTATTATTTCCTACTCTTCATTAGTTCCTTGGATGTTGCTAATATTTTAGAGTAGTCAAGTAACACACAAAATCAATTAAAATATATTGGTAATTAAATAATATGATACTAGTACATCAAAATAATGAAACAAATTAGAAATCCAGATACAAAATGAATTTTATGGGGGAATTTAGTATATGGTAAAGGAGATGCCTTAAATTAAGGAGATGAAACATTTTTAAAAATAATTTTAGAAAAATTGGGTGAGTGATGAGCCTCTAAGCTGTTTCGAGATGTTATATTAAGTGAGGAAATTGCATACCAACACTTCAAGCTACTTGGAATTTCAGAATTTGTAAAGGAGGGACATCTGAGAGAAACTAGGCCCAGGCTTCCACTTGCAGACTGGAAAGCAGAGAGGTTAAGTGGATGGCCCAAGAAAATGCTGATATTTCTAGAGTCTAGCTTTAGACTTTTATTATTGACTGCCTGGATTCCAAGTCTTGTGGGATTTTCTTTGCATCACACTTTTTTCAACAAGTATAGTCAAATGCAGTATAAAGATGTTTCAGTCAACAATGAACTACATAGACAACAATGGTCCCAGAAGATTATAATGGAGCTGAAAATTTCCTATTATCTAGTGATGTATAGCCATCCCATTATCACAGCACTGCAAATTATTCACATTTGTGATGATGATGGTATAAAAAAACCTATTCTTCTAGTGGTATAAAAGTATGGGACACAAGATCATATACAGTACATAATTTCTGATTGTGATAATAAGCAACTATGTTATTGGTTTCTATACTTATTAAACTTATACTTACAAACATTCTTTTAGAGTGTAAACTACTTCTATTTATACATAAACATGTTTACTGTAAGAAACCATTTTTTAAAAGATTTATTTATTTATATTTATGAATGGCTGAGATAAAGAGAGACCTACTCCCCAAATGGGTACAATAGCTAGGTCTGGGCCAAGATGAACTTCATCCTGGTTTCACATGTGGGAGCAGGATCCCAAGTATCTGGACCACCATCTGCTGTCTTCCCAGTTGCATTAACAGGAGGTTGGGTCAGAAGTGGAGTAGAAAGGACTGAACTGGTACTGTGATATGGGATGCAGGTGTCACAGCAGTGGCTTAAACTGCTGTACTACAATGTGCATATTATCTCCCGTGTTCCATATTACCTTGGTAGCAGCTTCATGTATCTTGTTTTCCCCATGTGTCTTTATTATATTATCAAGATACCACTAACATCACAGACCTCAGAACATATTCCCTTTGTTAAGTGGTACATTAATGCATAAAGCAAGTACTGCTAAGTGCCCTGTTTTGGCTACATGAAAAGTAAAGAAGAGAAAGCATCTATATTAGCATTTTCCAAAATGAGTTTCTTGAAGCATCAATCTAGCAAGACATCTTGCTAAAAACAAATAAAAAAACAAAACAGTACTTTCACGGCTAAATAGTTTGGGCAAATGCTACGTTTCTTTCTCAAAGAATCAATGCACATAAAAACTTTCAGAAATTCTGTACTAATGAAACCTGTTTAACTTTATTTAATGTAGCATTTCCCAATGAACCTCTTTCCATATAACAACTGATGACACTACAGAACAGAACACACTTTAGAAAGCTGTCCTGCATTCTTTAAAGAAAAATAATTGTAGGAAATAGACAAGGAAAGAGGTAGGGGTTAAGATCATGTTCTTCATTCCAAACTCTTTGGGTAAGTGCTTCACTTCTCCATTTTACTTGATTGTTCTAGGCCTATAATTAAGTGTGTTCTCAGGCCTCTCCCAGTAGCATGAGGCTGAGTCACTGATGCCTGCCACCTGCAGCCTGGGATCCACCCAAGTCTTGAACTAAATCTACAAAGAACAAGGAGTGTGTCAACAACCCAGCTCTCCAGACATGGGATGGACAGTTAGTCACATCGACTCAGATCTCACTGAATCAGCTTGTTGCAATGGTGCCTGAAGCCATTCAAGTTTTTATCTTTATTTGGTGTATATGTTATGAATCCTGACTTCAGGTTAAGGGACATTCTTTTTCAGGAGTTCAACCTGGCACCAGACTCTTTTCACACCCCTAAATTACCCTCCAAGAATTGGCTGAGGTCTGAATGCAAATGGATAACCATTATTACAGCTCATACTCCCTGCCATGCTTGACTCTAAGTGCTTTACCTCAGATAAAGCAGGTAACTGACACGCTCTCCATACATACTTTGTGCAGGTGCTAGGCTAAGAAATGGTAACCAAAATGGGGAGCTTAAAATGTAATGACATAAAAAGATGGCTATCCAAATAATTGTACGAGCAAGTCATACCACATAAACAAATCATTACAACTAAGCAGTACAAAGGAAATTGCAGAGTACTGGAAGCCTGTATAATGTTATGGTTGATAGGGTCTGAACTAGTTAGGAAGTCAGAGCTGGCAATTTTACAAGTAAAGTTTGGGCTGAGATCTAAAGGATGGTGAGTTGCAGACAAAGTAAGTGCAAAAGGTTTGAGATGTTCCTTCATGCTCTGGAGTGTGAAAAAGAGGTTGGCTGGGTTAGAGCTCAGAGAAGGGGGGAAAGAAACTTCAAGTAAAATTAGATGGATAGTTGAGGTCAGATGTTATAGGAACTTCAAGAGTGCTTAGGATTTCATCCTGTGAGTAATTAAAAGTGAATGTCAAGATTACTTGGTCTAACTTTTGAAAAGTCAGGAAACATGGATTGGAAGGGGATGTGGGAGGGAGATAAGGCAAGAATCTGAGAAAATGACTGCATGTCCATGTGATACCAATGCTAGCTTAGACTAAGAGGAGACTAAGAAATGTGCATTTTCAAGAGACACTTAGGAGGCAAGATCAACAGAAGCAATAGTGGATAACATATGGAGAATAGAGCATGAGAAGTTTCCAACAGTGACTCCTATCTCTCTGGCTTATACTTGGGTGGCTGATGATCCTTTTCACTAAGTGTATTATTTAAGCTATTCGTTACAGACTGCTAGAAAGAATTCTTGGGGACTTAACCAAGTAAATGTTCATTTCTCATTCACACAACAGGGTATTCATTAGATGGCTGTCTTGTGATAATGCATGGATGTCAGACTCCCACCCTGGTCTCTTGCTTTTAGGGAACCATAAGTGAAGATCACATGGGAAGTTCTAAGGCCAAGACTGGAGTTAGCTACTTCTGCTCACATTCCATTCACCATTATTATGTCCCAAATGAGGTGGAAAATAAAATGCCCCTCGGCTTCCTGGGATGAGCTTCTAGCCAGTTCTCTACACTGATATTGAAAGCAGTGAAAATGTTTCAGGTTTAGATGGCCAGCGCCGTGGCTCACTAGGCTAATCCCCCACCTGCGGCGCTGGCACACCAGGTTCTAGTCCTGGTCGGGGTGCTGGATTCTGTCCCGGTTGCCCCTTCCAGGCCAACTCTCTGCTGTGGCCCAGAAGTGCAGTGGAGGATGGCCCAAGTGCTTGGGCCCTGCACTCCATGGGGGACCAGGAGAAGCACCTGGCTCCTGGCTTCAGATCAGCATGGTGCGCCAGCCGCAGTGCGCCGGCCGAGTGGCCATTGGAGGGTGAACCAACGGTAAAGGAAGACCTTTCTCTCTGTCTCTCTCACTGTCCACTCTGCCTGTCCAAAAAAAAAAAAATGTTTCAGGTTTGGGAAGGATGGCTATTTGAGATCTCTTAAATTCCATTTGAATCTCAGGATCAACAATGTCACTTCTGCACAAATGGCCATTGTGTTTTTGATAGAACTGCATTAACTTAAGATTGCTTTGGACAATAGTATCATAACAATATTAAATCTTTCAATCCAGGAATATGGGGTGTGTTTCCATTTACTTATGTTTTATTTAATTTCCTTAATTGATATTTTCACATAGTTACTAGTGTAAAAATCTTGTACAACCTTGGTTAAATTTATTCCATAGGATTTTATGCTTTTTGATGTCATTGTAAATGAAATTATTTTCTTAATGTGGTTGTCCATTTCTTGTGTACAGAAATATAACAATTTTTGTCTTTAAGGTTGTATACTACAATTTTGCTGAATTCATTTATTCTGTCTTACAGGTTTTTCAGTGAGTTACTTAGGATTTTTTTATATAATCCTATATTCCTATATTTCTTGTATCTTTTCCCAATTTCCTCCATTACTGTGATAATTTCTGATTAGTGATTTTTTTTCCAGGGCACTATTTTAATTTACTTCTCATTTATTTTTATGTATTTTTTTCTTGATTATAATTAAGACCATACTTTATACCATTCACATTTGTATTGGCATCAACTTAGTTTCAATAGTATACACAAACTACTTCTTAACAGTGTTAGGAAAAGAGTTGCAGATTGGTGCCTCCTCACATGGGGGCACCAAAATGTTAGGAAAAGAGGCGCAGAAAAGAGAGGAGGCAGTATAGGAATCTACAGCCAGACCGAATTTATTCAGAGAAAATAAATCCATAGAGGTGAGTGACCAACTGCCCATGTGCCCATGATGAAATACATGGCAGAAGGTCCTGACCCCCAGGGGCCGGGCCTTTTGTATTTTAGGAGGGCTGGGGCTGGGGGTGGGGTAGGGGGCAACAGGCAGAAGGAAATTCCTGGAACTGGTTTTTCAGGTGGCTGTAAGGGGTGGGGTATGAAGGCAATAGGGTGTGAGACCCAATTGAGTTTCAAGGGCAAGGAATACATTCCAGTGTTTATCTCTTTTGGGTAATGAGGGACAATGGCTGAGGCTTATGCCATTGGTCCATCAAACATCATCTCTTATCTGTTATGTTGCAACTGTCTACATTATATAACTGTGCATTGTGTTGTCATTAATATAGATCTGAATTTATTGTCTTATTAATTTGTATTTTAAACCATATATAGCGAAAAAAAGGACTTTCAAATCAGAATGCAATAATATAAGCCTTGGTGCTTATCTGTGTATCTGCCCTCATTGAAGTTCTTTTTTCTTCTTAAGGATTCAAGTTACTCTACTGTCCCTTCATTTCAGATGGAAGGGGCTCCCTTTAGTATTACTGATAGGGGCAATGAAAAGCATAAGAGGAATATTTGAAGAAATAATTTCTTAAAACTTCCCATATTTGATGAAAGATATGTATCTCTACTTTTCCTGTTGGATTACCATTACATGTATATTGGTACATGTGATAGTGCCCAACAGGTCTCTTAGGCTCTATTGGCTTTTCTTTGTTCTTTTTCTGATCTTCCATAATCTCAATTAGCTTATCTTCTAGCTTGCTAAGGCTTTCCTCTGCTTTTTCAAATCTGCTATTGAGCTCCTTTAGTAAAATTTTTCCTTCAGTTATTATACATTCAGCTCTAGAACTTCTGACTGGTTCCTTTTAAAATAATTTTTTCTCTTTACTGATGATCACTATCTGATGAGACATCATTCCTTTAGTGCCTTGTCTACAGTTTCATTTAAGTGTTTAAGAATATTTAAGACAGTGTTTTCTGATAAGTCTAATGACTGGGCTTCTTCAGGGACAATTTCTATTAATTTCTTTTTCTTTTCTTCCTATGCATAAGTCTTCTGATCCTTGCTTCATTAGTTTCATAACTTTGTTGAAATCTGAATAACATGAAAACTCTGGATATCAATTTCTTCCCCCTTCTCAGTGTTCATTACTGATAACATAATGCATTTATATATACTCCTCAAGATTGATCTATTAATATAAATGCAAGATCTATATGAGGGAAATTGTAAAACTCTGGTGAAAGAAATCAAAGATGTAAATACATGAAGATATTCCATGTTCATGGACAAGGAGATTCAATATTTTTAAGATGTCAGTTTTTCACACATGATTTATAAATTAATTTCATTGCTAATCAAAATACCATAAAATTATTTTTTTGGATATAGATGAACTGATCTTAAAGTTTATAAAGAGAGGCAAAAGGTAACATTTAAAACAATATTGAAGGAGAACAAAATTGGAGAAATGACTATTTTACTTTAAGATACTGTGAAGAAAGAGTAATCAAGACAGAATGGTATTAGTGAAAGAATAGAAAAAAATATATAAAACAGAAGCAAGAATCCAGAAATAAATCCAGTTATGGTCATTTGATTTTTTAAAAAGATTTATATTTATTTGAAAGGAAGAGTTACAGAGAAACAGACAGTGAAAGAGAGAGAGAAAAAGAAAGAGACACAGAGAGAGGGACAGAGAGATCATCTACCTGGTGGTTCACTACTCAAATAGCCACAACAACTAAGGCTGGGTAAGGCCTAAGCCAGGAGCCAGGAACTTCTTCCAGTCTCTAATGTGGGCGGCTGGAGCCCAAGAACTTGGGCCATATTCTGCTGCTTCCCAAGGTGCATTAGCTGGGAGCTGGATAGGAAGCTGAGCAATTGTGACTTGAATGAGTCCCTTACGGAATGCTGGTACTGGATGCAGCTGCTTAACCTGGTCATAATGCTGGTCCCTAGTCATTTGATCTTTGACAAAGGACAAAAGGTAATACAACTGAGAAAACACAGGCTTTCCAACAAATAATGCTGGAACATCTGGGCATCCAGATGAAGTTAATCTGTAGATCTTACAACCTTCACAAAAATTAACTCAAAATGGATCATAGTCTTAACTGTAAAATGCAAATCTATAAAACTCCTAGAAGACAAAAATTCCATGTTATAACACACCTAGAAGATAACATAGGATAAAATACAGATTATGTTGGATTTAGTGATATCTTTTTAGATATGTCAAAAGCGTGATTCATGACAGACATAATTGAAAAGTTGTATTTTACTAAAATTAATAACTTCTGCTCTAATAAAGGTAATATCAACTGAATGAGGAAATAAGGGGAATATTGGACACAGAAAGGGTGAAAATATTTGCCAAAGCCATGTCAGATAATGTATTATTATGCAAGTTATGCAAATAAATCTTAAAGTTTAATAAGAAGATGAGCAACCACATTAGAAAATGGACAAAGACCTTAATAGAAACCTCACCAAAGAGGCAAATAAACACATAGAAAAGATTCACCACAGCATAAGTCATCAGGGAAATGCAAATTAAAACAACAGTGAGCTACCTCTATACAATTTTTAGAATGACCAAAATCCAGAACTTTAATAATATCAAATACTGCTGAGGAGATGAAGAAACTAGAACTCATCTGCATTGCCAATAGAAATACAAGAGTATAGCCACATTTGGAAGTCAATTTGGGAGTTTCTTGAAAAAATAAAAAACAAGCAAACTAAATACATTTTTACCATGTGAACCAGCAATCATGCTCCTTGATATTTATTCAAGTGAGTTAAAACTTTTGTCAGCACAAAAGCCCCCACACATATATTTACAGCTTTATTCATAACTGCCAAAACTTGGAAGCAATGAAGATGTTCTTCAGTAGATGAACAGATAATTAAATGGTGGTATGTCTAACAATGAAATACTGTTCAGAGCTAAAAATAAATGAGCTATCAAGCCATGAAAAGACATGGAGGAATCTTCACATATACTGTGAAGTAAAAGCAGCCGTTCTATAAAGACTACATATGATAGGATCCCAACTATATGACATTCTGGAAAAAGCCAAACTGTGGTGACTATATGAAGATGATTGGCTTCAAGGGGTTACAGGTTACAGAGGGATGAGTAGGCAGGACACAGAGGAGTTTAGAGCAGTGATACTATTCTCTAATATGCCATAATTGTAGATATATATCCTTATACATTTTCAAAACCCAAAAATGAAATACCAAGAATGAACCCTAATGTAAACTATGGACTTTGGGTGATAATGGTACATCAATGTAGATTCAGGGAAGTTGTGTGTGTGTGTGTGTGTGTGTGAGAGAGAGAGAGAGAGAGAGAGAGAGAGAGAGAGAGCGAGTTTAGAGATGCTGGGGGTATATAGGAACTCTCTGTTCTTATACTTTTCACTTCTTGTACTTTCTGTTCAACTTTTCTGTAAATCTAAAACTACTCTAAAAATAAGGAGAGCTAACAAAAACCAAACTAAACATATTTCTACCATGTGACCCAGCAATCATGCTCCTTGACTTTGACTCTAATATTTACATTTATATTTGGTCAAATGAGTTAAAATTTAATTCAGCACAATCCCTGCACCCCCCACCAGATATTCACAGCTTTATTTGTAAGTGCTATAATTGCTTTCTTCCTGAATTGCAGCAGCTTCTTTTTTTCACCTGCTTCCCTTGGTTGTGGGTTGTTTGGATTCCAGAGTTCTGCAAAAGTTGATTCTGACAGTTTTTCCAGCTCATTAGATGTTTTGGGTAGGGATGGAGCCATGGAGATCCTTCTGCCATTTTAGAGAAACGATCATGGCCATGCCTTCTCCTCTGAGGGAAGTGAGGAGTCACTGGGGAGTTTGAGCTGAGCAGAGATTTGCTCTGACATTCTAAAAGGTTTTATTCAAGCTTCGATGTCAAGGCTAGTCAATATGATGACAAGTGTAGACACAAGGAGACTACTAGGAGGATATTGCATAATCCAGGAAAGAAATGATGATGGCTTGCAGCAATGTAGTAGCAACAGAAAGGAGAGGTGACTGGAGTCTATGTATAATTGTTTAGAACAGCCAAAAGGTTCTAATGTGAGGTGTGAAAGGAGACATCAAAGAGGACTTATTCATCTATTTTGCTGTTATCCCATGTTATGTTAAATGTTTAAATTCATAGGTTGGTGCATGGAAAAAGCATACAGGCTTTAGAGTCAGGAACATCTGGATGCATTCTTCTTAAATCACTCATCTGTTACCTGTCCAAGTCCCAGTGACCACTTCTAATTTGTCATAAGAACACCATGTCCTCAAGGACAATGATTGTGAAATAGAACACAGATACATCTAGCTTCTTGCCTGCATTGAAATAAGAAAAAAAAGGGGGGCAAGACCAGTGAACATGTGGAGCAGAGGTGAAGATGCTGCTTGTGATGCCTTCGCCCCACGTCAGAGTGCACGGTTGGAGTCCTGGTTTTATTTCTGATTCCAGCTTCCTCCTAATACGTACCCAGGGTTCAGCAGGTTATAGCCACTTAGTTGTGTCCCTGCCACTGATGAGGGAGACTTGGATTGACTTCCCAACTCCCATTTTAAGAATGAATCAGGGGCTGGCGCCGGGGCTCACTTGGTTAATCCTCCACCTCTGGCGCCAGCATTCCATGTGGGTGCCAGGTTCTAGTCCTGGTTGCTCCTCTTCCAGGCCAGCTCTCTGCTGTGGCCCGGGAAGGCAGTGGAGGATGGCCCAAGGGCTTGAGCCCTTGCACCTGCATGGGAGCCCAGGAGGTAGCACCTGGCTCCTGGCTTTGGATCGGCGCAGCGCCAGCTGTAGCAGTCATTTGCGGGGTGAACCAACGGTAGGAAGACCTTTCTCTCTGTCTCTCTCTCTCACTGTCTATCTCTGTCAAATAAAATATTTTAAAAAAAGAATGAATCAGTGATTTGGAGTGCATACTCTCCCCCCCCCCCCACACACACATATAAAGATATGTAATTTGTGGCCCAGGAGTGCAGTGGAGGATGGCCCAAGTGCTTGGGCCCCGCACCCCATGGGAGACCAGGAGAAGCACCTGGCTCCTGGCTTCGGATTAGCGCAGTGTGACGGCTGCAGCATGCTGGCCACAGCGGCCATGGGGGGTGAACCAATGGAAAAGGAAGACCTTTCTCTCTGTCTCTCTCTCTCTCTCTCTCTCACTGTCCACTCTGCCTGTAAAAAAAATTAAAAAATAAATTAATTAATTAATTAAAAAACAAAACAAAATAAAAAGTGTTAAATTAGTTTGACTTTTCACTCTTTTCCAAACCTGATAACAGTAGGCCTACTTTAGAGGTTCTATGTACTTGAATCAAGCCTCCTTCCAGTTCTTGGACCTACAGTTCTTTACCTTTTTCTCTTCAGTAGGAAAGAGGAGGGAGGGAGGGAGTTGGGGGAAGAATAGAGAGAAAGAGAGAGAGAGAGAGAGAGAGAGAGAGGGAGAGAGAGAACAAGACATATTCCATTCTCCTAGGATATGAAGTAGTGGTCAAATTTTGTTAGAAATTTGTAGTATCTTGTGAGCAGAATTGTAGTGTAGGGTGTTAAGCCATGGCATGCAGTGCCAGCATCCCATAAGGGCACTGATTTGTGTGCTGGCTGCTCCACATCTGATCTGGCTCCTTGCTAATGTGCTTCGGAAAGCAGCAGAAGATAATGTGAGTGCTTGAGTTCCTGGCACCCACAAGGGAGACTTGGAAGAAGATTCTGCTTTCTGCTCTACAGACTGGCCCAGCCCTGGCTGTTGCAGTCATTTGGGGAGAGAACCAGTAGATAGACATACACACACTCTCTCTCTCTCTACCTCTTTCTTTTTAAATAAATAATTAAATAAATCTTAAAAAAAAAAACCCTGTAGTTTCTCAATTCATTTTCTCACTAATTAGAGAGTCCCACAGGGGATTTCCTTGTGGAAATTCCTCTCCTTTACTTTCTTATAGAAGGGGCTTGGGAAAACCTCTACATATTTGTAGATTTTTTTAAAAAAAGGACAATTTTGTAAACTGAGATAGTTGGACACTGCCAAAATGCTTACAAAGATCTGCTTGATAAAAATACAGGAAAACTCAGGGGAAAAGCCATATTACATATTAAAAATGTATTGGGTCAAAGTTATGAAGACAAACATGAACAAGTATGTCACACTGAGCAGGAGACACTGGCACTTCCAATGCTACAAGAGGACACTTCTTTGGGAAGTTTCTACAGAGATGCTGGGTTACCCTTGAATGACATAAAGAACGTAAAACTGGGGCTGGCATTGTGCTGTAGTGGGCAAAGCCACTACCTGAGACACCACCTGAGATCCCATATGGGTGCTGGTTCAAGTCCCAGCTGCGCTACTTCCAATCCAGCTCCCCACTAATGTGCCTGGGAAAGCAGCAGAAAACGGCCCAAGTCCCTGGGCCCCTGCACACATGTGGGAGACCTGGAAAAAGCTCCTGGCTTCCAGCTTTCATCTGGACCAGCCTTGGCTGTTGCAGTCATTTGAGGAGTGAACCAGCAAGTGGAAGATCTCTCTCTCTCTCTCTCATCTTTTCCACTCTCTGTGTAACTCTTTCAAATAAATAAATAAATCTTTAAAGAAAAAAACAAAAACTTTCTCTAAGAAGCTCACACAAGTGGTCTTACTAGCTTCTAAATCTTCCCAATTGGCTTGGATACATCAGGCATGTGTTTTTCCATTAAACAGGTACAATTAAGAGGTTAAAAACTGCAGAAATTCAAGTGTTTCCTGGGAGAGTGACTGGATCAAATTTTGTTTTCTCAAACAATCCACCATTCTTACCTCTATTCCTGCAGATCTCTAAAATAGAAAGAACTAAATAAATTACAATCTTGACCCTGGGATATGCTTACTAGATACACAATATAAAATTTTGTTTATAGCTTTCACATGATCCCTCCTCTAACATACACAGATAAGGATAAGAAATCTAGTCACAGGATCAAGCTTGCAGCTTAATTTGTTCTACGTGACTTCTTTCTGCAGCTGTCATAGCTCTGGAATATATCTAGTACGTGCAAAAGATGCATGCTATGGGTAGGGAGGGATCCTTGCAACCACCTACCTGTTCTGAAACCCTAAAACATGAAACAGCCTGGGAGAATTTTGCCCACATAAGTAACTAACATAGAGCTACTCAGAAATTCATGGGATTAAAACAAGACTTGAAAAGGCAAAGGGAAAAACATTTTCTGGCCCTTAGGGAAAATAAGAATTGCTTAACATGTGCCATGGCATTCCTGGAATGGATTTTTAATCAACAACAGTTCTCATTTAGTGCAAGAGTCAGCCAATGAATAGACTAATACTACTGACTGACATTATGGCCCATTCGTCTGCTTAAGTTGTCTAAAAATTTCAGCTGCCAGCAAAGGATTAATATTGATTTTCAGGCTGTCTTCGTTAAATACCTGCTATAGAGTACCACTCTTTCATTCTTCTTGCCAACTCTTCCCCCAATTGTCACTAGTATTAAAATGAAACCTACCTATTATTAAATCAATCATGCTTGGTAAAACTATTCAGAAAGAAGGAGAACATCTATCATCTTTACTGTCAACATGAAGCCTGATTCTTTTTTCCTTTTAGTTGGTCAATCTGGAATTACTAGCACAATTAATTAAAATCTCTTTACAGAACTCTTCTAAGAAACAAAGTGAAATGTCAGTGGAAGGAAAGTGAGTACAAGGAGAGGCAAACTCTGAAAACATTTTGATAGAAGCATAAGCTTGTCTTTACCTTGAGCTGCTACTAGTTCAAACCATGAGGCTAGGCTGACAAGATGTTTGACTGGGAAGCCCATCTCCACATGTTCCCACTGGCTGTTCTGCCTGAAACACTCACAGTCTTGTGCACCTGGTCATCCTACAAAACAATCCCTCAATTTCTCTGCCAAGGAGTCCCAGGCTACCCTGGCTAAGTACCTTCACTGTCCCTTGATCAAACCTGTAACATAATCTTCATCCTATCAAATTTCCTCCTAAAAGGCTGTGAACACTTTGTGGACAGGGACTGTCCTCATTTTCAGACTTACAATCCAGCAAGAGATTATTAAAAAGCAACTGAGAATGCATATGATAAAAAATGAATGAATGAATTAATTAATTAATGAGTAGATATTGAAATGTGATTCCTATCTGATTTTCTTGTAATATGTAGTTTCTAAGCAATTTAAAAGGCAGTTGAGCATAATGGCTGAGATCTCAGGCCATCAAGCCAGACTTTCCTGTTTTGAAATCAAGACTGATCACTTACTAGTTGTGTGATGCTGGGCAAGCCCAAAACAAGAGCTAAAATGTTGCTCAAGTGTTCCTCAACTGTCTCATTTAAAAATTAAAGTGAATAATAGTACATGCTAGGATAAGTGTATGGATTAAATAAAAAACAATCCACAAGCAACTCATGATGTAGTATCTGATACACAGCAAACATACAGCAGTTAGTTAAACCCGAAAGCCTTGAGTTAACTTCGCTACATGTTTTAGCAAATGCATTCTTCATACTGCCACACAAAGAACTTATACTGGATAATTCTCCAGCCAATACTTCTAAAGTAAATCTTTCATTCCATGCATTACACATAATTACTCCTTAGAGCAACAAAACATATTTAATTATAAAGTTCCTTTAAACAACTACTTATTGATTACTCATTAAAAACCAACAATACATAGCTCTGTGCTTTCAGAAGTAAATGAATGACACATGGCCCCAGTCCTGAGGGAACATGGTCTCCAAAGAGATTGTTACAACAACATATTAAGTGATGTAGAGAATTAGGAAGTTGGGATAGAGGTTACCTAGAAGTTTCATTCTTTCATATGAGCCCAAACCATGTTGATAATTGAGGATTTGCATCACATGAGATACAGGAGCACTCATTTCAGACATTCTCATGACCATTGAAATGAACCATAACAAAGAAAATGGACACTCTAATAGCTTAAACACTTCATTTTAAAAAGGATAAGGATGATAGAACAACAAATATTCCCTTTTACTACTTTAGTACCAACTGCATGGCAGCATTATGTAGAATATAGATTTGGAGAATCCACGGATGTGCTAAGTAAATTCACTGCATATAAACAATAAAGATTCAACTCAATACAAATGGAGTTCAATCCATATTTTTAAAATAGTTATTACTTACAATAACAATTAAGACATAATATGTTTTTCTTCTCACTCTTTATTCTTTCTTCAAACTATTCTCTGGCAATGAGAATGGAATACATGGCAGAGCTTTCTACCCTTTCCTTCCATTAGAGCAATGTCAAGTGAAGGTAGAGAGAACGCAAAGATTCCAGGAGCACTGTAGCAATTTTCTATCCTAGACAGTCACTGTGAAGAAGTAGAATATAGCTACAAGGGTACTAAGTAAAATTGTGTCTCAAAACCCATTTTGCCATTAATTTTCATGGTCAAATTATAGATGTGTTCTCCTAAGACAAAATCAGGTAAAGACATATTAAAAAATAATTATACAAAATTTGGCTGACCTTTAAATGCTAATCATCTCTAGAAAGGTAACTATTATGTTCATGTAGGATTCATATTTAAAATATATCAGTATATTTTAGCTAACAAGAAGGACAACATTCAAAATCAGTTTCAAGGTGTAAATTCAAAGGAGTCAAGGCAGATTTTAGTCTGGTGCAATGCACTCTGGGTGGAAGGAGATGAGCAGTAGCAGCTTGACTAGACTCAGACTCTGGCTGGAGATGTCATCTGGCTTTGCACACTTCCCTGTGGACCTTGGTTGATAATCTCCTTAGCTGCCTTTTATCCTAATGATTTTGTGAGAATCTGTTGGCCTTTAAAGCTATCTGAAAATTTTTTATTAAAATAAAACATTTCAGGAAGCAGGCACATAGGGCTAGGAAAAATGGAAGCTTCCCCCCAAATCTACTCAGGAAGTCATGACCAAATATGTCCTGTCTATTGCCCCAACAGGTAGAGTTCTTATTTATCCTCATATCATGGTTCTCACCTAATTGTGGGAAACTGTGCTCTGTGGGAAAAAGAAACCCTCCGGCCCCCTTGGCTCTGCGGGAAGCTGGAGGATGCCACTACTACTGCCCTGTGCAGTAGTGCATAGAATTCTAGCTTTTCGCCTCCTTTCTCTGTATATTGGGCTAAGATATTACATTTTGTCTCTATGTGAATACTGACAATTAGTATTTACCAACATGTATCTGTCTACTTTCTCTTGTTTAAAAAAAAGAAGAAAAATGGGGTTATAGAAGGTCAGCAAAGGGTGGGTTTGAGATGTTTGGGTGGGTTAAGTGGGCATTTTGACAACATGGCTTCTCCTTTGGCATGTTTAATTGTGATATTTAATGGACATCCTTGCAGTTTAAGATGACACTTTTAAAAATGTAATTCTCTCCTAATGATGATTTGAGCCCTGCCACTCGATGGGAGAAATCAGCAGAACCTGTTGGATCTTATCTGGAATCGACAATCTGTATTGTAATTTTGTTCCTGTTTATTTTTAAATTTTCTTTTTGTTTTACTGGAAAAGATAGATATTCAGGTTTTTTTAAAAGATTTATTTATTTATTTATTTGAAAGTCAGAGTTACACAGAGAGAGAGAGAGAGAGAGCGAGCCTCTCATCTGCTGGTTCACACTCCAAATGACCACAATGGCAGGCACTACACTGATCCAAAGCCAGGAGCCAGGAGCCTCCTCCAGGTCTCCCACGTGGGTGCAGGGCCCAAGGACTTGGGCCATCTTCCACTGCTTTCCCAGGCCATAGCAGAGAGCTGGATCAGAAGTGGAGCAGCTGGGCCCATATGGAATGCTGGCGCTTCAGGCCAGGGCATTAACCTGCTGCATCAGAGCGCCGGCCCCGATATTCCATTTTAAACATTAAAGTGTAAAAGTTGCTTTGTTACAATAAAACTAAATGTGTAAAAACAAACAAAGAGCGAGACAGAGAGAGAGAAAGAGATACTATATTTAAATGATATGTAAATAGGATAGCATGAGCAAAGGTTCATGGCTACCCAGTGCTCTAGGAAGAATGAGTCGTCTGGGTCTGGTTGGTGTGTAAGATACACGTGAGAAGTAGCAAGAATATGATGTCAAAATGTAGAACTCAATTCAGATTTTTAAGAGGACTGGAAAAACTAACAAATTTTAAACTTTTTTTCATTAGCAAGGAGAAGCTATTACACTTATATTCTTCTTCACTGCTGTCCTGAAGATATTTCTTCTGAGTTAAGAATGTATATGCAGAGTCTGGCATTGTGGCTTCCCATATTGGAGCCCTGGTTCAAACCCTGACTTCACTTCTGATCCAGCTTCCTACTAATGCTCCTGGGAAAGCAGGGGAAGATGCCCAGGTATTTGGGTCTCTGCTACCCAGATGGAAGACCCAGATGAAATTCCTTGTACCTGGTTTCAGCCTGGACAAGTAATGGCCATTGAGGCTATTTGGGAAGTAAACAATGCATGGAAGATCTTTCTCTTTCTCTTTCCCTTTCCCTCTCCCTCTGCCCCCCCCTTCTCTGTTTCTCTTTCTACAATTCTGCCAAACAAATTATGCACTGTGGCATAGTAGGTTAAACCTCCACCTGCAGAGCCAGCATCCCATATGGGTGCTAGTTCATGTCCTGGTTGCTCCTCTTACGATCCAGCTCTCTGCTTATGGCCTGGGAAAGCAGTGGAAGATGGTTCAACTGCTTGGGACCCTGCACCTATAGGAGAGACCCAGAAGAAGCTCCTGGCTCCTGGCTTTGGATTGGCCCAGCTCCAGCCACTACAGCATTTGGAGAGTGAACCAGTGGATGAAAGACCTCTCTATCTGTCTCTCCCTCTCAATAAATAAGTAAGACTTTAAAAAAGAAGCTCATGTGCAAAGAAGAGGATAAAATGAGTGGATTAAATGCTGTAAGAAAGAGTGTGGAATCATACACCTAAAGGAGCCCCCTCTTTGCTAGCATAATGGCTTTGCAGCTCCTGTTTTTCAAATGACTTTCTCAGCAGATAGGGGCACTTCCACACTCACTCTTTCTTTTACCTCCAACTGTGATAGTCACCAATCATCCAAAGTGATTGGTGAAGTTTCTTTCCAAAGTTAGCAAGTAAGAGAGTATGTAAATAAGTGAAGCGAGGCTAGATACAGAGACATTTAGAAAGAATGTTAGGCCTAACTTGAAACGTTTATATACCAGTTTTTATTTTTATTTAGGATTTATTTTATTTATTTGAAAGGTGGAGAGAGAGAGAGAGAGAGAGAGAGAGATTGAGTGAGCGAGAGAGAATCTTCCATCCACTGATTCATTCCCCAAATGGTCTCAACTGTCAGGGCTGGGACTGGTTGAAGTCAGTAGCATGGACTCCATATGGGTCTTCTACATGGCTGGCAGGGGCCCAATTACTTGAGTCATCTTCTACTGCCTTCCCAGAAGTAGAGCAGCCAGTGCTTTAACTGGGACTCATATGGAGTGCCAGCATTGTAGGCAGCAGTTTAACCTGCTATGCCACAATATCCGTCCCTACATTTCAGTTTTTAAATGATGATTTCAATACCCATTTAATACCATTAATTCTTTCTGAGATATCTTGAAAATGCTGATAAAAATTGGAAAGTGCTATTTAATCTTCCATAGACCGTTAGTACTATAGGGTTCAAACTTGAGCTTTGTCTTGGCAATGGTTACTAGCTTAGGATGTCAGCCTATTTCCAGGATTAGCTGAGATACAAAATACCTAACTGCATAAATAGTTACCATGTCAAATGCATGTTTGATGATGACTACACATCCGTTTGATGATGACTACACATCTGTAGGATTTCTCCACCATCACCTCTTCACCTTTCTCCAAGGGGACGGGGGAATATACTCTATTTATAGCATTGAGTAGACTCTAATTTCTTCCACATCACAGGTCCAACAGAGCTGAGACAAATACAATGCTTAAAGTTACTTCCTTCCTTTGTAAAGTAGGAAATAGCATTATCGTGTTAAGCTGGAGGGGAGGGAAAACTTTTCTAGTTCCCCTCATTGCTTTAGAGGCAGCAGCAGAAATAGAAAGTTGAGGCAAGTGGTGACTACACCATTTCATGGGAGTAACTGACTTACTGAGTGTGACTGGAGGGGTCTCTGACCCCCAGATATCTCCCTGATGAAGGACTGAAATTCTTGCAATTACAAGTCCTCCTTAAAAGTCTGTGGAAAGCCTTTTCATCTTGACTGTTTGAAGCCTTACATTAACAAGAATATACAATATATAATTAAAATGCTGAAAGGGAACATCTTACTTTTATGAAGCATTCCCATTCATCAGAGAACAAGATAGCATGAGGATGAGACTCAAAAGGGAGCAATTCTGTTGGTGAAGATGAAGGAATTTTAAACAAAGAGTGAGCAATTTGTATGCTTGTGTGACTGTATATGTGTACTCATGTGTATGAGTGTTTGGTGGGGTGGACAGAACACAATATGATTAGTGTTTTCCGTGAAGCATAGTGTGTTAGCTCAGTTCTGTCTAGCAGTAAATGTCAAGAAAGCATTAGATGGGCATGAGATTGACTAGGGGAGAGAATAGCAGAATGTGGGAATAGAGAAGAGGAGGATTCAGAAAGAGCTTGCACTATGGAGGTTTCACACCTAGAAGGAAAGAGGGAAGAGAGGAGGATGGAATAGGAAGAATCATTGAATGAAGCAAAGTTAGTTCCAAAACCAATTCAGTCAGATCAATGAGGAGTCCTTGAGCCAAAGTCCCTATGAGTCATGCCTCTCAATGCAAGGGGCCCACCTTGGTGCTACACTGTGCTCTGGCTTTACCAGTCCTAGCCCGCAAGAGGCATCACTTTGATGCAAATGTGGTAACTGACCCAGCAAGAAAGCATACAGGGTCGTCAGTCAGTTATGCTTTCTGATCTCAATGGCACAGTGTCATGCCTATCAAAATTAGCAATGTTTTAAAAATAGCATTTGGCATGCTTTTGTAGCCCATGAAATGTATAAAGTTGATTATAATTGGAAGAAAACGTTCAGTGTTAGTATTTATTAGTATTTATTATTTATTGTCAGAGAGAGAGGGAGAGAATATGTCTTCCATCTGTTGATTCACTCCCTAAATGTATACAATGGCAGGGACTGGGCCAGGCTGAAGCCAGGAGCCAGGAGCTTCATGTGGGTCTCCTACATGAGTGGGGGTGGTGGTGGGGGCACCCACCTGGAATATCTTCTGCTGCTTTCCCAGGCTTATTAGCAGGAAGCTGGATAGGAAGTGGAACAGCCAGGACTCAAACGAGTGCTCATAAGAGATGACAACCTTACAGGTGGCAGTTTAACCCTCTGTGCCATGCTAGTTACAGAAATTTCTTTAGTTTCAAAGTTATCCTACATAAATATATATTTTATTATATAAAAGTTGAATGGCCAGTGCAATTTTTTCTTCTAATTATCCACTTTCAGGAGCATCAAAAAGCCCAGGGGCAGCTATTCTCAACATTTTCTTACTTCAGCTCATTCCTGGGAAAGAAAATCATTCTTTCATTAACAGTGACTTCCCTGGCAGTGAGACTCAGTCTGTGGTTGGGACACCCTTGGGTATTATATGTTGTTGATTCCAAGTTGAGATGTGTTGGGGAATTGAAATCTACCACCCATCTCTATCACCACCAATCCTAATATGATGAGTTGACAGTTTGTATAGTAGCTGTGCTTGCTTTTCAAAGAAACTTTCTAGGTTCATGCACATTCCTGTTGAGGAGCACTGCTCTATGAAAATGGTTTTCAAAGTTGAGCAAACAAATAAATAGGAGGGGCCTTGCTATATACAGATTTGTTTCAGGAGGTCTAGGGCAGTGTGATTAATGAACAGATTCTAGTAGGCACTCCAGATGATGCTATGTACTCAGTGGAGCCACAGAAGCATATTTTTTTGACAGGCAGAGTGGACAGTGAGAAAGAGAGAGAAAGGTCTTCCTTTTGCCGTTGGTCCACCCTCCAATGGCCACCATGGCCGGCACGCTACAGCTGACGCATCACGCTGATCTGAAGCCAGGAGCCAGGAGCTTCTCCTGGACTCCCATGGGGTGCAGGGCCCAAGCACTTGGGCCATCCTCCACTGCACTCCTGGGCCATAGCAGAGAGCTGGCCTGGAAAAGGGGCAACTGGGACAGAATTTGGCGCCCTGACCGGGACTAGAACCCGGTGTGCCGGCGCCGCAGGAGGAGGATTAGCCTATTGAGCCGCAGCGCCAGCCACAGAAGCATATTTTCAAAAATACTGAATCAGGGCCTGGGACATTTCGAATCTACAGAAGTTAATAGTCATCTAGACCCACTGAAGCAATGCAGCAAAATGTGAGATTTGCAAGGTGCAAAGAGAGGTCATCATTATATGGGACCATAGAAAGATGATGAGACAGAAAGGATTGGGAAAATCAAAGGATGTAGAAATGTATATGTTATATATCCATATCTTCCTAGCTATATATATATCCTATCATCAACTTCATTAGGAAAATCCATTTCATTTTGGAGCATGGAAAGGTATGCATTCAAAAAATATTTATTACTGTTCTACATTTTAGTATGTATTCCACTAAGTACAATGTTCATTAATTTGCATATACATGCACATTTATCATTTTGTATGTAGTTGAGCATCACTAATCAATGGAGATATATTCTAAGAAATCTGTTGTTAGACAATTTTATTGTTATGCAAACATCATAGAGTGTGCTTACACAAACCTAGATGTCTTAGTCTAGTGCATACCTAGGCTGTACAGTGTATTTTAGGCTATTCAGTATATTATGGTATAGTATCTTGCTCCTAGAACCATGCTGATTAAAACAATTAAAACAAGCAGAGAGGGCCGGCGCCGTGGCTCAACAGGCTAATCCTCCACCTTACGGCGCCAGCACACCGGGTTCTAGTCCCGGTCGGGGCGCCAGATTCTGTCCCGGTTGCCCCTCTTCCAGTCCAGCCCTCTGCTGTAGCCCGGGAGTGCAGTGGAGGATGGCCCAGGTGCTTGGGCCCTGCACCCCATGGGAGACCAGAAAAAGCACCTGGCACCTGGCTCCTGCCATCGGATGTCAGCACCATTGGAGGGTGAACCAACGGCAAAGGAAGACCTTTCTCTCTGTCTCTCTCTCTCACTGTCCACTCTGCCTGTCAAAAAAAAAAAAGCACAGAGAAATTCATGCAATCAGGACATGGTAAACACAAGATGTATGAGGCTGCTGCCAGCATAACAGGGCATACTTTTTTTTTAAAGATTTATTTTATTTATTTATTTGAAAGACAGAGTTACAGAGAGAGGTAGAGACAGAGAGAGAGGTCTTCCATCCGCTGGTTCACTCCCCAGATGGCCGCAACGGCCGAAGCTGTGCCGATCTGAAGCCAGGAGCCAGGAGCTTTTTCTGGGTCTCCCACGTGTATGCAGGGGCCCAGGGACTTGGGCCACCTTCCACTGCTTTCCCAGGCCATAGCAGAGAGCTGGATCAGAAGAGGAGCAGCTGGGACTAGAATTGGCACCCATATGGGATGCCGGTGCTTCAGGCCAGGGCTTTAACCGCTGCACCATAGTGCTAGCCCCCAGGGCATACTGTAAATTTTTTTTTTGACAGGCAGAGTGGACAGTGAGAGAGAGACAGAGAGAAAGGTACAGTAAATTTTTATAAGTAGGAATACACCCCCAAAATAATAAAAATATACTATAGTAACTGCATAAGTCAGTAACATGGTTCTTGATCGTCATTATCAAATAGTATGTACTACACATAATTGTATAGGCTATACTTTTATATGATTGGCAGCACAGCAGGTTTGTTTACATCAGAATCCCCACAAACATGTGAGTAATTCATTACTTTACATTGTCACAATGAATGGCTATGGAGTCACTAGGCAATAGGAATTTTCCAGCCCCATTATAATCTTATGGAACCACTGTTGTATATGTGGTCACCATTGATTGAAATGCTGTTAAGTAGCGCATGACTGTATATATGAACAGTCTTCAAAAGTTCATGGAAAATGTGCATGACCTTTTCATTCTATTTTTCCATGAACATTTTGAATTCCCCAGTGTAAGTGTGTGTGTGTGTGTGTGTGTAAAATGTGAATGCACATACATACATGCACATTGCTTCATTAGGTTTCCTAAGCTTTATTTTACATGTAAAGGGACTGCACTGATCCTGCATGTAAAAATATATCTAACTATTAATACTTCCAAAGAGTAGAAGTCAAGGGGTGTCATCTGTGGACAGCATCATCTACACAGTTACAATGTTATGGAAAGGCAGCTTAATCTTTGTTTTACAGTTTTCAAACTAAAAGCCACATATGAATGCCTGATGGAAAAACCGTTTTATCAGGAGAACAGAAATCCATTTGTATTTCTTAGTTAGCATGTTACTCTTTTGAATGCTGATACTTAAAATAACTCCACCTATATATTGCATTAATAAAAGTGTTGATACATTTCTGTACCCCTCGGCTTGCCTCCCTAGTGCCATCACCCAGCTGATATTATTGTGACATTTTGACACTGCATGGTGACACAGTGACCTGGTGCCTCCAGCAGCCTAGAAGGACAAGTTGACTAAATCATTATGCTGCATTAGGAAGCAGTGAAGCAGTTTCTTACTGCTACAGAGACAAAGTAAACTGTGGAGACACGAATTCTTATCTAAGGCACATAATACTTGATTCTGTTTCCTGTTCTACCACTAATGTACTAGGAGGCTTGTAACAAATAATTTTAATTCATTGGTGACTCAGCATTACTGTCTGTAAAATGGAAACAACCCAACATACATTTTTTTTAATCCTAGGGCAATGATTTCACTTGCAATTCATTCTTGGAGAATAGAAATTTTAGAAGCATACTAGGAGGAAATAAATTAAAGGATGAACACACTTGATTGATTTTTTTCCATACTGTCATAGTTTGAGAATTCTTTACTGCCATAGCTTTCTTTTTTCCCAAAGAAATCTTTTATTTAAGGAGTACAAATTTCATAAGTACAACTTTAGTAATATAGTGATTCTTCCCACCATACCTGGCCTCCCACCCTCATTCTCACCCTACCTCCTCCTCCTTCTCCTATTCCAAGTCTCATTTTTCATTAAGATTCACTTTCAATTAACTTTGTACGCAGAAGATCAACTCTGTACTAAGTAAAGATTTCAACTGTTTACACACACACAGAGACAAACTGAGAACAAGTTTTATAGTTAATTCTCATAATATAATTCATTGAGGATAAAAGTCCTGCCTGGTAAGTAAGTGCACAGTGAATTAATTTAACAATTAACACTCTTATGTATGACACCAGTGATCACCTGAGACTCTTGACATGAGCTGCCAGTGGAAGCCTTTTGTATCCACAATCTTTGTCAGTGTTTAGACAAGACCATAAGCAAAGTGGAAGTTCTCTCCTCCCTTAAGAGAAAAGTACATCCTTTTTTGATGGCCACTTCTTTCCACTGAGGTCTCTCTCACATAAGTAGATCCTTCATTTAGGACATTTTTCTGCCACAGTGTCTTGGATTTCCATGCCTGAAATGCTTTCATGGGCTTTTCAGCCAGACCAGAAAGCCTAAAGGGCTGATTCTGAGGTCAGAGTGCTATTTAAAGTGATTTCCATTCTATGAGTCTGCTGTGTGGACACTCTCTCCTTTTTAATTCTGTTATTATCACCAGAGACTTGATCTTATTTATATGTTCCCTTTAACACTTAATTCTATTGTCACTTTAACACTTAATATGGTAACTTTAACACTTAAAATGGCATTTTTACCACCCAGCTTAATGGGATTTGGGGTTTCATGGCAAGTTTTTAAACTGTACCCTTAGAAGTAAGTCTGTAGGACTGTATGCAGAGCTATACAGCTTTATGGTTACAAATTTCCTCCTCTCTCTCTAATTCCCCCTCTTATTTTTACTGAGATCCATTTTCAGTTGACTTTATACATGTGATTAGTTCTATGTTAAGTAAAGAGTTCAACAAATAGTATTAAGAAGAGAGAAAAAAATACAGACTATTCCTCAACAGTCAAGACAAGGGCTGTTCAAGTCACTGCTTCTCAATGTGTCAATTTCACTTCTACAAATTTCCTTTTAGGTGCTCTATTAGTTATCACAGATAAGAGAGAACATACAGTATTTGTCCCCTCGGGACTGGGGACTGGCTTATTTCATTAAGTGTAATGTTTTCCAGATTCATCCATTTTGTTGCAAATGACAGGATTCCATTTTTTTAACAGCTGTGTGGTATTCTATATAGTACATATCCCATTATTTCTTTATCCAGTCTTCAGTTGAAAGACATTTAGCTTGATTCCACATCTCAGCTATTGTGAAGTGAGCTGTAATAAACATGGGGGTGCAGATAACTTTTATTTGCTGACTTCATTTCCCTTGGGTAAATTCCAATGAATGGGATGTCTGGGTCATATTGAGATTTCTGAGGTATCTCCAAACTGTCTCCTTAGTGGTTTTAACAGTTTACATACCCATTAGGGTACATTTTCCTCCACATACTCCCAGCATTTGTTAATTTTGGCTTGATTGCATGTGCCTCTGGAGTCTTTTTCAAGAACTTTTTGCTTGTGCAAATATCTTGAAGGGTTTCTCCAATGTTCTCTAATACTTTCATGGTATCAGGTTTAGATGTAGGTCTTTTATCCATTTTGAATGGATTTTTGTATAAGGTATGAGATAGGGGTTCTGTTTCATACTTCTGCATGTGGAAATCCAGTTTTTCCAGCACCATTCTTTGAAGAGACTGTCCTTGACTCAGGATTGATTTCTGGCATTTCTATTCTGTTCCATTGGTCTATCCATCTGTTTTTGTACTGGTACCAAGGTATTTTGATTATAACTGCCTTGTAGTATGTACTGAAATCTGGTATTGTGATGCCTCCGGCTTTATTTTTGTTGTATAAGATTGCTTCAGGTATTTGAGGTCTCCTGTGTTTCCATATGAATTTCAGCATCCTTTTTTCTAGATCTGAGAAGAATATCTTTGATATTTTGATTGGTATCACATTGACTCTATAAATTACCTTGGTTTTTTCCAAGCCATGAACATGAAGATTTTTCCATTTTTTGGTATATCCTATTTATTTTTTAATGTTTTGTAATTCTCATTGTAGAGATCTTTGACATCCTTGGTTAAATTTATTCCAAAATATTTAATTTTTTTGTAGCTACTGCAAATGACATTGATCTTAGAAGTTCTTTCTCAGCCATGGCATTGTGTGTGTACACAAAGGCTGTTGATTTTTGTGCACTGATTTTATATCCTGCTACTTTACCAGATTCTTTTATGCATTCCAATAGTCTTTTGGTGGACTCTTTTGGATCCCCTATATATAGGATCATGTCATCTGCAAATAGGGATAGTTTGGCCTCCTCTTTCCCAATTTTTATCAGTTTGATTTCTTTTTATTGCTTAATAGCAATGGCTAAAACTTTCAATACTAAATTGAATAGTAATGGTGAGAGTGGGCATTCTTGTCTGAGTCTCAATCTCAGTGGGAATGTTTCCAACTTTTCCCTATTCAATAGGATGCTGGCTGTGGGTTCATCAGTCAAGTTGCCTTAATTGTTTTGAGGAATGTTTTTTCTATACCCAATTTGCTTAGAGTTTTCATCATGAAATGGTGTTGTACTTTATCAAATGCTTTCTCTGCATCTATTGAGATGATCATATGGTTTTTCTTCTTTAGTTTGTTTTTTTAAAAGATTTTATTTATTTATTTATTTATTTATTTATTTGACAGGTACAGTTACAGACAGTGAGAGAGAGTCAGAGAGAAAGGTCTTACTTCCATTGGTTCACCACCAGTGGCTGCTGCGGCCGGCGTTGTGCCAATCTGAAGCCAGGAGCCAGGTGCTTCTCCTGGTCTCCCATGCGGGTGCAGGGCCCAAGCACTTGGGCCATCCTCCACTGCCCACCTGGGCCACAGCAGAGAGCTGGACTGGAAGAGGAGCAACTGGGACTAGAACCAGGCACCCATATGGGATGCTGGCGCCACAGGCGGAGGATGAGCCAAGTGAGCCCCTGCACCAGGCCCATTGTTCTTCAGTTTGTTAATGTGATGTATCAAATTGATTGAATTGCAAATGTTTAACCATCCCTGGGTACCAGGGATAAATCCCACTTGATCCAGTTGAGTGATTTTTCTGATGTGTTGTTGAATTTGACTGGCTAGAATTTTGAGGATTTTTTAAAAAAAAGATTACAGGGTCCATCCACTGGTTCACTCTCCAATTGGCTGCAATAGCAAGAGATGAGTCCATCTGATGTCAGAAGCCAGGAACTTCTGGGTCTCCCATGCGGGTGCAGAGGTCCAAGAACTTAAGCCATCTTCCATTATTTCCTTGGCCATAACATAGAGCTGGATCAGAATAGGAGCAGACAGGACTAGAACTGGTGGCCATATGAGGTTCAGGCATTGCAGGCATAAGTTTAGCCCACTACCCCACAGCTCCAGCCTTTGAGGATTTTTATATCTATGTTCATCAGAGAAATCGGCCTATATTTTTCTTTCTCTGTTGTTTCTTCCTGATTTGGGAATCAAGGTGATGCTGGCTTCAAAGAAGGAATTTGGAAAGACTACCTCCCTTTCAATTGCTTTGAATAACTTGAGAAGAACTGGAGTTAATTCTTCTTTAAAGCTCTTGTAGAATTCAACAGTGAAGTCATCCAGTCCTGGGCTTTTCTTTTTTGGGAGGGTCTTTATTACGCAATCAATTTCCATTTTGGCAATGGGTCTGCTTAAGCTTTTCTATGCATTCATGGCTCAATTTAGGTAGGTTGTATGTGTCTAGAAATCTATGCATTTATTCTAAGTTTCCTGGTTTGTTGACATACAGCTCTTTGTAGTAATTTTTGATGATTCTTTTTATTTTGTGGTATCTATCATTACATTTCCTTTTTCATCTCTAGTTTTATAGATTTGGTTCTTCTCTCTCCTTTTCTTGGTTAGTTGGGCCAATGGTGTGTCAAATTTGTTTATTTTTTTCAAAAAACCTGATCTTTTCTTTTTTGGTTTCAATTTTGTTGATTTCTTTTCTAATTTTAAGTATTTCTTTCCTTCTACTAGTTTTGGGTTTGGTCTGCTGTTGTTTTTCTAGATCCTTGAGATGCAGTGGTAGCTCATTTATTTGGTGCGTTCCACTTTATTGATGTAGGCACCAATTGCTATAAACTTTCCTCTTATTTTATTGTTTATTCTGTAGCCCATAAGTTTTGATACATTGCATTGTCATCTTCATTTGTTTCCAGGAAGTTTTTTGATTTTTCTTTTGATGTATTCTATGGTCCACTGTTTATTCAGTAGCACTTTGTTCAGCCTCCATGTGATTGCATATACTCTAGAGATTCCTGAGTTACTCTTGTACTGGAGTCTATGTCTTCCTTTACACTCCTTATCATTTCTTTTCAATAGCCAGATGCATTTATGTTTATAATAGTTACATCTTACTTTTTAATTGATCCATTAGTCATTACTTAGTGTTCTTGTTTGTCTTTTTTAACAGTTTTTGTGTTAAAGTCTATTTTGTCTGATCTTTGAATGGCTTTACCAACTCTGTTTTGGTTTCTGTTATCATGGAATATCTTTGTATCTTTTCACTTTCTATATACGTGCATCTTTGTTAGTGAGATGTGTTTCTTGTAGACAGCAAATAGATGTGCTTTGTTTTTTAATTAGTTCAACTTGCTAGTTGATGCCATTTACATTCCTGTTGAATATTGATAAGCAACTACTTTGCCCTGTCATTTTTCCATATTTTGGAATTTCCTTTGTACTTTTACTGGGAGCTTTCCTTCCTTTACCTTCTTCTGTAGTGATGACCCAGTTTCTGTGCTTTTGTGTACAGCACATCCTTAAGCATCTTTTGCAGGGCTGCACAGATGGTGACAAATTCTTTCAGTTTCTGTTTGTCATAGAAAGTCTTTATTTCATCTTCATTTATAAATGAGAGCTCTGCAGAGTATAGTATTCTGGGTTGACAGTTCTTTTCTATTATGACTTGGAATATATCTCACCATTCTTTTCTAGTTTGTAGGGTTTCTGATGAGAACTCTGCTGTGAGTCTAATTGGAGATCCTCTGAAAATAATCTCACGCTTCTCTCCTGTACATTTTAGAACCTTTTTTTTATGTTTTATTGTGGACAGTTTGATTACAATGTGTTGTGGTGAAGATCTTTTCTGTTCATGTCCATTAGGAGTTCAATGTGCTTCCTGTACTTAGATGTCCCTTTCTTCACCTCAGGGAAATTTTCTCTTATTACTTCTCTAAAAAGGCCTTCTAATCATTTCTCTCTTTCCTTGACTTCAGGAACTCCTATAACCCATGTGTTGGGTCATTTAATAGTATCTTGTAGGTTACCAATGGTGTTTTTTAGTTTTCTAATTTCTTCTTCTTTTGTTTGGTCTAAGTGTATAATTTCTGTACTTTGTCTTCTAAGTCGGATATTCTTTCTTCTGCTTCACAGATTCTGTTATTAAAGCTTTCCACTGCATTTTTTATTTGTCCTATTGAATTCTTCATTTCCACGATTTCATTTTGATTTCTCTTTAAGATTTCAATTTTGTTGGAGAAATTTTCTTTCCTGTCATGTATCAATTTCATTAGTTCATGAATTTGTTTCTGATTAACTCTAAGTAATCCCATGATCAATTCTTTTGAATTCCATTTCTGGCATTTCTTCAGTCTCATCATCTTCACTATCTAGTATTGAAGTGTTATTATTATTATTTTTTTTGCAGGTGTCATGTTGTCTTCGTGAATCTTATTTCTTGAATTGTTGCTTTTGTTATTCAGCATTTGTGGAGATACTCATTGGTTTCTTCTTTGTTGTTTTCACTGTGGTGGCTTTTATCTTTGGACTATGTCTGAGTGGATTAGTGGAGTATCTGCTTTCAGGGAATATCTAGAAGCATGTGGTGGGTGTGGCAAAGAAGCTCTGTTCATTGCTCCAGTGTGAAGGGTGTGTCTGAGATGACACATCCAGGTTTGGCATGGTTTATCTCTCTTTTTTTAAAAAAAAAACTGAGGGGAAGTTTGTTCCTGTCTGTTGGTATAGACTTAGCTGAGCTCCTCTCCTTAAAGGAGACCAGTGCCTGGGCACTAACCCCAATGGGTATATTATTCGTCCACTCTGCCACAAGCACTACACAAAGGATCTGTTCAGTCCTCAGTGTGAGCTCAGATTCCCCAGCAATGTTCCTCACCAGGTAAGCAGGGAGCCCTGATCATGTGTAGTCTCCCACAATGACTGCCCAGAGTCCCAGCCACACCCTGAGTCCTCCCACGAATCTTCACTGTTTTCACATTCCTGGCACACAATCCTCCCACAGTCACAAGCACCCAGCTTCCTGTCTGTGATCCCCACCAGACTCAGGAGTCTCCACTTGGCTGGTTGCTGCATGTGGAGACAAGCTGGCACAGCTGTATGTCCAAAATGACACCTGCTCTCCATCAGCTTGTTACAGGATGCCTTTGCAGGGTGATTGAGAAGAGAGAGATGTGCCCTTCCTTTGTTTTTTCTCCTCTAATTTGGCAGGGATACTATCCTCTAAATGGCTCCAGGCTGGAATTCCTCTAGGCTCTTCCTGCAAGTTTTTCACCAGTGGCTTGGACTGCTGCAGTCTTGTCTCACCTTACTCTCCAATGTTGGTGAGGAGGCTCTCAGCTGCTGGGGTCCTGAATTGTGCATGTCCCCACCCTCCACATAAGTCTACTGTGTCCCTTCAATTTGCCTAGTTTCCTCTGCTGTTTTATCTCGATCTCTTCCCTGAGACTGTACTCTTTCCAATTTTTAAAAACTATCTTCTCCTAGATTAGAACAGTAAGCTCCCTCTCTACTCCACCATCTTAATCCAACCCCCATAGCTAGCTTTCTATATTCTTTGGATTAAAGGTCTTTGTGAAATTCCAACTTTGGAATCTTCTTTGGTCTTTGCTTCACATCAAAATTTGCCCTTACATGGGGCTGGTACTGTGATGTAGCAGGTAGTTGCCTGCAGTGCCGGCATCCCATATGAGTGCTGGTTCGAGTCCCAGCTGCTCCTCTCTGACCTGGGAAACAGAAGCTGGCCCAAGTCCTTGGGATACTACACCTGTGGGGGTGTCCTGGAGAAAGCTCCTGCTCCTGGCTTTGGATCAGCCTAGCTCTGGCTGTTGTGGCTATCTGGGGAGTGAACCTGCGGATGGAAGACCTCTCCCTTTCTCTCTCTCTGCCTCTGCCTTTCTGTAACTCTGCCTTTTAAATAAATC
Organism: Sylvilagus floridanus; assembly: GCA_949820135.1. Classification (NCBI taxonomy): domain Eukaryota; kingdom Metazoa; phylum Chordata; class Mammalia; order Lagomorpha; family Leporidae; genus Sylvilagus; species Sylvilagus floridanus. The sequence goes on from OX463243.1 coordinate 17,034,250, forward strand.
AAGAAATCTTTTTAAAAAATTGCCCTTACTGCTTAGCAGGATGTTTGTCATTCTCTATGGTATTATAAGTCCCACTTGGCTCAAAATTGCATCCAATAGGCATTATTTGACAATGTGTAATTTCAATTGTTATGAAACACTGGTTGGTTCTGACAAGCAAGGTTTGTCTTGGAGATCACGTCACAAACGCCAATGGAAGAGTTGCCTTCCAAAGTCAAGACTTTTCTCAGGTCCAGTCCACGACCTGTTTTATACACTCAGCCTTTCTACATGGAAAGTTGGACCTCTTTGACCTGAAATCTGTGCCTTTTTAGGTCATTTTGACCAGCAGCATTTTGGAGCCCACAATCCCTTCAGAAGCAAATGCTATCAGTAAGATAATGCCCAGTCATTAATACAATGGCATCTATTGTACAGCCAGTAGCAGAGCAGAGTCTTAGACCTCTCATTCCTTGATATTTCAGAGGCAGGGTAATGATCTATGGGGGTGGCCACAGCAGGAATTCTGTAATCAAGCCACAAGGGGGCAGGGAAACATGCTTGCTTGCCACCTCAGCCAGGGGAACTTGTGTGAGCTATATTTTGATAGCCTTGTTTGTTTTCTTAGCTATCTGAAGGGCATACTAATAAGTGTTGTCACAGAATAAGGGAAAGATGGAATTAAATACCAAGGAAAGTCATTAAAATGAAAGAATAGTATAAGCCTCACCACATTTCCAAAGCTTAGCTATTTCCTGTCCAAAGCCAAATTCCCTTTATTTTGTAAAGGATGAATAAAATGAAGGCAAAAGCATGCTTATCCCCTCAGTACCCCCGTATTAGCCAAGTCCTGCTCACAGAGAGTTTTGATGAAATGAATTGCAAGGTGCCACATAACCCCTTTCTCTTTAATATATAAACCTCATCTATCTATTTTTAAAGGGGCTTTGTGCATGTTTCCTACCACACAAAGCTCACTACTTGTAACCACAACAAAACAAGAACAGCAGGAAAAATGCAATTGGATTCTATCAGGAAAACCTGGCAGAGTCTAGTTAGCCTGATAAAGGAGTGATTCTCACCAGGGGAGAGAGCTTGATTCTTGACTTTCTGTTGCCAAACTAGGACATGTTACAGGTATCTCAGCTTGGTAATGTAAATAATTCATTATTTATGAAAAATTCTAAAGGACAATCAGTGCCAATGATAGACTGTACATTCCAGGATAGAACAGTGATTAGAATCTTTTTTCAAGTGTTTGCTTTTTATATTAAACTTTTTTATTTTTTGATTTAAAAATTATTTAAGTTATTCAAGGTTCATGTATTTCACATGAACATAGCAATGCTTTGCACCCCACCCTCCCTCTTGCTCCCACTTCAAACCTTCTTCCTCCTTCTTCTCCTATTCCTACTCTTAACTATTACAAAATCTATTTTCAGTTTACTTAATAAGCATAAGGTTACCTCTACAGTGAGAGTTCAACACAGTATGAAGAAAAAAACACTGCTCCTCAACAGGCGAGACAAGGGCTGTAAACAATCATCGAATCTCAAAATGTCCATTTAAGCTTTCTTGTTAATTATAAAATAAATTTAAACAAAGAGAAAATAATGAGCACTTATGGATTTATCACCAAGAATTAATCGATAATAATAGTTTGCTAGCTGGGTTGCTTCAGAGCTCCAGTTTGTTTTTTGTTTTTGTTTTGTTTTGTTTTGTTTTTAAATTCTATGTTATGGCTACAGCTAAAGTCTCTTACCTGCCTCATTTCCTCCTGTCCTTCCTGCCTCAAAGGAGACCACTGTCTAGCTTGGTGAGTGTCATTCCTATTCCAGGGGCTGCTTGCACATTTGTATAGCAGAACATGGGAGCATCCTGTTTCTGGATAGCAGGATGGATATCTAGACTGGCTTATTCATGAGATGGAATACTGGTTAGTAGTTAAATAATGATAAATCTGAAAAACCATACTAGTAAACAGAAAAAAAACTGCAAAAGAATGCAAAAAGTATATTATTCATGTAAATTAAAAAATACATACCAATAAAATAAATCATGGGTGCTGGTGCTATGGCACAGTAGGCTAAGGCTCCAGCTGTGGCGCCCACATCCCATACGGGTGCCTGTTCATGTCCTAACTGCTCCTCTTTAGATCCAGCTCTCTGTCATGGCCTGGAGAAGCAGTAGAAAATGGCCCAAGTCCTCGGGCCCCTGCACCTGCATGGGAGACCTGGAAGAAACTCCTTGCTCCTGGCTTTGGATCGGCCCAGCTCCGGCCTTTGCAGCCATTTGAGGATTGAACCAGCAGATGGAAGACCTTTCTCTCTGTCTCTCCCTCTCTCTGTAACTCTGTCAAATAAATAAATAAATCTTTAAAAATAATAATCATAAAAATCATTTAAGAATGTCTACATAGCAACAAATGTGAAAGTGTTTAGTTTTCAGCATAATGTTTAATACTGCCTTTTGTACTCCACGTAGTTAACAGGCACTCTGATAGGTACTGCAGAAGACAGTAAGTATGTGATTAAGATCCCTACCCTCTCACATGAACTCAGATTGATTAGAAAACAGAAAGTAAATCAGAAGATAAAAAGCAGTGATGGCATCAGTAGGGTAGCCCAAGCAGTTTAGCAAATAATGAGGTATTCAATAGCTGTGGCTGCGTATGGTTCAGCCATTCCACAGAGGAGAAAACTGAGGCCCTACTAAGTGAAGTGATGGTACAAGAAAACAGTGGCGGAAGAAACAGTATTACCTCAGTTCTTTGTCTCATATGGAAGAATTTCCAAGTAGATAAGGAAAAGAGAAAAGTGATATTGCAAGGTTGAAAAGCAAGATTTATTAGAGTCAAAGACCTCCAGCCAGAGTGCATGGCGGGGGCTGCAAGAGAAGCAAAGCCCAAAGGACCCTGTGGCACTGGGGTTTTTAAGTACAATTTCGGGGAAGAAACTGTGAATCAGTAAGGTGGGGACCTGATTTACAATTCTTTATCCTATCTTGCTTTTTTTTTTTTTTTTTTTTTTTTTGACAGGAAGAGTGGACAGTGAGAGAGAGAGAGAGACAGAGAGAAAGGTCTTCCTTTTCCGTTGGTTCACCCTCTAGTGGCCGCTGCGGCTGGCGCACCGAGCTAATCTGAAGCCAAGAGCCAGGTGTTTCTCCCGGTCTCCCAAGCGGGTGCAGGGCCCAAGCACTGCCTTCCAGGGCCACAGCAGAGAGCTGGACAGGAAGAGGAGCAACCTGGACAGAATCTGGTGCCCCGATAGGGACTAGAACCCGGGGTTAGGATTAGCCTGTTGAGCCCTGCTGCTGGCCTTGTCTTGCTCTTGATAAAACAAAAAGCCATCACAAGGGTGGGGGGTGATCACCACTCCCTTACTATTCTCATGGTAAATTTGAAGATTCCCAAGGAAGGAGAGCAGACATTTTATTCTTGCTAAAGATAACCTTTTGGGGGAAAGCAAGCATTCTACACACCAAATTCCACTGAGACCACCCTGACTGCCTATTAACCCATGTGACTCCTCCCAGTAACATAGCCTAAACCAGCTGCACAGGGAACAGAGTCAGCATTGGATATGCATGTATACATCTTCACAGCTGTTCCCTGACTGCTGATTATTCTAACTGGACCTCTATATTTGTTACTATGAAAAAGGAAGGATATTGTAAATAATAACTAATCTCTGAGGACTAACGGACAACACAGTGGAGACAGAAAACAGCCCAGTGGTTGCCAGGTGGCAGTGATGGAGCCTGACCGCAAAGGGCTGGAGATTTTTTGGGGTAACAAGGCTCCATATATTGACTGCCACAGCATTCATTCGTCAAAGCTCCTAGAACTGTACACTAAAAATGATGGATGCTACTGCATGCAAATTTCACCTTAGTAAGTGTCACATAAGAAACAAATAGGTGGAAAAAAGCCCAGCAAACAAAAATCTTCAAAAGCTTGTGGATCAACACCTTGTTCCAGGTGCAGACACTTGCTCTTGACAATGTATTCCAACTAGGAAGTTCGGGGAGAACTGGAAAGAGGCCTCTGTCGGGGCCCACAAAGTGAAATACACCATAGACAGGGGCCGGCTGTAGCTTCTGATGGATAAACCAAGAGAGCTGTGCCTGCAGTGAGCAAGGGCTTTCCTTTAGCTGAAGGTGGAAGGACAGGTCACGGGGGAAGCCCTGCGCTGTGCTCCAGGGACTCTGTACAGCTCAGCTGGCCTCGGGTGTTCACCTGTTACTGCTGTAGAGGAGGGGCACTTGGCAAGCTCCTGATGCTCCCAGGAGCTCTGGTGAATCTGCCCTTCACTTGGTCTCTGCAGATTGCACGCTGGAAAGCATAAGCATTTGCGGGGAGGAAGGAAGCCTCTCTAATCTGCAGCCTGAATATCTCTGAGTAGAGCCCTCGAATCTTGGCAGTTTAGATCCTCTGATGATTACTGGGACAGAAGCAGAAAGACAATGCATGAAGCAATTTAATCAAGGCGAGTCAGAGCTATCACCACAGAATAAAGGGATGGGCTGCATAGCCGGGGACTTCTGGTCTTCCTCCCTGAAGGCTGCATTTCTTTGTAATTCTGGGTTGAGGAGTTGCCACGTTCTTCCAGTCCATAGCAGAGCCCAGCAGGATAAGACATTAGCAAGCTTAAAAGGTATTACCTGCCTTGCCATACCAGGAGGTTTGTGCGACAGTAGGGGCTTCCTGTATCTCTTGTAGTCTCCAGAGAGAATTATTTAAACTTGCCAAGGTGGGAAGTATTTGATGCAGATGACTCACTTTGCCAGGCCTGAGAGCCTCATTACTCTGATTGGCTGACCTAACTATACTGCTCTCCTTGTTCCAGGAAGGGGCCAAAAAGCTCTTGATGGGCAAGTAAAATAGTTCATTATCATCCTTTCATGCAGCCCATAAAAAGCTCCGAAGGAACCTGCTAGCCAAGCCAGGGCAAGAGGTAGTGAATCTACAACATTCACCATGCTCAGCAGGACTAGAGATGCTGAAAAGAAATATGCAAATGCCATTTATTCTTCCAGGATTCTCTTCAATTCTTGAGGGGCCAGTGTTTTAGAACCAGCTAGAACCAGCTGGGGGGAAAAAAGCACCCATTACAGATTCTGAAAGGTTTTATTTGTTGCAAAGGAGAAACAGGAAAACCATAAAGCCTCCTTTTAATTGATTCTAAATGAGAGTTTGATGTTGCAGGCTTTCTAAGACAACTCTCTGCTAAATGCAGGAGGGGTGCCCCTCTCAGAGAAAGCAAACCATTGGAGATAAGACCCTAAAACGGTGCTTCTCAAATACAAGAGTGTAATCCAGTCATGTGCCAACTTGATTAAAATGCAGATTCTGATTTAGAAGGTGGGGATGGTGCATTCCTAACAAGCTCCCAGGTGATGAAGTCCAGGGGACTCACTGACAAGTAAGGCCCTAAAAGAGATACAAATGAAAACTATTTGCAAATTTGAAGGCACAGAGCCATGCAAAGTATTCAAATGATTCACCATAACATAGACATTTACTGTCAGTTTTTAAAGTCTGATAAAGGCAAATTTCTTTCCCCTTTGCTTATCTGATCACCTGTGAGGAGCTACCAGGCTGCAGGGCCTAGCACAAGGGATCTGAGATGGTCTTAGCTGGTCCTTGACATCTCCAGTATTCTGAGATGTATGGATTTTTTTGTTTGTTTGTTTGTTTTGTTTTGTTTCCAGATCATGAGACTAACTTCACGGTGACATTACCTTTCTAAATACATATGCATACCATCCTCACTCCCTTCCTTCTAAGTCAAAATCAGTTTCTCTCCAAATCTTCCAAATTACTGAAATTTTTGTCTCCACAGACACTTGCTTTTTGAGAAAGTGATATAAAAATAATATGATGATCTTGTCTTATTCCATTAGAACTCTGCTCTACTGACCTGAACATGGAGTACTGAGATACTGATGTGAATAATTAAAACAAAAAAACTAAAATCCCCAACCTTTTGTTTATTTACTTATAAAGAGAGAGGCTATGCAAATAGATAATGCTATAAGATTTTTCAAAAATTGTATAAAGTTGCTAATAAGTACTATTTCCAGGCATAATTACATATTTTAAATCCAAAGAGAAGAGGTGGGTGTTTCTGAGATCTTGAGCAACACTGGACCCATTTTTAGTGGTTTATACACACATAATTAGCAGTTTAATTTCCTCTGTGGCTAAGTTAGCCTTAAGATTTCATTTAATAACAAGCACAATTTTATAGCCAGAAGGAAGGTTACATTGCCAGTCTCAGCTCAGCACTGCCCTCTGCCGTTCCCCAGCCAACTCACACCATCTTGCTTAGAGAAAAAGCTTATGAATTGCAAATTGCAATTGGGTTGCACAAAAATTAATTGTAAGAGAAACAGAGGAATATAATTCACTTAAAACTCTTTAACGAAGGTTTTATTTTTAGCTGAACAGCAACAGAAACGCATGAAAGATTATGTTCCTAACCTCCTTTCCTCTACTCTTTCAGATAATGCTCATTACCATATTAGACTTGAAACTGGTTTCCCTTTCACATTACTTAGCACAATTAAAAATTACATCGAATACGTCCATACAAAGAGTGGCCCCAAACAACTATTGCTCAAAATAGCAGTTGTTGTCCTTAAGTAACCAGAGGAATTGTGGTGTGTTTTATGCTTGGCAAGGACAATTTTGTCTTTCTTTCCTAATCTCTTCATGCAATTACTTTTTTAAAATGAAGGAATAAAGTTTCTTCCATGCCAACAGCCCAGCCGCTTTGTGTTAACACTCAGTGTGACTGGCCAGCAACAGTGGAGATGCGTCTTGAAGATTCCTGCTAATGAGCTGACAAACATCAAAGCTGCTCTGTTCAGGGTCTGTCCTTCCAGCCTTCTCTTCATCAGAAAGGAGAGATTTGACAATTCTATTAGTTCTACCATTTCAAAATCTCAAAATGACTATATGCTATGTGCAGAAAAATCACTGTGCTTCAGAAAAGGGGTGTTTGAAATATGAATCGGAAGAATTCACTAGAACTTGAAGACAACAAATGAATATTCCCATTGAAAATGCAGGTAGGCTGAAAGTCTGAGCAGCCTTGGCTGGCCAGTGCACTGAAGCCATGTGAGGTGAGCTGAATTCCTCTATGTGCCCTGCTGGCTGCCTCCTACATGATTTGCTGGGCTGAGATGCTAGGAATAAAGAATCCTTGTCACAAAACCTTGTTATCTACTGGAATTTATAAAATTTTGGCTTAGGGTAAGACTGGGATCAAATGCCAAGTCTGGTGCTTTGTTAGACCTATGGTTTGATCTCAAGGAAATGACTTCCATGTCTTAAGTCTCAGTTGGTTCATCTATATACATGAGGTATATGACTCACGTAACACAGTCACAGTGAGGATTAAAATTAGATACCTTGTGAAAACACACGGAACTGAACATCCTAAATTTTCATGGGTTCTGAAGTGAGGTCCAATAAGGGTTCTGGGAGAGGGATGCTAAAATAGACGTGAAAAGAAATACACTCATGGTATCTCTGACAGTAGCTAAGAGGCTGGCTTTCTGATGCCTAAACCTGGATTTAAATCCTAGAGCCATCTCTTTCAATGACCTTGGGAAAATAACTGACTACTTGAAACCTCAGGGTCCTCATCTCCAAGATAGATAATGGTAATTCCAGCCTATAGCATTATATGAATAATAAGGCAAAGTCATCACCTTCCTTGTCCTCAAGTACATGTTAGTGCGACTGGTTTGGGGACCCTTCTAGAAATTTCAGAGTCAACATTTCAGTTGCCCGTATGTCCTTGCATATTTCCTAACTTATAATCATGGTTTCTCTTTCAGTTCATAATATCATTAACTATATATTTTTTCTATCAGGTTAATAATAGTAAAGAGGAAAGGGCTGTGCAGAGAAAAATTATGATGTAGAGATGGAGAAAAATCACTCAGTGTCTGTGTGGAGCTGTGGTAGGCAGCATGCCCAGTGGCCAAGGAAGAATCTTTACAGCCAGTTTACAGAATTCATTGGATGCACAACGACGACCTTGACTATTACCACCTCATATTTTCCTCCTCTTTTAAAAGGCAATGACCCAACTAATTTATAGCCCTGATTCTAGGACAACCAAGAAGGAAGTGTATTGCTTCCAGCTTTTGTCTGGCATCTGGCACCAATGCCACTTAAGGAACAATTAAGAAACCTCTTGGGTAGAGATGGGGCCGCCTGTTTTCTTACACTGCCTCCTTCACTCTAGTATATTTCCAAAAGAAAAAAGAGATGAAGACAGACTTACAGTGTGGTGAAGTTTTAAAGGGCCAACAAATGGTGTTTTTCTGTGCTGAGTTTGGAATGAATTAAGAAACAGATATGGGACAGATGGAGATCAAAATATTAGCTTTGTGAGTAGTCAAAGTTGAATTGAAGCTATGGAATCAGATCAGTGTCCATGATGGCTTTCTGGTAGTTCAGCTCTGAGTAAGACCAAGCTCCAAGCTACTCACTAGCCTGGAGCAGAGCTGGATCACTGGTGAGCCCTGACTGCATGGCAGGGCACAGCCTATAAGCTCTGCACAGACAGATCAAAGTAGGGGGAAGGGGAAATGCTGGAGTAAGGCTTTTCTTACAGCTTCTACAGGTAGAACTCTCAATACTCATATCATTTAACACTATGGGGAGCAGTGGGGGGGGGATGCAACAGCCTTCTCTTTTTCATTTATTCAGCTCTACCTTCTTTATGCCATGCCCTTCTCCCCAAGATCTTTGAGGAAATGTTGACTCTGGGTAGGTGGCTTAGCCCTTCTGAGCTCCAGTTCCTTTCTTGTGCGGTGAAGATGACACTGACACTCTCTCTATAGAGCATTCATTTAAGAATGTATTTATAACAGCCCATGCAGAATATCTGGCACAAGGAAGTGACTCAGTCCACTTATTCTGATGATGAACATTGAGCTGTTTGAGATGGCATTTTGGGGGATGACAAGCATGCTTTGCTCCCTTCCAAAAATGTTAATTAACATCTTTTCACACTGAACTAATCCTAAATGCAGTATCCAACCCTTATTGCCTGTCAAGAATCTTACCCTTATTCTTCTTATATGCACGGAGAACAAGCAAAATTTGTTCCTTAAATCACACACACATATATATATACACACACATATACATATACATATATATACATATATATATATATATATACATATACTCAATAATATCAAGTGAATCAGGTTCAGTTATCTTAAGTACTTTAAGCCTATTTTAAACTACCACATGAAGGTTGATGGGGTTGTAGGAGGACAGGCCTATGATTCTGATGTGGAGTTCTGTCTACTGGAAGTTGTGTAATAACCTTTGCCATTTACTGACTTCACGACCTCATCTCTCTCTCCATGTTCTGACGTTATCCCACATGGAGAATAAATTCTTTTCTGTTTCAACTGTAATCAAGGAGGAAGGACAATTCCTTCTGATTATTACCAACTTGATATTTTACAAAAGGGCTACAAAGAATTGGAGGAAAGGGCTTAAGGAAAAAACCATGCATGATTTCAAAAATTTTTGCATCAAAATAAACATGTTTTAATTTGACTTCCATGAAATTTTTGAACTATACTTTTAATTGAAGAAGCGAAGGTTATTCTTATGACCAGTAGGAAAGATGTTAACAAGATTGACTACAGTGTTTTCTTTCATTTTGTCCCTTGCAACTTCTGTTTAGGGAGAATTTTGGAGCAAGCTTTTTATTTCTCTTTGACTTATTAATAAGATGGCATCAAAGTCCTGATTGTAGCAGCAGTCCAGGTAGATCACAGACACCGCTTTCCTTTATCACCCTGGCCTGTGACTCCAGCACAGAAGGACATGAGCTCATTCTGGACAACCTGATCTTCACGAAGCCGTTGTGGTTGCAACCCAGGATCTTATTTCCTCATAGACGATTGCAAATTCACAGTCTACTTCTTTAAGTACCTTTCCCAAGTCTTGCAGTATGATCTTAGGATCACCAAGGATGACTCTTTTTATCTTTATTAAATGTTGGCAAGTTGTTTATATTTGGCAGCTTTCAGTTTTTCTCTGCACTGAACAAACTTCTATAATAGTATGGAAACCTCAGTAATCCTCAGCTATTCCCCGTATCTGATGCAAATACTAAGGTATTACAAGGTATGTCAATTATCTTTTAAACATCTTTCACATGTGCTTCTCATTTTTCTAATTTTAATGCTTTAGTTTAATGTTTTACTACCTCTCACCTTTATTTTTGATAGCTGATAACTGACCTTCCTCCCATAAAATTCCCCTTAATCCAGTGTATCCACCATACTTCCAGAAAAAAAACTAAACCAAAACCCAAACAAACAAAAATCACAAGAGATAAAAACCTCAAAACAAAAACTTAAATTGCAAAAAACAAACAAAAAGAACAAGCAAAAACTCAAACGTAGTCTTGTTGGGACCATGGTGATAGCACAAGGAGCAAACTTCCTGGCCTGACAGACAGCATCCTCAGAACTAATTCTGTGGCCTCATCTTCCTCTGCTGTTTCCAGTACCACACACTTGAGTCAAGTCGATCTTCCTCCCATTCACAAAGGGTAAACTCATAGTATTTTTTTGCAAGTTTTTAAAAGGAAGGAGAAGACTGTTATGTTGATTACTGGGTCCCCCTAAAATAACTAGGACATGATAGGCATCACATCAGGGTATGAACAACACAAACACAACCCAGATAAGTTATGTTATTATGTCCAACTTAATGAATCCATTTATTCAGTTTATTGTTTTGAAAGATTGACTTATTTGAAAGGGAGAGTGAAGGAGATACAGGAAGAGACGGAGAAAGAAAGAGATCTTCCATCTACTGGTTTCAATCCCCAGATGGCTGCAATGGCCTGGGTTGGGTCAGGCTGATTTGAGTAAGGAACTCCATCCAAGTCTTCCAGGTTCATAGCAGGGACCCAAGTACACAGGGCATCATCTATTGCCTTCCCAAATGCATTAGCAGGGTACCAGAAGTGGAGCAGCTGACACTAGAAGCAGGACTCTGATATGGGATGCCACCATTGGAAGTGGCAGCCTAACACACCATGCCACAATTCCAACTCCTCATTCAGCATTTTAAGGGTATACTCAAGTAGAGCTGTCTGTCTTACAGACTGGCATCCAGATCCCACAACTCTATGTGGTTGCTTGATTCATTTTAATGTGGTGGAACTGAGAGAAGGTTGAGGGGAGGTGATGGCATGGAATGAATTGAATGGTATAAACTAAATTTTAATGGCTTATTAATTTCATTCTAGATTTATCCAAGGATTCAGGCATCACCACGTGACACTTAATGACTGCAAGAAACATCTAGATAAATGAGTTATAATAGGGATTGAAAATAGCCTTATTCTTTTGGCCACCAATTTACGACAGGCCAAGCTGAGATCTCCTAGAGCTGTGAGGGCCTGAAGTAGCCCAGATTCGCTTCTGTCAAGATGAAATCACTCCTACAACAGATGGTATTTCCTGCTAAGCTCTTGGGGTCAGCTCAGGATACACAGATATCACCATACAAGTTGACTCTGAGACTTCTTCCTGGGCAACTTTGACTTCCACCAACAGATGGAAACTGGTAAAACAGGTGCATGTCAAAGTTTGTATTAAGCAGATTAGTCCCTTTATTTAATGAGTGGATGACATCATTTTCTTTTACTCCATTAATCCTTGCAAATTCTAATACAGCTCTACTTTGGATGTCACAGAGGCAAAATTTCTGGGAAAATGAAAAACACAAAATCCCTTTTTGGGCTGGAAGAAGAGAGCTTTGGAGACAAGGTCTACAGCTAGCCTCTTCTTACCTTGCCAGAGGCATGATGGGGAGAGTTCCTTCAATTCTCTTTCCAATTATGTGTGAACAGACAATTAAGCAGGATAGTCTTAAGAGAGGAATAGGCTGTAGAACAGCGAACCCAAGAGGATGGCCGGGGCCATCTTTGCTTGGCATTTGGTACTTCTGGTTCTCTTTTCCTTGCCGACAGTACAGAACCCCTGCTTTTCTTGGTGATACCACTGGGTGCACTTGAAGACCTTGTTCAATTACTCCCAGCCCTGACTGCCTAATTAGCCCTCCTCTTTAGTCTTCCACCACAGGTGCCTTGTCCTATCCTTTGGCCATTACAACTGCTACTCTCTGAATCCTCTCCACAGAGCTCAGACATATGGCGGCTCACAAAACAAGGACTTCCCCAAGATTCCAAGGTTTCACTGAATCTCAATGAAAGAAGAAAAAGAACAGGAAAAAGCATACAAAGGCTCTCAGGCAGCTGTTCACTGCAACAGCTACCTGGTGAGGACCTACTCCCTCATGGCACTCTGCTGGCATGGCTTAGCTATTAGACTGACTGGGATTTTGTCCAGAGCTCTCTCCAGGTGAAAAAGTAAGCCCTACTTCAATCTTAGGAGGTGCTATTAAGTCATTTTCTTATTGCCTTTCAGATTGGCTTTGAACTATAAATAAATCAAGTGCCCATGAGTAGCTGTGATGCTTGCTGTAAGGTTATTTGCATCCCCTGTCTCCATCTGAATCCCCTTATGCCAACTCTCACTTTTAGAAACCCCACAAGGTTGGCAGGTCCACTACTCCTGCTGCCAATGTCAGTGCATTAGCACTTAGCTTAAGTGAAACACACATGCTAGGCTGGCCCATGGCGTCCTCCTCCCTTCTTTCCTAATGGAAACAATTCAGATAAAGACTGACACCTCTAAAATATTGCATACGCTTATTATATTGATCTTATTTTAGAGTACTAATACAGTAACTATATAAGCTAACATTTTGTCAAGTGTCCAGTGTGAGCATATAATTGTGAGGGCAACAATGAAAATAAGGATGATAAAATAATAGCAGTCTACCACAGTTTGTCAAATATGAGGACAGGTATATTTTGCATGATGCGTAACAGGTGTCATTTTTAGTCCTCACAAAAACTGAGAGTTTTTCTAATCTTTAGATGGAGAAAAAGAGGCTGGGGCAGTTAAATTATTCATCCAAAGGCCCATGGTGAGCAGAGTACTGTCTTCCTTCCTTGTCAAGTGGCCATTTTGCTCTTGCCCTGTTGCTTCTATATTTAATTTCATGTGACAAGGAAAGTTAGAGGGCTTAATTTTCAAATTCTTTCAAAAAATTTTAAAGCAGTCTCACTTCTCTTAAATGTCATGGGAAAATCATAAAGTCAATCAATTTCAAAACGTGAAACAGTATGTTGGAAGGTAAAGCCAACTTTGAGTACACTAAGGTTTTTTCTCCACAATAGCAACATGCTAAAAACAGAATATTTAATATTGTCTCAGCTACATTGTCAAGGATATTCAGTGACCACTCACTTCTTCTTTCTTGTAAGCTTTGATGTTGTTGGTCACATTAAGAAGGTCCAATTTCCCAGGGTTTACATGAGCTTCAAATTCCATTTCTTCCACTTTCACAAGTCTTTTTTTTTTTCTATTGTGGAAAGAACTGAGCTGCTTTCTTTGACTTCATGTATTTGGAAATCTCTTCTCTCACTCTCTGTCCCTTTCTCTCTCTCTCTCTCCCTTTGTGTGTGTGTGTATGTGTGTGTATGTATGTGTGTGTTAAAACAAAAAAGGAAGAAAGAGCTTTTAAGCACATGATCTGTGGGAACCTGAAAAAAATTACCATCTATGTTTTAACCATAGGCAGAATAAACCTGACTCTAACAAGAGCAGATTATTAACTCAGTTACCTATTGAAGATTTTCCAATCAATACACCATTTATTGGACTATTTTTCATTTTGTCACTTTAGTTCACCTGTATCATATTACACTTGCTGGCCTCCAAAGCTTGATAAGATGCCCTGTTTCTAAAGAAGTTAGGGACCCTAAATAATATATCTAAAGAGGAAACATTGGCAGGGAAAAAAGATTCATGAAACCCTGCAATATGAACATAAGAATGTAGGGGCACAAATTCGGCCTAGCAGTTAAGATGCCCATTGGAATTCCTGTGGCCCTATCAGAGTGCCTGTGTTTGAGTTCCAGCTTCATTCATGATTCCAGCTTCCTGCTAATGCACATCCTGAGAGGTAGCAGATGATGGCCCTAGTTTGAAACCCCACCACTCATGTTGGAGATTGGATTGAGATTTCCATTTCTCAGAGTTGGCCTGGCTCAGTCTCAGCCTTTAGTGGCATTTGGGGGAGTGAACCAATGAGTGGGCCGTTCACTGTCTGCCTTTGAAATAAAACTCAAGCCATAGCATTGCTCCTTTGATTTTGTGATGATAAATATCAATATTTAATGTCTCAAACTGTGCTATGGAAAGGGAATAATTAAAGCCCATTAAACACTTTCACTAACTAAATGCTTACTATGCTCTGGGCATTGTTCTAAGCACCTGACATACATTTGCTTCCATTGAATCCCAACTGCAACATCACAAATAGTATTATGATCATTCCTTTTTTATTTGTGTATATATATAAATGAAATTGAATCACACGGATGAATTCACTCTCCCAAAATTGCATTAGGTTGAGTTCAGGAAAGATTCAGCTGAGATTTGAACCCAGGAGTTCAGGCTCTAAAACCTCTGCTGGTATCTGTGGAGCACAGAGCGTGAGCTCAGGTTCTTTACCAGAGAAGTTTCAAGTCCAGTGGTGTGTAGGTGTTGTGTGGCACCAGTGAAGTGCCCCAGTACAGATCACCCTGTGTGTTAGGCTGTTTCCTGCTGCTAATCAGACACCACCACACATGGGGTCAGTCATAAAGAAGTTTATCATGGCTCATGATTCTCTTCTGAGGGTGAGGGCCACCTGTGATGATGACCCACTGGCTGACAGAGTCCCAGGAAGGTGCAGAGCATCACAATGCAGGAGCTGGGGAGCAAGCGTGGTCCTTGTCTGCCCTTCTTCTTATAAAACCAGCAGGATACAATCATGGAGGCTCAATACTGATGATTTATTCCAGTCCGATCACTCCCAAAGCAGCCCCTCTAAACACTGTATCCAGACTAAGTTTCTACCTTCCTAAGATCTCACAACAGGGATTGAATTTCAATATTCAGACTATGGCTCCCTGAAGCCACATGTCTAAACCCTAAGCACTGTGAACGCCTGTCAGCATCTTCCCATTTCGTCATTGGCTTAGCCTACAGGGCCGAGCCTTTCTGACCCTAATAGGAGGAAGGGACCATCCCTGAAATCCATAGCTTTCCAACATCTCCTTCCCAGTAGATTTCAATAGGTTAAAGATCACGGATTTGAGAAGGAACTGAAACCTGAGCTTGTAGGCGTTGGCAATGAAGACCTCTGCCATCTGCAGTGCAGAAGCACGGAAGCTGGAACCCTCTTGGTGGAAAGGTCATCCTCAACTCTCCTTTCCTTTGTACCACCAAGGACAAATCCCAGAGGCAGGTGCAATACAATGGGTCTGAAGTTTCCTGATCATACTTCATTACTCTCCCCTATGCCACCCCGCCAAGTCACCTGTTCTTCACTGCAAGCTACTAGCAGACACTTCTCCAAAATGAATTCAACTTAATCTTTTCCCCTCACAAATCAACAAGGAATCTGCTGATGGCTGTCAGCAATTTTTGTACCAGCCTTTTGGAAATTGTGTGTGCTACTAATCTACCTTGCCACTCAGTGAGGAAGACTTATCCAAGACAGACCAAAGCACGTTGCTTTGAGTTCCCATAAAAAAGATTATAAGATGGTTTAATCAAGTCTATGATGTCTTTACAACAGGGGATTAAAAAGGGCCAGAAAAGCACAAACTATCATTTATAATTTAACAGCATTATTTTATTATGATCACCTCTGCTCTCCTGTGTTTGTCTCATATCCTTCTTGGCATTTTAAACAAAAAAATGCTTCATCCAGTTCCCCTCCTGTTTTCTACCAGGTCATGTTATGTCTTGTCATATCAAGTCATGTTTGATGTGACATGACATGGTGCTATGTAACTCATCCCAATCAATAGAAGAATAAGAACAGCCTGGGAAGATCTTTGAGGCAAACCAGGGGTCCAGAGCAGCACACTGCTTTTTGACAATTGTCATGGTTCTTCTTGTAACCAGCTAGTGACAAGGGCTAGGGATAGCCACATATAATGTGAGAATGCTCTATTTATTGTTTTCATTTCTCTCTGCTACTGTTAACCTCGCTAGGGAAACTGTGGATGAAATATATTTCAACTGTACATACTTCAGTTGCATTTTGTGCATCTAGGACTGCCTACGTAATTTGTGGGGCCCAGTGCAAGATAAAAAGCACAGCCCCTTGTTCAAAATTATTAAGAACTTCAATTTCAAGGTGGCAATATCATAGCATTTAACCAAGCGGGAAACCCTTGTAACTGTGGGACCCTATGTGACTGCACAGGCAACATGCTCATGAAGCCTGTTCTGTGTGCATGCCTCCCACATGCTGCAAAGGCTCCTGGCATCGGGATCATTTACAGGGGTCTTCCTGCCTTTAGAAAGTGTGCCCTGCATGATGGTGCACATTTCTGATGATGGCCTGTCGTGCCAGACACAAGAGGGAGAGGAGGGATGTCATTATAACTGCATTCAGGGATATTTCAATCGGCGCTGATTGCTACTTCTCTTTAAAGCACAGCAATTTGCGTGCAGACTCTGTAGTGGCAGGAATGGCACCCACTGCTATTTCCTACCTCTGTCTACTTCCCTCTCTTTCTTGGAGCAGTTGCTTTATTCCTTTTCTTCTGTTTCCATTTGGTTCATAATGCTTTGAGCAAAGATTACTTTCTTCAGATTTTTACATTGCCACTTTTATTCTGAAATGAATCGCCTTGCTTCATTTTGTTTTTCTGGTTCTCTGTAAAATGGCATCAACACTGCATTGCACAATTAATGGATGCAGTTCATGGGCTCAAAGGACTGAGCCTTTTCCTTTGAGCATTAAGTTATATGTGTATGTTGGGTGTGTGTGTATGCACTACATCCAAGCACATTTTGCAAACTGCAAATGAACTGAACAAATACATTTGGTATATAGATAACTGGCTTTGAAATTTGTTGCAACCTCTAAAAGTGAAACAGGATGAAAATAAGAGGAAATAAGGGAGACAAAAGAGAACTTTTAAGTCAAATGTTTTCCTCTTTGAACAGGTTGCTATAATATACTCAGATATCTTGTTTAAAAGCAAGGCAAGTCAAATTGCTTTAAAATCCTAAAAGACTCAGTCCATGAATGAGGTCCTGGGCCCTCTCAGAATTGCCAACATTTTAGCACCAGCTGGCACCAGAGGCTCTACACCAAGGCATCTTGGATGTCACAACCCTGCCTTTAGAGAGCTAAAAACAAATTACCCAATTAAGATGTAACAATCCTCCAGCCTGGATGTAACAATCATCCAGACTGGATGAGAGGAGACCTCCTTACAATCACAGTGTGCAGTAAAAATGCTTTCCAGTTCTATCAGACCATCAGGGCTGAATTAGCCAGCCCTGTCCCAGTGAGAAGAGTCGCAGGTACGCATGTCAGTGAGGATGGCACGAACCAGGGGGAGGTGGGTTGTCAGGGAGGTTTAGGGAGACACTGGCTGGAAAAGAGATTTGGTGAAGAAGTATAAATAAGTAATGGAGATGCAAGGCAGTTACTGCCATCTCTCAAAGAGATTCCACTGATTGGGAGCAAGATATTTCTCAAAAACAAAACATCATCCAGGTAGCACAGGTATCTTAAAATGTTTTCTAGTAAAACTAATGCATATGTAATTACATATAATTGTTAAAGGTTCATCATGTTTTGAGTGGTTCTAAGCTACTTGGTTTAATTTGCCTTTTAATTCTGCCATGCTCACCTAGTGAATTTCATTTTTTCCCCCAAAACACAAATATTCCTTCTGTACATTAGCTGAAGGACTGGGGCTGCCCATCTCAGCAAGGCCATCTGTTCCCCTAAAGTGCAGAGATGATGGAGTCTAAGGATGTCTTTTAAACATTTTTCTGATTCATTCTCTCTTTCTCTCTCTTTTTCTCTCTTTCTTCTCTTCTGTCTCAACAAGATTGGAGAAATGGTAAGCAGAAGCCACCCTGAGCCTGGAAACAGAGACTGTCAGTCCTCTGCTTTTACGGAAGGCAGGGCCACTGTCTGGTATGGACACAGCACATTCATCAAGGCTGTGAGGACTCTCCTATGTACTGATCAGAAGACACAGAGAAGGCCTCCCTCCACCCAGACTGAAACAGTGGCATCTAAAAGGTGAGGGAAGAAGAGAAGCTGGGCCAGAGGATTACGTTTCATGGAAGTGCAGTGAGTGCGAGTGTTGTGTGTGCATGTGACTGTGTGTGCATGTGAGTATATATGTTGGAACAGGGGAAGAAAGGGAAGACACACCAATGGCGGAAGTGGCTGCCAATGCTCTCCTAAGAGGTCTCCATTCCTCTACGAAGCTGTTTGTGTTTTACCAACTTGCATGTTAAAAGTACCATTCTTTAAATCTCCACCATCTCTCTGAGAGCCTCTAATACAGGAGCTACTCTAACCACATGTGGCTATGGAGTGCTTGAGTGTGGCTAGTACAAATGGAGCTGCGCCATTGGTGTAAAATACACCTTGGATTTCAAAGCTTGTTTATGAAAAAGAGATGTAAAATGCTGAGACTGATTATATCCTGACAGTTCAATATTTTGGATATATTGAGTTAAATAAAATATATTTTTAAAAATTAATTCCATCTGCTTTTAAATATGTCTTAATGAGGCTAGGGGAAACATTTAAATGCCACATGTGTCTGGCATTATTTCCTATTGGACAGTGCTTCTTTAACTCTGTCAGTTGTTGGTGTGCTGGGGAGGAGGGACAGGGCTGGAGGAGCTGTCTTCATATGTAGTGTTCTTTGATCTTAGCGTCCTAATCACCCCGAACTTCTCACTCGATTACCCCCAGCCCAGGGAGATATGACATATTCCAGAAAGGACTATCTACGGTTGTCAGTTTCTCCATGTCCTATAATCCTGCAAAGGAAATATATTTACAAGGCACTTACGCCTGGCAGCTCTCTTATCTTTCTTAAAATATGGGTAAGGGACTGGTTCTATGATTGAGCACAAAATGAGAGCGGCTTTTTCACGCCATCTTCCAAGCAGGTGGTATTGTGTGCCAGGCTATTTATGCAGTGAGTCCACAGCCCAAGCAAGGAAAGCAAAAACAACCCTTTTACTAAAAATCTCTGATTTCTTCAGGAACATACAGAGCAGAAAAAGATATTTGATGTCAGCAGTTCTTCATTATCTAAATCCTTTCTAATTAAAGCTATCATTAAAGATTAAAAAAAGATAGCATCAATAGTATCTTGTACTTGTGTAGCTCTTTATTATTCAAAAAAGTATAGCCCTCACTGCAAATGAGGAAACAGAAGCTGCCGAAACTCAGTTAGTGAGGAATGTTAGAGTTAGTGGCAAGCAAGGGGCAGAACTCCAGCCTCAAGACTGATTTGTTTTCCTTCTCTTCCTCTTGTGGCTTGGTTGGGCTCACTTAAACAGTACTTCAAGGTGTTCTTCCAACCAAAGTTCTAAGATTCTAGGACAAGAACCAATAAACTCTTGGGAGGGCACATACAGACCCTCAAAGCCCCTGTCACAATCAATTGTGTTCACTCATGACATGGAAGTGATATGGGTATGATCACCAGAATAGATCAATTGTGAACACACTGAGGTCCAGGTGACACAGAGCAAACCCTCAAAACTGGTTGGAGGAATTGCTTATAGAACTCTCCAAACTTGCTCTGTTTGCCCAACAGGCTGAAAGTCAATCACGGACATTTGCATGGCCAAGAAAAGGAGGTGTTTACTGTAGAGCACAGAGCAAGAAGCTGGGAGATATGACCTAATTCCTGGGCTCCCCAAAGGGTGAGTGATGAAGGTTCTTATGAGCTCAAGTTGGGATGAGAGGTGCATGTTAATAACCACGTGTCTGGGTCCCAGGTTGCTTAGCAATGCTGTGGCCTTCCTTTGATTAGTTGACAATACCATGTTCTTTAGGGGATTTTTGTTATGCCCGAGTGGGCCGCAGTAAGTTTGGGGGCTAGATGCAGGTGATAGTTACTTTCTGTCCCTGACCTGGAATTCTCCACAACGAAAGCCACGGAGACAAAACCGACTGTCTAGGTGTTATCTTTTGGAGAAGAAAATGACCACGTGAGTCCAGTGATTAGAACCTGTAGGGCTGGCTTTACCACTCCCTCAGTTTAGTTAGCTGATCTTAGTAAGTGTTGACTTGTTATCAGAGAGCAGGGCAAGGACACTAAGCTAATGTAGGAAAGCTAGGAGACGGAGACCCGATGGCATCCAGCATCTGCTTCCAAGGTACTGTGTTAGCGGTTCGATGCTAAAGTGTAGCGGTCCTCAAACATTAGCATCTGCTTCCAAGGTACTGTGTTAGCGGTTCGATGCTAAAGTGTAGCGGTCCTCAAACATTATTAGGCATCAGAATCACCTGGAGGATTTGCTAAAACAGATTCCTGGGCTTCATTATCCTAGTATCTGATTCTACAGGTCTGGAGTGTGCCTGAGAACTGGCATTTCCGTCTAAATCTGGGTTGATGCTGGTGCTGCTGGCTCAGGGGCCACACTTTGAGAGCCACTGCTCTAAGGTATTAGTGACATGGCAGAAATTCAGAGACAGAGAACAAATAACTGCAGGGTCAGGGAGAAGTCTGTGAAAATGGATTTGGAAGCTGACGTGGGTTTTCTTCAGATATCATTTGGGAAAAGGATCCCTTACCTTAGTGAGTATCTGGGATACAGGCAATTAAGAAATCAAGGCAGAAGAACATGGAGAAAAGTAGGGGAGAAAGACAGAGAGACAGGCAGAGGCAGACACACAGATAGTCACACAGAATATTAAAACAAAGAACCTATCAAAGACGACTAGAACAAATCAATGCCAGTTTCCTGTTGTACACATATTAAGAATAAGCAAACAATAAAAAGGTCATTAGTCAGCTATTTAAATGTTTGCAATGTTTTCTCTCTGAAGGAGAATGATCATTTATCACCATGGTTGAAGTCATTTAAAAAAGTCTAAACACACAGTCATCCAAACCGGCAGTGCAGGCAGAATTGCTTGTCTCTCCAAATCGTGACAAAGCAATAGGAGTTTAAAACAGTCTTTTATACAAAATTCTGAAATGGAACTATCATCCAGAGGATGCTATTAACTATAGTTATTTTCTTCTGATATAAATGTTAATTAAATAAAATAAATCACCCAAATGTTCCCACTCTCACTCCCTGCTTTCCCCCAGAGCAGTGGGGATAGAATTTCCCATTCTTTTGAAATGTCCTTTCGTATCCTTATTTTTTTGCCTTAGTCTTTCTTTTGCTTACTATATGCATACATGCTAAGTTGAAAGACAATACATGTCATGGAATGACAAGTTTTATATAGCAATGGTCAAAAATCAAATTACCCAGAGTACAATAATGAGAACCCTTGCTTCAAGAAAAATCATTCTCCTATTTCAAATGAGGGACAAATGAAATTTTCAACTAAATTGTTTCTGGGGCATTGAGTCGTTTGTCGCGACACAGTGAAACAGTTTCATAATTGTAAGGCGGCATGCCACTTGGGAGAGGAATTTTCCATTTACGAGAGAGCAAGAAGAGAGTTTTCAAGGAAGCTGTTTCTGGTTCAGTGACTTTGGGCAAGGCAGTGAAGTGGTGCCTGGTTCTGGTTCTTGTGGCTCCCTACCTGACTACGCATTGCCCACACTTGCACGGTCTCAGCACAATTTTGGAATGGACCTCCTTTTTTGCCCTGCTCAGTTAAAAGTTGGAAGGAGTGCAACTGTAGAAAGCTATGGCTAGCACATTTTTTTTATGAGTAAAATTTATGGAGTAATGTATCTACTTTTAGCATGACTATTGTTAAACCTGGAGATCAAGCGAAGTGACACTGAGTATATTGCTTTATCAATTGGATTCGTTCGAGTGAAAAATGCTGATCAGGCCATGTCTATCCCTTGGGTGCAGAAACCCTACTTCAACTCTTGAATGGTCGATACATAAAAGTCAAATTCATTATAATTTGTAGCTTTTTTTTCTTGAAGAAGCACGCAGTTCTCTGTACATCAATATCAACTCTTAAATCCACATCGGATGGAGAGGGTACAGCACAGTAATTCAATCTCTTTACACTTAATATGGTCAGGAAGGGAGAATGAAAACAGCCTCTTGTAAAATGATGGAAAAAACAGGATGCAATCACTCTGATGGAGCAGTGCAAAGGAGTCATTTTACACCATCCGTTACCAGGGCAACAAAATACAGTGAGCCCTATACATCTAACAGGTGACATTTTAGCTAAGAAATTGCTTCTTTGGTATTTTTTCTGTCTATGAAAAACAATGTTACCAGCGTTTTCACTTGTCATGTACTATAGGGCAACATATTCCTGCTGACAGACCCATAATGGAAAAATAGAGCAGCTAAATAGTATCACGGTCTAACTTTTGGATACATGCTAATATGCTATTTAAAGAGATTTTAGACATTTTCAAATACCTTGGAGATTCAAGGGACCGGAAACCTCTTCATACATCTACATATGTGACTTGGTTTTTAGATAAACAGAACGAATTGAATTCTGTTTCCAGAGTATGACAAAGTCCTAGAAAACTTTTAAGAAAAGTGACGAATACAATTGACTCATCCAACAAGGCTCACTAGCTTGGCAAACTCAACTTTATGGTATTCCTGTATGTCTGAACTAAGGTAAACGAAATATTAAAGAAAAGCTGTTTTCACAGTAGAAGAGTCTTTTCTTTCCAGTTACTCCAAAGGTAATCTGGTCTTGAAAAAGTTGAAAGTGGAAAACAATTTTATCAAGAGCCTATTGAATAGTTTTACAGAATGAAATGTCACTGTTTTTTTTCTTAACAATGGAGAAGATGATGACTTCAAACTCCCTTTCTCTGACCCCCAAATTCATGCAGTGTGGTGATTAGAAAGTTCTCTGTTAATGTGTCCCTTGGATTTTGTTTTGTCACCCATCTAAGGTTTCATTATTGGTCCAAAGCTACCATAGTTCTTTTGGGCTTAGCTTCTGAAGTGCAATATTCAAATTTTTGACTGAGTCATGATTTTGCATTAGCATGATGTTCTCTTGGAGCCACTGATGTATAAGAATAGAATCTGAGAGTTAGAATAGGGTTTGGAGGATGGTTAATGTGAACTTTTCTCTCATGAAAAACTAATGAACCTGTGTCTTATACTCCAGAGTGGCAGAAATTGGACCAGAACCTAGGTTCCCCTAGCGCTGGGGATCCCACATGCTCTTTCAACTCCTGCAATTATTGCAAAAAGTAATTTTAATTACTTAAATGTCATTCAAATATTTATTGAGCACCTGCTACATGCCCAGACTTTTTGGACAGAAAATTGAATACAGCACAATCACAAACAGCTGAGCAGACACAAGCAGGTGGGCAGGCAGAGAGATATAAATGCAATAGGGTAGTGCTCTTGTGAAGATATAACCAAAGCACTGTGGGAGACAAAGGTAAGAAAGCACTTGTTCAAAGCAAAGGCTACATGTTAATCATAGCGCAATTTGTCAGCTATCATAACTAAATTCCTCAGTTACTGGGCTCAAATTATAAGCAGCATATACACTAGAATGTATGTATCAAGAATCATATATTCTTTCTCTCAAACTTTTATTCTAATAAATGTAGTCAAATGAAATTTACTACCATAATCATTTATAAATGTACATTTCAGTAGCGGTAAGTATATTCATATCGTAGTGAGACAGATCTCCAGAACTGTCAAATCTGAAACCCTACAGAGGCTGAACAACTGCCCTCACCTCTCCACTCCCTTTGGCAGTCACATTCTACTTTTGTTTCTATGAATTTGACTATTTTAAATACTTCCTGTAATTGGATTCCTACAATATTTGTCTTTTTGTGACTGACTTATTTCACTTAGCATAATGACCTTAAGCTTCATCTATTGTGTTGTATATGATAGAATCAAATTCCACATATACCCCATTTTTCTACCCATTTATCCTTACAGGGACATTTGGTTTACTTCCACTTTTCAACTATTATGAATAGTTCTTCTATGAATATGGATGTGCAAGGGGTCAGAAACACTGTAACAAGGAAAGACATCAGACAGGGCAAGTAGTAGCCCTGGAAAGAGAAAAAATGAAGGGAAAGGTGAAAAAGCATCTGTGTGTGTGTGTGTGTGTGTGTGAAAGAGAGAGAGAGAGAGAGAGAGAGAGAGAGAGAGATTATCTGGATTTCATCCCTGATAGAACAATGAAATAAAAATGAAGAATGAAGGAATAATTTTTCAGTAAATGTACACATAGCAGGTTGGAAAAGTTAAATGAAGAGTTTTCTTATCTTTTGGTTTATGTTAAATATTAAAAGATCATGAAACAGTACAATGCCTGGCACAATGTGAAGAGCAAGGAAGTCGTAACCAAATTGGAAGAGAGAGAAAGGGAGAGATGGAGCATTTTATTTTATTTTATTTTATTTTATTTTATTTTATTTTATTTTATTTTATTTTTATAGGCAGAGTGGACAGTGAGAGAGAGAGACAGAGAGAAAGGTCTTCCTTTGCCGTTGGTTCACCCTCCAATGGCCGCCGCGGTCGGCACGCTGCGGCCGGCGCACCGTGCTCGTCCGATGGCAGGAGCCAGGAGCCAGGTGCTTTTCCTGGTCTCCCCATGGGGTGCAGGGCCCAAGCACCTGGGCCATCCTCCACTGCACTCCTGGGCCACAGCAGAGGGCTGGCCTGGAAGAGGAGCAACCGGGACAGAATCCGGTGCCCCGACCGGGACTAGAACCCGGTGTGCCGGCGCCGCAAGGCGGAGGATTAGCCTGTTGAGCCACGGCGCCGGCCAGAGATGGAGCATTTTAGACACAACTGCAAACCAACGTTGCCTCCTATGGGTGTGACAGGGAGATGAGAAATAGGACAAATGTACACTTAGTTGTATTTTTAGTGCAGGACATGAGAAAGTCAATGGGTTCATTTTTTAAAATTTATTTATTTATTTTGACAGGCAAAGAGAGAGAGAGAGAGAGAGTAAGACAGAGAGAGAGAAAGGTCTTCCTTTTCCATTGGTTCACCCCCCAATGGCTGCTGTGGCCAGCGCGCTGTGGCTGGTGCACTGCGCTGATCTAAAGCCAGGAGCCAGGTGCTTCTCCTGGTCTCCCATGGGGTGCAGGGCCCAAGGACCTGGGCCATCTTCCACTGCACTCCCGACTGCAGCAGAGAGCTGGACTGGAAGAGGGGCAACCGGGACAGAATCCGGCACTCAGACCGGGACTAGAACCTGGGGTGCCGGCGCCGCAGGTGGAGGATTAGCCTATTGAGCCATGGCGCCAGCCGTCAATAGGTTCAGTACTACAATATGAAGCTAGAATTCCATGGGGGTAACAGAGGAAGGTTGGGGGAGAGAGAGCTGCAGAAATCCAAGAAACTGCACAGAACTGCAAATGACAGCAGTTATAATAAAGCCCAATTAGACCAAGATGGAAATACCTCTTAAAAAATTAAAGATAATTAACTACAAAAGAAGGAATTACATACTATTTTATATGATTTCCTATACTGTTTCTCCTGTCTGCAATGTCCTTTCCATTTTCCTGTATATTTAAGCAGCTGAGCTAATTGGAAAAGCCTTGCCTGTGTGCTGAAAGATGCCACGGCATCAGACTATAAAGGTTTCTGTGCACACAGTACACACGAGACTAATGATTGCTGCAATCTGGGTTCTCAGATGTCCATGGAGGTGGTACCTCTTGGGTCAGTTCCTGTCCTCTTTAGAATCATGCAGAAGACTGAGAGACCTGAGGGGCACCTGGAGAAGCTCCAAAACTATGTGGGTACTTTTTGGAGAGCCGTCAATGTTTTGAAAACATGAGTGGGAAAAAATTCTGAGATAACACAGATTCAGATGTTAAGCTGAGATTGCTGTTAAATGAGAATCATACTAATCACTCATCTAGGTTTCAAATTTTTTCTGGTATTTTCCTGAGTAAACATTAATTTCACAAATTTCAATCCGTGTATGTAAACTCTAGTGATGAGAAGCAACTTGTCTCTCAGGTTTACTTTTTAATTCTGATTTTTATTTTTTGAGATGTATTTCATTTGTAATCCTCTTGGGGCCTCATGAGTAATTATGATATAGTATTAATCACATATCCTGAATATACTATGTTAGAGGAAATGTAATCTACAAAATGTCCACAGTGAAATCTGCAATGAGATACGCATTAAGTATGACCACTGTTAATTGGCCAAAGAGATTTTCTATAGCAGAGAGTGGGGTTCCATTTTATTTATTATTCTTCAATGTCATTTAGGTTTCTTATATGAAAGTTGTGAAAGAATACTGAGTACAGAAGTCAGAGAAAAGACAATGCAAAAATTCAATTTCTGCAAATTGTTGGAATTTGATAAATTATTTCCCAACTTCTCCATTTTATGGAGAGGGGGAAACAGCAATGTTTGTGTAAGAGAAAAATTAAAGTGAAATCTGCAGCCTATAATCTATAAATTAGAATTATATAAATCGTATCTCAGTAAAAGTTTATTTTTGCATTGATTTTTTTTTTTTTTACAGGCAGAGTGGACAGTGAGAGAGAGAGACAGAGAGAAAGGTCTTCCTTTTGCCGTTGGTTCACCCTCCAATGGCCGCCGCGGTCGGCGCGCTGCGGCCGGCGCACCGCGCTCGTCCGATGGCAGGAGCCAGGAGCCAGGTGCTTTTCCTGGTCTCCCCATGGGGTGCAGGGCCCAAGCACCTGGGCCATCCTCCACTGCACTCCCGGGCTACAGCAGAGGGCTGGCCTGGAAGAGGGGCAACCGGGACAGAATCCGGTGCCCCGACCGGGACTAGAACCCGGTGTGGCAGCGCCGCAAGGCGGAGGATTAGCCTGTTGAGCCACGGCGCCGGCCTGCATTGATGTTTTAACTAGTAAAGCATATGAAATGCAAGGTTTAGTTTTAAACTTCATAACAATATGCTATTATGCTATTATAATTAGTCATACCAATTATTATAAACAATAAATTATGACTATTTAAGTTTTGGTCAAAAATCTCTCTCCTTTCTTATATCACTCTTTTTTTTTTTGACAGGCAGAGTGGACAGTGAGAGAGAGAGACAGAGAGAAAGGTCTTCCTTTGCCGTTGGTTCACCCTCCAATGGCTGCCGTGGCCAGTGCGCTGCGGCCAGTGCACTGCACTGATCCAAAGCCAGGCACCTTCTCCTGGTCTTCCATGCGGGTGCAGGGCCCAAGCACCTGGGCCATCCTCCACTGCACTCCCTGGCCACAGCAGAGAGCTGGCCTGGAAGAGGGGCAACCGGGACAGAATCCGGCGCCCCGACCGGGACTAGAACCTGGTGTGCTGGCGCTGCAAGGCGGAGGATTAGCCTATTGAGCCGTGGTGCCGACCTCTTATATCACTTCCTGTGCAATTTCAATTACTTAAAGAAAACCTCTGGGAGCTGGCATTATGGTAGAGTGAGTTAGGTCACTACTTGTGAGGCCAGCATCCTATACCGGAGTGCTGGTTGAAGCTCCACTTCCCATTCAACTTCCTGCTAATGAACCTTAGAGGTCACAGACAATGGCTCAAGTACTTGGGGATCTCTCTCTGTCTCTGTCTCTCTGTTGCTCTTTCAAACAAATAAATCTTTAAAAAATATTAAAAATGGCAAAGAAAAACAAATGGATGCTGGAAAACTGCAAAATACAGAAAGTATTCATAAATAAAGCATCCGTTGCAAAACAAAAAGGATGATCCCTACACATTTGATTATAAGTAGACATGAGATGAATTCTTGGTGACTATGTTAAAAACTTCCTCAATAGTGGTGTCCCTGACACTGTTGTCATTTGCTTCCTTCTAGTTATCTGATACTATTCTAATGGAGTAATCTTATAATTCACAGATCAGTCAGTTTCCCACTTACACTATGGAATAAAGTCCAAATTCCTTGATTTTATGGATGACTTGATTACTCCCTACTTTCCATCCTGCTCTTGACTTCCTCATGTTCTGTGACCCTCACATTCTGTGAACAGGTCTTTCCAAACCTGGAGTCTTTGCTTATCTCTCTTCCTGGAATACTATTCTGCAGACCTGCGTTCCTAGAGAATTGCTGATGGGATGCAATTTTTTTTAAAGTCATCTAATGGTGCCTTAGGAAGAGACATAAGCAAATGAAACTCAGCCTTGCCAAATAAGCTGAACCCAAAGTACAAGAACAGTGGGGAAAAAAAGTCAAGTCAGCTTAACCCCAACTGGCACTTACAAGATTAACAATATGGTTTACAGTGCATTTGGAGTGAAACCAACCAGCTTTAGGGTAATTAAATGCCACCATCAAGGAGGGATGATGCAAGTGCCAAATAAGGTTGTCTGGCACACCAAATCCCTTCCTATCTTACAATGCTATACAAATATGAAGAACTTGAAGGAGTGCAGCCCTAATAGTATTTGTGTTGCTCTAATTCTGGCTGAAGGAAGACTTGGGTAACTAGATAAAGCAAAGAGAGCAAATAAAATCAAGGACACATGTTTGTTCACTTTTTAATTTTAGTGTATAGATCCAAGAATTTCATGAGTACTTAAACCTGTTTATTCTCTGTCTGGCTCTTGTTGAGTCAATATGAGCAATAAGTTATGGAGCTCCCTGTCCACATTATTTTGCCTCTTTTGCAAAAAAGACATCATAGACCCAAAAGATAAAGGCGTGCTCTTAGAGCATGAGAAATGAGTGCAATCTTGTTGCCACGTCCTTGCCACTACTCAGAAGGTTCAATCCACCCAACAGAGTAAGTGTAATAGAGTCAACAGCAACTACCTCATAATTTAGGACCAGTTTGAAGGCCATTTCCTCTGGGGTATTTTCAAATTCATCATTAGTTTGTATGAACAGATTTAATTGCTTCTTATATAGGGTCTATAAAACTTTATACAAACCCACAATACAATCTTTTACATCATATACCTAAATTAAGTTAATTAAAGTTGGGAACCTAGAGTTTCATCTTTTGTAGTTTTAGTTCCTTGAGGATAGTCTGCATTAGAAAGATGGTGTGCTAATTGCATTGTCAAATTAAGCTATGAATCCATAAGTTTCTAAGTCATGTTCAGTCCTCTTTGTCTTTCAAATTTACTTCAATGATTTCATGAAGTTTCTCTATGCACCACAGTCTAAGACCAGCGATCTTTCTCTAAACTCCCATTGCATTTATTTTTAATGTGTTATAGTTCAGAACTTAATTATTTGCCACATATTCATTCTCAGTTTCTTGAGTTGTTAAAACAGGAATCATGTTTTACCCTAAGTCATGTCCAGCACAATACTGACACATGAGGGGTGGGTATTGTGGTGCAGTGGGTTAAGTTGCTGCTTGGGATGCCCATATGCCATATAGGAGTCTTAGGTATTCCTCTTCTATTCCAGTTCCTTGATAATGTGCTTAGAAAGCAGCTATTGATGGCTCAAGTACTTAAGTTCTTGCCACTCATGTAGGAGACACAAATTGATTTCCTGGCTCCTAGCTTCAACCTGGCCTAGTACTGGCTATTTGGTGAACCAGCAAATGGAACACCTCTTTCTCCCTGTCTTTCCTCCCCTATCTGTCATTCTGCCTTTCAAATAAACAATATATGAAAAGTGTTGAGTAAATGTTTGTTGATTGGACTATTTAGGTCAATATCCTGGATTTCACACAATATACTGATATCTGATACATTAATTTTAATTATAATGGCAGCAAGAGCCCACATATGAATTTTGATGTGATGGAATTCTGAATTGCTTCCTTTCCTGGCACTATGAAAGAGAACCGTACTCTGGAATCAGGTTGACAATGTAAAGCACATTTCTAACCCTTGCCAGCAATTGAATTTAAATTCTTCAAACTTCATTTTTCTCAGGCATAAAATGAAGATAATAAAAGGCACTGCAACATAACATAGTTGTCTGGATTAATTGAGATAATGTATATAAAGCACACAGTCCAATGCCTAGCATATAAGAGCTTCATGAAAGAAAAATATTATTACTATTATTATTATTATAATAATATATTATAATATTATATATTATAATTTATTATAATATTATTATAATAATCTTATAATTATTATAATTATTATAGTTATAATTATTATATAAATAATCTTATTATTATTATTATAATCTTAAGAAAAGTAGTCCATCAAGCCAAAGAACTTTCAGCAGACCTTTAAATTGCTTGAAATGTTTTACAGGAGAAATCTTCCACCACCCCTAGAAAAATGCATGCAAATGAATAAGGGGATAATATTGATAATGGGCAGATATTATTATTTTAAAAAGTTACACAGAGGGGCCTGCACTGTGTTACAATAGGGTAAGCTGCTGTCTGCAATGCTGGCATCCCATATGGGCCCTAGTTGGAATCTCGGCTGCTCGACTTCTGATCTAGCTCCCTGCTAATGCCCTTGGGAAAAGCAGTGAGAGATGTCAAGTCTTTGGGCCCCGGCACCCAAGTGGGAAACACAGATGGAGTGGCTGGCTCCTGGCTTTGGTTTGGCACAGCCCCAGCCATTGTGGCCAGTTGGGGAGTGAACCAGGGGACAGAAGACTTCTCTTTCTCTCTTCCTTCTTCTCTTTCTAACTTTGCATTTCAAATAAATAAAAATAAACCTTAAAAGTTACACAGAAAGGATAACAGCAGAGAAAACAGAGATTTAAGAAATTCCAAATCTCCATCCTTAATAAAAGCAACATAACAACAATGACACCTGGCATAAGAATCAACTTTTCAGAATTATGGAAATTAACAAAATCTTATATCAACTGAGGCACAGCTTATTCCTAGTCCTGTTCTCTCCTCTGGAGCTCAGTAGTGGTATTGAAAATTAACAGTCCATATTATTGATACCTGTTCTGAGGGTAGAGAAGCCCTTCGTTTGCAGAGCATTATCCATAGTAGATGTCTGCTGACTTCCTGGAAGGCTTACTAACATGACTCATCTTTATCTTGGCTAACTCAGACCTCATCCAGTTAAAGTCACTATATATATATATATTTTTTTTTGGACAGAGTTAGACAGTAAGAGAGAGAGAGACAGAAAGAAAGGTCTTCCTTCCGCTGGTTCATCCCCCAAATGGCTGCTATGGCCGGCGCTGCGCCGATCCGAGGCCAGGAGCCAGGTGCCTCCTTCTGGCCTCCTATGCGGGTGCAGGGCCCAAGCACCTGGGCCATCCTCTACTGCCTTCCCAGGCCACAGCAGAAAGCTAGACTGGAAGAGGAGCAGTCGGGACTAGGACTGGAAGAGGAGCAGTCGGGACTAGAACCAGGCTCCCATATGGGATGCAGGCAGAGGATTAACCAAGTGGGCCACGGCGCTGGCTCCTAAAGTCACTATTCGTTGGGCATTTGTCAAGACATTTACTGTTAAATATTTTAGTGGCTGTTACTTGAAGCAATGAACAGAAATTGGGGCAAACAGTACATTAACCAAAAATTTGTGTGGAAACATTGGGGAAATGAAGTATTTTGGGAATAAAAGCTTTGAAATAGTTCTGATGCAACCTTGGGAATCTAGAATTCATATGGATACCAAGGCTGCTCTCTGTCTAAAGAATTGCCTGCAAAGGTCTCCGACTCTCACCTCTGACTGACTGAGTGTCCACATGAACGGATGTGAAGGTTAATGAAGAGCTGTAAACTGCCAGACTGAGCATTAAAGACTTTAAAGGAAAATGCACAGAGCTCCTCTGCAGCAACTGGAAGTTCCTTTTTTGTTTGTTTGTTTTGATTCCAGGAGTTCCAGGAAATCTCTGTCCAAGCATTAGTTGGTCACTAAGCTAGTGGAACAGATACTTTAGTACCCGGCACAACAAAGAACCAAGAGTTTACCAAAAGAGTTTAGAAAAGTCACTAAACAAACAAACTAACAAAAATAACCATGACATGCAGCAACAAGAAATCCTTGGATGGGAGGAGATCTGATTTCCAGAGTTGTACATTAATATATTAAAAAATCTCCCATTGCAAACAAACAATTATGAGATATTGTAAGAAAAAAACACATGGCTCCTACATGGAAAAAATAAAGCAATTAATAATAGAAAGTGCTCATGAGAGAGCTCACCATGAAACTTACTACACAGCTGTTTTAAATATGTTCAAAGAACAAAAGGAAATCATGTCTAAGTAACCAGAGAAAGACATAAGAATGATGTCTAACAATAAAGATATAAAAAGTGTAAGGAACCAAATAGACATCCCAGAATTGAATATTATAACAGTTCAATCAAAAAATATATTATAGCGAACTTGAGAAAGCAAAAGAAATAATTGGTGAGCTTAAAAATAATTCAACTGATATCACTCATTCTGTTAAAATGAAAGAAAAAAGAAGAAAGGGAGGTGAACAGAGACTAAGAGGCCTGTGGGGCTCCAGCGAATATATGAGGATATCTATAACCTAAGACCAGGAGAGGAAATAGAGAGAGGGGGGCATCAAGAATATGTGGAGGAACAGTGGATGAAAGCCTCTAAATTTTAAAAAATATTAATCTACATATCCAAGAAGGCCAAAACTGTTTTCTAAGTAGGATGAATTCAAAAGGATCTATACTGAGATCCATTAACCTGAAAATGTCAACAAAGACAAGGAGAGTGTCTTCAAGGAAGCAAGAGAGAAGTGATTCATTGTAAACAAATATCTTCAGTGTAACAGAAGACACAGAGCACAAAAGACAGTGGGATGACACATTCAGAGTACAGAAAGACAAATCATGGCAATTAAAAATTCTATATTCATCTAAAAAAAAGGAATGCTTCCAAAACGAAAGAGATATTAACAGAGTATGAAATAAACAAAAAATGAGAATTTATCACTTTCAGATCTCTACAAGTAATGCTTGAGTCTATCAAAAATTTAAATGAAAGAACACTGGATAATAAATGCATACACGTAAATAAAGAACAGTATTAAAGATTCACAGACAAAATAAAAGGCATTATTAATTCATTTTTTGTTTATAACTCCTCATTTCTATCTTATTTCAAATGTAGTTGTGTAAGACTATATTGTTGGGCACCAATGTATAAAGATATAACTTATGACAACAATAGATCAAAGAGAAGAGGAAGGACAGTTATGAGGCATATACTAATGAAATTAATATTAATTTGAACCATAAAAATAAGTATTGTAAATTTAGAAATAATTGTTGGGGCCGGCGCTGTGGCGCAGTGAGTTAAAGCCTTGGCCTGAAGTGCCGGCATCCCATATGGGCACCAGTTCTAGTCCCGGCTGCTCCTCTTCTGATCCAGCTCTCTGCTATGGCCTGGGATAGCAGTAGAAGATGACCCAAGTCCTTGGGCCCCTGTATCCATGTGGGAGACCCAGAGGAAGTTCCTGGCTCCTGGCTTTGGATTGGTGCAGCTCCAGCCATTGCAGCCATCTGGGGAGTGAACCAGTGGATGGAAGACCTCTCTCTCTGTCTCTACCTCTTTCTGTAACTCTGTGTTTCAAATAAATAAAATAAATCTTAAAAAAAAATAATTGTTATCTTCATGGTAATCATTAAATCAAAAAAACTAGCAAATAAGACAACAATTTCCTAATTAATATAAAAGAAGGTAATATTGTGTGAACTGAAGAACAAAGAAGATATGAGAGACATAGAAAATGAATGAAAAGATAGTAGAGGGACATCCATACTTACAATAATTACTTTAGATATAAATTGATAAAATTCTCCAGTCAAAAGACAGAGATGAGCAAAATGGATTTAAAATAATTATCCACATATGTTCTTTAGTAGAGACTTTCAATAGATTCATAGGCAAAAAAGTTTTATGTGAAAAGACAGAAAAGGTATTCCATGCAAAAAATAACCAAATGTGATCTGGAATGGCTATACCAATATCAGATAAAATAAACTTTAAATCAAAAACTGTTATAAGAGACAAAGAACATTATATAATGATAAAATGGTCCATCTATATTATAACATCTATAAATATCAATGCATTTAACAATACATCCCCAAAATACATGAAGAAAGACTAATAGAAAATTTGAAGGGAAAAACAGACAATTCAAAAATAGTAGATAAGTATTTCAATATTCCAATTTTAGTAATAGATAAAATAGCTAGACAGAAGATCATTCAGCTAATAGAAGACTTGAACACCACTACTATTTAGTTGAAGTAACAATTATAAAACACTCCATCCAGTAGAAGTGACTAAACTCTTTTTAAGTGTATATGAAACTTTCTCAGAGTAGCCTGTTAGGTCACAGTATAACTTTCAATACATTAACAATATTGAAATAATACAGATATGTTCTGAACCCACAGAATATGATTTTAAATAAACAGAAATTAAAAATCCACACTGCTAAGTAAACGGTGGATCAAGAAAATAATTACAAGAGAAATTAGAAAGTACTTTGAAATAAAAAAATAACTAGAAGAAAACTTGTTAAAAATTCTTAGAAGCAATGAAATCTGTGTTCAGAAAGAAATTTGTAGCTGTGTATGTCTGCAATAATAATGTAAACCGAATGCAAAAAGGAAAGTAATAATAATAATAAAAAAGCTGAGAAACACAAAAATAAAGTATAACAAATGAAACCAAATGGTAGTTCTTTGAAAAGATGAATAACAGCAACAACAACAATGATGATGATGATGATGATGATGATGATAAAATATAACTTGTTAGGCCATCAAGAAAAAATTAAGAGGATTAATCTCACTAAAATCTGGAATTAAAATGGAGACATTACTACCTATCTTAGCTAAATTAAAAAAAGATTAAAGCAGATTACTATACACAATTGCATGCCAACACATTAAATAACCTATCTTCAATGTACAAATTTCTAAAAAACAGATTACATATACTGATTCAAGAGAAAACAAAATACGAAAAGCTCTATAAGAAGTAAGGAGATTGAGTCATTAACCAAAGCATATCCATCAAAACAAAACAAAAGAACTCTTGGCCCACATTGCTTTAATGAGAAATTCTACCAAATATTTAAAGAAAAACTGACAAATTCAAATGCTTTCAAAAACAAATGGGAACATTCCTCGCTCAATCTTTAGGTCAGTATTAAACTGAGACTGAAGTCAGAAAAATAAACACAGCAAGAAATGACAGCAATAAATAGCTCTTATGAACATAGATGACAAACTCTCAACAAAATACCAATAAATTAAATTCAGCAGCACATTAAGCAATTTGAACCAACAATTTCACTTTTATTGTGTCTACTTATAAGGACTTAACATTTAATGTTGATGTGGAAAATGTACTCAAATGTTTGTAGCATTTTTATTCATAATAAACAAAACTAGAAAAAGTCAGGATGCCCTTGGCCATTTCAGGGGTTCAAAAAGCAGCTAGTACATTCATACAATGGAACAGGACTCAACATCAAAAGGAATGACATGAGGCCAGTGCTTGGTGCAGTGGGTTAATCCCCTGGCCTGAAGCACCGGCATCCCATATGGGAGCTTGTTTGAGACCTAGCTGCTCTACTTCCAATCCAGCTCTCTGCTATGGCCTGGGAAAGCAGTAGAAGATGGCTCAAGTCCTTGAGTCCCTGCACCCATATGGGAGACCCAGAAGAAGCTCCTGGCTTCTGGATTTTCGGATCGGCGCAGCTCCAGCCATTGTGGCCAATTGGGGAGTGAACCATCGGATGGAAGACCTCTCTCTCCCTCTCTCCTTCTTTTTCTCTCTCCCTCTTCCTCTCCCTCTATTCTCTCTCTGTGTAACTCTGACTTTCAAGTAAATAAATAAATCTTTAAAAAGAAAAAAACAAATGACATATTGATTAATGCAACTCAGTGGATACCTCTTAGATACCTCTTTCTAAGGTAAAGCAGTCAGTCCCAAACCTACGTTCTACATAACTTCATTTACAAGGAACTCTACAGGGCAAAATTTGAGGAAGGAAATAAATGAGTGAACACCAAGAGTTATAAATGAGGGGAGGGTTGTTTGCACAGGTGCAGCAAGGGAGAATCTGGGAATGACGAAACACATGATGTTTCATGTGTTTTGTATGGAACTTCAGTGGTAGACACACAACTCTATGCATTTGTCAAAACCCTTGGAAGAATGCACATCAGAAAGTGAGTTTCACTGAAAGTAAAATCGACCAGGACATAAAGCAAAAAGTATCCAGGCTGTGACAAATATATCTAACTGAAATATAAATACATCACATAATCACACTCACAGGGGTGGAGAGGAAAGAAGCTGGTCCACATAATCCTGGAAATGGTGTTTTGACTGGATATTGTGAAGTTTAAGGACAAAAAGAACTCTATATAAACACTGTTCTGTAGTTTTAAATTTATTCTCATAAGTGTATGAGTTAAAATACAGAATGTAATTTGTTCCTCTATTAGGTTTGAACAAATCAGCAAACTCATTGTACATAATGACAGCCAGACTTCTTTCTGTCTGAAGTTTTAAAGAGGCAAAGCTAGAATGAATTCTGTAGCACTGGACTGAAAATTAGGAATATTAACAGGGACATGTGTGTGTGTGCGCGCACATGTGTGTTTGAAGAACACATCGAGAGAGAGAGAGAGAGACAAAGAGAGACAGAGAGAGAGCGGGAGAAACAATCAGTTCTCAATATTTGTGGACTTCCTATTTTAAACACACCTGCTTGATAACATTTACTTATATAACCCCCCAATCAACACTCACTGTGCTTGTTCAGTCATTTGCAGACAATGTGCATAAGCAAAGCAGTGAAAATCTGAGTTACCTGAAGCACGCATTCCCAGCTGAGAGTGAACAATAATTTATTTCAGTGCTCATATTGTATACAAGTTTTTCATTGCACATTTAATGCCACATTTTCAAAATATTTTTGTGACTTAATTGGTTAAAGTGCTCATCAAGTGTAGTACTTGTACTTGTTCCCAAGTACAAGCAGACTGTGAGGTGCCCTGCAAAAAAAATTAGTGTATGTGATGTTTGTTCAGGCCTGAGCTATGGTCCTATTGGCTCTGAGCTCAATACTAGCAAATCAGCAATATATGTTTAAAAGATGTCTTTAAGCAGAACCTTATAGAAAACAAAGGCAATGAAAATGTGACCAGAGGCTCACAGGAATGTAGTTCTATATTTCTTCTAGGAACAGTGACTCAGTATTCACTAATTCAGTTTTTTCATGATTCTACAGGACACATTTATAATGAATAACTAGAATCAATTGACTATGTATATTTTCTGTTTCCATTGACAGTAGTCATGCAGTACTATAGTCGAGATTAGATAATTAGAAATTTCATAAAAACTGTCATAGACAGAAAACCTGAATTAAGTCTTGGTTTTTCCACTTTCTACATATGCATATATAGACATTGTTTATATTTTCTAAACTTACTATTCTTTGTAAGATTAAGATATTAATAATAATCACCTTAGAGGGGGTTAAACTCTAATTTAATACTCAAAAGGAAAAACACTTTATCAATGAAAAATATTCATTACATATTTATCAAGATATGTAATACTGTCTTTAAGAATATTATGACTGCAGACTTTATATGCAAATGTATAATATCTTATTGCAAATATTCATGGAATTTCACACAAAATAGTAACAAAAATTGCAGCATAACTATAATGTACAAGTAAGAAAATATCAGGCCCAATCTGTGCAGGATTAAGTCATCAGCAATACAAATGGATCAAAGAATTCATTTCTGAAATCATTCCATGCACACTCTTCTCAGACTCATCCATAAACAGCATTGTCTCCTAAGAAAAGAGGCAGAATCTTACTCCTTTGGTTTGTTTCCAGCCCCATCCCTCAGAGGCAGCACTGCATGGAGTACACTAACATATTCTGTCTCAAATTAGGATCACTTCTTCTTTGTTCCTCTGCATTTCTTCATAGAGACCCAAAATGACAACACTTAAGACGACAATGTACAAATAAGAGGGAGGAAGGCAGAAGTGCATTGTTCCTTGCGATGCTTAACCAGCTTCAGAAAAGTGTTATCGTCAGGACTAGTGATGGAAAGAGAACTAGGAGAATCCATGAGCACAGTCTGGGATTATTTGGAGTTGATAATCATCAAATGTATGTCATGGGCCATGGAGCATCTTGGGTACCAGAACACAACTGTGAATAAGACAAATGAGTCATGGTCATAAAGGGAAGGATAGAGACAGTAAAATAAGGAGACATGTAAATAAGACAGTCTTAGACTGGGGTACATGCTTAGGAAGAAATGAAGTGGGATGATCTGACAGAGAGAATGGGAAAAACATAATTTGAATTACATATTAAAATAGAGGTACTCAGTTCAAGTAAAAATATCAATTATGTAGTTCACTAGTATTAAGAAACCTGACAGGCAAAATCAAAATATAATGATGATATAGGGATGTTTGTCAACATTGGAATGTGGAATTGCTAACACTACATTGTAGCAAAAAAAATTAATATTGGAAACAATACCATCTGTAATCATATTATTTAAAATTTTTCTCAAAATTCTTGACATTTTGAAAAAAACAGAAATATACAAAATATAATTTTGTATGTATCATTATATGTAAGTGATAAAGTTATCTACTCAGGGGCTGGCACTGTGGTGCAGTGGGTTAAAGCCCTGGCCTGTACTACTGGCATCCCATATAGGCACCGGTTTGAGTCCTAGCTGCTATACTTCTGATCTGGCTTCCTGCTGATGAGCGTGGGAAAGCAGTAGAGGATGGCCCAAGTGCTTAGGCCCCAGCACTCACATAGGAGACCCGGAAGAAGCTCCTGGCTTGTGGCTTTGTATTGGCTCAACTCAAGCCATTGCAGCCATTTGGGGAGTGTACCAGTGGATGGAAGACCATTCTCTCTCTCTGTCTCTCTCTCTATATATAACTCTTTTAAACAAATAAAATAAATCTTAAAAAAGTTATGTAACCATAAAAACCAGAAGAATAATAAGGAAAACCTATCAGAACAAAAATGTAATATAAGTTTATAGTGTAAAGTATAAAAATTAGTAAAATAACTCTAAAAATATTGTATTAAATAATAAATATGGAAATGATAAAAGATACAGGCTAGTCCGGTGCTGTGACTCATTTGGCTAATCCTCTGCCTGTGGCGCTGGCACACCAGGTTCTAGTCCTGGTTGGGGTGCCGGATTCTGTCCCAGTTGCTCCTCTTCCAGTCCAGCTCTCTGCTGTGGCCCAGGAAAGCAGTGGGGGATGGCCCATGTGCTTGGGCGCTGCACCCATATAGGAGACCGGAGGAAGCACCTGGCTCCTTGTTTCAGATTAGTACTGTGTGCCTGCCATAGCACACCAGTCGAGGTGGCCATTTTGGAGGTGAACCAACGGAAGGAAGATCTTTCTCTCTGTCTCTCTCTCTCACTGTCTAACTCTGCCTGTCAAAAAAAAAAAAAAAAAAACAATAGGCTAGGTTCCTGAATAGAAATGGTAATATTACTAAATATTTTCAAATGAATTGTTGTTGTTATAGTTCTATTTAAAGTTCCAGGAAGGCCAGCACTGCGGCTCAATAGGCTAATCCTCCGCCTTGTGGCACTGGCACACCGGGTTCTAGTCCTGGTCGGGGCACCGGATTCTGTCCCAGCTGCCCCTCTTCTAGTCTAGCTCTCTGCTGTGGCCCTGGAAGGCAATGGAGGATGGCCCAAGTGCTAGGGCCCTGCACCCCATGGCAGACCAAGAGAAGCACCTGGCTCCTGGCTTCAGATCAGTGCAGTGTGCCGGCCACAGTGGCCATTGGAAGGTGAACCAACAGTAAAGGGAGACCTTTCTCTCTGTCTCTCTCTCACTGTCTACTCTGCCTGTCAAAAATAAAAATAAAAATATAAAATAAAAAAAATAAAGTTAAGGGAAATTTTATCATAGAGATTCTGACGTACATATGGAAATATAAACAGGCAAGACTCAGCAAGAGAACTTCCAGGAGAAAAGGTGGAATAGATCATACAAGTGTGTGACACCCAGAAGTTCAATCAACAGTGTGTTAGTTATTCAGGAATCCACAGGGAGATCAGTGCAGCTGAATGGGAAGCTCCGAATCCAGATGTTTTCCTGTGTAAAATAAAATATATGATAGAGGTGGTTTCACAATCATGTGGAGAAATAAATATTTTTCTGCTCACCTTTTTTGCTCTGGCAAGCATGCTCAGAATTCAAAAAAGGGAAGACTAGTTAATGTCTCACAACATACACTAAATTCATTCCACATGGCTTGAGGAATTAAACACAAGAATGAAAATAAATAAGTATAAAAGGTATAGATAAATCTTGAGAATGCCTTACCAGAAGACTAAAAAATAAAAAAAAAAAGGAAGATGGCACGCATTTAAAAGCTGACATGTTGTATCTATACATAAAATCTAAACTTCTGAGAGAGCGGCAAGATGGCGGAATAGGAAGGGAGCACACTGATAGTCTGGGGAGAGACAGTTTAATAAAAGTGGAGCTACTGCAGGTTCAAGGAAGAGTAGGGGAAGAAACAGCAGAGGAAACCCTTCCGGAACTGGTGATTCACAGTGGACCTGCGTGGAGAGCGTGGGAGCCCGCAGTTTGGGACACCAGCAGCAGATTCAACACACCAGCACTGGAATGTGAGGTGAGCAGAACCTCAATAGCCCGAGATACCAGAAGGGAAGTGGAAAGAGGAGACTAGAGCGAACAAGGCTTGAAACCCTGCGGGGGAAAAGTTCATCAGGCTAACTAGAAGAGAGAGAGAGAGAGAGGGAAAAAAAAAAAAGTGACCCATACGGACACGAGTTTCTCTTTCCGCTCACCTCTCAAAGGCGAGCAAGACAAAGAGCAGGCACCATTTTGGAATATGTCATAAGCAGGGCGACCTCGGGTCAGTACCTGCCCCGAGCCTAGCAGAAAAACCTGACTCTGGGTGGGAGGGGTGAAATAACAGGAGATTAGAACCTAATGAATGTGTGGTGCTAATGAACTGAGACTGTGAAAAAAGAGATGGTGGGGGAGAGAACTCACCGAAATCACGAATTCATGTGAGTACTCTCCAGAGATGCTACAGTTCAGTAGCCTTGGCAGCCCAGTGGGAGACTATAGGAGAATCTGAGCCCACACTAAGGGCGGCAAAGATTCCCTCTCTGGTCCTTGGGAAAGAGCTTCCGATCTCTGGCTCCTGTGGGTATATCATGCGCCTGCTAACCACCCCCAATTCCATTCAGCTGTGTGGAATTACTTCCCTTTTGAACAAAAAAAAAAAAGTAACAGAGAGAGATTTACCACGCCTAACCTGGGACTGTCTCCTTTGACACACCCTCAACCCTGAGGAACCAAACAGAGCTCTCAGGCCACACCCATCTCAAGCCTCTAAGGCTCCATCAAAAGCAGACAGTCCACTTATTCTAGAGTCATAGTATAACAAGAAAAAAACACCACAGTGAAGAAACCAATATGCCAAACAACAAACGCAAAAACCGAGGTAATAAGAACAAGGAAGACACTATGGCATCCCCAAATGAAAAAGACACCCCAATTCAAGATTACAAAGATGATGAGATAGAAGAGATGCAAGAAGCAGATCTCAAAAAATTGATAAGAACACTAAGAAGTACTCAAAAACAAATTCTTGAACTACAGAAATCCTTAATGGACAAGGTAGAAAATCTCTCTCGTGAAAATGAAATATTAAGGAGGAATCAAGCTGAAATGAAACAACTAGTAGAACATGAAACTGTGATAGTGACGAGAAATCATAATGAAGTGAAGAATTCAATAGATCAAATGAAAAACACATTAGAGAGCCTTACAAACAGAATGGGTGAGGCAGAAGAGAGAATATCGGACTTAGAAGGCAGAGCACAGGAAAATATACAGTCCAACCAAAGAAAAGAGGAAATTAGAAATCTAAAAAATATTGTTGGGAATCTACAGGATACTATTAAAAAACCCAACATTCGAGTTCTAGGAGTTCCTGAAGGCATGGAGAGGGAGAAAGGATTAGAAGGCCTTTTTAGTGAGATAATAGCAGAAAATTTCCCAGTTTTGGAGAAGGACAGAGACATCCTAGTACAGGAAGCTCATAGAACCCCCAATAAACATGACCAAAAGAGATCCTCATCACAACACATTGTAATTAAACTCACCACAGTGAAACAAAAAGAAAAGATCCTAAAATGTGCAAGAGAGAAACGTCAGATTACTCTCAGAGGATCTCCAATTAGACTCACAGCAGACTTCTCATCAGAAACCCTACAAGCTAGAAGGGAATGGCGAGACATAGCCCAGGTACTAAGAGAGAAAAACTGCCAGCCCAGAATATTATATCCTGCAAAGCTTTCATTTGTGAATGAAGGTAAAATAAAGACCTTTCATTGCAAACAGAAATTGAAAGAATTTGTTGCCACTCGTCCAGCCCTGCAAAAGATGCTTAAAGATGTGTTACACACAGAAACACAGAAACACGGCCATCAACATGAAAGAAGATAAACAAAGGGAACCTCACAGCAAAAGATCACAGGGAATTCAAAGCATACATTTGGATAAAGAAATTATGGGACATGTACTCTATAGAATACTATACAGCAGTCAAAAACAATGAAATCCGTTCATTTGCAACAAGATGGAGGAATCTGGAAAACATCATTCTGAGTGTATTAAGCCAGTCCCAAAGGGACAAATATCATATGTTCTCCCTGATCGGTGACAACTAATTGGGCACCAAAGGTGAAACCTATTGAAGTGAAATGGACACTATGAGAAACAGTAACTTGATCAGCTCTTGTGCTGACTGTTGTTGCACAATGTAATACTTTATCCATTTTAGTATTTTTTGTATTCTAGTACTATTGGTTGAACTCTGTAATTAACAAACAATTATTCTTAGGTGTTTAAATTTTAACTGAAAATTGATCCCTGTGAAATATAAGAGTGGGAATAAGAGAGGGAGGAGATGTACAATTTGGGACATGCTCAATCAGTCGTGCCCCAAATGATGGAGTTAGAATCGTGCCAGGGAATTCCAATACAATCCCATCAAGGTGGCATGTACCAAGGCCATCTCACTAGTCCAAGTGATCAATTTCAGTTCACAATTGATCACACGGATAGGTCTAAGAGTCAAAGGGATCACACAAACAAGACTAGTGTCCGCTAATACTAACTGATAGAATGAAAAAGGGAGAGAATGATCCAACATGGGAAGCGAGATACACAGCAGACTCATAGAATGGCAGATGTCCTAAATAGCACTCTGGCCTCAGAATCAGCCCTTAAGGTATTCAGATCTGGCTCAAGAGCCCATGAGAATATTCTAGGCATGGAAAGCCAAGACACTCTGGGAAAAAAAAAGAAGACCTAAATGAAAGATCTCTGTGAGATCCCAGTGGAACGAATGGGGCCATCAAAGAAGGAGGTACCTTTCTCTGAAGGGAGGAGAGAACCTCCACTTTGACTATGACCCTGTCGGAATAAGATTGAAGTCGGCGAACCCTAAAGGCTTCCATAGCCTCAGCAACTCATGACTAGAGCCTAGGGAGATTCCTGACGCCATAAACAAGAGTGTCAAATTGTTAAATCAACTTCAGGAGTCAC
The DNA here is from genome assembly GCA_949820135.1 of Sylvilagus floridanus. Lineage (NCBI taxonomy): Eukaryota > Metazoa > Chordata > Mammalia > Lagomorpha > Leporidae > Sylvilagus > Sylvilagus floridanus. Next base: position 17,077,866 of record OX463243.1, read on the forward strand.
TGTGTACTTACATCTCATGTGGGATCTGTCCTTAATGTGTTGTCCAATGTGAAGTAATGCTATAACTAGCACTGAAACAGTATTTTACACTTTGTGTTTCTGTGTGGGTGCAAACTGATGAAATCTTTACTTAGTATATACTGAATCAATCTTCTGTATATAGATAATTAAAAATGAAAAAAAAATCTTGGTGTTAAATTGGAAATTGCATAGAAAATTAATCAATTTAAAAAATATATATCATGTAGGATCTCTGTCCTTACTGTGCTATACATTGTGAATTAATACTATAACTAGTACTCCAACAGTATTTTTCACTTTGTGTTGCTATGTGAGGGCAAACTGTTGAAATCTTTACTTAATATATAGTAAACTGACCTTCTGTATATAAAGAGAATTGAAAATGAATCTTGATGTGAAGCAAGGGGAGAAGGAGTGGGAAAGAGGAGGGTTGCGGGTGGGAGGGAAGTTATGGGGGGGGGGAAGCCATTGTAATCTATAAGCTGTATTTTGGAAATTTATATTCTTTAAATAAAAGCGTTATAAAAAAATCTAAACTTCTGAGTGCAAAATGGTCATAAATAAAGAAAATGTACAATGTATAGTAAAATACTTTCCAAAATTTGACAAATTTATTTTGTTCAAGATTGACATCGTGTAAAAAATTCTTAAAATCATGCAGAAAATAATGTTAGAGGTAGTAAGAAATTGATCAGAGTAGCAAACAGAAATGCACACATGAAATGTTGGACAAAGGTATGAAATTATTTAATTCTAATTCCTTGATCCACAGAAAGAATAAATATAAAGAACTGAAACAGGATTCTTCCAGAAAGACAAGAATCAGGAAACCAAATAGTTTCACACCAAATGGCATCAAGCAGTAATAACTGAAAGGGAACTGTGGACTTTTCCCATGATGTTGACCTTTGAGAACATCAGATAGTCTGGAAGAATATCAATCACAGTGGGACTTGCTGTGGTGTGACTGTCTCCTTCAAAACACATGCTGAAATTTAACTGTCACGACGACCTCAGTAACAGGGGGACCTGTGAGAGGGGAATCGGTCCCACGGCCCTGCCTTTGTTAATGAGTGAATGCTGTTTCAGTGGGAGTGGCTTCCTGACTAAAGGTCAAGTTCAGCCCCTATACTCTCTCTCTGCCCCACACACTCACTTGGCCTTTCACCTTCTGCCAAGGGACCACACAGCACAAAAGCCCTCACACTGCAAGCACCTTTATCCTGGACTCTCCAGACTCCAGGACTGTGAGAAATAAATTATGCATTCTGTAGTTTGTGGTACTCTGTAATAGCAGAAGAAAATGGATTAAGATTGAACACCCTAAAAGCCTCCAGAGAAGCCAAAGATAGTCTAAATGAGTAAGACACCCCCTCTTACAAGGACTGAAAGGAACAACAGTAAGGAAATAATTTAGACCTATGATATAAGCTGTCTCTAAGAAAAACACTAGGTTAAAATCCTGGACAGACTAAGGACAAAAGCAAGGAAATTAGAGGATTTTGAGTGTTTATGGCTATGCGGATTCAATCTGGGAACTTATCATATCCACTGCTTATCTTGCAGGCACTGAGAAGTGTAGTAGAGTTTCTACTGAAGTTGAGAAACATTTCTCCCTGACACTGCACATGAAAACCTGTGGACAAGGAAACTATGAGGACAACCTTTCCCCATGCCCTGTGCCTCAGGATCAAACAGCCCAAGTGTGGAGTGAACTCCAGACGCAGGCCTAGCACGATGATTGAATTTCCTTGTTTGAAAATCAGAAGGAATTCTACTCCTAGAATTTTTTTCCTGTCCTTTGATTTCATTATGGATTGCCAAAATGAGAATTAAAACAACCATGTGGTACTTTCCCCTTAAAAACAGGTGATCCATATACAAAAATCAACTCAACGTGGATCAAACACCTAAATTTAAGAACTAAGACTATGAAGTTGCTGGAAGAAAATGTAAGAGAAACACTTTAATATTTTGGCGTAGGTGATGACTTCTTGGACAAGACTCCCAAAGCACAAGCAACAAGAACAAAACTAGAAAAACGGAATTATATCAGACTCCAGCAAAGGAAATGATTAACAGAGTGAAGACACATCCAACAGAATGGGAAAACATATTTGGAAGCTACCTATCTGACAAAGGATTAATATACAGAATATATCAGCAACTCAAAAAACTCAACATCAGAAAACAACCAATCCAGTTGAGAAATGGGCAAAAGACTTCAATAGATGGTTCTCAAAAGAAATACAAATGGTCAACAAACTTATGGAAAAATGTTCAACATCACTAGCCATCAGGGAAACGAAGGTCGAAATCACAATGAGGTATCACCTCGCCCCTCTCAGAATGGCTATTATCCAAGAGAGAGAAAGTAACAAAGCTGGCAAGGAGGAGGAGAAAGGGAAATTCTTGTAAACTGCTGATAGGAATGTAAATTAGTACAGCCACTATGGAAAACGATATGGAGATTTCTTAAAAAAATTAGACATATTTGAATTTTCTGTGATCTTTTGCTGAGAGGTTCCCTTCGTTTACCTTCTTTAAGCTTTATATGGCCGGCGCCGTGGCTCAACAGGCTAATCCTCTGCCTTGCGGCGCTGGCACACCAGGTTCTAGTCCCGGTCGGTGCGCTGGATTCTGTCCCGGTTGCCCCTCTTCCAGGCCAGCCCTCTGCTGTGGCCCGGGAGTGCAGTGGAGGATGGCCCAAGTGCTTGGGCCCTGCACCCCATGGGAGACCAGGAAAAAGCACCTAGCACCTAACTCCTGCCATCGGATGAGCGCGGTGTGCCGGCCGCAGCAGCCATTGGAGGGTGAACCAACGGCAAAGGAAGACCTTTCTCTCTCTCTCTCTCTCACTGTCCACTCTGCCTGTCAAAAAATAAATAAATAAATAAATAAAAGCTTTATAAAAAAAGATAATTGAAAATGATTAAAAAAACTTGGTGTTAAATTGGAAATTGCATAGATAATTAATCAATTTTTTTAAAAAAATATCATGTAGGATCTCTGTCCTTAATGTGCTGTACATTGTGAATTAATACTATAACCAGTACTCCAACAGTGTTTTTCACTTTGTGTCCCTATGTGAGAGCAAACTGTTGAAATCTTTATGTAATATGTACTAAACTGATCTTCTGTATATAAAGAGAATGGAAAAGGAATCTTGATGTGAATGGAAGGGGAGAGGGAGTGGGAAAGGGGAGGGTTGCGGGTGGGAGGGAAGTTATGGGGGGAATCCATTGTAATCCATAAGCTGTACTTTGGAAATTTATATTCTTTAAATAAAAGCTTTATAAAAAAAAATTAGACATAGACTTTCCATATGATCCAGCATTCCTAGTATTGCTGGGAAGACGTGAACACATTGTATTAAAGAAACCTACACCACCATGTTTATGGTAGCACTGTTCACAATATAGGAGCCAAGTGTCCAGCATCAAATAAATGGATAAAGAAAATGTGCATGTAAAATAATGGAATATTTTTCAGTGATAAAAAAGAATGAAATTCTACCATTTGCCTCAAAATGGATACAATTGGAGGGCATCACGTTGAGTGAAATGAACCTAATGCAGAAAGACAAACACATTGTGTTCTCCCTTATATGTGAGAGCTAAATAAATAAATAAGAAGAAAAGCAAAGAAAGCGAGAGATGCCTGCGTGTATTAGTATTGCTGCAAATATAGTTTGGTCAAACTTTGATTTCTATCGTTGTCAAACCAATGATTAAGAATGATATACTACTATAGTTTTCATGGTTTGTGATTATTTTAAACTTTATTGTATATAAGTTAAATGGACACTTTTTCATTTGATCATTGTTTATGGCCCTTGCCTATATTCCCAACCAACTATGGTCTTTTTATTTTTTACTTGTTGAATGCTTTATTTAGTATAGTATTAAGCCATTGACTGTAATGTAAATGAAAATGTTATTGCAAAAATTAAAAAGAAAGAAGGAGGAAAGGAAGGAAGGAAGCCAGGAAGGAAAGAAGAGAGGGAGGGAGGAAGGAAGGAAAAAAGGAAGAGAGGAAAGAAGAAAAAAATATAAGGGGAGGGAGGGAGAAAAGTATCATTATAGCCTTAGAATTTTATCTATGAACTACATGGAATCTGTTCTCTTTATAATAATATCATATTAACATGAGAATTGATAAGAATTGTGTTGTAATCATCATGTATTTGCTTTGAACCTGATAATCTAATCCATTAATAAAGTCATCAAAAGTTTAAAAAAATAAATATGAAAGTAATACAAGAAAGGAAAACAAAAAAGAGAGCATGAGATCTTATTGAAAGACATTGTACAGCTTTGGCACACATTCCTAGGCACTCCCATTATACTGCTTGTTCAAATGTACATTTATATTAACTTTTGATTGGGTTAAATATATCAGGAAATATATGATATCAAAACCACTATACTTCCTTAATAGGAATTTATTATAAGGAAATAATGACAACTGTGATAAAGGTGGTATATTTTTTTATAACTAAAAAAAAAGACCAAAATCTAAAATAGGTGTAAGAATTTGGTACAGTGGTTCAGACACCAGTTGGAATGTCCACATTGCTTACTGGAGTGCCGGGTTGAAGTTCCAGCTCTACTTCTGATTCTACCTTCCTGCTAATGTGCACTCGTGGAAGTATCAAATGAAATCTCTCTCCTCTCTCTGCCTCTGCGTCCCCTTCTCTGTAACTCTGCCTTTCAAAAAAATAGATAAATCTTCTAAAAGGAGAATATTTATTAGTCTTTTTTAAAATATTATATGTGGACATAAATAGCATATTTCAAAAAATAACTTTCCAATAAAGCTATAAATATGTAATGTTTTATATTTTTACAAACCTACTTTAGAACACAGCTAAATTATACTATTTGCTTCTTCATTTATCTTTTAACAAAATGTGACTTTTTAAAAAGAATTATTTATTTATTTGAAAGGGAGAGTTACAGAAAGAGAGAGAGAGAGAGAGACCTTCCATTCATTGGTTCACTCCCCAAATGGTCACAATAGCTAGGCTGGGCCAGGCCAAAGCAAGGAGCCAGGAACTCCATCCTGGTCTCCCACACAGGTAGTAAGGACTCAAACACTTGGGCCGTCTTCTGCTTTGTCAGGTGCATTAACAGAGAGTTGCATTGGAAGGACAGCAGTCAAGACTGGAATCAGGCTCATAAACTATGCCAGCATTACAGCCAGTGGCTTAACCTGCTGCATCACATTACTGGCCCTGCAATATGTAGCTTTTGTTGAAAACAGAAGTGTGTTAATGAAAAAGAAAGTGTCAGATGACCCAGGTACTTAGGTTCTGCCATCCACATGGGAGACTCAGGTGAAGCTCCTGGCTCCTTGATTGGCCAGGCCATTGCAGCTATTTGGGGAGTGAACCTGTGGATGGAATCTCAGTCTCTCTGTCCCCCCTGCCCCATAACTGTTTCAAATAAACAAATCTATTTTTTAAATAAAAAAGGGAACTATATTTGAATAGCTTTTAAAAGTATTTTAGTTATTTATTTGAAAGGCACAGAGACAGAGAGAGACAGAGATCTCCTATGTGCTGGTTCATTCCCCAAATTCCTACTTACAGATAGGACTGCGCAGGCTAAACCTAGCTTCTGGGAACTCAAGCTGGGTCTTCCACATGTATGGCAGGGACCCAACTACTTGAGCCAACACCTGTTGCCTCCTAAGGTGTGCATCAGCGTGAAGATGCAACTGGTCGGGGAGCTGGACTCAAGCCCAGGTATTCTGACATGGGATGAGGGTGTTCCAAGCGGCATGTCAATCACTGCACCAAACACCCACCCCTCAATAGCATTTTAAGATTATATTAGATGGGGCTGGTGCTGTGGCTGGTGCTGTGGGTTGATGCCCTGGCCTGAAGCGCCGGCATCCCATATGGGCGCTGGTTCTAGTCCTGGCTGCTCCTCTTCCAGCTCTCTGCTATGGCCTGGGAAAGCAGTGGAAGATGGCCCGAGTCCTTGGCCCCCTGTGCCCACGTAGGAGACCTGGAAGAAGCTCCTGGCTCCTGGCTTCAGATCGGCGTAGCTCCGGCCATTGCGGCCAATCGGGGAGTGAACCAGCGGATGGAAGACCTCTCTCTCTCTGCCTGCTTCTCCTCTCTCTGTGTAACTCTGACTTTCAAATAAATAAATAAATCTTTTTTTAAAAAAGATTATATTAGATATTTTTCTTGATGGTACTCCAGACTTCAATGATGGATGGTTTCTAAAAGATGAATTGCAATATGGAATCTGAAACAATAACATTGAACATTTCCTGCTTTATTGTACTGAAATCTATAGGTCTACTTTGCATGTTGGGTTGATATTTTTCCTAGCCATGATTTTCTATCATCATTCATTGGTCTTTAAATAATAATGATTCACTGGCTTCACAGATTGTTCAAATGGGTATACATCCATACCACATGAAAAAAATCACATTAATTAATATCACAAGAGTATCATCAGAAAATAGTTTAAATATTTGGAAACTTTTAAAGGTCACAATATCTAATACCAGCTTTCTAAATTCTAATTTCGCTTACAAGTTAGAATTTTGGTGGCTTAGTAGGCTAAGCTTCTTCCTGTGGTGCTAGCATCCTATATGGGTTCCGGTTCCTGTCTCAGCTGCACCTCTTCCAATCCAGCTCTCTGATTATCGTCTGGGAAATCAGTAGAAGATGGTCCAAGTGCTTGGGCCCTTGCACCTGCATGGGAGACCCAAAAGAAACTCCTGCTCCTGGCTTCAGGTCGGCCCAGCTCTGGTCTTTGTGGCCATTTGTGAAGTGAACCAGCAAATGGAAGACCTTTCTCTCTGTCTCTCCCTCTCTCTGTCCATAATTCTACCTCTCAAATAAACAAATACAATTTAAAAAAAAAAGATGCTAGAATTTTATCACTGGAATAAATACTATCAATTTGTTTCCATGAAATAACAAAATCATTTTGTTCTTCATTTTCATGATAGTACCTGACAGATACTATTTCATTTAAGTGTAGTTTGTCAGTCATTCTTTTATGTTCTTTCATGTAAACATGGTGTTCCATAAATAAAAACAGGTATTTCAGCTCATAACTCAATCCTACCAGTGTCCTTTACTGTTTGATATACAACAGAAGTTTAGTGACAGTTTTATTGTAAAAAATTTGTTAAAAAGATGAGCACTCGTGTCAACATTTAAAAATTTAATACTATTCACTGATCATCAAGGACAGTCTTATGTAAAATTCACTTTTCATTTTTTTTTAAACTGCAAGTACTTGATGGTGAAGAATATAACAATTGCAATACACTTGGGTGCTTCTGCTTTGATGTGTGCTAAGGCACTGGCAGTTCTTTGATTGCGTTCACATTATTAGTGCTAGTGTCAACACAAAGAAAAAGACAAATGAGGCCTTCAAATGATTATAAAAGTAGCTCTGACTTGTAGATTCCTTGAAAGGCTCTTCAAGGTCCTCAAGGATCTATGGAACACACTTAGAAAACTGCTGTGCTAAGATATATACAGTCCTGTGTCACCTAATGACAGGGACACAGTCTGAGTTGTCAGGTGACTTCATCATTGTTTGAAAATCATAAAGTACACTTGCATAGCTAGAGGGTCCAGTCTAATACACACTTGGACTTTGGGATATACTGTCATAAAAGCAGTGCATGGTTGGCCATCACGCAGTGCATGCATGTACATAGATTAGGATAGGAATTACTGGGATAAAAATTGAGGACGTCCTCAGCTGCGTCAGATCTGCTTAACTGATGCCTGCTTAAACTATGCTAGTATTCCCTCTTCTCTCCTAGCTGAATTTGCTCCACTTGTGCTGGTGTGTCATAGAGGTGGCTTCAGTAGTCAGATCTATTTTAGCAAGCCTTCCATTCCGAGGAAGTCAGTCTGAGACTGGTCTCTCAAAGAATCCAACTTTGTTGAAGGTGCTCCAAAACTGACTGGTAAAAAGCTTCTGAAAGATTATTCTCTGATAATTACCATTACTGTTGGTCAAGTGGAAGAGAAATTTGGCTTAGTTGAAGCAGCTTGATGACATAATGTGGGTTTTTGTTCAGCCTCAACTTGCCTTTAGGCAAAGTTTATGAATGATTTGGTATACTTTAATAAACTCATTCTCTGATCAAACTATCTGGAGTGCAGGGTTTTTTTCTTTACAAGTAAGAACCTTATTACATATAATTGTACATTTATTAACACATACAGTTGGATTTATAGTAAAATCTGAAGTAATTAATTATAACTATTTACTCATTAACTGAAGCATAGTTTATCTTCTTCCACTGATGGGTAATTTGTGGTGTCTGTGGTCTAAAAATTTCTACAATGTTAGAAATGTCCATACCAGCAGTATAGGAGAGTTCTGTTTTCCTCTAACCTTGCCAATATGGTATACAATTTTCCAATTAGGAAAGTATAAAACAATATATTTCAGTGCTCACAGTTTATTTAATTGCCAGTTGGTTTCATACTTAAGTATGTTTTATGTTCACATCATTTTATACCCAGTTGTGTCTTGTCTTGTAGGAACTGCATGTATCAAAAATACTAGTCTTTTGTTCATTGGTTGATTTGATTTTGTTTCTCAACAATTCCTTTTTTTTTTTTATTTAGACTTATCCTGTATAAAAGCTCCCAATTTTAATCTAAGTAAATATGAGCTATTTTACTACAAGCTATTAATGTCTTGTAAAAAATTTTCCCTATTGTAATGTCATAAAAATATTTCTTTTTTTCCCCTTAAAATTGTCTTCTTTGGCCAGCGCATAATAGGTTAATCCTCCACCTGCGGCGCTGACACCCCAGGGTTCTAGTTCCCATCGGGGCACCGGATTCTGTCCTGGCCGCTCCTCTTCTTGTCCAGCTCTCTGCTGTGGCCCAGGAGTGCAGAGGAGGATGGTCCAAGTGCTTGGGCCCTGCACCCGCATGGGAGACCAGGAGAAGCACCTGGCTCCTGCCTTCGGATCTGCGCAGGGCGCTGGCCGCAGTGCGCTGACTGCAGGGGCCACTGGGGGATGAACCCACAGAAAAAGGAAGACTTTCCTCTCTGTCTCTCTCACTGTCCACTCTGCCTGTAAAAAATAAAAAAAATTGTTTTCTTTTTCATAATAGGTCATTAATCTACATGGATTGAGCCGCGGCGCCAGCCCACATGGATAATTTTTAAAAGTGAGAGAATTTTCTTACTGTATTTTCCTTTTTGATAACCAATTTGTGGATAGTTGATATGTTTCTAATATTAGAACATTTAACCCATAAATGTAGTGTAGTTTTCCATATTTTAAAATCCAAGTGAATGTTAATATTTTCTCCAGAGAAGTGTTACATCATTTTTAAGGCTCATTGTGATACACTTCATATTTTTAATGCTATTATAAATGCTTTATCTTTAAAATTTTAATTTTATGTCCTTTAATGGTATATAGGCCCTTAATTGATTGTTGTGTAGTAATCTTATATCCATCTTTATTATTGTCTTAATTAGTCTTGAATTGTGCTTTGCATTTATATGAGGAAAATACACTTTCTAAAAATATTTATATTTTCTTCTTGTCTTTTCTTTCTGTACTAGCAAGGGATTCCAGTCTTAACTAGAATCAAGCATATTGCCTATTTTTTGTTTAAGGTGAATTGTTCTCAATTTTCATCATTAAATATATTTGCTATATATAAAAGAAAAGCTTTTTTCCATAATTAATGATTTTCATTTCTAAAAATAATGTTTCTTGTCTATATGGTCTTGTGTTTTTATATTTTTATCCTCCTTTTATAACAATTTTTTACATATATTTACTTTGTAATCTCTACTATGTTACAGTTTAGTGGAATGTTCTTGCTATTTGTTTTAACTACTTTGTTTTGTGAAAGATGAATTGGTTTTCCTTAATGTTTTGTCATATTAGATAGTAGGTTCATCTTTAGCAGAGTGACATGAGGTACGATCTTACAAAACATGTTAAAACAAAACTCTTGAGATTGACAGATCTCTGAAATAAAAGGATTTATTGAGCTATTTCAGACGTTAGCCAGAAAGCAAGCACCTGTAACTGTCAGCAGCAAGGCTGAGTAGCATTAGAAAAAAAGTCTGCCGCATCTAAAGTCAAAGTATTTGAAAGTGAAAATTTTGAGAAAAGAAAGCATGCATTACTGACATTGAACCTACCCTGGTTCTATATAAGAGGGGTGGGGCAAAACTGCAGGTATAGCACTAGGGTGGGAGAGGATCTGTAAGAAGCGCTTGCAGATTCTGGACTGGTTAAGGTTGGGGGCACCTTGACTGTTCACCTCCTGGACTTTCAAGTCAAGAATTCAATATATCTTTAAGATGCTGGCTGGCCCCATGGCTCACCTGGCTAATCCTCTGCCTGCAGTGCTGGCATCCCATATGGGCACCGGGTTCTAGTCCTAGTTGCTCCTCTTCTAGTCAAGCTCTCTGCTGTGGCCCGGGAAGGTAGTGGAGGATGGCCCAAGTGCTTGGGCCCTGCACCCGCATGGGAGACCAGGAGGAAGCACCTGGCTCCTGGCTTTGGATTGGCGCAGCACGCTGGCCACAGAAGTCATTTGGGGGGTGAACCAACGGAAAAGGAAGCCCTTTCTCTCTGTCTCTCTCTCTCACTGTCTACTCTGCCTGTCAAAAAAATAAATAAATAAAGGATGCCAGCTAATTAATTTCTGTTTCCTCCCTTCTCTTCCTCCAGTATTGTAGTTAAATTTAGGATATCTCAGAATTTTTCTCTTTAGGGTGTAGCCTTTCAGAGCAGTTTTATATTTAATATTTCCAGATGGCCTGGGAGCATTGTAAGCCTGGGGCACTTTTGCTACTTTAGTCACTTAGATTGTGGGTTATATATTGTGATTCTAATCTTAAAATTTAATGATGAGGGGCCTTTGGTTATAAAATCTAGTTCGGGATACCCACTGCCTGCAACGTGGAATTCTGACACAATGAGCTTCTTCAATGTCTTTCTAAGCCAGCAATGGATAGTTTCTTAGCCCCTCTTTTCTTCCAAGAGTAGTTTCAAAGATCTCGATATATGTGAGTTTTCCATTTAAATTCTGTTTCTTCTGTCCACTACGCCATCTCTTGTCTTTTCTGCACATTGATAAACCTTCAGAAATAACACTTTACTTCTCTTCATTTTTCCTAAAACATTGAACCTAACTCAGGCTCTTGTTTCAATTTCTTTCATTTGTGGTCACTGGAGATAGTCCTACTTCAGAGTTCTACTGGTTTTAAAAACCATTTGCTATATTTGTCTAGAACATGTAGGTGTTTTATAATTGAAATTTTTGATGTTATCTAATAGTGCCTCTTGAATATATAAAATTGTTGTTATTAGTTAAATATTAATCACAGTTATAAAAATTCTCCAAATTCCATGCTTATCATTGCTTTTTACATCCCATTTCTTCTTTATCATTATTTTTGGCAAAGTATATTCATTGTTTTAGTATCTTTTAGGGCTTACAGGCAGTCTTTCCTTTTAAGTATGAAAAACAAATGGTCATTATTTTTCCTTCAATTTTGAATGACAGCTTAGTTGCATATTTAATTCTAACTTGACAGTGTATTTTTCCTTAATACTTTACTTTGCAGACATTACTTCATTGTTTTCTGGCATCTATTGTTGCCAATAAAAATTTGCTGTCACTGTAATTGCCATTTTACTATATAATTATAAAAGAGAGTCAAGATATAGAACTGTGATTATAATGTAATTCCAAAGTCCTAAATTTTGATAATGAGTTTAAAAAACAAGGAATACCTATTATCTGAACTCACTCTGTCCCCCAATTTCAGATTGTGAGTGATGAATATTTACATAACTTTCTGGAAGTCAATTTATTAATATATGAAAAGCTTTCAAAAACTTAACCCAATAATTTCATTTTAAGACATACAAAGAGACTTTTATATGTAAAGTAATTCATTGCTAGATTTCATGTCAAAAATGGCAATAATATGAAAGTCCAAAATATTTTAATAGGAAATTATCGAGTCTTTAGAATTATAGTTTTGGAGGTTTACTAATTGTATGTAAAGTTATATTTTCCATTCCTAAAATTTCAAAGTATTTGACAATATATTATTAAAACATAAAATCAAGGAATAAGTACATGTATATTTCTGGGCATATATCACTGTAATTTGCTAAGGGTGACTTGCAGACTGAGGTTGTATATAACATTTAGTTTTTTTAGTTCTTAAAAAGTGAAAATTCTACACAGTGAAGTGGTATCACTTCCATAATTAAAACAGAGAGAAGCTATCAAAACAGACGCACAATAACTCTGCCTACTAAGTAGCTTAGAGTGTAATATTGTTGATCATATCATTAAATTATGACAGTGGGAGTACAGTTTCTCTACAAATATTTTTTTCCTTTCGCTGAAATGAATGCAGGCTAGCCGAGTGCCCTGATATTTTTACTGATGCTAGAAATATGTGGCCCACCAACGTGCCCCCTTTATACAAATAGGATCCTGAAAGCCTGAGTCCCTTTCACTGGTACCATGGTATTTTGTTGGATCTGTTCCTCATTATCCCAGTTACTAAACTAGTATCTTACCTTCTACCATTAATTCTGTATCGTCTATGGACTGCCTTCTACTTAGATTTGCTTTTCTCTAGGTTGCTCGTTCTTTCCTACAAATAATCTAAGGCAATGCCACTCCTTGCTGGCCAGCCTATCTATTTCATTCTTGTCATTTTCTATTCCCATTTTCACCCCTTCTCTTCCACCTAATTTCTGATGTTATCATTACAGAAGGGTATGCATACAACCAAGTTATCAATGAATTTTTTAACTAAACCCTTTCAACAATTAAATTAGAGAGAAATTACTTCATGTTTCTATATTTTAAATAATTGCAACATCTTACACTTTGGAAGTGCTCTATCTCTGGTGAAATACTCCAATTTTGGTGAAGGATTTCATTTCTATTAACAATATGAAACTTCCCATGTTTTTTGCCACCATGAACTGATGCAGTCCAGGATTTTGTTCTTTTTAAGAATGGGCAACTTTATAGGAAATCTTAAGGGAGAGTCAAAAAAAAAAAAAAAAAAGACTTCTTGTATAACAAGTACAGCTTGGATAACTGATATTTTTACATGAGGGTTTTTGGCTCACAATAAGGAAGAGGATTTTTAAAGCCCCAAATAGCAACATGAAATCCTTCAAACTGATATGGACACATTTGAATATTAGGAATACTGTATGATTTCTTTTGAGAACTTGACAAAATTCAATTTTGATATCTGATTTTAAAAATTAATCTGTCTTTGGAGACTAATTAAATTGTATATAAAGCTGAGTGTTCTGCACCTGGTATTCAAAACTGGGTATTATTTTAATATTAATGATAAGATTGGGGATGCAAATTCTGAATTCATGTTTTGGCTTTGCAACTAGCTGTTACACATTCTTCATTTTTCAAGGTGCTTCATTAGAACAAGATTTTAAATATCTATCTTGGCTTTTTATAGCATTTCTGTGATGGGGAAAAGTCAGATAATAAAACACTCCTGACCCATAATTGTTGTCCAACTAGGACACCCTTGCTTATGGAATTTTACGTAATGAAAACATATTCTTTCCAAATCCAACCATTTTTCCTTCATCAGTAAAGCTGTCAAGTGTCTGCCTTGAATATTCAAACATGGATCTTCTTATTGTAACTATTCTCTTACCATCTCTGAGTCAAGGAAGTTTCCTTTAGTTTTCATTTTTCTGCTTCCCAAGTGCTAAGATAACTCAGGAAGCAATGCTTTCAAGGCAGCAGTATCATCTTATAATTTGCCTAGCAATGATATTAATAATCCTGACAATAACAGTTAACCTTTTCTGTGTGTAAAGGCTTCAGGCACTGTGCTAAGCAGTTTTATAGGCGTTATTTTATTTAATATTCCAAACCAATCCAAGAGATTGATATTATAATTATCACTTTTATCAAGAGGAGACTAAAAGTCAGTGAGTTTCATTCATTTGTTTAATAAATGTGTATTGAGTACCAAATATATACCAGGTACTGAGCTAGATGGAGTAGGCAAAGCAGTAACCAAGATTCACAATGGTGCTTGTACCATGGGGTTTATATTATGGTGGAAGGAAAGACAGAATGCAACCAAGAAATGTGTATATTCAGACAGTATTGAGCAGGGCCACTGTTGTGGCATAGGGGTAAAACCATGATCTGTGATGCTGGCATCCCATATGGATGCTGGTTCCAGTCTTGGCTGCTCCATTTCCAATCCAGCTCCCTTCCAATGTACCTGGTGAAGCAGCAGAAGATGGTCCAGGTGTTTTGGCCCCTGTACCTACCTGGGAGACCTAAAAGAAGCTCCTAGCTCCTGGCTTTGGATAAGCCCAGCTCTGGCCATTATGGCCATTTGAGGAGTGAACCAGCTGATGGAAAATCTCTCTCTCTCTCTTCACCCCCTTTCTCTCAGTAAACTCTGCCTTTCAAATACATCAATAAATATTTTTAAAAAGAGAGATTATAAGGCTGGCACCGTGGCTCAATAGGCTGATCCTCCATCTTGCGGCACCAGCACACCGGGTTCTAGTCCCAGTTGGGGCACCGGATTCTGTCCCGGTTGCCCCTCTTCCAGGCCAGCTCTCTGCTGTGGCCCAGGAGTGCAGTGGAGGATGGCCCAAGTGCTTGGGCCCTGCACCCCATGGGAGATCAGGATAAGCACCTGGCTCTTGCCATCGGATCAGTGAGGTGCGTCGGCCACATCGCGCCAGCCGCGGCGGCCATTGGAGGGTGGACCAACGGCAAAAGGAAGACCTTTCTCTCTGTCTCTCTCACTGTCCACTCTGCCTGTCAAAAAAAAAAAAAAAAGAGAGAGAGAGAGAGAGAGAGTATTGAACCCTCCACAGAGGGTTGAAACTGAGTGACTACTTTAGAAAGAGACTTAGAGAAGATCTTTCCGGGGAAATCATGAAGGAAGAAAGCCTACAATTTAGGCAGAGATCAGTCCCATGAGGAAGGCTAGGAGAGTGTTCTATGCTGAGAGAACTAAAGTAGAAAGGTTCTAGGATGGGCATGTGGAGCATGGTAAGGAGGTGATGAGGATGATGGAGAGTTGCAAACAGAATTAAGTTATATTTCAGGAATATAACTGAAGAGTTTCTGTTGGAGGTGGGAGTGAGGGAATAAAATGAACTAATGATGATCATGGTATTTTCTGCATGGCTTAGGTGACAGAAGTAGGTTATATGACAGCCTATTTGGGGGAGATGGAGAGAGGTGGGCAGGTTTGGGGAAACAGCATGAATTGCTTTTAAGTATTGTTTTTATTAGGGAAAATAAATCTAACATAAAATTTACCATTTTGCCCATTTTATCATGTTTTTCAGTGTACGTTTCAGTGGCATTAAGTACCTTCATACTGTTGGACAACTACCACTACTATTTATATCTACAACTTTTTCATCTTCCCAATTCAAATTCCATGCCCATTAACAAGAACAATAGCTTCTTGTCTTCCTGCTGCCCTCTCCTTCCAGCTCCTGGCAACCCCCATTCTACTTTCTGTCTCTATGAGCTTGACTGCTTTAGGGATCTCACATCCATGGAATCATACAGTACTTTTCTTTCGGGGGTTGATTACTTCACTCAGAACAATGTTATAACATGTGTTGAAATTTCCTTCCTATTTTTTTTCAAATATACTGAAAGTTCTCAGATTAGCTTAAGGTTCACTGCAAAGTGAAGTAGAAAGTGCAGACGGTTTCCACATACCAACTGCCCACGCTGATGCACATCATGCTCAGTCTACACTATTTTACCCCAGAATGGTCCAATTAGTACAATCAATGAATTTACATTAACTTCTACCTTCTAATATCTAATAGTAGCATCAGGACTAACAAGAGATACATTGTGGAGTTATAGCTCGGAGTCAGAATTTTTTTTTATTTGACAGGTAGAGTTATAGACAGTGAGAGAGAGAGAGACAGAGAGAAAGGTCTTCCTTCTATTGGTTCACTCCCCAAATGGCCGCTACAGCTGGTGCTGCGCCGATCTGAAGCCAGGAGCCAGGTGCTTCCTCCTGGTCCCCGCTGCGGGTGCAGGGCCCAAGCACTTGGGCCATCCTCCACTACCTTCCCAGGTCACAGCAGAGAGCTGGCCTGGAAGAGGAGCAACTGGGACTAGAACTCGGCACCGTATGGAATGCCAGCACTGCAGACGAAGGATTACCCAAGTGAACCACTGCACCAGCCCCAAGAATCAAGTTTTTGTTTTTCTTTCTTCTTTTTTTTAAACCCACATTGGTTCACTGCATTTAGAAGGTAAGCAGGGACAAAAGAGACAGCAACAAAGACAGAGGACAGGAAAGGAATGGTAAAGAAGAGAAGCCAGAGAAGATAGACAGCCAGGAAAACCAAGTGAAGAAGAGCTTCCAGATACGTATCATCAACATAGCAGAGGCTGATGAAGTCCATCAAGTAAAATTTGCAAGCGAAGTGCAATTGTTTGGGGCAATATGGACATTAATAGTAACCTTGACAAGAGCAAACCCAATGGAGTGTTAAATGCTGATGGTTTGCCTGAATGCATGCCATTGGTATGTGCAAGAATTTCAATGCGAATCTAGGTAGGCTGTCTCAGAGCCCACATGCTTAACCTTGGCATTCATAATGAAACTTCTCAAGGAGACTGTATCATTTAGCAGTGATTACACTCTTCAAATATTAGTATCTAGGAACAAGGTGTAGGTGATCCCTGTTAAATATAACAGTGGGAATAAGAGAGGGAGGAGATGTACAATTTGGGACATGCTCAATCGGACTTGTCCCCAATGGTGGAGTTAGAATCGTGCCAGGGAATTCCAATACAATCCCATCAAGGTGGCATGTACCAATGCCATCTCACTAGTCCAAGTGATCAATTTCAGTTCATAATTGATCACACTGATAGGTCTAAGAGTCAAAGGGATCACACAAACAAGACTAGTGTCTACTTACTAATACTAACTGATAAAATTAAAAAGGGAGAGAACGATCCATCATGGGAAGCGGGATGCACAGCAGACTCATAGAATGGCAGATGTCCTAAACAGCACTCTGGCCTCAGAATCAGCCCTTAAGGCATTCGGCTCTGACTGAAGAGCCCATGAGAGTATTTTAGGCATGGAAAGCCAAGACACTCTGGAAAAAAAAAAGAAGACCTAAATGAAAGATCTCTGTGAGTGAGATCCCAGTGGAAAGAATGGGGCCATCAAAGAAGGAGGTACCTTTCTCTGAAGGGAGGAGAGAACCTCCACTTTGACTATGACTGTCAGAATAAGATTGAAGTTGGCGAACCCTAAAGGCTTCCATAGCCTTGGCAACTCATGACTAGAGCCTAGGGAGATTACTGATGCCATAAACAAGAGTGTCAAATTGTTAAGTCAACAGCAGGAGTCACTGTGTACTTACGTCTCATGAGGGATCTGTCCTTAATGTGTTGTCCAATGTGAAATAATGCTATAACTAGTACTGAAACAGTATTTTACACTTTGTGTTTCTGTGTGGGTGCAAACTGATGAAATCTTTACTTAGTATATACTGAATCGATCTTCTGTATATAAAGATAATTGAAAATCAATTTTGATGTGAATGGAATGGGAGAGGGAGCGGGAGATGGGAGGGGTGTAAGTGGGAGGCAAATTATTGGGGGGGAAGTCATTGTAATCTATAAACTGTACTTTGGAAATTTATATTTACTAAATAATAAATAAACAAATAAAATTAAAAAAAGAATTTCAATGGGAAACTAGGTAGGCTGTCTCAGAACCCACGTGCTTAACCTTGGCATTCATAATGAAACTTCTCAAGGAGACTGTATCATTTAGAAGAAGCATCTCTGTTGCCACTTAGTTTTGATGAATCCATGGCTTCTTTCTGAGTGGAAGGGATCATCCTCTTTCAGTCTTTGATTAAACTTTCTGAAGATTCCTCTTATTTTTCAGCATCTTGTCAACAGTGCTGGGGAGTTTCAGTGGGATTTCATTCAACTCTGCATTTACATTTCTCCTATCACCTGAGTTAGAAACTTGTAAACTATGTTTCTCAGACTTCTTTCCCACTAATTTCTTTCTGTAAATTTCCAATGAGGGGTATTCTGAGAGATTGGAATTGGGAGAGGGTAAGTCATTGTTTTCTTCTTTTCTCAGCACCTGTGGGCAAAGCAGCAGCAGAGGGGAGCAACTGCAGGGGGTTGCAGGCTCCAGCAGAGTCCTTGAATGTCCACATGACTTCCAAGATTGCAAGGCAATGGGATGTATGGGTTCCTGCAGCCCATCTAAGAGGAGAAAGGAGATTCCTAGGGTTTTGTTAATGGAGCTTTCTTCTCTCTCATTTTGCAGACTCACTTTATCCCTTTTATTTTATCCCTTCTTAGAACTGTGTAGTCAATTCTCTATTACTTTCCTCCTATTGAAAATATCTGGATCAATGTCAATATCCCTTGTACACACTGATTTATGCAATAATATAACATAAAAGGATACTATATATAAAATTAACACAATTTACAATAAATAAAATGCTTTCATTGTCTCACGTCTCCTTCCTGTCCATAAGACTGAGGACATTTTAGATGTACATCCTTTAGTTTTTTTGTTTTTTAAAGATTTGTGTATTTATTTGAAGGTATATGCAGAGAGAGAGAGAGAGGGAGAGAAAGATAAAGAGACAGAGAGAGATCTTCTATACACTGGTTCACTCCAGGATTCGGCCAGTCTGAAGCCAGGACCCAGAACCCCATACATGTCTTACATGTGGGTGACAAGGACCCTATTACCTGGGCCATCTGTCATTTCTTTCCCATGCAATTTAACAGGAAGATGGATCATAAGCAGAGTAAGTGAAACTTGAACTGGTGCTCATACCAGATGCCAGTGTCACAAGCTTAATCTTACCCTGTGCTACAATGCTGGTCACTCTTCAGTAGTTTTTCAGTCTGTGGGTTCACTTCAGAGATCAGAGATCATAAAGATCAACATGTTGACTGATAGCAACTTTCCCAGTGATACAAATGCATCAGGAGATAGAAAATCATTTGGTTCAACTTTTTTACTTATGGTGTTCTTTAAATGAAATTTACATGTTAACCATTCCTAATCACTACAACAGAATCCACATAGTAAAAGATAAAGCAAGAATACAATGGATGGGTTCATGTTCATGTGGAGCCTGACATAATTTCTAGCAAAGCATTTAGGTGCTATCACCCAGTGGGTAGACTTTCCCTTACCTGTAACACATCACTTAAATTAGGCAATAAAAATAGAAACCTAATTTCAATTTTTAGCTTTTAGATGACAATATGCCTGAACTTGGATACCTGATGTATTTCTCATTAGCTCAATGACTTGAGAAATTTTCTTACAGCTTTCATTCCTCATTTCATAACTGTAAAATGGGACTAATAATGTCTACCAATAGAATTGTTTAGACTTACATGAGATAGCTGTGTGTCTGATAACTAGTATAATTAATATATCTTCTCAGTTCTAAATTGCCATTGATTTTAAGATGCTTACTTGTATTAAATTGCTTCTAGGATTATAAGGTAGTATGAAGAACTCTAATGCAATAAGTTCACAAAAATACAGAAGGAATCATTTCAATATTATTCAGATTATTTTCTAAAATGCTCTTGGAGGAGGGTAAATTAGTAGTCACCTTTCTGGAGACAACCAGCCTGATTTAATTAACATTACGTAAGTTTTCCCTCCTTTTATTGAGAATAAATTTTCCTGTAGATTAAGAACCATTAGATCCCTGTGCCAGGGGTTTGGTTTAGCAGCAATCATACTGGAACATCTTGTTCAAGTCAGCTACACTCTGTTTCCTGTTCAGCTTCTTATAAACATCCTGGGAGGCAACAGGTGATGTCTCAAGTACTTGGTTCCCTGTCACCCATGTGGGAGATCAGGATGGAATTCCTGGCTTCTGGCTTTAGCCTGGCACAGAACTGGCTGTTGGGGCATTTGGGCAGTGAGCCAGAAGATGGAAAATCTCGTTTAGTCTCTCTTTCCTTCTCTCCCATATCTATTTCAAATAAATAAATAAATAAATAAAGCAAAAAATGCTGTCAGAAATTTTTTTAAAAATTACTGGATTTCAATCAGAGCATTAGAAGAGAAGAGAAAGATAAGTATAACATTTGTAATCTTTTGTTTCTCCAGACCCCGTCCAATAAAGTAGCCAATATTGGAGCCTGTGCTGTGGTGCAGGGGGTTAACCTGCTATCTACAGTGCCAGCATCCCAAATGGATACTGGTTTGAGTTGTGGTTACTCTACTTTCAATCCAGCTCCCTGATAACATGCCTGGGAAGACAGCAGAGGATGGCCCAAGTGCTTTGGCCCCTGCACCCAAGTGGGAAACTTGGACGAAGTTCCTAGCTCAGCCATACCCATTGCAGCCATTTGGGGAGTAAACCAGTTGACAGAGGGTTTCTCTGTATCTCCCTCTCTCTCTGTACTTTTGACTTTCAAATAAATAAATAAATAATCTTACAAAAAACCCATCTGTATAAAGTAGCTAGTTTGATATAATGCAAGTATAAAATATACACCAGTTTGACCACATAGTAAGAAAGGATCAAGAATATTTTGTTACTAATTTGCATTGGGTAATTATTGAAATAATCATTTATTTTATTTTTAAATTTTTAAAATTATGCTAAAATACACATAACATAGAATTTACCATTTAAACTATATTCAAATGTATAGTTCAGTGGCATTTCACTGATGTAGTACTATAATCACCAGCATCCAGCCATAGAACTCTTTTCTTGCAAAACAAAATTGTTCTTATTTTTTTAAGATTTATTTATTTATTTGACAGGCAAAGTTACAGAGAGGCAGAGACAGAGGTAGAGAGAGAGAGAGAGAGAGAGAGAGAGAGGTCTTCCATCCACTGGTTCAC
Source organism: Sylvilagus floridanus (assembly GCA_949820135.1). Classification (NCBI taxonomy): domain Eukaryota; kingdom Metazoa; phylum Chordata; class Mammalia; order Lagomorpha; family Leporidae; genus Sylvilagus; species Sylvilagus floridanus. The sequence goes on from OX463243.1 coordinate 17,098,832, forward strand.
TCCCCAGATGGCCGTATTGGCTAGAGCTGCACCGATCCAAAGCTAGGAGCCAGGAGCACTTAATTGAAGTGCTCAACAGTCAAATGTGGATGGATGATACTATTTTGAACAATGCAAATACAGAACATTTTCACTCATCACTGTAACTTCTGTCGAATATTGCTGCTCTGGGATATTCAGCTGTATACTGAAGTAACCAAAGAGTAACATGGAATTCTGAAACAAGGTCAGTATAGTGGATCAAATAAAACTTGTAGCCAAAAAGGGAAAGCAATAATTAAAATTAATGTGAAAACTTTATAAAGTATTGTGAAATCTGCAAATTGCATTATTTCTGATAAGTCACCGAAGCAACATCAACAGAGAGCTTCAAATGTTTTTACCATGAAATTTTAGACATCACTACCAAATGTACAACACACTGCTGTGTACTGTCACCAGTCAGTTAAAACACATGTAAACATATGTCATGCCAGTCATTAAGAAGAAGGGTATAATTACATTTTTAAATGTGGCAAAGCATTCTGAAAGTAGTGTATAATTTTCCAGAGAGGGAACCTTTGTGAACATATCTTTCCTTGAGTGTTTGTACAGCCTGACATCTTCAAGTTTGTTCAAATCAAGAGCCCCACTGGGAATAAGCCAGCTGCAGACAAAAGAAGCAATTTGCTCTTTAGGTGCCATTTCATTGAGAGAACCGAACAGAAGTAGCTACAAAGGCACAGAGTCACAGACAGACAGAATCAAGACAGGAGCAGTTACCCTGGATTACACTGAGAGATGAAAATTAAGGAAGTTCAATTTAAGAAACACATTTTTAATAATTGCTTATGACCAAGATATAATAAATGTGTAGTTTATCCTATAATGTTGATAACTTGGCACATTTGAGTCAAGAATGTACAACAGATCTCATAAGTAACTCACAATTTAGTATCTGTATTTTTAAATTTCAGGGTTCATTTTCGTTCACTTCCTATTTTAATGCGAGTTCTCTGTGGGCAGTTACCTTGTCTGGTTTGTTTCTTCCCTGTTCCATGCAGGAAGAGCAGCTCCTACATTGTGATGGACAATGACCAGCAGCACTGTTCACACTTGCCTCATTCAACACTGATTTTTGCTAGCGCATCATAAGTGCACAATTATACAAAAAAGTTTTATTTCTTTCTTTTTTCACCAGCATAAGAGCTTTTTCACCAAATAGATGCCATGGCACTCACGATATAACCTGCATATATGAATGTCCAATAAATATGTTTTGAATTCAATAGAAGAGAGTGACTTTTCATAGAAGAGTATATAAACTACTATAACTTTTTCAGAAGGCAAATGGAAATATGAAAATTGTCATCAGTCTAAAGTGAGCCCATAAGACTAATAAAATTAAGCATTATTCTTTTAAAAATTGTTTATTTATTTGAAAGGAAGAGTGACAGAGAGTGAGAGACACAGAGAGAGACTTTTTCTATCCACTGGTTCACTCCCAAAATGACCACAATAGCCAAGGCGAGGCAAGACTGAAGCCAGGAACTTCATCTGGGTCTAATATGTGGGTGACAGGAGCCCAAGTATGTGGGCCATCATCTGCCACTTTCCTGGTTGTATTAGCAGGAAGCTGGATTATAAGTAGAGCAGCAGGGACTCAAACTGTAACTCTCATAAGAGGTGCTAACATTTCAAATAGTGACTTAATTCACTGGGCCACAATGCTGGCCCCAACAAAGTTAATTATTATAATTAAAGATATTGAACCTATAGTAACAAAAGAGAGAAAAAGAGAAAATATTGTAGAATCCAAAATTTATATAATATTGATCAACCTACAGGCAAAAACTTAGTAGCATCCTTGTACAAGCAAATTCCCTTGGCCTTATCTATCAGGCATTAAGATTTTACCAAGATTTATAGGCACAACCCCAAATTTCAAAATACAACTTCAATGTTGCTAATACTATTTCTGTTCTAACACACATGGCTCTCTACTGGACATGAAGAGTTATTTCTATAAGGATTCCTGTAATCAGAAACCCGTGCAATCATACTGGAACATCTTGTTCAAGTGAATTTTAGGAGGCCTGCTTTTTAAAAGTCCTCTAGAAGCACATTTTATTGTCCATAATGATCAAGGTGCTTCAACGATGCTTCATCTATATGGATATGCAGTTACTGTGAACAACATTCATGAGGCCCTTGTGCAAAGATCAGCAGCTGCGTTGCCAATGGCTTAAAGAACTTGGACTGTCTTCTAGACCCTCCCTGATTTCTCATCCATTGCTGTTACTTTGGCTGTGAGCTATTATCATGGATACCTGTATTTCCGCCATTCAATCTGCAGCTTCTAGATTTACCTGTTTTTATCATATGGATCTGTGCTCGGCAACCTTCAGTGATTCTGCAGAACTTGCAAAACAAATCCCACATGTCTTGGCTTAGATTGAAGATCATGCACAAAACTCTCTCCCCAAAATGTACCTCGTTGCCATCATGGCTAGCATTCAGCTTATTCCTATAATGATTTCCAGTCTTTTCCATCCTTGCTTTTTCTAATTCAATTTATTTGAGTAGAACATGCTACTGAAGCCACTCCACCTACAGAAATTCAACCCACACTTTCAAGCCCATATCTTTTCCTATAATCACATAACTAATTGTGATGTCTGTTAGTCTCTTCTAAGATCTGTTTACATAATACTCATATAGTGCTTAAAACAGTGTCTAGCTTATAACAGATGCTTATTAATAAAATGGTTATAAACAACCAGATTTTATGTTTATTTTCTACTTTCTTTCCTCTATGGTTGTGTGTTCTCAAGAGTGATTACTTATGTTTGAACCAGGACAATACTTAATTAAACTAGTGATTACTCATAGTAGTCCTTTGTTAAACAACTTAAATAGTGGCATTTGCTATTCACTGGCAATCAGTTTTAGATTTTCTTCACTGGCACAGATAGAAAAAATATTTACAAGTCAGCTGTTTATTAACTACGTAGATTGACATGGAATTACTGTTGGCAATAAAATTTGCCCCATGGGACCTGTTCTACATACTGGTTTGCCACAATAACTTATTTTTTGTTCTTGGCTCTATTATTCATCTAATTCAGCTTCTGAATTCTTTATCAATCCTGTTCTCTTTTCTTGGCTCATTCCTTGCATTTGATGACACTGCTTTTTCCCTTCAGAATAGCCTTGGCTCTTTCTCCCCAAAATTGTGGAGAAGAGGCTCAATTTTGCCACATTTCCATGGCTCCAACACTCTACATGCTTTCAGCATTCCCCAATCCTTGCTTTCCTAGTTCCATTCCATCCATAGAGCTTCCAACCAGCTTTAGTCGGCCAGGGAATTGATAAATTTCCTAGAGTCTTTCTTTCCACAACTCTTATAGAGGGCTATACTTTCTTTGTTTATGTCATAGAAATACATGGAGGAACAGATCAATGGGTAAGGCAAAGTATGGATTTTAAACCAGCATTATATAAATCTATGGTATTATTTTAAAATTAAGCTACTAAAATATACTCCTGGTAACATATATTCTTCATTTATACTTAACAAGAAACATATTCACAAAGAATACAATTTTTATCTCACAATTAAATTCTTTGTTTAGTCCATCATAAAATGGTTTAAAATTGGCGTTAGCCAAGGCAGTAATGACAATTAAAGACACTGGGGAAAAAAGCCTTTTCCAAGATAGCTTAATGAGAGAAAACTTAAACCTCTGACAGAAAGATTTTACTGCATGTGAAAATCCCTCTTACTGGGTCACCATTACTCAAAGAAAGGCCTGCTGAAAATAAGAAATTCACAGTTATCCTGCTGACATGGAGAGAAAGAAAACTTCAAAGCAAACCTTGAAGAAATGATTTTTAAAGCAGTAGAGTTGAGGGTTGACCCGGTAATAGATTTTGAAAGGGTGTTTGGTATCTCTGTGGTAAGTCGGGCTGTCCAACAGACAAGGCTCCGAACCCAAGTACAACCAGGCTGGAGGCGCCTTAATAGCGATATTGATTGACTATAAACAAAGACAGGCGAGAGTAACCAGGAGAGCAGAGAAAAATGTATTTGGGGAAAAAGGTTATTATCCTCCTTCGGGATGACTAATATCACAGCCATAGAGATTCATTTTACAACAAATATTTTTGAGATCCTACAACGTGGCAGGCCCTGGAAAAAAAGACACATTTCTAACCCTCAAGGCATTTGCAGGCTGGTTTATGTGTTTCATGAAGTCAGAGGAAGGAGGAAAGAATCCATGGCCTTTATGCAAAAATGAAACCTGTCACTTTAACATTATCAGTAACCCACACGGTATTGGATTTCTCAAAAAAAGAACTAGACCACACAGAATGACTCTTGTTTCTGTTTTTTTTTTTTTCTCAAAAGAGTTGGGTTAGTTACAACAGTCATTTCACTTTTCTGATTATTTTCCTCTTGTCCACATATGGAGTAAGATGAGAGGAAGGGTGGGGCAAGAGGAAGGTAAGAAACAAAGATTGCTTCTAACCCTGCTTCCAATTCCAAGGTTTAAATTTGGTTGGGAATGGACATTTGCCACAAGGTTGCAAGTGATCTCTGGTGACTTCTGTGAGCAGAATGCAAACTCTCCTTCATTCTAATATCCTCATGTACCTGACCTATTGGTGGAGTTATTTAGGACAAGTAGAGGGTTTGCAGGACTGGCATTTCTCTTATCATGTTTATAGGGTCCTGTCTCTGAGAATGCAGAAGCCTTCATCAACGACAAGGCAAGCAGCTCAGCATCAGTGAGGGGGAAATGGAAAGCAAAGTCCCTTTCCCATTGCTTCTCCTGGGCAAATACTTTCCAAAGAATAGGACTTAATCATAACTACCCAATGTGGAGTAACAATTCTTCACTGTGGCTGGGACATTTGCATTCTCCTGATTGATGTGCATGCATGTTGTCTTCTAGCCTTAGAGATGGTCTTTGGGCTAATCTACAGTAGCTTTGGCTTTTCCTGGGCAGCACACCATGTGGACTTCAACAAAGAAAGCTAGAACAAAACCCAAAACACTTCAATGTGCCCATCTCCAAAGAGGTAGCCAAGTACATGGCAGACGTTTGAGACGCCACTGTCACTCATCAATTAAAATTTGCTGGAGCACCTTACATAAGGGAGGTAGGGTGGAAGGGCTGAAGTGATAGCAATAGAAACAAATTGATCTTGCAACCTAATAGGTGAGAGACGCAATACACACATGACAAACACAACATAAAAGTCATTTCAGACAGTGGCGAGTCTAGTACACATCACAGATTCACACTTGAATTTGACTCTGGCCACAGCAACTACTCCACACCAGCTTCAACCAGTTTCACAGAAGCACCACTTCCTGGTGCCTCATTTAGGCTTGTATTGTGAACCTACCAAAGCCTGCCTGCCCTGGGACTTCTCAGGTCAGAGGCCTAAAGGAACCTGCTAGGTACTCCTTTGCATAGCTGGCATCCTTGAGCAATAAATGATGCAGTCCTGGGTGACACAAAATAAATGTGTTCTCTGGATCATTTCCATAGAAGAAAGTTCTATGATGTGTCTCATTAGGCAGCTCAGGTGATGCTACCAGATTGAAAATGCGTTTATAATATTTGCTTTCCGTTCCTTCCTTACTCTGCTCCCAGTCACTCATGCCTATTACTTGAGACCACTCCCAGATAAACTGCCTTCAGGCAAGCTTTTGTTTCATGTTCTGATTTGTGCTGATACCCATGTTACTGCAGCATACAAAACTCTCACACTTCTGCCGCTTTGCCTATAGATAGAATCATTGTATCAGATCAGAGGATATCCAAAGTTTGGGGGGAGCTGTTGGGGAGGGCTGGAGGAAGAGAGTTCAGAATTATTTGGCAAGTACAAAATTTCCTAAGTCAAGTGTTTCATATTAAAAATTCATGTGAATTTTCCCTTCCTCTTCACTGTATTTCCAAGTGTAATATTTAAAATTTTAATAGTACATTTTTGGGGGTATAATGTGATACTTTTCAGTACATGTATACTGATGAAATTAGGAGAGTTAACATTTTCATTTCCTTATACACTTAAAACAGTGTTTTGATGAATGTACAATAATTGTGGGTACTTGTGGGGTACAGTGTGAATATTTCAGTATGTGTACAGTATGTACTGATCAAATCAGGGAAATTTACATTTCCATTCCCTTATCTTTACTTCACGTTTGGAGCTTTCTAGCTCTTCTAGTGATTCATGTAATACAAGAGGACTTAAAACCTGTGGAAAATAGAATTACAAGTTAAGGCATGTTTCCAATAAAAATATTATCTTCATAACACCTCCATAATGACAGGAGTCCTGCAACAGCTTACTGACTGGCCTCAGTTTCCTGCTTGCCATGATCTAAATCATGATTCATAGCATTCTGAAATGCAAATCGGATCAAGTCATTTCTTTTTAATTTTTTTTTTCAGAGGCAGAGTTCCCATCTGCCAAATCACTCTCCAAATGTCCACAACAGTGGGGAGCTGGAAATCTAATCCAGGTTTTCCTGCCAATGCAGGATTTGAGGTGCTCGAGCCATGACTTGAACCCATTCTAAAATGGGGCACAGGCATCCTAACCAGTGGCTTAACCATAAGCCAAACTCCTGCCCTCTCCAGCTTGCTTTAGCATTTAGAAGGACTGATGATTTGATGAAGTCCTGAAGAAGTTCAAACTCCTTAACGCCAGTTATGAGGTCCTGCCTAATATGGCTCACGATTCCCTCCCGCCATTCGCTGCCTTCTCCCTAACATTTTTCACCCAACTGCAATGAATTCCTTTTAATCCTGTTAACTCTCCGTGTTCTCTTGCCTCCAGGCGTCCGCTCGTTGTGTCGAATCAGTCTGTAATCCTCACCCACTACTCTTCAATATGCCCTTGTATCAGTTCTTCAGAACTCAGCTGCCTCCTTGGAACATCACTCCCCATCTTTGCCTGGGCTAGATGCCTGCCTGTGTGTTCCTGTTGCATCATTATCATCTTCTGTTACAGCACATTTCACTCTTCTTTTCTTACATGTAGGTCTGGGTCTCCTAAGGGAAAGAAGCATGGCACAGCAGGTTGGTCCATTGGTGCCTGTCGCCCGGTGCCTCGCACAATACTAGAAGCGAAGGTACAGACTATAGAATCAGCAAGCTCAAATATCGTTCCTAAGACCTACTGACTTTCAACTTTTATAAGCTTTCAGTCTTAGTTTCTTCATTTGTGTATTTATTGTAGGAAATAACATCCTGATTATAGGAAGACTAATAATAAATAAATCGTGAGGTAGATATTTTGTTCAGTAGTTAAGATGTTGCTTGGGCTGCCCAAACCCAATATTGGAGTGACTAAGTTTGAGTCCTGGCTCCACTTCCTTTTGCAGTTTCCTGCTAATATACAGTCTGGGAGACAGCAGTGATGGCTCAAGTACTGAATTCCTGCCATTGGCATGGGATACCCAGATCACATTTTAGGTTCCTGGCTTTGGCCTGGCTCAGCCCTGGCTGTTGTGGGCATTTGGACAATGAACCAGCAGATGGAAGATCTATTTTTGTCTGTCTGTCTCTCTACCTTTCAAATAAAATTAAAATGATTTTTTAAAACATAAGTAATTCATGAAATTTAGCACAATAGCCCAAGACAGTACTTAATAAATAGTAAACTTATTATTTGTTTCCTTTGGGAGCATGCTTTTCAAAGAATGGGATTTAATTGGTTAATTCACAATCAATCAACCAATGTGTGGTAACTATATCAAACAGAACACTTAATGGTGACTGAGAAATCAGCATTTCTCTTTATCTACACATACAGTTGCCTTTCAGCCCTTGCCATAGTCTTCTGTTCAATATTCTATGGCTAGAATATTCCTTAAGCACAATAATGCTGTTCTTATAATACTATTATTATCATAATTATTCTGATATTCTATTAATTATTAGCTACTATTATCCTAATAATCATTATTAGCTACTATTCTACAACTGTTATAATATTTCTTATAATTATTAGGTACTGATATAAGAATGAATTGATTGGATAAATGTAAAACAAAAGAAAAATCTTTCATACCCTTTTTCATTTATTAAAGAGCAAAGGAGGTTTTCATTCTCTATCCATTGCTTAAGAAACGTAACTTAATAGGATAAAGACACACATAAGATTCAGTGGCATCTAGAAAAATTTTCTTCACTGTGCTATTATCACAAATGCATACACACATGAAGATAAGACCGGCATTTTCTTTGCAATTTTTATAACTAAGTAAATAGTATAATAACCAAACAAAAAGTTATAGCCTAAATGAGGACCCAAACCCCACAAAGATTCTCATGTCCTAACCTTGGTTCCTGTGAATATGTTATGTGGTTAATGGGGTTGTGTAGATGTGACTAAATTAGAGTGCTTGCCACAGGACATTATCCTGTGTCATCCAGATGGATCCAATGTATTCACAAGCATTCTTCTAGAAGGCAGGCAGAAGTTAGTACTGTCAGACAGAAAAGGCTATGTGATGATAGAAGCTGGAGCCAAAAAGTGGGACCATGAGTTAGAGTGAGAGCAGCCTTTAGAAAGAGAGGAGGCCACAGGTAGCTCCTCCCCTGGGGCCTCCAGAAGGAACTAGACCTTCTGTCACCTTGACATTGGCTTTGTAAGACTTGTTAACATTCTCTTCTCCAGAGTGTTAAGACTCCGACCTCCAAAAAATACTGTTCATTGTTCGTGGTGATTTTTTTTTGTTATGGAAGTAACCCAAAAATGCATATTTGAGACAAAGAGAATAGTGACCACAAAGCAATTTACAAAGTATTTTTAGATGATTGAGGATGGAGAGTTTTATAATGCATAAATTATACTCAAGAGACAATTTCTTATGTGAAGAGGACTAGAGATACAATTCTAACTTCTCTTGGATATTTAAATCAATGGGAAGTGCTAGCATTTTCTTAAATTTCAACATCTATTCACATCCATTTGGATCTGTAACGATGCTGTTGACAATCCTGTGACTCCATAATATACTTGTGTTTTACAATATGGGGGAATTAGCTTCAACTCATTAATTTTCTTAGAAAGTTTCTGGCTTCTGTGTATTTATGCCTCCAGTTTAATTCAGAAACATTACTATCACCTCAAAATACTAGCATTTCAATCTTCCTTCAGTCTTAGTTGACTTGGGAGGATTTTTGGAAAGTGTAAATAGCTTAATTTTATGAACAATTTTTATTCATGAATAATGTGTATTTATATATTTAACTAATTCTTTGTATATGTGCCTCGATAGAGTGTTATATTTTCTCCAAAACTGTTCTATATATTTATCATCTGATTTATTTCTGGGCAATTTTTATTGCTCTTCTGAATGTCTTTTCATGTTATTTTGTTGTCAGAGGGGTTCGTTGTATTATTCAGTTTGTGGCTATAACAAAATGCCTGAGCAGGCTACTTATGAAGAAAAACAGGTGTATCAGCTCCCAGTTTTGGAGGTTCAAGGGCATGGTGATGTCATTGGTTCAGGTCTGGTGAGTGCCACAATGTTGCGGCACATCATGGCAGATGGCAATGGCAGAACATATGTGGGAGCAAGTGACTGCATCTTTGTATAGGAAGCCAGAGACTTGATAGGATCAGGCTCTGGCTATTACAACAATCTTCTCATGAGAACTAACTATGCTTCAAAGATAACTGAGCTCTCCTTGATCCCTTTCAAAAGCAGTACCACACATTGACTTAAACATCTCCTACTAGGCCTCCTTCCCAAAGGGACACTCAAACCGTATCCAAACCATAGCACTCATGGTTATTTTCTTGCCTTTCTATTGGTCGCCTATTTTGCAAATTATATTTCCTTTTTTTCCATGATAAATTCTTCTATTATACAGAACTTTGAATCCTGGGATAATTCAAGTAGATTCTTTCTCTTATGTGTGATATATGTTTCCTTTTTGCCTGTTTGTTTCTAGAGAAATGTGGCCTTCAGAGCTTCTCACAATTAAAAAAACAACTCCATTGTTTTCAGATGGGTACAATTTCTTTTTTAAAAACTTTTATTTAATAAATATAAATATACAAAGTACAACTTTTGGATTACAGTGGCTTTTTCCCCGCATAACTTCCTTCCCACCCACAACCCTCCCTTCTCCCTCTCTCTCTCCCATCCCATTCACATCAAGATTCATTTCCAATTATCATTATATACAGAAGATCAATTCAGTATATATTAAATAAAGATTTTAACAGTTTGCAACCACACAGAAACACAAAGTATAAATAAAGTCCTGTTTGAGTACTAGTTATAGCATTAATTCACATTGTACAACACAATAAGGTCAGAGATCCTACATGAGGAGTAATTACACAGTGACTCTTGTTGTTGACATAACAACTGACACTCTTGTTTACAGCATCAGTAATCACTCTTGGCTCTTGTCATGAGTTGCCAAGGCTATGGAAGCCTTTTGAGTTCGCTGACTTCGATCTTATTTAGACAAGGTCACAGTCAAAGTGGAAGTTCTCTCCTCCCTTCAAAGAAAGGTACCTCCTTCTTTGATGGCCCTGTTCTTTCCACTGGGATCTCACTTGCTGAGATCTTTCATATAGGATTTTTTTTTCCAGAGTGTCTTGGCTTTCCATGCCTAAAATACTCTTATGGGCTCTTCAGCCAGATCCGAATGCCTTTAGGGCTGATTCTGAGGCCAGAGTGCTAGTTAGGACATCTGCCATTCTATGAGTCTGCAGTGTATCCCGCTTCCCATGTTGGATCATTCTCTCCTTTTTGATTCTATCAGTTAGCATTAGCAGACACTAGTCTTGTTTATGTGATGCCTTTGACTCTTAGACCTATCAGTGTGATCAATTGTGAACTGAAACTGATCACTTTGACTAGTGAGATGGCATTGGTACTTGGCACCTTGATGGGATTGAATTGGAAACCCCTGGCACAATTCTAATTCTACCTTTTGGCACAAGTCCAATTGAGTGTGTCCCAAATTGTACATCTCCCTCTCTTATTCCCACTCTTATATTTAACAGGGATCACTTTTCAGTTAAATTTAAACATTTAAGAATAATTGTGTGTTACAGAGTTCAACCAATATTATTAAGTAGAACCCAAAAAAATACTAAGAGGAATAAAGTATTAAGTTGTTCCTCAACAGTCAGGACAAGGGCTGATCAAGTCACTGTTTCTCATAGTGTCCATTTCACTTAACAGGTTTCCTTTTAGGCGCTCAGTTAATTGTCACTTATCAGGGAGAACACATGATATTTGTCCTTTGAGACTGGCTTATTTCACTCAGCATGATGTTTTCCAGATTCCTCCATTTTGTTGCAAATGACAGGATTTCATTTTTTTTTACTGTTGTATAGTATTCTATAGAGTACATGTCCCATAATTTCTTTATCCATTCTACTGTTGATGGGCATTTAGGTTGATTCCAGGTCTTAGCTATTGTGAATTGAGCTGCAATAAACATTAAGGTGCAGACAGTTCTTTTACTTGCCAATTTAACTTCCTTTGTATAATTCCAAGGAGTTTTATGGCTGGGTTGTATGGTAGGGTTATATTCAGGTTTCTGAGGAGTCTCCAAACTGACTTCCATAGTTGCTTTACCAGTTTGCATTCCCACCAACAGTGGGTTAGTGTCCCTTTTCCCCCATAACCTCTCCAGCATCTATTGTTGGTAGGTTTCTGAATGTGAGCCATTCTAACCGGGGTGAGGTGAAACCTCATTGTGGTTTTGATTTGCATTTCCCTGATTGCTAGTGATCCTGAACATTTTTTCATGTGTCCGTTGGCCATTTGGATTTCCTCTTTGGAAAAATGTCTATTGAGGTCCTTGGCCCATCTCTTAAGTGGGTTGTTTGTTTTGATGTTGTGGAGTTTCTTGATCTCTTTGTAGATTCTGGTTACTAATCCTTTAGCAGTTGCATAGTTTGCAATTTTTTTTCCCATTCTGTCGGTTACCTCTTTACTTTCCTGACCGTTTCTTTTGCAGTACAGAAACTTCTCAATTTGATGCAATCCCAAATGTTAATTTTGGCTTTGACTGCCTGTGACTCCAAGGTCTTTTCCAAGAAGTCTTTGCCTGTGCCTATATCTTGTAGGGTTTCTCCAGTGTTCTCTAATAATTTGATGGTGTCGGGGCATAGATTTAGATCTTTAATCCATGTTGAGTGGATTTTTGTGTAAGGTGTAAGGGAGGGGTCTTGCTTTATGATTCTGCACGTGGAAATCCAGTTTTCCCAGCACCATTTATTGAAGACTGTCCTTGCTCCAGGAATTGGTTTTAGATCAGATGGGTACAATTTCAAGCATTTGTTTGCCCTCTTAATAATGTATGCTTATGTTATAATGTCTGTGTTCACTTTCACATCCCACTCCTATCCCCTCTTTAGAGCATAACTTAGGAGAGGGCTCAACCTGACTCTTTTCAGTTCTCTAGTAGATCGGGAAGGGCAGAGGTGTCGCAGAATACCAGATCCTGTCAGCTCTGAATGATAATTCAGATTTGTAACTTAGTATAAAAAACCCCACCTTTTTCTGGGATAATCAGATTAAGAAAGGCACAGCTGTGGTCTCAGTCCCAACTACTGAGGACCTCAGTGTGCTTGTACTGTTAATTAGATCAATTTACCATCCCAAGATATTACAGAAGACACCTGAGTGATGGTTTTGCCATATAACCTCACAAGACAATGTAATAGTATTTTCAATTTTTATTAATGATTTATTTTTATTTGACTTCATTTCTTTTGCAAAAATATATTTGTATTATCACATATTCTGGAGTAAATGAAATAAAAAATCTTATTGGGATGCAGATGTTGATTCATTAGCTACTTTCACTAGTAAAGTGACTTTTATACAAACTGGCACCTACCTCTATCTATGCCGATTTGATTTCCCACTGAAGAAAAATCACCAGTGAATGTATGTCATGGAACTTGAACATATTCTCCACAGATAATCAACGCTAGGAACCTTAACTGTTAGTGCCGAAGGCCTGCTCTATTCGCTATAGCTCTCTAGACTTTGAATTGCAAAGTAGGTAAGATATTTCATGATAAGCCCCGTAATGATTCCAATTCAGACCATTTTTGTAGCTAGAAAAGAGTTTTGAAAGTAAGTTTCATCATTGAAAGTACAAATCATTAGGTATGCAGAATAGCTATAGTATAAATAGAATCTGGCCCTTCTGAAAAATTCCTATTCATAAAATAGACCCTCTTTTCACATAGTTGTGAGGAAAATATCTAAATATGGCTTAAGAGTCCAGAGACTAAATAGAAATTGAGAAGTACAAGATGGAGGAGATTAGAGATGATTTAGTCTATGCAAATTTTTATGAAAGTACTGAAGTATTCTTTCCCAATACCTCAACCATTGAGATACACACAAATGAAGTAGAGTCAAAAGATTCATGGAAAATGTGCCTTGTCTTTCAATTCCATCTGTCTACAACTTTTTAAAACCCCTTTGCAGACTTAATGTAGGCCTGGCAGGGAGAGTGTCAAGGTCGATGAAGGAGACAGCCTTCAGAATTCATCTGACTGCATAGGGTCACTGCTCATCTGATTTACTATGTCACAAGAAATAAGTTCTGAAATCTCACATCTAAAGGAAATAACAGCATTCCTAGGGGAAGTTTTCCATTGTTCTTGGAAATGACACTACTTATTTTGAACCCTGCTAAGTATGTATATGAACAATATTCTCACATGAATCACCAATAGGATAAGATAGACAGATACTTTGTAATGGTCCTTTGGGTCACATTCAATAATAAAGTAAATTTAAAGAAGAACATTTCAATTTTAGACATGCAACCAACTAGTTTTTAAGTCATGTACAAAATGGAGGCCCACACCCTTAACTGATGTGATTGAACACTGTCCTGCATTAAGAATAGTCCCACAAAGTCCTTAATATGACTTCCTTAATTATGTGTTTAAATGAAAATAGATCTCATTCAACACAAATGAAGAAATTCCCCCACCAAATTAAGTGAGACTGATGGTTATAAGCTCTAGTATGTCTATCCCAGAGCATCCTGTTTCACTGCAGGAAGCCTCATTGTTAGAAGGGAAATTATTACGTAGCAGCAGGTGCACTTCTATTCGGGTGGTAATATCCTTGACTAAGTAGATGGCTGCTTGTTTCTGACGTACCAACCTGACAGCTGCTTCTGTGACCTTTAGTCATCTCTGTGCAGTCAACAGTGATGCTATTTCTTTGACTCCAACATTTCCCATGGTAGTGCTCACCATTGACAGATCTGCATGAATATGTCTTCTTCCACATAAGAAGAGAAAAAGATGAATCTTGAAGGAAACACTCTTGAGTTGACATTTAAAAAGTAATTTGATTTGAGGAAAAGAAATCATTTTAATTTGTTGCTATATGAGTCTGTATCACTCTAGTGAAACTGATAGCAAGGCAAGGGCAAATTTCACAAAAATATTGATGATTTGTAAAAGACCATTTATGAGTACGTCCATAGCTTTAAGCGTGAAGTAGATTATAGTTACAAACTTTCCTACATATATGCATATAAATGTGCAAACATGAATACGCACATACATATATATATATACATGTATATATAATGGCCATGTATGAAGAAAATAGAAAATATTAAAAGTTATTAAGCCTATATATGAATATATGGAAGTTATTTACATATTTATTTCAAATTTTACAGCCTATCAATAATAAAAATTTAGAAAATATAATATCTATATTAAAATTTCAAGGTATATACAGTTTGCATTAGGATTCCCCCCCTTATATAAGGCTGTGGATTGTAGAATGACAGATACCGATTAAATATAAGGAACACTACTCGCCCAAACAGTTTGCTGCTTAAATATAAGGAACACTACTCGCCCAAACAGTTTGCTTCTTGAAAGAGGCTATAGCAAGACATAGCAGGACGAAGGCTCTTGAAACAGCAGTCAAGTACACCTCTTCCCTTTGTTGCCTCCGTGCCTCCTGATTCCGTCTGCTGCCTGCTTCTCTGCAGTCACAGCCAATAACATGCTTGGGATAGAATCGGAACACTTTTCAACTGGAGTCTCCCATATGTTCATTACAGAAAATGTGTTTGCATTTTCACTGCAGCACGCCGCATGTACTGACACTGCCTGACTGTGAATTCATAGCTGGGAGAGAAGGGGGACTGGCAGATGAAGTGAAAGAAAGTTGGTGAGAAGTAGCATTTCAGCCCAAGAGAGTTTCAGAGTTTCACAGGACTTTGGAGCTCTCTGGCAGAGTTCTCATTATAGAATGCCTGGGTTATTGTTTTTATTTCCTTCAGGCCCTTTTCCACATAGGCTTGTCTATAGTTTGATCAGTTATCACAGTTACAATGTAGGGCACCCTGCAAGAAAAATGTGACTGATTTCTGGGTGACTGAAGTATGATTAAGGAGATTTTATTTTATTTTTGTCTGGCCACTGAACAATCTTCTTATTTCATGGATACCTGTAGATTCAGTATCAATGGCATATTCCGACTTAACTGTATAATATGTGGGTGGATGGATGGATAGACGATGGATCCATGGACAGATGGGAGGAGAGAGAGAGAGTATGGAGGTTAGGGAGGGGGAGATATAGAGGGAGAGGAGAACTATATTTTTAAATTTACTTTTGCCTGATCTCTAGCCCATTACTATAGAACAAACAGAGGAGGCCTATCATACAAAATAAAGGAGAGAACATTAGTTACTCAATCCACATTGTTGCACTGTTTCCAATAGACAGCTGTTTGGGGCTTTGTTGCACCTGTCTTCATAAAGTCCATAACCTCTATAAATTTTCTAACTTATTCTAATCTGAACTATACTTGCTGTATTATGACAAAGTTTATTTTATTATTGGTAACTAGAGACTTTCTATTGCCCAGTGTATTAGTTTTCTAGGACTACCACAAACTGAGTGGCTTGTTACATATTAAATATATTCTCTCAGAGTTCCAGAGACAAGAAGTCTGAAATCAAGGTTTCAGCAGGCTCCTGTTTCCCACAAAGGTTCTAAAGAATTCTTTCTTGCCTCTTCCTAGATTATGGCAATTGCTAGGAATCCTTTGTGTTCCTAGGTTTGCAGATGCAAAAAGAACTCCTAGTTCTATCTCCACCTCCACAGGGCTATCTTCCTTCTGTGTATGTCTTCATCTTCACATGACCTTCTTATAAGGACATCGGGGACTGGATTTAGGGTTTATCTTAATCCATCAGGATTTCATCTTAACTCATTACTTCTGCAAAGACTCTATTTCCAAATCAGATCACATTCTCAGGTTATGGGGGGGCATGAATTTGGGAGACATGATCTTCAACTTCCTACACCTACCAAGAAATAAGTGCATCTTCTTGGTAAGCAGGTTTCTGTTTTGAAGTGTTCAGAGGAAATGCTCTCCTATGCAAGACTTGAAACAAGTGTGCTTTTCTTTTCTTTGAGCTAAGAAGATATTTTCTTTACTCTCATCTTACCCTTCTGTTGATCGGGTTTCCATTTTGTTGTTGTTGTTGAAGTTGTGAAAGAAAAATCTAGACTGTTTCCAAGAGTGGTCCCATCAATTCTGACTATTCCTTTAGAAATAAAATATATGGTCTGACTCACTTGAGAGACTGGAATTTATGGGGCCAGATTCACCCTTGTATTGTCCTCTGAGAGTGCAAGAAATAAGCCACACCTTTCTGGTTTATTAGTATAAGCAGCATTCTGCATCCCTACTCCTCCCTGCCTCTCTTCACACAGTTCCTTCTATGTATGATGTGCTTTCTCTATCATCGTTTTCAAAATTCTACTGATTCTTTTATGATCCAACAACTAAAAAGTTTCTCTCCTCACAATTTCTTCTACTCTACCCTACTCAATCTTTCCTGAGATATAACTGATTTCTCCCTCCTCAACATTTTCATATTCAAGAGATCAAACTTTGAGCTCAGGTTGTTTTTTTAGTTTAGCTCCTAGTACCACTGTTATCCATCTGTGTGACTTGGGCGAATGTATTTAACCTTTCTTGTACTTTGGTAAATTGGGGATAGTTTTATATGCATCTATAGAAATTGCTTAGTATAATGTTCAGTGCAAAGTAAGAAGTCCATAAGTGTTAGTTCTTTGTTATCATTTTCTTCTTTGTCCTGTGGTTACTTGTGAACAAATGTGCATGCCTCACCACACACAGAACTATTGGAAGCCAGGGCCTGTGCTTTATCTATCTTAGCAAGCCATATGCCATCAAGTAATCGTACAAGCTTGTTATGTAGCTGTGCTCAAAAAATTTTTGCAGATTTGACAGAGAAAGGAAACCTTTTCAGATTTTTGTCTGAACTTTTAACTGATTCAACAAGGTTTTGCTTATTTCTGACGGAGTTCTGGTAGCAAACTTCTCCCTCTGCACAGGTTTCACACAAGATGCATGCATCAAGTAGTTTGTGTATTTTTTGATGTATTCATGATAGAATAAGATAATTGCAATATCAACAGGAATAAGTGTTTACTAAACATCTAATTTGTACTAGGCACAGAAAATATGTTATCTCAATTTTTCATCTTCATAGGAATCATGAAATACTTTTGCTATTTTTTCAGGTTTACAGAAAAGTATAGTAAAGAAGCCCACAGCTACATGGGAGATAAGCCTAAAATCTGAGCTCAGTTTAATCTGACTCTAAATCCATAATTGTCCCCCTCCACTGTGTTGCCATCTTCCTTTCTTATTATAACATAAAATATCTTGAGAAGGAGAAATTATCTACTACAATCCCAACTCCTCGTTGCAATTGCTGTGTTCATTTTGCATATAATCATCAAGGCTTCTCCATTAGCCTGTCTGTTTTATATAAAGGATAGCATAGTACACACACAAATCTGTGACTTGCTTTGCCATCCAAAGTGAATTTTTTCACTATATATTTGTCCTGTACCATGCACTGATTATCACAATGTTCATTGCTCTCTAAGTGACAAATTATGTATTCAATCAAATCAAGGTTTTGGTGTGCTGTCCCTAGTCACTGTGTGTTGACCTAACTTAGAGGACCGTTTTTTTTCTTTTCTTTTCAATAAAGTCATAAAGGAGAACATAACTACAAGTGGGGACAGGATGATTTTACTCTGTGCTCAGAAGGAATAAGTTCTTATCAGCGTTTAAGTAATATTTCAATTTTTCAGAACTCTGTGTTTTATTCCTCAGTGAAAGGCCAAAATAAAAACCAATCAGACATATCACATGCACAAACACATGTATACACATACTCCATAAAGAGAGTCAGAAATTGTGAGAGAGAAAGGCAGATAGAATAAACAAAAAGGAAGCAATAACTACATAATCTTTTGAGTCATCTCTATTCTAAACTTAAACAGAAGCAGCAAGTTAGAATCCCAAAGACCATCTTATTTTGGGTAGCAGGTGATTTCCTGAGTTACTGCTCTGTGACTAAAACTTACTTCAGTGGGAAAAGATTAGGGAGATTGAGTTCTCCTTTAATTTTTTTTTTACCTTTGATTCAGATTGAATTGGAAAGTGCAAATCAGAAAGAGTTTGAAGACAAAGCTTTTTCCAAGGTTGGTAAAAGTCTAAGTTTCATTGTCCTGGGAGATCCAGAGAGAGATGGAGAAGTCTTCAGGTACGAGTGAAATCCAGGGGTTCAGAGAGAGAGACAGGAATAAAAGAAAGAAGAGAGGTTGGATGGCTAAGGAAAGAAAAGAAAAGCTTTTGCATTCATGGAAGATCTGAATATTAGCACATCACTTTGTCCCTAAGTGTGTTTTGGTTTGATAGAGACTGTCTTAACTGCTCACAGGGACTTGTGGTCCACACCATTTTCTGCATGTATAGTGTGTCTCTCCACTGTCACATCTACTCAACACCTATACCTGAACTGTGCTCCTGATGGGGTATCCTTGAGCTGTTGCTTATTATCTAGTATTATCATCTTTAACTCTTTATCCACAATTCTGAAGTAAATGGTAGTTAGAATTCACAACTGACTACATCAATTTATCCATACATGCATTTTTAATTTTTAATTTACACTTATTCATTTTGTGACAAATGCATAGTCATTTTAATAAATCTAAGCAATGGAGAAAATAAGAAATCATGGAGCAAGAAATTTCTAATAATCCGACCTCTTAGAAATTGCTTCATTTTTGGGCTGGTGCTGCGGCATGGTAGATTAATCACTAAGTGTAATGCTGGCATCCCATATGTGTGCAGGGGGTGGCTCCACCCAATAGACCACAGTGCTGCCCCCCATCCGGTTCTTAATAGTTGATCAATGCTTGTGTTAATTATTCAGTAATACCAAGGGAGTTGCAAATAGATATAGAATATTGTAAGTCAAAGAAGGCTTTCCAAAAGTCAGAATATGCTTTTCAGCATTGTCCAGCAGAAATATAATGCAAGCTACAAATAGGAGCTACATTTATATTTTAACTTTCTTGTATAAAAATAAAAAATTAAACAGATGAAGTTAATTTTAGTAACATGAGTGTTTACTTAAACCTAATATATCAAAATATTATTTCAAGTTGTAATTATATAAAAATTATTAATCAAATAATTTATATTTAAAATTTACAGAACATTTCAATTCAATGTAGCTACCTTTTAATGGCTACGTGAAGCTAGTGACTACTATATTGTGCTGTGCTGCTGTATATAATAGATTTGTATACTTTTAGCCCTTGAACTTAGCTTAAATATCATTCTCAAGCTAATTATCATACTTTTGACATGAAAGAAAATACAATTAGAGAGATTCATCAATGACTTCAATGATATAAAATTTGTTACCCTCAATCTGGGTATCTGGGACCAATATTACCCAATTCTCTGCAAGTTTAGATGACTGTCTTTTCCATATTTGCTTCTCTTTTGTGGTAAAAATTGCTAGGTGTCTACCAAATATCATTATTTCCTTTTTCTTTTTTGTTTTACAATTACATTATACTGTTGGGTGAAAGGAGTGGTCATGTGCTCAACCCCAAACACATTTCCCAACTTCCCTTGTTGATATAGCTATTCCTAAGACACAATCAGGCCAAGAGTTAAAAGCAGAAATATAAAGGGGATTTGGAGATGTTTCACTTTCCTGAAATAACATCTCATCTCTTGTTCTATATTGCTTTCTTCTTCTACCTGCCAGGAATGCAGATATAAAACTGCAAGTAAAGCTACGATTGTGCAACACTAGGATGACCATGAAAATGGAGCCACACTCTGTGAATCTTGGATAAGAAAGACAGTAACTGAATGTTGATGATGAGGCTTGTGTACCAGATGTAAACTAAATACTTTTTTACTAAGAGGTGTAAGCTCTTGCCTGATAAATCCATTGAAGCAGAATATAATTATTGACTGATATTCTCACTTCAAATACTATTAAATCATTTCAAATCAAATAGATTTCTCTTCACTGGTGTGGTTTTAATAATAATAATATTATAATAATAATAAAAGCTAAGCACATGGAAACATGGCTAATACTTATCAGTAAGTATACCAAACACAAGAACACAAAATAGGAAAAAGAGATGTAGATATTATTTTTCCTTTCTGATGTAGATTGTATTCCAAAGAAGTTTTTAAAACTCTCCATATTTCTGTATACAATTTACTAGAACAAAACATATTTATGTCGCAGCATCACTATGATACTGTATTCATGAATGGGGACACCCATTAATATGGATAGGGAGCTATTTTCTGAGTTGATGATATACAAATATACCTCAACAAGTTCATTGAAAAATGGAATTAAATAGGTTTATTTTTGTGCAAAATAATTTGAAATCCATGCACAGATTTTTTTCATAATATGCATTTTCCAAGAACTTGTTTAAGAGACCTTGCATTAGCAGTTATGAGACTCTGGTTCTTTTCATGGTTCTGTCACATTCTTTAGCAACACAGGTAGTTTCTCTATAACTCAGTGTCCTCACCTGTAAAGCAAAAGATTAAGGTAGTGAATCCTGAATTACTTCATGTCTTTAGCATTCTACAAATCTATGGAAACATTTCTTCCAAGAGACAGGATTCACAGTCTGATTTCATTTGATGTTTGGCCTTTGGGGCTGTGCTAGTTTAAGTCGTTAAATTAAATTTTTGGCAGTCATAGCTCTTGAACATCCACCATTTGCAACTCTGACAACATTCCTTCTGCTACGGAACCTACCCTTTTAGAAGACCCAGCTTATTCAGTATTGCATAAAGCACCTTCATAAAATTTCAAGTGAAAAGGATTTCGAGGAAATCAGATTTAGTACCTATGTTCTCTTTCAAAAGTTCTTGGAAATTATTTTTAGAGAGCTAGGAAAATAAGGATTATTCATACAATTTGACATTGTGTGTATTGTGTGTGTGTTTTTAAAATACTTCTCTTATTTCTTTAGTTCTGTTTACTATTAAGTATTATTGGAAATGCTACCTCTTTTCAAATGCTTTAAGAAAAAAAAAAAAAACCTCCTACAGTCTCTTTCCAATTCTGAAAACTCTTGGCTAAATACTGGCGCTATTTTCAACTTAGAGTAACTGGCAACCTAACATTTTGTAAAGTTCAAGAAGAGCAGAAACTCAGCTTCTAAATATGCCACTCTGTCAGCAGGTTTCAATGAACAGGAAGCAGACAATGAAAGGCAAATGTCTGCAACCCAAATGTTTCTTTCATGTTGAGGGCAGACTCAAATAGAGACTTAATCTTAGCTTTCTCATGGTCCTGATGAGAGGCTGATGGTACTCAGTTCAAATCATTCGTCTTTCACCCGTTAGAACAAGATCTATTAAATCTCTGGACTCAACACTATTTTAATACTATTGTTATCAGAAATCATGTATTGTAACTCACAATATACCTTTGAATCATTGTTACAAACAGACAGCATTGCCAGTCTATCAAGTGGTTGAGTATAAGGATAGTAGAAAAACAGATCTGTCATGTTGAGAGCCTTATTTCCTTACTTTGTAAAATGGAGATAATGAGTCTACACCATGCTGGCTTGTTGTGATGCATATATAAAATAATATACGTAAAGCACTCAGTTACTTTTTTATTTGATCAGTATTAAACAATTGATAAATATAATATTACTACTGTCATCATTCTGGTTTGGAGTAGTAATAATATTCATAGCACTAACATTTCTCAAGTAGCTTTCTTTGGTGATAGTATTAGATACTTCCTTTCTGCTATTACATAAACTAGGTAAGTTCCTAACATCATCTCAAGGAATTCAATTTTAAATTTTATTAATTTTCTGAAATAGTACATCCAGGATCTTTGACAGTAAGGATAAAGTTATCCTCATCATTTTATTTTCAGTGCTTAATGCATCAATGATCATTGAAAAACAATCATTTCTGAGTGATGAGCAATAGGAATGCTTTCTGGGAGAGTTGGGGAGGCACTGTGCAGCAGCAGGTTAAGCCCCTGCCTGCAGCACCAGCATTCCATATGGGTGCCGGTTCCAGTCCCGGCTGTTCCACTTCCGATCAAGCTCCCTTTTATTGCAACTGGGAAAGCAGAAGAAGATGGCCCAAGTCCTCAGGCTCCTGCACCCATATGGGAGACCCAGAAGAGGCCACTGGTTCCTATATTCAGTCTGGCCCAGCCCTGGTCATTGAGGTCATCTTGGGAGTTAACCAGCAGATGGAAGATCTCTTTGTCTCTCCTGTTTCCCTCTGTAAGTCCGACTTTCAAATAAGTAAGTGAATGTTTACATATATAAAAAAGAAATGCTTTCTGGGGAGCAAGAGTTATGGTAAAGCAGATTAAGTTGCTGCTTGTGATGCCTGCATCATGTATCAGAGTGCTGGTTTGAGCCCTGGCTACTCTGCTTCTGATTCACCTTCCAGCTAATGCACTGTAGAAGGCAGCATATGACTGTTCAAATGCTTGGGCCTCTGCCACCACTTGGGAGACCCGGATGAATTTCCTGTCTCTTGGAAGGAAGAATTTTCTTTCTTTGGACTGACTTTCCCTGGCTGTTGTTGGCATTTGGAAAGTGAACCAACGGAATAAGATACCTCTTTTTTT
Source organism: Sylvilagus floridanus (assembly GCA_949820135.1). Taxonomy (NCBI): domain Eukaryota; kingdom Metazoa; phylum Chordata; class Mammalia; order Lagomorpha; family Leporidae; genus Sylvilagus; species Sylvilagus floridanus. Next base: position 17,121,880 of record OX463243.1, read on the forward strand.
TTTTCCTTCTCTTTCTACCCCCACCCCCCACCCTCCTGTCACTCTGCCTGGCAAGTAGATAGACATTTAAAAATAAATATTTTTAAAAAAGGAAATGCTTTCTGGTAGCAATGGCCTGCATTTTTACTCTATTTCATTAAAAAAAAAAAACACTGATTCTAATGTAACAAAGTGTGAAATGAGATTTTTCATTGCTTTAGAACTGAAACAAATCGCTAACTATAGAATAGTAGAGGCCAAATACACTCTCATTCAAAAACAACAACTGAAAATCCTAACTACATCCTGTTGGTATTTATTAAATGTGGGAAATCTGACCCTGTGACTATGACTGCCTATCCCCTCTCTGTGAGGGGCACATCCAGAGACTCTGGGGGAACACAGTCAGAGAACTGGGACACAAGTGCTCCCTCGCAGAGTAAGATCCACCCTTCCAAGTCACTAGGGAGATGTCAGCAAGAAAACTGCTTGCAGAGACTGTTGTGGGCAAGAAGGCAAAAGAGGCACCTCATTTCCCAGAAAGTGTCTACTTAAACAGCAGACTCCCTGAGCTCTCCTCTGTCCTCCATGAAAGAGCAAGAGAACAAACATGCAAAAGGAACTGGAGACAAATTGAAGGGCAAAATTAGGGAGAAGGAAAGAAGCGGACTCCACTATGACCTTCTGACAAAGCATGGGAGTTTTCCATTGGCCAAAGAGGTTCCTAGAATGTAGCCCACCTTGAACCATCCCATTGATACCCTACTCCGGAGGACTCTAACAGTAAAAACTGAATACAGGGAGCTTCTCAGTGAACTGGAGCTGAGCAGTACCTGGTGAGTACTAGCAAAAACCTTGACTTGTTGGTGAAATCTTTTCTCTCTAACCCTGACTTCAGAGCGATGAGTAGAAAGAAGCAAAAGAAGTGGAGTAGCCAGAGGGCTTGGGAGAGAGAAACCTTGAATGGAATCCAAGATGGGAGTTTTATGACTATACTGGAGCTTTCTCCTACTGCAGTATTAAACACACCAAGATAAGACTGTTCTTTTTTTTTAATTATTTATTTGACGGTCAGAGTTATAAAGAGAGACAGGGAGAGACAGAGGTCTTCCATCTTCTGGTTCATTCCCCAAGTGGCTGCTATGGCCATGGCTGAGCCATGAGGAAGTGAGGAGCCAAGATCTACATCCGGGTTTTCCATTTGGGTGACAGGGCCCCAAGCCTTTAAGCCACCTTTTGCTAAGTTTTCCAGGCCATTAGCAGGGAGCTGGATTGGAAGTGGACCAGCTGGGACACAAATGGTGCTCATATGGGAGGCCAGCATCACAGGCAGTGGCTTTACCTAGAACGCCCAATGTTAGCCCCAGTAATGTAAGACTATTCTTTTACTAGGAGTCATAGATTCTTTATGGAACACATCCCTGCAATATCAAGGGGTAAGTAAAGGAAGCTCAAAACAGTGAACAGGAGCAGTGATGGGAGATAAAACAACTCTTTCTATATACTGCTGTGCAATCAAGGCCAATTACACGAATGACCCTGAAAGGGAGGGAATTAGTGAGGGAGCCGTAAAGACAGGTAGGCAGGCAGCTGGGTCAGCGGAACTCAGCTCTTCAGTCCTCCACACCTCTGCCATTATAGAGAGTTATCAGAAGCGGAGGTTCTGCCGTAAAACATGACTGTGCCAAGTGCTCTTCCCATTGCCTTGCACCACTTCCCCATCACAAGGGCTTCCAGCTATACTGCACTTTAAAATTAACAAAGCACTTGGATGAACCACTGCTTTGCCAAGAACATTTAGTTGGAAAAAAATCCTGTTCAACAAGGTGTCAAAACAACCATTAAAGATGTTTCTAAGAGCATTATCTTAGCACAGCAGGGAGTCAGCATGAGGTAGAGAAAATACAGACTTGGGAATCTAGAGGCTTAAGTCCTGGTCATAGCTCAGTGAGGAGCTTTGAAAAAACGAGCGTGGCATTTGGAGTCAGATTGAGATTCCAACTCTGCCTCCACTATTTAGCAGCTGTGTGACCTACAGCACAATTCTTAACCTCTTTAATCCTCAATTTCTTCATGCATAAAATGGAAAAATGCCACCTACTTCCTAGGATTGCTGGGAGGCATAATGAGAAAATATAAAAGCCCGGGAATGTGTCTGAAACCCAACAGGGGTCCAATAAGTATGAATTTTATCAAATCACCCATCAATACATTTTTCCGCTCTGTTGACCTAAGAGAACACTGATGATGCAATACAATAATATATCTGAGAAAAACTCTTTAAAGTGAAAGTTACCTTAAAATATTTCTTTTTCTTGTTTTTGTCCTGAGTGATATCTTTCTCTGAACTATGGGTGCAAAGAGCTAAGAGAAGACAAGGCAATTAATTTTTGTCTTTGTAAAAAATGAATTTTAATCTCTCAGAACCAATTTGTTCCACATTCTGTGGCTGAAGTTATTTTTATTAGTATTTTCATATATTATTTTTCTTGATTACAAAAGACATACACAGTCATTGCAGAAAATGGGGAGACCATTATGAAGCATTTCATTTCAGCTCTTTCTATGCAAGAATCTCTTGAAGAATGGGCTTATTATGTATATACGGTTATTTTAAAGATTTATTTATTTATATTAAAGGCAAAGTTACAGAGAAGCAGGGTGGGGAGAAAGAGAAAGAGAGGACTCCTATCCACTGGTTCATTCCCCAAATGGCTGCAATGGCTAGAGCTGGGCTGATCTGAAGCCAGGAGCCAGGAGCTTCTTCCGGGTCGCCCATGTGGGTGCAGGGACCCAAGGACTTGGGCCGTCCTCTACTGCTTTCCCAGGCCATAGCAGAGAGCTGGATCGGAAGTGGAGCAGCCAGGATACGAACCAGCACCCAAATGGGATGCTGGCAGGGTAGGTGGCAGCTTTACTAGCTATGCCATAGTGCTGGTCCCTGTATATACAGTTTTATAAGATGTATTTTCATGAAGGGGCCATCAAAGAATGGTGTCCTTTTCTGAAGGAAAGAGAGAACTTCCACTTTGCTTATGGCCCTCTCTAAATACTGATGGAGTTTGAGACTCAAAAGGCTTAGATAGCCTTGGCAGCTCATGACAAAAGCCTCAGGTGATCCCTGATATCATAAAATAGGAGTGTCAGCTGTTAAATCAACAACAGGAATCACTGTGTACTTGCTCCAATGTAGGACCTCTGTCTTTAATGAGCTGTACTATGAGAATTAACAGTAAAACTTGTCTACAAACAGTACCTTATACTTTGTGTGTCTGTGTTGGTGCAAACTGTTGAAATCTTTACTTAGTATAGAGTAATTTTCTTTATATAAAGATAATTGAAAATTAATCTTAATTAAGGATGAGATGGGAGAGGGAGTAGGAGGTGGGGCGGTTTGGGGGTGAGAGGGTGGTTATGGGGGAAAAGAACCATAAATTCCAAAAGCTGTACCTATGAAATTTATATTTATTAAATAAAAACTTTCTTAAAAAAGTTGTATTTTCATTTTAATACCTCACAGTGGGATTTTTAAATTAATTATCTGAAACTCATTGAATATTTGAACTAGTAAACAATAAAAAGAACTTTAATTCATTAACAAGTAATACAGAATGTAAAGATAGTTTCTTAAAAGTATTTATTAATTAGGAATACGTGATAGCTACAGAACGTGATGTGAAATGAGCATGCACAGTTTTTAAGAATATAATAGACCAAACGTGTAAGTAGTCATTACTAACATTCAAGAATAGAACATTTCTAGTTCCTTAGAAGCCTACTTGAGCATTTTCTCTCCATTGCATCTTTCTGCCAACAAACCTCAACAAGCAGCCTCTATCCTCAAGCACGATGCTCAGAACACTTAACAACTATCCTGATGTGTTATTTGTCATTGCCAAGGGTGTTTTCTACTCATGCAGGGTCTGAGACTCTAGCAGGCACCAGGGCAGGGATGTTTCCCACTTCTCCTGTCTTTTAATTTGGCTTGTTATGTTCGTTCCACATCATTTATTTAAACAATATTTAATTGAATTGAACTAACTTTACCCTTCTTTGGTATAACTATAAAGGTTTTTTTGAATATCAAGGCTATCAAAGAATTCATTGATGTCTCCTTGGAGTACTTATTTTATTTTATTTCTTACATTTAGATTTCTGATTGAATGGTAGTTCATTCAGGAGTGTGATGTGAAACATGGATCTATTTTTCTCTTTTTCTCAGTGACCAGGATGGTACCTTCATTAAAGTAAGTGGAATGGGCCCATTTCTATATCTTCCTTTATGTTCATCATTATGTTTGTCTATTCATGTACCAGTACTACACAGATACGTTTATCCCTTGAGACTTACTTGTAATTTTGTCTGTTTCATGTTAACTTTTTATTTAAGAATTTTCTCACTACTTTAAGATTTTTCACCCATTATGTCTTAGAAATGGTTATAATTTGTAAATACTAAAGCTATTGCTTTACTGTTAACTTTATAGTATGCTGCTTAGTGATTTATTTAATATTTCTGTTAATTTCGGCATTTATTGCTTTTCTAGTTTGTTATGTCCCTAATAATTTATATAGTAGCAAACATAGCTGCTATGAGTGTGTGTATATTATTTGACAGATAGAGTTAGGCAGTGAAAGATAGAGATAGAAAGATCTTCCTTCTGTTGGTTCACCCCCCAAATGGCCGCTACAACCAGAGCTATGCCAATTGGAAGCCAGGAGCCAGTTGCTTCTTCCTGGTCTCCCATGCAGGTGCAGGGGCCCAAGCACCTGGGCCATCCTCCACTGCTTTCCTGCGCCACAGCAGAGAGCTGCACTGGAAGAAGAGCAACTGGGACTAGAACCCAGCACCCATATGGGATGTCGGCGCTGCAGGTGGAGGATTAGCCAAGTGAGTCATGGCACTGGCCCCAACATAGCTGCTATTCTTCCCATTTGTTGACTTAGGAAAATGTTTTTAATGTTTTCTCATTAAATTATATAATGGCTTTAGAACTGATAAAGTTATCATACACATATCCTCACAAATCTGAAGGCCAATTTTAAATGTATATGAAGTTAAAACTTTAAGTGAAACTTTATCAAATAGAATTCACCAACACATTGAAAAATAATGCACTGTGAACAAGTGGGTTGTTTTTAGAAACACAGGAATGGTTCAGATACAGAACTTTCTATGATGAATTTACCATACTTATGACTAAAACAGAAGTCATATGTTTATTTCTCCAGATGCTGAGAGATCAGAGAGTCTATTAAAATTCAACAAAATTCCCTGATAGAAAATGCTAAAAATAATTAAAAATAAGAATTTATGAATACTAGTTTAACATATTAATTTACCCATACTGATATTTATATTCATAGCTAGGTACCTTGAAAATAGAGAAATAAAACTGAACTCTTAATGGGAAAATACTAGTTCTCAATGGAGAAATGCATGCACATGTCCTTGGAGTCAAGAGTCAATGTTTAACATTGTGTTAAAGTCTTAGCCAATGCAATCAGACAAACGTTATGCAGTTATTCAGGTCAGAACAAGTTGGACTTATGGAAATATATATACATAATTATAACTCTCTCACTTGTGGATTGGTTATGGGCTGGATTTATTGTGAAACTACAGGACAAAATCTACCGTTAACGGCTCTGAGTGATGATTCATTATGGGCATCAAATCACGTGGGGAGCGTTCACATGTATGTATGTATAATAGATCCCATTTATCTAGAAATACAGATTTCTAGGCTTGACTACTGACATTTCACAAGTAGGTCTAGGACACTACCTTGGAAGTTGTGTATTTCAATATTTCTATATGGTTTTAGACATTATTATTTTTCAAGGCTTTATTTATATGTTTATTCATATCTTTATTTTCCTCCTTGTTTCAGATCAATTTAGAATGACTTACTGAAAAAAAGTAAAGGAAGGTAAATTTCAATTAAATATAAAAATCAAAAGTAAGAAAGGTGAATGTTGTTAGGGATAAAGCTAATATGAAAACGTCCACATCAGTGGGCTAGAAACATTAGACACAATGCCATTCCTGGGGTGTCCCATGAAGTAAATTATGTGTAAACTCTCTGTTTCTCTACCATTGGTAGCATTTGTGTGTGTACAAAATCATTTATAATAAACACTCATGACTGTCTAGGGAGAGATAATACAAGTTCTTCACACATCTATAGGAGTGCTTGTCCAAAAGACTGGTGTGAATAATGAATCCCTGCTCTTTTACAGTGGTCTGGGCCCTATGTTGTGGGCACAGCATCTAAGGATTTTATACATTTAACGTTTTTATTGCTTGTCCAAAGCGTTATCTAGTTCATCTGGACCACCAGTATCTGTGGACCTTGATGTATTATCTCACTTTCCTGATACTGCAAAAAAATTAATGGAAGGTTAAACAATAAACACACTTATAACACACTTACACCAAAACAATTACAATACAAATAGAAAAAGCAATCAGAACTCATATAAAGTAGAGGAACTCAGACAAATTTGCTAGATAATTCTTACACGGTTTTGACTGTAATTGATTATTACATTTAGATTTTCACTGATTATCCAATAATCCTAAAAGAGCAATGTGGTAGAGATTGTTCTTCTCTGATATAAAGAAAAGAAAAGAGAGAGAATTCCTTCATGACAGCCTTTTTCCTTACTGTTAAACTCTAATAGGTATTTATTAAATAGAGCTATCTGTGAATAGTATTGAGTCATAAATCCACAATCCTTACCAGGAGAATAGTTTTTATTGCACTGGCTGATAGTTCTTGGTAGATGCTTTTTTCTCACCTAGATTAAGAGCTCTGTGAGAGCTCTGATAGTCTTCTCATCTTATTCTGCACTTTGGTTAATGGAATAGGCACTGAGAAAGGTTTACTCATGAATGAATGAATGAACACATGATGAGTGAATAGATAAACAAACAATACTTTGCCCAGCTAATTGCATGTCTTGACAGTTACGCAGGCCAGCGCCATGGCTCAATAGGCTAGTCCTCCACCTGCGGTGCCGGCACAGTGGGTTCTAGCCCCGCTTGGGGCGCCGGATTCTGTCCTGGTTGCTCCTCTTCCATGCCAGCTCTCTGCTGTGGCCCAGGAGGGCAGTGGAGGATGGCCCAAGTGCTTGGGCCCTGCACCTGCATGGGAGACCAGGAGAGGCACCTGGCTCCTGGCTTCCGATCAGCATGGTGCACCGGCCACAGCGCGCCGGCCGTGGTGGCCATTGGAGGGTGAACCAACAGCAAAAGGAAGACCTTTCTCTCTGTCTCTCTCACTGTCCACTCTGCTTGTCAAAAAAAAAGGCAGTTATACAAAGCACTGGGCTTGGGTAGTGGCTCATTTACTCAACAAATATTTATTGAGCATCTACTACACACTAAGCACTGTTTTGGGACAGGCATATGAATAATAAGCAAAAGAGATTCAAAAAAAATCTGTCCATCATAGTATTTATATTTTATAGTGGGGAAAACATTCAGGTAAACAATATGTCACATGGTAAGAAATGTCTTGAAGATGGAAAAAAAAAAAACTAACAATGCATTAACGAAGCTTAAAGAGCCCTGGGTTCTGTGTAAATTTGTGCTTATGTGTCTGCCTACTGGTGTGTGTGTCAGAGAGAAAAGGATGACTTTGGCATCCTGGCTTCATATGGTAACTTTTTTTTTTTTGCCAGGCAGAGTTAGACAGTGAGAGAGAGAGAGAGACAAAGGTCTTCCTTCCATTGGTTCACTCCCCTAATGGCCGCTACAGCTGGTGCGTTGCACCAACCTCAAGCCAGGAGCCAGGTGCCAGGTGCTTCCTCTTGGTCTCCCATGCGGGTGCAGGAGCCCAAGCACTTGGGCCATCCTCCACTGGCCTTCCCAGGCCACAGCAGAGAGCTGGAATGGTGGACTGGAAGAGGAGCAACTGGGACAGAACCAGTGCCCCAACTGGGACTAGAACTTGGAGTGCCAGTGCCGCAGGCGGAGAATTAGCCTAGTGAGCTGCAGCGCCAGCCTTCATATGGTAACTTCTATAAAGAGGAATAAGAACCACAGTGTGCTAGCCCCATTGGTGTCAGGCAGGTAACAGTACTAAGCAGAAAATTTTGGGGAGGGGGCAAAAGGAAATTAAACTTTTCTCCAGAAACATATAAAAATATAGGCATTTGTCTCCCTGTGTTTTGCAGCATGAGTGGCGGGTGTATTCAAATTATTCCAAGGAAGTTAAGCACACATATTTGGGGAGGGAACCAGGGATGAGGAGAAGGCTAGGAGAAAGAAGCAATTCTCATGCATGCTGGGGCCTGTGAACAGCAGAGAGCGTGACAACAGCAATGCTTCCCAGGAAAGAACTCAAGAATTAATTTCCAATTGGAAGTCTAGGTGTAATTTAGGTAGGCAAAAAGTAATTTCCTCAGTTGGATTTGGGCCAGGGCATTGGAATTAACACCTCATCTCTTGCAAAAATTGCCAGGGGATCTCTACTAATCATCAGAGAGCAAGGCCTTAGATTTATAGCTTCAGCGCGGGCTGGTATCTTCAGAGGGCAGCGCCACTTAGCACTCAGAGCAGACGCTGGGTGATGAATGACACCTTAATGCCACTTACTGATTTACATGCCCTGTGTGCTCCCAGAAGCACCTGCATTTCTCCAAGAGCACTCCTGTGCCTAAGGACGGTTGCCCCATTAATTTTTTTCTCTTACAGCATTCCATCTTTATTCACTTCATAGTATTTGTCATCTTCCAAAATTCTTTCTGTGCTATTGTTTAAAACCCTTCCCCTCCCTATACAGGATCAGAGTTACTATAGGCAAAGGAGCTTTATATATTTCTACTAGTTTGGTCCTAATATTTAGGACAGTAATCAGGGAAGTAAGGAGTGAAGGGCAGATCCTTAATAATCATGGAGCAAAGGAGGAGAATGGCCACAGTGATTTACTTGAGCCCTGGTAGCCTGAGTAGCTGGGGCCAACATACACTTTGCTAGGAAAACTCTCAGCTCCCGGCAAAGTCATAAGCTGTGAAAGTTGTTTTTAGTGCCTTTCCCTATCCGTCCCTACTTCCCACCTTTCTAGGTCTAACTTCATCTGCCCAGGGGCACTGCTCTCAGTTATAATCAATCACAACAGAGGAAGATTATGGTGTAAGGATCTCATGAGATAGAACAAACTAAAACACCTCAAACAATGCCTAATTTCTAATAAATAGCAATGCATTCCCCTTTTCTCTCTACCAGGCATGATGACATTTGATATAAACATTAAATAACATTTGGAAAAATTTAGTATGTTTTAATATCACTAATTTAAAAGTGGAAAAATCAAACATGGGAAGGATGTGGACTGACAGAGTATGAGTGGGATTGAGGGTGTGCCTGGTTCATGAAAGCTGATAGGGCACAGCTGATTGAGGTGAGGAATATGACCCAGAAAATCAAGAAATCACAAACAAGAATGTGATAGCTGGTGATGGTGGGAAGTGTGGCAGAAAAAGGATAGGAATATGGAAAATGCAATGGTTATATTTTATTTAGGTCTTATGGAATCACAGAAAATAGACTGCCTTGGGGCTGGCGCCATGGCTCACTTGGCTAATCCTCTGCCTGCGGTGCTGGCATCCCAATATGGGTGCCAGGTTCTAGTCCCGACTGCTCCTCTTCCAGTCCAGCTCTCTGCTGTGGCGTGGAAGGCAGTGGAGGATGGCCCAAGTGCTTGGGCCCTGCACCCACATGGGAGACCAGGAGGAGGCACCTGGCTCCTGGCTTTGGATTGGTGCAGTGCTGGCCGTAGCGGCCATTTGGGGGGTAAACCAATGGAAGGAAGACCTTTCTTTCTGTCTCTCTCTCCCTCTTACTGTCTAACTCTATCTGTCAAATAAAAAAAGAAAATATACTGCCTTTAGTCAGAATGCACACTCTTCATTTTATCAAGAAATCTACCACCTTTTCACAGATTTCCACTTCTTTCAGTTCCCTGATGTCATTTCAGATCACAACCACGTAACATAGGAGTAGTGCAATGGTAAAGAAGCAAGACTTGCTTTGTTAACATCCAGGAGCCTTTGAAATCTCAGGTGGTGAAGCAGTAAGACACAATCTATTCTGGCCAAATACTCATGTAACAGCTTCTACGTCAAATACTGAGAGTTCTGGAGCAGTGTGATGCTGGTTTTTCCAGTGGTTGATTCCTAATATCTAGACTACTTCTATTCTGCCTAAATGCAATATCTAATTTGACTCTTTCCTTTTTTAAAAAAAAAAATTATTTTTGGCCAGCGCCGTGGCTCAATAGGCTAATCCTCCGTCTTGCAGTGCAGGTACACCGGGTTCTAGTCCCGGTCGGGGTGCTGGATTCTGTCCAGGTTGCCCCTCTTCCAGGCCAGCTCTCTGCTATGGCCTGGGAGGGCAGTGGAGGATGGCCCAAGTGCTTGGGCCCTGCACCCGCATGGGAGACCAGGAAAAGCTCCTGGCTTCTGGCTTCAGATCAACGCGGTGCGATGGCAGCAGCGTGCCGGCTGCGGTGGCCATTGGAGGATGAGCCAATGGGAAAAGACCTTTCTCTCTGTCTCTCTCACTGTCCACTCTGCCTGTCAAAATTTTTTTTTATTTTGAAAAGGAGAAACACACACACACACTCATACACACACACACACACACACACACAGACATGTTGATTCATGCCCCAACAGAGCTATCATTTCCATAATGCCCACAACAGACAACAGCCAGGACTGGGCCAGTCCAAAGCCAGGAGCCAGGACTTGAACTCAGTCTTGGTCAAGTACTTGAGCTTCTGCCTCTCAACGTGCACATTAGAAGGCTGCTGGAATCAAAGCAGAGCCAGTGGCTGTTCTAACCAGTATCTTAACCACTGTTTCAAAGACCTCTCCTGCTTTCTCCTTCACAAAAATGCTAATATCAGGTAGATTCTAACATATTTAATGGGACATCACAGTAGACATTTTTCAGAGAATAGGATATGAGGTAGTTAGTCTCTTTGACCAAACTTTCTTTAGCCCTTGGACTGCTTCTTTAGAAAAGAGAATGGTCACATGCCAGTTTTATGAGTCATAGAACATCCAAATAACAAAGCTCATCACACTAGGGAATTTAACTGGGGCAATTTAATATGGGTAATCTGTTTCTAGGCATTAGAGGAATTGAAGATCAACCCAAAGAACAGGAGGTGACACAGAGATTAGCAACTGCAGAGAGCTGCTCTCATCCTGAGGACTGGAAGTAAGGGTGGTGGTGACCAGAGCCCAGGGTTCTGAATAGATGTTGGACCCATGGTAGAATTGTGGGGTAGGCTACAAGGTGGAACACAAGGGTAGGATCCTACAATCATTGCTGAATATATGCCTGAAGCAGAGAGGAGACAAAACCTAATTTATACTTTCTATCTGCTTTCCACTCTCCAACCAGGGCTTCTTGTTGCCCTAAAGGAATCAGAAACTAGTTGTACCCCACAGTGGGAGTGGTAGTTTGCAGGGATCAGATTCCTGGGATACAGTGAAAGAGCAGGAAATGGATGTGCAAAACACCAGTTCCCACAACAGCACAGGAGAGAGCTAAAACCTTGGCTCCCATTCATCAGAGCACAGTTTGCCCACAATTGGCAGCTCCATCACCCCACCCTGCAGGCTCTCTTATTTTTGTTTATTTGTTTTCATATATAAGATACTCTTATGGGGACAATGTCAGCATGGTATTGCCATCATACTTTAAAGTTTCCTTTTCACACAAGTGAAACCATTCAAGGCCATTCTATCTAGATGGGTGGTTTCTTTCACTGCCAATTTAAAATTATTTCCATAAATATAGATGTATTTGCAACCAAGGAAGAAAAGAAAAGGAATAAATGTAAGAAGAGAGTGGAGTGCTAACACAAACCAGAAATCCATTACAGTGTACTTTGCAAATACTGAAGGTAATTAAAGACTTTTAAGGGCAACTACAGTATTATTTACTTGACAGTGGAACTCTTACAGGCTATTATGTAAATACACATTGAGTACATTTTAAAAGTGCATACTATTTACTATTCATAAGTGTTGTTAATATGTATTTCATTTAACCCTAAGGAGCCATTTCAGTCTCTTGTGTGAATTTACATTTATGAATGTTTTTATAAAATGCATATTATTTACCCAATAGGCAGTTCTGTCATAAGAAATGCTAGCACTGATTGCCAATTTAACTTCACATGAGTTTTCATGCAATTGTTCCTTAGGTCTGCCTGTGTGGTTGGGCATCCCTAAATAGCCCTTCCTTTCAGAATTCTAAAAGTCAAGACCCATGAGCTGTTCAAATGAAGGAATTTTCCAATCTGTGGTGGTGGTTCTGGGGATTTTAGTATCACATAAAAAGAGGCCAGGACATGTCTCATCCTAGAAAATAAAGTTTCTGCAGTAAAGATGACAGTCTATAAAGTATCTGTGTGTAATCACCTTGTTTACTCTGTGCACTGAAGTCAACATCGACAAAATAAAGATGAGCCAGGTCCCAGATCCAGAGTGGGATCTTAAGAAGTGAATTTCCTTCCTTTCCCCCCTTCCCACTTCCCTCTTTTCTCTCCCTACTCCCCCTTCCTCCCTCCCTTCCTCCTGTAATGGGATAGAATCCTTCCTACTCCAGTCATTTTCACGGAGACATCAGTTTGCCCTCCCCACAAACCATATGCAGAATTTGCAAAGGGAATAGGCTTCCCTGCCAACACACACAGCATATGCAGAATTTACAAATGGAATCCGTTTCATGACTTCTGTAACTCTCAGTTAGATCAAAGGCATAAGCAGAGATCAGGAAAAAAACGAGAGAACAAACTAGTGAAAAGATTTCTTTGGAGACACTCTCTAGGCTGAAAGTTCCTATTTCATCCTTGAGGGCACACACAGAAAGCTTTGAAATTTGTTCCTATGTGAGATACAGAGACTTGATGATAGTCTTACGACAAAAAAAGAAAAGCTAACGTACAATAGAGACTAAAATCTGATTCCCATGCAGAAATCCTACAGGGCAAGCAAAAGCCTGAACTGCCTTGGTGGGGTCCAGGAGACTTTTGCTGTCACTGAGCTGTTCTGCAATCTGGAGTTTTTCAGGAGCATGATGTGGTGACGTATCCTACTGATCTGATTTGGCTTGTGCTGCAGAGGGTAGTCTGGACCATACTGAAGATGCAGGAGGTGTAAAATTGGATGCCTAGGAGCCAGGAGAGGAATCTTAAGCAACCAATCACACTACAAATGGATCTGCCCAAGGTCAAGGATGAGAGAGAGCTCTAGTGAAGGGAGCCATTGAGGAAACCAGGATTGTGTCACACAAAAGTCAATTTTAACCTTTCCAGGTCCAAGGAGCTAGAATACACTTGGTGAAATAAAAATGGATCCCCTCACCTCTTGGCTCTCCTTTTTTGATCTTGGAAGATAGGGAATAGTAACTAGGACAAATTGAAGGATTATAAGAGAGCATGAAGTCTTGTACTTTAAATTATCTGTTGTAGATTTTAAAGTTTTAAAAGGTACTTTAAAAGTTTACAGAAAACAGAATTGGAAAATAAATTCATTTTGGTACAAAACTGTTTTGAAATTCACACATATAATGGAACTTCAAAGAATTCAAGAAAATTGTATGCTATGAAAAACTATGCATGGATTTCAAATAATTTTTGCAACAAAATGGACTTACCTTTTAACTCCATTTCCACCAACATTGTGAAACCTGCTCTTATCTTTCCCCTGTCTAGACATATGTTCTTGGAATTCAGTATTACAAATACTCTCATCAACACTTGCCAACTGTTTATTCATGCTTTCATTTTAGATTGACAGATTATTGATTTATTTTGGTCAAGTTTAGAAAATGCATTTGCATTTGCACATGTGGAGTTCTCCTTCTCTTGACAAAAAATCCTGTCACCATCACCCTGTTAACAAGCCTGGGTTAACCAGTCGGATGATGAGAAATACATATCTCACTATACCAGTCAATTGCTAGTCAAGTAGTGGGCATTTGGCACATTGGTTAAGACATCACTTGGGAAGCATCCCATTTCAGAGTGGCTAAGCTCAAGTCCTAGATCTGTTCCTGATTCTAGCTTTCTTTCTGTTAATGCAAACCCTAAGAGGCAGTGGGAGATGGCTCAAGTTCTTGGGTCCCTGCCACACTATGGAACATTGGTTTGGGTTCCTGGCTCCCAAATTCAGCCTGACTAGTTCTAGCTATTCCAGCATTTGGAAATGAATCAGCAGGTGGAAGATCTTTGTCTCTCTCTCTTTATGTCTGCTTTCAAATAAAAAAAAATTCAAAAATTGGATGGTATAATTTTTTTTAAGTCAGTCAAAAACTAGCTATGTAAGTGAGGCCATTGGTCACCAACTGACTGTTAACTGTTGACTGAGCTCAGTTGAGACTGGCAAAAGAGTCACACTGCTGAACGCAGCCCAAATGGCTGATCCATGTAATTGTGAACAAATAACAATTATTGTTTTAAGTCACTAGGTTTTGAGTCAACTTTTTATACAGCAGGAAGAATTGGATAGAGCCTCTCTATCTCAGGGGGCATTTCAGTGTGACGCAAGATCCATAGTGGCAGGAGAGATTTTTCAAAATGGCTGTGGGTCTAGACATTTGGACTTCTGAATTGATTGTATTTATCACTTAAAGTGACCATGGGATCATATAATACCTAAGAATTATTGGCCTGTGTGTTTTCTTTTATGGATAGGGGAAGATCACTCAATATGAAGAAAGTTTAAAGAGATGGTTAAAATATAAACTTACAATTGAATTTTCATCAAAATCCATGTATAAGCCTTGTTTACTACATTGATTAAACTCTCATAAATATGTGTTACATGCCCAGTAATACATTTCCAGAATGACTTCATAACTAAAGCATTCACTTTCAGAAGAAAGGGTTGACAGCAGGGATACAACATCTGATTTCTCTTTACTAGGGCCACTTGGCTAAAAAGTAAAACCCTGGTTAACCATCCTTGAAAACCTGCTAGTCATCTGGCCACTGGTATACACACTAACTTGTTTTTGCTGGCAGAGAGTCCTTTACCAGAGAGCTCTTGTTTATGAAATGTTTTCAGCAGAAGATAACTGGTCCACTTGAGTTGCTTAGTGTATATAAACCTGGAATTTATTATTTTGTAGGAGCATGACTGACTAGTAATTGGTGAAGAAAGGTCATGTTTCACAACTGGATTGCTCCTACCAAAGAAGTGAATATACACTGTGTAAATGCTTAAGATCAAGCCAGAATGTTCTTCATGTGAAAGAAGGACTTTGGGGAGCTGACAAAACATTGATAGACTTTTTGGTCCATGTATTGCAATTGCTTGTATTCTTTGAATTAGTTGGAAAGCTCAGTAGTGGGATAGATCCATGCCTTGCAAGAATCTGATTTGACAGTTTGATCCTTTTATTTTCCAGCTTCTATGTGGAGATTCCTGAGTTCAGAAACTTGGGCTTTGATTCAGAAATGAATCCCCATGTAACCTTGGGCAAATCACTTAACTTCCACATTTTATATTATTGATTGTGTTCTTAAACAAATAAATCATGTACCCTCAAATGGATTATATGAGTCTGGAATAGACAATGAATGAAGACTACCTTTAAAAATTATGAAATAAAGCACAAATATAAGTGATTGGCATTGCTACTGAAATTGACATGTCATATGGGCCAAATAACAACATATTGTCAGGGTTTTGTTATCACAAAGTCCCAGTACCACGTCAGGTTCCTTGAGAGATTATTTATCATAAATTGGATTGATTTTTGTGTTTTTTTCTACAGCTAGTATGCACCTTACCTTTTAACTACAAGGAACTCTTTGCATTAACTGACTTACATCCTTCAATTTCATCTGGAGCAAACATTTTACACATTTCTTCCACCAAGTCATTTGTATGGAATTTATGAACTTCATTAAATTCAATAACTTTCTTATTTGTTTACTGTTTACAATACAGACTCAAATTTGTATTTTTTCAAAAGAGTAAAAATTAAAAGGGATTGCATAATATTTGATATTAAATCTTTATAGTTTATTTTCTGGGTATCTGTTAACAAGAAATGTACCTCTATCAACGGCTCTTAATGCAAGTATTAAATTAAGTCATATGAGTTAAAATTTTCATAAATCAGCAAAAAAAAGAAAATTTCATATTGTTCCATTTAGTAGAACTGCCACACTTACAGGTTGGCTAATATGATAAAGAGTAGAAAAGCAACAAAAATGTGAAATTTAAGATACTGTAAATGTGCTGTTTGGTAACCCAGCACCTTCCCAGTGTTTCTCCACTTCTGTCCCTACACTTTCTAGAGAGTTCGGAAAAGAAACTTTGTCCTTCCTGCCATAGCCAAGACATTTTTCTGACATCTAACATAAGCTGGAATCTTTTGAAAGTCTTCACTCTCTTAAAAAGGGGGATAGATGAGGCAGGGGCCACATTATCCCTTCTGTTCTTCATGTCCTGGGTTGAGGTTGCAGTTGCTGGCTGGCTGGCTAGCTAAAAGGTACAACATCATAATAGAACAACAGGTCCAGGATCACATCACAAGGTCATCATACCATATCCAGCTTTGGATCTCCTGACTTTTGTTGTGTGAGAACAATGAAAAGCATTGCATTTACTTAAGATATGGCTAGCTGGATTTTCTGTAACCTGCAGCTGAGAAAGGCTTCCATATTTATAGTAGTAAATATCAATGAGTGTGTAAGTACCCATCACCAGCCAGAAATTATTAGGTCCTGGGTAATAAGACTTTCAGTTGGGAAATTCCATTAATGAGAGTTAGGAAGACTTTTTGGTAACAATCTCTACTAGAACCTTAATTAAATACATCACAGTTATCTGCTTTAATGACTACACAAAACCGAATTTGATCCTGGTAACTAGTAATACTTGGAATGGGCATTTGGTTCACCTGCTTAAGTCACCACTTGGGAGGCCCATATCCACATCAGAGTGTCTGGTACTCTGCTTCCAATCCAGCTTCTAGCTAATGCACATCCTGGGGGGTAGCAGGGGATGGCTCAAGTACTTGTGTCCCTGATACCCATGTGGGAGACCTGAATGGAATTTGGGTATCAGGATTCAGCCTGGTCCAACCCTGGTTGTTGTGAGCATTTGGAGAATGAATCAGCAAATGAATTTCTCTCTTTGCATGTGTGTCTATCTCCCTCTCCCTCTCCCTCTGTCTCTCAGCCTTTCAAATGAAATGGAAACAAATAAAAAAAAATTTCACAGTAATACCTCAAGCATATTTAATAAACACATAATTTAATGCTACAAGTTTATCTTTCTGAATGCCAAGGATTACTATTAGCTTATACTTTCAGCAAAAGCTGCTAGTCACCTGGTTTTGACTAACATAGGGATAATTTTCTAAGGTTCAACAAAATATACAGTTCTGTATATATAGTCACTATGGTTCTAAGAAGATTCTGAGATTTTGCAGCAGTTGTGTGAGTCCTAGGACATATCCTGGAAGTAGTATTTTAAATTTTATTTATTTATTGAATAAATTATAACTTGAAATCATCTTGTTTTCTTTTAATATGTAAAAAGAAAATATAACAAACCTTCAATTATAGTTTGGGACCTCATAGCATCCCATGTACTATACACAAACATGAACATAGATCAAGTGTTTAATATATTATTGATTTCAGTCTGGTCACAGGAGATGGGTTTGTGTATCTAACCAAACCACATGAATATACTCACATCTACATGCATATGAGGATACTTCAAAATGTTCATGGAAAATTGAATTTAGTTTATTTCGATGTAAGTTTTTTTTGAAATCCATGCATACAAGGGTCTTCAAGAATTTCATGAAATATGTATACTATGAGAAAACGACGAATGAATTTAAAAATGCTTTGCACCAAAAATAAACTTATCTTTTATTTCCATTTCCCATGAATGTTTTTGAAATAGCCTCATATATAGAATTTACATTTTATAAAGATCCTCTTTAGATCAAATTACAATTTTCAGGCCAAACTAGAATTTCCTTGAAATCAGAATTTAAAAGACAAAACTCCTAAGTCTATTAAATACCAGCAATACTAGTATCAGCCTTGATAAGACATTTAGTAGCATTTCAGTGGTTATCTATTAATTTTTATTAAAATGCAATAAATATCATTAGAGTTTTTTGACAACATAATCAGTTTTAACAGCTGCCTAGATTGTCACAAATAATGCATTTTGCATTATTTCTATATAATTTTTCATCAAATTCAAACTTTTAAATAAATCTTCCAATATCTAATGCATCATATTATCAAAGCACAGAAAACCATTATATGATTATAAGAACCTCAGAACTCACTGTCTTCAAATTTAATGGACTCCCAATGCTTTTTCCCCCTGCAAAGACTGTTTTTAAGACATTTCACAGTATTTTATACATTATAAATGGATTCCATTCTTGGCTTAGTAATTCACCTAATGGACAATGGATACAAAAAAGCTGTAACTCCAGGGACATTAAATTGGTTCTAAACTCTGAAAATTACAGCTTTTACAAAAAGAAGAAAATACTAAAAACATGTCTAATGCAACACTGCATCTAATTTTCTACTACCTCCAGACTGTGTCTAAAAGCTCCTAAACTTCTTAATGACACAATATGTTAAAATTGCGTTCCTTTATATTTAGATCTCAGAAAGATCTCACCCATTACATAACCCCAAGCAAGGCTTACCAGCTAGGAGGGCTCGTGTGCATGTGTCAGGGGCAGAGGGAGGAACACGTGCGAGGCGCGACATCTATCCCAAGATACTGTGGATTCTCAGACTGAGGTAGGAAACTAGCACGCTCGGGTGACATCCTTTTTCACTCTTCAAGGCGACTACAGATCCAAATTTCCATTTTAAGCACTGATCAGTGATCTGTAAGGAAACAGAGGAAATTGCTTTCTTAGACACACCTAGTGATCCACTTTAAGCCAGAAGATCAGCTTCTAATTTGATAATGCTGTCAGGTAGACCCTTATCCATTCAGAGAACAGAGGCAATTCTCTGAAGCTAAACAATACTTCTGAGCAGCGAAGGTAGAGAAGTCATTCTGGCGAATTGTGAATACATTTCCCCCAATTTCAGTGGTTCACATGTGACCATAACAAAATATGGCAGTATCTGAATGTGAAGTCTGAGAATTGGTACAGATTTTAATGGTGCTCATCTTGTAATTGGTTGATTCTTCTATGAGCTATTGCCTTTTTTTTGGAGCTAATATTTTTTAAAAAAGCAAACAAAAAAGAAAGAAATATCTGTGTGTGTCAGTATTATTGCAAATATAGTTTTGTATGGCTTTGTTTTATACCTTCTGTCAAATCAGTGGTTAAGAATGCTATACTGCTACAGTTTTAATGATCTGTAGTTACTTTAAAATTTACTTGTACATGGGTGAAGTGATCATTTTTCCATTCAATTATTGTTTATAGCCATTGTCTATATTCCCACCAAACTAGTGTCTTTGCTTTTTTATGTCTTGTTAAACTTTTAATTCAGCCTTTTTACTGTAATGAAAATTTAAAATATGTTATCTCAAAAACTAAAAGAAACAAAGGGAGAAGGAAGAGGGTGGGAAGAAAAGAGGGGGCGGGAGGGAGAAAAGAGGGAAGGAAGGGAATATCAGTATGTTGTTAGAACTGTACCTACAAATCACACTGAATCTGTTAAAAACTAAAAATCAAAATATAAAATAAATAAATGTAAGAACAAAAAGAAAATATTTAACTGATTATTTGAAAGGCAGAGCATCAGAGACGGCAGAGCTTCTGTTCACTGGTTCACTCCCCAAATGCCCACAACAGCCAGGGCTGGGCCAGGCTGAAGCTAGGAGCCAGCGTCCTAAAACTCCATCTGTGTCTGCCATATGAATGGCAGAGGCTCAAACTCTTGGGCCATCATTTACTGCCGTTACGGGGCACATTAGCAGGTAGCTGGATCAGAGCTGGAGCAGCCAGGATTTGAATTGGAACTCCTATGTGTGATGCTGGTGTTGCAAGTGGTGGTTTAACCCACTGAACCATAATACCAGGTTTGTACATCTTTTAGACAATCTGCATTTCTTTTAAAACTGATCCTTTTGGGAGGGAGCATTTGGCCTAATTTTTAAGATGCCAGTTAAGAAGTCATGTCTCATGGAGTCAGTGTTGGGACCCAATGGATCAAACTATGGCCTGCAACGCCAGCATCCCACGTGAACATTGGTTCAAGTTTGCATTGCTTTGCCTCCATCCGAGCTCCCTGCTAATGCACCTGGGAAAGCAGCAGAGGGTGGTCCAAGTGCTTGAGTCCTTGGAAGACCCAGATGGAGTTCCAGGCTCCTGACTTCAGCCTGATCCAGCCTGACCATCTTGGTCACACTAAGGGTGAAACCAGAAGATGGAAGATATTTCTCTCTCTGTAACTCTGCCTTTGAATTAAATAAATATCTAAAAAAAAAAAAAAGGCATGTCCTATATCAGAGTGCATGGGTTTGAGTCCAGTTGCCACTCTTGATTCCAGTTTTCTGTTAGAGCACACCCTGGAAGGCAGTGTTTATAATGCAAGTGATTGAGACTCCCATATAGGAAACTGGATTGAGTCCCTAGCTCCTGATTCCAAACAAGTCCCAGCACTGCTGTTTGGGGCATTTGAGGAGTGAATTCGTGATGGACAATCTCTGTATTTCAAAATAATTTAAATTAGCTCCTTTTGACCATCGAGTTAAATAAAAACTTCCCTTTGCCTGACAATGTTATTACTTCGAATTGGATCCATTATAACAGAAATTTACCTGGAATAGGACTTTTGGCTATCCTAACCATCTTCCTTGTAACAGAGAATTTTCTAATGTGTTATTTTCTTTTCCATGCTTAAGAAAGAACCCTTGCCTAGTGCTAATTTCCAGCATTTCTCTTAATTTACACATTTTTTTCCTGTAAGGTTATATGCCATCCCCCAGCCAAGGAGAATACTTGATTTTAATGAGAAACAACTTATAATTTGTTAGAAGCTTTGCTATCCTGTTATGCCCACGTTTTGACCTGAGGTATTTATCATAGATGAATATTTCTGTTGTGTCCCTTAAAACTTCTAGGGCACTTTTCATCATCAGTTGCATACACTGCACCTTCATATTTTGTGAAGTAACTGGCAAGCTTTTTCTATCATTTTTTAGAAAAAATAAATTGTGTGAAAATAGGTCTTGGTTTCTCTGCGTTCTCTTTGTGCCCTTTGTCCTCTCCCTTTATCACCCATCATCTGACATTCCACTGGATTCTCTTGAATCTAAACCTTTGAAATAATTTCATTGCATCTCACCACCATCCAACATTTTCACAAAAAATCCTGTGAATCCTAGCTCCTAAATATCTCTGGAATCTGTTCAAAATTTTCATTCTTCCCTGTAATTTTATGCACCTATAATGATAACTAGTATATACTGAAAATTGCAATGTATTCATGTTGTTTTATTTTATTGCATCAAATAATTCTACCATTACAATACCATTATACCTGGTCCTCATGAATTCTACCATTGAAGGAATTAAGACACATGCATGACAGGTACTCATTTGAAGTCTCCAAACCCAGGGAGGCATCAACTTTTGCACCTTAACAGACTGGTTGCAGAGACTAGGCAACACATTTCTTCTGATTTGGACTACTGCAAGATGCTCCAAAATGCTCTTCCAAACTCTGGTTTCATCCTCATTCCCTTAATCCTTCACAAAACCACTGGTCTGTGTTTGTGAAACATAATTCTGGGAAAATTATTTCTCTTAAAAACTTCAGCATTCCACTGTGTGCAAGGCAATGCTAATCTTCTCAGGGAGCATATAAGCACTTTTTGCAATGAGACCTAGCCTCCCTGACTCACATAATTTATCCACTCCCTTCTACCGCCACACTCATTGCTCTAGTTACTGAAAGATCACCCTTGCATGAAGTCATGCATGCCCTTCTGTGTCTTTACCTGGTGTCATCCTTTGTCTGCAGTACTAGCCACTAAATTCATTTCCTTGAGTGCTCTGTGTGTGTCCCTGGTCCCAAATATCACCTCTTCTGTAGGGACTTCCTGGTATGGATTAGCAGAAAAACCCTAAGCCCCAGCTGGTTGTCTGAGAATATTGTTCTCAACTCTACTGGGGGATGTACCTGTGACAGTTTGCCCTTGACTGTGGACATGTCAAGGGACAGCATCACTTCTTTAGGATCTTTTTCATCTCTCCAGGGCCTTCTATATAACATAGGTAACTAATGTGCCTTTGTCAAATAATGGTCAAATCCCTCTCCTCTGTCCCTTACTATTCTTTCTTTCTTTCTTTCTTTTTTTTTTTTTGACAGGCAGAGTTAGACAGTGAGAGAGAGAGAGAGAGAGACAGAGAGAAAGGTCTTCCTTTGCCATTGGTTCATCCTCCAATGGCTGCCGCGGCTGGCGCACTGTGGCCAGCGCACCACGCTGATCCGAAGCCAGGAGCCAGGTGCTTCTCCTGGTCTCCCATGGGGTGCAGGGCCCAAGCACCTGGGCCATCCTCCACTGCGCTCCTGGGCCACAGCAGAGAGCTGGCCTGGAAGAGGAGCAACTGGCACAGAATCCGGTGCCCTAACCAGGGCTAGAACCCGGGGTGCTGGTGCCACAGGTAGAGAATTAGTCAAGTGAGCCGAGGTGCCGGCCTCTTACTGTTCTAATATCATTTTATTCCTTGAACAAAAATCATGTGCTTGAAGATACTACCCAGTGATCACTAAGAAGTATTAACTTTCAGTCAGATAGAACTTAAACCACAAAGGATGTAATTTTGTAAATTTCTCCTTGAGTCACTTATGGTTCCTCTTGTGGAAATGTCTGGTAATTCTCCAGTTACCAACCCTGAAGCACAGCAGTTCTCAAAATGTGTTCCAGAGACCACATGGGGCCCTTGAGAACCTGGGGTTTATTAGGTAAAAACTCTTTTTGTACCAATACTAGGAACTTGCTTCTTCACTCTTATTTTCTCATGAGTGTACAGTGGAATTTTCTAAAGACCACCTGATGAGTGATATGACAGCATAGCTAACAGAACACATTTTAAAATTTGTCTAATTTTCATTTATCTATGATTCCATAAATATGAATAGATATACCCCAATACAAAGAAGTGGACTTTGGGCTCTTCATGTAATTTTAAGCCCAGCCCTAAGATGAAAATGTTGGAGAAACACTGCTCCAGTAGTATGCTAAAGTATATCCTAATGCATTGATGTGGCATACAGAACAGAATCAAAATCCCGAAGATTGTGTGTCTATTTTCATGGTATCTTTTTCATCTGGGAGTGTATTTTCAAAGACACTTATATCATACTTGAATAATTTTGCTAAAAGTATACTTTTTTGGAAAGCAGTATTGATGTGACCTAGAATGTTCTGCTTTTCTAGGGAGTTAAAAATCTCCCAAGAGGAGTGGGTGTTGTGGCACAGTGAATGGAGTCCTACTTCTGCATCTGATCTGGCTTGCTACTAATGTGCACCCTGAGAGACAGGGGATGATGGCTCAAGTACTTGGGTCCCTACCACTCACCCAGGAGATCCAGACAGAGTTCCTAGCTCCTAGCTTCAGCCTGGCTCAGCCTTGGCTATTGTGGGCATTTCTGGGAATGAACCAACAAATAGATTCATTCATTCTCTCCCCTCCCCCCCCCCCCACCACCATTCAAGCCCATTCAAGTAAATAAAAATAAGTAAATAAAAAAAAGCAGTGCCTGATAATTAGCTCCGGGGTCTGCCAGGTAACAAAGTTAAATTGACACCTCCACAACGTAAGATTTGTCCTTTATAAAATATAAAGATGCATGCACATTTTCTTTATACAGGCTTTTAGAGAGAACTCAGTAACAACAAATAGTAGTTTCTTTCTTTTTTAAAATTATTACTTCCTAAACCAGTGTCTGCGATATATAGTATTTATTTTCCATGCAACAGAGAAAAAATTGTAAGTTCTAAAGTTTTCTTTCATTTAGCTAAATGTACAAATCTTTCTCAAGGTTATACTCATTTTAGCCAGTTTCCTTCATTCCTATAATTATGTACATTTTAGCATGAGTTATTCTGTCCTTGTGCTTTCCTATTTTCTTAAATGTAGTAACAAAAATATGTGAGAAAATGTTATTCTAGGATGAACCTTTATGCCTTCTTTCTAATAATCCAGATTTAACATTTATGATTTTTCTTATGTAATTTCTTCTTTCACTAAGGCATACACAAAAAGAAGTGCTAAAAGATTTCTACTTATTTCTACTTTCTAAAAATATCATGCATACATTCATCTTGGCTAATCTTTCTGTATGTGGTTTCAAATATATTATAACATTTTCACTAGCATAAAAATCCTGTATGAGTTTTTACTGAGATATTAAGCACACATGGGACCTGAAATGCTTGTATTTGTTTCTTTTCAAGGTGGTGTACTATAAAAGTTAGCCTACATCAAAAGATTATTTGATGGAATTCAACAAAAATAACCAATAATTAGAAAACCAAAGTGCTTGATATGTGCTGGGATTTCAAGGAATCTTTAAAAACCGTGTATTGATTCCAGCACAAAAGTCAGAAAATGAATTTCCTCCCACCATTATTCTCTTGGAAATACCAACTTTTGAAGATAGACAGGAAAAATAACTAAACATCTGAACATGAATCCATATTGAAATAAATTGTTGCCAAGCCCGAGTCTCCCAGGACGACAGCTAATTCTTGAGCTCGTCACCATGATGTGCTCTCACACACAGCTGCCCTTTAGGGCTCCGCTCAACCCCATGTAGACACCCTGTTGCTTCTCACATTTTCCTGTAATCTGAGGAGATAAATGGTGCCAGCTGGCTCCTGTTCTACTGAAGGCAAGATGATATTCAGCTCTTTAAGAACTTGGTACACACCTTAGAAAACTTGCCAGAAAGAATGAAGAGAAATAGGTGTGTGTATTCAGCTGGGAAGGGAGAAAGCATAGAGGAAGGCATACCTGAATCAAGTTGCTGTGGCAACATTCTTCGAGGATTTAATAGGCAGATAAGTAGTAATGTTAGGAATGCGTATGAATCATTGAGGAAGCCTATGGAGTTGGACCAAGGCTCAAAGCACAAATGTGAAAAAATATCTAACACATTTTGAAAAAATTTTACATCAATATTGTGTGGTTAACTCTTTCTTATTTTCTCTGTCGGACAGACCAGTTTGAGAAGCAATTTTGCCAGAGTATCATAATTACAGCAAATCTTTAAACTGCATTTGTTACAGGAAAGTCTACTTTGAAAAAAGTGGGGATATGTGCCACTGAATATCAACAAATAAATAAATGACATTTTTTGAGTGCTTAATATTTGCCAAGCACTCTATCAAAGGAATCACAGAGTAACTGACTTCTCACAAAGACCCACTGCAGTGGGTAACTATCATTATTCTGACCTCACAAATGAAATGAAGAAACTCAAGCAGGGAGTTTTCTAGGGAGCACAGATAAAATGGGTAGTGCTGGGACTTGAACCCAGGAAATCCAGCTCCGCAGAAATACTCTTACCATTTTCTATTGCCTCAACACCACGTATGATGCCAAGGTGAAGTTTCTTCTGAAATTTTCTCATATGTTTTATATTCTATAGTTTCTTATATTTTCTAAAATACATATTTTAATAATTTTATATATTTTAAATACTTGTTACTTGTAAGTATTCTTCATGGTTATTTTCATCACCTTGAACTTGTCCTTTCTGTGTTGAAATCAAGAAAGTGAAAAGCCCTGGCACAAATTCCATTGAAAACTCAAAGACTAACTTGTATTTAGTTGTGTCTAGGAATACATTGTTTGAGTGAATAGATCATGGGCTAGTCATCAGCACCATCAACTAAATTTTTTGTTGTATTTTATTCACATACTACTCAGTAATTTTTAAAGTTAATATTTAAAAAGTAAAATTGACTTTTTATTATAAAATATTACAAGGTCATTGTAAAACTTACATAAAATATTAAAGTGAGAAGAAGAGAGACTAACCTGAAAAATTAGCCACTAATGCCATTTGGTCTGTCTCCACAAGAAAACTTCTAAGAAGTGACCACTTAGCCAAAAGGATAAGCTTAACAGTATCAGCAGCATATTCTCTGATATTGTATAGTTAGGAAAAAACTTCTAATTTGTAGCATTTCCCAATTTCTCTTATATAAATACTCTCACCATAGCCAATATCCAGCTATCTACATGTCACCAATGTAGAGCTGGGATAAATGAACACATTGTCTCCTGGAATCCAGTACAAACCAAACCCAGAACATTACTGATCATGTTCTCTAGGGTACTTCTTACAATTTTGGATGTTTTCCTCCAAAATTTTATTTTCATGTCTTGTGGATAAAGTTCTTTTCCTTTTCTCCCTGCCAGGACCACTGCATTAGCCTCTCATCTTGGTTCCCCAATATACACTTGGCCTTCCTGCTTTTTATACTTTACAAAGCAATCAGAGTGATCTTTTAACAGTAAAAATCGGAACAGGTTATTTTTATTGCTTGAATAGATGTAATAGATTCTGTCTGACCAATATTCCACAATGACATCCATATCCTAATCATCAGATGCAGTGACTAAAACAGTGGCAAAAACAACTTTGCAAATGTGGTTAATTAAGGATCTCAAGATGGATACATTATCCTGGATGTCTGGTTAGGCCTGATATACACACATTGGTCCTTATAAAAGACAGACAAGAGAGTTTAGAATCAGAGCAATGACAGAAGCAACGACTGGAGTGATGTTCTTTGAAGGCAGGGGAAGAGGCACCAGCCAGAAGCTATGGGAACCAGCAACTAATGAAGAGATAGATTCAGGAGCTAACCAGGTCTGCCACCACCTTGATTTTAGCCTGATGAAACAGATTTCAGACTTCTGACCTCCAGGATTAGGATAAATTCGTGTTGTTTTAAGCCTTTAAGTTTAGGCTAATTTTTTTTTTTTACAGCAGTAACAAGAAACTTAACACTGTGTGCCTTCATGTAAGTTTAAAACAAAATTCCTTCTAATAGCTGTTGTCCTCTATGTGGTCTCCCCTTTGCCTGGTCTCCCATGTCAGCTCATAGTTCATGTTCTTTTATTCTTTTCTGCTTCAGCTCCATTGTTGTTGGTTTTTTTCATCCCACTTTATTTTCCATGCATTGGCCACCACAGGACCATTTCCTATGTTGTTACTTCTTCCTGGGGTACTCTTTCCTCTGATTTTTTTTCTAGTTATTTCTTAATCACATGCCAATTCAAAGAATCATTCCCTCAGAATGACTCTCCACTGAGTAGATCGAATCTCCTTATGTGTATAACAGACACACATACAATAGTCTCTCTCCTTCATGGTTGTGTAGCAATTGGAACTGTACATGTGCTTATATAGTGTTCAATTAATTGCCTTTTTCCTGTGATGAGTGTCCTGATGAGTCCTAATCAGTTTCCCCAATGTTAGGCTAAACATTTGCCCCAACAGTATGTGTTAATCTTCTTTTTAACTTATGTTTGTATCCCAGGGGCCTGAAACATAAGAGGTACATAACCATTTGACATATGAGTAAATACTTTCCAACTAACTCTTCTCTAACAATTGTATGAATACACTCTTTGTTCTATAATCATACATCAAATGGCCAACTACCAACAATTGACATTACCAATATTTATGCAACTTCTCTAATAAAATAATGATAATGACATAATTAATAATTAATCTATTGAAAATTTACTATACGTAAAGCACTGTAATAAATGCTTGAAGCATACAAACTCATATTAGCAAGATGAGTATATTATAATTACTCTTTTAGATCAGAAAATATAGGCTGGGGCCAGCGCTGTGTCATAGTGAGTTAAGTCACCTCCTGCTGTACGGGCATCCTATATGGGTGGTGGTTTGAGTCCCAGTTGCTTCACCCCCGGTACCAGCTCCCTGCTAATGCACATTGGAAAATAGTGGAGGATAACGGAAGTGCTTGGCCTCTGCACCCACATGGGAGACCCAGAAGAAGCTCCTGGCTCCTGGCTTCAGCCTGCCCCAGCCTTGGATGTTGCAATCACTTGGGGGAGTGAACCAGCAGAAGGAAGACCTCTTTCTCTATCTTTCCCTCTCTCTTTCTCTGTAACTACCTTTCAAATAAATAAACGGATTTTTGTAAAGAAGACAAATCGGGTGTTGCCATGTGACGTGTGCTCTGAACAGTATGTGAATATTAAAAGTATGTCAGACTTCTGGGTTGTGCTCTTAAGTATAAGTGATATACCCCTACCCTCCATTTTTCATTTTCCCTCTTTCCACTAGCTGCAACTACAGTAGCTATTTTAGATTACAAGATAGAAATGTGTGTAGGGATGACAGAATAAAAATAAAAGGAATGTTTTGCAACAGAGACAAAGAGAAGTCATATTAGCCTGAACAACTGAAACTCAGAAATTCACCGTGTGGAACTATATAAATCTCTATCGGTTTAAGTCATACTTACTTTGCTTACTTAGTGTAGTTGTATAGGTATTCAAACCAGTTTATTTATCCATTCCTCTATTGAAGATACCAAGTTTCCTCTATTTCTCACTGTACAGTGACAATGCTGTAATAACACCTCCACACATTTCACTTATTAATCTACATGAGACTTTATCTGACCTAGGTACCCAAAAGTAGGTATTGTGAATATAGCTTACAAGAGTATTTGACTAACAATTGCCATTTTTTTTGCAGAATGAGATTTTTGTTCTCAGTCATTATTGTATACATCCTCTCTCTAAAACACTTCCTGACCTCAACTCATATTTTCTTCCCATGTACAACTTTAGTGATTCTAACACAGACATTAATGTAAGATCTGTCAAGAAGCAACAAAAAGGATAAAGTTAGTGGAAACACATGGAAAAGAGATGGTTTTCCACACTTATTTGATTGTCAGGGGAATGTTCTTGCTGTAGCTTGGACTTCAGTTTTGCGTATTACAATGGAAGAATATATTATATACTATTTATGGACTACTACAGTTTGATTATATAATTCCTTATACTTTTATTACTTTACTTTATTCTCAGAGGCCAGTATCTCTTTGATAGTCTTAAATTATTAAAAATTATGCCTGTTATCCAACAAGAAGATTTAACTCCATGAAGCATCATGGTGTAATAAAGTCTTGTGCCTTTGGAATCACACTGACTGCCAACCTCATCTCTGCACCAAGTAGATGGAGAAACTTAGACAAGTCCCTTCCATGAGTAGTCTACTTCTTTCCTATACTTTTTTCTTATAAATTTATTTCTTTATTTGAAAGTCAGAATTAGAGAGAGAGCAAAAGAGACAAAGAGAGATCTTCCATACACTGATTCACTCTCCAGGGGACCACAATAGCTGGAACTAAGCCAGCCTGACACCAGGAGCCAGGAGCTTCTTCCAGGTCTCCCATGGGGGTAGCAGGGGCCCAAGTACTTAGGCTATTTTCCACTGATTTTCCCAGGCCATTAACAGAGAGCTGGATGGGAAATGGAACAGCCAAGACACAAACCTGTATCCATACGGGATGTTGGCATTGCAGAGAGTGACTTTACCTCATACACAATAACACCACTCCCTCTCTCATTTATTTATAAAAGGAGGAGATAAAAAAGTGCTCAAGTGCATTTGTATGCATGCTGCACAATTAAAAAAGTGTTCACTAAATCCTAAATTCTGTGCTAAGTGCTGGCTACACAAAGATTAATGTGATATAGCCCCTCCTTTAAATTATTTCATTTCTAGGGGTCAACGTAATAAAAGAAAGACGTAATTTAATACAGTACTCTGTCAGATGTCTCCTGTGCCCTCCTTACATTCCTCATAGTCTCACCTCTGATTCTGGCCATGGAAGGGAATACAGTTCTGAGTGAAACCCCAGGTAAGACTACAGAATGTGTGGAATATTGCCAGAAGTTGGTTTTCACCACTGATCACCCACTACACAGGCAACTAACTAAGCAGATAGGTAGGATAACTCACTAGAGTCATTAACATTGAATCACCTTAAAGTAAGAGACTGATTTTATGCAAAGAATGTGGAGATATTGGATGCATGACCACAGATCCACTCACCCTGCTGTATACCATCTTTGAAAAGGAGCTAAGCCATAATAAAACAATGATTTAGGTGGCAGCTTACGGGAAATAGGCTGTGGTACTGGTTCTCTTTTCCAGGTGCAGCAGAGCACCTGGCTAATGGCCAGCAGTCAGCATGTTGGCCCCTAAGCGTAGACTACATGAATCCGGAAAGCAAGAGGTAGATGTGGCCTACAAAGACACAAACAGGAATTCCTTTTTGGGTGTAATTGATGCAGAATATCAGGAGGAACCATGGTTGCTATACAAAATTGAAAATTGAAAAAAATGTTACTCTTCACTGAGATATTTCTTTCTTTCACCCCTATATACCTAATGGTAGTGATGAACCAATGATTATAGCAAATACTCATAAAGTCAAACGAATTCAAGAAAACTAAAACCTCAAACTCTTCAGGAATGAAGATCTAGTTCATTCCATCAGGGAAGTAACCAAGGCCAGCTGAAGTGAGGAAATCTAAAGTGGATAATTAAGGAGGGATGGAATCGAGTGTCTCCCCTGGCCCCATAAATAGCCTTGGAATTATTTACAGTTATAGAAACTGGGTCTTGTTTAATTAATTCCTGCACATAAGTACTTGAGGAGACTAGAGCAAGCTACCACCTTGACAAGTCATTAATAGGTGTGATGTAATGTAGGCATGAATGGGTATGAGCCAGGTAAGCAGTGCATCTCCTTACTCAGCCTCTTCAGCTTAACCTCCCTTCTGCTTCCAACCATGGATCGTCAGAGTGTTCCTTGAGAATCTCAAATGCAATGGCAACATATTGTAGCCTGAAAGATGAGCTAACCTCTGGATATACCTCAAATAATGGGAGCAGAAGTCAATGTATACTTTTCTCCTTCAAATCTTAAGGAGAAAATCTGAAAGATGTAGTATAAACTTTTTAGAAGACATGAGCAGAACTGAGCCCCAAATGTTCGCTGTTGTAGTCAGCTTGCTTTCAAGAGCTTACTGCTGGTTTTCCTCCTCCCCATCTCATTCTTCCCATCACCCTTGCTCCAAAATCCTTGGATTATCTCCAAAACACACATCCAGTCTCTGCTGTTGGAGTTAACTCAAAATAAGTGATGAAAGTGTATATAGTTTTTTAGTTGCGTAAATAATAACTGTTGATGAAAGAATGATCACTTTGGAGATAGCAATGTCCTAGGGGAAGACAGATGAAAAAGATATTGTGAGTCTTATACTCCTAGATATGGCCAAGAAAGTAGACAATGCCAGAGCATATGGACCCAGTGGGACTAGACAGAAAAAATCAAGGGGTGTGCTCAGACTGAACTGTGTGGAAAGACACTGAAGTCCAGACGAGAAGACGGACTTCTCAGGGAATAGCTGTGTGAACAGGCCCATCTGCAGCTATTCTTGGTAATACCTCAATATTCAGAATTTAGATCCAAGTCTACCACAACAGTCTGATTTCCTGAAAAGAGACTGCTCTTGTGGAGGGTAGGGTATAGGAGTGAATGAGTGTGTCCCAGCTTCTGTCAAATTAGAAATTGAAGAATTTCTAATTAGAAAACAAAGATTAGATTAGCTCTTAGAAAGCTATCTAGAGAGTCCAGTGCTGTGGCTTAGAGAGTAAAGACGCCACCTGCAGTGCAGGCATCCCATATGGGTGGGGGTTTGAATCCTGGCTGCTCCACTTCTGATCCAGCTCTCTACTGTGGCCTGGGAAATCAGAAGATGGCCCAAATCTTTGGGCTCCTGTGCCCACGCAGGAGACCCAAAAGAAGCTCCTGGCTCTGGATTGGCTTAGCTCCAGCCATTGTGGCAGTTTGTTAAGTGAATCAGTGGATGAAAAACCTCTCTCTTTCTCTCTCTCTCTCTCTCTCTCTCTCTCTCTCTCTCTCTCACTGTCTGCCTCTGCCTCTGCTGCTCTGTAACTCTGCCTTTTTTTTTTTTTTAAAGATTTATTATATACTTGTAAGTCAGAGTTACACAGAGAGAGAAGGAAGGTCAGAGAGAGAGAGAGAGAGAGAGAGAGAGAGAGAGAGTCTTCTATCCTCTGATTCACTCCCCAATTGGCCTCAACAGCCAGAGCTGGGCCGATCAGAAGCCAGGAGCCAGGAGCTTCTTCCAGGTCTCCTACGTGGGTTCAGGGGCCCCCGGGCTTAGACCATCTTCTACTGCCTTCCCAGGCCATAGCAGAGGGCTGGATATGAAGTGGAGCAGCGGGGACTCGAACCGGCACCTATATGGGATGCCGTCACTGCAGGCGGCGGCTTTACCCGCTATGCCACAGCACTGCCCCCTATAATTCTTTCAAAATAAATCTTAAAAAAAGAAAGAAAAAAGCTATCTAGGAACAAGGTGAATGACAGGTAAGGATTTGTTAAATAAAATAAAATAAAATATCCCTTCTATCTAAATGGTGGGATGATACATGACACATTCTGTGAACAATATAATTTTTACAACAAGGTCATGTAAATTTAATTAGGCACTGAGAAGAAAATACCCTCTCAATTAACACACTTTGCTTCATTCTATTGAGGCAAATAATTATCACAGTGAGAAAGTTTGCAAAGTTAAAAAGTGAGTCATTAACCTAATTATCTGATTTTTAAATATGACTTCAAACCCACTAGCATTTAAGAAAGCAATATTTCTGGTAAGCTCACATGGGGAAGCTAACTGGTTCACATTCTTCCTCCTCAGGGGATGTTTTCTGCCTTTCTGGGATTGGACTTGTCCACGTTGTCATTAGAGGTGCTAATGCTGGAAGCAAGAAAGAAGAGGATGCAGCACTTGTTAATCTGATCATGAGGCAGGCCTCCGGACTGCACGCCTGCAGTGTCATACACAGAGCTCCAGTTGCAAATGGGTTCTGATCACTTGGCAATGGGATTGGCTGCTTCTAGCTGTGCCTTGCTGGAAGAACACCATCATGCTGGGAGAGAATTTTCATGTCATTAGAGGCTTGGGTTAGAACTCAAATAGAGGTGATCAAATAGATCTTTTCAGGACTGTGTGATTGCCTCCAACATCCTGGCCCCATGCCTAAAGACACTTAAAAAAACAATAAATAGGATTTGACTCTACCATAAAGCTTCACTTCAGAGCTTCCCTAAGGCCACTCAGCAGTCATAAAAAGCTTCTGTAGGAAATCTCCTGTAATAAAATTTGTGAAAAGTTCTGATTTTACAAATGAGGATGCATTCCCTGTCTCTCCCTACAAAGAAGGCTTATCTTTGAGTCCCACTTCAAGGCACAAAATGACCCGCCATCATCATCTATATTAAAACAAAATTTCTTCTCTCAGCTCAAAATGCTGTCAACATTATTGACCTGGAATAAGTGAACTTTTTTTTTTTCTCATTAGTTTTTAACCCATCTCCTATGCATCTTTCCATCCTCATCTGTCACCAACGCTGCCTGTGATCATCTCATGCCTCTAACAATTTTAACCTACTTGAGGATTTTCTGATCTGGTCGTGGCCTGGTCCTTCTTACTTCTGTGCCTGGTATCTGATGCTCCCGCTTCCTTAGATGTTCTTCCCTCCATTGCCCCCATCTGTCATATTGAGCTCATTCCTGCTGATTGCTTGCACTCAGGGAAAATGGTCAGTTAGCCTGCCAGCTCCTGAGCTGAGTTCTGAAGGGTGAGTCTGCCTGTTCAGATCTCTCTGCTTCCACACAATGTATTAGCTGTCTTTTGGTACAAGACAGTGAATTCTGCCCCAAGCAAAACATTTCCTCTTTGTAATTATTTTATGACAAGTGCTGTTGTGAAAACTGACGGAAAGTTTAGAGGGGCACACAAACCTTATCCTGAAATTGGTTCCTCTGACAGTTTCTAGGTGCTTGAACAACTGTTTTCTAGCCTGCTTGCTCCTAAATAAGTCAGGCTGGTGTTCAGCAGGTAGGCAATAATACTGAACTTCTCTATGCCAGGTGGTAAACAAGGTTGCTATTATGACCATGAGGGTCTCCACCCATCACCTTCTCAGCTGCCTTAGATTCTTCTCAGATGCCTTAGCTACCTTGGATGCTTCCAGCAACTTGTCTGTACATAAATGGTTAAAGCCTGACCCAGCAGGGGTTCTTCTCCATATGTCTATTCTAATTGGCACCTGTCACACCCACACCGGTTCTTAAGACATTTTAAATATTCCTCCTACAAATCAACAAATGTATGCAAGTTCTGAAAGTGCAGCAATAAGGATTATCTGCTGACAGGTTTAACAACACTATACTATGTGATATCAGCCTGAATATAACTGAAAATCAAATTTTTAGTTAGGAAAATATTCACGTTCTGAGCCAAAGGGATCCAGAAATTGTGTTCAAATGACCAACAAAAGGCATCTAGTATTGGGAAAATGAATATTTTAAATTCTACTGCTGAAATGGCTTAATTATAATGATCACATGGGCTAAATATCCTTCATGGTTAAACACATATTGACTGCATCAGTTCACACGTTGGGGTGGTGAACCACATTTTGGTTTTGTATTTAATGATTTGTCAAAGCATGCTGAACTTTTGTGAACTTACTTGTATCTGGCAAATGCAGAAGATAATAATTACAAGAAATTTAGAAATTTATAATCAGGCTATTAGTTTCATTGGACTTACTGGCATAACTAAAGGTAGTGATGAAAAACAAAGAGGTAGAGGCAAGACAGGGAGATAAAGATGGTAAAGATGATGAAGAATTACACAATGTGTTCTGACTGTTGGAGACACTTGCTATTTAATATTCTTTCAGCTGGGTTATTTATGAGAAATAAAAAGAAGAGAAATAAATCCACAAGCAAATGTTCTAGGATCCTTGTTTATTTAAATAGAATCTCTGTTGGTACTGGTAGAAAGACAATTTGAGCAATGTTTGAAAGAAATTCTTACATAGAATTGTATCTCAGAGTAGAGCCTCAGGAAGAGGAAGTTGATGAGCAAGTGAAGATAAGCTATGTCAATGGGAGTCCAAATGGATATATCAATTCCACTGCTATGGTTGGGCTGTGGTTTGTGTAAAGGCTTATGTGCTAAAAGCTTGGTACCGGATGTGATGGTGTTGACACAGTAGACTTCAAAGTGGTGAAGCTTAGGGGAAAGTAATTAGAGCATGGGAACACTATACTCAGAAGGGATTAATGTTGTTCTCAAGGAATGGGTTGGGTATTGCAGAAGTGAATTAATTCTCACAAGAATGAGTTGTTATGAGTGATCTAGCACCTCTTCTGAGTCTGTATTTCAAATAAACCACTTGTACTTTCTCTTTCTCTGGTACAAGGTGACACAGCCAGGCCCTTACCAGGTCACTGGCACCATGCTATTTGGTTCCTGTATCCAATGAGCCTCTTTATAAGTTATTCAGTCTCCAGTATTTTGTTATAGCATCACAAAAAGGATTAAGACATCCATGAAGAGCTATTGAGACTACTATGTGCCAGACATAGAAAACGTGCTACATGATACTGTCCTTCAAGAATCTACAATTTAGTAGAGTAGATGGAGATCCACAAATCCTTATAATCCATTTTAGTCTATAATGAGCATGACAATGGAGAGCTAAGAAAACACACAGAAGCAAGTCACTAATCACTAGACAAAAGGGACATTTTGAGTTTAGATAGGGGCAAAAGAGAAGGGATCTCACTAAAGCAGAGAAGACAATATAAGATTCAGAGATATAAAATCACTGATTTGGAGTGATGGTGAACTCACCACTCATATATAAAACCAATATAAATCTCCATAAGGCTTAGAAAAAACTGCTGCTCGCATCAGATAAAACAAATCAAGGTGAATTTCAAAGTATTTTTTATAATGTTTTAAAAATAAAGTGCAATCTGGAAACCTAATTGTCTCTTTCGCCACAGTTCCTAGCCTTGCAACCTGTGTCTGACAACACTACTGCTGTATCCATCTTTGGAGGACTCCCCTCCACCACCAACTTCACCTACCTCTGGCCTGCTAGGAATGCATATCCAATCCACTAAGCCTGGGTAAGAAAGAGTTAGATAAGGAGAGAAAGGATGGAATTGCAGCCTGTTTGTAGAGGAGAATCAAGATGAGAAGGTAATCAGGATACTTAAGAATAAGCAGCAGTTGGGCCCTGACCCTGAAGAAGGCTTAGACTACATGGTAATTATGTAGTTACTATTTAAATTTAAATTAATTAAACTTGAAAGAAATTCAAAAGCTAGTTCTCCAGTTGCACAACCACATTTCAACTGCTATTATCTACTGCACTAACTAGCTCAGATGGAGAAATTTCTATCATTGGGGACAGTTCAATTTTAGGCACAGTGCTATTCTAAAACTATGAGTAAAAGAGCAGAGAATGTTAAAAAGAAATAAGCAGGATTGAAAAGGACAACAAAGCAAATTAAAACCCACGGAAGAATCATGAAAAAGTAACAGGACTGTTACACTTGAGGATGGACCAAGCTAACTAATGACCTTTTCTTTTTTATAAACCATCCTCAAAGAAGAGTTGAGATAATGGCTGACTATGGAGTCAGAAGCATATGACATCTCTGGCCACATCAGTTTAGTACCGTAACAGAGGTTGCACAAATGACTAAAGTAGTTTGGAATGTGGTTGCTTTCATTTTATCCACACTGATTTTCCTAACTCAGTTGTGTCCTTCCTGTGGACCAGATCACTTAAACTTCAAAGTTCACGTTTTTACTGATGAACTTGTGCTAATATCCTCACCATTAGCAATGATTTAATTATTATAATGTTCATGAAAATTCATTATAAACAATAAATTTCTTTGTAAAAGTTACCAAAAATATTCATTCTGACCACTTGTATTTGATTATTCTTTTTCACCTTTGTTAGCTTTGGTCCCGTTTTAGAGTATAAAGGAATATGTGGACTAAAATGCACTATAATTGACATCACTCTGGGCACAATTATGGCTTTCACTTTTATGACATGTCTTAGTTACTTTTTTTTCCATTTTCTAACTATTTTTCACTAGATTATAGAGAATTTGAGTGCAAGAGCTCTTTTTAACAGCTCCTAATTTTTATAAGGCCAGGTTGATAGTTCTAGAATATTTATTAAAAGTGTTTAATGACCCATTTAGTCATACATGTTAGGAATATTGTAAATTGGATTCATGGGGGAGCCACTCTGAGACAAAGATTAGCATGCAGGAGATGTAGGAAGCTCTGATGAGATCTGAACCTGTAAATGGAGGGAAGAGGATTTGGACAGGGGCCATAACTGAGCAGCAATTCAGGCCTAGCTGAGTCATCAACCATCCCAAAGTGTTGGAACAACTCTTCATACAGGAAGGTAAGGAGACTCTGTACCCTGTGTCGATCCCTGTTTGCTTGCAGACTCTCCTTTGATGAGATGTGACCTCAGATGTAGCACTTGTTTGCAACCAAAGCACTACACAAATAGCCACAGGCAGCAGTCTGGACTTCTGGTAGCAGTCCCAATGGCTGCAGGGAAGGGTCCTTCATGCCTGATGGAGGATCTGGTTGGTACATTGTATGAGTAGGGATGTGAGGCTCGGAAGGAAGGAAGGAATAAAAACGGAAAGAAGGGAAGGAGAGAGGGAGACAAGTCACAGTTCAAGACAACCTAGCACTCCAGAGTGACACTAAAAGACCCAGCTTCCTTCTATATTCATTCAATACTCCCTACCTTCACCCCTCACTGATGCTTCTCTGGCCCTGCTGTCACCAACACTGTGTTAAAACATTACATATGTATGGAGGAGTGCTTTTACTACTCTTATAAACAGATCATTTGTGCACCTTCTCTTTTTAGTCATTTAAAATCTTTAGATTTCCCCCACTCTCTGATGGCATTAAAGTAATAGATTAAACAGCAAAATGAATATCAATGTCAAAACATTTTTTCAAGTTAAAATTTCAGATCTTTCCTTATGGTATGAATAGATGATTAAAGTATAACTTAGAAATTTTTCCTGAATTTTAAATAAAAGTAAGATTCTTTTTAAAAATAAGACAAATGGAAAAGATAAAACTAGATACTAATTGTTGCTCCCAATTATTCTTTCGCTTCATCACTCAAATACAAGCTACTTAAGACATAACTATATTGGGGCTGATGCATGGGAAAGTGATAGAAGATGGCTCAAGTGCTTGGGGTCCTGTGCCCATGTGAGAGATCTGGAGGAAGCTCCTGGCTTCTGGGTTTGGATCAGCCCAGCTCTGGCTGCTGTGGCCATTTGGAGAGTGAACCAGTAGAATGGCAGACTTTTCTCTCTGTCCCTCTCTCCGTAGCTCTACTTCTCAGATAGATAGATAGATAGATAGAGCTATAGAGTGCAAAACATTTACATTTAATTCAGGAATTTACCCAAGAAATACAGTGTTAAGTAATTTTTTTCAAGGAATGAGTGTTTTTTTATTATTTTATTTTTTTACCAAGAGTGAATAGTTTGGGTTTCATTATACATGGACATGTTTGCTCCCATGTTGATCAATTTGTCTATCCTCTTATTTCATCCATCCTGAAACTGATGGCCAGGGGCAGTTAAGGAAATAGTACAACCACCCTTATACCACTCTATTCTCTTTTAGCTAGGAGTAACCACTAGATTTTTAAAACCGAGGTATCAGTGTTTTCTTTTAGAGTTAGTAACCTCCTAGGAAAAACTTCCTTCTGAAATCCTCCATTGTTATATAACTTGATTACTCATTGCACAACTCAAAACTTTGTATAACCATGAATTATTCACATTTAAAATTTTTAACTTCTAATGCACTCTGGGTTGTGACCACTTCAGGACAGGTATGAAAAGTGAGATGATTGTGACACAAAACCACTCTATGGCAGGTCCATCAACTGAGCAGCAGTTTTTGTTTTTGTTTTGTTTTGTTTTTGTTATTGTTTCTTTGTCTTTGGATTAGCAGATCTACCCAGCCAAACTTGGGTGTCACTCTGGACTCTTGCCCCACCCTTCAGTACCGACCAATTCCCTGGACCCATCCAGCACACCCCTTTGGTTATCCACTGAAGTAGCAGATACTCTACTTAGCCACAGAGCCATAATTCAAAGATAAAATCCATTAGAGGGGACAACCAACAAGTGTTTCCACAAACACCTAAAAATAAATGTAGAAACACAAACATTAACAAGGAAGACATTATGACTCCACAAAATTAACACATAAACACTTTGATACTGGAATGTGAAATAAAGACATTCCATAACACACAGAATTTGAAAGAATTTGTACCACTGATTCAGCCTTAAAATTAAACTTAAGGATGTGCTACACACAGAATCAAAGATGTGCATCATTATGAAAGAATGTAAAGGCAGAAATCTTCTAGTAAAAGTACAAAGGAAATCCAAAGCAAACAATGTGAATTTTATGAAAAAATGGAAAGACTTAGTGTTTACCTATCAATAGTTAGCTTCTGGATATAAATGGCCTCAACTCTGCATTTAAATGATACAGATTGGCTCAATGGATTAAAATCAAGATCCATCTATTTGGTGCCTACAAGAAGCATACCTCATCAACAAAAACATTTGCAGACTATAAATGAAAGGGTGGAAAAAGATAATCCATACTTACAGAAACAACCAAAAAAAACGAGCAGGAATAGCCATCCTAGTATCAAACAAAATAAATTTTAACACAAAACTGTTAAAAGATACAGACAGAGAATAACATTATGTAATGATTAAGGGATAATTCAATAGCAAGATGTGATTATATAGTGAATAAATATGCATCCAACACTACGGAGCCTGGCTATTTACAATGAATGTTAATAGATCTAAAGAGAGACAGTATAGTAATAGTGATGGGGCATTAGTGGAAATGTCTTAAGAATTGCAGTTTCACTCTTTGGGAAGGCTTGGCATACTCTTCACAAATTTTAGGGTTTTTCTTGATAATCTGAACAAAGTCATCACTAGCCACAAGTCAAACTTTAATACTTTAGAATATAATAAAAGTCTTATGGAATCTTTCAAGTGTCACTTTTAATTATAATGGATCAAACATTCTCCTGGCCTCTGTGTTCTTTCCTCTAGGCTCCCATTCACTGGTGATATTTCTTTACCTACAAACATGGTTTGTACACTTCATAAGGCCTAATCCTAATCCACAGAAGTCTGACTAAAATGCATCTCTTCTCAGGGTCTTTTCCATATCCTGTTCCTTCTGTGAATTTTCTATCTCCTTACCTGTAGCTCTCACATTGCAAGTATTCATTCAGAAAGTACTTATCAAGCGAAACTGGAATTTAGTGAATATTCTCTCAGATGGTTCCCATGAACCCCACCTGTTCATGTCCTTGTGTAGTCTGTGTCCAGTTAAACCATACAGTTAAGTGCACTAATAGGAAATTACAATATCTTCTTTAGTATTGTCCCTTAAAATCATTTTTATTTGTGGGATGAGCATTTTAGTGCAATAGGTTAAGCCATCACTTGGGATACCGACATCCCACAGCCAAGTGCCTGTAGTAGAGTCAACCCTGCTTCTGATCC
Organism: Sylvilagus floridanus; assembly: GCA_949820135.1. Lineage (NCBI taxonomy): Eukaryota > Metazoa > Chordata > Mammalia > Lagomorpha > Leporidae > Sylvilagus > Sylvilagus floridanus. The sequence continues at coordinate 17,162,465 of OX463243.1, forward strand.
AGGTTCTTGCTAATGTACAGCCTTGGAGGCAGCAGATGGTACCTCAAGCACTTCAGTTCTGCCTTTCATGGGGGAAGAACAGGATGGATTCCTGGCTGCTGTCTTTGATCTAGCCCAGTCTGGCTGTTATGGGCATTTGAGAAGTGAACCAATGAATGGAAAATTTCTCTTTTTCTCTTTCTGGGGCTCTCCTCTTGAAAGAAAAACATATAAAAATAAATAAGCTTCTAAACACTTTTATTTATTATGTTTATTTGGGAGAAAGAGAGAGACTGGAATTTAATCCAGGCCTTCCACATGGGAGGCAAGATCCAAGTACTTGAGCTGTCTCTTCTCCTCTCAGAACATGCATTAGCAGGAAGTTAGAATCAGGAGCAGAGCCACGACTTGAAATTCAGAGTTACGTGGTGTGTGGAAGGGGGGGAGAGATTGGTTTTCTATCTGCTGGTTCACGCTCCACATGGCTGCAACGGCCAGAGCTGGGCTAGGATGAATCTTGGAGTTAGGAGCTTCATCTAGGTCTCCTAGATTGCTGGCTGGGGCCCAAACACTTGTGCTATCTTCTGTTGCTTTTGTTTTTTAATTTATGTTTTTTTGACAGGTAGAGTGGACAGTGAGAGAGACAGAGAGAAAGGTCTTCCTTTTTGCGATTGGTTCACCCTCCAATGGCCACCATTGACAGTTCGCTGCGGCGGGCACACCACGCTAATCCAAAGGCAGGAACCAGGTGCTTCTCCTGGTCTCCCATGCGGGTGCAAGTCCCAAGCACTTGGGCCATCCTCCACTGCACTCCCTGGCCACAGCAGAGAGCTGGCCTGGAAGAGGGGCAACCAGGAATGAATCCGGCGCCCTGACCGGGACTAGAACCCAGTGTGCCAGCACCGCTAGGCAGAGGATTAGCCTACTAAGCTGCGGCGCAGGCCTTCTGTTGATTTTTCAAGGCCATTAGCAGAGAACTGGATTTTGAACTGGAGCAGCTAGGACTTGGACCATTGCCCATGTGGGATTCTGGTATCACATTCAGCAGCTTAATCCTCTGTGCCACAATGCAGGCCCTTCTAATGGTTTCCATTTATCTTTCACTGAAACCACATATGGCTTTTACATAAAAAAATATAATGTGTGTGGTGTGAATGAGCACACATAATAAACAAAAAGCTACATTTTCATATTTTAGTAGCACCATTTATTCATTATTATGCAAGAAGTTCAGGCTATATGAAGCGAGCTAGGTCTCACATAATAATGTATCAAGCCTGGAAGGCTGAGATCAAGGTGTTGTTTCTTCTGAGATCTGTCTCCTTGGTGTGTAGGTGGCTGCCTTTTTCTGTTTTCACTCAGCTCTTAACTTCTTCTAAAAAATTCACCAGTCATGTTAGATTAGTGGACTGCCCTAATGACCACATTTTTTTTTTTTTTGACAGGCAGAGTGGACAGTGAGAGAGAGAGAGAGAGAGAGAGAGAAAGGTCTTCCTTTGCCGTTGGTTCACCTTCCAATGACTGCCGCGGTCGGTGCGCTGAGGCCGGCGCACCGCGCTCATCCGATGGCAGGAGCCAGGTGCCAAGTGCTTTTCCTGGTCTCCCATGGGGTGCAGGGCCCAAGCACTTGGGCCATCCTCCACTGCACTCCTGGGCCACAGCAGAGGGCTGGCCTGGAAGAGGGGCAACCGGGACAGAATCCGGCGCCCCAACCGGGACTAGAACCCCGTGTGCCGGCGCCTCAAGGCGGAGGATTAGCCTGTTGAGCCACGGCGCCGGCCCCTAATGACCACATTTTAACTTAACCATCTTTCATACATCTATTAGGCACCAGGTTGAATGGTAAGAAACAAACTCAGCATTATTTCACATTGGATAACACATTAAGGACAGATCCCTCATGAGACGTAAGTACACAGTGACTCCTGATGTTGATTTAACAATTTAACACTCTTGTTTATGGCGTCAGTAATCTCCCTAGGCTCTGGTCATGAGTTGCCGAGGCTATGGAAGCCTTTAGGGTTCGCCGACTTCGATCTTATTCCGACAGGGTCATAGTCAAAGTGGAAGTTCTCTCCTCCCTTCAGAGAAAGGTACCTCCTTCTTTGATGGCCCCGTTCTTTCCACTGGGATCTCACTCGCAGAGATCTTTCATTTAGGTCTTCTGTTTTTTCCAGAATGTCTTGGCTTTCCATGCCTAAACTGTTCTCATGGGCTCTTGAGCCAGATCCGAATGCCTTAAGGGCTGATTCTGAGGCCAGAGTGCTATTTAGGACATCTGCCATTCTATGAGTCTGCTGTGTATCCTGCTTCCCATGTTGGATCATTCTCTCCCTTTTTCATTCTATCAGTTAGTATTAGCTTGCACTTTGTGTTTCTGAGTGGGTGCAAACTGGTGAAATCTTTACATAGTATATATTGAATCGATCTTCTTTATATAAAGATAATTGCAAATGATTAAAAAATCTTGGTGTTAAACTGGAAATTGCATAGACAATTAATCAATTTTTTAAAAAAAAAATCATGTAGGATCCCTGTCCTTAATGTGCTGTACATTGTGAATTAATACTATAACTAGCACTCCAACAGTATTATCGTTTTGTGTCTCTATGCGAGGGCAAACCGTTGAAATCTTTACGTAATATGTACCAAATTGATCTTCTGTGTATAAAGAGAATTGAAAATGAATCTTGATGTGGGCGGAGGGGGGGAGGGAGCGGGAGAGGGGAGGGTAGGGGGAGGGAGGGAGGTTGTGGGGGGGGAGCCATTGTGATCCATAAGCTGTTCTTTGGAAATTTATATTCTTTAAATAAAAGCTTTATATAAAAAAAAAGAAACAAACTCAGGACTATAGATACAGGTATGATATTGTTCATACCTTTAAGGGGCATCCAAGCGCATAACTGTGGCACAGTTTAATGAGAATTATCAGTCAATCATGAAAGGGCAAGAGAGAAAAGGCTGAGTTTGAGTAAGGATCAAAGACACTACTAATATGGCAAAAATATGATTCTCATTTGGATCTTTGGCTCCTCATCCGTTTATATTTTATATATTATACACATTATATAATGAAAACATATGACTGTACTTGTCTAAAGATGAATATATGTTATCTATTAAGACATTGTCCTTAATCTAGAAGTTTGCATATTTCTTTTGATTTTAAAAGAAAGTAAAACATCTTACAGGACCCCAAAATTATTGTGGGTTTTTGGAACTGTGCCTACTGGTGAGAAGTTGAGCCTGGATAACTTAAGGATCACCTCTAGTTGATTTTTGAAAGATGAGTGTTACCTAGAGTGATGTTTCTCAGACTTTGCAGAACATGCAAAGCATCCAGGGATTTTGTAAACCTGCATATTCAAATTCAGTATATGTAGGCTGGATTCCAAAATACTAAATATCTAAAAACTCTCAGGTGATGTCAGTAGTATAGGGAGTATGATTTAAATAACAAGGTTTGGGGCAGGCACTGTGGTGCAGTGGGTTAAAGTCCCAGGCAGAAGCGCCAGCATCCCGTATGGGCACAGAGTCGAGTCCCAGATGCTCCACTTCAATCCAGCTCCATGCTAATGTACCTAGGAAAGCAGCAGAGGATGGCCCAAGTGTTTGGGCCCCTACACCCATGTGTAGAACCCAGAGGAAGCTCCTGGCTCCTGGTTTCCAAGCAGCTCAGCTCTGGCATTTGTGGTCATTTGGAAAGTGAACCAGTGGATGGAAGCCCTCTCTCTGGCTCTACCTCTCTCCGTAACTCTTTCAAATAAATAAAATAAATCTTAAAAAAAACACAAGGTTCAAAAGCACATCATTTAAGAAGATAACCACAAGCTACATGAGAATATTAAATTTTCAATGTAAAGGAATTAATATTAGATAAAATTAAAGGTTCAATTCCTCCACTCTACTAACCTCATTTCCAGCTTTAATGGGCACATGTAGCTATTGGCTACGTTGTTTCATAGCACAAATATAGGACATTTGTATAACTGCAGAAAGTTCATTTGGAGAGAATTTTTCTAAAGGAAAAATAGGGGGAAGAAAATGGGCTTTCAGGTAGAGATGAGCAAGGAAAGACCAAGTAGATAGTCTCGGATGTGGTAGGCTTTTTGTGTTGGTGATGTGGTCCCCTGTGTTGAAATAGTGGAGACTTTAGGAGATAGGGCCCAATGGGAGGTGGTCAGAGCATTAGGGGTGCCACCCTCAAATGCCATTAAGTAATTTTCATGGGAACCCAGTTTGTTCTCACAAGAAATGGTTGTTATGAAAAAGGAAGACAGGTTTCTCCCCATCTCTGGCTTCCTTTCGCTCCTTGTGATCCCTCTTGCATATGTTCCCACTGCCATGAGGTCCTCACCAGAGTCAGCACCACTCTGTTTGGACTTTCAGCCTCTAAAACTGTAAACTAAACCTCTTTCCTTTATAAAATACCTAGGCTTAGGTAGTTTGTTATAATCACAGAAAACAGATTAAAACAGCTGTGCCACATACTTGAAGGCTATCAAAGTATATAAATTTGTTTCTGTGCAGTACATAAAGCATTAGAGCCTTAAGTAGACTTAAATAGATCAGATTCTTCTTCATTCACTGTATTTCTTGACTTCTGTTTGAACCATTGCCAGAGATCTCTTTCTTGTTTCTAACAGACACTCTCCAGAGGAAGTTGCCCATACAGGTGGGCAGGTGCTCTCTATATGGAAATTTAGTCAGACAAAATCATTAGACTCAGACTTCTTTTTCAGGTAATGAGTACACTTTACTCAGGATGGCCCTTGTGTACATGAACGTTGTGTGTGTGTGTGGGGGGGTTGTGTGTGGAGACAGTGTCATCCTTTGAATTCTGCTTCATCAAAGCTGATGTCCTTTCTGAGGGAAGTGAATTAAGTGGTCCCTGTCAGCAGTCTTTGTGACTTCTCTTGCTTATTTTCCACATTTGTTTTGCAGATGTGCTGTGTGGATGAAGTCAATTTCACCAGGTGACTCAATAATTTAATTGCAACCTCTGTTCTTTTTTAAATTTATGAAGTGAATCAGAACGTACAGGGAAAGAACATTTGATCTACTCAACATGTAAACAGGGTGTTCATGCTTCCAATTGTTCATGGTCTATATTTTCATTAGAAGCTGGGATCTAGCCCGGTGACACTACGTCCACATCTCTGGGAAGCACACTGAACAACAAAACTGAGCATAAAAAAATTGCTAGGGCCTCAGATTAGGTTACATGTCTCCCTGTGCTGCTAATTTTCTTTGCACAAAACATCTCACAATGATGAGATATTAATTTTTTTCTCATACGGATCATTAAATCCATCATATATAATGAAACTCAAATACCTTAAGCTTTGTATAGTGTCAAGAAAATGTGATCACTCAACATTCCAAAAGCTTTAAAGATTTTAAGTCAGAGTTGGTCCTGCTAGGGGTAAAAAAACTGAAAACTCCAGAACAGTCTGATAGCACACTTTGGCTGCAGGACATGTGTGAATACAAAGAACACACTCTTCTTCCAGCTTAAAGTGCATCTGGCTGAGAACTGCTGCTGCAGCCTCTCCAACTTCTCACTAAAATACCTATGAAGAAATAGAACAAGATGAAAATTCTCACCTCCCAGAAACGCAGGATGATAGAAAATCTACTAGTTAAGTCTGGAAATTCTAATGATTACCCAACTGTAGGAGCTTGATTAAGAAAAATGCACTTGCAGGTTCACAGTCCATGTTTTAAGAAACAAAAATCAAGTAAGGTTGGGCATTATCTCACTTTTCCTCACTGTCTGCTATCTATGAAACAACAAAACCTGGCTGACACTCCTCCACTTTTGTAGGAAGACAGCAATTCCAGACCACTGATGTTTCTACTTCCTTTAAGGGGTGAAAGTCATACAAAGAAAAAAAAAAAACAGAGAGGAAAAGTGGGTGTTCACAAATGATTGGGCGAATTCAGGTAGAACATTGGGAGCTAAGTAATTACATCAGTGAATTTATGTCTCCCCAAATCAGGTATTACACATTAAGAAATCTGTATATTTCCTTGTTCTAGCAGAATGAAGCATTACAGAATCAGGAAAAAAATAAGAGAAAAATCCTCTTATTTCAGGAAACTTGCATCATAATGGGGGTAATGTAAACAAAAAAGTAAACAATAATTATGCTCACTGATAAGTACTTCAAATAAGATAAAACAGAATAATGCAATATAGACTGATATGAGAGGGAATAATTTACATTGCTGGTTAGAAGCCTTAAAGTAACATCTGAGATGATCCTTAACGAATTTTTGAAACAAGCCACAGAGAACTTGTAAGAAGCCTAGACAATACATAAAGATAATAACTACAAACACTACAAAGATAAATTTGACCATGTTCATGCAATAACAGCAGCAGCAACAACAACAAAAACAATCAGTATGGCTAAAGGACAGAGACTCAACTAAAAGATTACAATGCCCATTCTTTTCAGTGTTGCTTAACTATTCCATGATTCATAGAAACCATGGCTTAAGTCTAAGCTCCAGTACTTCCTAGCTCACAAAGAAAAGAGAGCAGAACTTGTATGAAAAAGCAAAGTGTACCCCTTTGTCCATATCCTTGTCAACATTTGCTACTTCCTGTGTTTTGGATTTTAGCCATTTTGATGGGGTTCAGGGGAGGTGATCTCTCATTGTGGTTTTGATTTGCATTTCACTGCTGGCTAGTGATGCAGAACATTTTTTCATATATTTGTTGGCCATTTGTATTTCTTATTCTGAGAATTGTCTATTGAATCGTTTGGTTCATTTCTTAACTGGATTGGTTTTTTGTTGTTGAGTTTTCAAGTTGCCAATATATTACGGATATTAATTCTTTGTCAGATCAGCAGCTTGCAAATATATTTCCCCATTCTGATGGATGTCTCTTTACTCTATTGATCATTTCCTTTGCTATGTAAAAACTTCTGAGTGTGATATAGTCGTATATAGTTTTGCTTTTGTTGCCTGTGCTGTGGGGATCTTGTCTAAGAAGGCGTCCCCTACACCAATGTCTTGGAGTGTTTCTCCTATATTTTCTTCCAGCCACTTCACAGACTCATATTTTAAATTTAGGTCTGTGATACATCTTGTATATTTTGTATATGGTGAGAAGTATGGCTCTCATTTCATTCTTCTCTCTATATATATATACAGTTTTGCCAGCACCATTGTTGAAGAGACTTGCCTTACTTCACTGTGCAGTCTGAGAACTTTTGTGAAAAATCTATTGGTTGTATGTATATGGATTAATTTCTGGGTTCTCTATTATGTTCCATTGATGCATATGTTGGTTTTTATGCTAGTACCATGTTGTTTTAATTACTATAGCTTTGTAGCATGCTTCAAAGTCAGAAATTGTGATGCCACCATCTTGATTTTTCTTGTTCAGGATATCTTTGGCTATTCTGGGTCTGTTGTCATTCCATATGAATTTTAGGATTGCTTTCTCTAGTTCTGTAAAGAATGTCATTGATATTTTCATAGGGATTGCATCGAATCTGTAGATTGCTTTAGGTAGTATAGACATTTTAACGATATTGATTCTTTGGATCCATGAGCAAGGAATATCTTTCTTTTTCTGTGTATTTCTTTCATTGATATCAAAATTTTCATTGTAGGGATTTTTCACTTCTTTGGCTCAATTTATTTCTAAAAATTTGATTTTTTTGTGGCTATTGTGAATGGGATTTCATTCTCTGTGAGTTTACTTAGCATCCAACAAATGGTTTCCTGAATGTTTATTTGGTAACCTGTGACTTTACTAATTTTTTTAATAAATTCTAATGGAATTTCCCATGTTTAATATCATGTCATGTGCACACGTGCATAATTTGATTTCCTCTTTTCCAATTTTGATATCCTTTATTTCTTTCTCTTCCCTAATTACTCCTTCTAAAACTTCCAGTACTATATTGAATAATAGTGGCAAAAGTAGACATCCTTGTCTTGTTCCGGATCCGAGGGGGAAATGCTTTCAGCCTTTGCCCATTTGGTATAATATTGGTTGTTGGTTTGTCATATATAGCCTTTATAATTTTGAGAAATCTTCCTCCTGTACCTAATTTGTGGAGGACTTTTATTATGAAATGTTGTTGAATCTTATCAAATGATTTCTCTGTAGCTATTGACTTGGTTTTTTTCTTCATTCAATTGATGTGATTTATGATATTTGTTGATTCGCAAACATTGGACCATCCTTGAATTTCTGAGATAAATCCTACTTCATCATGAGGTAAGATCTTTTTGATGTGGTTTTGGATTCAATTTGCTAGTATTTAGCTGAGAATCTTTACATCTATGTTCATTAAGGATAAAAGTCTGTAGTTTTTTTTTTTTTTTCATGTCATATCTTTGTTTGGTTTTGGTATGAAAGTAATGCTGAACTCATAAAAAGAGTTTGGCAGAGTTCCTTCCTGTTCAATATTTTGGAATAATTTGAAAAGTATTGGAGCTACTTCCTCTTTAAATGTTTTGTAGAATTGAGTAGTAAAGCCATCAGGTCCCAGACTTTTTCTTGGTGGAACTTTTGATTACTGTTTCTATTGCATTGCTTATTGTGGGTCTGTTTACATTGTCTATAGTTTCTTGATTCAATCTTGGTAGGTTATTAGAATCCAGGAGTTTATGTATTTCCTCAAGGTTTTCCAGTTTAGCAGCATATATTTTTCATAGTAGTTTCTTATGATCCTTTGTATTTCAGTGGTGTTGGTTGTAATGTCTCTTGTTTCATCTCTAATTTTATTTATTCAAGTTTCTTTCTCTTTTTTCTTTGCTGACTAAAGATTTATCAATTTTGTTTTTCTTTTTCAAAAAAATCAACTTTGTTTTGATGAATTTTTTCAATTTCATTTGTTTCTGCTCTGATCCTTATTATTTCTCACTTCCTGCTGATTTGGGGTTTGGTTTGTTCTTGTTTTTCTAAGTCTTCAAGATGCATCATTAGATCTTTGAGGCATTTCTCTATTTTACTATAAGCACTTAATGCTATAAACTTCTCTTTTAACACTGCTGTTTTGATATGTTGTATTTTCATTTTCATATATTTCAAGAAAGCTTTTGACTTCCTTCTTAATTTTTTCAATGAACCATTGATCATTCAGTAGCATGTTGTTTAATTTCCGAGTATTTATGAGTATTTTATTATTATTCTTATTGACTTCTAGTTTTAGTTCTTTATGGTCTCAGAAGATTCATAGTATGATTTCAATATTTCCAAATTTGCTGAGGCTTGATTTGTGGCCTAACATGTGGTCTATCCTAGAAAATGTTATATGAGCTGATGTGAAAAATGTGATGAGAAGAATGTGATGAGAAGAATGTGTATTTTGTTGGGTGAAGTGTCCTGTAATGTCTGTTAGCATCATTTTCTTGATAGTATGTTTCTTTTTAAGATTTACTTATTATTTAAAGGGCAGAGTTGCAGAGAGGAGAGAGAGAGAGAGAGAGAGAGAGAGACGTCTTCCACCCACTGATTCACCCCCTGACAGGACCGCAACAGCTGGAGCTGCACCAATCTGAAGCCAGGAGCCAGGAGCTTCTTCTGGGCCTCCCACATGGATACAGGGGCCCAAGCACTTGGGGCATCTTCTACTGCTTTCCCAGGCCATAGCAGAGAGCTGGATTGTAAGTTGAGCAGCCAGGACTTGAACTGGTGCACATATGGGATGCTGGCACTGCAGGTGGCAGCTTTACCCAATATACCACAGCGCCAGCCCTGGTAGTATGTTTCAATTCTGATGTATTTTTACTGATTTTGTCTGGATGACCTACCATTGATTTTAGTGGTTTGCTGGAGTAATCCACTATTATTGTATTGGAGTCTATTATTCCCTTTAGATCTAATAGTATTTTCTTTATATATCTGGGTGGTCTTGTGTTGGTTGCATATATTTATGATTGTTGTGTCTTCTTGCTAAATAGAACATTTTGTCAAAAAATAATGTCCTTCTTTATTTATTTTTATAGTTTTTGATTTAAAGTCTGTTTTATCTGATATCAGGATGGCTATGCTTGCTTACTTTTGGTTTCCATTTGCCTGGTATATCGTTTTACAGCCCTTTACTTTCTGTCTGTGTGTCTTTGGTTGTGGACTGAATTTCTTGTAAGAAGCATATAGTGGGGTCATGGTTTTTTTTTTTTTTTTCCTTCTTTTTCTTTTTAATCCATTCAGTGAAAGTAAGTCTTTTGGTTGGTGAATTTTATCCATTTACATTCAAGTTTAGTACTGATAGAGAAGAACTAAGACATGCCATTTTGCTGACTGGATAATGACTTTACCTGCTCTGTTAGTAAACTTGGAGATGACATGTGTTTCATGTTAATTATATTGTAGGACACATTTCAGAATTTGTTTTAAGTCTGGTCTGGTGGTGGTGAGTTGTCTCAGCTTTTGTTTATCTAGAATATACTTTATTTCATCTTCACTTTTAAAGGATAGCTTAACTGGATATAACATTGGTTGGAAGTTTCTCTTTTAAGGCCTTGAATATATCACCCCACTCTCTTTTGGTCTAAAGGGATTCTGCAGAGAATTCTGATATTAATCTAATTGGTTTTCCTTTATTTGTAAGTTGATGCTTGTCTTTTACTGTCTTCAGAATTCTGCCCTTCTCTTTAGCTTTTGACAATTTGACAATATGCCTTAGAAAATATTGTTTTTGGTTGAGTCTGCTTGGGATCCTATGAGCTTGTTGGAACTGGATGTTCGTGTCACTTTCAATGCTTGGGAAATGTTGAACTATTATTTCATTTAGCAGATTCTCAATACCTTTTTCCTTTCTTTCAAGAATGCTTATAATATGAATACTTGGTCATTTAATGGTATCTCATATTTTATATAGACTCTCTTTCCATTCTTTTTAGTTCTTTTCTCTTTATTTTTGTCTGATTGGATTCTTTTATATTCTACTATTAAAGTTCTCATTTTTGTTATTTCATTGATTGAAGATTTTATGTCCAAAATTTGATTCTTCTTAATGAGTTCTGTCTCATTAGTAATATTTTTATTCATGTCATTCATTGACTGCCTAATTTCTTCAATCTATCTGTATTCTCTTGCATCTCATTGAGTTTTCTTACAATCATTATTTCAAATTATGTATCTTTCATTACATAGATTAACCTCAGTTCAGGCTCTCAATCTGGAGAATTATTGTGCTCTTTTGGAGGCATCATGCTTGCTCCCTTGTTTGTTCATGTCTTTTCTGTCTCTATAATGATATCTGCCCATCTGGTGTAGTCATCTCTTCTTTATGGAGCAGGTTTTATTGGAAAAGAATTTATGGTTTAGCTGGAATGAAGGGTATCACTTAGCTTCTTGCTTTGGCTTTAATTCTTTTTTTTTTTTAAAGATTTATTTATTGAACGTTAGAGTTACACACACACACACACACACACACACACACACAGAGGTCTTCCATCCGATGGTCCACTCTCCAATTGGCTGCAATGGCAGGAGCTGCACTGATCCAAAGCCAGGAGCCAGGAGCTTCTTCCAAGTCTCCCATGTGAGTGTAGGGGCCCAAGACTTGAGCCATCCTCTACTGATTTTGCAAGCCATAGTAGAGTGCTGGATTAGAAGTGGAGCAACTGGGTCTTGAACTGGCGCCTATATGGGATGCTGGTGCTTCAGGCCAGGGTGTTAATCCGCTGCACCACAGCACCAGCCCTGCTTTGGCTTTGATTCTAAGTGAGCCAAGGACATAGTTTCTGAGTGACTTCTTTTGTTTCAATCAATGTCGGCTGTGGTCTAGTCTGCTGCAGTTCTTAGGGGTAGAAGTATGTCTTTGAGATGAATAAGGTTTTCCTTGGGTGTGTATCTTTTGCCCACAGAAAGTTCAGTATTCACCTCCCTGGCAAATGTTATAGACAGGGCCTTCTTCTTGGTGCTAAGTGAGACAAAGGTAGCTTCCTGGTTGTCCTTCTGGTAAGCCTGAGTAATTCTGGGGCTTGTGACACCAATTGCTGTCACTCTAGGACTGTGTGATACAGATGGACCTTTCCTCATGTCCAGCTAGGAGAGTCCAACTGGTGCTGTGGCTTAGAAGACCAACAGCTGAATGCTATACCAGTCCTACAGGGTGACAACAAGATATGCAGGAGATTTTACTGTGGAGAATACAAGTCTCTAGAGGTGGAATCCAGGTAGGTTCTTCCCTACACCCACTGGGAATATTACAGTGGCACTGAGAAATTTAGAATGAATTGTTATTATCTTGGTGTTACAGGGTATAGTGGCATCATTACTCAGATCTCCCAGGGTGGGAGTGGATTTTTTTTTATGGGCTACTTCTGTGTTAGCCCCTCTTAGGTGAATCCCTCTGGTTCATATGGAGTGCATGAACGTAGCTCTGGAGCTAATGCCCACAGTTTCAAGATACAAGGGATCTGTCTTTTGCCCTACATGTTGCCCTGACTCTGACTACAATGCTGGTGGGAGCAGATTAGAGGCATGTTGCGCAGCTTTTCAGTGTTGAGTATGGCACTTTGGGGCAGGAGAGGGGAAAGCAGTGCTTCCCTGCTCTAAGCCTGGCAGTTGCTCAGACCCTAGTCAGTTCTCCAGGCTGAAGTAAAAGTCAGAGAATGACTATGGAATTCCCTCAGCTAAAACCATGAGCAGCAGGACACACAGTGATGTCTGCCAACCTTGAGGTGGTAAGATGGCTGCATGCAGCTGGCTGCATGCTGGCTACAGCAGTGTCTCTGTCTTCTCTCTTTTTGTCCCATAGAGTCTTCATTTTTTTATTTTTTTCATTTTTTTTTTTGCAAATAATTTCCATCAGTCAGATCCTTGGAAACACAGCCCTCCCTTTGTTTTTTGTCATATCCCAGAGCAGCTTAAGTTAGTGTTGCTATATCCTATTCAGCCATCTTGGATCCTGTTTTAAAATATCTTGAGACCGCAGCAGGTAACTACAAGCTACAGATGATGAGTCCAAGTTATCATATTTTATAATCAGTGAAATATGAATTTTTTGAGAAATATAAAATGACAAAAATATTGTTAAAGAAATAAAATTCTTACAGCTCTTAATTACTGTGGATGAAAACATAAAATGTTAACAGAATTGCCTTTATGTAATTCCTCAATACTAAGCTGTGGTTGTCAGTGGATGCTTTAATATTTATCAGGGTGAGAAAAGATGAAAAAACAAAAACAAGTCTATGGGAGGGAGGGGGCCAGATGATGGTATACCAACAGGACATTCTGAGTCTCGTGGGGCAAAACAGATAGTTAATAAGCAGAGAGGATACAAGCCGGCGACAGAGTCACGAGAAACTTGCACAGAGAAGCCCAGTAGCCCAACAGACTGGGAAGGCCCATGCTGAGGGAGCAAAAAAGAAAGGGAAGTGGCAGAGGTGCACTGGAGACAGAACAAAGTCTTGGCGGGAAGATGAATGAGGAGATTGGTGCCACCTGACCCTCCACCCCCACCCAGTGAACCAGGTGAGAAATCACAAGTCTCTGGAGCTGCAGATAGCGGTGAGCGGGAGAACCTGACGAACTGTGTTTGAAGCTTCAAGTGAGAAGAAAGAGAAATTATAGGGGAAGGAATAGAGAGGTTGGGCATGTCTCTGTATATCTATGTCCCCCTCCTCACCCCAATGGGACTTACAGCCAGCAGGGAGAAGCCATATTGTTATTTACATTTTCAAATGTAAGTAGGGGGCTGCTAAATTTGCCTTCCATGCACCTGCCCTTCAATTGTAGGGACCACCTCACAACACCCCTGATCTGGGAAGGAGGATTACAACATTTCAGAGTAATTTCTTCCCTACCACTCAAGCTGTACAACAGGAGTAGTCCTAAACATCACAAACTCAAGCTTATGTCATGCACCAGTGAGAAGCAAGCCTGGCCCCAGTTGGTAGGGCTTAGTGCACCAAAGCTCTGGTAACCGCCTCCATCATGATCTAGAAGGGAGCAGGGCTTTAGGAGGTGGGGGTGCGTGCTTCCACTTGCAATGCACAAACACAAAGCAGCTCATAGCAGAAGGAAATCTCACCATAAGCACAAAGTCACAAAATAAAGACAAAATCAGAAATGCTGAAAAACAAAGGAGAGATTTGGAATAAGAATAAGGAAGACATTATAAATTCCCCAAAGGAACACTACAACTCTTCAATAATGGAAGCTGAAGAAATCGAGGATATGCCAGAAAAGGAATTCAGAAAATTAATAGTCAGGTTACTTAGAAGCAACCAGCAACAAATTCATGATCTAAATGAAGAGTGCTCCCAAAACACTGAGATATTAAAGAGAAGATAGAATTAAATACTAGAAATGAAGAATTTATAGATCAAATTTAAAAAGAAGTGGAAAGTCTTAACAATAGAATAGATGAGACAGAAGAAACAATATCATAACTAGAAGATAAATTTCTGGAAAGAATACAGTCAGACCAAATACAAGAAGAAGAAATTAGAAAATTAAAAATCATGGTTGGAGATTTAAAAGATTCTATCAAACACCCAACTTACATAGCCTAGGAATTCTGGAAGGTGTGGAAAGAGAGAAAAGACTAGAAGGCCTTCTTAAGAAAATCATAATAGAGAATTTCTCTAATCTGGAGGAAAAAAAGAGACATCCAAGTACAGGAAGTACACAGAACTCCCAATAAACATGACCAGAAAAGAACTTCACCATGACACACTGTAGCAAAACTCTCCTCAGTGAAACATACAGCACAGATCTTAAAATGTGCATGAGAGAAATGACAAATCACATTCAGAGGAAACCCAATAATTCTCTCCAGACTTCTCATTGCAAACCCTACAGGCAAGGAGACAATGGCAAGACATATTCCAAGTCCTAAGAGAAAAAAAACAAACTGTCAACCCAGAATACTTTACCCTGCAAACTCTCATTTATGAATGAAGGAGAAATAAGGATCTTCCACAATAAGCAGAAATTGAAAGAATTTGTAACCACTCACCCAGCCCTTCAAAAGATGCTGAAGGATGTGCTATACACAGAAACACAGAAACAAGAATATCACTACAAACGAAGATGAACACAGAAAATGACCCAGCAAAAGTACAAATGAAATCCAATATACAGAAACAGGACTATCTACTGAAACATGGCAGAAAAACAGACAGACTCATGAAAAAATGTTCAGGATCACTTGCTGTCAGGGAAACCTAAATCAAAACCACAATGAGGTATCA
This sequence comes from Sylvilagus floridanus, assembly GCA_949820135.1. Taxonomy (NCBI): domain Eukaryota; kingdom Metazoa; phylum Chordata; class Mammalia; order Lagomorpha; family Leporidae; genus Sylvilagus; species Sylvilagus floridanus. Next base: position 17,177,627 of record OX463243.1, read on the forward strand.
CCTCACCCCAGTAAGAATGGCCTTCACACAGAAATCAACAACAAATGCTGACAAGGATGTGCTGAAAAAAAAGTATCCTAATCCATTGTTGCTGTGAATGTAAACAGGCAAAGCCACTATGTAAGACAGTATGGAGATACCTCAGAAATCTGAATATAGACCTACCATATGACCTAGCCATCCCACTCCTGGGAATTTACCCAAGGGAAATGAAATCAGTAAACAATTGAACTATCTGCACCTCCATGTTTACTGAAGCTCAATTCACAATAGCTAAGACATGGAATTAACCTAAATACCCATCAACTGAAGACTGGATAAAGAAATTATTGGATATGTACTCTATGGAATACTACACAGTGGTTAAAAAATGAAATTCAGTCATTTGCAATAAAATGGATCAATCTGGAAAACATCATACTTAGAGAAATAAGCAAGTCCCAAAGGGACAAATACCAAATGTTCTCCCTGATGTGTGAGAAATAACAGAGCACCTAAAATGAAATCTGTAGGAGTGAGCTTGACGCTTCGAGTAGGGATGGCTTGAGCTGCCTTTGTCTTGACTGTCGAGGAACAGTTTCATTTAGTTTTTTCGTCTTATTTTTTTCTTCATACTACTTGTTGAATTGGTTTTTTTTCTTTAACTTTTATTTAATAAATATAAATTTCCAAAGTACAGTTTATGGATTACAATGGCTCCCCCCCCATAATTTCCCTCCCGCTCGCACCCCTCCCATCTCCTGCTCCCTCTCCCATTCCATTCACATCAAGATTCATTTTCAATGATCTTTATATACAGAAGATCAATTTAGTATATATTAAGTAAAGAGTCCATCAGTTTGTACCCACACAGAAACACAAAGTGTAAAATACTGTTTCAGTACTAGTTATAGCATTACTTCACATTGGATAACACATTAAGGACAGATCCCACATGAGAAGTAAGTACACAGTGACTCCTGCTGTTGACTTAACAATTTGACACTTTTGTTTATGGCATCAGTAATCTCCCCAGGCTCTAGTCATGAGTTGCCAAGGCTATGGAAGCCTTTTGAGTTCGCTGACTTTGATCTTATTCCGACAGGGTCATAGTCAAAGTGGAAGTTCTGTCCTCCCTTCAGAGAAAGGTACCTCCTTCTTTGATGACCCCCGTTCTTTCCACTGGGCTCTCACTCACAGAGATCTTTCATTTAGGTCTTATTTTTTTTTTCAGAGTGTCTTGGCTTTCCATGCCTAAAATACTCTCATGGGCTCTTGAGCCAGATCCGAATGCCTTAAGGGCTGATTGTGAGGCCAGAGTGCTAGTTAGGACATCTGCCATTCTATGAGCCTCCTGTGTATCCCGCTTCCCATGTTGGATCATTCTCTCCATTTTTGATTCTATCAGTTAATATTAGCAGACACTAGTCTTGTTTGTATGATCCCTCTGAGTCTTAGATCTATCAGTGTGATCAATTGTGAACTGAAACTGATCACTTGGACTAGTGAAATGGCATTGGTACATGCCATCTTGATGGGATTGTATTGGAATCCCCTGGCACGTTTCTAACTCCACCATTGGGGGCAAGTCCGATTGAGCATGTCCCAAATTGTACATCTCCCTCTCTTATTCCCACTCCTATATTTAACAGGGATCACTTTTACATTAAATTTAAACACCTAACAATAATTGTGTGTTAATTACAGAGTTCAACCAAACTTGTTGAATTCTTAACAAAGAGTTAATCATATGTGTATAATGCCAATTGAAAGTAGATCACAGTAAATAATAAGAGTGGGAATTAGAGAGGGATGGGAGAAGTTTGTAACTGTAAACTTGTATAGTTCTGCATACATTCCTATAGAATTACTTCTAAGGGTACAGTTTAAAAACTTGTCATGGGTCTCCAAATCCCACTACAATTGGTGGTAAAAATGACATCTTAATTGTTAAAGTGATCATATTAAGTGTTAAACTGAACATATAGCTAGGATTAAGAGATCATATAAATAGCATCAAGTGACTGGTAATAAAAATAGACAGAATTGAAGAGAATGTCCATCATGGGAAGCAGTCCACACAGCAGATTCATAAAATGACAATTGCTTTAAGTAACATTCTGACTGCAGAATCAGCCTTTAAGTCATTCGGATGTGGCTGAAAAGACCATGAGAGCATTTCAGGCATGGAAAGCCTAGACACATTGGCAAAAAATGAGCTACATGAAGGATTTCTGTGAGTGAGATACCAGTAGAAAGAAGGCACCATCAAAGAAGGGAGGAGAGCACTTCCACATTTCTTATGGCCTTGTCTAAATACTGACAGTTTGTGGATTCAAAAGGCTTCCATAGCCTTGGCAGCCCATATCAAGTGCCTCAGGTGATCACTGATGTTATACGTGAGTGTTAATTGTTAAATTAACAACAGAAGACACTGTGCACTTAACTCTGCATGTAGGACCTCTGTCCTTAATGAGTTGTACTATGAGAATTAACTGCAAAACTTGTTCTCAAACAGTACTTTTTACATTGTGTGTGTGTATGTGTGTGCAAACTGTTGAAATCTTTACTAAGTATGGAGTTGGTCTTTTGTATATAAAGTTAATTAAAAATGAATCTTAATGAAGAATGGGACGGGAGAGGTGGGAGAAGATTGGGGGTGCCACTGTATCTATGGGGGGAAGAACCACTATATTCCTAAAGTTTTATCTATGAAATTTGCATTCCTTAAATAAAAGCTTTAAAAAAACAAGTCTATGAATATTTCTCATTACACATAAAAGGTCTAAAATTTATAAATGAGATATTGATTAGAAAATATGCCATGGCATTAAGTTTAAGTCAAACAGTATGGATATACAGTATGGATATATACAGGTTTTATTCCTGAAAATAAAAGTTTATTATAGTATTAAGAAATTCATATTAGGAAACTAATAGATTCAAAATTGAAAAATTATAATCTCATTACACTCAAACAATATGAAATCACTGAATTCCCATTTGATTAAAACTTTTAAAAAAATTAAGACTGGATTTCCGTAACAAATAAGAGTGGGAATAAAAGAAGGAGGAGGAAGAGAGGTGGGATTCTGGATGAGGGAGTGGGCACAGTGGGAAAAATCACCATGTTCCTAACATTGTAATTTGAAGTATATGAAGTTTGTAACTGTAAAGTTGTAAAAATAAAACCAAAAAAAGAAAAGAAAACGAAATGAGGACTGGAACACTTAGTCAAAATTATGTGAGTTATCTCTTATATGCCAGTGGTTATGTTATTTTACTGAACATATGGGTAGTTGTGTATTTTCATTATGTTAAAATTATCAGTAAAAAGAAAAGTATCATTAAAATAAAACTTGTTTGTGAGAAAGAGAAAACAATAGGACATTTCCCTTTGAGTTACAAGATGACATAAAAAACCCACATTCAAAATTAAACACAATATATTTGAATAAGTGATTTCCATACAGATGTTATGATGCACATACAGACACACCTATAAAATTCATAACTTGTCTTAATGGCATCAGTGAAAATGACAGAAAATAGCCAAAAATCTGTCCCTCCATAAAAAAACAATGAATAATCTGCCAAAATCCATCATAACCAACTTTGTCAGAACTTTGGAAACTAAACAAAATCTCATAGTAACCAAGAGAATACTTCATCAAGAAAAAACAGCTGAATCCCAAAAAGTACAAAGAGTTTTGAAGTTCTACTTCCCAACTCAGTGTCCTTGAAGATAATAGCCTACATTCTCTGTGCAGGTACTGAGCTGGAAAAAAACATAACGAACCCCACTTGCAAAGAATGATGGTTGTTTTGACCTAGCTGAGTGCTCCACACAGGACTAACTCAAATATGTTTTATCTGGCAGTTATTTAATTTGCACTCTTCTAACCTTGAAGTGGTCACTCAGAAAGTGTTGCCAATGTATACATTGCAGTTACCTGGGGCAGTGTACATCAGCAGGGACAAACAACAGAGTAATGAAACTGTTGGGAGAAAAGACTGACACATGAAAACCTTTTGGGGATAAGGGTTTTGAAAAGCTCTGACAGATTCCTGGGAATCTAGAAGGCTATGTGCATCCCTAGAGCTGTTCACATGCAAAGGGAATACCCAGGAAAGCCCCAAGCTCTTGCCTGATTAAGGCTCTGCACAAGCTAAATGAAAGCTTAAAGTTGTAAACTCCCTGACTGAGTGTTGAAAGTGTGCCCCAGCATACACATAGAACCCATCTGGAAAGATTGAGAAATTATTATTTTGTTGCTCCAGATGCTTAAAGAAATCTGTCCAAACATTAGCTGACACAAAGTTATGGAACAAAGGCTTCGTTAGATACACATGACAAAGAATACAGACTTTACAAAATTTGTTCAGAAAATCACAAACAAAAACTGTATCAATTAGAGATAACAAATTTCAGGAATGGAGAAGAAACTGATTTGGAGAGTTGCCATATTCTAATTTTTCACATTACTAACTTCCAACAAAGAATCATTTGCATGCAAAGAAAGAAGAAGCTATGTCCCATATAAGGAAACAAAAGCAATTAATTGGGCCAGCACCGCGGCTAACTAGGCTAATCCTCTGCCTTGCGGCACCAGCAGGATTCTGTCCCGGTTGCCCCTCTTCCAGGCCAGCTCTCTGCTGTGGCCCGGGAGTGCAGTGGAGGATGGCCCAAGTGCTTGGGCCCTGCACCCCATGGGAGACCAGGAGAAGCACCTGGCTCCTGCCATCTGATCAGCATGGTGCGCCGGCCACAGCGTGCCGGCCGCGGTGGCCATTGGAGGGTGAACCAACGGCAAAGGAAGACCTTTCTCTCTGTCTCTCTCTCTCTCACTATCCACTCTGCCTGTCAAAAAAAAAAAAAAAGCAATTAATTGACACTGTCACCAAGAAAGCCCACATACTAGATATTAAAAAAAAAAAAACAACAACAACTTTGAAGCAATACTGTTAGACATGATCAATATTTAAAGGATACCAAAGAACTAAAAAAAAAACCTTGGAACATGCATTAGTAAATAAAGAATATCAATAAAGAGACTGAAATTTTAAAAAGAACAAAATTAAAATTCTGGAGTTGATATTTGTAATAACTGAAATAAAAATTCACTGAAGTTGCTGAACAATAGATGTGAGTGGCTAGAGAACAGATAAGAAATGAAAGAATATGATCTAACCATATTCTGTAAATAAGACTCACTTTTAATTAAAAAAAACACAAATGCTTCAAAAGAAAAAGGCTAATTAAAATACTCAATGCCAAGAATAACAAAAAGAGACTAGAAATGGCTAAACCAATATCAAATAGATTAAATACCTTAGACTTTAACACAAATACACTTCAACACAGACACTGACTTGAGCAACAAAGGAGGATATTACAGAAGGACAATATGGTCAAATGATCAAGAAGACATAACAACTATCAATATGTATGAACCTGACAACAGGCTCCCAAACACATGAGGCTGCTTCACTTGCAATCTGCTTCCAGCTAATGTATGAGGGAAGGCAATGGAAGATAGCCCAAATGCTAGGTCCCCAGCCAAACCACGTGGGAGTCAAGAAATTGAATTCCTGGCACGTGGCTTGTGGCCAAATCTAGAGTTGGCTATCGCAGCCATTTCGAGGGTGAACCAGCAAATAGAAGAGTCCTCCCCTCTCCCTCTCTGTTACTCTTTCAAATAAATAAAGAAAATTTTAAAAGAGATATCATTAAGAAAATGAGAAAGTAATTTTGAAATTCATGAAGTAAAAACAGAACATACCCAATTTCGTGAGATGCAGCTAAGGCAACACACAAAGAAAATTTATACATGTTAATACCTACATTAAAACAGAAGAAAAACATCAAATCAATAATGTGGGCTTTCACTTTAAGGAACTAGAAAATGTCTTTCTGAAGTAAGTAGAAGGAAGGAAGGGATAAAGATTAGAGCAGAAATAAATAAAATTGAATACAGAAAACCAAAAGAAAATCATCAAGACCAAATGTTGGTTCTTTTAAAAGGTGTTTTTTTTTAAATATTTATTTATGCATTTGAAAGTCAGGGTTACAATGAGCAAGACAGAGAGAGAGAGAGAGAGAGAGAGAGAGAGAGAGAAAGAAAGAGGGAGGGAGGGAGGGGGAGGGAGGGAGGGAGAGAGAAAGAGAGAGAGAGAGAGAAAATCTTCTATCTATCTGTTGGTTCATTACCTAGATAGCTGCAGTTCAGTAACCAGGAGCTTCATCTGGGTCCCCCACAGGGGTGGTAGCCATCCAAACACTTGGGCTATCTTATGCTGCTTTTCCTAGGCCATTAGCAGGGAGCGAGGATGGGAAGGGGAAAAGCCAGACATGAACTGGTGCCCATGCGGATTTTGACATTGCTTTATCTGTTATACCACAACACCACCAACTAAAAATTGGTTCTAATCAACAAATTGAAAACTTAGCTAGACCAATCAAAACAAGAGGACTACTAAAACTATTGACTTTACAGAAATTAAGGAACTATATGAGAATAGTAGGAATTATTGTATTACTAAGAAATTAGCTCAGATGATATGAACATATTCTTCAAACACAGAAACTACCAAAATTGATTCTAGAAGAAATAGAAAATCTAAATGGGTCTATAACAATTAAAATTTTAATCAGTAATCAAAAATCCCAGAGCCAGATTTCTTCACTGGTGAATTGCACCAAATACTTACAAAGAAATGGATACTAATCTGTATCCAAGTCTTCTAAGAGTACAAGTGGAGGCAATGTTTTCTCACTCATGATGTGGGCTACTATTACTAAAGCCAAAGGATTCACAAAGAAATAAAAGTACAAATCAGTATTCCTTACATGTATACATGCAGAAATAATCAGAAAAATACTAACACGCCAAATGCTACAGCATATTAAAAAGACTGAATATGGGCTGGCTCTGTGGCTCACTTGGCTAATCCTCTGCCTGCGGCACAAGCATCCCATATGGGCACCGGGTTCTAGTCCCGGCTGCTCCTCTTCCAGTCCAGTTCTCTGCTGTGGCCTGGGAAGGCAGTGGAGGATGGCCCAAGTGCTTGGGCCCTGCACCCGCATGGGAGACCAGGAGGAGGTGCCTGGCTCCTGGCTTCGGATTGGCACAGTGCTGGCCATAACAGCCATTTGGGAAGTGAACCAATGGAAGGAAGACTTGTCTCTCTCTCATTGTCTATAACTACCTGTCACATAAATTAAAAAAAAAAAAGAAAAGAAAAAGGGCATATGTGAAAAAAACCCATAACTAATGTTATACTTAGGGTGATAGACTGGAATCTTTCTTCTTAAGGAACAAAACAAGGATGTTCTTTTCCTCTAAATCTTATTCAATATTATATTGAATGTTCAAGCCATGGAAATTAACTAAAAATAAATAAACAAACAAACAAATAAGGCATCCAAATTGGACAGGAAGAAGTAAAACTACTTCTGATCAAACATGACATGATCTCCACATGTAGAAAAGTTTAAGGAATCTACTTTAAAAATTGTTAGAATCAATATGCAACTTGAGCAAAGATTCAGGATATAAGATAAACATGCAAAAATCAATTATATTCCCTTCTTTTTTTAAAAAATATTTATTCATTCATCTGAGAGCCAGAGTTACACAGAGAGGAGAGGCAGAGAGATATAGAGAGAGGGCTTCCATCTGATGGTTCACTCCCCAATTGGCTGCAACGGCCAGAGCTGCACCAATCTGAAGCCAGGAGCCAGGAGCTTCCTTTGGGTCTCCCACATGGGTGCAGCGTCCCAGGAACTTGAGTCATCTTCCACTGCCTTCCTAGGCCATAGCAGAGAGCTCGATCAGAAGAGGAGCAGCGGGGACAAGAACCGGTGCCCACATGGGATGCCGGCTCCTCAGACCAGGGCATTAACCTACTACGTCACAGCACCGGCCCCATGTATTCCCTTCTGAGTGCTCTAATTTTAAAAGACACTATCAAGAAAGTGAAAAGACTTCCCACAAATGGAAGAACATATTTTTGTAAATTATATACCTGACAAGCATCCAGCAGTTGTAACATGTAAAGAACACTTATAACAAACAGAAAAAAGATAATCAACAGGCAAAGGAATTGAATAGACATTTCACCAAAAATTTGTGTCAAAGACAGGTAAGTACCTGAGAAGACACTGAACATTACTTGTTATTATTGAAATGTTAATCAAGGCCAAAATGAACCATTATTTTTACTTATTAGTTTTGCTATGATAGAAAAAGGAAGAAGAAAAAACCCCTGGAAATGAACAAATATTGGTGAGGACATAGGAAAATAACATTGCTGTGGCAATGTAAAACGGTACATCCACTGTGAAAAGCATTTTGTCCTTTCCTCAAAAAGTTAAGCACACAGTTACTATATGACCCAGCAATTCCACTCCTAGCTATAAACCCAAGAGAAGTGGACACATATGTTCACAATAATTTGTAGTATCATTATACATGATAGCCAAAATTGGAAATGATCCAAATGCCTATCAACTGATGAATAAAAAAATTGTGGAAACCAAAGCACAGAATATAATTCAGTCTTAAAACAAATGAAGTACTAATCCATGCTACAACACAGGTGAACCTTGGAGACATTATGTTAAGTGGGAGAAGCCAGTTACAAGAAGGCACATGTTTTATGTTTATATTTATGCAAGAGATCTACGATAGACAAATCTACAGACAAAGAAACTAGATTAATATTTGACAATGACTGAGATGAGTGACAGTCAGTGACTGCTTAATGGATATTTTGTTTCTATTTATTGTGATGAAAATATTCTGGAATTAGATAGTGGTGACAGTTGTACTACATTGTGATTATGATTTAAAAAGCTTTGGGATAGTTTACTCTAAAGTGGTTAACATAATGAGTTTCATGCAACATGAATTATACCTCAATAAAATAAACTTATAAAAATAAAAAGGCATAGTGTTTCTACTTAAAAATAAATAAAATCATATTTCATTCAAAATAGTAGAAAAATATAACAGAAACAATTCCAAAATTAAATGAGCAGAGGGGCTGGCACCGTGGCTCACCTGCAGCACCTGCATCCCATATGGGCACCGGGTTCTAGTCCCGGCTGCTCCTCTTCCAGTCCAGCTCTCTGCTGTGGCCTGGGAAGGCAGTGGAGGATGGCCCAAGTGCTTAGGTGCCTGCACCCGCATGGGAGACCAGGAGGAGGTGCCTGGCTCCTGGCTTTGGATAGGCACAGTGCCAGCTATAGTGGCCATTTGGGGGATGAATCAACGGAAGGAAGACCTTTCTCTCTGTCTCTCTCTTACTGTCTAACTCTGTCAAAAAAAAATAGTCCTTACCTTTAAAAAAAATCAAATGAGCAGAAAATATTTAGGCATAGTATCTTTTATAATGTAGGGAAGTACAGGAACCATTGTCAACTCTTCTTTAATGCTCAGGTAACAGGGATTTCTCTCTTCTTGATATCATAGAAACAGAATTTGAATATTCTTCCCAGGTAATTGTCATAATAAATTTCTGAGTTTCTTTAATATTTACGTAAATATTGAGTTAATATTGAGCAGAATCACCTCTTCTTAGAATAGATAAAATTTCAGACACTTGGAACTATAGGGAGCATAATTCAGGAAGACAAATTTGGGGTTATGAGTGGTTTTCAAAAAGTTCGTGGAAATTCTGTCATTAAAAAACTATATTTGGATGTCAAAAATGTTTTACACCCAAATAAACTTGTCTCCTAATGCCATTTTTCACAAATTGTTTGAAGTCCCCTTGAAGCACTGAAGGGGACTAGTGGCTGTGTATGTATGTAGCCACTGAGGGGGTAGAAAGCTGTTTGTTTGCCCAACTGTGATCTCGATTCAGTCCTGGGACCCAGCTGTTCTCTTTCAGTCATAACAAATTAATACTCTTTAGGAGCAAGCTTAAACACACTACCTACAAATGGTCTCTGAATATATCAAGCTGGAATATAGTCTTTATCCTACGGAAATCTCCCTAAATGTCATATTTTTCCATCATATAATTGTATGCTTTTATTGACAGGAAAGATGTTGGGTTAGTAAAAACCTGCTGTTTTATTGATTTCCAACAGCATTTCTTCATAACTGAAGTCATAGGGTGGTTTGCTTTGACTCAACAAAATGAAGCCGTGAAAATGTATTTGTTTGGCTGAATTGGATGCTATCGACAAAGCATAATCTCCAACCCAAAATTAGTGGGCTTCAATCATATTTATTTGCATATCTGGTAAAATATAATAAGGAAAAATTCTCTCCTGACATTATACAACAACAAGTATAACTTAAATAGCATAGGGAAATACTTTTTCTTATTAAAACAAAACAAAACAAAACTGGAACAGCAGTTAAGCTGCTTAGGACATTCACATGTCATTATCAGAATGCCTAGGTTCTACTCCTGGCTTTGCTCCTGATTCCAGCTTCCTGGTAATGGACACCCTGGGAGGCAGCAGGTGATGGCTCGAGTCCTGGGGTCCCTGCTATCCATGTAGGAGACCTGGACCGAGTTCCTGGATCCTGGCTTTGGCCAGGCCCAGTCCTGACTGTTGGGCACATTTAGGGAGTGAACCAGAGGATGGGAGAGCTCTCTCTGCCTCTGTCTCTCTCAGTCTGTCTGCTTTTCAAATAAAACAAATGAATAAAATTTTAAAAACAACATACAAAAATTGTGAAGGGACACTGGATGTCAAAATAGGGAAAGTAACTATATTTGCTTTGCTGTTATATTTTTGATTACTGTATCTTAAAAGTACATAGTATAAAGAATTGTAGAGTATAATGTTATAAGGCACTTTCAACTATACTATTTAATCACTACTTTTCCAAAATGGGACATATGAAAATCTCTTTCAAAATTTTCCCTGAAAAAAATAGAATTAAAAGAAAAGTTTATTGTGGTGTAAAATTTTTGAAAATTTTCACAATATTTTAACATTTTGAGGTGCCCTCCTAGAGCTTAAAACTTTTTATAATTTACCCAACAATATACAGCCAATAAGTAACAAAAATGGAACTTAAATTTGGCATTTAGAGCAAGTTCAGAATTCTATAGAAAATGAGTTTTTTTAAGGGAAAAAAAGTCATCTCACATATTTCTTTCTCTTTTTGCTTTTCTTTTAGAGACACACAGACACAGACTAGTGAGTTCTCTCATCTGCTGGTTCATTTCCCAAATGCCTATAATATTTTGGGCTGGGCCAGGCCAAAACCAGGAGCTGGGGACCCAATGCAGGTCTCCTGTGTGGGCAGTAGGAATATACCCACTTGCATAATCACTGCTGCCTCTCAGGAAGCTAGAATTGAGCGCCAAGCTAGGACTTAAACCCAGGCACTCTGATAGGGAATATGATTGTCCCAAGTGGCATATTTATCACTGTGATATATACCTCCCTTCATATCTCATATCTGAGCTTTCTTTGCTTGGATACTATTGATATTACATGTTATCTCTATATTTCTCTGGTGTGCAAATATAGGCAACAAATATATATATATATATTACATAAAATATCATGGCAGAGTTGAAGAGTTGTTTTGATTATAATAGTTTTTCTAACTTTTAATGAGCCACATTCCGACCTCTATTCTTTCTGAAAGTTATAAGCAATAGTATATTAATATTCTAGGAAAGAATATTAAAGGCACCATAATGTTCTGAGTTTTCACTCAAGATGGAAATGAGTACATATCAGATTGTTCCATACTCATGACTCCAAACCCTGCTATTTTTCTTGTTTATCTATAGTAAAGTAAATTTTGTCAACTATTCCCACATGATGACAGAACTGTTCAATTGTAAAGATATGGAAAAGCATGACTCATTTGGAATATATCCATCTGTGTGCAAGCATTGTCTTTCATGTGGTCATCATGACCTAGTGACCTCCCTGTGAATTGAAAATCCCTATCTGTACTCATGAAAAAATCATCTAATTATGATAGATATCTAAGACAATGCCAGCCATAGACCCCTGGAATTATTTCTAACTCATAGTCCATAGATTCATGAAATCCTAGATTAAAAGGTTTATTTTTTTTTTAAAATAGTGCTAGATGGAAAACTTTAACCACTGGCTGAAAGCAAATCAACAAATTCCTATAACCTCAACCGTTCTATATTTCTTTGAGTTTTCTGTCAACTAAACCATGCCTGACTATAAAGATATTTTTCCATTTTATTAGTAAGAAATCTATTTATCAATACCATGGGACTTTAAGAAAACTAATCTATGCAAATTGTTCTTCAAAATGGGAATCAGGTCAAAATGTAAGAGAGAGCCAAGGGAACTGGTACAGTAAACCAAATTGATGATAACAGTGACATCAGATCTACTTAATAAAAAGGCACCAAAGCAAGGTATCTGCTGGCTGTTAAAAGAAGTTGATATTTCCACCATGACAAAGAGAAGCAGATATTACTTGCTATGAGAATAATGAGTCAACTGTGGTGACTTGAATCCAATGGGATTTATAGTAACTTTGTAAATAATCTTAAAAATGTATTTTCCAAGTGAGACTTTGAAAGCTTGAAGCCAGATAATAAAATGCTGAGGATGTGCTGAATAAAATTATCACAATCAAGCTGAAAAGAATATACCTCAAATCATTTTGTGCTTTGAATTTTTCTTTGTAAATCCTTGCTTAATTTGGTACTGTGAATAAAAGGCATTTTTCTATAGTACATGTAGTGATCTACATTTTGTTAGATAAATGCTCATACTAAAATACATCTAATTCCCCATGGTATTTAGTTTTCAGGGCACATTCATTCAATAAATTCACTTACCAAAGTTTGGGGGATATTAATCCTGTATAAGACATTTTTCTAGACTCTAAAAAAATGTGTATTTTCAGGCTCCTTACATTTTAAAGAATTACATTTTCTCGGGTTTGGCATTTTGATGTAGGGAGTAGAGCTGCCACCTGTGATGCTGACATGCTTTATGGGTGCTGGTTTGAGTCCTGGCTCCACTTCTGATCCAGCTCCCTGCTAATGGCCTGAGAAAAGCAGCAAGTGTTTGAGCCCTTGTCATCTACTTGGGAAATCTGGATCAAACTCTTGATTCCCATCTTCCATCTGGCCCAGCCCTGGTTGTTCAGGCCATCTTGGGAGTGAGCCAGAGGATGGAAGATCTCTCTCTTTCTTTCTCTCTCTCTCCCTCTCTCTTGGTGTGTGTGTGTGTGTGTGTGTGTGTGTGTGTGTGTGTATCCCCTCCTCTCTGTAACTCTTTCAATAAAATAAATCTTTTTTAAAAATTACATTTTCTAATAGTGAAAATGAAGGATATACCTAAAAATATTCTCAGTTCAAAATTACACAGGACAAGAGGCACTGTAAGTATTATCGAAGAAACAAACTTAACTTGGAGGTCAAAGAAGGCATTAGAAAGATGACTTTGTGGTAACTGGAGAAGAAAAAGATGCTTTTGAGGTAAGTTATTTAAGCTGATGGAAATAAGGGAAAGAGGACGGGGAGGCAGTGAAAGAACAGATAAAGCCTGGGATAATACATATGGCAGAAGCACCCTACTCATATTCCTTCCAGCCTAGGGTTCATTTCAGCTTCCAACAACCAGTCTCTTGATCAGTTTGCTTGAGAGCTTTCTCTGAGGTAGTTGGATGCTCCTCTTCCTATCAACTGGGTTTGGAAAAAGAGCTGGGGAACTGGTGTCTAGGCCCAGCTCTCTTGCCTTAGATGATCCTATGGTGCCTCTGACTTTTCTAGGTGTAGTTAACTTCCAGTTGCCTATAACAGAAAATACTCTATAGCCATTTTCATAATCCTTTATTGACTGTATTCTCACTGCTATTTCACTTTTCCATCTTCCTAGTGGTGTCTTCCGTATCTCCTAAATAAACTTGAATCTTTATCCTAACCTTGTGTCTGGGTAATGTAAGCTAATATGAGGGTTCAAGAATGAGGTTAAATTCAAACAGATGGCACACCATGGTTTTCATTGGAATACCACAGAAAATGTGACCAAAAAGACAGATTGTATCAGCTGGTCCATAGTTGGGGCTTTGTATCTTCTATATAAGAAAAAGGTATTATACATTAACTAAGAGTGGTGCCTAGAGGTAAGAGCAAAGTCAGGAAGAAATAGTCAAAGTCTTCTCTTTGAATCACAAGAATGAAAACAGTGCATCTCTCCTGCTGCATCAATCAATGTTTTGTCATTGGTGAGCTCATACTATTCAAGAGAGGGACAATGAAGAGAATTTGGCGTGGAAGTATTGAAAAACATCCCTGTGGTTTCAACAGGATCACTGCGACCTGTTTTCCACAGGGAAATCGTATGTAAAATACTTGTTCATTGCTTAATAGCAATAATGCTTTAAACAGTAATCAACCTAGCACACCCTCAATAAATATATCTTTAGTTTTTCTTTTTTATGTAGGAGAACAGATTTTTTTCCCAAAGAAATCTTTTATCTAATGAGTTCAAATTTCATAAATACAACTTTAGAAACATAGTGATTCTTCCCATCATACTTGCACCCCCACCCCCACTCCAACCTACCTCCTCTTTTCCATTCCCAGCCCCATTCTTCATTAAGATTCATTTTCAATTAACTGTATACCCAGAAGACAAACTCTATACTAAGTAAAGATTTCAACAATTGGTTAGGAGAGGTAAAGGAGCATTTGGGAAAAGTTCAATTTAAAGATTCCCAGAAATGCTCATATTCTCGGTTATGCAAAGCTGTGTCATCTTTAAAATCAACACGTGCACGTTCAATGTAAAGATTATTTCCAAAAGAAAGCCAGGGCCTTTTACTGAAAATCAACCCAGTGTATTGCTTCTTTCTACTACAGAAGTCCCTGCTTCCTCTCCATTTTGGACCATCTCAAAGTGAACTAGCAAACAATTTTGTATATTTTTAAATGCTTCTATCTAGAACTGATGCATAAATGGCTACAGATACTTGTGATTCTAGGGAGTGACTTTGCATTTCAGTGTTATAAGGGGAGTTGAATTGTGTGTACCTAACTACAGAATTCATAAAGAAACACAGTTTTATATTTTGTTTACCTTCTGAATTTTACTTATTGTACTTTGATACTGTGCTTCAGAATTAGTTATAGAAGTAATAGAGGCAGTAACTGTAACATTTTCTTACATCCTTATTATGTGTGGACATCATTAAAACCAAACAACAAAACTCCACTTTGTCTTTGTTCTCTTTGAAAATCAGTTCTATGACCAAAGCTACAGTGGCTGACATCAAACAGATGTGTTCTGTCAGAGCCTGTCTCTAGCACTGCAAGTTCAACTTACCCTGAGTTTATTCCCAGGGCATAACAGGAATAAATTGCTACATTTATGATAATTTCCTCCCAGAAGGGAAATGATTTTGAATAGGATTGAGTAGAAAATTCGCCTTCGGGGACTGACAGAATATTGACAGCATTAAACATCAAAGTCAACCCCTATGTAAGGGAAGGCATTCATTGAACCTAAAAATGAAAGATAATGTGCCCAAGTTCAGTAAACATCCATTCTAACCTCTTTTCTAACGTAGATAAAACTAAAAGTTACATTTTCCACTGAATCAGTGTTAAATTTCTTGAGTATGTTAATGGCACTGTGGTCAGGTAAGAAACTGTCTTTGTTCTTCAGATATTCATGTTGAATTATTTAGGGATGAAGTGTCAGGATATGAGAGAGAAAAACACATAGAGCAACAGCAAATGTGGCAATAGTTTAACAGTTGGTAAAAAGGGGTAATTTGATGCTCAAATATTCAAATATTATTTTGATCTCCTTGTAGCTTTCTTGATTTTTTTAATCTAACAAATTTTTGAGAAAAAGTGCTATTTTTTTTAAAGTGAATACATGGGAGCAAGTGTTATGACCCAGCAGGTTAAACCGCCAATCAGGACACCTGCATCCCACACTGAAATGCCTGGTTGGAGTCTCTGCTACTCTGCTTTCATTCCAGCTTCCTGCTCATGATATGGTTCTAGAGCTGTATTACAGTGATTACTTTGGCTGCTTATTTTCCTTGGAAGGCACTGGTAGTATGTTCTGTGGTCAAAGTGGTGTGAGTGGATTGTCAGCTCTCTGTTGAAGCAGAAACATTTTAATATGTCCTTAGAGGTGAATTAGTTCTGAGTGTAGACATCGTTCCTTGAATTTAGTACAGAGCTAAAGCATTTTGTTAAGTTTCTACTTCTTACTGTAAAATTTCCCTTCTGACTATGTTAACTTGAGTGAATTTTCTTGTCTACAATTTAACCCTGATAAATAGCTAGTCAACTTCTTTAGTCACAGAGAGACAATATTAATCAGCCTACCTAAAATCTTGCAGCTTTGTTTTCAAGAGATAAACTCTGGCCTTTCTCTTCCTCTTTCTGCTTTGTATCTGGAAGAATTCTTTACATTTTATTTGGACATTTAGTTATTGCTCCAAATTATTTTCTGTCTTCCCTTAGAGGGTTACATTTCCCTTGATCCACTAACACTCATTTACCACCTGATTGACTTTGGCCAGCGGAATGTGAATAGTATATAGCAGATGCTTTCTAAATGTTTAAAGAATTTATATAGTTTTACTTTAAAGGCAGAGTGGGGAGAGTTCTAGTTGCCAGGCTGCAGTACATTCCCCAAATGCCCAAAACAGCCAGGTCTGGGCTGGGCCAAAGCTGAGAGCTGAGAACTCAGTCCAAGTCTCTGATATGAGTAGAAGGGATCCAGCCACTTGAACAATTACCTGTTGCCTCCCAGGATTTCCATTAGCAGAGCCAGGATTAAAACTCAGGCACTCTCAGTACCAGGCTATTTTAATTATAACAGCCCTGTAGTATGTCTTGGAATCTGGTTTTGTGATGCCCCCAGCTTTATTATAAATTCTTAAACTAAATTTTATGATGTACATTTAAAGTAGAGCACGTGCTGTTATAAGATGCTGATATATAGCAATATTGTTATTATAGTGAAACAAATGAATATCATCTTCGTCATCTCATATTGTTACACATTTTCCCCAGTGACAAGAGCAAAAATTCTGAATACAACAAACTATTATTAACTATATTCCTCATGTTGTACATTGTATCTTTAGAAGTATTGTTTTTAAAACTCTGAGAGTCCATTTGGGGGGTGAACCAAGAGAAGGAAGACCTTTCTCTCTCTCTCTCTCTCTCTCTCTCTCTCTGTCTGTCTGTCTCTCTGTCTCTCTGTCTCTGTCTAACTTTATCTGTCAAATAAAAAAAAAAAACCTCTCTGAGAGTTTACAGAAAGCTGTCCTATCACAGATACAGGCTTTCAATCTAGTTTTCAATTTTTGTTTACTATGTCAGATTAAAAATCCCTCTAAGCACAGCTAATCAAATGTTTCAGTTTAGAAATTATTATCAATCTTCCTCCTCATAGAGGTATCTGGAAGGGGCCTACTATATGCATAGTTGGGTTATTTTGTATAATGATACGTTCAGGGAGATACATTATTTGTTTATAAATTATTCTTGTTTGAATACATTTGTCAATTGCTTCTGTTTATCTTTTACTCATCTTTATATAGCCCAGTATTTGATAGGAAACAGGGCTAATCAATATGTTGTGAATAAAATGATTTTCTCTATGGTCTACTGTAAGTAGCAGGATGGCAAGATTTTAGGATTTCAAAGGTGACTGTTCCTCCCAAGTTGATCCTCCAAAGTTGATGATAGAAAAGAAATTTTTTAGTGAAACAGTGAATTCAAAATGCAGGAAGCTCCTATTCTTCTCTTGAATGCTGTAATTCTCTACCACATTACATTAAATATCTTATTCCCAATATATTCCAACAGCTCTCTTATTATAAGAAGAAATGTGTGGAAGGTTATGGTTAGTGTCACTACCTCTTTTTGTTTTCTTCTCAACTGACAACTCCTTACCTTTTAGGGTAAGATGATGTGCTACCAAAAATATCCAGTTGGCATTCAAATGTCAACTTTGTAATTTATTTTACTTACAGAGGAATTGAAGAGAAGTGTGGTGTAGTGAAAATCAATAAAGTACAAACCCCAGTAGGGTTTTGAAAAATGATATATTCTAGGTATGAGAGGCAATAAGGGAACAAGACAGGAGGCAGTGCCTGGCAAGTGGGATGCTATGGAAGGGTGCAGTTGTTGGTTACAACAAGTGCAAGGTAGAATAATAAACCTGCATTTTTGAAGTGAGATAAAAGACTATGGTTATCAGAGGAGAAGAGATCAATGAACTGAGAGTCAGGCATTGCAAAGAACGTGGACACAACTATTCAAATAAGCAATAATTAACAAAAGAGTCTAATAACTTGACAATAAGCACATCACCCAAATCTTTCACAAATGCAAAAAGTAGCTTGGGCATCTTACTATGGCATATTTCAAAAATTAAGGGTAAATATTAAAATACTAGAAATAAGTAGGTAATTTTCAAAGTAATGGAAAGAGAAAATGAGAATTAAAAAAGAGAACTGTACCAATCCCACAGCATGCAGGAATGATGACCCCTAACCCAAAAAAAGAAAAGAAAAAGTCTGTCAAACAAAAGGGCAACAGAAGATGGTAGAGCAACAGTAGATGGTATATATATATAGAAACAGAAGCACATATTTCAATAACAATCCCTAACATACACTATGTGAAAATGATAACACTGATATACCTCACTGCAGTAAACTAGCTGAGGTTGGAAGGTGCTCAAATGGGGGCAGCTTACCCTCAAGTAAGACATTTACAGCATTTATTCTTTAAATACTCCCACAGTCTCCTAACTCTGTGTCTATAAGTACCTGAAGTCTACAGGTAAGGTCCTTTTGGGCTTCAATCCCACATACATGTCAAAAGCACACCAATTCTTCAAGGCCAGATTCCAGCACCTCTTCCAACCCCTCCCCTCTGCCGTGAGCGTTCCCAAAGGCTTTCAGAGGAATGGAAACTCGCCTATGTCTTTTGAATCATTACATTACTTTGTCTCTCATTCATACGGTTGATATAATTTTCTTATAATTATCTTTTTGTTGTTAAGAATGGACCTTACTTGCTTGCTGGATCAAAATGTATTTCCTCCATGCCCTTCAACAGTGCATATTTTTGTTGAATGAGAATAATAAATCCTAGGGGCCAGCGCCATGGCTCACTTGGTTAATCCTCCGCCTGTGCTGCTGGCATCCAATATGGGCGCTGGGTTCTAGTCCTGGCTGCTCCTCTACCAGTCCAGATCTCTGCTGTGGCCCGGGAAGGCAGTGGAGGACGGCCCAAGTGCTTGGGCCCTGCACCTGCATGGGAGACCAGGAGGAAGCACCTGGCTCCTAGCTTCGGATCAGTGCAGCACACCAGTCATTGTGGTCATTTGGGGGAAGGAAGACCTTTCTCTCTGTCTCTCTCACTGTCTAACTCTGCCTGTCAAAAAAACAAAAGAATATAAATCCTCAAGGTGCATTTAATTTTTCTGGGTAAATATGTTTGTGGAAATTGAGAAAAAATAACTGAGTATTGTCTGGACGTGCAAAGACCATGCTGAGAGAATGGGAGTGACTGCCTTGAGGAGTTAGATAAACTTTCAAAATTATTTTGATATTATTTTAAAATTAACCAACTGCAATAATCCAATGTCATTGGAACTATTTTTCTGATACCCTTTCCCTAATCCGTCAAAATACACTAACTTTTGAATTTTCTAGTATTTATGTCCTTGCTTTCCAAACTGCATTTCACACCCAGAAGCAAAGCCTCTACCATGTCCTCTACCAATCTCCACATGTGCTTCAGAGAAAACATTACAAAGCAAGGAATAACTACTCAATTCTTTTTCTGAATTTTGCGATCAAAAATATTAAAAACTGGACTAAGATGCAACATAAAAGACAAGCTGAAAGATGAACATAAATAGATACTCATTTCTTAATAGATGAACAAAAACCCCACAGATTTAAAGCACGGAAGTGTATTGCCCCCAGAAGAATATCAAAGTAAAATCCCAAACTTAAAGTAGTAGTCTCATTATAATTATGAGTGACAAAAATTGCACTCGCATCAGTAGCACAGCTGTTGACATATCTTACCACAGAAGCTATATTATTGCACAGCAGCCAGAACACAAGGGATCTCAATAGGCGCCATCCCTCATAATAAATTAACATATTTTGAATATGCACAAATAATTGACCAACCCAAGCAAAAATGTTTCTGCTTGCCCCCATGGAATTTTTTTCTAGCAGTAAAATTAATGAAATCATCATATGACTCTTCTCACCTGGCACCAGGGTTAGTCCTAGGTAAAGTGTTGCTTTATGAAACGCTTGGTTTATTGCAACTTGCAGCAGCATCTGCATCACCCTGGAGCTTGTTAGAAATGCAGAAACTCAGGCCCTATACAGAACTGCTGACTGAAGGTGCATTTTCCTAAATCCCCCAGGAGGTTGACGTGCACGTCAAAGTATGAGAAGCCCCGCTCTTGTTCATTGCACTTGTTGGTTTTCTCTTTTGATCCACTTCCCTACAGGGCATTCTTGCCTGGATAAATCATTCTTTGTACAGGGCAAGTAGACAAGTGGCTATTTTACAGGCAGAACAATATGTTCCTAACCTATGCTTGCTGTTACTTTCTTCTTTCAACATAGTACCCATCAATGCCTTTCCTGAGTCATCAAGCATGCTGGCCTGATTCAGGGAAAACCAAAAGATTTTCAGTCTGTGATGTTTCATCCCCTTTTCACTAAAGCACAGAGGAAAGAGAAGTCAATGTTGCCCGCTTCTACTCCCCTTTGCCAACTTCCCTCTCCCCTGCTGCCTTCAGAAATAGGGGCAATTAACACCCAGGGTGAGTTCAAAGAAAGCCCACTAGTATTTTCAACCATCTGCAAAATTACCGCAGAACCTTCCCACTCCTAACAGAGTCATGGGAGTAGCTTTAAACAAGCACACTGCTATCCAGCGGTCTGAACCATTACTGATGCAGAAATTATTGAATTTCTAGGGCAAAAGACAATCTAAAACCTTTGGTCATTTATATATAAGAACATGTTTCCTGAATCCTGCTTGAAAAAGTCAGATGTCATAAAATAATTTGGAACCTAATTAGCCATGATTTATTTCAATACCTTTGTAAGACTTTTTTTTTTTTTCTCAAAAGGAAATTTACATGCTCTGGTCCTAACAACGCTATCCTCTTTTATAAAAAATCTCTCTTTTTAAATATTTGTTTATTTATTTGAGAGAAGTTGCAGAGAGAGAGAGAGGGAGAGAGACAAAGAGAGATCTTCCATCTGCAGGTCCACTCCCTGAAATGGCTGCAATGGTGGGGCTGGGCCTGTCTGAAGCAAGGGGCCTCTTTTGGGTTTTCCACATGGGTGCAGAGGCCCAAGAACTTGGGTCATCCTCTGCTGCTTTCTCAGGCACATTAGCTTGGAATGGGATTGTAAGTAGAGCAGCTTGAACATGAACCTGTGCCCATATGGGATGCCTGCACTGCAACTGGTGGCTTAAACTGCTGAGCCACATTCCAGGCCCCAGAGCTACCCTCTTGCAAGTAATCATTAACCCTAAAAAACTGATAAAATAACTAGTTGAAGGATTTGGGAGATCTGGAGGATATAGAGGGATCTGCTGAAAAAAAAAGTAGGCATAATTTGGAAAGGAGTAGAAACTTGGAGCAAAGGACTTGAATAGCAGTTGTTCTTTGGATTTTTAGTTTGGCTTTGTTTGCAGCTTTGTTGTGTGGTCAGCCACAGTTGTAGTGGTGGATAAAATTCTGGTTAAGTGAACAAGTAACTATTCCTCTTTTTACCCAGAGAAATCTGAGAAAGGAGCCTACTGCAACCAGGAACTAAGGGTGATGAGAGAACTACAAAATTGAGAGAGGCAGAGAAAGGTAGAGAAGAAATCTCTGGCTGGCCTTGGAATCACTCTTGCACAGAGAAGATTGAGGGTAGTTAGGACTTGAAGCCTAAAAGATCGAACTCAGAACTGTGCCATTGCCTACTACAGGTGCTTGCAATTTCCATGTACCCAAATTGTAAATGATATAAAATTGTCAACATTTGTCGAGCAATATAATGAGGGTGATGGTTCATATCACATTTATAATGTTCAGTATATAACCCCAATATTCCTTGACATACCAAAAAGCCAGGAAAATCTCATAAGCAAAGGTAATTGACACCTGTTAATCCTGAGGTGGTTCAGATATCATACCCTTTACACAAGGACTAGAATGTCACTCTTTCATCAAGAATGATGATTTAAAGGAAAATATGCTAATGCTGAAATATAAAAATGGATATTTTATAGATCATAGATTGTTCTCTTTATATTTACATCACATTAATAGGAAAAGATAGGGTATCAGAGAGTAAAGTTTTTGTTTCAAAAATAAAATAAAGCATATGTGATATTCTAAAAAACAAATCAGCTACCAAAAAGGAAAAGAAAAAATGGATCTTTAGAACTGAAAATATAAGACCTCTAAATATTCAACACATGAAGTTGATGGTAGAATAGCTAAGAGTAAGAATCTATAACATTTGAAGAGAGATAAAAAATGGGGAAAATATAAAAACAGCCTCACTATACAGGGTTTCACATATAAGCAATTAGTACAAAAAACAAAAGAGGAAATAGACAAGAAGAAATATTTGAATACATGACAGAAATGTCCCAATTTGGTAAAAACATATGTTAAGAGATTCAGAAAGTACAGCATACATCAAATTGAATTAATCTCAAAAACTCATGTTTGAATTTTTTAGCTAATAAACAAACAAACAAAAAAAAAGAAAACTAAGAGAATTTGTTCTCACAAGACAATGCTGCATGAAATTATAAATATAGTTCTTCAGGCCAAATAGAAACTATACCAGATGGAAGTCAGATGTTCAAGAATGAATGGGAAACAACTAAAATAGCAATAAATTATTATACAACAATGAATACAAAGCAATGAGAAATTATAAAAAACTAATCTCATTTTATTTAAAGACTATAAAGAGTTTATAAAAATTTAAAGCATGTAAACACCACAAATCAAAAATATAATTTGGGGCTGACATTGTGGTAGGGCGGGTAAAGCTACTGTCTGCAATGCCAGCATCCCTTATGGGCAACTATTTGAGTTTCAGATGCTCGACTTCTGATCCTGCTCTCTGTTGGTGGCCTGAAAAAAGCAAAGGAAGGTGGTTCAAGTGTTTGGGTCCTTGCCATTCATGTGGGAGACCTGGATAAAGCTCCTAGCTCTTGGCTTTGGCCTGGCCCAGCCCTGGTCATTGCAACCATCTGGGGAGTGAACCACTGGATAGAAATTCTGTCTCTTTTTGTATCCCCTCCCCCTATAACTCTGCTTTTAAATAAAAGAAATAGATGTTTAAAACTATATATAATTCAAAAAAAAAGGAAGGAATGTCCAACATGGGAAGCAGTCCACACAGCAAACTCAGAATGACAATGGCTTTAAGTAACACTCTGCCTCAGAATCAGCCCTTAAAGCATTTGCATGTGGCTGAAAAACCCACAAGAACAGTTCAGGTATGGAAGCCAAGACACTGTGCAAAAAATATCCTACCTGAAGGATCTTTGTGAGTGAGACCTCAGTGGGAAAATAGGGCCATCAATGAAGGATGTACTTTTCTATGAAGGGAGGAGAGAACTTCCTCTTTGCTTTTGGCCTTGTCTAAATATTGATGGAATTTATGGTCACAAAAGGCTTCCATAGCCTTGGCAACTCATGGCAAAAACCTTCGGGTGATCACTGACATCATAAATAAGAGTGTTAATTGTTAAATTAACAACAGAAGGCATGGTGTACTTACTCCCCATGTAGAACCTCCATCCTTAGTGTATTTTACTATGAGAATTAACTGCAAAACTTGTTCTTAAACAGTACTTTTTACATTTTGTGTGTGTGTGTGTGTGCAAACTGTTGAAATCTTTACTTAGTATAGAGATGGTCTTCTGTATATAAACTTCACTAAAAATGACTCTTAATGAAGAATGGGATGGGAGAGGGAGTAGGAGGTGAGACGGGAGTGGGGGTGGGAGGGTGGGTATGGGAGGAAGAATCACTGTATTCCTAAAGTTGCGCCTATGAAATCTGCATTCATTAAAAAAAGATCTAAAAATAATAAAAGATATACATATATAATTCAAAGAGTTAGAGCTAAAAATTCAATAAAAATTAAAAATTCTATAAATATTCAGAAAAAGGTAGGTAAAATAACCAAGAAACAAAAAAACAGAAGTAAAAATCCTGGAAATAAATAATATGGTGGTTGACTTAAATCCAAGCATGAAAGTAATTTCATTAAATGTTACTAGACTGAAATTTCCAATTAAAACAAAAAGATGATCAGAATGGATACAAAAGCAAAATCCAATTGTATATATAGAAAATGATTAAGCAAACATATGGAAAAACATGATTCAAACCAAAAGTATAAGAAAGCTGGCCCATATATAATAATATTTTGTAAAATAGATTCCAAAACAGAGTATTACACGCAGGGTAAACAGTTGCATATCATAAAATAGAAGAGTTAATATTTGGAAGATATATCAATAACAAACACATACATGCTAAAAAGGCTTAAAAGAGTAACATAAAATTAAAAAATACTTTTATAATTATAGCAGGAAAATTTAATACTACTCTATTGATAGAAAATCAATGTCTAAAAGTAAAGACATCTGTTTTATTTCATTTTTTAATTAATTAATTTATTTTTTTGGCAGGCAGAGTGGACATTGAGAGAGAGAGAGACAGAGAGAAAGGTCTTCCTTGTCATTGGTTCACCCTCCAATGGCCACTGCAGCTGGCGCATCGCGCTGATCCAAAGGCAGGAGCCAGGTGCTTCTCCTGGTCTCCCATGCGGATGCAGGACCCTAGGACTTGGGCCATTCTCCATTGCACTCCTGGGCCATAGCAGAGAGCTGGCCTGAAAGAGGGGCACTGGGACAGAATCTGGTGCCCCGATTGGGACTAGAACCCGGTGTGCCAGCGCCGCAGGTGGAGGATTAGCCTAGTGAGCCACAGCACCAGCTGTGATTTCTTTTCCTTGCCTAATGGCTCTGGCTAAAACTTCCATAACTATATTGAATAGCAATGGTGAGTCTGGTCATCCTTGTCTGGTTGCAACTTTCCAACTTTCCCCCACTCAATATGATGCTGGCCATGAGTGTGTCATATATTGCTTTGAGTGTGTTGAGGAATGTTTGTTCTATACCCAGTCTGCTTAAGGTTTTCATCATGAAAGAATGCTGTATTTTGCCAAATGCTTTCACTGCATCTATTGAGATAATCATATGGCTTTTATTATTCAATTTGTTAATGTGATGTATCACATTTATTGCTCTGCATATGTTGAATCATCTGTGTTTGGTCAAGGTGAATGATCTTTCTGATGTGTTGCTGTATTCAGTTACCTAGTATTTTGTTGAAGATTTTTGTACATATGGTCATCAGTGATACTGGTCTACAGTTCTCTTTCTTTGTTGTATCTTTTCTGGTTTGGAATTGAGGTGATGCTGGTCCATGAGAAAGAGTCTGGGAGTATTCCACCCTTTCAATTGTTTTGTATAGTTTGAGAAAACTTGGAATTAGTTTTTTTTTTAAGTCCTGAATACTTAACCCATTTAGCCAGCCTATATCTTTCAATTAGAGAATATTGGCCATTTACATTCAAGGTTACTATTTGTAAGTAGCAACGTGGTCCTGCCTTTTTTCTATAAATATTCCTATTGTTTGTTTCAGATGTCCCTTTTATTCTTACCAGGAAATTTTTCTGCCTCTACATTTTTTCATAATGATGACTATATTTCTGTGTTTCTGTTTGTAACACATTCTTAAGCATCATTTGTAAGGATGAACAAATGGTGACAAATTCTTTCAATTTCTATTTGTTATGAAAGGTATTTATTTCACCTTCACTCATAAATCAGAGCTTTGCAGGGTATAGTATTTGGGGTTGATACTTTCTTTCTTTTAGAACCTGAGATATGTCTCTTAATTCCCTTCTATTCTGTAGGGTTTCTGATGAGAAATTAGCTTGGTTTAATTAGGGATCCATTGAAGGTAATCTGACATTACTTTTGTGCACATTTTAGAATCTTTTCTTTATGTTTTACTGTTGAAAGTTTGAGTACAGTGTGTTGTGTTGAAGATGTTTTCTGGCAATATCTATTAGGAGTTGTTTGTGCCTCATATAATTGCATGGCCCTTTCTTTGTTGGTAATTAGTGTTTGTGTTTCTTTTAGGCAGCAAATAGATCAGTCTTGTTTTTTAATCCATTCAGCCAGTTTGCATCTTTCAATTGGAGAATTTAGACCATTTGCATTCAAGTTTATTAATGATAAGTAATGCTTTGGTCTTGCCATTTTTCCATAAATATTTCTATTGCTTACTTTGGATTTCCTTTGCGTTTTTACTAGGAGACTTTCTGCCTTCACATTCTTTCGTAATGATGCCTATCTTTCTCTGCTTCTGTGTGTGACAGTGTATAACACATACAATGTGTCTTGGTGAAGATGTTTTCTCATCATGTCTATTAGAAGTTCTATGTGCTTCCTGTACTTGGATATTGCTTTCTTTCTTGAAATTAAGAAAGTTTTCTGCTATTATTTCACTGAATAGGCCTTCTAATCCATTCTTTTTTCCATGACTTCAGGAACCCTTAAGACACAAAGGTTTGTTCATTTGATAGTATCTTGTAAATCTTAAAAACTATTTTCAGTTTTGCCATTTTTTTCTTCTTTTTTGTCTGATTGAGACATTTCCAAGGATTTGCCTTCTAGCTCAGATTTTATTTCTTCTGCCTAACCACGTCTGTTGTTAAGACTTTCCATTGTATTTTCTATTTGACATATTGTATTTTTCATTTCAAATATTTCAGTTTTGTTTATTTTTCATCATTACTATTCCATGTAGCTCTGGATGTTTTAGCCAGAGCATTAGGCAAGAAAAAGAAACCAAATGGATACAAATTGGAAAGGAGAAAGCCAAATGATCCTCGTTTGCAGATGATAAAATTCTATACATAGGGGAATCAGAAGGGGGAAAAGGTAATTCCTTAGAAATCTGAAAATAGATCTACCAAATGACCCACTCATGGGAATTTACCCAAAGAAAATGACATCAGCATATGAAATTTATCTATTTACCCCTATATATACACTACGGAATACTTCTCCATAAAAAAGAATGAAATCCTGTCATTTGCAACAAAATAGATGCAACTAGAGACCACTATGCTTAGTGAAATATGCCAGTCTGACAAAGACAACATCATATGTTTTCTCTGATATGTGGTGGCTAATATAGAATACAAAAAAAAAGTAAAGGGATGAAGTGGTCACTTTGGGATGTGATTCTCATTTCTTTAAATGATTTATTTACTTATTTATTTGAATATCAGTGTTAGAGGGAGACAAAGAGAGAGAGATCTTCCATCCGCGGGTTCACTCCCCAATTGGTTGCAATGGTCAGGACTAGGCCAGGTTGAAGGCAGGAGTCATGAACTTCATTGGGTCTCCTACTTGGGTGCAGCCTAGCACTTGGGCCATCTTCTGTTGCTTTCCCAGGCACATTAGCAGGGAGCTGGATAAGAAGTGGAGCTGCTGGGACTTGGGCTGACATTCATATGGGATGCCAATACTGCAGACAGCAGCTTAACCTGCTGTGCCACACTGCCCCAATGACTGTTATTTTTAGCTTGTGTTTAATCTCCTGTGGAACTGTGGTCTTCCAACTTTTTACCAGTTGAACATTATGGTTAATAGCAAATTAAGCCTATGAATGGAGAGTGGATTCAAATTATATCTTTGCAAAAGCTGATGAAGAGAGGAGAGGGAGGGAGGGGGATTTGGGGAGCAGGGAAGTATGGAAAATGTGGTTGTCTTCTTGGAACTTTACCTATGGAATGCATAGTATCTGTTCTCTTTATATTAATAAAATATTTAATAAAAGAGTAAAGATACTGAGGATTTCTTCAGCTGGTGAAGGGATTAGAGAATATTATTTGACCATGAAAAATGAAGTACTTACACATGCTGTAACATGGATGAACCTTGAAAACATGACAGTCACAAAAGATCACACATTAGATTATTCTATTAATATGGAATATCCATAATTGTAAAATCTATGGAATCAGAAATAGATTAATGGTTTTTAGGGCTGAAGGGAAATGTAAAGATAAGGAAGTGACAACTTGATAATACTGAGCTTCTTTTTGAGGTGATGGAAACCTTCTAAAATATTGTGCTAACAGTTTATCTGTTAATATTAAAAATCATTGAATCATGATATGAATTATATTTCAGTAAATCTATTTTAAACAAAGAAATAAAAACCATAAGAGAGGGGCTGGCGCCATAGCTCACTTGGTTAATCCTCCACCTGTGTCGCCAGAATCCCATATGGGCGCCGAGTTCTAGTCCTGGTTGCTCCTCTTCCAGTCCAGCTCTCTGCTGTGGCCCAGGAGGGCAGTGGAGGATGGTCCAAGTGCTTGGGCCCCTGCACCCGCTTGGGAGACCAGGAAGAAGCACCTGGCTTCTAGCTTCAGATCAGAGCAGTGCCAGCCATGGCAGCCATTTGGGGAGTAAATCAATGGAAGGAAGACCTTTCTCTCTGACTCTGTCTCTCTCACTGTCTAACTCTACCTGTCAAATAAATAAAATTAAAAAAAAAAAACCATAAGAGAATTTTAACACTATCAACACCTTGAATTTATTGATATTGATAAAACAACACAGAATATTTTCACAACATTGTTTATACCATAGGCAGGTACTTAACATTTGTTATGCGATAGGAATCACACACAGATTTAAGGAGTATGGAGATGCCTAAGATGTAACCATTGGTTACCTGGAACTGACAATATATGGCAGTGGTTTTCATGGGAAGTATCTGGAGAAATCATTGGTTGTTACTGATTGCAATGCCACTAGCATTTAAAGGCTAAAGGCTGAGGATGCTGAACATTCTGCTAGTTACAGGATATTTCCACATATGAAGGGAAGTCCCACGTTCTACATGGCTTCCCAGTCCCCTATGGATATTCATGAGGTATAAACATTGTTTTGAATATATCTGAACCTAGTAGTTAATGAATAACCACCAAGAATTTTTATACAGTTTTAGTACAATGAATTCTCCCAATATGCAAATACTACGAAAGTCAAGGGACAATGATATTTTCATTTGATTTCTTATTATCACACCTTTTCACTTGAGTTGCACATGATTTCATAAACAACTGTCATGAATAACCATGCATCTTTGAGGATTTTTATCACTAACAAAACACACCTGCATAAGTTTGTGTATGTAGCTGCCACACATCCATAACAATCTATTTATAAGAGCTAGTATATCAGTATATTGGTTGTCCTGAAATACAATCACAGCCAAATATTTACATGTAAACCTCATTTATATAAACTACTTTAATTTCTTTATATATTATATGTAGGGCATTTTAAAATTATGAGTGTAGCGGAATTTCATTTCAGGATTGTGAAAGAGGCACAGAATGATAGATTTTAGTATCTGATACAGTAGAGATTCGCTTATCTAATGGGAAGACAAGTACACAGACGATGGCAAAAGCTTAAAAAGAGGCCAGCATTGTGGCACATCTGGTTAAGCTGCTGCTCATTGAGCTGACCAGAGTCCTGGCTGCTCTGCTTCCCATCAAGCTATCTGCTAATGTGCTGGGAAAGCAGCTGAAGATGGCCCAAGTGTTAGGCTTCCTGCCACCCATGTGGGAGACTCAGATAGATTTCCTGGCCCCTGTCTTCATCCTAGCACTGTCCCAGCTGTTGTGCCCATTTGAGGAGTGAATCAGCTAATGGAAAATCATGCTCTCCTCTGTACCACACCCATGTCACTCTGCCTTTCAAAAATAATTAAACCTTTTTAAAACTCTTGAAACATTGCTAAAGTAGAAGGATATATAGTGTAGAGACGGTGTATTATTTGCCTGCAGCTTATTAGTGGTTTAAAACAAACTCTTGTTCTTCTGGCAACCAGAAGTGTGAACTGGATTTCATGGGTTCTAATCAGTGTGGGTGGGTCTGTGCTTCTGAAGTCTCTGGGGGAGAATTCACTTCCCCGCCTTTTCCAAATTCCAGCAGTTGCCTGTACCCAAGAGCTTACAACCTGACCACTTCCTCCATCTTCAAGGTGCTTTATTTTATTTCTAACCTTGTGCATACATAGACTTATTTCCTGTGGCTCCTCTCTTACAAAACTCTGTTGATTACATTTGTGGCCACCTGGATCATTCAAAACAATCTCCTGTCATCACAATTTTAATTTAATCACACGAGTAAAGTTACTTTGGTTGTAGAGAGTAAGATTCACAGGTGGTACAGATCATAACTTGGACATAGCTGGGGCTTTATTTAGCCTCCCACACAGGGTAATTGAAGGTCTTCCCTAAGTCAGTCTGGTTAGGTAAGAAAAGCTGTGCATAGGTACTCTTTTTAAAATTAAATATCTATCTGTCTATTTCTATTTTCAGTTTTATTGAAAAATAAAAAGGGGAACAGAGAAAGATCTCTCATCTGCTGGTCCACTCCACAAATGCCCACAACACCCAGGGCTGTGCCAAGCTGAAGCCAGCATCCTGGAACCCCATCTGGGTCTCCCACATTGGCAGGGACTGAAAGACCTGGGCCATTACCTACTGGCTCCTCAGGGGCACCTTAACTGAAAGCTGGAATTGGAAGCAGAGCACGGACTCAATTCAGACACTCAGATAGACTCAGCCATCATCATAGAGTTGTCTCAGCCACCACAAAAACTGTCCATATCTGGAAATTATTTTTATTACAAGGCCTAGCAAGCATGTTTCATGTGAAAAAGTAATATGAAAAAAAAGAAAGTTGAGTAATTAGATAGTGGTTGGGATAGAAGAGTTTTTCTCATCCCTCTTCTGAGGGAGGGTGAGAGAATACACATATGAGGTCATGAAAAATAAAATCATGTTCAAGGGCAGGACAGAAAACTCAATATTCATGCAACCTAGGACAAAATGGACAGTGAAATGGGTCCTGCAAAATCCGATTTGAGGTACAAAATTTAAGAGATTATTTTCCTGCAGACAGTGGTGAATTATGGAGGAATTCTAAGTAGGACAATAATACAATCATCTTAGGAAGAGCACGTGCACACAAGTAGAGCAAACTGGATGGAGGTAGAGGGTCATGGAGGTGGGGGGCTGGTAATCAGGCTAACTGCAGTATGGGCAGGAGGCAATGAGGACCCAACAAAGTCCTCTAGAATGACCCTTTTTTGCTATTTCTATTTTAAATAATCATCTTCTTTTCCACCCTGTGCGATTTAATGGCAGCCCCTAAGTTGTGAAGCTTCATTTTTAAACTGATTATCTCATAATTTTAATATTCTGAGGGTCATATACCAGGCCACGCCATCTCTGAAGACCATCAAAGAACAGAAAAAGGTCAATTCTCAGAAACCTCTGAGAAAATAACAGTAAATCTCAGGGAAATACACCTTGCTGAACCTTTGCCCTATTTGATGGGAAATCACTTTTGAGAAACTTTAATTTCAGTTCTGAAAGCTACAAGGTGGGGGTTATTTTGCACATCATCAGATTTTTCAGTGTGACACAATTTCACCTCTCAGGAAATTAAGGAACAAAGAAAAGAAAATTTATGTTACAACATTCCTATTAACGATCTCCAAGAAATAAAATATAGCTACATTTGAAACATTCTCCAGAGGTGTCTCTCCCTCTTTTCTTTGTGACAAAATTAACATCAGAAATCAAAAATCATGCTCTGGCAGACATAATTTTCATTCATTCAACATGCTATGAAAAAGCACACTACTGGTTATAAAATAGTTTTGCTTCCAAAGTCCCTTTCTTTATCCATGAAATCAGATGAATAGAAATGTTTTACGATCACTACAATTGGTCTAGAAATTATACTACTCGGCAGTTGTGGATTATGATTTCACGTTCTCAACTTGTTCAAAGTATCACTAGAATGAAATTAATATAAACTAATAATATAGGTCTCCACACAAAACTACTAACCTCTCTCCCTAATTTTTTTTTCTTCCCTCATTTCCTTCCCTGTCTTCTGTCACTGTAACCTTTCCCTCTAATTTTTTTAAGTGACTAATGTATTATATCACAAAGACAAGAGTTTAGGATTGGAGATACTTACTCCATCTGTTGGCAATGTAAACGGTCTCTGTCTAGGCTCCCTTTCAGTTTCACTCAATGTAAGGAAGGCAAGAGGGAACTTGCAACTTCACAGACCAGCGGTTCACAACATGTACTACATGAAACAGCATCAGTAATGTCGTCTGGGAACTTGCTAGGCATGTAAATTCCTGTCAGAGTTCCTGGATCCTAAATGATGGGATTGGGTTCCAGCCACTTGTGTTCCTACAAGGTCTCCTCAGATATACCCTGAGGTTTGATAAGCATCATTGCAGACAGAATGAACATCTCTGCTTGCCATCTGCAAAATGAGGATGGCAAGAATGGTAACCACATAGGACTATGGCCAAACTTCAAAGCAATGTCATTCCAGAAAGCGCCTAGAAAAGGCATGGGAAGGTATAATAGTTGTTAAATACATGTTCATTCTGCCAATGATCATGGCACTTCTACTAAGTGTCAAGCTCAGGATTAGGTCTGCAAAGGGCACGAATGTGAATCAGAAACACTTTTAGGAATCTTT
The DNA here is from genome assembly GCA_949820135.1 of Sylvilagus floridanus. NCBI lineage: Eukaryota > Metazoa > Chordata > Mammalia > Lagomorpha > Leporidae > Sylvilagus > Sylvilagus floridanus. The sequence continues at coordinate 17,210,315 of OX463243.1, forward strand.
GATCTAGGCTGGGGTTGGGGAGTGGTTAACATAAGAAATATAATGGAATAGAGGAATAAGTACAACAAGAAAGGTGTAGATAAAGGACTGGCATGGAAAGGATCAGGGGCCTGACTAGGTAGAGACATTATTTCAGGGAGGCTTTAACGTGTTGACAACATTTGAATACCAACATAGAAACCAGGGCATCTCAGACTTCTGAAATAGCTTGAACAAGGTATATAGATGGAAGAATATAGAATACAGCCACTATACAAACAATAATTTAGTTTGGCTAAAATATAAGAAAGACACCTCTGGAGAATGGAAAATGAAATTGGAAAAGTCAGATTAGCAGCAGATTGTGCACAACACCAGGATGAGAATTTGCAAATTTATTAGATAACAGAAATCTGTTAATTAAAAGTTGTTGGGACATGGTGGTGACATATACCAGAGTCTTTCTGGATGCAAGCTTAAGATTTGCTTTAACATTTTTTTAAAGAAAGAGATCAGAAAGTAGATTGATTCTGGAGTCAGGAAACTTTCAGTGATTTACTACCATCTACTGTGGTGGACCATGGAAGCAAAGTTTTAACCACAACCTCTGCTTTCAGTGGGTTACTGATTTGGTGCAGATGATGGACCACTAAATGCAAAGTGGGAGAGAAGACAGCTTCTTCCACAAGGTGACATATTTGACTCAGGCAAGGAGAACTGGGAAGAAGGAGGTTCTACATTAACGCTATCTTCCCTTCTTCCACAAGATTCTATTCTGATTTTTTATTTCAACAAAATGGAAATCATAACATAATAGAAACCTATGTCTAATTATTCCTTAGTTATTACACTGCTGGGTTTACCTTTCAATGCTCCTACCTGGAGGATTGTTTAAAATATATAGTTTCCTGAATTTATGGACTCCATGCTACTGTGAGAGAGGATCATACTTAAACAAGACTAGACTCCAGGAGGATTGACTGTTGGCTGCAATTGCGTTTCGTGAGCTGATTAAGAAATGTTGGGTGCAGTACCTATTTTCTTCTTTGTTCTGTCAGAATCATGGAAGTTTATTTTCTGAGAATAACCAAAATCTGCAAACATGTAGATTAAAGCCTGGAATTTCTAATAATCGCCAAGTCTGAAAAATCTACAAACTTCAAATTTAGCTTAAACTTGACCTGGCTTGCTGAATGCCCTGAGTTGCCTAACAACCAAATAAGAAACCTCTTCAGAAGGACATTTAACATCTAGTCTCAAAGGATTTCCATTTGGAAGATGAATTCATGATAAAACAAATCATGACAGGAAATACATAAGGAAGTCAGCTACAAGAAGTGAAAGACAGAAAACAGAACAACTATAAACTCAAACCCTGAAAGATGCAAATATTAGAGTAACAAAATATATAATATAAAACAAGCACACTAATTGAGTTAAAGATATTTTATAAACGATTTTGTGTCACTCCAAGAGGATCCTATTAAGACGAATCCAGATTCCTGACTCAAAGAAACTATGAGATCGTAAACATGCATTGCTTTCAGTACTAAATCTTTATTAATACCACTAACCAAGCAATGGGCATAGAATACTGTATTATAAATATAAAAGTTTGATTGATTTTAGAATTCTGTTAAATTGTATATATAAATTTTATATAATAATGTACAATTTGGGACATGCTCAATCAGAACTGCCCCAAATGATGGAGTTAGAATTGTGCCAGGGAATTCCAATACAATCCCATCAAGGTGGCATGTACCAAGGCCATCTCATTAGTCCAAGTGATCAATTTCAGCTCACAATTGATCACACTGATAGGTCTAAGAGTCAAAGGGATCACACAAACAAGACTAGTGTCTGCTAATACTAACTGATAGAATGAAAAAGGGAGAGAATGATCCAACATGGGAAGCAGGATACACAGCAGACTCATAGAATGGCAGATGTCCTAAATAGCACTCTGGCCTCAGAATCAGCCCTTAAGGCATTTGGATCTGGCTCGAGAGCCCATGAGAATATTTTAGGCATGGAAAGCTAAGACACACTGAAAAACAAAAAAAAAAGAAGACCTAAATGAAAGATCTCTGTGAGTGAGATCCCAGTGGAAAGAACGGGGCCATCAAAGAAGGAGGTACCTTTCTCTGAAGGGAGGAGAGAACTTCCACTTTGACTATGACCCTGTCGGAATAAGATTGAAGTCGGCGAACCCTAAAGGCTTCCATAGCCTCGGCAACTCATGACTAGAGCCTAGGGAGATTACTGACCCCACAAACAAGAGTGTCAAATTGTTAAATCAACTTCAGGAGTCACTGTGTACTTACGTCTCATGAGGGATCTGTCCTTAATGTGTTATCCAATGTGAAATAATGCTATAACTAGTACTGAAACAGTATTTTTACACTTTGTGTTTCTGTGTGGGTGCAAACTGATGAAATCTTTACATAGTATATATTGAATCGATCTTCTGTATATAAAGATAATTGCAAATGATTAAAAAATTTTGGTGTTAAACTGGAAATTGCATAGATAATTAATCAATTCTTTAAAAAAATCATGTAGGATCTCTGTCCTTAATGTGCTGTACATTGTGAATTAATACTATAACTAGTACTCCAACAGTATTTTCATTTTGTGTCTCTATGTGAGTGTCTCTATGTGAGGGCAAACTGTTGAAATCTTTATGTAATATGTACTAAACTGATCTTCTGTGTATAAAGAGAATTGAAAATGAATCTTGATATGAACAGAACGGGAGAGGGAGCGGGAAAGGGGAGGGTAGCGGGAGGGAGGGAAGTTGTGTTGGGGGGAGCCATTGTAATCCATAAGCTGTACTTTGGAAATTTATATTCTTTAAATAAAAGCTTTATAAAAAAGCAGATAATATTTTCAAAATATTTTCAAGAGGAAAAAATGGAATTTTAAGGAAAGAGGATAATCCAAAAGAAAATTTACATTAAAGTAAGTATATAAATTCATATACTCTAAATGAAGCAGGAAAATAAAATCATATATAAAAGTATCAAAATAAGTACAAGTATATACAAGCATTATATAATCAAAAACTACAAGAAAGAAAATTGAAGTATATTGTTAAAGCATAAGAGTCCAGGCACCTTTGAAACTAAAATGATAAAAATCACAACAGCTTATCTTCAATAAAAACAACCACTAGGGAGCTGTTACAGATATATTCATATCAGGAAAAATATCCATTATATTGAAACTATTAGAACTATAATGATTACATCATATAAACATATAAGTTTCAATTTATAAAGAAAATCAAACATTTTAAACTAGAATGTACTTAACTATATAGTCACAAAATATATAAGGCAAAATGGCAAAAATTACAAGGAAAAACTGACAAAAATATAATTATATGTAAACATTTTAATATTAATCTCTCAATAATTGATACAGTAAGCAAAAAAAAAATCAGTAAGGTTAAGAAGAACAATTTGTTTTTTCTTTGTTTTGACAGGCAGAGTTAGAGAGAGAGAAAGGTCTTCCTCCTTCCATTGTTTCACCCCTCAAATGGCTGCTACGTCTGGTGCGCTGCGTGGATGTGGATCCAAAGCCTGGAGCCAGGTGCTTCCTCCTGGTCTCCCATGCGGGGGCAGGGCCCAAGCACTTGGGTCATCCTCTACTGGCTTTCTGGGCCACAGCAGAGAGCTGGACTGGAAGAGGAGCAACCGGGACAGAATCCGGCACCTCAACCAAAACTAGAACCCTGGGTGCCAGTGCTGCAGGCGGAGGATTAGCCAAGAAGAACAATTTGAAGAAATGGATTTAACAGGTGTTAAATAGGTATAAACAAATTTCTGGCTTCCCTGGAGGATATAATTTATTCTGCACATAAAAAAAAATGGCAAGAGTTGACCTACCATTGGATAAATTCCAGTAAATTCTAAGAATCAGTAATGTGAAGTCTGAATTCAAGGACCATGATGGTATGAATAGCAAAGGACTTTATAGTAACCATATAATGAAAAGACTGAAAGTCTTGCCTCAGAGTAAGCCAGGGAGATATGTGGTAAGAAATGATAACATGGGGGACCATTGTAATTATCTACTATGTACCTGTGTGTATTTCCTATAGAAGCATTGTTCAAACTAATGCAATACTGGAAACACCCCAAATGACCATTAGCAGTAATAATTGGAAATTTTCTTGCCAATAATTCCATCTCCCAGAACCAGCTTTGGCTTTGGAAGACTAGAATTCAATAAATTGATACTATTAGTATAAGTAGCAGAGGCTTCCAACTTTGTATATTTTGTTGTTGTTGTTGTTGTATGCTTATTGTTTTTGTCACTGTTTTGATGATTATATCACAAATTCTTTAGGGGAAGAAATCAGTTGGTTTCCATATTATACAAACCTCTTCTGAGTGCTCCAACCTTGAATAGATTCTGGTTTTAAAAAATGTCAAAACAGTCTTGAAGTTGGGAGAGGACAGAAAAGTGAAATGAGAATTTAATGCAAAAGAATTCAAGAAAAAGAAATCAAACCTGACCTCCCTCTTGAGAATGTTGGGTTCACAGCAATTATCATGATTCAGGAATGGAGATAAATGTTATCATAGGTATCTACTCAAGAAGTTTTTTTTTTTTTTAATAAAGAGACAAAAATAAAGCCCCACAAAACATCATTAGTTCTAATGTTTACATGCAAAACAAAATGCCACTATCTTCTATTATATTGTATATTTTATGGCATTCTGGTTACTTTAATCTCATAGACGACACAGAAAGGTTGGAGAGAATAAGCAAGTGATACACAAAATGGGCCAAGGTGTTTTTGCTGTTGTTTATTCTGTTTGCCTTGCCTGTCTTTAGGAAGTCATCCCTTTTCCACTTTCAACCCATATAGCTCTGTAAGAGTAAGCACAATTATCCCACATGGCTACTAGAAGAGGACCTGCTTAAGATATAGTTCTATCCAATTAATGTCCAATACTACAGTTATGGGTCCAAGGAGGAACATGGGACATGATTTAGGCCAATGAATAATCTATGTGACTCGTGCTGATGTCCTCAGGACAGAGCTATGGTTTTTCACTAGATCACTTACTGGAAACCCTAGGGGAGCCTTAGGTTGCTAGTGTCTAGCTTTGCCATCATATGAAAACCAATTGAATGAGGGTTAAAGCAACATACAGATAAGCAGAGCTAGAGAAACAGGAAGAGTGAAATTTCCAGCGACGTCATTTTAACTCCTGGATACAGCTCCGCCCAGGGTTCCAAATAAGATGTGTTAGTCAGTTCCCATTATCCTGAGTTATATACTATTTAAGACAGGAGTTTTCAATCTTTCAGAGTGATAAAGTATAAGCATAAAATCATGAAGGATTTTAGAAATTGATGTTATCTCCTGGAGCCTGGAAAGAACCCAGAAATTTGAGGTTAAATATTTACAAAATAAGCAGTAAACATGTGCATTTCATTACCCAAAGAGGTTGTGCTAGCTAAAAATATCTATGGCCCAAAATCTTTGGATACATTTGTGGATGCTGTTTTCACATTGCCTTAACAAAAGAAATGAAATATATTTTGCCCTATCTTATATTAAGATTTTAATTCTTTTTTCAGAGACAGAATTCCAGGCTGTTGTCACACATCTATCAATTATTCAGTGAGTAACTATTAAGCACCCACTACAGTGCCAAGGAGATGAGTGATGGCAGATATGCTTACTGTCAGGGATTCTCAGTCTGGAAGAGTAGCTAGATATACTTAAAACATTTGCAAAAAAATATATTGAGTACAAATACTATTGAGTAAATAAAAGAAATAATGACAGGAAAAAGGGAGAAGAAATTTAATTTCTTTGGAACAAGAGGGTGAAGGCCAGAGAATAGTTCAAAGATGAAAGAAAAACGGTCTAGCACCTTGATAAATTTAAAGCTTGGTTTGGCAGGCAAGGGTTAAAACGGGAGTGGGTGGTGTGAAGTGTGCTATGGCTGGATAGGAGTTTTGGGGCAGTAGAGTTTCCAGGGAGTCCAGTGATTGGCCGCAGAAGCTGGAGAAATGGTCAAGGGACAGGAATCAAAAGATAAGACGTGCCTTGCAAAGGACGGGAACCTTATCTCGCATGGTATTGAGCATACGGTGGGCCAGTCAGTGGGATGCACTGGGCATCTTGGGCTTGCTAGGCTGTGATAGTTTTCCTTTAAGGTTCTAAAAATTTCTCCCTCTTTGCAGAAAGCAGGAGTCTCAGGGTTTCCTGCAGCCATCATCTGCAGCACCTTTCCCAGGTATCACTGTGCATAGGTGGTTACCTAGAAACAAAGGCTTGAGAGTCTACCTCTTCTTTGGCTATACAGAAGGGCTACTTTGGTAAAGCACTTAAAGGTTGAAGTGTTTGATCCAAATGAGTGTGGATAGGATCATCGTATCACCAATTAAGAAAACATTGGCACTAATTCTATCTTGTGGTTTAAGGTTGATGTCCTCTCCACCATAGATCGTAGTGAGACTTCAGCCGTGGGTCCTCATGAGTCTAGACCCTTCATCTGGTTCTGATAGCACAAAGAGGGCTGAGGATGAATTTAACCTCAATGTCTATAGACTATAGAGGAATTTCCCTCCCTAAACTATTTTCCCTTTAAAACCTGTTTGTCAGAAGACACAATGAACACTCTGTGTCCTAAACTCACTTCTCCCAAAAGTTTTCAATGAAAGAAAGCAAAGCTGAAGAAGTTATGAAGTGAAAGGGGCTCTATTATTAGGCATTTTAAGGTGTTCATTGAGGTGCAACTTAGTGATAAAATGTAAGGAGTCCTACTGAGTCAAATAAAATAAGAGACAGTGCTACAAAGACCTTCATTCTAGGCAGGCAGCTTCTTCACTCTGCCACTGACTGAGTGGAAATAACTGCATTTGAGGGAGAGAAAATATTTTGCTGTTGGCATTTTGAAACACTTTGCTGGTGGTTTCTTTGAATCTGCCTTTTTTTCTTTTTTTAAAGAAATACATTCATTTCATCAGTCTTTACTTACTAGACTTCTGTGTGCATGGATGATCAAGATGATATATTTATCAGCTCTGCTTTATAGTTTTACTGGGCTTCTCATTCTGCTAATAGCGTCTGAATTTTGGGGCATTAATCTACATTATTCAGAATCAAATCTGAAATATTTACTAACATTTAATCCATTTTCTCAAATTAAGTTGTCCAGTACTTTTTTTATTCCAGTAAGGAAAAATACTTTAAATGGTATGAAGAGAAGGAGTATAGAAGTTTTCTTTGAGATAAGACACACAGGTTCAGGTGGTTCACTCAACTAAAACTGTTCCATCCTCTCAGTTTTTACTTCTTTTCTTTGAGTTTCAAGTCGGTATATAATGTATGGAGTAAAGTACAGACTAAAAAGAAAATTATGAGGGGCCAGCGCCATGTCTCACATGACTAATCCTCTGCCTGCGGCACCGGCATCCCATATGGGCCCATGTGGGTGCCGGGTTCTAGTCCCGGCTGCTCCTCTACCAGTCCAGCTCTCTCCTGTGGCCCTGGAAGGCAGTGGAGGATGGCCCAAGACCTTGGGCCCCTGCACCCGCATGGGAGACCAGGAGGAAGCACCTGGCTGCTGGCTTCGGAACTGCGTAGCTCTGGCCATAGCAATCATTTGGGGGGTGAACCAATGGAAGAAAGACCTTTCTGTGTCTGTCTCTCACTGTCTAACTATACCTGTCAAATAATAAAAAAGAAAATTATGAGGCCACTGGATAGAAAGAACATATCTTCAAGATAGGAGATAGCATCCTGAAGAGCAAGCAATGGGGGATTTTTCTCCCATTAGAGACATTATAATTAGACTGTTGGAGAGGCTATAACATGATAGAATCTACTAAACTAAATTAATTTTGCTCTTAAAGTAGAGTGATAATTTCTTGTGTCATCCTCCTACCTCTTATCATGCTAGTTATCAGTTGGTTTGGAGGTGGTGTGGCGAGTTAGTAATTGAACTATGTGGTATAAGGGTATTTGTATTTGGTCCCACCTTCTGTGCATACCTAGAAACGAAGGCTTCAGAGTCTACCTCTTCTTTGGAGCCCCTTTCACTTCATAACTTCCCACCTTTTTCTGCAATATGTGATCATGGTCAAGATATATATTCTGTCTGAACATCAGTTTTCTCTTCTGTTTAAATGAGAACATATGATCTTCTTACAATGCACTGCCCATTAACAGACAGTCTACACCAATGGATTATGGCAAAGAATCCTGATCCACACTCTGAAGAAGCCAGCCTAGGAAGCCAATCTCTACTCTTTTGGCCCAAGTAATCAGATGACTTTCTTTAGCAAGTAGTTCAGAAAGGCAGAGAATAATTGGCTCAATAAAGTTAAGCCTTGATTGACAGCTTATAGCTTCTCTAATTTTTGCCCTTATATGCAACTGAGGACCAATCAGAGAAAAAACAAATACACAATCCTAACAACCACAGAGGATTTCCTATTTTTAGTTGGCCCACCTATAGCTTCTATATGCTAAATGCTTCCAATTAGAGCATACCTGAAGGTTCCATTCTTTCTACCACAATGCTTTCCAACTCTTCTGCCTGATTTGATTATTTGCAGATGTAAATGTCAGCAACTAACTCCCTTGTAGTAGCAGTTTCTAAAAATAAACTTTGCTTTTCCTAATTTGAGTGAGTCCTCATTCATTTCTGAATACCTCTTTTGTTTCCCATCTCATCTACCACAAGGTAGTATCATAAGCTAATAAATTATCTTACTTTTCTCAGTATGGCTTCTTCTAAGCTGATCATTATCAATGTAAACTGAAATTGCATTAATCTGTGTTTTCCATGTCTTTTTTTCTTCTTTTGCTTTTCTACTGGACTCAAAATAAGGTTCAAGGGGCCAGTGTTGTGGCATATTGGATAAAGCTGCTGCCTGTGGCTCTGGTATCCCATATACACTTGAGTTTGTCTCCAGGCTGCTCCACTTATGATCCAGCTCTCTGCTATTTGCCTGGGGAAAGCAGCAGATGACGACTCAAGGGTTTGGTTCCCCTGCACCTACAAGGGAAACCCAGATGAAGTTCCTGGCTCCTGATTTGACCTGGCCCAGCTGTGGCCACTGCAACCATCTGCACAGTGAGACAGCAGATGGAAGAATCTTCTCTTTCCTTCCATCTTTCAAATAAATAACTCAATCTTTTTTAAAAAATGAGGCTCTGCATTGGAATTGCACAACTTTTTTCATACTTTCACTTTCAATCTCTGTGTATCTTTCTTGGTGAGGTGTGTATCCTGCAGATAGCAAATAGATCAGTCTTGTTTATATAACATATTCAGCAAGTCTGCATCTTTCAATTGGAGAAGTTAGGCCATTTACATTCAGCGTTATTAGTGATAAGTAATGATTTGGTCCTGCCATTTTTCCATAGATATTTCTATTGCTTTGGATTTCCTTTTTGCTTTTACTAGGAGACTTTCTGCCTCTACATTCTTTTATAATGAAGCCTATCTTTATCTCTTGCCATGTATAGCATATTCTTAAGCTTCATTTGTAAGGCTGGTGAAGTGGTGACAAATTCAATTTTTGTTTGTTTTGGAAGGTCTTTATTTCACTTTCATTGATAAATGAGAGCTTTACAGAGTACAGTATTCTGGGCTGACAGTTTTTTTTTTTTTTTTTGAAAGGCAGAGTGGACAGTGAGAGAGAGAGACAGAGAGAAAGGTCTTCCTTTGCCATTGGTTCACCATCCAATGGCTGCCACAGCCGGCGCGCTGTGGCTGGCGCACCGTGCTGATCCGATGGCAGGAGCCAGGTGCTTCTTCTGGTTTCCCATAGGGTGCAGGGCCCAAGCACTTGGGCCATCCTCCACTGATCTCCCTGGCCACAGCAGAGAGCTGGCCTGGAAGAGGGGCAACCGGGACAGAATCCAGTGCCCCGACCGGGACTAGAACCCAGTGTGTTGGTGCCGCAAGGTAGAGGATTAGCCTATTGAGCTGCAGCACCGGCCAGTTTTTTTTTTTTTCTTTTAGGACTTGGACTATGTCTCTCCATTCTCTCCTAGCCTGTAGGGTTTCTGATGAGAAATCAGCTGTTAGTTTAAATGGAGATCCTCTGAAGATAATCTGACATTTCTCTCAGGCAAATACATAGACTCCAGTATAATAGTAACGGGGTACTCAACAATCCACTTTTATCAATGGGCATATAAATTGGACAGAAAATCAACACAGACCAACAGAGATAATCTACACTAAGGATCAAATGGACCCAATGGATATCTATAGAACATTTCATCCCACAGCTACAAAATACACATTCTTTTCATCACTGCATCAGACTTTCTCTAGGAGAGACCAAATGGTTGGCCTTATCAAGGAAGGCACATTAAGAGAAGGCCTGGAAGCTCCTTGCCCGTTTAAACATATCCTGCCTCTGTACCTCCTCTGCCTGGCTACTTAACTGTATACTCTATAATACCCTGCATAGTAAATGGTAGTGTTTCCTAGAGTTGAAGTTCCTGGAGTGAAGTGTTTCCTGGAGTTCTGTGAAATATCCTGGTAAATTAATCAAGCTCAAGGACAGGGTAATGGCAAATTCAATTTATAGCCAGTCAATTGGAAGTATAGGAGACACCTTACTATTTATTAGAGTGTGAAGTGGGGAGCAGTCTTGTGGGCCAAAGGCCATAACATGTGGGATATCATACTATCTCAAAGTAGACAGGGCCAGACTTGAATTATAGAACACATAGTAGTGTCTGATTGAAAACTGTCATAAAATCTCTTTTCTATGTTGAATGTGAAAATGGAGGAAAAACTATTTGTTTTCTCCTTTATATGCTGGATGGCTGTCAATTCTTATTATTAATAAATTCCACACTTGTACTCCTTAAAATTTATATGTAGCCCAAAATCAGTATAGCATTTTGGGGGTCATTCATATGGGATAAGTGAAATGGGCAGAGGGATGGAAGTTTGATTTGTGTGACGTGCATCCTCTCAACCAGGGTTGAACAGAGTGATACTCTTCATTCTTGTTTCAGTTCTCTTACTGTACACATGTGTCCTTTCTGGAATCTATTTAGTGTCATATTCTTTGCAATTCCATGCTTTGTGTTGGCAACAGCGCTGTTTAAAATGGCCTCAAGCATGGTATGGAAGTGCTTTCTCATGTTCCTAAGCACAAGACAATTGTGATGTGCCTTACAGAAAAAAAGTGTTTTTCAAGAGCTTTATTCAGGCATTGAGTCATAGCACTGTTTGCTGTGAGTCCCTGATTGTTAATGAATCAACAATATCTATTAAAGAAGGCCGTTCTGAACAAAGTCACCCCTAAAATAAGGGGATGAACTGATTGGTTGACGAAGAGTTGTTGCAACTTGAGACTCACAAGAACTCAAACTCATCTTGCTCCTAATAGCATTGGTTCAGTATCCATGACGTCAGTGTTCCTGGAAACTCTGTCTAACATAAGTATCATGAATAACAAGAATTCACTGTGCTCTCTGCAGCCTGTAGTTTAAATTTCAATATTTGGAGTTTATTTCCCCCATGGAGGGAAGAAGAATAGGAAGTAAGAGATGAAAATGTCGGACTTCCCTTTTCTTACAGGGCTTGACTGAAAGTATTTTACAAGTTAAGATGCCACAATCAAGAGTTCTTTTCAAAGCTCCTCCATCTCTCCAGGGTTGTGTTTCTTGGGCCCCAGTAGTTGAGTTGGTTGGGACAATGTGATTTCTTGAAGGAATTACTTTATTTTTTTTTAATATTTATTTATTTTGAAGTAGTTCCAGAGAAAGAGGGAGGGAAAGATATATATATATATATATATATATATGTGTGTATATATATATATATATATATATATATATATATATATATATGGAGAGAGAGAGAGATGGAGCTCTTCCATCTGCTAGTTCACTCCCCAGATATCTACAACTACCCATGGTGGGCCAGGGATAACCCACAAGCTTCATCTGGGTCTCCCACATGGGTAGCAGGGGCCCAGACACTTAGGCCATCTTCTGCTGCTTTTCTCAGGCTATTATAAGGGAGCTGGATCAGAAGTGAAGCAGCTTGGACATGATATGTGATGCTGATGTCACAGGTGTTAGCTTTACCCACTATGCCACTATGCCACAATGCCTGCCTCAGGAATTACTTCTTGAGGTATTCTTCAACTACACATGAGAACTCTCCAAAGCTCTTCTTCTTCTAAGGTTACTTAAAATGTTTAAGATAGTGCTTGTCCAATAGTCTATGTCTCAGAGTGAAGATGACATCGAGTTAACCTACAATGGACATAAAGTGTGAATGACAAAGATAATTTGGTCAATCCAGGCCACTGATGTTTAGGGGTTTATTTGCTCATATGTTATGACTTTGCCTCTTTAATCGATAGAGTGTTGTATTTCAACCATTTAGTGAAGATGATCCTGCTTTAGCAAGCTTCCAGAAAACCAAAGTAACATTTATTAGGTATGTCTGTGATAAGCACGGAGAATTGTATGTGAATAATTCTTATTTTGTGTCAATTTCCCTATAAATATCATCCTCAGCATCAGGTCAAAGCCAGGAACCAGGAAGTCACTCCTTCTTTCTCACATAAGTGGTAAGGGTACAAGTACTTGAACCATCATCTGCTACCTTTCCAGGAACACTATGAAGGATCAGAGGCAGAGGAGCCAGGACTCGAACTGACGCTCCAAAAGGAGGTGCTGGTGTCAAAAGCAGAAGCTTAACTTGCTGTGCCACAATGCTGGTCCCCATTCCTAGGTTTCTAATGTCAGTGATCCATGGATCATGTGTTAGTTATTGTAGTAATTATTATCCATTCACACTGAGGTTATTTTATAAAGAGTTATCCTATCACAGATCTGGATGTATCATGGCTTATGAGATGCACCTCTTTATGGTCAAAGTGACACATTTTCCACTCTTTCACTGTAAGACAAAGAGGTTTATAACATACTTGTGTGCTTTCTGCCATTCAATATTGGCAATTTATGCTACTTATATGTGGTCCAGAGATGGCTTCAATGATAACAGAAGTAAGATGTGGCAAATGCAGTAATGGTCTCTAGAGGCACTTAGCAGAACTGTTAAAGGACAGGTAAAGAAGAACCCCTTAACCAATTGAAGTGACAGCAGGGTGAACTTCAGATAATCAGGATGTAATTGCATAAGCTGGAATTGATCCAGGAAGTAGAGGCCAACAATACAGGGAGAGATAAAAAGCAGGCAGAAAGGAAGTTTGCAAAAAAAAAAAAAAAAGCAACACTTTTTGTATTTCATCTAAAGCCACGCGTTTGTCTTCCTCCAAACCAGACTGTCTATAACTCAACAGTCACAAGGAGGACCTTCTTTAGGTACCCAGAGCTTCTTAAAATACAGAACCTTGCTCATGGAGCTACCTGTTTTATTTTGCCTACCCTAGGCAGGATTTCCACATCAAATTTCAGAAGAAAGGCATTTGAGATAATCTTATGGTTTTAATTTTTTTGTTTTTTTTTCTTTTGTTCTATTATTCCTGAACAGTACAATTCTTCAGAACTATTTTAGAAAAAATAACAACATCACATCCATTCCTTGATGCCTCTTTGACACATGTGCTTGTGATAGAAAGCTTCTCTTTACTAGGGAAGAAAATTTAGCTAGACTGGGAGGTGTTATGTCAGTTGGTTATGACCTTTGGATCTAAGAGTGGCCCACTAAACATGGCTGAAATGTGTAAATAGAGATGGATAGAGACCTGAAAACAATCATCTTGTAAGCAGAGTGAGCTAGGATTCTTCCGATGGCATACCCCCTTAAAGATGAAGCTGAAAGTTCTTAAATATCACCAGAGATCCTTCCCTTGCCCCTAGAAACAATCCAACAGTGCGTCTCATTATGCAGAGTACTCGAGGCACATGAGGTATTTTTGCACTGGGAAGTCATTGCCTGTTGGTATATTTTTGTATCTTCACAGTTCTCTCATGAACTCACTGAAGACAGGAATAGTTTCATGTCACTTGTTTTATATTCCAATTAAGACTATGTTGACTGCAAAGAATGGGAAGGCAATTGAGATAATAAAAATAATCATTTAAAAACCTTGAATTAATGGAAAAAACAGTGAACCAAAGAAACACGTTAGGGCTTTATTTAAGGATAGGAAGTGATATGCAGACTAGAATCAAAGATCAAGAACTGAAGTCATTCTTTCCATGTTTCTGTGACCCCACTGCCTCTCTTACTTATCTACTCTTTGAGAATTAACTCCTTTTTTCCAATCCTGACTATACTAATTATTCATATTGCACACATTCGTCTTTAATTCAACAAGACCTTCTACATCCAATATAAGTTGATCAGTAACTTCAGATTTACCATAGAGCAAGTCTGGTTTGCCCAGTTTGTCTCTGGGCAAAGCCCTGTCATTGGTTTGTCCATAGCTGCTTGTCTCAGATCAGTTACATTGGTGTGGTACACTGCTCACTGCCTAATTAGCAAGGATTATGGGAAAGAGCAGATTTTTCTAATAAAATGGCAAAAATGTAGGACTTCTAACTTTTCTAGCATTTATCCACACATCTTACACCTAAGGGGCTCCTAAATTATTTGCTGAAAAAATGAAAAGTAAGTGTGGCAGACATTGTAGATAAGGTGACAAACAACAAGGTCCCCTTCTTTCTCTGAAATAACTGTAGTTTGGTTTGGATATTGGGTGGCGTTAGGTATAGGAATTGTGGACCCAGTCCAGTAGTATGTTAGAGACAGTTCACTCTGGCTTGTTGGAAGCCTATTATATGCTTCTGTCTCTTCCCAACTTTGCTTCAATGAAGACATGTTGGTTGGATAAAATCAGCCATGATGGAGGTGTTTCCACCACTGAACTCTGCCAGTGCAAAGAACTGATTTATTTACTTGATATCCTCCCTAGAAAGTAGATTATCAGACATTCACTGGCATACGATTGGCTCAGCCCTGGATTTATGACTGCCGTAAGCCAATAAATGAAATCTCAAGCTTCGTTTGTCAGGAATTGGATGAGGAAAATGCCTGTGACAGTTATTTACTATTGGAACTGGAGCTTTCTAGGATCTCCTTTCCAAAAAAATGAGAGACAGATTTCTTGCCTTTGAATATTGCCTTTTAAGAATATGATACTTGGGGGCCGGTGCCGTGGCTCACTTGATTAATCCTCTGCCTGCAGCACCGGCATCCCATTTGGGTGCTGGATTCTGTCCCGGCTGCTCCTCTTCCAGTCCAGCTCTCTGCTGTGGCCCAGGAAGGCAATGGAGGATGGCCCAAGTGCTTGGGCCCTGCACCCGCATGGGAGACCAGGAGGAAGCAACTGGCTCCTGGTTTCAGACTGGCGTAGTTCCAGCCGTAGCGGCCATTTGAGGGGTGAACCAACAGAATGAAGACCTTTCTTTCTGTCTCTCTCTATCACTAACTCTATCTGTCAAAAGAAAAATAATATGATACTTGGGGGCAGTAGTTGGTGCAACAATTAAGACATCAGTTGGGACACCTATATCCCATATTGGAGGACCTGGTTTCAAGTCCCAGCTCTGCTTCCAACTCCAACTTCTTAGAATACGCATCCTTGGAGAAAGCAGGTGATGGCTTTAGTACTTGGATGCCTGACACTCACATGGTGGAGCTAGATTGAATTCTAGCTCCTGGCTTCATCCTGGCATAGTTCTATAGCTCTATTTTGGGCATTTTGGGAATGAACCAATGGATGGACGATCAAAGATATCTCTCCTTCTCTCTCTCTCTCTCTCTCTCACATCTCTCTGTCTAGCTTTATCTGCCTTTCAAATGTTAAAGTAGCTGGACCCCTGCCACCATGTAGAAGACTCAGATGGAGTTATAGGCTTTTGGCCTTGTGCAGTTCTGGCTTTTTTGAATATCTGTGGTTAAAGGAATATATAGAAGACTCTCTCTCTTTCTCTCTCTCACTCTCTCTTTCCCCTCCTACCTTATGTCTCTCCCCTTTTCTCTGATGCTCTGCTCGTCAAATAAATAAATAAGTAAATAAATTTTTTAAAAAAGAGAGGGGCAATCTTAAAAATGAAAACCGACAGGCTTACAATGAATGATAATGTGAAAAAAAAAATCTGTTTTTTTTTTCATTACATTAAGTCATTGCAGCAAACATAAGACTTCCCTGTCCAAAAGTACTTTGTTATGAGTCAAAAATGACCTTTATATCTTAAGGCAATTTTAGTTGAATAATCTGTAACATGCAGCCAAAATATTCTAGCACAATGGAATGGTGGAGAGAAGGATGAAGGCAGGAGGAATGGATGGATAGTAGTTGTATACCAGGCAAAGAATATGTGGACAGTCCCTCTGTATACACAGATGGTAACACATGTCTCTTGATTTCTGTATCATTTTGAGCACTGTAATATATTATCAACACTTCTTATGTTTTATTCATCATGGATGTGCAAAGAACTTACTGAAATTATGCATTATGCTTTTACATAGCTATATACATTTAGGAAAGTTATCAATGAAGAAGACATTGTTCTCTATCATTCAATGTCCACTAGAAAATATTCTAACTTCTTAATAAAAAGTTGAAAATTTATGAGATTTTCAATTTTATATACTAGTGTTTTAAAATGTAAAGAGTGATTTTTGGACATGTGTGCATATAGGTGCAGACACTTTTGTTGAGGTGATAATGTTCTATTTTATACTTCCTATACAAACATTAATGTTATAATGAACAAAATTGTTATATGGGAAAATTAATGCCATAGCATACATTGTTGATTCTTAACAATTTTAAATTTTTTATATTTATTTTTAAAGATTTATTTATTTACTTTGAAAGTCAGAGCTACAGGGAGAGAGGTAAAGACAGAGAGAGAGAGATCTTCCATCTATTGCTTTACTCTGCAGATGGCTGCGATGACTGGGACTGTGCCAAGACAAAACCAGAAGCCAGGAGATTCATCTGGGTCTTTCATGTGAATAGCAGGGGCCCAGTCAGTCATGCCACTTTCCACTGCTTTTCACAGGTTATTATCAGGGAGCTGGATTGAAAGTGGAGCAGCCAGGACATAATCCAGCACTCATATGGCATGCCGTGTTCCACACATTGTCTTTACAAACTATGCCACAATGCCAGCCTACAAAATTTTTATGTTGACTTCTTTTCTTTCTTTATTTTCAGCCTAGGAATCAACTTGGGCAAGAACAAGCCTCCAACAACTGGTAAGAAAGGTCAGCTACTACAAATTGTTATTTTCATTTCATACTCATGTCAACAAATCCAAGTTTTCTCTAACAACTTGATCAATGCATGATTCCAGAGAAGTGCAAAGGTATTCCAATGTACACTCCACCATGAATTCTGCCATAGCCCACTTTCTGATGCTGTAACAGTATCTCAGACTGGGTAGTTTATATAGTCAAAAGGTTTATTTTGGTTCTGCAAGAGCATGGAATTGGCATCTGCTTGGCTTCTGGTGAGGGCTACATGGTAGAAAGTGGAAGGGAAGTGGGCACATGCAGAAGAGGGGCAGGTGTGCAAGGGAATGAGGGAAAGGGCTCAGTTCACCTTATAACAGCCCATCCCCTGGTAACCAACCCAGTCCTATGAAAGCAAGAGGAGCACTGATATCCCTTAATGATGTAATTCCCTCTTAAAGGCTCTACCACCTTCCAGCACTGTTACAATTGGAAACCAAAGCTCAACACAGTTTTTGTAGGAACACCCCTACTCACACCACAGAATGTGCTACCTATGAGGAAATGCAATGGAAAAAATAGATCAAAGCCTGGTCACTTTATTCTTCCAGGAAAAAAAAAGCCAGGTAGCTAAGGTTCATTTAACAACAACCATTTTTTTTCAGCCCCCAATTACCATTCTTAGGACTAACTATATGTACAACAATAGCAAAAATGATGTTCTGTATGTTACTTCATTCAGTTTCTATTAAAACTGTAATAGTGCCTGCTTCCATTGTACATTTCCCTGTGTATTTCAATCAAAATGTCACTTAGTCGCTGTTCCTAGAGTGCACTTAATATTTTCATTACAACCAATAAAACCAAGAAATGACAAGGGTGCAGGTGGGTGCAAGCAGCTAAACTCCTCCTCTATGTATTGTTAAAGAGCAGTTGGGGAAAGAAAGAAGCCCCATTGAACACCTGTCCCTTCTCCTTTGAATGGCAGCTAGCAGAAATCCACTTAGCTGGCTATTGTCTGCTTATTTTCCTGACAGATAATGTGAAGAAGCAGGCAGTTATGGGGCCAGTAATTCAGAATTAATTTTCCCTTCACAAGAGTGCTGTGGACACTGAGTGCAGTAATGGTGCCTGGTCAGGCTTCAGGGGGGTAAACAAGACAATTTGAGATGATGGGCAGGAGATAAAAGCCCTTGAAGGGGTTCTCCTCTTACCAGTCTGGCCTGTGGTTTTTGCTGGCACCTTTTGTTATTATTATTATTTTAATCTATCTCAAATGAAAGTCTGAAGAGTTTGTCATTAAAACATTTGCCTGGAGTGCATGCGTGTGTGTGCCTGTGAGTGTGTGTATGTGCATGCCTATGTATGTGTATATTGGATGAGAAGACAAACGAACAAAGACACAGAATGCTGCTCTTCCTCTTTCCCCACCATATTAAAAATGTTAGTGGCTGCAAAAGACAGCTGTTAAGCCACACATTGAGACTGTTTATGGAGCTTCCTCCTGTGAGTGTCTACCTCAATTGAGAAAATTACCAATTTCCTTTAATGAACCGAGACCTTTTGTTAACCCACCATTATTGCTTATTTCATTCTGATAGGAAAAACCTACCCCTAACATGCATAACAAAAATTTTGCTCCAACCAGACCAAATTAATGTTCTTCCATACTCTTTTTTTTTACTTCTGCCTCTCTACAGCTCCTTCTCTCCCTCTCCTCCTTTCTCATTGCCTCTCTCTTTCTCTTCTTTCTAAGTCCCTGTTCCTCAATGCTAACTACCCAGGTCATTTTACAGACGAGCTGAAGGGAGATTCTCTAGGGATGAGTTAAACAGGAGGATTAGATACAACTGTTCTCTGGCCAGGCTTCAAGACCCTGTTGGCAGACAAATGGCAGACAGATCCTGTGAATTATCTCCCAGTCACTGACACAAACCACTCAGAATAAATCAGGATTGAAGATTGATTTCCACAAAATTGTTTTATTACTCAGGTAAAATTTATTGATCTGTTATAGAAAGGAAAAAATAATACAGTTGAAAGAGGACAGGCCATGCTTAAAATAGAAAATGTAAAACCTTCCATAAATCCTTTTATTTTTAATATTTGATATTTAGTGGGATATGGACTTGGGAAAGTTAATCTTTGTGTGGTTTATGTTGTCTGGGAGGAAACCTACAGAATCCAGGAATCTTAAAGCCTATCAGTTAGTTATCACAATATATGCTGACAAGGATACTGACCCCAACTCCCAAGACTTAAATAAGGTCACATATTTTCACAAGGTTGTTTTTTTCTTTCTCCTTAGACACAATCTGGCAAATCATTGAAAGTTAGATGTCTACTCAGAGTAGCTGAGTTATAGATTTTCTCTCATGGACAGCAATATGCATCTCATGAACTTTTCAACACTATTAATACTCATTAATTTCCTATGCATTTCATTGGTTATTTATTAGTCCAGTCAACAATAAATGAATGATTACCAAGTGTTTGGGCCCAAGCTGATACTCCACCCATTTCATACTTACCAAACCCCAAAATACTCTTCTAAAAGTTAAATTCTATTTCCTCTCAAGAGCAGAGGAAAGTCAATGAATTCTACCCTGTGCATATATGGAACTCCTTCTTTGCTATGGCCTTTGAAGAGTCATCCATGGAGTGAGGCAGTAGTTACTGAACAGGTTCAGTTCTTTATATCCGAAGTATCCTAGAATTCCTATTCTACAACTGGGCCTTTGTTACCCGGCTCCCTAATTATGCATTCATCAATGTCTTTCTCCTAAATCAAAATGATTCATTCAGATTGGTGACTGTAATACTTGGATACAGCAAAAAATTTGTGGAGAAACTGAATTGGACATCTGAGCTCATTTTTGCCCCAATACTTTTTTTCATAATTTTTGCCCCAATACTTTTTTTCATAATACATAGAGCATCTGTATTATGAAAAAGTTATCTATAAATTTAAAAATTCATTGCACCAAGATAAAGCCATATTTTTAATTCCATTTCTCCACAAAATTTTTAAAGTACTCTTGTATACACTCTTATATTAGTGTTTGGGTGTTTATATAATTAGTTATCTATATGTACCTAAATAGGTTCTCAGGTAAACATTATCTTCCCTAGGTTTATAAAAGCCCTCAATTGGAAGAACTTATGTAACTCAGGTAACAGAGTATTATAAACAGCCATATACTTATTAATGAAGTTCATGGTTATTTCTAGCAGTTGATAAAACAGATGGCGGTAATGGACAGTTAGGGGAATATTTGGGTCTTATTTGCAATTAGAACTAAAAGGCTTTAACAATGTAAAGTGTGAAGAAGTAGATCCATGAGATAGTTTCTCTCAACACTGATAAGTACTCAGGATATCATTATCAGAAACGATTGTGTAAGCAGGTAATTTTATGTTGACAAACTATGAAGATACAGATATTTTCTTTTATAGCAATACTGCTTCATCAGCACAATTTAGCCTGTGATAGTCATCGTGAAGATAGAGATTATAACCCATACCCAGTATACAAACACCACCCACCATTGATTTACAAATGAAAACTCTGATTCTACTCTCCAAACTTGCCAAAATATGAATGATGTAATAAAAGTGATGATGAATCAATATGTCTTTGAAAAACTGTGGTTACTTGGGCTATTGTTTTCAATCTCATTTTAAGAATCTTAAAATTATGTGTGAATGAAACCTGTCATACCTGTATTAGAGAAACACAGTATACAGTATATCTTAAAACACAGTATCTCTTACTTCTCATGTCTTTAAGTTAGTTAAAAAACATAGGTAGAAAAAATTCCTAACAAATGAAAGAAAAGGAATTTAAAACTTTTACATAAAATTTATAGGGACATTTGTTCACTTTTATGTAAAACTGTCTGCTTTTGGTTGAGTTTGGCAAATCAAGTTTCAAATATAAAACAAAAATGTTAACTACTATACTTCTTAGAAATTTCTATTTTTAATAATTCCATCTCAAATTGTATATTAGAAGATCATAGATTGTGAAATTCTCAGTGATTAAGCATATTTCAAGGAAAATTGTTCAAACTAAGCAGTATATGTCATGTCAGCACTTAATAGTAAAATACTTTAATAGCTTTTGTTCTAAAAATGATGATGATGAAAATCTGTCAACTTCTTGAATATATCTTTCTCAGCATCAACATATATTTTTGGCAAAGAAGAAACAATAAGCTATAAATCTAAAAAATAGGGTTTTTTTCTAATATGAGGATTAATCTCATCTTTAATTTTATGTTTGTTTATAAAAGTGCTAAGAGAGTGAATTTTCACAGGAAAAAATTAAAACATTATTCTTTGTTAAAATCTCAGTATCTGGGGGCTGGCGCTGTGGTGCAGTGGGTTAGGTCTCTTTCTGCAGTGCCAGATCCCATATGGGTGCTGGTTCAAGTCCCAGCTGTTCCACTTCTTCTTCTTCCTTTTTTATTTTTATAAAAAGACTTTATTTTTTATTTATTTGAAAGCAGAGAGAGAGAAAGACAGATTTCTATGTACTGGTTGACTCCCCAAGTGGCCACAACAGGTGGAGCTGTGCTGATCTGAAGCCAGGAGTTGGAGCTTTTTCCAGTCCAGGTCTCCCTGTGAGCCCAAGGCTCAAGGACTTAGGCCATTTTTTTTTTTTTTTGACAGGCAGAATGGACAGAGAGAGACAGAGAGAAAGGTCTTCCTTTGCCGTTGTTTCACCCTTCAATGGCCACCGCAGCTGGTGCACCGCGCTGATCCTAAGGCAGGAGCCAGGTGCTTCTCCTGGTCTCCCATGGGGTGCAGGGCCCAAGCACTTGGGCCATCCTCCACTGCACTCCCGGGCCACAGCAGAGAGCTGGCCTGGAAGAGGTGCAACCGGGACAGAATCCGGCGCCCCAGCCGGGACTTGAATCTGGTATGCCGGCACCGAAAGGCGGAGGATTAGCCTAGTGAGCCGCGGCGCCGGCCTGGGCCATCTTCTGCCACTTTCCCAGGCCATAGCAGGGAGACTGATTGGAAGTGTAGCAGCCAGAACTTGAACTGGCTCCCATATGGCATGTCAGCACTGCAGGTGGCAGGCAGCTTGACTTGCTACGCCACATGTCAGCCCCTGTTCCACTTCTGATCCAGCTGTCTGCTAATGCACCTGGGAATTCAGCAAAGGACAGCTCAAGTGCTTGGGCCCCTGCACCCATTGGGAGACCTAAATGAATCTTCCAGCTCCTGGCTTCGCCCTAGCCCAGCGCTTGTTGTTGTGGCCATTTGGGGAGTGAACAAGCCGATGGAAGATCTCTCTTTCTGACTTTCCCTCTTTTTCTGTAACTCTTTCAAATAAATAAACAAATCTTTTATAAAAAAAAATTCCAGAATCTCTAAATATGTGTTGATGGAAACAGATAACTTTGTTCACAGCTCTGAGGCCATAAATCTGTTTGACACACAGCTATCCCAAAGCAAATTATTATGTGATAATTCTGATGAATATGAGAATCACAGTAAGACAACAGCAGAATCTTGGCCAAAACTCATTACTATAAGTGAAGTTACAGAAAATATATCAGTTTGACTTCTCTCACCCTCCCTCTTCACCCCCACTCTCTCCCTCCCCCTCCGTGTGTGTGTGTGTGTGTGTGTATGTGTGTGTGAGAGAGAGAGAGAGAGAGAGAGAGTTTTCCAAGGGTGCCTGTCTTAGTTCATTTGTGCTGTTACAAGAAAATATTACAGTCTGGAGAGTTCACAAACATCAGAAATCCTTGTAGTTCTGAAGGTTGGTGAGTTCAAGAACATGGGCGATCCTGTGTCTGGAGAGGGCCCGCTTTCTCACAGACTACACCTGCTTGCTGTGTTCTCATAGTGGAAGCAGGGAGGAAGCTGTCTGGGGCCTCTAATCTCATTCATGAATATCCTCCCTCATGACCTGATCAACTCCCCAAAGACCCCTCCTACTAATATCAACACCTTGTGGGTAAAGATTTCAACATACAAATTTTGGGGGGTGCAAACATTCAGACCAGAGCACTCCATGCATGGTCTCTTAAAATCCATATCCTTCCCACATGCAAAATACTTTCATTTTGGTGTAACAGCCTAAAGTGATTTCCACATCAACCTAAAGTCTACAGTTTCATCTAAATGTCATGTAACCACTATGGGTGGGGCTCAAAACGTGACTCATCCCAAGGCAAGGTGCTGGCCAGCTATGATCCTGTACAACAAAGATAGAGAAAGTTGTCTGCTGCTACATGGTTTCTTGCATCCCATCCTAATTCATGGAAACCTACAGGAAACATGAGCTCCACAATTTCTCATTTTCATGTTTCCTTCAGAGTTAATAAGTAGCAAAGACAAATCAGAGTTGATCCAAAAATACTTGGTTTATTTATACTGCTCACAAATATGCCAGTAGGAGAAAAACGGAAAACATGCTCAAACATGGTTGGAAACTTGCAGACTCAATGCTTTCCCTTTTACCCTTAATTTGAAATCTAATTTACCATCATGGCATGTTGGCTATCATCTTCTCAAACACTCTGACCTACATGCCCTATCCTCTTGCTCTTGATTCCAAGAGTCATCCCTCCCCCTTTATCTTTTCTGGATGACTGTCTTTTTGACCAGTAATGTATCTACCAGTTGACCAATACATTTTGTCTAAATCTGTTGATTCAATAAGGCCTACTTCAACCAACAAAATATAACAAACAAAATATTCCCAAAGAAATAATCAAACACAGAAGTTTTTAGAGACTTTTTTATTTTCCATATTCTCTTGCATTAAATTAGAGCTGGCTTTATGATGAACCCTCTCACATAAAGCCCATATCCTGTCCACTATCCTATGGGAAGCCTCCGGTCCAGAATCACAATCCACATAGCCAGACTCAATGTCATAATGTCTATTGTTTCAATCTCATTTATGAGTGTTTAACCAGGTATATTATTCAGAATTCCAAAGATATCTGAAAATGAAACCATAATAGTAATGTATGCAATATTTAATAATTATTCTTAAAGTAGAATAAAGGAAATAATGAGAGAAGTAGTAAAACTGGGTTTCACTGGTCATTTCTTATATTAAATTTTTAAGAAATATTATAAATACACCAGCACCATGTAAGAGAAGAGACTATTTATTTCTTTGAGAGTCCACTTCCCCTTTGTACTGAGAAAATTTTTTTTTCTCTTTTTGTATTTTCAGTCCCAGTGATTTACATTTGCCCAGATGAAACATTGCTATGAGGGCACAAAATGTTAATTCCTTCTCCCTCATAAAGAGAGTTGAATACTGCTTTGAATTATTGACCAGGGATGGCTTTTAAGGGTCATCTAAACAGTAAGCTGTGAATTGTAGCCTCCTTGTCTGAGCTCAACGGCTGGCTATATTCTTAAAAGTGGTTAAGTGGAAGTTATTGATGAGAGCTAGAGTGAGATTTGACATCAGGCTTTAATTATATCTTGAAAGACAAGGAAAATGGAAAATGAAGGCTAATTCAATTGAACAGTTGATCACTAAGCAATAACCACACACACACACACACACATACACACACACAAACTGTATTTCTGTTTCACCCAAGTGCTACCCATGTGGAAGAATGGTATTAGAGATTAGATTTAGGTTGCTCTTCTTAAGATATTTACTTGGACTGAGAGAGATGTTTTATTAAATGTATCTGAAAATACAATTTCATGGAAACACAAGGACTGACATTTCCTTAAGCATTAAGTATGGGACTAAAGGAACTCTTACATTATTTCAACTCTACTGAGGGCATTAACCTAGAGTTCCTGGTCAGCAACATGTATATAACAAGGCTTCAAAAATCTCACGGAGAATATGTATCATGAGAAACTCTGCATGGATTTCAACTTTTTATATTAAAATAAAAAGCTTTTAATTCCATTTTCTATGAACTTTTTGAAATACCCTTGTATTTCAGTCTCTACTTGCCACTTCAGCCAAGCACCATTACACAGCACATATGGAAGATCAAGTGTAGGGCTTTCCCAACACAGCTCTTCCCGTTCCAGTGTCAGAGGTCTGCGTGGCTAGCTAGCTAAAGTCATTCTTCTTTGGGTGAGTCTCATACCAGTCTCTGTGCTACATGTGCTCCAAAGGCACAAATCAATTTCTCCAAATGTTCCCAGTCTTACTCACCTTACTCTCTGCTTCCTGTGAAGGGTTGGTACTCTTTTTTTTTCCCCTTCGAATAGGGAAGGAAAAAGTCATTGCTGTTCAACAACTATCTCTCAAAAACATTCCTCACTTAGACAGTACAATAAGAGTATTAACCCCT
This sequence comes from Sylvilagus floridanus, assembly GCA_949820135.1. Classification (NCBI taxonomy): domain Eukaryota; kingdom Metazoa; phylum Chordata; class Mammalia; order Lagomorpha; family Leporidae; genus Sylvilagus; species Sylvilagus floridanus. The sequence continues at coordinate 17,235,777 of OX463243.1, forward strand.
TAAACTCTATTAAGCTATCTTTTTTAGTGAATCTTGGATTTCAAAAGGCTTGTCACTTAACGGCTAGTTCCTAGTCCTGGTGGTTTCAGTCAAAAAAAAAAAGAGAGATTAAAAAAATACTATATTATAATATCCTTTCACATTCATATAAAGCTCATATTCATGTTGCATCTGAAGAATGTAGAATTCTCTCATTTACACTCATCCCATTCAGATATTTAAGGGCAGCATGTAAATCCTCCATAGCACCCAGTCATCTTTTTATTACACAGTCTTCCAAAATGACAGAGGTTATCAGACCCTTCCCCATCCTGATTTTCCTCTTTAGGTCGTATTGTAACCTGCCCTGTCCTTAAAATGTTGACCTGCAATTGAACGTAATACTCCAGATGAGGTTTGATCAGAATATAGAAAGACCATTACTTCCCATAAACCAGAAATTACACTTTTATTAACGTGGTCTAAGATCCTTGGCTTTTTAGCAGCCACATCACACTGAATGACAGAGCTGACTGTAATTCAAAATAATATCCAATTTAAAATGAGTGCTATTCCCCTGCCAGCCAGATAGGGTTTCCCATTTAAATGGAACATTTAAGCCCAAATGAGGTTAATATGTGACCAGAGGAGGCATTAGACCACCAAAGCACGTTGGGCTCCTAAATTGGTTGACTAATAAGTGTCACAAATCAGCTCCAGTAAGACTGGAAGTGCCAACTACCCAACCTGTCAACAGGAGGAAAAGTGGGTGGAGGGCTGTAATAAACAAGTCATTTTTCAGAATTATTCATAGGTATTTTATATGAAGGAATAGGCCTATTTATTATACAACCTGTTCTCTTCAAATTTTAATGTGGTATTTACAATTCAACTCCTATTAATTTTTAAAAAAATAACGTTTCTTATTTTAAAATACTTGTTCATCATGGAAATTTGGAAAAGAAAAAAATTAACCTGTGTTTGCAGATTTAATTACCATTAATATTTGTTAGTATCAATACTTTTCCTTTTGAAATAGTTGCAGCAGGAGGGGAACAATCATGTGAATTAACACAACTTTATAATATTAGTCTTTAATGCCCAAAGATAAATGTTGCTGAGTTTTGAGTGCTTCCCTGAACAATGCTTATGGAAGTCATGACTAATAACTTATTATCTAAAAATTAGAGAAATTCAATCTGTAATTTGTCTAAGAGGTTGAACCAGATGACACTACCATATTTGTAGGTTAGAAGGTGTTTGTTTCAATATAATTTGTGGCAATCTTGTAGAGCTTCTTGAATTTTGTGGATATCTTGAGACAATTCTATGTTTGCTGTAAGTAGATCTATTTGGCTGGACAATGGTCCATACTGGCAACAGACAAGCTGCTCACATCTCATCAAGTTTTCCAATGGGTAAAATGCAAATATTGAACCATTAGAAAACTGCATAAATGTTCATGTGCTATGCATATTTTAATAAGCCTTCAATATATTTAGTAATTGTAATTATAGGCAATGCATTTCTAAAATAAGAACTTTTGATTATTTGTGCCCCATGCCTCCCACTCCAACTATTCCTAATAAATGGGCATTTCAAAAAGTCTATGGAAAATCGAATTTAAAGATTTACTCTGTTCAAAAATTTTGAAATCCCTGCCTAGTTTCTTCTTAATGTAGATCATCTGTGAATTGTTTGAAGACTTCAAGTATGTATGGCTTTCAAAATGCTTTAATTCCACTTTCCTATGACTTGCTTGAGATACGTTCAAACATTATCTTGTCCACCTGGATGAGGTCACATCTACCCACTGAAGGAGTGCATTTTTCATTGCACAAAGGTGCTTTCTGACAACTTGCCAGCTCATGTGCTCTGCAAGATTGCCTGTATCTTTCCAGAGGGGAGTACTTTTTTCTAGTTTGCAGAAAAATATCATATAGGCTAGTGGCAGCCCTGGCAGAAGGATAAGTCTTTCACATGGATAAGATGTGGGTCATGCAGAAAAGTAAGCTTGGAATTATCCTAGAGGATTTCTCCCAACTTTCTCCACTAGAGAGTAAGTGGGAGTTCAAAGAGGATCTGAGTAGGTTAAATCATCAGCCATCTTGGGAGCTATGAATGGCTAATCAGAAAACATATAGTAAAAGGAAGTTCAGGTAAGAAATATTCCAGTAATGATATAGTCTCCAAATCTGAGAAATCCCCAACATAAGACAAAGAACCAACATAAATACACTGAATTCAGAATCATCAATATTAAGCCAGTATGTGTTAGGTAAGACTTTTCATGTGCCTTTACATTCCTCCTTCCACCTCATCCAATTCTAATGGTTTCAAAGGAAAGAGGAGGAGTAAAAGAACCAGTTGAAGACATAAAGAGAAAAGAAACTATTACATTCCTCCACACTTCAGGATTTCAGACAGCAGGCAATCAAGAAGTCAGAGTACTGGAGCAGTATTAATTCCAGAAATTTTGCTATTGCTTGAGAGTAGATACTTATTATAGAAATGAAACTTTCAGTGACTAAGAAGAATCACAGGGTATTTTTATTCTGAAAAACCACCAATTAATTAATGAATTAAACTAGAGGGGCTGCCTAAAATGTCATCCAAGTAGCAGCAGAACTGACTCCATGCATTCCATGTAAAAGGCATAAAGGAACAGGTTTTATATGAAAATAAGAAATTCCCTATATTAAATTGCCTATAACAAAATGGGCATCTCAAAAATCACAGCTCCTCCCCCTTCGTGGAGCCTGAGAAGATAATGCTGAGGATGATATTTCTCTGGAAATGGTTTCATTTCTATTTCTATGACTAAGTGGGAGTCCATGCTATTGGAGGAGACACAAAAGAGAGAACCTACAAAACCTACGAATCCCCAGATAATCCTTTAGTGATTTTTATTCCTGAAAGTAAACAGACTGTCAAGATGATCGAGTCTCCAGCTATCTTGGCCTACTCATTCAAGCTTTAGCTTTGCCTGAAAGCAATCATTGTCTAGTTGAGCTTTGGGAAATACCAGCCATCTCACCCATAGTGCCTAAACTGGAGGAAAGGTGGAAATAATGTGACAAATTTGTGTGGAGTCAACAAACAGGATACTCATGAAAAAGAGAAATGGAAGCAGACATGGATGATTTGAGTCTGATAAACAACTCCCTGTCTAAATTGAGCTTATGAATCCAAAAATCTTTATTACCAAACTTTTATAATCCATCCAGGATATACAGAGTTGTCAATTTAATTAGGATTTCAGAGCTTGGCCTGAGCACCCAAATAAATTAGGCCATGATGAATTAGGAATTAATTTATTCAATTCCAATCATTCAATAAATTTTTACCAGGCATTTATTCTTTAGCAGGTAATCTGGTAGTCACTGTAGGTAAATTCATGAGCAAAAGAGACACAAACCTTTGTATTATATTGCTTATAGTAAGGCTGCAAACATAGTCATCAAACAAGGAATTACAAGTGTGATGTGGATAATGAGAGAAACAAGGGAGGAAATAATAACAGCACCTAAAAACTGGTACATTTCAAACCTATATTTGGTTCAGATACAATAAGCAGCAAAAATAGAGGAGCTAATGAGCCATTCCAGCTTGTTTGGGCTAGTTTGGTAGATGTACTAAAGAAGCAATGTAGCATCATTGTTAAAGTTTATAAATTGAGGTTCACTCCATTACCACACAACACATATTATTTACCACAGCAAGTTTAGGGAACCATACAGCATGCAATAAGTTCTTTGAAAAGCATTTTATTCCTCCCCTAGAATGCTTTACTGCTACAAATGCTCATCAAATCTTGTGGAAAAGTGAATAAAATAGAAGAAAAAGGACTGTTACTATACCTGTGTTATATCATATTAATCCGCTCAGGCTGCTATAGCAAAATATCACAGGCTAAATAGTTTAAACAACAAACATTTGTTTTCTCACAATTTTGGAGGCTGAACATCCAATATCAAGGTACTAGCACTGTTGGCTGCTGTTGAGGGCTCTTTGCCCAGCTTAGAGCAATGGAAATGGCTGTCTGTTCATTGTGTTCTCACAGAGTGGTGCGAGCCTCCCTTTCGCAACTTTTTAAGAGCCTCAGCTTGATAGGATTTGGGCTCCACCCTTATGACTTGATTTAACCTACATCACGCCTCATAGGCCATCACACTGAAGTCCAAAGGCCTGGAGGGATACAATTAAGTATACAGTATGAATTTTAAAAAGAACCAAACCGCTTAGTCTAGAATTCTTAGAAAAAGAACTCAGATTAGCAAAACCTAAACCAAAACAAGTAAAGGTCTTTGCCTTGCCCTGCGATACAGAGCAGGACTGGGTAGGGGCTCTGATAATCTACTTGTGACAGAAAAATAGAAGGCTTAGAGACCACACCCAGTGTTTGCTCACATGCATCAACTCTTTTTTTTTTTTTAATTTTTATTTGTTTTGACAGGCAGAGTGCACAGTGAGAGAGAGACAAAGGTCTTCCTTTGCCATTGGTTCACCCTCCAGTGGCCGCCACAGCTGGCGCGCTGTGGCCGGTGCACTGCGCCAATCTTAAGGCAGGAGCCAGGTGCTTACTCTGGTCTCCCACAGGGTGCAGGGCCCAAGGACTTGGGCCATCCTCCATTGCACTCCTGGGCCACAGCAGAGAACTGGTCTGGAAGAGGGGCAACTGGGACAGAATCCGGCGCCACAAGGCGGAGGATTAGCATATTGAGCCGCGGCGCTGGCACATACACCAACTCTTATTAATCATGATGTCTTTCTGATGAGAGCATGAAGTGGAGGAGAAGCTGGGTATATCTGACATTTTTAAGGTAACTTCAAGGTTTTCACCTAGGAGGGGAGGGATCAAAATGACAGCAGAGAGGAATATGATAGAAGTGATGAGTTCTCTTTTTATAAAAGAGGGGAGTATAGAGTTAGAATGACTCTCATACCGAAATCAACAAACAATAAATGCTGGCAAGGATATGGGGGAAAATGTACCCTAATCCACTGATGGTGGGACTAGAAACTGGTGCAGCCACTGTGGAAGACAGTACAGAGACACCTGAGAAATCTGAATATAGACCTACCATATGACCCAGACATTCCAGTTCCAAGAATTTACCCAAATGAAATGAAATCAGCATATGAAAGAGTGATCTGTACCCCATGTTCATTACAGCTCAATTCACAATAGCCAGGATATGAAATCAACCCAGATGTCCATCAACTGAAGACTGAATAAAGAAATTATGGTATATATACACTATGGAGTTCTACTCAGCTGTAAAAACAAAATGAAATCCTGTCTTTCGCAACAAAATGTTGCAACTGGAAACCATTATACTAAGTGAAATAAGAAGTTCCAAAAAGACAGATATCATTTGTTTTCCTTTATCTGAGGTAACTAATAGAGTACTTAAATGTAATGTATAGGAGTAAATGGTCATTTTGAGATTTGAAGATTGTTTACAGACTTAGTCTCTACTGTTGAGGAACAGTGTTTTTTGTTGTTGTTCTTGTTGTTTTCTTCACACTATTTGAACTACTTACTTAGTATAGGGTTAACCTTATGAGTATAAAATATACTTAAAATATATCTTTGTAAAAATTAAGAGCAAGAATAGGAGAGAGAGGAGGCAGAAGGGTTGGAGTATGGGCAGGAGGGAGGGTAGGGTGTGGGTATCACCATGATCTTAGATCTGTATGAAATACATGTAACTTGTATGCCTTAAAGAAAAATTTTTAAAAACAGGAGAATAGAAGGAAAAAAATAAATTTTTTACATCTGTCTGCTTATACAACCCTTGTTGACATTTTGACAAATGTAAAAGACATAAGCGGACAGTTGAATAAATTATAATGAAGTAAATATGCTCGGTAACCCCATTCCCAGAACATGGACAACATCACAGAAGCCTTCTACACTTCCCTTTGCAACCATAGCCTCATCCTAACCCCCATAAGTAACCACTTTCTGGTTTTTAAGATGATTATCCACTTGCACATTTAACAGGCATCACACACAAAACACATGACCTCCATGAAACCCTGGTTCAATATCCTTTTCTCACCATTACCAACGTACTCCTCATCTCAATTGTCTTCTTGTCTTGATCACTAAAATACTGCTCATCCTGAAATCCCTGATGGGATCTTTCTTCAGGCATCTGATGCTCTACCTACTCTGGTATCACTTTTGCAAGTACACAATCCAATCGGTGATAATCTTGCCACCCCCAAAAAAATTTCAGGCCTCCAGGCAAGATTCAGGACTTCAGGCAACATGTAGCATGATTAAGAGGTAACAGACAAGGTTTGGTGGAAAAAACCAAAAAACCAAAAAGTGAAAAAGACAAACAACATGACAATGAGTAGAGGAGGGAAGAGGTATAGGTATAAAACCTTAAATTACTTAAAATGATTAATTTTATAAATTTACTTCTTTAATAGATATTCTCAGCATGCTGTTTTCTTCTCTGAAAAAAAAAAACTATCCTTGATTCCTAGAAATTATTTAAAACAATACTAATATTATTATAAGGGATTTTCTCAGACCAAATCTACTTTTTCTGTGATTTGTTTCATCCTTTCTTAAAAGTCTTTTCTTGTAGGCCACCTGATCAAAAATAGATTTTTCTCTATGCTTGAGGCTATGCATCATTAAATCATGTGTTATGGAATAGACAATTATTTTCCTTTACTCATCCATTCACTTATTCACTCATTCAATTACAAATATTTAGTGACTTCTTACCCTGTGACAGGGACTAAGGCAACAGAGAATGAGGCATGGACTGTCTCTTGTTGGTTATGACATTCTAAGTGAATGGGAAACTTTACAACCTCTTCCACAACTTTATGAATTTATTTAAAATGATTTATTGAGTATGTGGTAATAGGTGAAGACCATGATACATGCCCTTAGGGATACAAAATCATCCTCCATGGACACAGTTCTTTTGGTTTTTTAGAAGCCTGGGAATGAACATGGGGCATTTTTAACTCAGTTCTAAGAGATAAACTGACACTAAAAGGTATTTTTGACCATCTGTCAGCTTGTGTAAAAAAATGAAGAAATAAAAACAAGCTTTTATATGTGCTTTGTCATTTGCTATTAATAATGTGTGAATTTTATGGTTGTATCCCCATTTAGTAAATAGAGGAGCAAAGGCTAAAAGATGAGTCCTGTGCCCACCTGATTTAACTATAATACAAGCACTTAAAACTGTCTTCAAGCTAGCATGCTTGACCACAAATCCACACCCTTCTGATATATCATGCTGGACATTAGACACCATTGGAGATAATATTTCTTACCATGCTACAGTAAAAAGAAAAAAACTTTAAGAGCTCTCTAAAACTAATTGGGCTAAAACTTCAGGATGAAATAGATAAAAGAAAATATATAGAAAAGAATTTAGACATGAGATAATAATGGAATTGTAACTGCACAGATATGGTAGGAGAAAGGAAAACACATATGACTAAGAAGATAGTTCAAGAAAAAGGGAATGATTGTTTTCAACACTCTCCCTAGTATTTGTATACTCCATATAAGCATCCAGTCTATGGAGCACTTGAAACTCAATCAAAGCCCTGAATTTCTGAAGTTCATTGTCTATCAATGATTGGTCTGACTAATAAATAAAAGGTCTGTGTTATCACACACCAAATATGTATGGAAAAATAATCAATAATAGTAGCTCCGTATTAAATGGAAGTGCTTTGCCTCTCAAACACAGCCTAAGAGTGAATATGTTTATGAACTAGAAGTTTGATCAGTCAATAAGTCATAAGAATCAAGATAGTCCTGAAACACCACATTGCTGACCACTTCCTACTAAATAAGTTACAACAAGTTCATAGAAAACAGTGTATCAGTAATGAGCTATCTGGCTACCATTTAGGGGAGAATAGATCAGAGCCATATGACCTTTAGCTCAGACTGCCTGGTTGTTGAATTTCATGCAAGCACACTTGAACTCATCAAACAACATTCTTAAGCATCAATATATGCTCAGCTCTGTTTCAGGAACTATAAGAAACAGTAAATGTATACCCACTACGTCTTATAATACAATAGGGGAGATAACTGTAATCATCAAGTATCCTCAGTTTTTCCAAGATAGGTCTACTTTCAAGCATTTTACCTAACTAATGACAAATGTGTTCTCATTTTGGTTCATAATATATGAGTGGTGTAGAAATTGCTTATGTCAATAGAGAAAAATTAAGCTCCACAAAATATCATACATGTTGAAGGAAAAACAGCCCTTCTTCCTTTTATAAGATTATTTTTTATTTGAAAGGCAGTGACACAAAGAAGGAGAAAGGGAGGAAGGGAGGGAAGGAGGGAGAGGGAAGGGGGGAAGATATGAGTATCTTCCATCTGCTGGGGCTGGGACAGCCTGAAAACAGGAGCCACGAACTCCATCCAGGTCTTCCAATACTTGGGCCATCAAACACTGCCTCCAGATGCATTTGCAGGAAGCTGAAAGTAGTCTGGACTCAAACAGGCACTCTGTTATGGGATGTGGGTATGCTAAGCAGCAGCTTACCCCACTCTGGCACAATACATTCATTCTCCAGCCTTAACTCTTAAATCCTTTTGAATGCATCCATTTCTCTCCATCTCGATTGCCAGAATTCAATCCTGGCCACCATGAGGTGTTTCATCTAGATTACGGTAACAGATATCTTTTTCTTATCTCTCCAGTCTTAAAAAGATCTCAAAATCATGTTTGTTTTTACACTTCAGATGGATCTTCTAAGATGGACCATCTTTCCTGAAAAGACTTTCCATTGCTTACAGGATAGTTTGATCTTAGCAACTTATTTAACAAACTCACTCAAGAGCATTGTCGCTGCTTACTCTTTAGCCCTACCTGGTGGTGACCTACCTTTCCTAGTGTATTCTTTCTGTTTTTTCTGAGCTCTTTCAACTTTTTCAATCACTGTTCTCTCTGTCCCATGTTACTTTTTGTTCCTTCTGGCTTGGGATTGTCACCTTATCATCCCTTACCCCAATACTAATTTTTTAGATAATATAGCCATTTTCTAGATAATTTATATTCATCCTTCAGCTCTTTCTGGAATGTCACTTCCTTGGGATTTCTTTCTATGTTTCCTATGCCATATTACACCATCAGCAGGACACTTTCATAATACCTACCCCTTCTATCAAAATGGTCAGCACACTTTATTGTTATTAATACTCTGTTTTCTATGAAGACAAGAATCTTCTCTCTCCTATTCAGCGTTATAACATCTGCCCAGTGCACAGAACATTTTGAAACTAATTCACTTCATGTGTTGACAAGGATACAGAATATTCAAAATACTAAATGACTGGTATTGTGTGGCCTTTGCCTCTTCGCTTCAGGGGTGTATCACAGGTAGAAAACGGCCCTGACCACAGAACCATAAGGAGCCCTGATTATACCACTGCAATTTAGAATGGCTGAGCAAGATTTCATGTCTATCAAAAACTGTTTCTATTATAAGAAAATTGTACATAGACTTGAAAAGTGTGGGTCCATTTCCCCAACTCATTCTTTGGTGGGTGCGATAGGGGATAATCTGAATCAGTGAATGATTCAATGTGTGGGCTTTGAGTGCAAAAGCGGCAGGAAGACCACTGGCCATGGTGAAATATTCAGAGGAGCAATGCCCACTTTCAGGAAAGAGGCCGACCATCTTTTCTCTGTGCCTTTTTTCCTCAGCATCTTATTAATCAGGACCCACCTGACTCCCTACCCAGCCATCTCCTCATTGTTTGCCAATATGCACAGACTATCTAGCCAAATTCATCACTATTCTGCCTTAGGATTTGTACCTAATTTCTGCTGGGATTACAGAAGCTTTGCTAAAGACTTGAGGAAATAGGCTTTGTGCTGGCAGCCCTGTAACTGAAATGCCTGTGATTTTTACCAAAGCTGAAAATGGAACCTACATTTTTAGGACATTGAGAATGGGAAACATTGACATTCAAAATAAAGGTTTTTTTTTCCTAAATACCTAGTTGCGTCTTTGACGGTATGACTAAAATGCGATTTAAAAAAAAAAATAGAAGTTGACTGAAGACATCAAGTGTTTAAGGGTTAAATAAAGGGCTTGATATTGAATTATAAAGCTTATTTGATTATAAAAATCTATACAACTTTATGCCTTTAAATGCAAACAGAGAAAACAGTGCTTTTCTTGATATTCATACAGTATGTCTATTTGCAGATGCTAAAGCGAATTTGACATAATGGTAAGTAGTTCAAACAATCTATATTGCTGGGAGCTTTTTCTCACAAGACATTGATTTTCTAACACCACCAACAGTAAGCCCAGAAACACCTTCCTCTTTTGTTTACTATCTTGTAGGCCTGGGATTTTTAGCTTCACACTGTCTGATGATACTAAGCAAACCTTTAGACATTTAATTGGAAATGTTAATGAATTATTTTGTTCTTCATTATGAAATGACTTAAAATTCATTTTTGTGAAATCACTGCTCATTAAGAAGAATTTGTTTTGGGGCTGGGTTGTGGTGCAGCAGGTTGGACTGCTGCCTATGACACATTGTGTATGAGTACCAGTTCAAGTCCTGGCTGCTCTGGTTCTAATCCCAGCCCCAGCCAAAACAGCCATTTGAGGAGTGAGCCAGCAGATAGAAGGTCAGTCTCTCTTTGACTTTGCCTTTCAATTAAATAAATACATATTTTTTTTTTCAAGTGAAGCCAGGAGCTTCTCCCCAGTCTCCCATGTGGGTGCAGGGTCCCAAGCATTTGGGTCATCCTCCACTGCTTTCCCAGGCACATTAGTAGATCCAAATCACTACAAGACACCACTTGACACCCGGCAGCCTGGAGAGACTCGGGAGATCACAGCAAGTGTTGGTGAGCACGGAGGGAGCTGGAACCGCGTCAATCCACTGTGAATGTTGACCTAAAATGGTGCCACCACCGTGCTGGAGAAAACGGCGGGCTCACAGGACGGGAGCCAGAGCTTGGCCAGGCTGGGTCCTTCGCGGGGGACAAGGCGGCTGCATCGTCAGAGGCCGATCCGGACCCTTCCCTCGGCCACAGCAGAGCTGAGCACTCATAAATACATATTTTAAAACTGTTTGTTTTGTGTAACCAGTAGAAATAGAACAAAGGAGGTAATTATGTTGTATTACTGTTAAAAGTCCACTTGGAAGGCAATAAGCCTCAATAATAATTCAGAAAGAGGGACTTTAGTACTGGGGACTACTTCCCAAAGAGTTGGGACTTTTGGAATGGGTGTATGGTGAGATAAGTGACAGATTAGTAATAACCCAAGCCCCTTATCACGCCCAGGGCTGGAGAAATAAAAATGAAGAAATGTGGTTACTGGAGCTGATGAGTTCAGCTGACCCAATGGGCTTAGCAACTGTGGTACCAAATGGGGATAGTAACCAGGAAGGAAATGGAAGCCTCCCAGAGCATAGAAGGAGGGGTATGCATGACCTTGCTCCTTGCCTACAATGTCCCAACTCTGTCTTACATTAACTGGCCCAGGTGAATGCCAGCAATCATGTAGTCTGGGATACTGAAGTAGCATGACCCGGTCTCTGATAAAACAGAGCAGGGAAATGGAGAGGAATGCATCTGTGAGCAATCAAGCAAATCTGCACACCATAAAGAGTATGTGAGAAGACTGTTGGGCTGGGAATTCAAGGCAAATCCAAGGTAGCATGGAGTCTACAGATAATGGGCCTGGCTATAAGTTCAGCTGAGTGCTGAAGTAAGGCCACTGACAACATTGTCATTTTGGGTTGTTCACTAGGATTGGAGCAGTGTTCTGGACAACAGCTGAGGATAAAGCCATTCATGAAAAAGAGAGAGGAAGATATAAGCTGAATGGGAATAGGAAAAGAATCTCCTACCAAAAGGCCATGAACTCCAAAGTAATTATGACATAGTCAGAAAACTAAGTATATCAAGAGGAAGAATGTTGTACATTAAAGTCTTTCATCTAATAACACGAACAGATTTGTGTTTTGAAGAACCAATACGGTGAATCCTAGGATTCATCATAGGAAGGGAGCCAAGGATTGTTCTGGAGGTAGCATTGTTCTTTGGATGGTACATCCTGCTCCAAGTACACAGAGGACAGAATTCAGATCTCTTGGTAGTAGTGAAGGTGGGAAGCTCCTCTTTTACACATAATTGTTCCCAAGTTAAGTCCTCTTCTACAAGGATCAGACTAGATCCAGTGGATCATCATCAGTACATCCAAGATCCATCATGTAGTCTGAGGGTCTGAGGGTAAATTTGTGAGAACAGTTCCCCCTATCCCCGGCTCTGGTCTTTCTGTCTTGTTAGAAATCTTTGAGATTTAGATGTTAGCCTTCATGACATCTTACCAAAATGGAATGAAAACAAACACTCCAAACTTCTGAACCCTAAGATACAACTTGAATTTGTACCCAGACACGTGTTGTCTCAGAGTCCATCCCCTTAAACTCATCTTAATGAATTAAAAAAAAAAAAAGTGTTTTTCTCCCTAAAGAGTTTGTGTAATAAACTTGATATTGAATTACAATATGATTTTTATTCTCTGAGAAACTTTATGGGTAGAAAAGAAATTTTGAGAGGCAAAGGCTTTCAATGTTTAAGACTAACTCCTCCCACAATTCCCAAGATAAAATCGCAGACCATGCATTGATTTAAATTTTGTATTCTTCCTTGACATTACAACAATAATATTTTATTCCCCCACTAAATGTTAATTCTCCACTTTACATCACAATATAAAGAAAAATGCAAAAGTGTATTCAAAAGAAAACTTAATTCTGTTCTTAAAGAGTGACTTTTTTATAACCTTGGAAACTTCAAACAATTTGCTGTCAGAGTGTGAAGAACTTTGGTGGAAGTGGCTGATTTGCTGAAAGCTGCTGCAGGCTTTTATAATGGCTCGGAATTCATTTCAGAGAATATGAAAGGAAGAGGAACCCAAAAGAGTCAAGAATTTAAATAATAAGTTCAATGATCTTTTTATGGTATTCCCAGGTTTGGGGCAATCATATTAAAAGTGGGAACTGAGCTTGTTTTCCAATGAACACCAACATGCACAAAGAAATGCACCTAAGATGTATTTTCATGAAGGACGTGCTTTTCCAAGCTTCTAGAATCTACACATGCTTTGGGGTCCTCAGCACGTTTCATGAATGAATCCTATTACTCCATTGAACAACTTTCTCATGATAATATAGTCAAAATATTCTGCATTCATTCCTGGTTGTGCAGAGTGTGTGAATAAGTCATATAGTGCAGAAGTGTACTACTCATTATTAATAATGCTGTATTTTATAGAGCAATAAAATTTATTTGCTTTGCTCTTAAGAAATCTGACATGAGGAGACTACATAGTTGGACTAACTTTAAGGTGCTTAAAACTTTTTGCTTTTTCTTCTTTTGTTTGTCTTTTCTCTCTTTCTTTGTATTTCTTTCCTCTATATTTTAAAATATGTGTCCTTGTTCTAATACATGTCAAGTGGGTTCATATACACATAATAATACATTAATAGCATATTATGTATTATTTAAAAATTAATACATAGAAAAAGTAGATGAAATATTAAAAGGGAAATAAAAATAAGAAAGAAATAATAATAATAAACATGTGAATTGTTTATTGCAAAAATGTTCATTTGCTAAAAGATGATCATGAATTTGACTATGGATTTTTTTAGACAGCTACACAACAAAGAAACAAAATCATTTTTGAATAAGAAAAAATGCAAAAGGCCAAAAATATATGTGTCATTGATTCTTACTTAAAAGGATGTGGTGCTATGTAATAGGCATATCATTCTTAAAACAACTGGAGTAACTAGTGTCAGCAGATTGTGATGACATTCTTCAATTGTGGCATAAAACAAAAGACATATTCTGATAAGAGTAATTTCTAGAGGAAAATTTGAGCTCACTAAGAGTATAAGCTTTAACTTGAGCTAAGCAGAATAAACTTTCTCAGATCCAGATAACTACATGGTCCTATAAGCCATTCTGTAAAATGAATATTAAATGATAAAGAAGTAAAAGATGAATGATTGCACACAAGATCAGCTCTTTCTTCACTTGTCAAATGTATTCAAATAAGTCCTCAAAATTTGAATATCTCATAATTGCATTACAAGGATTTCAAAGCTTTTGTAGACTGTTTATTTTCAGAGAGGCATAATCTCACAATTTGCAACTAAAATATAGATCATTTAATTGGTTTTAAGTGGATTTATAAAACTCTCCTCAATTTTAGAGGGTCATTATTACATACTGAAGATAAATATATTCGAGTTTATTTTTAAAGTAAGAACTGTCAAGTACACACTGGATATATTATCTGTCTCTCATTTTAAAAAGTGAATACTGAAAATACAAATGAGAGCTAAGATAATTCAGCAAATATCAACATCTTAGTCATGATCCACTCATTTAAACTCCATTGCAACAAAATTTCTCCCTTCCTATTTTTAAAAAATGTTTTTCTACATAAAACTTGACATCTCAGTTAAGGAATCAAATCATTAATTATATAAAAGTATTAATCGCAAGCTATTAGGATGTATTATACACTAGGCACTGCCCTAAAAGATTTATATCTGTTAACTACTTCAATCCTCACTACAGCCTAAAAGGCAGGTATTTTGATAATGCTCATGTTATAGGTGAGGAAATTGAACCACAAAGAGATTAAATAAATTGTCCACATTCATATAACTGGTGTTATATGAGGGCAAACTGGTATACATTGGAGAACATGTGATCTTCTGTGTTCTTACACTAATGTGATTTTTACTTATAAAACAAAATTTATGAAAATGTTCTCTCTAATGGCTGTATGAAAACTTAACTATGCTAAAAAGGTATAGACAATATACTAAAACTGATTTTTAAAGTATTTTAAGTAATACAACCAAATTAGACAATATACTAAAACTGATTTTTAAAGTATTTTAAGTAATACAACCAAATTAGTACTGTCTTTATCCCAATAATGGATTATACTTGAGATTAAAAAATGATTAATACAAGCTGGCTTATGCTACAAAACTTAGTTACTTTGAGACATATGTGATTATATTTTATCCAAAAGCGTTTGACAAAATTTTATCACCAGTGTTATTTGTTCATCTTTTCTGCACATATTTAATATATGGGTTTTTTTTTCAAAGAATTGAATCTACATTCAAAAAAGTAAAGGTTTGCAATCATCAATACCACCATTAAATTATCAGATATTTACTTGGCATTTGGGATAAACAACCACCAATGAAGATGCTGGGGATACTCATTTCAATAATGTTTAAATAATGAATAATGGCATTTCTAAGTGAGTATGTGATTACCACATGACTGCCTCCAAGAGGTCATAATTTATTGGTTTCAATTGGTCAGGTGATCATAGTACACAATGTAAATGTTAACAAAGAGATAACAGACATTTGGTCTATTGGTTAAGATGTCAATTAAAATGCCCAAATTCCACATCAGAGTGATTGAGTTTGAGTCCCAGCTCTAGTCCCAATTCCAGCTTCCTTAGAATACAGACTCTGATGGCTCAAGGGATTCGGTCCCTGCTACCCACATGGGAGACTTAGACTGAAACCCTAGCTCCTGGCTTCAACCCGTTTCAGCCAAAGCTGTTGCAGGTAATTGGGGAGAGGAACAAGAGATAAATGCTCTTTCTCTCTATTTCTGTTCCTGTTCTCTATCTTTCTCTGAGAGGGAGAGAGGGAGACAGAGAACACAGCATGGGGACATTGTGGAGGCTATTAACTTAGACTGAGATGTTGAACAAGAATATCACAAAAGACCTAGATCAGAAATCATCAGAGTTCAATTTTGAATGATGCAAATAAACTAGCTCACTTATCAGAATATCACATGTGCAAGAGGCATGGATGCAAAGATATGTTGATGCTTTCAGAGAACTGCCAGAAGTTAGGGTACATGAGAGAGGGCTGCGATGTGAAGATGACAGAGAAATAGAGATAGGTGAGGCCACTGAGACCTGGTGTGAAAAGTCTGGGTTTTGGAACACTGGAGGGAATGAGACACTACCCTGAAGTTGTAGTCAGAGGAGTGACAGCGAGATAATTCTGCTGGTAGCAATCTGAAAAGAACAAGACAGTGGGAGAACTGGAAAATGGGAGATGTGTTGGGAAGCTATTAAGGTAACCCAACAAGAAATGATAAGGGTGATTCTGAAGACTCTTCAAAAGGAGCTGCAAAGGATGCTTTGAGAAGTGACAGTCCCATTGACACAAATGTACAGCCTCCCTTATGAGTACTTTTGAGAATCTGGAACTCATTTAGAAGTACATTTTTGCATGCGTGACAAGGACAGTTTTCTAAACAATAGTCCTTGAATAGAAAATTTACTCCTTGGAATCTGTATGATACTCATCACCATAGAGATCATTTTCTCTAAACTCTTCAAGAAGGAAGGTACTTCTCCCTGAAGTCCCTTTAGATGCTCTTCTGTTTCTTAAGAAGATTTGTGAGGCTTCAAAGGTTGGCAAAGAGGGGATGTTCTCTTTTATCTCCAACCGGAGTTCTATCAAGTGGCACCTGAGATTTGCCCCACTGCAATGGCAAGAGAAGAATGAAATTGACTTTCTCCCCACCCCACGGGGCTGTTCCAGTCAGCACACAGCAGAAACCTGCAACCGATTTCTTCAGTGCTGAGACTCCTCGCTTCCCAGAGCTGAGCTCCTCCAGCAGCTTGGGAGACTCATTAACATTCACATCTTTCCCAGCCTCATTATCTCGCCCAGATGTTTCTGTGACTGCCCCTTTAAAGCATCTCTGTCTATATTTTATTTACATTTGTTCAGCAATATTGATGTTTAATGAATAAATGCACTAAACTGTCAGTACTGGAGACTAATTAAATCTATGTATGAGCTTGAGAAGCTGATTGAAAAATTTGCAAGTAACTAAACTGGGTTTAAATAAACACTTTAGTGTAGTGCTTTAATTACACTTTAGTTTGTAATGTAATTTTTGGCTGTTTAAACTATGATTTAGGCTGAGCTAATTACAAATGATTTTCTACTCTGTAATTAATAATAACAAAATCGTAATTAGACAGCTGCTCTGGATCAGGGCGACAGTTTGTATGTGCTGGCTCAGGAAGATTGGCCTGGCAGAGGCACAAGAAGAACACTTGGGAACTGGGGCAGCCTGCACCTTTTCTAGGTTTGTTTATAAAGAACAAGGCCAGGGTCTGGCACTGCAGTGTGGGTTAAATCACCACTTGGGACATCAGCATGTTGCACTGAAGCACCAGTTGGAATCATGTCTGCTTCCCTTCCCATCCAGCTCCCTGTTAATAGGCCTGGAAAGCAGCAGATTATAGACCAAGGACTTGGGTCACTAGACCCATGTGGGAGACTCAGATGGATTTCCTAGTTCCTGACTTTGGCTTGGTCCTGCCCTGGCTGTTGTGGCCATTTGGGAAACAAACCAGTGGAAAGAAGATCGATCTCTCTCCCTCTCTCTGTACGTATATATGACTCTTCCTCCCCCTCTCTCATTCTGTATTTTAAATGAATAATTTTTTTAAAAGATAAAGAACATGACCAGAGAATCTAGGTGAGCTTCATAATCCCACATGATACTGGCAGGCAGTCTTGAGTTCATAGTGTAACTGGAAGGACGTTCTCACACCTGATACTCATGGAAACGTTACTAACTGTAGCTTCCAACATTCTCACCTTCCTTTTTGTCAGAGTGTTAATCAAGTGATATTAATGTGACAATTAATAAGCCAATTCATTACCATCATCATAATGATTATTATAGCTTTGGTTTTCTTTCTGGTTTTATATCTGCAGCATAGCAAACCATTCCAGATTTTAGGTTATAAAACAACAAGCATTTCTTTATGGTACAATATTCTATGGGTCAAGAATTTGGGATAGACTCTGTGAATATGGCTTGTCTTTGCTCCATGATGTCTGGAGCCTCAGCTGAAAAGGCTAAGATGTCTAATACAGGCAGGGATTGGAAACAACCAGAGGCAATTTTATTCAGGACCATCAACTCACAGTCTCTTCATGTGCCCCATGCTGTTATTGCCTATTTTTTAAGATTCATTTATTTGAAAGTCAGTATTAGAGAGAAAGAGGGAGAGACAGAAAGAGGTATCTTCTTCATCTGCTGATTTACTCTGTGGCCCAATTGCCCAGGTCTGGACTAGGCCAAAGCTGTGAGCCAGGAGCTTTCTCCAGGTCTCCCACATGGGTGGCGGGGGGCAAGCACTTAGACCATTTTCCATTGATATTCCCTGTTCTATTAGGAGAGAGCTGAGTCAGAGTGGAACAGCTGGGACATGAACCAGTGTCCCTATGGGAGGCCATCATTGCAGGCAGTGGCTTTACCTGCTATATCATAAAGCCAGCCCCTCAGTGTTTCTTCTAAGCATGGCAACACCAAGGAAGCTGTACTAACTTTCCAGTAGCTCTCCTCTTTATTCCAGAAAATAAGGCGGAATCCACATCTTCTGTCATAGCCTAGCCTTGAAATAACATAGCATCTCATCCATCATGTCTCTGGAAGTAGTCACAAGCCCATTCAGATTCAAGGCAAGGGTACACAGACTTTTAGCTACATACCAAATGTTCAATGTTTAAGTAGTTTTCCCCCAATTCATGTGTTAGACACTAATGCCTAGTATGATGGTGGTAAGATGAGCAACCTATAAGAGATGATTAGATCATGAGGTGAGGCCCTCATGAATGAAAGTGGTACTCCTATAAAAGAGATGTAGCTCAGATTCCATGATAGCTGAAGAGAGAAAAATCCACATTTCCCACTGACTTTGAGTCTGGCTGGGAGTGTCCCCAGGGGGTCAGGCATCCACGTAAGACTGTGGAGTGCCCCCATCCTTTCAACATATCATAGGCTCTGGGGCTTAAATTGCCAAACTGGAGCACCTATAGGCAGCTAGCTCTGGGAACATCTCTGCCCTCGCCTTAGCAGGACAGGCTTGTGGCGCTGAACAGAACATCTATACCCCATGACTGTGGTAGCCTTCTGTACTGTGACTGTGGAAATTCTGACAGGACGATATGGCATGACTTGTAGCTGAGTCTCTGGGCAATCACTATATCTGGCCTCAGAGGCTTAAAACTCCCTGATAGCCTAGGGAGGGTCATTGCACAGGGTTCCTTGCTCACACTGAGGACACACAGACTCTTTGTGAGATTCATGCACCAGTGTGGATGGGGGTTGTACCCTCTGTGGTCTAACCTCAGTCATTGATCTTCTTGTAAGAAAGGAGATGAGGCTGTGATTATGCCAACATGCATGATCATATCTTCACCCTTGCTGACAACAGAGGAGATCTACCACACCCAAATTGAGTGTCAAGCTGATTCTCACACAACCCTGCAGCACTGACCAGAGCTCCCTGGCCACACCCAGCACATGCCTCTAGGTATTCACTGAAAGAGTAGACACTCTACTAAGCCACAGAGGAATTGTTCGAAAATAAAATCCAAAAGGAGAAAACCAAAAAGTTACCCCCACAAATGCCTAAAAATAAAGTCAGAAATTCAAGAAACAAGATTAAGGAAAACAACATGACTCCCCAAAGAAACATAACACTTCAATATTAGAGTGTAAAGATGAAGAACATGATGATGAAGAGATTGGTGAGATGCCTGAAAAGTAATTCAAAAGAATGATCATAGGGTCACTCAGAAGCAATGAGAAGCAAATTAATGAGTTAAAGAAATCCATACATAACATGGTTGAAAAATTTTCCCATTAGATTTAGATTTTGGAGACAAATCAAACAGAAATACTAGAAATGAAGAATTCAATGTGTCAAATAAAAAATATTAGAAAGCCTTAACGACAGACTTGGTGAAGCGGAAGAGAGAATATTTAACACGGAATATAATCTTTGGAAATATTTATCAGACCAAAAATATAAGAAATTGTGAAAATTAAAAACAATGTTTGAGATTTATGGGATACTATCAAATAATCTTAACTTATGAGTCTTGGGAGTTCCTGTAAGTACAGAAAGAGAGAATGGATTATAAGGCAAATTCAGTGAAATAATAACACAAACTTTCCTAATTTGGAGAAAGGGACATGCAAATACCTGAGGCACAAAGAACTCCTCCCAGATAATATCAGAAAACATCTTCAACACAACAAACTGTAGTCAAACTTTCAACAGTAAAACATAAAGAAAAAATTCTAAAATGTGCCTGAAGAGAAATGCCACATTACTTTCAGAAGATCTCCTATTAGAATCACAGCCTATTTTTCATCAGAAAAACTCCAGCTAAGAGAATGCAGGGACAGAGTCCAGGTCTTAAAAAAAAAAACTGTTGACTCAGAATATTGTATCCTGAAAAACTCTTATTTATGAATGAAGGTAAAACAAAGACCTTCCAAAAGAAGAAATTGAAATAATTTGTCACCACTCATCCAACCTTATGCAAAATATTTAAAGACGCACTACACAAAGAAACACAGAAAAACAGTCATCATTATGAAAGAATATGAAGACAGAAAATCTTCCAATCAAAGTACAGAGGAAATTAAAAGCAAACAACAGGAATATTTATGGAAAAAAGACAGGGCCAAGTGAATAATTATCATAGAAACCTAAATGTAAATGACTTAAATTCTCCAAATAAAAGATACAGGCTGGCTGAATGGATTAAAAACAAGACCCATCTATTTGCTACATATAGAAATACAACTCACAAAGAAAGATACATGCTGACTGAAAGCAAAAAAATGGAAAAAGATAATCCATGTTAATAGAAAGCAAAATAGAGGGCACAGGCTGGCACTTTGATGCAAGGGGTTAAAGCCCTGGCCTGGAGCACCAGCATCCCATATGGGTGCCAGTTCTAGTCCCAGCTGCTCCTCTTATAATCTAGCTCTCTGCTGTGGCCTGAGAAAGCAGTAGAAGATGGCCCAAGTCCTTGGGCCCCTGTACCCACATGGGAGACCTGGTAGAAGCTCCTAGCTCCTGGCTTCGGATTGGCGCAGCTCCAGCCATTGTGGTCATCTGGGGAATGAACAAGCAGAAGGAAGACCTCTCTTTCTGTCTCTACTTCACTCTATAACTCTTTCAAATAAATAAAATAAAATATTTCTAAAAGTAGAAAGCGGGGCCAGTGCCATGGCTCACTTGGTTAATCCTCCACCTGTGGTGCTGGCATCCCATATGGGAACTGGGTTCTAGTCCTGGCTGCTCCTCTTCAAGTCCAGCTCTTTGCTGTGGCCCAGGAGGGAATTGGAGGATGGCCCAAGTGCTTAGGCCTCTGCACCCTCATGGGAGACTAGGAGGAAGCACCTGGCTCCTGCTTCAGATCAGCATAGCTCCGGCTGTGGCAGCCATTTGGGGAGTGAACCAACAGAAATAAGACCTTTCTCTCTCTCTCTCTCTCTCTCTCTCTCACTCACTGTTTAAAACTCTACCTGTCAAATAAATAAAAATAAATAAAAAGCAAACTAGGAGAGGTGTCACCATTCAAATATCAGACAAAATAGAATTTAACACAAAGATTGTTAAAAGAGACAAAGAAGGGTACCATATAATGATTAAGGAATCAATTCAAGAGGAAAATATGATTATAATAAAGGTATATGTACCTAATGCCAGGGCACCTGGCTATTTAAAATAAATGTTAATGGATCTAAAAGAGACATAGACTCCAAAACAAATAGTAATGGGGGACTTCAGTACCCCATTTTGATCAATGGATAGATCAACTAGACAGAAAATCAACACAGAAAAAACAAAGCTAATCTACACCATGGACAAAATGATATATCTATGGAACACTTCATCCCACAGGTGAAGAATACATATTATTTTCATCAGTGCATGGATTTTTCTCTAGGAGAAACCATATTCTAGGTCATAAGGCAACTCTCAGCAAATTCAAAAATTTGAAACCATACCACATACCTTTTCTGATCACAAAAGAATGAAACTGAAATGAACAACTTAAGAAATTCTAGAAAATATGCAAACACATGGAAACTGAAAACATGCTCCTGAATAAACAGTGGGTCATAGAACAAATCAAAAAGAAAATTAAAAAATTCCTGGAAATAAATGAATATGACAACACAACATATCAAAACCTATGGGATACAGCAAAAGCAACGTTAACAGGGAAGTGTCTAGCAAATAGTGCCTACAACAAAAAATTAGAAAGGCATCAAATAAATGAACTATCAATGCATCTCATGAACCTAGAAAAACAATAACAAACAAAACCTCAAATTAATAGGAGAAAAATAAATCAAAGTAGAGAAGAAATAAAATTGAAACCAAAAAATAATTATAAATAATCAATAAATGAAGAGCTGTTTTTTTTTAAATAAAATTGATACACCTCAGGCACAACTAACCACAATTACAGAGACCATAATAATAAAATCAAATATGTAAAAAGATGTAACAATGGATACCACAGAAACAAAAACAATCACCAGGAAATACTGCGGTTCTATGCCAACAAATTGGAATATCTAGAAGAATGGGTCGATTCTTTTTTTTAACTTTTATTTAATATAAAAACATATACAAATATATAAATTTCCAAAGTACAGCTTATGGATTACAATGGCTTTCCCCCCCATAAATTCCCTCCCACCCAGAACCCTCCCCTCTCCCACTCCCTCTGCCCTTCCATTTGCATCAAGATTCATTTTCAATTATCTTTATATACAGAAGATCAATTTAGTATATATTAAGTAAAGATTTCAACAGTTTGCACCCATATAGAAACACAAAGTGAAAAATACTGTTTGAGTACTAGTTATAGCATTAAATCACAATGTACAGCACATTAAGAACAGAGATCTTACATGAGGAATAAGTGCACAGTAACTCCTGTTGTTGACTTAACAAATTGACACTCTTGTTTATGGCATCAGTAATCACCCTAGGCTCTTGTCATGAGTTGCCAAGGCTATGGAAGCCTTTTGAATTCGCCAACTCTGATCTTATTTAGACAAGGTCATAGTCAAAATGGAAGTTCTCTCCTCCCTTCAGAGAAAGGTACCTCCTCCTTTGAAGACCTGTTCTTTCCGCTGGGATCTCACTTGCAGAGATCTTTCATTTAGAATGGGTAGATTCTTAGACACATAGAATCTACAATTGTTAAGTCACAAATACAAAGAAAAGCTAAATAGAACAATAACCAAAACAGAGATGGAATAAGTAATAAAGACTCTCCCCATGAAGCAAAGCCCAGGACTGGATGGCTTCACTACTGAATTGTATCACACTTTTAAACAACTGATTCCAGTTCTACTCAAGGTATTCAAAACAATCGAAAAGGAGGGAATCCTGTCAAACTCCTATGAGGCCAGAATCACCTTAATTCCAAATCCAGGAAAAGATACAAGAAAGGGAACTATAAACCAGTATCACTAGTTAACACAAATGCAAAAACTCTCAACAAAATACTAGGTAATTCATTTCAACAATACATCAGAAAGATCATTTACCCGGTTCAAGTGAGATTTATCCCTGGTAGGCAAGGATGGTTTAACATATGCAAATCAATAAATATGATAATTCACATTAAAACATTGAAGAATTAAAACCATATGATTATCTCGGCAGACACAGAAAAAGTATTTTATAAAATGCAACATCCTTTCATGAAAAAATTTTAAGCAAATTGGTTACAGAAAGAACATTTCTTTTTTTTTTTTTTTTTTTTTTTTTTACAGGCAGAGTGGACAGTGAGAGAGAGAGACAGAGAGAAAGGTCTTCCTTTTGCCGTTGGTTCACCCTCCAATGGCCGCCACGGCTGGCGCGCTGCAGCCGGCGCACCGCGCTTGTCCGATGGCAGGAGCCAGGAGCCAGGTGCTTTTCCTGGTCTCCCCATGGGGTGCAGGGCCCAAGCACCTGGGCCATCCTCCACTGCACTCCCTGGCCACAGTAGAGGGCTGGCCTGGAAGAGGGGCAACCGGGACAGAATCCGGCACCCCGACCGGGACTAGAACCCGGTGTGCAGGCGCCGCAAGGCGGAGGATTAGCCTGTTGAGCCACGGCGCCGGCCGAAAGAATATTTCTTAACACAATCTAGGCAACTTTTGACAATCCTGCAGCCATCATCATATTGAATGGGGAAAAGTTGGAAAATTTTCCACTAAGATCTAGAACCAGACAAGGATGCCCACTTTCACCACTGCTATTCAATAAAGTTCTAGAAGTTTTGGCCCGAGCCAATAGGCAAGAAAATAAATCAAAGGGATACCAATTGGAAACGAGTAAGTCAAATTAGCTTTATTTGCAAATGACATGATTCTATATGTAAGGGAACTAAGATTTCACTTAGAGACTATTGGAACTTATAAGTGAGTTTGGTAAGTTTGCAGAATATAAAATCAACTCACAAAAACAATATCTTTGTGTATACAGACAACGTCAAAGCTAAGAAAGAACTTCTAAGAGCAGTCCTATTCACAGTATCTATAAAAATTTTAAAAACCTTGTAATCAGTTTATCCAAGAAGGTGAAAGATCTCAATGACGAAAATTACAAAACATTAAAAAAAAGAAGACACAAAAAAGAAAAATCTTCCATGTTCATATATTGGAAGAATTTGTATCATTAAAATGTCCATGCTACAATAGCAATTCACAGATTCAATGGCTTCCCAATCAAAATACCAATGATATTTCTCTCAGATCTAGAAAAAGGGATACTAAAATTCACATGGAAACACAAGAGACACCAAATCAAAGAAGCAATATTAAACAACAAATCAAAGCCAAGGCATCATAATACCAAATTTCAAGACACACTACAGGGCAGTTATAATAAAAACAGCCTGATACTGGCAAAAAAAAAAAAATAGACATTTAGACCAATGGAACACATTAGAAACCCCAGAAATCAGTCCACACATCTACAACCAACTAATATTTGGCAAAGGAAGTAAATCATTCCCTGAGAAAGGACAGTCTCTTCAATAAATAGTACTGTCAAAATTGGATATCCCCTTGCAGAAGTATGAAACAAGACCCTTATCTTACACCTTTATACAAAAGTCAACTCAAAATGGATCAAGGATTTAAATCTAAAATCTGATACCATCAAATTACTAGAGGAGAACACTGATGAAACTCTAAAAGACATTGGCATAGGCAAAGATTTCTTAAAAAGGAACCCAGAAGAGCAGGAAATGAAAGCAAAAATAGACAAATGGGATTCCATCAAACTAAGAAACCTTGGCACTGCTAGGAAACACTGAAAGTGAAGAGGAGAAAATATTTGCAGACTATGCAGCTGATAAACAGTAAATATCCAGAATCCATAAAAAACTGAAGAAACTCAACAGCAACAAAACAAAGAATCCAGTGAAGAAGTGGGTAAAGGACTTGAACAGGCATATTTTAAAAGAGGAAAATTAAATGGCCAACAGACACATGAAAAAAATGCTCCGCATAAGTACCCAACAGGGAAATGCAAATCAAAACCACAATAATGTTTCACCTCATTCCAGTTAGAATGACTTTCATACAGAAATCAAAAAGGAATTTATGCTGGCGAGGACGTGGAGGAAAAGGTACCCTAATCCACTGTTGGTAGGAATGCAAATTAGTAGAGCCATTGTGGAACACAGAAAAGATACTTCAGAAAGATGAAAATAGATACACCAATGATCCAGCAATTGCATTATTGAGAGGTACCCAAAGGAAGTGAAATCAGCATATAGAAGAGTTATCTGTACTCCCATGTTTATTATAGCTCAATAATAATAACCTCATATATAGCTGTAGATATAGATGATATAGAATAGATATATAGATATAGATATAGACAGTATGGAATACTACTGAGTTGTAAAAAGGAATGAAATCCTGTCTTTTACAACAAAATGGATCCAACTGGAAACCATTATATTTGATGAAATAAGACAGTCCAAAAAAAGAGAAATTCTATATGTTTTCCCTGATCTGTGGTAAGATAGACAAACTTGTGTCTCAATAATGTTTTATAACCCTTGTCTCTACTATGGAGGAACAGTTTTTTTTTTCCTTCTTACTCTTTGTTGCAATTCATTACCTAGTGTAGGGTTAATCTTATGAGTATAAAATAAACTGAAAGCAGATCACTATAAAAATTAAAAGAATGAATAAGAAAGGAAGGAGAAGGGGGGGTAGCAGTGTAAAATTAAAATAAAGTGAAAAACCAGAGAGACAAAGAAGACAAAGAGACGTACCTCCTTCTCTTTGACACAGTAAGAGGGCAGCATCTTTGAATAAAGAAGTGGGCCCTTGACAGACTTGCTTGCCAGCAAGCAACCCTGGACTTTTCAGCCACAAGACTTGTGAGAAAAAAATTCAGTTGATCATAAGCCACTCAATCTATGGTAGTGTGCGATAGAAGCTCAAATGGGTTAAGACACTAGGTCACATTGCCAAATATCACGTGAAATAGGATAAACTGCAGTCATTTTTGGAAATGCCACCTGCCACAGGTTTGCTGAGTTTATACTTATTGAAGTACATTTGTTACATAACAAGATATTTAAAGCAACACTGAGATAAGCTGTACAGTAAATGCTACTTTCATTTAATAAATTGAGGGCATGCAAGGTAAATAATGTGACAGTTTGGTATATAGTAGGAAAATAGCTTAACTGTACAGCCTTTTTACTTCTAACTCTACCCAAAGTTGTATAAAAGAGAGAACTGGTCTTAATCTCAAATTGGAGGCTTAATTCTGAACACATGAACTCAACCAATTTGTCTTGCCTCATGTATCAACTTCCAAACCCCTCCTATTTGCCTTGCTGCTGTCTGCTCTGTCTTTGTCCTCTGTTACCATATGGTATCTCCATAACCCCACTGGATTCATAAGCAAGCTGTTCTTGTTCAAAAGTAAACTAAAGTGACAAAAGTTAGTTTGACAAGTAACCCTTAACAATTTGGTGAAATGATAGTCTTAGATATGAACTAAATAATAGCAAATTTCATTGTTTAAAACAAATTATGTGTGTGTGAGAGAGATACTGGTTTATTGATTCTCCATCCATTGGTTTACTCCTCAAATCCCTCAACAGCCAGGGCTAGACCAGGGTGAATCCAGGTTCCCAGAACTTAACCCAGGGAGCAGAGAGCCAAATAGTTGAGTTAGCATCAATGAGAACAAAAAGGGGAAAGAAAGCACAGTAGAGATCAATGTTTAAACCATATTTATAATGGCAAAAGAAAATAGCCCAAGAATTAAACCACCAGGAATTGTTTAAAGAAATTAATTCACATCTATTCCGTACAATATTCTCTAGGTATTAATATATTAAATGCTTTGCAAAGTTGTCCAGGTTACATAACAGCAGGACACAAGATATATGTCACATGATTTCACTGTGTAAAAGAAATATAATTAAAATATTAGAATATATACTAAGAATTTATAAAACTTTATCTGTATTCTAGGCTGTAAATTAGACAGTAGGTCTCTGCTGTTTATACTTTGTAATTTTTAAATTAGTATTTATCATTTTAATAAATAGGAAATAATCAAAAGATGATTGTGATGGTTAACGTTACATGTCAATGTGATTTGGCTATAGGGTGCCCAGATCAGACAATGTTGCTGGCTAGGATTAGCACTTCAAATTGCTGGACTTCGGAAGTTGACTGCTCTCCTCATTGTAGTTGGACATCATTTGACTCAACTAGGGTCTGAATAGAACAAAAGTAGAAGAAGGAATTCTCTCCTTTTTTTCCTGTCATACTGTTTGAGCTGAAACATCCCATCTTATCTTCCTTTGACCTTGGACTCAGATTTGCATCAGTGACTCCCCTGGTTCTCAGGCCTTCAGATTCAGACTGAAACTATATCATCAGGGTTCCCAGGTATCCAGCTTGCAGATGGGAGACAGTGGGATTTCTCAGCCTCTATAACTGCATGATCAAATTACTGATAATAGGTATATATTAGATACAGATTTATATCAAACGTTTCTATATATGTACAAATATCATATAATATATATCTACCAATAGTTTTATTTCTCTGAGAGCCCTGTTTAATATTATGATTTTTTAAAAGGCAGTTACAATAAAGTAATTAGAATGAAAGTCTTGGGGCCAATACTGTGGTGCAGCGGGTTAAGCCCGCCATGTGCAGCATCCAATGTGGGCGCCAGGTTGAGTCCCAGCTGCTCCAATTCTTTTTTTTTTTTTAATTAAGGTTTTTATTTTTTATTTTTAAATTAGTTTTAAAAGATTCAGTATAATTTATAGATATAATTCTAAAAATATTATGATAGTTCCTTCCTCTCTGACTTCCACCTTGCCCTCCTTTCTCTCCAACCCTCCTTACCTCTGCGTTTTTTAATTTTTGAGATAATATATTTTAAAATTTACATGACAGGAAAAAGGCTTAATGCTTCACCAAATAAGAAGTTTAAAAAGTAAAAAGCAAAAAAGATTTTACTTTAGTGGGAATAGAGATAATGGTAACACACAATAATTGAATGGATAAATTACCATTTCACCAATAAACAGTAAATTTTAAAGTAACCACAGATAATTAAAATTATAATAGTAACATTCTCAATCATTGGTCTGACAAAAGCATAAAACAAATTTTTATAAACTATATTTGCAGCATTACTGATACAAACTTTTTTTTGTTTCTACTTTGTTATTTTTTTCCACCTTTTTTCGAATTTTCGCTCCCACATAAAGGGGAAAACATGCATTTGTCTCATTGTGTCTGGCTTATTTCACTCAAATCAATTACTTCAATGATGTCCTCCAGATGCATCCATTTGGATGGAAATGGTAGAATTTCACTCTTTTTTATAGTTGAATAATGTTCCATTATGTATATAAACCACATTTTCTTTATCCATTCATCTGATGATGAATACCTTGGTTGATTCCAGATTTTGGCTATTATGAATGGTGCTTCTATAAACATGGTGGTTCGGGTATCTCTTTGATACCGTGCAATCATGCCTTTTTGGGTCACTATCTAGTAGTGGCATTGCTGGATCATATGACAAGTGTGTTTCTTGTTTTTTGAGAACTCTCGATACTTTTTTCCACAATGGCTACACAAATTTACATTGTTATCAACAGTATATAAGAGTTCCCCTTTCTCCCCATCTCTCCAACATTTGTTAGGTCTTATCTTTGGATTTTAGCAATTCAGACAGGAGTGAGGTAATATCTCATTGTGTTTTTTATTTTTAAGTTGTTTAAGTTCCATATATTTCATATGTACAGATTTAGGAACATATTGGGATTTCCCCACACACACCCTCCCCACACACACACGCACACAAGCACACACACACTCCAACCCTTCCTGCACTTCCCTCTTGGATTCTCATTCTTACTTCTTACCTTGATCTATTTTCAGTATACTTAATGATGACATAGTTAACCCTACTTTAAGTAATGGAGTAGTGAACAAAAAGACAAAAAAAATAGAACAAAATTAAACAAAACACTGTTCCTCCAGGGAAGAGCCAAGGGCTACAAAAAATCATCGAATCTCATGACATCTGTTTCAGTACAATACATTACATTTCAGGTATTCTATTAGTCACATTGGATCAAGGGAAACATAGGATATCTGTCTTTTGGGACTGGCTTATTTCATTAAGTATAATGGATTCCAGTTGTGATCATCTTATTGCAAAAGTCAGGATTTCATTTTTTTTTTTCATACTGTCTGCTCCACTTCTGATTGAGCTCCCTGCTGATGGCCTCAGAAGGCACAGAGGATGGCCCAAGTGCTTGGGACCTTGCACGCATGTGGGAGACCCAGATGAAGCTTCTGGCTCCTTCCTTGGCCTGGTCCAGCCCTGACCTTTGTGGCCATTTAGGGAGTGAATCAGTGGATGGAAGATCAATCAATCAATTGCGCGCGCGCTCTCTCTCTCTCTCTCTCTCTCTCTCTCTCTCTCTCCTCCTTCCCCTTCTAACTATGCCATTCAAATAAATAAATAAATTTTTTTAAAAAGAATGAAAGACTATTTGTAGGACATTAATCAACAGTTAATGAAAAGAAAATTGAGACAGTATACATAGTTCCATTGTCTAAGTGATTAAGTGTGAAAGAAAATCAAGATACGAGTCCACAGCACACTCAACTGAAGAATTCTATGTCTCAGTTTAAGAAAAATCATACACATATGAGGAGAAGAAAATAGTTGAAAGCCATGTAAAGACATTTAATGAATCAAGAAGGGATAGGACAGAAGGTTTCTGTGGAAGCATGGGCTCTGGGGAGGGAAAATATTTATTTTCCCTGAGCTGAGAGGGAAAGATGAGGAAATAGCTACAGGGAGCTATAGGGAGTGTTGGGACAAAGAAACATGTGGAATGGATTCTCTGATGTTTACCTTCCCACTGCATTGAGAGGGCCAGGGCTGGCACTGTGGCTTAGTAGGCTAAGCCTCTGCCTGCAGTGTCAGCATCAAACATGGGCATCATGCCATATCCTAGATGCTTCTCTTCTGATCTAGCTCTCTGCTATAGCCTGGGAAAGCAGTAGAAGATGGCCCAAGTCCTTGGTCCCCTGCACCCGCATCAGACCTGGAAGAAGCGCCTGGCTCTAGATCAGCCTAGCTCCAGCTGCTGCAGCCATTTCAGGAGTGAACAGGCAGATGAGAGACCTTTTCTTTTTGTCTCTCCTTCTTTCTGTTGGTAACTCTACCTTTCAAATAAGTAAATAAATAAAATATTAAAAAAAAGAAGAGAGGGCCTCTGGCTAGGGGACAGAGTCCATAGATGAACTAGATTTCTGTAACAACTTTCTCCAGTCTTCTTGTATTCATTCAAATACAGGTTTCGCTGCAGGAACACTGCAGTAACTATATATGATAGTGATTTATTTAACTTTTATGAACAAATCTGAGTGTTTTGATGTTGGGCAACTCAATGATGTTGAGGAAACAGATGCATATCATCTTATTCCCTTACTCTTCTACCATACCACTCTCATATTATATATAGTTTACCATGTCCATGTTTCTATTAGTTAATATAGAAATAACTTGGACTAGGAAAATATAACCCATTCCTCATTAGAAAATTTTCATACATCACATCACATGGGCCAACATTTATTTGTATATATGACAAGGTATAATCATGAAAGAAGCTGGGAAAAGTAGTCTTTACTTGAAATACATGTAAATAAAACTTTAATGATATAGAAAACAAAGGCACATATACTGAGAGGTAATCGGGAGTTTGTGTCCCAGTAATACTAACAGAATATTCAGTTAAAGGAGTAAAAATGTATTCTGAAAACTCAGCTTCTTTGTATGCTCAAAGCACTCAAAGGAGTCACTTCTCAATTAGAATATGTTCAGGGTTAAATATGAGTAGGGTATCTTTAAAAGGAAATAACACACACACACACACACACACACACCATTGATAATGAATCACCAAAAGTGCTGATCCTAGGTTGAAGTAATATATTGAGCCACATGAAGAGCAAACACAGCAGAGTGTTAGACTATAATTATTTAAGTATCTTGAATGACAGTGTTTAGCTGATGTTTTATGAATAAGACCTCAATTGAAACACGTTTCCTCTCTATCCTGCAATGTTTATGTTGCTTTTGAAGTTTCCTATCAACTTCCCCCCCCTAAACTTCTCACCTTCTTTTGGTATATACATATTTATTGTTCTCTCATTAGAGAATCTTGGAAAAATTTTGCAAGACATTGGCACAGGCGAAGACTTCTTGTAAAAAACCCCAGA
The DNA here is from genome assembly GCA_949820135.1 of Sylvilagus floridanus. Classification (NCBI taxonomy): domain Eukaryota; kingdom Metazoa; phylum Chordata; class Mammalia; order Lagomorpha; family Leporidae; genus Sylvilagus; species Sylvilagus floridanus. The sequence goes on from OX463243.1 coordinate 17,267,517, forward strand.
AGTACAGGCAATAAAAGGCAAAACTGACAAACAGGATTAACTCAAGCTGAGATGCTTTTGTACTGCAAAAGAAACACTCAGCAAAGTGAGTGTTCCATTCCAACAGAATGGAAGAAATTATTTGCAAACTACCCAACTGATAAAGGGATAACATTCAGAATCTTTAAAGTGCTCAAGAAATGCAATAACAAAATAAAGAATCCAGTTAAGAAATGGGAAAATGACTTAAACAGGTATTTTCAAAAGAGGAAATCCAAATGGCCAACAGACATATACAAAGTGCTCAGGATTACTAGGCATCAGAAAATGCAAATCAAAACCAGAATGAGGTTTCATCTTACCACTATTAGAATTACTTTCATGCAGAAATCAACAAACAATAAATGCTGACAAGGATGTGGTGAAAAGGTACCCTAATCTACCTTTGGTTCAAATATAAACAGGTACAACCACTGTGGAAGACAGTATGGAGATATCTCAGAAATCTGAATATTAACCTTCAATACAATCCAGCCATCCCACTACTGTGAATTTACTCAAACCAAAAGAAAACAGTATTTGAAAGAGTGTTCTGTACCTCCCTGTTCAATGCATCATAATTAACAATAGTTAAGATATGGAATCAGCCCAAATGCCCATCAACTGATGACTGGATAAATGAATTATGCTATATATAATATATATACAGAATGTATATATATCATATATACAATATATATGCTGTAAAAAATGAAATTCTGTCTTTTGCAACAAGATGATTGTAACTGGAAATCATTATTCTTAGCAAAATAAGCCAGTCCCCAAAAGACAGATATCATATGTTCTCCCTGATCTAACTAATAGAGTACCTGAAATGTAATGTATTAGAATAAAATAGACATCTTGAGAAGCAATGATTGTTTATAGCCCTTGTCTCTTTCATTGAAGAACAGTGTTTTGTACTATTTTCTCTTCATACTATTTGTTGAACTCTTCTACTTTTAATTAAGTAGGGTTACCTATACAAATCATTAAGTGGACTGAAAAAAGATCACTGTAAAAATTAAGAGTGGGAATCCAAGAGGAAGGAGAAGGAAGGTTGGATCACAGGTGGGAAGAAGGGGATGGAGGGGTAGTGGCACTATGTTGCTAAAATGCTATAAAGGAAATATATGAAACTTGTATAAATTAAATAAAAATATAAATAAAAACATACTAATATGCAGTCTCTGGTCTTTAGCAATTTTAATCCAATAATATGTTAGCTAATACTATAACTATTATTATTGTTATCACAGTTATAACTGATGTTATAACAATTGATGTCAATATATTAAGCATAAAATTCAAAGTTTTTTTCCATCTCATATTTACATGTCAAGGGCAAGAATTATGGGTTGTAAGTAACTCTGGTTCCCATAGTAGATAAGCTTTTGAGAGAAAACCAGTAATTCTTTTTATCTGTGTTACTTCTACAAGAGGCATGGACACGTCCTCTCATATTTAGATAATGTTAGTTTAAAATCTACTTGTAAGAAAACTACATTCACAAATAAGATATTTGTAATGTTACAAAAAAGCAAAAAATAGGATTACACATTATTTTATCAAGAATGCTTTGAAATCACAAGTGTACATTATATTTACATGTTAAAAACCATTAAACACTACTATATTCCATGAATTTACAGTCCTCAGACCATACTTTGTGGGTCCATTTACTCTCTCCACTTATTCTCTCAAACCCATAGCAGTCAAAGTGTCATTCTTACATTACTCTATTTTCTATTCCTATAATGAGATACCTAAAGCTAGACATTTAAATTAGCTCATATTTCTATTTGATCAAGGGCACAGTACTGGTATAGGCTCAGCTTTGGTGAAGGTCCAAGGGCAAATGACATCACAACGGTGGAAACACATGTTAAAAGGAGAGCTCCCATATAGAGACAGAATCCAGAGCATTGGGAGGAACCCGTTTCACCAATTCCCTCCTCCCAGTAGGCCCTATTTCTTTAAGGGTCAATGACTACTACCTTGTCACATTGAGGACCAAGCCTGTAACACATGAACCTTTGGGGTACAAATCACAAGTACCTAAACTACAAGAAAATTGTCCTCATAAAAGTCCAAATACCATCAAATCCAATCAAACTCATTAATCTGCTTGGATCTTACTCCAAATTATTTTAATTGAATATATTTATGGGGTACAGTATAATAATTCAACACATGTATAAGGGGATTTCAAAAAGTTTGTGAAAAGATAGAATTAAAAAGAAAAGTTTTTTGGTGGAAAAATTTGAAATTCATGCACAGTTTTCCTAATCATATGCCTTTTTCATAAACTTTTTAACCCCCCTCATATGCAATGCAGACTGATCAAATCAGGTAATTAGAAAGCCTCATTTCTTTGGCTGGGAATCTTCCAACTCATCTCTTCTTTAAAATACATAAATGTTGTAAATTGCTACCTGAAATTTTAACAGCATTTGACATCCTTAAATATTGCTTCTTTCTTGAGACTTACTTCTCTTATCTTCATGGTATTACATTGTCCTGTTTTCTCTTCTACCTCACTGGTGACTTCTTATCAAGATTCTTTGTCAGCTCTTTATCCTCATTCTAACCTCTAAACATTAATGCTCCTTGGGCTTTGAGCTCAGTTTTTCATTCTCTATCAGATGAACTCATCCAGTGCTGTGATTTTCAACACCATTAACACAAACATTGACACCCATTAGATTTATACTTTTAGATGGCATGTTTCCCCTGCACTGTAAATTTTGCAGCCAATAAGCTATCTGACTTTTTACTGGAATGTCCAATGACCACATCAAACTTAACTCATTCAAAGTGATTACCTGAGTTTTTCCTGCTATGGTTTAAACATTTATCCCCTCTAAATATCTTAAAACTTAATTGCCTTTTGATATAATTGGGAAATAAGACCTTTGAGAGGTGTTTATGGGTCAGGTGTTTGGCTCAGTGGGCCACAGAGTGACTGGTTTAAGTCCATGCTACTCTGCACTTCCAACCCAGCTTCCTGCTAATGCAGCTGGGAGACCACTGATGATTCCTCAAGCATTTGTGTTCCTGCCATCCATGTGGGAGACACAGATGGAGTCTGGCTCCTGGCTTTGGTCTGGCCTAAACCTGGCTGTTGTGGGCATTTACAAGGTGAATCAGCCAATGGAAGATTTTGTGTTTCTGTGTGTGTGTCCCTTTCCCTCTGTCATTCTGCCTTTCAAATCAATCATTTTTTTAAAAAAAAGTTTTCAGATCATAAGAATGAAATAATGCCATTAATTAATGTCATTATCATTGGAGTGACTTCTTTACTGGTACAGAAGGTCATTATAAAAAGAGAAGTTTAGCCCCCTTACCTCTTTCATATCCTCTCTTTGCCCTTCCTACCTCCACCACAGGGTGCATCAAGAATCTTCATCAGATGCTGTTACCTCAATCTTAACACTGTCAGTATCCATAACTGTGAGCCACTAATTTTTTGTTTCTGTTATAGCAGCACAAAATGGACAAAGGAAGTCCTGCCCATCAGTTCTTCTCTTAGTATTTTCCATCTGAGTAAAAGTCATTATCAGTTACCAAATTGCTCAGGGCAAAATCCCTGCAATGATTCTTGGCTCTTCTTTTCATATCATGCCCTGATCTCATCCATGTGCAAATCCTGTTGGTTATATATTAAAAAATCTCAATCCAACTACTTCATACTAAATTCACCACTACCACCCTGTAATGACTCTCTCCTGAATTTCCACAATGACCTTTAAATGCTTAACCCATTTCCACTACTGTCCTAATGCCGACTATCCACAGCCACAAGAATCTTATTAAAACATGCATCAAATCATGTCACACACAGCCAAATACACTCCATTGGTCTCCCTTTACCCTTACAGTAAATCTAACAACCTTTCCTTACTACCTGGTACTTTTCCCCAAGATTATTGTGTGACTTATTCCCTAATTTCCATTGACACAATGTGCCTAGGTGAGGTGGCAGAAATGGCTATGTCTGGGCTGAACTTCAGGGTGGGGTGCTCTTTCCAGGGCAGTTGTTGCAAAAAATGTTATGGTGACCAACTTCTCCCATTTTCAATATTTAGTATTTTTCTCCAGGTAGAAAACTAGATACAGACTATGTTAAAATATACTTTTAATAACTTCTCAAATAAAATCTTAAAATATGAAAACACATAAGAATATGGTTATTATTTTAATTATTTTTCACAAAAGTTCATTTTATCTTAAAGAAAACCAAGAAAGAAAAACAACAATTCCTTTAGAGCTGCAATTAAAGAGAATTTTAAAATATTTATTTAGGGGCTGGCAACATGGCACAGTAGGTTAAGCTGCCTTCTGTGATACTGGCATACCATTTATGAGTGCCAGTTCAAGTACCAAGTCCCCGCTGCTCTACTTCCAATTCTGCTTCCTGATAATGTGGTTGGGAAAGCAGCAGAAGATAGACCAAGTATTGGGGCCCAGTCTACCCAGGGCCAGGATGGAGTTCCAGGCTCCAGGCTTTACCCTGGCTCAGCCCTAGCCATCATGGCAATTTATGGAATGAACCAGTCAATGGAAGATTCTCTCTCGCTCTCGCTCTCTCTTTCTCTCCCCTGTGTCTCCAACTCTGTCTCTCTCTGAATATCTGCCTGCCAGATAAATAAAATTAAGCTTTTAAATGATTTTATGTATTTATTTTGAGAAAAAGAGAAATCTCCTATCCTCTGGGTCACTCCTCAAATGGCTACAATGGCTGGCCTGGGAACTCAATGTGGGTCTTCCTCACAGGTTTCAGGGACCTAACTGAGCTCTCAGTTGCTGCCTTCCAGGGTCAACACTGGCAGGAAGCAAGAACTGGGAGTTTCACAAAATTACTGTGATTGGAGACATTAATGTCTTACCTGCAAAACCAGATGCCAACCCCAAAGACAAAATTTTATTATTTCTTTCTTGTTAAGCAACTGAACTGCAAAAACATAGATATTGTATTTTTTTTTAACAGGCAGAGTGGACAGTGAGAGAGAGAGAGACAGAGAGAAAGGTCTTCCTTTTTTCTGTTGGTTCACCCCGCACCCAATGGCCACTGCGTTTAGCGCGCTGTGTCCAGTGCACCATGCTGATCTGAAGCCAGGAGCCAGGTGTTTTTCCTGGTCTCCCACGTGGGTGCAGGGCCCAAGCACTTGGGCCATCCTCCACTGCACTCCTGGGCCACAGCAGAGAGCTGGACTGGAAGAGGAGCAACTGGGACAGAATCCAGCACCCCAACCAGGACTAGAACCCGGGGTGCTGGCGCCACAGGCAGAGGATTAGCCTATTAAGCCACAGCACAGGCCAATATTGTATTTTATATTTGTAATATAAAATAAAAACAATGCAATTTAGTTGATAATGGGTATTTCTGATTAAAATAATATTTGCATAAGAATCTATTGGTGAAACTTATTTTATACAGTTACATGTGTAGAAACCATTGTTCACAGTAATGTGTCTTATAGGCCAAACCAATTTATTTCCTTTTTAAAATGCAGAACGCTTTTATTTTTTAAATTTATTAAAAGTAATCTAATGTCTTCACGGACATGGTCAGATACTACCTTTATAAATAATATGTTGTTCTCTTTATAAATCTACATATTATTCTCTCTTTGACTATTTACTTATTTACAGTAACTGGAATTTTCTCATTATCACTTTGGGGAGACAGAATAATACTTCAAGTGAAGAAAGTGCTACGCTAATATATTTATTAAACAAATCACATGTGGTCAATCCCTTCTTCTATTTAAGAAGCAGGTGATGGGATTAAATGATTCTGACGCCACAATCTGTGGTCGTTGCTAATTTTTGCCTTTGTGGCTTATCATCTTTAGCCAGTGAATAATTCTTTCATTTTGAGCTCATCTTGTCCCTGATGGCCCAATTATTGCTTCTGGGTAATGACCCAGTCAGATCTTATTTAGAAAGTACCTTCCTCTTCAACAGCACACAGTGATGCCTTTTTGACCTCAAAGAAGCCACAGCGGACATCTGCATTATCATACAGAATAAAATGGGCCCAGTGAAATTAGGTTCCAGCTGAGAAGAAAGCTTCCTGAAGGCATTTGGAGGCTTGGAGTCATTGACTAGATCAAACGTTCCATTAGAAACTGTAATTGGGTTCATTCTTCATTCTCCCAGATGTCATTCATAAAAAGTTATTAGGTGATCATGTTTGACCACAGGTAGACCCTTGTATGCAACCTTGAATCTGCTCTGTACATAGCTAAAAAAAGCATGTCCTTTAAAAAGTCCCATTCAGATCGGTTTTTAAATTCATTGGTCATTATTGTGTATGTTTTTTGGCCTGTTCTGCTTCTTGATTTCTAAAAAGTAAAGACCAAAGCTGGCTATTGTGGAAACTGTTATCTCTACATTGGAGGAAAATGCACTCTAGTGTAAAATGCAAAAGGAAGGAAGCATTTGACTGTTTCTTTCATTGTGAGAACATTTTAACTGAGAGATGCAGATTATGTAGAAATATATAATTGTTTAATTTGAGATTTACCATGTTTTCTTAATTCAGAAAATTCAAACAAAAACTCAAAATGAAGTTGAAAACGTAGGACAACTGGCAAATTTAGGTTGTTAGGAACATAGGACTGGACAAACTGGATAGAAAACTAATGTTAGTAGGAGACAAGGGAGCAATAAAATTGGTAGTGGAAGGTAGGTGATTGACAGGCATGGCATCAAAGTCCTGGCTTCCAAGCTGGGAATCTACTGCTAATACTTGCATCCTTAATGTTCTTGTGTAGATTTGTGTCTTTCTCTCTGCCTTGGCAAGAACTGAATCTATATCCCTCCCTGTCTCCCAGTTTTCTACATCATCATTTCAATTCAAATGACCACAGAATCTTCTAAGGAAATACTCAATTTAATAGCCAGATGTTATTGTTAAATCTTCCTCTGTGAAAGGTGCTTAGAAATAATTTAACCTCAATCATATTCTTCTCACCTTTGTGTGTGTGTGTGTGTGTGTGTGTGTGTGCAGCAAGAGGTTGTCTTTTTGCCCTGGGTGATGAATAAGTACAATGTCTTCTAGTTCTCTTTGCTGAAGTATGGCTAATTACCCTGAAAGGACAAAACAAATCATAATTATGAGCTAGGTAAAGACATTTCCTTCCATATCTGATCAAATTCATTTCTCTTCCTCATATAACTTCATAGTTCCAACACAAGGTGTATATTTCCAAAGAAGGTCAAGCTTGAAAATATGACTTTAGGTCCATAGATTTTACACAGCTGTCCCATCCTGAGAAGGTATACTATATAAATTCAAATATTATCGCTGCTATCATTAAATCACATTGGTCTTTTAGGGCAACATTTCTCAAAATGCTATCTCCTGACCATCAGCGTTAGTATCCTCTAGGAACTTACTAGAAATGAAGTCCCTTGGCCCCCACCCAAGACCTACTGAATTATAAACCTAGCAATTTGGGTTTAAACAAACCTTCCAAGTGATTCTAATTTAGACCAAAGTCTTGAAACCACTGTCTTAAGAACACAAAATATTTTCTTCAGGTAACATGGGTTGTGTTTAAGAGCTATGGAATCAACATAATGGCCACCAAATAAATCCAATCAAGTATTTAGCGCTTTCTTGGTCAAAGAAGTCAGCTACACATCAGCTGCATTTGGTAGAACGCAGGCAGGGGAATGGGAAAACTTTATACTTTAAAGAGGGGGTTAAGATTCACATATGCTCAAAGTGGAGGTTGTTGGCATGTAGAAGCTAGAGATGGGCTAACTAGTAATAGCATATTTTATTTGATTTCAGAAACATTGGCTTTCACTGCTTGATTCTTAGTTGGCAGCTGACTTGGAAGGAGAAGGTGGAAGGAGAAGGATAATCATTGACCAAGTCCTAACCACACTGAATCAATTGCAGCAAAAGTGTGGTTTGATTTCCTAGACTGGATGCTACAGAGACTTGTGGGCCAAAGTCCTATTTTCAAATATAATCTGGCCATTGTCTTTTGGGACATTCATTGTCACAACCCCACATCTGGACAACCTATTAAGCACCAGAATTTGAACAATTCGAGGAAGGACAACAATTCAGGTGTTCACTGCTCAAGAATTTTTTGGTTTTCTCCACAGCCCCTGGTATCGTGAGGTCTTCATAACATCTTTGTTGTTGTTATCATCATGATAAGCAATTAATTGTCCCTGTAAGAATTTTGGATAAAGGAATTCAATTTACAACTCAGTCTAAGAGAACTAATCCTATAGGCCATCAACCTTAGAAAGCCAAGTAATTTTATCCTAAAGAGGCTATTTAGCCTCTTCTGTCTTATCTTCCTTTGATCCATGTACAGCAGGAAAGATTAGCATTGGCACAGATAGCAAAATGACTAGTCAAAGACAAGTCTAAAAAAAGTCCAATTTTTCATCACTACTCATGCCCACAAGATGATATGTATTTTATTTTTATTTAAAGCATAGCCAATACAATAAATAGCTTCTGTCAGAATTAGTGCTAGGTTTGATACTGGTCCTTTTATTAGTATGACTGCCACCACTGAAAACACTGCTTTAATTGCATGTGTAAACAGTACGTCAGCAATTCCCCCGGAGTGGACTGCCTCAGTAATCAAAGGTGATCTCCTGTTGGAGCTCATACATGAGTCACAATTACTAGGCTTAATGATTTACAGAATTAGATACACTATGAACAGGAAAGTCTCAGAATGGCATTCCTAAGGTGCATGAGGTGTTAGTATAAGGCAGAGAGGACCAGGCATCCAGGCCCCAAAGAAAGTAGTGGAGGCAGAACAAGGTGAAGAAGGGAATAATTCATGACACAAAGCAAGAATCAATGCTGCCATTAATTGAATTCCATATGTGGATCTTGATTAATCTTTTTCATTCAGCAAATATTTAGCCCAACACCCTTAAAAATGTTGAATTCAACTCTATACTTACTATGGTCTAATCAACAGGCTATAGTAATTTGTTCTGAGAGGGAGGAATGCTGGCAAAGTTACACTTTAATTTGCTTAACGTCATATCTTATATAGATTCAACCAGATACACCATCAGCTGTTAGGCCTTTTGGCTTTTTTTGATGAAAACAGAATTTCCTGGGGATTTCTATCATGAGGATACAGTAATCTATGGTATATGCAGCAGTTGGTGAGACTAAAGGCAACGGCTCTAATTTTGGAACCTAAGAATGGTATTAAAATGAGTATGAACTAGTATAGCAATTATAACAAAAAGTCCATTACAGTAGGCAATGAGGAAAATACAAATAAAAATTATTATAAGCAATCATATAAAAACAAAAAAGGAATTAGATATTAAGCTTGATCTAAATTTGGGGCAGAAATTCTACTTTCTGAGGTCATGAGCTTAATTCAGCTGTCTACTTCTGAAGGTCAGCTTCTGAAGATTTCTCAGAATCTTCATTGTGAATTTTGCTAGTATATTTCTAATTGTATGGAATTCTGAATTGCTTCTGTTGTGAAACATGAACCCAAGTATTGACTACCAGAGTTTCAATAATGTATATTTTTTAATTAACAGCACCTTCTAGGTTATTTTTTAATGATGTTCCAGAGAAGTTTCTTCCTGGTATCAATTTGGAGAATATAGCAAGGGCAACTTGTTCGATATCATTTGTTGACTTGATGGATGTCATCAGTTCTCTTCATCTTTGCAGAAGATTGTGAATAGTAAGGCCAGTATAGTTTCTAATTAAGTGCTAATACTTTACAGAGTTCTTTCAAAATGTTTTCTGTAAACAACCCTATGCTACTTGATATAAAAGTTGGTAAACCCAAGTTGGAAACATGAAAACAGACATCATTTTAGAGACTATAAGGATTACTGCATCTTTTGAGCATTGAAAGGGTCCAAGTCATCCTGAAAATAATATGCAATAATGAAAACATATTCCAATCCTATGGAGTAGATAAAATCTGAGGCAGCCAAATGCCCTTGAAGGCTTTGATTCATGTCCATGTTGTAGTTCCATTTTTTTCCGCGATTAGGTTGTTGACTTTTGGAACATAACCCGAAAGTCAGATCTGTTATTTTTAAAAATATAATAAGCAATTTTTCTATAACATGTTGAGTAGTTAAATTAGCTGGTATCTATTTGAGATCACCTGGTGTCACCAAGAAGCCACTTAAAATATTATCAGAGATCATCTGAGTGAAGGGCACAGCCATATTTTCTCCATTCTTTTGTTCCAAAATGAGGAGCTATGTGAGAGTACTTCCAAAAGTTCATGGAAAATGGAGTTAAAATGTTTGTAATTTTTTTTAAATGCATGGATATGAAGGGACTTCAAAACCTTCAAGACAAACACATAATGTGAAAAAATGTATACATGGATTTCAAACATTTTGGCCTCAAAATTAATCTTTAACTCCATTTTCCATGACATTTTTGAAATACCCTCATATGCTTGCATTGTCTAATAGCTTCTTATCCAGAGGCTTATTCTCTAAGAATTTACATAGTTTCATAACCTTGGTTGAAGCTGATTATTTGACCTAATCATCTGCTAGAGAGTTTCCTTTAGCCTCCATATCTTCTTCTTGCCCACTGGTATCTCTCTAGGAACTGGAAGTATATTTTAAAGTTCTTCAAATTCTCCAGCTTAGTGACAGTTTCAGTAGAGATAAGAGACATCCATTGTTTCTAAAACATCCCTAAATTATATGTTACACCAAAAGCACATTTTCTATCTGTGTGACATTTCTCTGTTCTTTGACCAATTTACAAGTGTTAGTAAATGCAATAAATTGTGCCATCTGAGCTGACTTTACCCTAGATGAAGAACTATTCTTAAGGAAAGAATCAACCAAGTGAGAGCAAGTCTCCAATTTTACCTCTAAGGTAGACCCATTAACAGACGAAAATAGCTCCTGTTCTCAATGAGAAACTGTAAGAGACCCGAGTAAGGTTCAGAAAGTTCCACATCTAAGATAATCACAAAGATCCTTTTTTATGGCAGGGTCAAGAGAAAGGAGAGCACAGGATTCAGGGGTGTTGCATTAGTAAATTATAATGTGAGAGAGGGAGAGTAACAGAATCTGAAGAGGTAAACTGAATGGCTGAAAGGTGTGTATTTTCAATCAATAATGTTTCTGAATTGTGTGAGGAACCATGAGGTCAAGTGTGTGTCTTAGAATGAGTTTGGCCAAAGCATCAACAAATTTTGAAGTGGAAGCTATTTCTCAAAGACAAAGGACAAGTCTTCACAATCAGGTCAAAGGTGAAGCTATTCTAAGTGATAGGTTTTTGATGGTTTTCATGACATTAAGACCCAAGGACTTGTCCAGAGTGCACATAAGCAAATAGCTAAAAAGGGAACTTTCTGTAGCTAGAGCAGGCCTATTAGTGTTTGGGCTCCCAACGGAAGGGATCTCTTAATGATCTTTTAGTTAATCCCTGAAGAGATGTTGTAATAAAAAAAAATCTGACCTACAGTATCCAGATGAACCTCGAAATCCTGTCAACTAGCACTTTACAAGGACTCAAGAGTAAGTTTGGCACTCTTCATTCTATTTGGAGAGCCTTTTTCCTTCCTTAGTGAGGTCACACCACAAATAATGAACTCTGGTTTAGCAAACTGGTAATTCCTCTTTTGAAACATTTCTGCTAAGGCTAAGAGTAGGCAAGTGGAATCTTCCATTAAATAAATTTCCTTGTTCTTTGAGCAAACTATTTGTTCTTTGTACAAACCATCTACATTTTGTTTCAGAACTGAGTCACACAGGAAATTTAGATCTAAATCTTGAATGACTACCTGAGAAAAATTGGAGGAAGCTTCAGGAAACCCCTGGAGCATAACTTTATACATATAGCACTGTCCTCTGCAGGTAAATACACAAAACTATTGGCCACATGGGTCTAGGGATACCAAAATGTGCAGAGATATTCATTGTAGTCAAACAGGTAGCTTTCGGAAGAATTAATGCCAGGACAGTATCTATATTGAGTATTACTGGGAGGAGAGATAGTTTTGTTGGATATTCTGAGATCTTAAAAAAATTGATTTGTCAATGGTAGAGTTAGAAACGTGCCAGGGAATTCCAATTCAATCCCATCAAGGTGGCATGTACCAATGCCATATCACTGGTCCAAGTGATCAATTTCAGTTCACAGTTGATCATAATGATATGATTAAGAGTCAGAGGGATCACATAAACAAGACTAGTGCCTGCTAATACTAACTGATAGAATTAAAAAGGAGAGAACAATCCAACATGGGAAGCGGGACTCAGAATCAGCCCTTAAGCCATTCGGATCTGGCTAAAGAGCCCATGAGAGTATTTCAGGCATAGAAAGCCAAGACACTCTGGCAAAAAAAAAATGACCTAAATGAAAATCTCTGTGTAGATTCTCTCAGTAGAAGGAACGGGCTATCAAAGAAGGAGGTACCTTTCTCTGAAGGGAGGAGAGAACTTCCACTTTGACTATGACCTTGTCTAAATAAGATCAGAGTTGGCGAACTCAAAAGGCCTCCATAGCCTTGGCAACTCATGACAAGAGCATAGGGTGATTACTGATGCCATAAATAAGAGTGTCAATTGTTAAATCAATAACAGGAGTCACTGTGCACTTATTCCACATGTAGGATCTCTGTCCTTAATGTGTTGTACTATGTGAATTAATGGTATAACTAATACTCAAACAGTACTTTATACTTTGTGTTTCTGTGTGGGTGCAAACTGTTGAAATCTTTACTTAGTATATACTGAATTGATCTTCTATATATAAAGATAATTGAAAATGAATCTTGACATGAATGGAATGGGAGAGGGAGTGGGAGATGGGATGGTTGTGGGTGGGAGGGAGGATTTTTTTTTGGGGGGGAGCCACTGTAATGCAAAAGTTGTACTTTGGAAATTTATATTTATCAAATGTTAAAAAAAGTAAAAAAAAAACATTGATTTGTTTTCTTACTTACAACAATGTTATAAGGGCCTATAAAGAGTATGAGATGCCCTTAAGCTATAAGGGTTTCAAGGCTGAGTCTTTTCATTATTTCTGACTTCAAGGAATATTGGGGAAATTTATGTAGGATGTATATGAATTTTTTGTGATGTATATGGCTTTTCTGTGATTATTTTTCCTGTATCAGTAGAATTTTTGTTCATAGAGTGCCCAATAAAGTATCAACATCTTTAACTTGGGTGCATATCAAAAACAGTGGAAGAGGCAAAGGTATATCCAGAGCAGATACAACTTTGTTCTGAATATTAGAATCCTTCAGAATCTCCATAAATAGTTCTGGTCTGTATTTCGCATTGCAATTCCATTTGCAAAGGAAATCTCTCCTTATTAGGTATATAGGGGCAGTACTACAGAACAGGAAGTCAAGGGGTACATATAACCACTCAGAGATAGGGAAAATCTGTGGGTTATTATAAATACCTAGCATCTTTGTGCTATGTTTACTCCAAAGAAAAAGTTCAGTAAAGGTGATAAAGTTTTGTGTAGAAATAGCTATGTCCACATCTACCAGAAATTGATGAGGCCGACAACTTTTATGCATAATTTACTTATCTGGAGTGGTTATGGTAAGGCAGGATACTGGGTGCTTTTTACATTCTTGGATTTCTCTCTTTAATTTGAGAGATGGTTCTCTGTGTTAGTTTATATTTTGTAAGGGGACACTCTTTTAAGCATTGTTTTTATTTAAAATATTTATGGGGTAGGAGCTGTGGCATATTGGGTTAAGCCCCTGCCTGCAGCACCAGCATCTCATACGGGCAATGGTTTGAGTCCTGGCTGCTCCACTTTTCTGATCCAGCTCCCTGCTAATGTGCCCGGAAAAGCAGTGAAAGATGGCCCAAGTGCTTGGTCCCCTGCACCCATATGGGAATCCCAGATGAATTTCCTGGCTTCAGCCTGGCCCAACCATGGCTGCTGGGGCCATTTGGGGAATCAACCAGCAGACTGAAGCACCCTCTCTCCCTCTCTCTAATGGTGCCTTTCATATAAACCTTTTTTTTAAAAAAAAATAATATAGTATCTACAAGCATGTTTGTGAGTAGGTGATCTGTCGGCAACTATGTGACAAATCTTGGATCTAAAGGGCCATAAATTTGTTTTGAATCCTGACTTGCTATTATTCAATTACAATTTCTAAATATTTTACCAGGTGTTATAACACCTATAGGTTTAGTAAAGGGGTGTTTTCAATTTGTTTATTACATTTTCTTCTGTTGTGTGACTGAATTATAGTTCAAATAGTTTTTACTGCAAATTTTTCAAGGATGGCTTTTGGGAGATGTCTGCCTACACTGGAGGCCTCTTTTTACATGTTTGGATTGATTACAGAAAGCATAATCTTTCTGAATCAATTCAGTCATGATTTACCAACTGAGATTTAGCACCTGAGTTTATAATCAATATGTGTACAAGTTAATGTAGATTAAGCAACTCTGGGTAATATACATCCAAAAAATTCTAAATTCTTCCATAAATAATTGTTGGTGTCTGAACTTAGGGGAATATATAATGATAGATTTGAATTTAGCATTGGCTTACGGCTTTAATTTTATAGTTGTCTATATCTGTAGCTAATGGCTGTAAAGTTAGCTCTTTAGAGGCAACTGGCATTCTTGGGTCTTTGGAATCCACAGGATATGGTACAGGATCTGGATAAGATGAAGTAGAGAAAGGGATCAGTTGACATGTGGAAACAGAAATTGGCAGGGAAAAAGTTAAGAGGAAAGTCAGGTAAAGGGAGTCAAATGGAGGATAAAGAATGCAAAGGATTATGTGATAATTAAATTTAGTTTGTATTACCAAAGTTAGATTGCAGAGCTGGCCACAGAAGCTTTAAGTGAAGCAATTTTTCAATCAGAATTTTGTGTGCTGGACTCTACATACCAATAATAAGTGCTGTTTATATTCTTATATTTTCTAAGCTGCTTCTCAATTTTGTTACAAGTATTACATGGAGTAGACACTGAAGTCACAAATCATAATTCCAGGAAGTTATATGCCATTTGGAAACACAGGTATAAGAATTAGAATTGTTTTTTTTTTAAAGATTTATTTTTAGGCCGGCGACGTGGCTCAACAGGCTAATCCTCCACCTTGCGGCGCTGGCACACCGGGTTCTAGTCCTGGTTGGGGCGCCGGATTCTGTCCCGGTTGCCCCTCTTCCAGTCCAGCTCTCTGCTGGGGCCCGGGAGTGCAGTGGAGGATGGCCCAAGTGCTTGGGCCCTGCACCCCATGGGAGACCAGGAAAAGCACCTGGCACCTGGCTCCTGCCATCGGATGAGCGCGGTGCGCCGGTTGCAGTGCGCCGGTTGCCGCGCGCCGGCCGTGGCGGCCATTGGAGGGTGAACCAACGGCAAAGGAAGACCTTTCCCTCTATCTCTCTCTCTCACTGTCCACTCTGCCTGTCAAAAAAAAAAAAAGATTTATTTTTAGTTGAAAATCAGAATGACATAGAGAGAGGGAGACACAGAGATCTTCCATCTGCTGTTTCACTCCCCAGAATGATGCTACGGCCCTGGTCTGGGCCAGGGTGAAGCCAGGGGCTTTATCCAGTTCCACTGAGTGGGTAGCAGGTGTCCACTTGGGTCATCATTTGCTGTTTTCTGCAGGCCAGTTTCAGGGAGCTGTACTGGAAGTGAAGCATCTGAGACACAAATTGGCACCTAAATGGGATGCCAGCACCGTAGACAGGGGCTTTATCCGCTAACACTGATGCCTAGAGTTAGAATTGTGATGACAAAACAAATATGAGGCAGCAATTTCTCTGGAAGATTGAGATTTAGGCTTCAACAATCCTGTGAGAATGGGTAACTGCAGGTCAAAAGAGACGCTGTGCTTTTTGTGTCTTGGGTACTCAATCTGATGGTTGCCCAACTATGAATGTAAATGGCCATCTACATTCCTCATATGCAGACAGCCAGAAAGAATGTTCTCTGTAACAAAGTCAAACTGTCCGAACAACAATAATCTAGAGGAACTAGGGAAGTTTTTGTTTTTTTATTGGAGACCCACAGCAAAGTTTGTCTGAATGAGTATGGTTTTGGTGAGAATCACACTCCTGTGAAAGTCACTGTCTAGCTTATTCATTAATTTGTTAATTCATTTATTTGTTAATTCATTTCACTTTATGGTCAATACATTACACTGCCTGGTAATGCTGGCTTTTTAAGGAATTCAGAGGTTATCCCCTAAATGACTCAGTGCAACCAAAGCACTGGAACTACATTAAGAAATTGGCCTTCACCACTCCAAGGCTGTCTGATGTTTTCTGTACAGGATTTGCAGAAAAAAGACAATCTTTAGTTATTCCTTTACTAAATAAACATGATAAAACATGCTTATGAACACCTGCCAGTAATCATCACTGCTTTCTACTGTAAGCTCTTCAGTAGGGCACTGATACTTAAGCAGACTTCACCTGGAGATGGTAAATGTTCTTCCCATAATGTTGCAGCTCTATAGAGTTCTCTTGTATTAAATTGTTGTTTTTTAATATAATAAATATAATTTCTGATTCTCATGCAGTATTTTAGAGAACTCAATTTTTTGCTCCACATTGGTGTTACTGTATAGTCTTATAATAAAGCTAATGATATGCTCTTCAACTCTCTAGTTAAAACCTGGGAAGGGATGGTGATACCTTTAATTCCCAGAATTGCATTTTAAGAAATCAGGTATATTCACTCACATGTGTGAATCCCTGTTTTTATTAAGTTTTACCCACAGCAAAAATACTGGTTTGAAAATGTAAGTTAGCAAACCGAAAGTGTATCTTAACTTGCACATATTTTATTAATTTATCAATTAATTCAATGAATATTAACTAAAATGCTTCTATTTATGAAACATTAAACTAGTCAAAGTGGAAAATAAGATGATCCTTGTCCTCAGTTTCCAATCTTTTACTAACCTTCTTCAATGATTACAGTATAATATGTTTATGAATTTTCATATTCTTAAGAATTCAGTAAATTATCAAATATATGATGCAGGTTACTATTTTTATGTCTTTACTCCATTTTCTAATCATTTCCACATTTATTCTTTTTTTAAAAAATTTATGTATTTGAGGGTCCATGCTGTGGCCTAGCAGGAAAGGAAGCCACCTGCAGTGCTGGCATCCCATATGGGCGCCGTTCGTGTCCTGGCTGCTCCACTTTGCATCCAGCTTTCTGACATGGCCTAGGAAAGCAGTAGAAAATGGCCAAAGTCCTTGGGCCCCTGCAGCCGCATGGGTGACCCAGAAGAAGCTCCTAGCTGCTGGTTTCAGAACAGCACAGCTCCGGCTGTTGTGGCCATTTGGGGAGTAAACCAGCAGATGGAAGATTCATTCTCTCTCTCTCTTTTTCCCCCCTTCTTTTGATGTGTAACTCTGACTTTCAAATAAATAAATAAATCTTTAAAAATAATCTATGTATTTGAGAGAAAAATTTATAGACAGAGACACATCTTCTATCTGTTTGCTCACTCCCCAAACAGCTGCAATGACTAGAGCTAAGCTGATTTGAGCCAGGAGCCAAGAAATTCTTCTGGGTCTCCCAAATGGGTTCAAGGGCCCAGGCACTTGGGGCCATCTTCCACTGTTTCCCATGTCATTAACAGGGAGCTGGACCAGTAGTGGAGCAGCCAGGACTTGAACTGGAGTCCATACGGCATGATAGCACCATAGGGTGGAGGCTAAACCTAAACACAGCACTGGCCCCATGCATTCATTCTTGCAACAAGTATTAATTTGCTATGGACACAACAAATACTCATATGCCAGGTATCTAGTAGTTACTGAAAATAACATTAACACTGACCTCAAGAAATATATAGCCTAGCAAGGAGAGATAGGAAATAAACAATAATAAAACTCTTTGTAAGATCATTACAGTGAGTGATAAGCCCTATGAAGATAAAATATCAACACAATAGGAAATAAAAAGACTTGGGGATATAGGCTCTTCCAGGATGGATAGCCAAGTCTTATTAGATGATGTGAAATTTAAGCTTGTATTTGAATAATAATATGTGTATATTTAGGAGAAATATGAGTCATGCTAAGGAAGCAATAAATATACACATATTGAAATGAAAATGAGCATAGTACAAAAATGTTCAAAATACACCCTAATGAATGACTTCCACAGTGAAATATCCTATAGTCTTTTTTGCTGTATATTTCATAGGGTTTTTTTGCATTTTTTCCTCAATGAAACTTTTTATTTAATGAATACAAATTTCATAAGTACAACTTTAGGAATATAGTAATTCTTCCCACTATACCCGACCTCCCACCCCCACTCCCACTCCACTTCCTTCTCTATTTCCCATTCCCAGTCCCTTTCTCCATTAAGGTTCATTTTCAATTACTTTATACACAGAAGACCAACTCTTTACTAAGTAAAGATTTCAACGATTTCACACACACACACACACACACACACACAAATACTGTTTGAGGCCGGCACCGCGGCTCACTAGACTAACCCTCCACCTGTGGTGCCGGCACCCCAGGTTCTAGTCCCGGTTGGGGCGCCAGATTCTGTCCCAGTTGCCCCTCTTCCTCCAGCTCTCTGCTGTGGCCCCGGGAAGGCAGTAGAGGATGGCCCAAGTTCTTGGGCCCTGCACTCACATGGGAGACCAGGAGGAAGCACCTGGCTCCTGGTTTTGGATCGGCACAGCACATCAGCTGAAGTGCACTGGCCATAGCAGCCATTAGGAGGGTGAACCAACGGAAGGAAGACCTCTCTCTCTTTTTCTCTCTCTCTCTCACTGTCTAACTCTGCCTGTCAAAAAAAAAAAAAAAAAAAAAGGTGTAAGCCAAGATGTCTGCAGATGGGGAGGAAGGTAAGCTCAGGGAGTTTGTGCTTGACACCTCTTAAAAAAATACTGTTTGAAACAAGTTTTATAGTTAAATAAAACTCATTGGGGACAGAAGTGATGCATAGGAAGTAAGTCAACAATGACTCCTATTGCTAATTTAACAATTAACACTCTTATGCATGATGTCAGTGACCACCCAAGGCTCTTGACATAAACTGCAAAGGCTATGGAAGCCTTTTGAATCTGCAATCTCCATCAGTAATTAGATTAGGCTATAAGCACAGTGGAAGTTCTCTCTTCTCTTCAGAGAAACATACATCCTTCTTTATGGCCACTTCTTTCCACTGGGGTCTCTCTAACAGAGATCCTTCATATAAGATTTTTTTTTTGCCAATGTCTTGGCTTTCCTTGCCTGAAATGCTCTCATGGGCTTTCCAGCCAGATCGGAATGCCTTAAGGGCTGATTCTGAGGTCAGAGTGCTATTAAAAGCACTCTGGGTTGCTGTATGGACTGCTTCCCATGTTGGAACATTCTCTCCTTTTTAATTCTACATATTATTATGAGACATTAGATCTTGTTTATATGATCTCTTTAACACTTAAACCTATTTATATGATCAATTTAACACTCAATATGGCTACTTTAACAGTTAAGACAGGATTTTTACCACCCAGCTTAATGGGATTGGGATTCCATGGCAAGTTTTTAAACTATATCCTTAGAAGTAAGTTCAGAGGCCGGCACTGTGGCTCACTTGGTTAATCCTCCACCTGCGGTGCCAGCATCCCATATAGGCACCTGGTTCTAGTCCCTGTTGCTCCTCTTCCAGTCCAGTTCCCTGCTCTGACCCGGGAAGGCAGTGGAGGATAGCCAAGCGCTTGGGCCACTGGGCCCGCATGGGAAACCAGGAAGAAGCACTGGCTCCTGGCTTTGGATTAGCGCAGCACCAGCCATAGCAACCATTTGGAGAGTGAACCAATGGAAGGACAACCTTTCTCTCTGTCTCTCTTTCACTGTCTATAACTCTACCTGTCAAATAAAAAAAAAGTAAGTCTGAAGGAATGTACGCAGAACTATACAGCTTCACAGTTACAAACTTCCTTCTCCCTCTTATTCTCATTCTTATTTTTATTGAGATCTATTTTTCAATTGACTTTATACACATATAATTAACCATGTTAAGTAAAGAGTTCAACAAATAGTATGAAAAAACAACTATTACTCGATAGTCAACACAAGGGCTATTCAAGTCATTGCTTCTCAAACTGTCAATTTCACTTCTACAGATTTCCTTTTAGATGCTCTATTAGTTATCACAGATCAGGGAGAACATGAGGTATTACATCCCTTTGAGACAGGCTTATTTCATTAAATATGGTGTTTTCCAGATTAATCCATTTTGTTGCAAATGACTGGATTTTTTTTACTGCTGTGTAGTATTCTATTGAGTATGTATCCCATAAATTCTTTATCCAGTCTTCAGTTGACAGGCATTAGGTTGTTTCCATGTCTTAGCTATTGTGAATTAAGATGTAGTAAACATGGCAGTGCAGATAACTGTTTTACTTGATTTCATTTCCCTTGGGTAAATTACCAGGACTGGGATGACTGGGTCATTTGGTAGGTCTATATTTAGATTTCTGAAGTATCTCCAAACTGTTTTCCATAGTGGTTTTATAAGTTTACATTACCACCAAAAGTGTATTAGGGCTTCTTTCTCCCCACATCATCACCTGCATTTATTGTTTGTTGATTTCTGTGTGAAAACCACTCTAACTGGGGTGAGGTGAAACCTCATTGTGGTTTTAATTTGCATTTCTCTGACAGCTAGTGATCCTGAACAATTTTTTCATGTGTCTGTTGGTCACTTGGATTTCTTCTTCTGAAAAATATCTGTTTAACTCCTTTGCACATTTCTTAACTGGGTTGTGTGTTTTGCTGTTGTGGAGATTCTTAATCTCTTTTTATATTCTGGTTATTAATCCTTTACCAGTTGCATAGTTTGCAAATAATTTTTCTCATTCGGTCAGATGCCTCTTCACTTTCTCAAGTATTTCTTTTGCAGTGCAGAAGCTTCTCAATTTGATGTAATTTGATGTAATCCCATTTGTTAATTTTGGCTCTGACTGCTTGTGCCTCTGGGGTCTTTTCCAAGAACTCTTTTCCTTTGCCAATGCCTTGCAGGGTTTCTCCAATGTTCTCTAGTAATTTGATGGTCTTAGATTTGGGTCTTTAATCCATTTTGAATGGATTTTTGTGTAAGGTGTAAGGCAGGGGTCCTGCTTCATACTTCTGCATGTGGAAATCCAGTTTTCCCAGAACCATTTGTCGAAGAGACTGTCCTTGCTCCAGTGATTGGTTTTCGCTCCTTTGTCAAATATAAGTTGCTTATAGATGCTTGGATTGATGTCTGAAGTTTCTATTCAGTTCCATTGGTCTATCCATCTGTTTTTGTACCAGTATCAGGTAGTCTGATTATAACTATCTTGTAGTATGTCTTTAAATTTGGTATTGTGATACCTCCGGCTTTGTTTTTGTTGTATAAGATTGCTTTAAATTTGGAGATATCTGTATTTCCATATGTATTTCCATTATTTCTATATGTGAGAAGAATATCTTTTGTATTTTGATTGGTATCTCATTCAATCTGTAAGTTGCTTTTGCTAGAATGGACGTTTTGATGATATTGAGTCTTCCAATCCATAAATACAAAAGATTTTTTCCATTTTTTGTATCATTTTCTATTTCTTTCGTTAATGTTTAGTAATTCTCATTATAGAGATCTTTGACATCCTTGGTTAAATTCATTACAAGGTATTTGATTTTTGTTGAAGCTATTGTGAACGGGATTGTTCGTTGAAGTTTTTTTTCTCAGCTGTGGCAATGTCTGTGTATACAAAAGCTGTTGTTTTAGTGTACTGATTTTATATTCTGATACTTTATCAAACTCTTCTATGAGTTCCAAGAGTCTCTTGGTGGACTCTTTTAGATGCCCTATATATAGAATAATGTCATTTGCAAATAGAGATAGTTTGACTTCCTCTTTCCATAAGTATCCTTTTGATTTCTTTTTCTTGCCTACTTGCTCTGGCTAAAATTTCCAGGACTATACTGAAAAGCAGTGGTGAAAGTGGGCATCCTTTTCTGGTTCTGGATCTCAGTGGGAATGCTTGCAACTTTTCCCCATTCAATAGGACGCTGGATGTGGGTTTGTCATCAATTGTCTTGATTTTTTGGAAGAATGTTCTTTCTAAAACCAATTTGCTTAGAGTTTCCATCATGAAAGGGTGTTGTACTTTATCAAATGCTTTCTGTGCATCTATTGAGAATATCATATGGTTTTTGTTCTTCAGTTTGCTAATGTGATGTATCACATTAATTGATTTGGAAATGTTGAACCATCAATGCACACCAGGGATAAATCTGACTTGGTCCAGGGGAATCATCTTTCTGATGTTCTGTTGGATTTGGTCAGAATTTAGTTGTGTAATTTTGCATTTATGTTCATAAGGGAAATTGGTCTGTAGTTCTCTTTCTGTGTTGTGTCTTTTCCAAATTTAGGGATTAAGGTGATGCTGGCTTCATTAACTTGGGATGATTCCCTCCCTTTCAATTGTTTTGAATAAATTGGGAAGTAGTGTTAGTTCTTTAAATGTCTGATGGAATTCATCAGTAAAGCCATGCAACCCTTGGCTTTTCTTTTTTGGGAGGGTCTTTATTACTGATTCAATTGCTGTCTTTGTAATGGGATTGTTTAGATTTTCTATAGCTTCATGGCTCAATTTAGGTAGATTGTACGTGTCTAGGAATCTTTTATATCTAGGTTTCCAAGTTTGTTAGTATACAGCTCTTTGTAGTAATTTCTTATGATTCATTTCATGTCTGTGGTATCTGTTGTTACATTTCTTTTTCATCTCTAATTTTATTGATTTGGGTCTTTTCTTTGTTTGGTTAGTTGAGCCAATGGTGTGTCAATTTTATTTTTTCAAAAAACCAGCTTTGATTTTGCTGATTTTTTGTATTGTTTTTTTCTTGTTTTCAATTTTGTTAATTTCTTCTCTAATTATTTCTTTTATCCTACTAGTTTGGGGTTTGGTTTGCTGCAGCTTTTCTAGATCCTCAATGACTAGTGGAATGTCTGCTTTCAGGGAATACCTAGCAGCATTGGTGGTTGTGTCCAAGCAGCTCTGTCCAGTGCTCCAGGTTGAAAGGCATGTTTGTGGTAACACCCCCAGGTTTGGTGTGGTATTTTTTTTAATCAGAGGGGACGTTTGTCTGTTGGTGCAGACTCAGTTCAGCTCCTCTCCTCAAAAGATACCAGTTCTCTGCCACAAGGACCACACAAAGGATTTGCAGTCTTAAGTTTAAGCTCAATTTCCTCAGCAATGTCCCTCGACAGGTAACAAGGGAATCCTGGTCATGTGGCGCCTCCCACAGTGACTGTCCAATGTCACAGCCACACCCTGAGTCTTCCCATGCAGCCTCAGTGTTTTCACAGTTCCAGCATACAAGCATCCCACAGTCACAAGCACTCAGTCCCCTGTCTGTTCTCCCCACCAGATTTAGGAGTCTCCACTTGGCTAGTTGCTGGGCACAGACACGAACTGGTGCAGCTGTTATGTATGTCCAAAATTGTGCCTGCTCTCTAACAGCTTGTTACAGGACACAGTTGCAGGGTGATCATGGAGACAGAAAACTTGCCTCCCTTTTTCTCCTACAGTTTGGCAGGTACACTATCCCCTACAAGGCTCCAAACAGGATTTCCTCCAGGCTCTTTCTGCATCTTTTTTATCAGTGGCTTGGGCCACTGCAGTCTGGTCTCACCTCATTCTCCAATGCTGTTGCAGATGCTCTTGGCTGGTGGGGTCTTGAATTGTACACATCCTTGCCCTCCATGCCGATCCACTGTGTCCCTTCAATTTGCATAGAGTTTCTTCTGCTGTTTGACTGCATTCTTTCCACCTTTTTTTAAAACTATCTTCTCTTAGACTAGAGCAACAAGCTCCCTCCCTACTCTGCCTTCTTAATCCCCTTTTGCTGTGGTATTTGAAGAAGAGTCTCTTCAAAAGCTATTTAAAATTTCTAAAACATAAATAGTCCCCCAAATTATATTATGAAGCTCTTGTGATTTATTACCAAACTAGACACAGTATCAAAGAAAGTTAAAATCACAATCAAAAGTTTAGGAAAATTTCAATACATTCCAAGGACTACTTTCACTAGCCTGCTTGCATCTGTAGCTGCATACGCTGCTTCATCTACTCTTATTGTAAATGTACTGCCTTTATCCCTAAAGCAAATTGCTCCACTTATATGCTAATTAGATCTATTACTTGTTGTTCATTCAAAGATTTAATTCAAGTAACTCTTTCATGTATCACCAATTTCCCACTTTCTCCGGGATTATTTGTATCTACATACAAAAATGCTTTTATAGCTTCCATCTTTAAAAAAGAAAAAAAAAGAAAAATCTCTTGACTACAGTCTTCTTTAACTCATCTCCTATTTTTCTCTTTCCCTTTAAAGAAAAACCTACTTGGGAAACTTTGTAGTCACCATCTCTAATTCTTCTCCATCTATTCTCTCTTAAACTTATTCCTCTGAAGCTTTACATCCTGACCACTTCACCAAAATGCCTTTTGTAACAAATGTGAATGTTGCTCCCTTTTGCCAAGTGTAGTGGCCAGTTCCCTGCCCTCATCCTATTTGACTGGCCAGCTGTAGTAACATAGTAGATGACTACCTTTTTCTTGGAAGACATATTTCACTTGGACTGCAGAACACCTTCCAAGTGTACTTTGCTGGTTCCAATCTGAATCACCAATCTCTAGATTTTGAAGCACCCTTGAATCAATCTTTGCTGGGTACACTCAGTGCTCTCAGTCTTGAGGTGAATTCATCTAGCCTTTTAATATTGTCTGAATCCCAACAATTCTCAACTTTTATCTCCAGCCCAATAAATACGACAACAGTACATGGTGAATTCAGCTGCATTTGAAGTTCATAGATGTCTCTAACTCTACATGGTCAAATCTTTATCTTGCTTCTCCCTGATTGCAGCCTAGTCCTTTGCAGTCCTTCCCACTACAATATGTTAACGCATCCTTATAATTGAAAATGTGACTCTCAAAAGATGTCTACTGATCAGTGACAATAGAAAGACTGAAAATGTCATGAGGTTTTATGTCCATTTTGCTCTGATGTATTTAACCTGAATTATGCTATTAATTCTTCTTTATTTGTTTATTTATTTGAAAGAGCTACACAGAGAGAGAGAGGCAGAGAGAGAGAGAGAGAGTTCTTCCATCCAATGGTTCACTCCCCAGTCGGCCACAACGGCCAGAGCTGCACCAATCTGAAGCCAGGATACAGGAGCTTCCTCCAGGTCTCCCACATGGGTGTAGAGGCCCAAGGACATGGGATATCTTCTACAGCTTTCCTAGGCCACAGCAGAGAGCTGGATTGGAAGTGGAGCAGCCAGGACACAAACTGGCACCCATATGGGATGCCAGCAATTCAGGACATGGCATTAATCCACTGCGCCACAGTGCCAGCCCTGCTATTAATTCTTACAGCTTCAGTTGATTCTCTTGGGTTTTTCAGGTTGACAAAAACTAATGATACATGACACACATACTAATTTTACTCATCCTTTCCAATATTAAATCTTATTTCTCTGCTTTCTAAATGTTTAGAATAAATCTTCAGCAATGATTTTAAATGGAAGTATCCTTGTTGACTTTCTAGGTTTTAAAGAGAATACTTCTTATATTTCATTTTTAAATATAATGCTGACTGCTAAGTTAAAAGAAATAATCATCATATTGGGAAAGTCTTCCATTCTTAACTTTCTAATAATTTTATTAGGAGTGGTTTAATTTTATCAAAGGGAACTGTTTTAAAGGGGTTATAGTTTTTTAAAAAAAAGATATATTTATTTATCAGCAGGGAGCTGGATTGGAAGTGAAACACCAAGGACTTGAACAGGCATATGGGATGCCAGCAACTATGGCCAAATGGGGAGTGAACCAGCAGATGGAAGACCCCTTACTCTCTCTGCCTCTCCTTCTCTCTGTATAACTCTGACTTTCAAATAAATAAATAAATCTAAAACAAACTTTTCAGTTTTTCTTTATTTGAAAGGCAAAGAGACACAGAGACAAAGAGAGCTCCTCCATCACCAGTTTATTTCTCAAATGTCCAAAACAGCCAGAGGTAGGCCTGGCTGAATCCAGAAGTCCAGAACTCCATCTGCGTTTCCCATGAGTGGTAAGGACTTAAGGTACTTGAACCATCACCTGCTGCCTCTCAGGATACACATCAGCAGGAAACAGGGTGGGAAGCAGAGCAGCTGGAACTTGAAACAGCGCTCTGATATGGGATGCAAATGTCCCGAATGATGATTTAAGCCACAGTGCCACAATGCCCACCCCAACCAAAATATATTCTAATTCATATCCACATACTCTGTAGAATTAAACTTCATAACAATAAGCAGTCTAGAGTATAGGTCACTCTACATTACTCCTTTAATTTATGGATAGGAGTAGTCAGGGTGCACCAAAGCACAAGGCACATCACTGATGCTCTTCAGAGTTGTGCATCCTATCACTATTGAGCTGAGGAACAGCACTGAGCACACTGGTTTCAAGAACAAAGAAATAAAAGCTTTCTCTCCTTGTTGCAGTCTCAATAACCCATTTATTCATTGACACCTATGATATGGTCATTGGAATTTAGTCAAGATATTTGTGTTTGAAACATGAATTGGTCATAGGACAGACATTACAAAACTCATCTAAACTCCCAGATTTTTAAACTCAGAAAAATAATGCCTTCATACAAACTGCTATGAGGCTTTGGACCAAAGTTGTAAAGCTAATAACCATGCTCAATCAAATGTAAAGTTGAGGGCATGTACATATTAGAAGGATAAGAGCATAGGCCAGAACAAAAAGAGACGTCTTAGAGTCATTTTACTTTACATACTTGTCCAGTGGGAATGCAATCCCTTGTGACTATATGAAGTACAGCCATTTCTCAGAATCCCACGGGTTCTAGCATCCACATGGATATCAAAAATTTGAGATGCTTGAGTTCCTTACATAGAATGGTGCAGTACTAGGGGCCAGCAATGAGGTGCCATAGATTCAGCTATCCTTTTCAACCTAGCACACCATATCAGAGTGATGGTTCAAGTCCCAGCTGCTCCACTTTTGGTTTCACTTTCTGCTAATGTGCCTGGGAAGACAGCAGAAGATGGACTCAGTACTTGAGCCCTTGCCACCCATGTAGGAGACCTGGATAAAGTTCCTGGCTTGTCACATTGGCCTGGCCCAGACCTTACTTTCATGGCCATTTGGGCTGTGAACCAGTAGATGGAATCTCTCTCCTCTTCTTCTTCTTCACCTTTCCCCCTAATCCCCATTCTATCACTCTTTCAAATAAAAAAAAATCTGTAAAACTAAATTAATTAAGTTGTTCAGTACTTACACATAACCTATTCATATTCTCCTGTATTCACTAATCATCTCTACATTACTTAAAATACAGGATACAGTGTAAATACTATGTACATAGTTGTCATATTATTTTTAAAATAGTAAGGAAAACAGTCTGAACATTTAAAACATATTTCTGCATTTCTAAATAGTTTTGACCAATGGTTGCTTGAATCCAGTAATGTGGAACCTGCAGGTTTTGAGGACTGAGTATGTGAGCAAACAAGTGAAGGAGAACCCACCAATTCTAAACAGTGTCTCTCCTCCACAGACCAGAGAATTAGAATAAATGCCAGTGTACTAAAACTGAGCCAGCTACTCTAACTTTCTCCATTCTGTCTGCATGAATATCAAATTGTATTACAAAATCTGTCTTTCCAGAAGTACACATTTTGACTTTCCAGATTAAAAGCTGTTTCTCATCTTTGAATACACCTGGTTTCTTTTTCTTTTTTTAACTTTTATTTGGTTTCTAACATGTATCCCTTGTGCATAATAAATCTCAATAAATGGTGATTGGTTTGAGGAGTAACCAAAAACCAAAGTAATTAAACTGGTGGTGATGAAATATGTACGTAGAAGACATGTTGTCCCATGGTTTACTCAGAAGCATAACAAGGAATTTAGGAACTTGAGTAATTCAATTGGTGCTATAGCTGTGAGATGGCTGTACACACAGAATCAAATCACAAAGGCAAGTGGCAGCAGCAGTATAGCAGGAAAAAACAGTCTGTGTTCTCCAGATGCAGACAAATTAGTTTGGAGAAATATGGTAATTGCTAATAATATAAAATTGACAAGAGAATGGGGAACTACCTTGATATCTGATTACTAGTCAATATTCAAGCTCATAAGAAAGCAAACAGATGTTAGCCAAGCAGATGTGAAAATACATATAATAGAAAAAGGACTAAGGGAACTTGGTTGCCTGCTTGTGAATTGTATTTATTTCATGAAAAAAAAAACTTCAAATTTAATCTAACAAAAATGAGTCACATTTGGTTCATTCCCTTCATTTTTGTTCTACTCCTCTCCAACAAAATTTTGCCAAAGTTTGATATTAGGCAACTAACAACAGTTTTCACATTTGTGCAGCTCCCTGGTCTAGAATCATCTGTCTCCCTTGTCAGGGGCCAACAAAAGACCTAAGTGTCAATTTCTTATTCATAATGAAGAGGTTTACCAGAACAAATCAGATCAAAGAATTAAAAAATACCAAAATGCTTTTAACAAAATCATGTGAAGTCTAAACATCAGTACTTTTTGCTCAAGGCTTCAGGTACTTGTAGCATTTAAAAAACACTAATGAATAGCTAGTTTCTAAAAAACACTGGTTCGGAGGCTGGTGCTGTAGCACAGCAGGTTAAGCCATTACTTGCAATGCTGGTATCCCATACCAGAATGCCAGTTCAAGTTCCAGCTGGCTGCTTCCAAACTGGCTCCCTGCTAATAATGTTCCTAAGAAAGCAGAAGCAGATGGCCCAAGTACTTGGGTCTCTGCTACTCACAGACTGACCTGAATGGAATTCCAGGCAGCTGCCCTTCGTCTGGCTCAGCCGTGGCTTTGGCAGGTACCTGGGTAGTGAACCAGTGGATAGAAATTCTCTTTCTCTGACACTCCTTCTCTTTCTCACTCTGAATTTTAAATAATAAATGTTTGTTTTAAACATAAAAGTAACACTGAGCTAGAGACCAGACAGACTATCTCAAAAGGTGATACTGGTTACTTGAAAACTAGATCCTCAGCTGTTCTCTGGAACCTACCTTGAGGTGAACTGACTGGAAGCAGATAATTTGGGGCTCTGCTGCAGTTGAGAAAAAAGAATGATAAGACAGAAGGAACTGGACAACATGAAGACTGTAGTTGAGAACAATGCACTGTATTCTTGAAAACTACTGCAAGATCGGCGGGAGCTGCGAAGGGGGTGGCAGGGATCCCGCGGGCTGCCGACGGGGAAGGCGTGGGTGACCTGTGTGGGGTGCACCGGGAGCCCCACGCTTCAGCCCCAGGGGAGCCAGACAGTTAAGTCAGACTAACGGATGATTTAATGGAAGCTCAGACACATCAGTACCAGATACCAAGGTGAGACAAGGCATTTTCCAAGCACTGCGGCACCAGCCGCCATCCCTCCCCCAGCCCGCCCTGGGACGGACACTAGGACACGCGCAACTGAGCGGGGAGGAAGTGTGAAAGAGAACAGAGCGTGGGACACCCCACGGGAAGAGAGCACAACACGGGGAAAATACCTGAAAGACTAAATAAGACAAGAGCCCACGGTGCCTCCACCCCCCCATATCGGAGCGGCAGCGGGCGGGAAGCGGCCATTTTCTTTGTTTACATTCGGGCCTGAGGATCTGCTGCGGCGGCGGCTTTTGCGCAGTGGTGGCTTTTGCACGGCGGCGGCACGCTGCTGCCATCTAGCGCTAATCGAGAGTGGTGCAACCATACACTCTTAATCCAGGGGAAAGCCCTTCTGCCAAAGGACTCAAATTATCAGAGGGGGGAAAAAAAAATTCCTGAAAAGCGCCTGCGACGCTATACACATAGAAGCCAGAGATTAGAAGCTAACAACCATCAACTCTGCTCAACTGGGTGGTATTACTTCCCTCCGGAGGGAAGAAAAAAAATAATAATAAAAATAAATAAATAAATAGAGATCTACCACAACTAACCCTGAAGAACTAAGCAGAACCCTCGGGCTACACCCATCTCAAACCTCCAAGGCTCCACCAACAGCAGGCAGCCCACTTAACAAAGCCATAGTATAACAAGAAAAAAAAATCACAGTAAGGGAAGAAGAATTAAAAGAATCCCTCCAAAATGCGAAACAACAAACACAGAAGTCAAGGGAACAAGAATAATGAACACATTATGATACCTCCAAACGAACAAAACACCCGAACCCAAGAAAATGAAGATGACGAGATAGAAGAAATGCAAGATATAGATTTCATAAAATTTATGATAAGATCATTTAGAAGTCTTCAAAAGCAAATTCTTGAGCTACAGAAATCCTTACTGGACAAGATAGAAAATATCTCTCAGGAAAATGAAACTTTAAGGAAGAACCAGAATACGATGCAGGAATTAGTAGAACAGGAAAGTCTAATAGTGAAGAGAAATCAGTCAGAACTGAAGAACTCCATAGATCAAGTGACGAACACTTTGGAATGCCTCAAAAACAGAGTCAGCGAAACAGAAGAGAGAATATCGGACTTAGAAGACAGAGCACAGGAAACTATACAGTCAAACCAAAGACAAGAAGAGGAAATTAGAAATCTAAAAAATATTGTTGGGAATCTACAGGATACTATTAAAAAACCCAACATTCGAGTTCTAGGAATCCCTGAAGGCATGGAGAGAGAGAAAGGATTAGAAGGCATTTTTAGAGAGATACTAGCAGAGAACTTTCCAGGTTTGGAGAAGGACAGAGAAATCCTAGTACAGGAAGCCCATAGAACCCCTAATAAGCATGACCAAAAGAGAACCTCACCACGACATGTTGTAATAAAATTCACCACAGTGAAACAAAAAGAAAAGATCCTAAAATGCGCAAGAGAGAAACGTCAGATTACTTTCAGAGGATCTCCAATTAGGCTCACAGCTGACTTCTCATCAGAAACCCTGCAAGCTAGGAGGGAACGGCGAGACATAGCCCAGGTACTAAGAGAGAAAAACTGCCAGCCCAGAATATTATATCCTGCAAAGCTCTCATTTGTGATTGAAGGTGAAATAAAGACCTTCCATTGCAAACAGAAATTGAAAGAATTTGTTGCCACTCGTCCAGCCTTACAAAAGATCCTTAAAGATGTACTACACACAGAAACACAGAAACACGGTCATCAAGCTGAAAGAAGCTAAATAAAGGAAACCTCACAGCAAAAGATCATAGGAAACTCAAACTAGATATAAGAAACTATCTTTGGCAAATGGCAGGACAAAATTTCTACTTATCAATAGTCACATTGAACGTGAACGGTTTGAATTGCCCAGTCAAAAGAAACAGATTAGAAGCCTGGATTAGAGAAAAAACCCATCTATTTGCTGCTTACAAGAAACACACCTTTCTAGCAAAGATCCATACAGACTGAAAGTGAAAGGTTGGAAAAAAGATATACCACGCCAGCAGAAATGAAAACAAAGAGGGCATAGCCATCTTAATATCAGATAACATAAATTTTACCACAAAAACTATTAGGAGAGACAAAGAGGGACACTATATAATGATTAAGGGATCCATTCAACAGGAAGATATAACGATTATCAATGTATATGCACCTAATTACAAGGCGCCGGTTTATTTGAAAGACTTGCTAAGGCACTTAAAGGGAGACTTAGACCCCAACACAATAGTACTGGGGGACTTCAATACTCCACTCTCAGAGATAGACAGATCACCAAGACAGAGGATCAACAGGATACAGTAGATTTAAATGACACCATAGCCCAAATGGTCCTAACAGATATCTACAGAACTTTCCATCCTACAGAGAAACAATTTACATTCTTCTCAGCAGTACATGGAACCTTCTCTAGGATTGACCACATACTAGGCCATAAAGCTAGTATCAGCAAATTCAAAAGAATTAGAATCATACGATGCAACTTCTCAGACCATAAAGGAATGAAGTTGGAAATTAGCAACTCAGGAATACCTAGAGCACATGCAAAATCATGGAGACTGAACAACACGCTCCTGAACGAACAATGGGTCATAGAAGAAATTAAAAGAGAAATCAGAAATTTCCTGGAAGTAAATGAGGATAACAGCACATCATACCAAAATTTATGGGACACAGCAAAAGCAGTGTTAAGAGGAAAGTTTATAGCTATAGGTGCCTACATCAAGAAACTGGAAAGGCACCAAATAGATGAGCTCACAGTACATCTCAAAGATCTAGAAAATCTCCAGCAAACCAGACCCAAAGCTAGTAGGAGAAGAGAAATAATTAAAATCAGAGAAGAAATCAATAGGATTGAATCCAAAAAAATTACAAAAAATCAGCCAAATGAGGAGCTGGTTTTTTGAAAAAATAAACAAGATTGATACCCCATTGGCCCAGCTAACAAAAAAAAAAAAGACCCAAATCAACAAAATCAGAGATGAAAAAGGAAACGTACAACAGACACCACAGAAATCAAAAGAATCATCAGAAATTACTACAAGGACTTGTATGCCAGCAAACAGGGAAACTTTTTAGAAATGGATAGATTCCTGGACACATACAACCTACCTAAACTGAACCAGGAAGACATAGAAAACCTAAACAGACCCATAAATGAGATAGAAATTGAAACAGTAATAAAGGCCCTCCCAACAAAGAAAAGCCCAGGACCAGATGGATTCACTGCTGAATTCTACCAGACATTTAAAGAAGAACTAACTCCAATTCTTCTCAAACTATTCAGAACAATCAAAAAAGAGGGAGTCCTCCCAAATTCTTTCTGTGAAGCCAGCATCACCTCAATCCCTAAGCTGGACAAAGATGCAGCATTGAAAGAGAATTACAGACCAATATCCCTGATGAACATAGATGCAAAAATCCTCAATAAAACCTTGGCCAATAGAATGCAACAACACATCAGAAAGATCATCCACCCAGACCAAGTGGGATTTATCCCTGGTATGCAGGGATGGTTCAATGTGTGCAAAACAATCAACGTGATACACCACATTAACAGACAGCAGAAGAAAAACCATATGATTATCTCAATAGACGCAGAGAAAGCATTTGATAAAATACAACACCCTTTCATGAAGAAAACCCTAAGCAAACTGGGTATAGAAGGAACATTCCTCAATACAATCAAAGCAATTTATGAAAAACCTACAGCCAGCATCCTACTGAATGGGGAAAAGCTGGAAGCATTCCCACTGAGATCGGGTACCAGACAGGGATGCCCACTCTCACCACTGTTATTCAACATAGTGCTGGAAGTCTTAGCCAGAGCTATTAGGCAAGAAAAAGAAATCAAATGGATACAAATTGGGAAGAAAGAACTCAAACTATCCCTCTTTGCAGATGATATGATACTTTATTTAGGGGATCCAAAGACCTCTACTAAGAGACTATTGGAACTCATAGAAGAGTTTGGCAAAGTAGCAGGATATAAAATAAATGCACAAAAAACAACAGCCTTTGTATACACAAGCAATGTCACGGCTGAGGAAGAACTTCTAAGATCAACCCCATTCACAATAGCTTCAAAAACAATCAAATACCTTGGAATAAACCTAACTAAGGATGTTAAAGATCTCTATGATGAAAAATACAAAACCTTAAAGAAAGAAATAGAAGAGGATACCAAAAAATGGAAAAATCTTCCATGCTCATTGATTGGAAGAATCAATAGCATCAAAATATCCATTCTCCCAAAAGCAATTTACAGGTCCAATGCAATACCAATCAAGATACCAAAGGCATTCTTCTCAGATCTGGAAAATATGATGCTGAAATTCATATGGAGGAATAATAGACCTCGAATAGCTAAAGCAATCTTGTACAACAAAAACAAAGCCGGAGGCATCACAATACCAGATTTCAGGACATACTACAGGGCAGTTGTTATCAAAACAGCATGGTACTGGTATAGAAACAGATGGATAGACCAATGGAACAGAATAGAAACTCCAGAAATCAATCCAAACACCTACATTCAACTTATATTTGATCAACGATCCAAAACCAACCCCTGAAGTAAAGACAGTTTATTTAATAAATGGTGCTGGGAAAACTGGATTTCCATGTGCAGAAACATGAAGCAAGATCACTACCTTACACCTTACACAAAAATTCACTCAACATGGATTAAAAACCTAAACCTACGACCCAACACCATCAAATTATTAGAGAGCATAGGAGAAACCCTGCAAGATATAGGTACTGGCAAAGACTTCTTAGAAAATACCCCAGAGGCACAGGCACTCAAAACCAAAATTAACTACTGGGACTGCATCAAATTGAGAAGTTTCTGTACTGCAAAAGTAACAGTCAGGAAAGTGAATAGGAAACCGACAGAATGGGAAAAAATATTTGCAAACTATGCAACAGATAAAGGGCTGATAACTAGAATTTACAAAAAAATCAAGAAACGCCACAACATCAAAACAAACAATCCACTTAAGAGATGGGCCAAGGACCTCAATAGACATTTTTCCAAAGAGGAAATCCAAACGGCCAACAGACACATGAGAAAATGTTCAAGATCGCTAGCAATCAGGGAAATGCAAATCAAGACCACAATGAGGTTTCACCTCACCCCGGTGAGAATGGCTCACATTCAGAAATCTACCAACAATAGATGCTGGAGAGGATGTGGGGAAAAAGGGACATTCACCCACTGTTGGTGGGAATGCAAACTAGTTAAACCACTATGGAAGTCAGTCTGGAGATTCCTCAGAAGCATGAATATAACCCTACCATACAACCAAGCCATCCCACTCCTTGGAATTTACCCAAAAGAAATTAAATTGGCAAACAAGCCGTCTGCACACTAATGTTTACTACAGCCCAATTCACAATAGCTAAGACCTGGAACCAACCCAAAGGCCCATCAACAGTAGACTGGATTAGGAAATTATGGGATATGTACTCTACAGAATACTATACAGCAGTCAAAAACAATAAAATCCGGTCATTTGCGACAAAATGGAGGAATCTGGAAAACATCATGCTGAGTGAACTAAGCCAGTCCCAAAGAGACAAATATCATCTGTTTTCCCTGATTGGCGATGACTAACTGAACACCAAAAGGGAAACGTATTGAAATGAAATGAATACTATGAG
Source organism: Sylvilagus floridanus (assembly GCA_949820135.1). Classification (NCBI taxonomy): domain Eukaryota; kingdom Metazoa; phylum Chordata; class Mammalia; order Lagomorpha; family Leporidae; genus Sylvilagus; species Sylvilagus floridanus. Next base: position 17,302,636 of record OX463243.1, read on the forward strand.
AAAATAAGACTTGATCAGCTCTGGTCTGGACTGTTGATGCACAATGTAAATCTTTACTCATCTTAGTATCTCTCTTTGTTGTTTGTTTTTGTTCTAGTACTAATGGTTGAACTCTGCAACTAACACACAATTAGCCTTAGGTGTTTAAATTTTAACTGAAAGTGATCCCGGTTAACTTTGAGAGAGGGGGAAAAGAAAGGGAGGATATGTAGAATTTGAGACAAACTCAATAGGACTTGCACCAAATAATGGAGTTAGAAACATGCCAGGGAATCCCAATACAACCCTATCAAGATGGCATACACCAATGCCATCTCAACAGCCCAAGTGAACAATTTTAGTTCACAATTGATCACACTGATAGGTATAAGAGTCAAAGGGATCACATAAACAAGACTAGTTTCTACCAATACAAACAGATAGGACCAGAAAGGGAGAGAATGATCCAACATGGGAAGCAGAGTCACAGAAGACTCATAGAATGACAGATGTCCTAAATAACACTCTGGCCTCAGAATCAGCCCTTAAGCCATTCAGATCTGGCTCAAGAGCCCATGAGAGTATTTTAGGCATGGAAAGCCAAGACACTCTGGAAAAGGAAAAAAACAAGACCTAAATGGAAGACCTCAGTGAGCGAGATCCCAGTGGAAGGAACGGGGCTACCAAAAAGAAGGTACCTTTCTCCGAAGGGAGGAAAGGACCTCCACTTTGACTGTGACCCTGTCGGAATAGGATCAAAGTCGGCGAACCCTAAAGGCTTCCATAGCCTCAGCAACTCATGACTAGAGCCTAGGGAGATTCCTGACGCCATAAATAAGAGTGTCAAATTGTTAAATCAACACCACGAGTCACTGTGTACTTACGTCTCATGTAGGATCTGTCCTTAATATGTTATCTAATGTGAAGTAACGCTGTAACTACTCCTGAAATAGTATTTTTACACTCTGTGTTTCTGTGTAGATACAAACTAATAAAAATTTTTACTTAATACATACTGAACCGATCTTCTCTATATAAAGATAATCAAAAAAAAAAAAAAAACTCAGTGTTACGTTGGAAATTGCATCAAAAAATTTAATCAGTTCCAAAAATATATATATATTTCATGTAGGATCTCTGTCCTTAATGTGCTGTACAATGTGATTCAATGCTGTAACGAGTACTCAAATAGTATATTTCACTTTGTGTTACTGTATGAGGGCAAATGGACGAATTCTTTAGTTAACACATGCTAAATTGATCTCATGTATACAAAGAGAATTGAAAATGAATCTGGATGTGAACAAAAGGGTGAACAAAAGGGCAAGGGGGGAGGGTTGCGGGGGGAGAGGGAAAGTATGGAGGGAAAGCCATTGTAATCCATAAGTCGTACCTTAGAAATTTATATTCTAAATAAAAGTTTAAAAAAAAAAGAAAACTACTAAAGGCCGGCGCCGTGGCTCAACAGGCTAATCCTCCACCTTACGGCGCCAGCACACCGGGTTCTAGTCCTGGTCGGGGCGCCAGATTCTGTCCCGGTTGCCCCTCTTCCAGGCCAGCCCTCTGCTGTGGCCTGGGAGTGCAGTGGAGGATGGCCCAAGTGCTTGGGCCCTGCACCCCACGGGAGACCAGGAAAAAGCACCTAGCACCTGGCTCCTGCCATCGGATGAGCGCGGTGTACCGGCCGCAGCGCGCCCTCCGAGGCAGCCATTGGAGGGTGAACCAACGGCAAAGGAAGACCTTTCTCTCTCTCTCTCTCACTGTCCACTCTGCCTGTCAAAAAAAAAAAAAAGAAAAGAAAACTACTAAAGTTGAATATTGTATATAAAATCATAACCAAAAAATTAAGTACACAAATCATCTATATGTTTATTGGCTTGAATCATTGGGCATATAATCATATTGCAAAGTAACATGCTATACACAATAAAGCTACACATTTTATTGATCAATTAAAATAAAGAAAAAGGACAATAGGGGCCGATGCTGTGTCATAGCAGGTAAATCCATTGACTGCAGTGCTGGCAACACACATGGGTGCCAGTTCAAATCCCGGCTGCTCCACTTCTGATCCAGTCCTTTGCTATGGCCTGGAAAAGCAGTAGAAGCCAAGTCCTTGGGCCCTTGTATCCCCAAGGGGGATCCAAAAGAAGCTCCTGGCTTCAGATAGGCTCAGTTTTGGCCATTATGGCCATTTGGGGAGTGAATCAGGGGATGGAAGGCTTCTTTCTCTCTGTTTCTTCCTCTCTGTAACTATGCCTTTCAAATAAATAAATAAATCTTTAAAAAACCTATTTGGTTTTTTAAAACCCTGTGTGGTTCATGGTTACCTACTCTGAAAAAAGCTATATTTTCCAATTTTCTAATTTGCTATATTTGAAATAGGCATTGGAAGCTTTGAGGATCAAACAGATTTTTTTAAAAAGATTTATTTATTTATTTGAAAGTCAGAATGACAGAGAAAGAAGAAAAGCAGTGAGAGAGAGAGAGAGGTCTTCCATCCAATAGTTAACTCTCCAGATGGCCACAATGACTGGAGCTGTGCCCATCTGAAACCAGGAGCCATGAGCTTCTGGGTCTACCATGTGGGTACTGGGGCCAAAGGACTTGGGCCATCTTCTACTGCTTCCCAGGCCATAGCAGAGAGCTCGGTCAGAAGTGGAGCAGCCAGGTCTTGAGTTGGCACCCATATGGGATGCTGGTGCTTCAGGCCAGGACATTAACCCATTGCACCACAGTGTCGGCCCCAAACAGATTTTATAACATGTTCCCTGCCTCCAAGATGTTGAGAGCTCATAATCATGAGTATCTACTCAATGGTATCTACTCAATGTTGAAGATGATTCAGTCTAGACTCATAGTATCTTTGAAAGTATCACAGTCCTAGGAGCTTATTAGAATCAGGGTGGAGTAGGGAGGAAACCTACTGCTCTAGCCCAGAAGATAGTTTAAAAAATGTGGAGAGAGTGCAGTCTCAGGGAATACTTAGGGAGATAATGGTAGAGGAAAATCTACCAAAATTAGAGGGACACAGTGGACATACGTGAAGTGCATGGGTGCCCATGGCTTGAGTCTTCAGAAGCTGAGAGCCGATGCACCAAAGTTGGAGATTGAGGTGAGACTAGAACACAGCAGCCCAAGCCACTAGTGAAAAGCTGCAGGAAGAGCCTAGAAGGAACCTGGCTAGGACATATCAGCTGTGCCAGCTCATGTCTGTGCCCAGTGACCAGCCAAGTGGAGATTCCTGATTCTGGTGGGGAGAAATAATAGGAGGCTAGAAGCTTGTGACTGTGTGAGGCTTCTGACTATGACTTTGAAAAAAACTGAAGGTGTGTGGGAGGGCTCATGGTATGGCTGGGACTTTGAGCAGTCACAATGGGACACTTGACATGCTCAAGGTTTCCTGGTTATCTGGTAAGACATACTGCTTGGGAAACTGAACTTATGTTGTGGACAACAGATGCTTTGTGTGGTCCTTGGGAAAGAGCAGATGAATATTGTACCCACTGGGGATAAAGCTCAGGCACTGGTCTCCTTTGAGAAGAGGAGTTCAGCTGAGCAGAATAAATTTCCCTTCTGATGAGAGAGAGAGAGAGAGAGAGACAGACAGACAGACAGACAGAGATTAACCATGCCAAACCTAGGTGTGTCAACTTAGGCATGCCCTTAATCCTGGAGAACTGAACAGATCTCTCTGGTCACACACACTACATGTCTCTAAAGATTTAATGAAAGCAGATGTGTCTACAGAGTCATAGTACAAAGATAAAAGCCACCACAGCAACAGTGACAAAAAAAATCAGCAAGTATCTCAACAAATGCTAAATAACAAAGGCACCAATTCAAGAAACAATAATAAGGAAGACAACATAATAGCCCAAAAAGAACATGACATTTCAATGCTAGATTGTGAAGATGATGAGGCAGGAGAAATGAAAGAAATGGGATTCAAAAATTGATTAAAAGATTAAATAGAAGTAATCAGAATCAAATATATGAACTACTGGAATACATACAGGATACGAAAGAAAATTTCTCCCATGAAACTGAGATCTTAAAGAGAAATCAAAATGAAATGAAGAATTCAATAGAACAAATAAAAACTGCAGTGGAGAGCCTGAACAACAGAATCAGTGAAGCCAAAGAACGAATATCGGACTTAGAAGATGAAGCACAGGAAATTGTAGTCAAACCAAAGACAAGAGGAAATTAGAAAAATATAAAAAAGGATACTATAAAAAGACCCAATATACAGAGTAAGGAATTCGTAAAGGCATGGAAAGAGAAAGAATTAGAAGGCCTTTTTAGTGAAACAATAATAGAAAATTTCACTAGTTTGGAGAAAGAAAGGGACATACATGTACAGGAAGCAAATAGAACTCCTAATAGACATGAACAGAAAAGATCCTCACCATGACACATTGTATTCAAACTAACCACATTAAAACATAAATAGAAGATTCAAAAATGTACATGAAACAGAAGATTACTTTCAGAGGATTTCCAATTAGTCTCACAGCAGACTTCTCAACAGAAACCCTACAGGTACAGGATCACTAACTGTCAGGGAAATGCAAATCAAAACCACAATGAGATTTCACATCAACACAGACTGGCCCTCATACAGTAATCAACAAACAAATGCAACAATCCAAGAAACAAGAATAAGAAAGACAACATGCTGCTCCCAAAAGAACGTGACACTTCAATACCAGATATGATAATGATGAGATAGAAGAAATGCAAGAAATGGAGCTCAAAATATTGAAGACAAGATTACTTAGAAATAATCAAAAGCAAACAGACGAACTACAGAAATCCATGTAGGATGTGAAAGAAAATCTCTCTCATGAAATTGAAATCTTAAGGAGAAATCAAACTGAAATCGAGAATTCAGTAGAACATGAAATTGAGGAATTGAGGAGAAATCAAAATGAAATAAAGAATTCAATAGAACAAATGAGAAAAAAATCGGACTTAGAAGACAAGGAAGAGGAGTGTATACAGTCAAAACAAAGACAAGAAGAGGAAATTATGAATCTAAAAAATATTGTTGGGAATCTACAGGATAACATTAAAAAATCCCAACATGCGGGTTCTAGGACTTCCTGAAGGCATGGAGAGAGATAAAGGATTAGGAGGCCTTTTTAGTGAAATACTAGCAAATTTCCTGGGTCAGCATAAAAAAGAAACATTCAAGTACAGGAAGAACACAGAACTCCTGAATACACATGACCAGAAAAGATCCTCACCATGACACATTGTAATCAAACTCTCCACAGTGAAACATAAAAGAAAAGATTCTAAAACGTGCAAGAGAGAAATTCTAGATTACTTTCAGAGGATTTCCAATTAGACTCACAGCAGACTTCTCACAAAATCTGCTGAGAGACAGGAGAGAATAGCAAAGATAAAACCCAAGTACTAAGAGAAAAAAACTGCCAGCCCAGAATATTATATCCTACAAAGCTCTCATTTGTGAATTAAGGGGAAATAAAGACCTTTCATAGCAAACAGAAACTGAAAGAATTTGTTGCCACTCGTCCAGCCCTGCACTAGATGCTTAAAGATGTGCTACACACAGAAGCACAGAAACACAGTCATCAACATGAAAGAAGGTAAAGGAAGAAAACCTACCAGTAAAAGATCACACGGAGTTTAAAACATAATAAGAAAATATCTTTGGGAAAATGGCAGGGCAAAATCACTACTTATCAATAGTCACATTGAACGTTAATGGCCTCAACTCTCCAGTTAAAAGACACAGATTGGCTGAATGGATTAAAAAACAAAACCCATCTATTTGCTGCTTACAAGAAACACATCTTTCCAACAAAGGTACATGCAGACTGAAAGTGAAAGGTTGGAAAAAGATAGTCCATGTCAACAGAAACCAAAAAAGAGCTGCCATAGCCATATTAATATCAGACAAAATAGATTTAATACAAAAACTGTTAAAAGAGACAAAGAGGGGCACTATATAAGGATTAAGGGATCAATTTAGGAAGATGTAACTATTATAAACGTATATGCACCTAATTACAGGGCACTGGTTTATTTAAAAGATATGTTAAGGGATTTAAAGGGAGACTTAGACTCCAATACAATAGTATTGAGGGATTTCAATACTCCATTTCAGCAATGGACAGATCAACCAGACAGAAAATCAACAAGGAAAGAGCAGATTTAATCAACACTATAGACCTAATAAACCAAACAGATTTCTACAGAACTTTTCATCCTATACTTAAAGAATACACATTCTTCTCAGAAGTACATGGAACTTTCTCTAGGACTGACCACATACTAGGCCATAAAGCAAATCTCAGCAAATTCAAAAAAATTGAAATCATACCATGCATCTTCTCAGACCACAATGGAATAAAGCTGGAAATTAGCAACTCAGGAAACTCTAGAGCATATGCAAAAACATGGAGACTGAATATGCTCCTGAATTAACAGTGTTCATAGAAGAAAGAAAAAGGAAATCAAAAACTTTCTGGAAGCAAATGATGATAACAACACAACATATCAAAACTTTTGGGATACAGAAAAACAGCGTTAAGAGGAAAGTTTATAGAAATAGGTGCCTATATCAAGAAATTGGAGAGGCACCAAACACATGAGCTTTCAATGCATCTCAAGGAATTAGAAAAACTACAGGAACCAAAACCCAAAACTATTAGAAGAGATGTCTCTAAATTTAAAACTAGGGGGAGCATTTCTAAACACATAGAAAATAAAGTAAAATATGGAATCAGGAAATACTTTTGCTTGGATGGCATATTAGTATAGAAAGATTTAGATGAAAGTGTTATCAATCTGTTTAACTTATTATGTAGTATATTACCAATCTTATAAATAGGAACTAAGGCATAGAAGAGTACAGTGAATTGTCTTTGAGGCATAGAAGTTTTGAGGAGTAGAATTTAGTCTTCTACAAAAGTTTCTGAGCCTGGGCTGTTCCTTTTTGCCTTATAGTGCCTACATACTAGGACTCATTCTGGGTTCACTGAGAGGCATGATTATATAAATCATCCTTATTGTTGGCATAGCAAACTTGAGTCTGACAGCAGAACTTGAATTTGGGGAAACAAACATTACACTCTGCAAAAAATAGATAAAAATGTTTAACATAATCATAAATGTCCAATGGAAAATCCACACAGGGCCGGAGCCATGGCTCAACAGGCTAATCCTCCGCCTTGCGGCGCTGCCACACCGGGTTCTAGTCCCAGTCGGGGCACAGGATTCTGTCCCGGTTGCCCCTCTTCCAGGCCAGCCCTCTGCTGTGGCCCGGGAGTGCAGTGGAGGATGGCCCAAGTGCTTGGGCTCTGCACCCCATGGGAGACCAGGAAAAAGCACCCAGCACCTGGCTCCTGCCATCGGATGAGCGCGGTGCGCCGGCCACAGTGTGCCGGCCGCAGCGGCTGTTGGAGGGTGAACCAACGGCAAAAGGAAGCCCTTTCTCTCTGTCTCTCTCTCTCACTGTCCACTCTGCCTGTAAAAAAAATAAAAAAGAAAAAAAAGAAAATCCACAAAGAATAAAACCTTGAAGAATGTATGTGAATGAGTTTTATTTCCTTTTTTTCCAAAGAGAACAAAAGTGCCTCTAATTTTGTTCACTGCTCTTCTTCCTTTCTCCTCCTTGATAACAGACTGAATTTTACTGAGCCATCAACCTGATCTTAACTATATTAACTACATGGGGACATAGAGATCGCCTGGCCTAGTGTTTCCTGAGCAGCTTGTAGATCCTAGTTACATACTACTTATTTTTTAAAGATTTATTTTACTAATTTGAATGGCAGAATTACAGACAGTCAGACAGACAGGGAGGGAGAGGGAGAAAGGGAGAAGAAAGAGAGGGAAGGAGGGAGAGGGAGAGAAAATCTTTCATCCACTGGTTCACTCCACAACTGACCACAACAGCCAGAGCTGGGCCAGGCAGAATCCAGGAGCCTGGAGCTTTATCTGGGTTCCCCAATAGTTAGCAGGGGACCAAGCGTTTGGGACATCTTCCACTGCAATCTCAAGTGCATTATCAACAAGCTAGATCAGAAGTGGAGCAGCCAAGATTTGAACCAGCACTCATAGGGGATGCTAACATCACAGGTGGCAGCTTAACCCACTGTGTCACAACCCCAGCTGCACATAACATTTCAAAGAATGAATTTCCAAAATTATATATAATCTTTTATTGATATATAAAACAATGTAACTTTAGGTTTGAAAATTCAATGCTGAAGCATCTTTGTGGTGAAGAGGGTTAGGACACAGCTTGCAATGATGGCATCCTAAATGGGGGGGCTGGTTCAAATTCCAGCTCCTATCATTCTGATTCATTACCCTGTCAATATGACTGGGGAAAGCAACCAATGATTCTCAAGTACATAGGTTCCTGCCACCCATACAGGAGACCTGGATGCAGTTCCATTCTCCTGGCTTTGGCCTCAGCTTTTGTGGCCATTTGGGGAGTGAACCAGCAGATGTAAGATCTCTGACATTCTGACTTTCAAATAATTAAATGAACAAATAATCTTCTTAATAAGAAAATTCAATTCAGATATTTTTCACTTTGTGTTGCTATGTGAGGGCAAACTGTTGAAATATATACACTAGTATATATATATTATATATATATATATATATATATATATAATATATACTAAACTGATCTTCTGTATATAAAGAGAATTGAAAAGGAATCTTGATGTGAATGGAAGGGGAGAGGGAGAGGGAAAGGGGAGGGTTGCGGGTGGGAGGGAAGTCATGGGGGGGAGCCATTGTAATCCATAAGCTGTATTTTGGAAATTTATATTCTTTAAATAAAAGCTTTATATAAAAAATTCAATTTATAAATTCATATAAATTATATTACATGTTATTCAATATTATTAATAATATACCATAGATATCCAACAATAGACTACACATTCTTCTCAAGTACACATGGGACATTTGCAAAGACTGATCATAGGTTAGGCCATAACACAAGATTTAATATACATAAAAGGATTGAAATTACATAAAATGATACCATAATGAAATTAAATTAGAAATTAATATTAGAAGTATATACGTGGGAATTAAACAATGCTCTTATAATTAATTAATGAGCAAATAATAAATCACAACTGCACTAAGAAAACATCTTGAATTGAAAGAAAACAAGCGTACAAGGAGCCAAAACTTACAGATATAAGAAGCATTACCTAAATGCCACATATACAGTGGCCAGAAGTTTTGAGCTAATGCTGAATTAAGTGATGAGCATACCTCATCACAACTAATTGTTCCCTGAACATGGACATGAACAATCTGAAACTGCCCTGTTCAAAAAGAGTATATTATTAAATGTAATGACTTGTACTATTTCCTAACTTTTTTCCCTAAGCATATGCAAACATTTGAGCTAGTATAACCAAGTCATTTTTCAGATAAAATAGCTGAAGTCTAAAAAGAATGACATTTACCCACTGTCATGCAGATAAGAAGTGACAGGGTGCCCTTCACATCAAACCATGATTAAAACAGTCAGATTTCACACAGACACTGATGCCCGCTCATAACCTTGGGGGTGGTATTAATAAAGAAAGAAAACATTTAGCAATCATAATGTTTTTTTCCATTCTATATTCAGACTAACAATACCATTTATATTATGTTCAGCTTTGTGAGGTTTATAAGTCACAATACATTTTCTTCTTGTAGGATGTAATCATTTTCTTGATTTCAGAAACTGCTTTACATCAGTCTACCCCTTAGGATGGATACCTGTTTAATTCATGATTGTATCCAGTGGTATTGGTAAAATGTGTCCTAAACTTTGTTCAACTGCTCTTTTGTAAAGTTATCTTTGGAGTTGATTTTTCAGTTTCATATCTGCCTAAGGAATGCAGGATTGCAATATGTCTCCTTTCATCAGTAACCAGAAATTATGTCTTCAGTATGTACAGTGAATGCAATCCTAAAATCCACCTAGTTCTTGGCTCTCTTCTGTAGTTTGCAGAGGTTGATGTCTGCCACACTGAAATTGATCTCTGTTCTTTAATAAAGGTACTGAGGACTATAATAAGCTTAAACCTATTCACAGCAGGAAAAAATTCCTCTGCCATCTACATATAAGAAATAGAGTGCATTTTTTGAAACTCTGTAGAGGTGGGTACCAGTCCTTCTAAAATAAGCCACTTCCAGGATACTATTGCTATTTACAGCACAAAAGCCATGAATGCTATCTCTTTAGGGTAACTGCAAGACCAAAATTATTTCTGATTATGTCCATGAAGGATAAACTGCTCCAGCAATTTCTTCCCATCATAAAATAACTAAAAGATGGAACAAAATATTAAACAACTGCTTTTCAGATGATAGATATAGGCAGTACAGGAATCAGGGCAGCAATCTCTAAGAAGACAAAAGAGACAGTCCCCAAAATAGCACCATTTTCCTGCCTGGAGAGTGTTTCAGGACAAAGTAAAAAGAGGGGAACTCAAAGGAGCTTAGTGGTCTTGGTGGGTTGAGGAAAAGAGGTAGCTAACATTAATGATACAAGAGACAAGACAGGAGAAAATAATATAGAGAAAGGTATATAGAAGGGTTGAGAGACACACAGAGTTTGAACTCCCCTTCAAACTTTAGATCACCACTGATCTCTGAGTGAGAAAGCTATGTGGACTTGGAAAAAACAATGATGAAAAAAATTGCTCAAGTAGAATAATTCTAAAGTGCATACAGAGAACCAGGCAGAGTTGAACAACCTTGTAATACATGTATCATTAATGGAATCCTCAGACGTGATACCTGAGTAGTGGGTATAAAAGACCCAGATTAAAGGTTCCTTGGGAAACACCTATAAATGTTTGATAACACTTTTCAAAATGATCTATTTCATCCAAATTAATTTAGCTATTCACTAATTCAAAGTATAATACTCTGTAAATGAATGCAACAAAATGAAGCGATAAGTGATGTAAAATTCACAATATACAAATATCAATCACATTTCTCCTACTATCACCAAGTAAATAGAACTGAAATTAACAAATATTCCAATTAATCAAGATGGCAGAATAGAGAAAGGAAATATTCCTTTGGACTAAGGGAAAACAGTAGCAAAGAAGTGGAGGCAGTACATTCCCAGCCAGGGACAGTTGGAGAGAAATCTGTAGTAGAAATTCTAAAGAAGGAAGAGGGATGCCATGGAGCAGGGTGGAAAGTGTTGGGCGTGGACATGCAACAAGAACAGATACAACACTCAAAACCTGTAGGCAAGAGCTGGAGGAAGTGCAGCTTTGGAGAGCTAGGTGAGAACAGACTGCACCAACCTGTGTCACTAGTGATACAGCCAGAAGGAAAGCCAGGTGGAGTACACTGTCTTTGAGTACAGCACAGAGCCCTAACTGGGACAGAGAACCTGCCTTATCCAGCAAAAACTAGTGGCAGCTTTCCCTCTCCCCATCCCCACACAATGGCGACTGGCAAAAAATGGGAGAGGGCACCAATCTTTTTTTTAATCCCGGTTTAAATGTTCATTTTTACCCAGAAATTTTTATTTAAGGTATACAAACCATGCATTTCATAAATACAACTTTAGGAATATAGTTACTCTTCACACATTTACCACACTCCTGCCCTTCCTCCTCCTAGCTCTCCTATTCCCATTCTTATTTTTTACTGAAGTCTATTTCCAATTAAATTCATACACATATGATTAACTCTACACTAAGTAAAGAGTTCAACAAATACTATGAAAAACAAATGTCATTCAATAGTTGAGGCAAGGGCTGTTCAAAGGCATTGCATCTCAAAGAGACAATTTCACTTCTACAGATTACATTTTAGGTGCTCCATTCAGTTACTATAGATCAGGGAGTACATATGGTATTTGTCCTTTTAGGATTCACTTATATCACTAAGTATAATGTTTTCCAGTTTCATCCATTTTTTGACAAATGACAGATTTCTTTTTTTATATATACCACTGTGTAGTATTCCATGGTGTACAAATCCAATAATTTCCTTATCCATTCTTCAGTAGACTGACATTTGAGTTGATCCATATCTTAGCTATAGTAAATTGAGCTTCAATAAACATGGGGCTACAGATAACTCATTCATATGCTGAATTCACTTCCCTTGGGTAAATTCCTAGGAATGGGAAGGCTGGGTCATATGGTAGGTCTATATTCAGATTTCTGTGGTATCTCCATAGTAACTTCCACAGTGGATGTACCAGTTTACTTTCCACTAACAGTGGATTAGGGTACCTTTTTCCCCACATCTTCACCAGCATTTGTTGTTTGTTGATTTCTGTGTGAAAGGCATTCTAAAGAGGGTAAGGTCAAATCTCATTGTGGTTTTTATTTGCATTTTCCTGAAAGCTAGTGATCCTGAGCATTTTTCATGTGTCTGTTGGCCATTTGGATTTCATCTTCTGAAAAACATCTGTTTAAGTCTGTTGCCTATTTCTTTACTGGGTTGTTTGTTGAGTTCTTGAGCTTTTTATATATTCTGGATATTAATCTTTTATCCATTGGGTAGTTTGCAAATAATTTCTCCCATTTTGTTGGCTGCCACTTCACCTTGCTAAGTATTACTTTTGCAGTGGAAAAGCTTCTCAATTTGATATAATCTTATTTGTCAATTTTGGCTTTCATTGCTTGTGTCTCTGGTGTCTTTTCTAAAAACTGTCTATGACAATGTCTTCAATGTCTTGCAGATTTTCTCCAATGTTTTCTAATAATTTGATGGTATTTGTACATAGATTTAGGTCTTTGATAGATTTTGATAGGATTTGTGTATAAGATGTAAGGTAGGGATCTCACTTCATACTTCTGCATGTGGAGATCCCGTTTTCCCAGCACCATTTCTTGAGGAGACTGTCCTTGCTTGAGGGATTGATGTTAGCTCATGGTCAAAGATAAATTGGCTGTAGATTCATGGGTTGATTTCTGTAGTTTCTATTTTGTTCCACAGGTCTACATATCTGTTTTTGTGCCATGCTGGTATTTTCTTTTTTTATTAGGCAGAGTTAGACAGTGAGAGAGAAAGATGTGCTCGCTTCAGCAGCACATATACTAAAATTGGAATGACAGTGAGAGAAAGAGCCAGAGAGAAAGGTATTCCTTCTGTTGGTTTACTTCCCAAATAGCCACTATGGCAGGCGCACTGTGCTGATCCGAAGCCAGGAACCAGGTGCTTCCTCCTGAACTCCCATGTGGGTGCAGGGGCCCAAGGACTTGGACCATCCTCCACCGCCCTCCCAGGCCACAGCAGAGAGCTGGACTGGAAGAGGAGCAACAGGGACTAGAACCCGGTGCCCATATGGGATGCCGGTACCACAGGCGGAGGATTAACCGAGTAAGTCATGGTGCCAGCCCCAATGTGCCATGCTGTTCTGATTATAATTACCCTGTAGTATGTCCTGAAATCTGATATTGTGATGACTCTGGCTTTGTTTTTATTGTATAAGATTGTTTTAGCTATTTGGGGTTTCATGTGTTTCCATATGAATTTCAGTATCATTTTTCTATGTCTGAGAAGGATGCCCTTGGTATTTTGATTATTATGCATTGAATCTATAAACTGCTTTCAGCAGTATGGACATTTTGATGATACTGATTCTTCCAATCCTTAAATAAATAAGATTTTTCCTTTTTGTGTGTCTTCTTCTATTTCTCTAATGTTTTGTAATTCTCATCATAGAGATCTTTCATGTCCTTTCTTCCAAGGTATTTAATTTTTTACAGCCATTGTGAATGGGATTGATCTTTGAAGTTTTTTTCTCAGCTGTGGCAATATCTGTATATACAAAATCTGTTGTTTGAGTGTACTAATTTTATATTCTGATACTTTACCAAACTCTCCTATGAGTTCCAACAGTCTCTCAGTGGACTCTTTTGGATCCCCTATATAAAGAATCATGCCATCTGCAAAGAGGGATAGTTTGACTTCTTCCTTCCCAATTTGTATCCCTTTGATTTCTTTTTCTTACCTAATTGCTCTGGCTAAAACTTACAGGACTATATTGAATAGCATTCTGAGAGTGTGAATCCATATCTAGTCCTGGATCTTAGTGGGAATGCTTCCAACTTTCTCCACTCAATAAGATGCTGGCTGTGGGTTTGTCATAAATTGGCTTGACTGTGTTGAGGAGTGTTTCCTCTATACCTAATTGCTTAAGGTTTTCATCATGAAAGGATGTTGTATTTTATCAAATGCTTTCTCTACATCTGTTGAGATATTGATATGGTTTTTGTTCTTCAGTTTGTTGATGTCATGTATTGATTGATTTGTAATTGTTGAACCACCCTTGCATATCAGGGATAAATCCAAGTTGGGTCAGTGAATGATCTTTCTGATGTATTGTTGGATTCAATTGAATAGTATTTTTGATGAGGATTTTGGCATCTGTATTCATCAGGGGAATTGGTCTGTGATTCTATATCTCTGCTGTATCTTTTTCAGCCTTAGGAATTAAGATGATTCTGCCTTTCTAGTAGGAGTTTGGGAGGATTCCCTCCCTTTCATTGTTTTGCATAGGTTGATAAGCATTGGAGTTATTTCTTCCTTAATGTCTGGTAGAATTCAGCAGTGACATCATCTGGTCCTGGGCTTTTCTTTGTTGGAAGGGTCTTTAATGATGATTCAATTTCCATTTGTTTACTTGTCTGTTTATGTTTTTCTTGTTTCCATGGCTCAATTTTTGGTCGATTGTGTGTGTCTAGGAATCTATCCATTTCTTGTGGGTTTCATTATTTGTTGGTGTACACTCTTTGTAGTAATTTGATGATTCTTTTTATTTATGTGGTATCTTTTGTTACCACAGATTGAAACTTCCTTTCTCAACTCTAATTTTATTAATTAGTTCTTCTTTTTATAGTTAGTTGGGACAGTAGTGTGTCAATTTTGTTTATTTTTTTCAAAAAAAACAGCTCTTCATTTACCTGAATTTTTTTTTTATTTTTTGGTTCCAATTTTCTCTCTCTAATTTTATTATTTCTTTTCTCCTACTAATTTTGGCTTTGGTTTGCTATTGTTTCTCTAGATCTTTGAGCTCATTTACCTGGTGCTTTTCCAATTTCTTGATGTAGGTACCAATTTCTATAAATTTTCCTCTTAACACTGCTTTTGCTGTATCCCATAAATTTTGATATGTTTATTCATTTCCAGATTTTTAAATTTCTTTGATTTTTTCTATGACCCATAGTTCATTCACAAGCTTACTGTTCAGTCTCCATATGTTTGCATATGATTTAGAGACTCTTGAGTTGTTGCATTCCAGCTTCATTCCATTGTGGTCAGAGAAGATGCACAGTTTGATTTTGACTTTTCTGGATTTGCTGAGACATGTTTTATGGCATAGCATGTGGTCTAGTCAACAGAAAGTTCTAATTACTAGTGAGAACAATGTATGTTCTGCAAGTGAACAATTAAAAGTTCTGTAGAGGGAGGGCTCCAAGATGGCAGAATAGGGAAAGAGCTCACTAATAGTCCATGAAAAGATAGTTTAATAAAATGGAGATACTGCAATCTGAGATAAGAGGTAGGGAAAAAACTGCAGAGGAAACTCTTCCGGAATTAGTGGGACACAGTGGACCTACGTGGAGGGCACGGTGCCCACAGCTCAGGACAACAGCTGCTGAGTCTATGCACCAGCGCGGGAAAGGGAGGTGAGGAGAAACTGCAGTAGCCAGAGACACTGGTGGAAATGTGGCTGGAAGAGCATAGAGGGAATGAGGCTTGAATCCCCGTGGGGGAAAGTACACCAGCCTAACTAGTGGGAAAAAGGGGGGGATCGGTACAGAAACAATTATCTCTCTCCACTCACCTTACAAAGGTCAGCAAGACAAAAGAGCAGGTGCCATTTTGGACATACATAACAGCTGCACCAGCTCAGGGCTGTGCCTGCCCTCAGCCAAGCAGAAAAATGTGACTCTGGTGAGGAGAAATAACAGGAAACTAAGACCTAGCGAAGGTATGAAACTTATGAACTGAGACTGTGAAAAAAAACAGGGTATGTGGGAGAACTCACGGTATAACTGAGATGTGAGTAGTCTCGGTGGGAAACGCCACAAATTCGGGCAGCTTTGGCTACACAGTGAGAGACATTGCAAGGGAATCTAAGCTTACACTGAGGACTGCACAAATCCTTTGTGTGGTCCCTGGGACACAGCAGACAAATATTATACCCGCTGGAGCTAACACTCAGGCACTGATTGCCATCAAGGAGAAGAGCTCAGCTGAGTGGAACTACTTTCCTTCTGAAAAAAAAAGAGAATTACCATGCCAAACATGGGTGTGTCACCTTTGGCACACCCTTAACCTTCAAGCTGAATAACTGAACAGAGCTCTCTGGACACACCTACAAACAAGCCTCTAGATATTCACCAAAACCAGACAGTCCACTTAATCTAGAGTCATAGTATAACGAGAAAAGCCACCATAGTGAGAAAAAAAAGAAGAAACCAAAGAATATCTCCACATTGACAAGCAACAAATGCAGAAACCAAGGAAACAATAACAAGGAAGACATCATGACACTCCCAAATGAACATGACACTCCAATACAAGACTATGAAGATGATGAGATAGAAGAAATGCAAGACACAAATTTCAAAAAATTTACAATAAGAACATTTAGAAGTTCTCAAAAACAAATTCATTAACTACAGAAATCCTTACAGGGTAGGACAGAAAATGTCTCTCGTGAAAATGAAATCTTAAGGAGGAATCAAAATGAAATGAAGCAACTAGTAGAACATGAAATTGAGATATTGAAGAGAAATCAAAATGAAATGAAGAATTCAATTAAACAAATCAAAAACATATTTCAGAGCCTTAAACAGAATCAGTGAGATAGAAGAGAGAATATCGGACATAGAAGACAGAGCACAGGAAAGTATACAGACAAACCAAAGGAAAGAAGAAGAAATTAGAAATTAAGAAATATTGTTGGGAATCTACAGGATACCATTAAAAAACCCAACATTCAGGTTCTAGGAGTTCCTGAAGGCATAGAGAGAGATAAAGGATTAGAAGGCCTTTTTAGTGAAATACTAGCAGAAAACTCCCCGGGTTTGGAGAAGGAGAGACATCCAAGTACAGGAAGCACATAGAATCCCCAATAAACATGACCAAAAGAGATTCTCACCACGACACATGGCACGTTGTAATTAAACTCACCACAGTGAAACATAAAAGAAAAGATTCTAAAATGTGCAAGAGAGAAACATCAGATTACTCTCAGAGAATCTCCAATCAGACTCACAGCAGACTTCTCATCAGATTCACAGCAGACTTCTCTGATTAGGCTAGGCGAGAATAGTGAGATATAACCCAAGTACTAAGAGAAAAGAACTGCCAGTCCAGAATATTATATCCTGCAAAGCTCTCATTTGTGAATTAAGGGGAAATAAAGACCTTTCATAGCAAACAGGAATTGAAAGAATTTGTTGCCACTCGTCTAGCCCTGCACTAGATGCTTACAGAAACACAGAAACACGGCCATCAACATGAAAAAAGTTAAAGAAAGAAAATCTCCCAATAAAAGATCACAGGAAGTTCCAAGCAAATATTAGAAATATCTTTGGAAAAATGGTAGGACAAAGTTACTACTTATCAATAAGTCACATTGAATGTAAATGGCGTCAATTCTCCAGTTAAAAGACACAGACTACAGTGGAATGAAGCTGGAAACTAGCAATTCAGGAAACTCTAGAGCATATGCAAACACATGGAGACTGAATAACATGCTCCTGATTTAACACTGGGTCATAGAAGAAATCAAAAGAGAAATCAAACACTTTCTGGAAGTAATGAGGATAACAACACAACATATCAAAACTTACGGGATACAGCAAAAGCAGTGTTAAGAGGAAAGTTTTTAGCAAATTTTCACATCCCATGAGTGTATTGCAGGCATGGAAAGCCAAGACACTCTGGCAAA
Source organism: Sylvilagus floridanus (assembly GCA_949820135.1). NCBI lineage: Eukaryota > Metazoa > Chordata > Mammalia > Lagomorpha > Leporidae > Sylvilagus > Sylvilagus floridanus. The sequence goes on from OX463243.1 coordinate 17,320,565, forward strand.
AAAAAAAAAAAATGACCTAAATGAAAGATCTGTAAATGAGATCTCAGTGGAAAGAATGGGGTATCAAATAAGGAGGTATCTTTCTCTGAAGGGAGGAGAGAACTTCCACTTTGACTATGGCCTTGTCTAAATAAGATTGGAGCTGGCATACTCAAGAGGCTTCCATAGCCTTGGCAGCTCATGACAAGAGCCTCGGGTGATTACTGATGTCATAAATAAGAGTGTCAATTGTTCAATCAACAACAGGAGTCACTGTGCACTTAATCTCCATGTAGGATCTCTGTCCTTAATGTGTTGTACTATGTGAATTAACAGTATACCTAGTACTCAAATAGTACTTTATAATTTGTGTTTCTGTGTGGGTGCAAACTGTTGAAATCTTTACTTAGTATATACTAAATTGATCTTCTGTATATAAAGATAATTGAAAATGAATCTTGATGTGAATGGGATGGGAGAGGCATGGGAGATGGGATGGTTGCGGGTGGGAGGGATGTTATGGGGGGAAAAAATCTTCTATAATCCAAAAGTTGTACTTTGGAAATTTATATTTATTAAATAAAAGTTTTAAAAAGGTTCTATAGATATGCTTTAAGTCCATTTTGTTTATAGTGTCCACTATCTCTGTTGTTTTCTTTGTTGATTTTCTTTCTGGTTGATCTGTCCATTTATGAAAGTGGGGTGTTAAAGTCCCTCATTACTGCTGTATTAAAGTCTATGTCTCTCAATAGATGAGGGTACCATTTTGACAAAAGTAGCGACAGCGGTAGCTCTTGTGTGTTTGTCCAGCAAATGCTGGGGACAAAATGTCATCATGATATCAGCATTGGTGGGGCTGCTCAGGTGTGTGCACTTGAATGAGCAGAGGGAAGGCACCATTAAGATATTAATCATGGCTGCAGCACTGCTTCTGCACACATGTGATCTGGGGATTTTTACCATAGAGAAAAATTCATGTTCCTCACGGACTTTGAGATTGGCTGGGAGGTGTTTTAGGGAGTTGGGCCCCCAATTAGGTTGGTGAGGTGCCCACAGTCTTTCAACATTTCACAGTCTGCAGTGGTCAAACAGCCAAGTTGCAGTACACACAGGCAGCTGGCTCTAGGAACATGTCTGCCTCTCCATGAACAGGATAGGCTAGCAGAGTGGAGTGGATCCTCTGCACCATGTGATTGTAGAGGCCTTTTGTACAGAGATTGTGGGAACTCTGTGACTGAAGTGTGGGTACTCGGTGTAATCAGGTCTCTGGGCAATAACTGTGTGCATCACCACATGCTCAGAGCTCCGCGATTGCCTCGGGTGGGTCACTGCATATAAGGACTCATGCTCACAGTGAGAAGTGCACAGATCCTTTGTGCAGTGCATATGGCGGCATGGGTGAGTGTTACACACACTGTTGGGTAACCTTGGAAGAAAGGAGTGAGGGAATGATTACACTAACAGAGGTGATCATACCCTCTTTCCTGCTGACAAGAGCAGATCTACCATCCCAACTTAGGTATCTCCTTGGAAACTACCCCACCCTGGAGCTCTGACCAGAGCAAATTTGCCACACCCAGCATACACCTCTGGGAATTCACTGAAAGAGGTGACACTTCACTTAGCCACAGAAGCATAGTTCAAAGCTAAAATTCATCAGTGGAGAAAACCAACAAATATTTCCACAAATGCCTAAAAAATAAATGCAGAAATTCAGGAAATAATATGGAAGACAAGATGATTTCCCCAAAAGGAACACAACATCACTTCAACATTAGATTGTGAAGCCCAAGGGATTGATGACATGACTGATAAGGAATTCAAAAGATTAATCATAATATTACTCAGAAGCAATGATAGGCAAATTCATGAGTTAAAGAAATCCATACATAATATGGAGAAAAAATTTTCCCATGAAACTGATTTTGAAAATAAATAAAACTGAAATTTAGAAATAAAAAATCCAATATGTCAAATAAAACAATAATGAAAAGCCTTAACAACAGATTTGGTGAGGCAGAAGAAAGAGTATCCAAGCTATATGACAAATCATTGGAAATTTCTTAGTCAAACCAAACCAAAGAAAAAGAAATTAGGAAATTTAAAATCAGTGTTGGAGATTTATTGGATGCTATCAAACAACCCAACATATGGGTCTTAGGCATCCCTGAAGGTATAGAAAAAGAGAATGGATTAGAAGGCCTATTCAGTGAAATAACTGTAGAAAACTTCCATAATATGGAGAAAGAAAGGGATGTCCAAGTACAGGATGAACACAGAATTCCTAATAGCCATGAACATAAAGGATCCTTACCGCAACACATTGTAGTCAAACAGAAAAACATAAAAGATTCTAAAATGTGCAGAAGAGAAATGCCAGATTACTGTCAGAGGATCTCCAATTAGACTCACAGCTGAGTTATCAGAACTCTAGAAGCAGCCAAGAGAATGGAGAAACATAGTCCAAGTCCAAGTCTTAACAGACAAAAAACTGTCAAAAATCTGTGTGATGTTCATATCCAGACACATGTTGGCTCTGCAGAGGTAACGTGTTTCTGGGTATGTGGTTCTCTAAGCCCATGACACACTTACATGAAGGCTCTGATCATCCACTAGTTGGAAGTCATAGTAATGTGTGCCCCTACTGATCACATATTGGATTTTTATCATCACGACCTTGGTGTTTAGCCCTCTCCCTTTAAAGACATGAGCAAAACAAGAAGGCAGTCATGGATTCTTGTAGTCTTTATACATATGTGTAGTCTTCAGGGTACAGAACCAAGATACAGGCTAGTGGCAGAGCCAGAGCTAAGGAAATTACGAAATGTCTGGATAATATTAATATCTTTGTTCCAGTCAGTGGGAAGGGATGACATGAAGCAAAGTCCGGCACTTTTTACAGATATATAAGGGTATAATGTACAGAGAGTTAAAAACTAGTGACTCATGTTTGAGTTAGCAATTACAGCACTAGATTTTTCACATTATGGATCTTTCAGAACTTTCATTCCTCTAAAATTAATACTCTTGAATCTGCTATGTCTTTTATAACTTCAACTCCAGTTTCCTCGTCATTTGAGAATTGTCTCTCAGAACATCTACAAGTTTTTAGATGTTTCCCTAGGATGTCAAATCACATGTCTAATTTTCCTGAAACACAAAGAATTCTCTTCCACTTTCCGATCCATGGAGATTAGTAAAATAGCTCTACAACTCCTCCCTAAAATGACGTTTGCACTTTAGTAATCTCTTGAAGCAATTAGCAAAGTCCCAACTCTGGCAATAGAAAAACACTTTTTAATTAAACCTTCAAGGTTAAAAGCTGACACCATCTGTATTTCTAGTGTAGGTGATGATAGAATATTAAGGTTTGTGCTGGTATCAAAAGTAAAACTTTTCCATTCATACTTATCTGAGTTATTTGAGTAACTATTGCAAAGATGATTTACCAAATAACTTTTTAAAATGTCACACACAAGATACTCAATGAATGAGAATGTTGGGACTTAAGTTTTTTTTAATCAATGAAAACATTTTCTCTCAGCATAAAATAACTTCAGCACAACAAAGAAAGTCACACTTTTAGCAATTTTTTAAATGGCCATAGCTTGGTTTACATAGAGTTATACATTAGTAAACATGGGAGATTTCACTGGGACAATGAAAAAGACTTTCAGCAGCAGCATCTCTGGCACGTTTTAAATAGAAAGATCCTAGAATCTCCCAAACCACTGTATTAGAAAAGGCAAATATGGTTTGTGTCCTGGCTGCTATTTTTCTGATCCAGGTCTCTGCTTATGGCTTGGAAAAGCAGTGGAGGATGCCCCAAGTGCTCGAGCCCCTATACACACGTGGGAGACCAGAAGAAGCTCCTGCTCCACAGCTCAGCTCTGGCCACTGTGGTCTGTTGGGGGAGAGGGTGAGCCAGTGAATGGAAAACCTTTCTGTCTCCCTCCCTCTCTCTAATTCTGCCTCTCAAATAAATGAATAAAGTCTTTTAAAAATGGAAAATAGTTAGAAATTACTAATCTCTCTTTTTTTTTTTTTTGACAGGAAGAGTGGACAGTGAGAGAGAGAGACAGAGAGAAAGGTCTTCCTTTGACATTGGTTCACCCTCCAACAGCCGCTGCGGCCGGCACGCTGCGCCCAGCGCACTGTGCTGATCCGAAGCCAGGAGCCAGGTGCTTATCCTGGTCTTCCATGGGGTGCAGGGCCCAAGCACTTGGGCCATCCTCCACTGTACTCCCGGGCCACAGCAGAGAGCTGGCCTGGAAGAGGGGCAACCGGGACAGAAACTGGCGCCCCGATTGTGACTAGAACCCAGTGTGCCGGTGCTGCAAGGTGGAGGATTAGCCTATTGAGCCGAAGCGCCGGCCACTAATCTCTTCTATGATCTATTAACTATAATCATTGCATCACCTAAAAAGAAAAACTTCATTACATGACATATTCTGTGTTCTCTAAGACGTTTTATCTTTTTATCTGCTTAAAAGCCATAGAGAGAAAGAGAGTGAGAAAGAGAGGAAGAGGAAGAAGAGATACTGAGATTCTATCAACTGTTTCACTTCACAATTATCTGCAATGGCCAGGGTTGGACTGGCCTGAAGCCAAAAGTCTGGAACTCTATTTGGGTCTCCAATGTGGGTGGCAAGAATGCACGCACAGGAGTCATCATCTACTGCCCCCAGTGATGTATTATCAGGAAGCTGAACCCAAAGCAGAAATGCCAGGCCTCCACTGGACTACAGATATGGACTGCAGGCTTCCCAAGGGGAGGCTTCACATCTATGTTACAATGCTTGTCCCGTAAGTCTTGTCTTCTATAAACCAAACACTATTCAACTGCTCATGAGACTTGGATGGTAGATTCATCAGCAGCATGATTGCTTTACATTACTTAAATCAATAAAAGTTTACACTAAAAATTCCCCTGGAGAAAAGCTTTTCCCAAAAATTTAGTTTCTCTTATATCCTCAATGTTTTGTTTCTTCACAGTAGGTATGAAATAGATGATGTGTTCTTCTGGCATTCCTTGGTACCTTCTCCATGAAATGAGAAAGCATTGCCTCAATTTTTCTGATTTTCTCTTGAGCATTTTTTGTGTTTTGTGTATGATTTGAGTGTATGCTGCAAAGGTTCACCATCTCCAATGTGGTGGTGTTGAGCACAGTCTCTGACTTCCTGTCTCCACGCACTCTCTGGCTTCCTCTTTTGCCATGTTATTTATGTTGCACATGTTCCTGTTATTGTGGCGCCCTCCACCGTGAAGTCCTCACCAGAGATGAAGAAATTCCAGCTCTCTAAATAAACCTCTTTTCTTTAGGAAATATTTGGCTTCTGGTATTTTGTTGTAGTAACACAAAACAGACTGGAAGCTCCAATATAACCTCATACTAACGCAGCATAACATAGGTAAGTCTGTTCCACTATTAGATGAAGAGCTGCACAAAGCAGTCAAATTAGGTAACTGAAATGAAAACTGAGAACTTCCTCATTTTCTTTTTTTTAAAAGATTTTATTTATTTATTTATTTGAAAAGCAGAGTTCTAAAGAGGCAGAGAGAGAGAGAGAGAGAGAGAGAGAGAGAGAGAAAGGTCTTCTATCTGCTGGCTCACTCCCCAGATGGCCGCAACAGTCGGTCGGAGCTGCACCAATCTGAAGCCAGGAGCCGGGAGCCTCCTCTAGGTCTCCCACGTATGTGCAAGGGCCCAAGGACTTGGACCATCTTCTACTGCTCCCCCAGGCTACAGCAGAGAGCTGGATAGGAAGTGGAGCAGCCAGGACCCAAACCGGTATGCATATGGGATGCTGGCACTGTAGGCAGAAGCATCACCCGCTATGCCACAGCGCTGGCCCCTCATTTTCTTTAAGAGCATCAGTAAAAAATCTCCTCTTTCCCGGTTGCCCCTCTTCCAGGCCAGCCCTCTGCTGTGGCCCAGGAGTGCAGTGGAGGATGGCCCAGGTGCTTGGGCACTGCACCCCATGGGGAGACCAGGAAAAGCACCTGGCTCCTGGCTCCTGCCATCGGACGAGCGCGGTGCGCCGGCCGCAGCGCGCCAACCGCGGCGGCCATTGGAGGGTGAACCAAAGGCAAAAGGAAGACCTTTCTCTCTGTCTCTCTCTCTCTCACTGTCCACTCTGCCTGTCAAAAAAAAAAAAAATCTCCTCTTTCAGAGAGCCTGCTTGACAATGAGGTCCATGCTACTAAGCAAAAAAGAACAGAGACTGAACAAAGCAGTGTTTCAATTACCAACATTCGAAGGCTTTCCTGAACAACTAAGTTCAGTTATAAAAACTAGTCTTTTTTTGACTAAATCACATTGAGTACTTTTTTCACCAATTTTCTCCAAAGCCTTCCTAATTAATCTACTAAGTATATTGATATGTATATCACAAACACAGACACACATATGCACACACACACATATATATATATACACAGAGATTTATGTACATAAAGGGTCATAAAAAAACTCATAGAAACTTCACTTTAATTATATTTTTCAGTGAAATTTTTGAAGCTCCTGTGTGCATCTGTCTGTTTAGAAAGACCTTCTTATTCATATAGATAGATGATATAGCTAGATGATAAATAGATATTTCAACACATACACAGATATATCTTTCCTGACTCCTGGTACAAATAACTGCACTTATTTTCTTCATTTGTAACAAGGTATCATTACTATGTTATCATTGTTTCAAATTTCTCCTCTTTTGACTTCTCTTCTATTTCATATTTCCTCCTCAAAGTCCGCCTTTTTGTAAGCTTATGTTCCTGATCCAACTGGCACAACTTTTATTTTTTATGTAAATGTATATCAACATATATTATCTAGCAGCACTTTGCTTATTTAAATAAGTAGCATTAAGCTATCTGATCATTCAACTTATTGTTAATAACATTTTGATCTGTTCATAATATTACATGTGTGAGATCATTTCTTTTGAGTCCTGTGTAGGAGGCCTTCAAAGGTACAACTTACCTTTTGTTTTCCTATTTATTTATTTCTAGCTTATTTTCAACTCATGTGACTTCAAACAATGCCATCATTAACATTCTTATACGTGTTTCTTTCTGTATAATGCCAGGACATTTTTCTCAAGTGTACACTCATCAGTACAATTGCTGAGTCTTACAATATGCACATATTCAATTTCTCTCAGTGCTGCCAAATTGTTCTGCAAAATAGCTGCCCCATTTTCCCCTCCATGGATGTGCATGAAGGCCTGCTTTTCTCCACAGTACCCCCTCTCCTTTTTTTGCAACTGTTTCTTCCTCACTAGTCACGTGCTCCTCTTACTCATTGAAATCATTCCCATAATTTGGGTTTTGTTTTCCAATTTGTTGCTCATGACTGTGATTATGCTTGTCCCCTCAGAAAGCAATTTTCCCCCAACCTGTTTCAGGTCATGACTGACAGCCTGCACTATTTCTTATTTAATTCCGTTTGAAATTTATCACTGTCTTTTCAAGGAAAAGAACAACTGCATAAATGGTGCAATTTCCTGTGATAGCAATTCCTAAAAACCTATGAAAAAAAGATTTCAAATTCTTGCTAACGGCATTTTTCTCTAAATGATCTTTTATGATTCATCATTTTTATTGAATGATTCCCTCGCACCTCATTTCTCTCATTGTACATAATGCTATTTGACCATGTGTAACATAAATTCCCTTTGCAAAGGAAAAATATAAGTACCAGGAAAAATTAATTATATTTTTCAAGCAATAACATTGTAGCTTCTTATGTTGCCGTCAGATGCAAGCATCCAAATATTCCCAGCACCTCTGAGGGTCTGGGGCATGTTCCCCTTTTATCCTAGAAGTGAAACAAAGGAAATAGACCATCTTGTTAAACTCATTCAGATTCCACTCTTTGTGATGGGCTTCCTACAACTGCTACATAAAGTGCCAATTGAAACCAGGCCTGTCATAGAGACTTTTACAAAATATGAACAGTGCTAAATACCTTAAAGTGAATCGATTTCCACTGAAAGTGTTTTAACCCCCTTTTAGGTCAAGAAATAGCAATTTTCTGAGCTTCACTGTAACCTAAGAATTAATCCTAAGAGGCAGGTATGCACTGCATACCTCATTTATTCCATGAAATTTACTGAGAATGCCTTTGTCTAGAACCATTCTAGATACCTTTTCCTTCCTGTTACATTGAGGTGTGGTTCTTGGACAAAGGAGTGCTAACTTTTAGGGGTATTCCTTAACACTAGAGATTGATAATTTGTTACTTCTTTTAAAAACAAAATTAGGTTAGATTCAAAGGCAACAGAAGATGTAAAGATTACTTGAAATTTAAAATCACAGAATAGACACTGAGCAGCTTTTGTAGATGAGCAAACTGAGGCTCTAAGAAGTTAAGAACTTTAGCAAGGATTCACAGCTGGGGTTGTCTGGTGCTAAACCTGGGCCCTGAGCCTACCATGAAATGGAGTAGAAAGCAATTGGAAAAGAACAGAATGAAGCACGCCCACCATGGATAATGGTGATCCTTCCACTCTGTGTGGGTTCTACAGGAATACCATATCTGAGTAGGGGAGGCTCCTGAGAAAAGGACAGTGACAATAGTGCAAACATTATTGTCACTAAAAGTGCCAGATATTATTACCAGAGTTCTTTATGAAGTTATTTAATCCTCCTAGGAACCCTATGAATTATCAATGTACGCATTTTAATGACAAAGAAACTCAGCATCAAAGTACCAGAGAGTACACACCATGCAGCCACAACAGGTGAGTACTAGCACTGCATGCTTAAAATTGCACTCTCTCGACTCCATAACCTAAATAATACCACAGAGTATTTCAATAAGATGACAGAATACAGAAAAGTGAAATCCATTTTTTTTTTGCTTCCAAAATTAGATATCCTTGGCCAGCGCCGCGGCTCACTAGGCTAATCCTCCGCCTGCGGCACCGGCACCCCGGGTTCTAGTCTCAGTTGGAGTGCCAGATTCTGTCCCAGTTGCTCCTCTTCCAATCTAGCTCTCTGTTGTGGCCCGGGAGTGCAGTGGAGGATGGCCCAAGTCCTTGGTCCCTGCACTCGCATGGGAGACCAGGAGGAAGCATCTGGCTCCTGGTTTCGGATTGGCACAGCGCGCCAGCCACAGTGGCCACTTAGGGGGTGAACCAACGGAAAAAGAAAGACCTTTCTCTCTGTCTCTCTCTCTCACTGTCCACTCTGCCTGTCAAAAAAATTAGATATCTATGCATAGTTATTTCATAATTCAGATTTTCCATGAAGTTTAGAGTTCAGATCCCTTCCATATTCACACATTTTCTTAGATGGAGAGGAACCTACCTAGATACAGGCAGCTGGAGGCACTGTTCCCCACAGCCTGGCACTCTAGGAAGTTTGTTCTTTTACTTACACTTAACAGTCCCAACATCTAGAACCACTAGGTATATACAGTTCAGCTTTTCTTATCTTCGCCTATGATAAAAATGGAAGGGCAGCCCACATTTTTTTTCTCTGATTTTATTCTTCATTACATATTAAATGACCATTTCATAGTCAAGACAGGACTCAGACTGAAGAAAAATTACCTTGGCTGCTTTCTTCCCTGTGCCCTGAAATACTTTCATTAATAAAAGCCTGTCTTTCTGTCACTGAGATGCTCAGTAGAAAGTGTGAATCAGCCCATGGAATGAGCGCTCGTCCTAGGAAGTCAGGCAATCCACTGGCCTCCCTCAGTCCTTAGAAGAACTTCCTTCTCTCTGGCACATTCTATCATTTCGCCCCTCCAAAGCATGATGCATCTGCTAGTCACTAATACACTTCTTCATTTCTGGGTCAAGAGCAACTTTATGCTGACAACAGGTTGACAGAAGGAATGGGAACAATGATTAATTTAAACAGATGCTCAAACTCTCATTCACGCTTTTTTTTTTCTCCACTAATTTAGCAAAAATTCTGAAATGCTGTCCTTAAAAAGGCTGTAAAAGCAAATAAACACAAGTTACCTCTGCTTTTTTTTTTGTTTTATTTTGTTGTTGTTGTTATTGGTTGTGTATTTCTTCTTTCATTTACTAATCAGAGACTAACTCATTTCTGGACCAGAAGGAAGAATTCAGCAGCATGAGGAATATATTTTACACTTGGGAAAATAGAATATAAAATAGCATTGAAGGAAAAGGGATACCTATTCTCCCAAATAACTGGGGAGATGAAGCACTGTACATCCAAATAAACAACAGCCCCCTCCAGATGGCAGATGACAGTAGTGTATTATAAACTGTGCAGAATGAAAGACAAAGTTCTGCTACAAATGCAGGCTGCCTAGGACTTACAAGTATGTCTCACTCCAAACGTGACACAGATACTGAAAGTCTCTGGAATGATGCTGCTATCACGTGTGTAAATCTAGCCCTACTGTAACTTCTAACCACTTAAAGTGAATCATGGGCATTGTAACTACCAAATTTGGGTAAAGCTAGGCACTGACACAAGGACACAGGCGTGGCAATGGCACAACTTGATGGAACATAGCTGGCTTACACAATGCTTAAGTTTTGAGGCTCATATTTCAGATGTCTGTGATCAACTCTTGTCCTTACCTTGCATTAGTTATCTGTCCTTGGTAGATTATTTAGCCATACTCTTCCTCAGTTTCTCATCTGAAAAATGGTACAAAGATAACAATAACTGTCTCATAAAGTTGCCCTGATGAATATAGTTACCAATACATGAAAAGCCCTGAGGATACATAGAATTTAAATGTTTATTTTCATCTACGAGAGAGAGAGAGAGAGCGCGCGCGCGAGAGAGAGAGAGAGAGAGAGCGCGTGCGCGAGAGAGCGCGCGCGCAAGGCAGAAGCCAAGAGCCTGTAACTCCATCTGGGCCTCCCACATCGGAGCCCCAAGCAGTTGAGGCACCATCTGCTACCTCTCAGGATGCATTAGCAGGTAGCTGGGATTTGAATCCCAAGTGGTGGCTTAGCCCATGGAATGACAACACTTGCCCCAATATAGGGTTTAAATAAATATGTATTAAATGGTTAAAATTCACATGATCATTACATAATACTGAGGTTCGGTGAAAAAATATGGATACTTAGGAATGGGACTATTAGGGTGCCTCTAAATACATCAACCATGAGCACAACGACACTTCATTAGTATAAATTATATAAAATGACATTTAATTCCATGGATTTGAAGAGAGAAACAGACAATTCTAGAAAACCATGCCACAGCTTTTAATATCCCCTCATCTCCTTCCCACCAACAAGAAGCCATTCTAGCAGAAAAGAAAAACTACCCAAGAAATCTCATCATCCAAGTCTGGGAGCAGTGAATAAATTCCTGAAGGAACACCATTAGAATGGAAGGACAGACTGACAACCTCCTGGCTCCAGCTTCTGGGAATGTGCACTCTAGGTAACCTCACTGAAGCAGAGAAAATAGCTAAAGAACAACAGCTCCCACGACATGGAGATAGGTTATAAGCCCTTGGTATAATGTGTAAGATACTGTGAAACCTGGATTGGTTCCTCTAGCATAACTTCAGAAGAAAGAGGAGAGCTCAGGTTTTCCAACACAGCCTCCACTCCTTTGGATGACCCTTTTGCTACTCTACAAATAGACTAGTTAGTTGCTTTCAAGAGCTACTGAATGAACAATCTTTTCAAAAAGATTTATGTCCAGATTTAATTTTGACTTTGTACTGTTCACTACATTTAGCAAACAACAATGTTTCATGTTGAAGATTTATTTCTCTGATGAGCATTGTGGGGTCAATGCCATTCAAAATTATCAAGAAGAGCTTCCCAAGAAAACAAAAGGTGCTTTGGGGCCAGTGAGATAAGCTGATACTTGCTACCAGCACTCCATATCTGGATTCTGATCCAGCTCCTTGCTAATATGTCTGGGAAAGCAGCAGATGATGGCCCCTGCCACCCAGGTAGGAGACCAGAATAAAGTTCTGGGTCCCTGACTTTGAGCTGGCCCAGCCATTGTGGCCATTTGGAGAGTGAGCCAGTAGATGGGAGGTCACTCTCTCCCTCCAGTTCTTTTTCTGTTACTCTCATTCATTCTCTTTTCTCTCTCTCTCTCCCTCTCTCCCTCTCTCTCTGCCTTTCCAGTAAATAAATAAATCTTTAGAAAACTTAAAAAAGGTGCTTGACTCCAGGAGAATCTATTTTATCCAGCTAGATTGTGCTTCTCTCTCCTCTCCTCTCCTTCACCTCACCTCACGTCTCCCTTCTCCTGCCCTCTTCTCTCCTATTCCTCTCTTTCATTCCTTTTATTCATTAACTTGTTTGTTCTGGGTAGTATGGGCCTTCATTTGAGTTGCAGATCTAATTATTACCCCAAAATGAGGGTCTACAGAGGAGCTAACACAAATACTTCCTAGTTTTTGTGCACTTTTGAAAAGGCAGACAAGACAACCCACTAAGACAGTAGACTATTTTTAAGGTCAAGAAATTTAGGGAAGGTGAAAAGCCAGAGTAAAATGGACAAGGTGACTAATTTGAGTGGTCTGTGTCAGCACGAATCCATGAACCAGGAGCTGAGCAGAGGCAGACTTCTATTCCTGAAGTTCAGTTCTTGCCAGTCATGAACCTTCGACTTCATCTGTGCAATTCTGAGCTGTGAGCAGCTACAGGGAGACTTATTGCTCACAGCTTAGAAGTTTTATCATAGTCAGACTTCTTAAATGACCGCTTACAACTCGCAGCAAGCCAGAAGTAGGAACTTCCAGTCCAGTAAGGCCTGTGACAAGAAATTGCCACAACACTACTTTCTGCCATTTTCTTAGTCACAGAGCCCACTTAGAGTCAAGAGGAAGGACACAGACTTCTCTTGACAGGAGTGTTAAAGGATTCGCAATTTGTGGTATTGCTTAATCCACATTATGTAAATAAAGTATCATTATTCTTTTCATTTTGAAAAATGTGATCAAAGATTCCTAGTAGCTGAATGTGTTACTCAAGATTAGATATCTCATGGTAAAAGAACGATTCTTAATATCTAGGCTTTCATACCTACTCATCTGTGCTCCTGATATTCCTTCTCTTTCTCTCTGTTGCACACATACACACACACACCCCAGCTGAGCTAGAAATGAATGCTCATTCAAGCAGCTCTGCTATCTTTCTGGAGGAGTATCAGGGGAATTGTAACGGCAATCAGTTTCCCTGCTCCAATTGAAAAGTTGGTTAATGTATTGGCACTAATACAGCTCCTCTTCCCATCACAGCAGAATTGGCTGTTACTGTTAGAATTGGATTACAGCCACTTCTCCCTCCTTTGCAAAATTTAAGTCTGTGATGTTCTCATCAAGGGAAATGATGATGGAGTTACAGCAGAACAGTGATTAAATTTGCTCAGGAACAAACTGTAAATACCCTATACATTCCATTTGCCAACTTCTATTTGGTCCCTAACTTATACAAAGAGCTGACTTCCAGGTATTGCAATGGGAAATGTGCTGGGGCATGGACAGTCGTCACAGCAGCAGGAGGAGGAGAAGAAAACCCTATGTGAGAACAGATTAGTCTCTGAACTTCAAATGAGAAGCAATAAGCAGATAGGCATCTTCAGAAATCTCAGGAAAAATGCCTTTCTTTTGACCTTGTTAACTGTCTAGTGTAAAACTCTGTCCACCTCTGTCCATGCTCTGCCTATGGTGGACTGGGACAGCTCGTTTCTGTTTACAGCAAGCAGCCTAACTGTGAAAACCAGCCTCTGCTCACCCTCATGGCAGGTGAATTCCTGGGAGGGAGGACAGGATTTTGGATCCATTATTCCTGGATAAAAAGATTCCTGAATCTTATTAAGAGTCCGCCTCAATTCCTATTTTTTTCTTGCACCCCCAAACTCTATGTAAACTTTTATTAAAAAATAATTTGTGTCCTTGCTGTAAATACAAAGCCACCAAATGTTTCCCCAGTGATGATTCCAAGTGAGAGGCAGACAGAACTAAAGAGCATTAGACTTGGCCACTGAAGGCATTTGGAGAATGAACCCACAGATAGAAGACCTCTCTCTCTCTCTCCCCCTTCCTTTTCAAAGAACTCAATAAATCTTTAAATAGAAAACATAAACCTCTTTCTAGTTCTGGAAATTCTCAAATAACCCAAATTCCAACCTTGATAGGCTAAAGCTTTTCTTAGAGAATTCAAGACAGACTATGGCTCTAATTTTAGAACTTTGTATGATTATTTGTGTTGTACCACAGTACCTGGTATATGGTAGGAGACTAATTTTTTTAGTTCAAGTGAGAAAATTAATCATTGATTTTCTTTTAAAGTTAATAAATCCTGAGTAGCTGGGAAAGTTTTTATTATCTGTTTTCTCATTTTTGCATTTTTTAAAAGTTATAATCATTACTGACACTGGATTTAAAAGCATTAAATGAAATGTGTATATTAAAAATATTCTAAGTAGAAATGCTATATACAAATGTACCCCATCAATGTGTCTTGCTGAAAATGAAAAAGGCATTATGTTTTTAGATAGCGGACTCTATAGTCATTCAAGACTCAATAGTTTATATAAGCACTCAGTAGAGCACTGAGTTTTTATTCTAACACGAATAGCAACTTTCAGCATTTATATAAATCTGATTATTTGTATTTATGGATGTGCAAATATAAGATTAAAAATAAAATATTGATATAATTTAATTCCATCTAAACCCAGAAGTATAAAGTATAAAATGCAAACAATTCAAAACAACCATCACTCCAAGTAAAAACAGCAAGCAAAAACAAACATATACCACCTCCACCTCCACCAGCATGACCGCTACCTCACCAAGAATTTTTTAAGGAGGAATTTAATAAAAAAGTGAAAATCAACTGGTAAGATTGGTTCTCTCCTTTTTAAGGCAAATGGCATTTATTTTCTATGGACTCTGGATTTTTTTTAACCTCACCACTATTGACATTTTGCTGGATAGTTCTTTGTTGTGTGGAGTTGCCTGTGTATTATAGGATGCTTAGTAGCATCCTTTGACTTTATCCACTGGAGGAATAACCACCCCAAAATCACAATGTGACAATCAAAAAAAAAAAAAAAGTCTCCCTTTGCAAGTGTTCTCTAGGGGATTGGGTGAAAAGAAACATAAGAAACAAGACATTGAGGCACTTATATAAAAATTTCATTCCAACCACTGTCTACAGTTACACACTTGCCTATAATTATTACTCATCTTTTAAGGTCAGTTTTGCCCTTTAACCAAAATGAGACATTCTTCCCATCCCACCACTTTCACTTGGAAGTTATGTTGTTTCTTTGACCCTTGTTCTCCTGGTAATTCAAATGCAGCTTTGTTTACCAAAGTCACATTTGGAAAGGCACCCATCTGTAACAAGAAGCCAGGTCTTTTGTTAATGCTTGCTATTTCAAAAGGTTTAGCTTGTCAAATCTTAAAACCTCACTGATATTGAAACTGCCCAATACTGGATGTTAGGTTCATGCAGTCCAGTGAAACTTCTAATAAAGTAACACTGCTCTTTGGAAGAAATGAACAATATGCACTTTTATTTTCAATATGTTTAATAAAATACATCATGTGAAATTGAGGCAGATACTTCAAGAGTTTCTCAGAAAAAAATGAGAATCAGGGGAAGCAAATGTTTCCTGAAACATCATAAAGATTTGTAGACGTTTCTCCTCCAAGAAGGCCTGCACTTTCTCTGCATTGCTGATTGGTTTCTACTTACATGGAGAAGGAGAACATTGTAATTATTGAGGAAATGATATTAAATATATTCCTAGGTTTTATGTGGCTTTATACCCATATAACCAGCTCTGCCCTATATAAACTCTCTCAAAAATCTTAGAGTCTAAAATTCAGCCTAGCCAAAGCTGAACTGATCAAGTATCCCTACAAAAATTTTCCTCAATTATCTATCTCAATGAATGCATTTCTTATTTTTTTCTCTCCTAAGCTGGAAACCTCAGATTATATAGCCCCAAAGCACTTCTCATATCCATTGTCATCTTTCTATCACACCACCATAACTTTAGTCAATACTTTAAACTTGGTCTCTGTAACATTAAAAACAAAAATCAAGTGTCCCTGCCAGCGCCGTGGCTCAACAGGCTAATCCTCCGCCTTGCGGCACCGGCACACGGGGTTCTAGTCCCGGTTGGGGCGCTGGATTCTGTCCCGGTTGCCCCTCTTCCAGGCCAGCTCTCTGCTGTGGCCCGGAAGTGCAGTGGAGGATGGCCCAAGTGCTTGGGCCCTGCACCCCACGGGAGACCAGGAAAAGCACCTGGCACCTGGCTCCTGCCATCGGATGAGCACGGTGCGCCGGCCAGAGCGCGCAGTGGCCGCAGCGGCCATTGGAGGGTGAACCAATGGCAAAGGAAGACATTTCTCTCTGTCTCTCTCTCTCACTGTCCACTCTGCCTGTCAAAAATACAAAAAAAAAAAATCAAGTGTCCCATTATGGGTTGAATTTTATCATCCTTCCCTCAGAATTCATATGTAGAAGCCTTAATTCTAGTATCACAGAATACAGCTGCATTTGAAGCCCTTAAAAGGAGCAATTAACTTAAATCAAGGTTGTCCAGGTGAACCTGTATTCTAATCAGATTTGTATCCTTCTAAGAAGAGATTAGGAAACCCACAGGGACACCAGTGATGTGTGCACATAAAGCAAAGACCATGTGAGGACAGTTGGCCATCTGCAGGATAAGGTAAGAAGCCCTAGAAGAAATGAAATTTGCCAATATCTTGATCTTATGATTCCAACCTCAAGAACCATAAGAAATTTTTGCTTAAACCACCCAGTCTATGGTAGTTTGCTATGGTAGTCCTAGGAAACTGACACATATTCTAACCATTTTCTTTTACTCTAGCCTGTCTCCCTCTAGTTTGCCTTCCACACTATGCAACAGTGGATTTTTTTTCCTTATAAACTTCATACATGGTATTTCCAAATGCAAGCTTAAAAGCCGCCCACAACTTTAAAGTTCTTAGAACAATAATGTCAAGTAAGTTTTGTCTTATATGCTAACATCAAGACATTGGTAGTGATGCCAAAACATCCATGTTCAGAACTATTTGGAAACCACAGATGGACTTTAAAAGAAACCATTAGTGACTTAATAATTGACATATGAGCCATAGATATGGCTAAGAATGTGACTGCATACATACCTCGTGTTCAAACACAAGAGAAGATAAACTGTTGCTTTAGTTTGGCACACCAATGCCTCCAACATATGGACTTGTTAACATCTATCACTGTTCTCAAGATACCAGCTTTTGTTCACCACACTTGGAACATACTCATGGGGCTCTGGAATGTTATGTGGCTTATTGACTATCATTTGGCTTCATTTTTGCTTCTTGCCAGGGGTACCAATACCCCATATAAATTCTTGACCTTTGGATATCTACCGTTTCTAACATCAATCCACACGATTTTTAAAAACAAACTCTGGACTGTTTCCAATATTGAAAACAAGTCAGATCTTTGCCTCATCATACTTCAACTATTCTAGCACCAGTGACATCCCCCTAAACTGTTTTCACACAACTGTGTCTACTACTAGGCAGCAAGCTCAAGATCAGGGGTAATGTTTAATCATCACTTACCTCTATGTGTTCATTTAATGTGTTTCAAATAAACACATCAAATAAAGAAGGCATGAGTTAATGAACATATAACGTTGGGATGAGTGAGGGATAAAGGAATTCTGGGGGGCCAGAACTGTGACACAGCAGGTTAAAGCCCCAGCTTCCCATATGAGCATTGTTTCAAGTCCTAGCTGTTCCACTTCTGATCCAGCTCCCTGATATGGCCTGGGAAAGCAGTGGAAGATGGCCCAAATCCTTGGACCTTTGCACCCAAGTGGGAGACCCAGAAGAAGCTCCTGATTCCTGACTTTGGATCAGCTCAGCTCTGGCCATTTTGGCCATCTGGGCAGTGAAGCAGCGGATGGAAGACCTACCTCTCTCTACCTGTCTGTAATTCCGTTTTTCAAACAAATAAAAATAAATCTTTAAAAAAAGAATTCTGGTAAATATCTGCAGAGAAATATTTTAATGCCCATTTGAAGGGGTATTTGCACAAAATACAAAATGGTCACATTAATAAATGGGCTTAATCCATAGGTATGCTAATGGAAATTTCAAAGTTAGGGATACCATCCCCTAGACCAGTATACTCAGACACACTCTCATTCTTTGATCATAGCAAAATGGGAATTTAAGGACATCAACAGAAAGTGGCCAATCAGTATGTTTTTTTTTTTTTTTCCATCCTTGATTACAGTTTCTACAGAAGGAGAATTGATTCTCACATTCAGGCAAGCCAGGAATCCAGACTGACTTAGCTTACTTGACCCTGAGTGTGAACAAGAAAGGGGCTTGTCTGAAGCAGTGCTTTCTGGGCATAACAACGAAGCTGCTTCAAAGGGGAGAGGGTTTTCTAAATCTTTTTATTACCTCCCCTGAGGCATGAACTGTAACATCCAGCACAATATTATTACCTCATTTGGGGATCAGAAAAAATGTCTTTGCAAAATGAGAATTTTCATAGAAATTTCATAAACATGACATATTCTTTTCTCCTGTTACCTTATGTATAATTTATCTTCTTGGAAAGAGGCCCACACATCTCAGCAAACTTGCTTAATACCCAGCTTGTTATTTTCATATTCTTGAGGAAAATGAAAAGAGATTATTACACGGCAATGTTAAAAGGCCTCCTGGGTATGCAAATCCTCTAATTTCTTCAAGTCTCTCCTCCTACATACAACTGGAAGCACCTACATAAATCAACAAGGACAATGCTTTGGTATAAAACTACAGTTTCAATTGCCTTCACTTTGATCTTCCCACCATTCAAGCAGCAGTAGTAGCTTTACATAGGCATTGCCTGCCTATGTGCTGGGGATGGCACACACCACCAAGGACCAAAAGCTGGCTTCATTCCTAAAACCTGGAGGTACCTGTTTTAGATGAGTGAGAACTGGACTTCATTGAGAGAGATGGGGGAGCTGGTGGCTTCTCAGATTTCCAAATATGGTTTTAAATATCAATAATCAAGCTTGGAAGACTCGATACATAGTCCACACCAACAGCCATAATGTAGAAAACATTACACAACAAAGTACTTATCTCCTCCCACCCCAAAAGAAAATAGTGATTTCTCCTCATCCACAGTTTTACTTTCTGGGGTTCAGTTACCCACCATCAAGCACAGGCTAAAAATGATAAATTAAAATGATCCAACATGGGAAGCGGGATACACAGCAGACTCATAGAATGGCAGATGCCCTAAATAGCACTCTGGCCTCAGAATCAGCCCTTAAGGCATTTGGATCTGGCTCAAGAGCCCATGAGAATATTTTAGGCATGGAAAGCTAAGACACTCTGAAAAAAAAAAAAAAAAAAAAAAGAAGACCTAAATGAAAGATCTCTGCGAGTGAGATCCCAGTGGAAAGAATGGGGCCATCAAAGAAGGAGGTACCTTTCTCTGAAGGGAGGAGAGAACTTCCACTTTGACTATGACCCTGTCGGAATAAGATCGAAGTCGGCGAACCCTAAAGGCTTCCATAGCCTCGGCAACTCATGACTAGAGCCTAGGGAGATTACTGACCCCACAAACAAGAGTGTCAAATTGTTAAATCAACATCAGGAGTCACTGTGTACTTACGTCTCATGAGGGATCTGTCCTTAATGTGTTATCCAATGTGAAATAATGCTATAACTAGTACTGAAACAGTATTTTTACACTTTGTATTTCTGTGTGGGTGCAAACTGATGAAATCTTTACATAGTATATACTGAATCGATCTTCTGTATATAAAGATAATTGAAAATGATTAAAAAATCTTGGTGTTAAATTGGAAATTGCATAGATCATTAATCAATTCTTTAAAAAAAATCATGTAGGATCTCTGTCCTTAATGTGCTGTACATTGTGAATTAATACTATAACTAGTACTCCAACAGTATTTTCACTTTGTGTCTCTATGTGAGGGCAAACTGTTGAAATCTTTACGTAATATGTACTAAACTGATCTTCTGTGTATAAAAAGAATTGAAAATGAATCTTGATGTGAATGGAAGGGGAGAGGGAGCGGGAAAGGGGAGGGTAGCAGGAGGGAGGGAAGTTGTGTGGGGGGGAGCCATTGTAATCCATAAGCTGTACTTTGGAAATTTATATTCTTTAAATAAAAGCTTTATATAAAAAAAGTTCCAGAAATAAAAATTCATAATTTTAAATAGCTTTTACTATAGCATATTGTTATAACAGCTTTGTGTTATTATTTATTATTGTTCATCTTGCATGCCTAATTTATAAATCAAACATCACAGGCATGCTGGGTAAACCCATATAGAGGGTTTGGAACCATCTGCGGTTTCTGGAATCTGCTGGGGGTCTTGGAACATAGCTCCTATGGATAAAGAGACCTACTATAGGTGTTCAACTAGTAGACAGGAAAAGACTGGGGGGAGAACAAAATGAGAGTTACCTACCAACTCTATACCCTATTCTTAGACACATCTTTGTGAACAAAAGGTGACAAAGGAAGAAAGACATCCAGCTTGGGTTCAGGGAGATGCCAAGGCAATGAAGTTAGTGCTGTTATTCCCAGGGCTTATTCCACCCAGGCAGACTCCATGCCTCACGATGTTCAGAGCACTGGGGATAATCTGAGGCTCAGCAGCTGTTTAACAGTGACTGAGCAAAGCATCCCAAAAGTTTAGCCTTAGAAGGAAGTGCCACAAAACCCCTCACATCCCAGAGGTAGACTGGACCCCAAGCCTCCTAAGAACTGATAATGGACTCTGAGGAACATAAACAAAGCCTGGGACTGAACTAGAGGCCAGAATAAGAGCCTCAGCTGGAGTCCAGTTCAATCAAGCCATCCTGCCCTGGAAGCTATTAGGGTCAGAGGCAACCCCAGAAGCAATCAGACACTGCTCTTTTGATGCAATCTGAGAAACCAATCAGGTGTTGAGAGAAAGCTGGAATGGAGGAGCAAATTTTCAAATTAACTGAATATTTACATAAAAGAGGCAGGATTTTAAACCAAAACTATCCATGTGTCTTCATTCCCTTAAAAGGAGTTTACCAGTAATGGTGTATGTGTTAACTTATGACCAATTAATAAAAAAAACTGCCTTTGTGACACATCTGGGTTGATACTATAAAATTTAAGCCACTATGATACAAAATCCTGTGTACATATGGGCAGCAAGAAAAGGATTTTACACTGTATGGAGCAATTTTCACCAGATATGTCCTAACGGATGGTCCTTCAGAATTGATGTACACTTGCAAGTAGGTGTTTAGCCTACAGTTAAGACACCTGCCTCCCATATTACAGTATCTTCATTTCATTTCACACTCTGCATCCTGACTCCAGCTTCCTGCTACAGCAGACCCTTGGAAGCAGTGGTGATGGCTCATATGATTAGGGCTCTGCCACCCATATGGGAGACCTGGATTGAGTTCTCAGCTCTAAGCTTCAACCTGGCCCAGTCCAGGTCATTCCATATATTTGGAGAGTGAACCAGAGGATGGAAGTTCCCTCTTGTCCTTCTCTGTGTGTGTGTGTCTCTCTCTCAAATTTAAGAAAAAAGAAAAAAAAATAATGTACAATCAATAAAGGCCACTGAAAGGAAGTTTCATGGATAGTCTTAGTATTTTTATTCCTGAGGCTCTGATTTCCTGACTCAATGTAGACCTCAGTTTTGCTTTTACTATTTTCCTGCACACAAATGTATCTACTATTAGGGATGAAAATAATCCAGAAACCTAACCAAGAGTCATGATGTGTGCAGTGCTCTGAATGCCGAGATAAACAAGAAAACATGAAACTGTTCAAGGATCTCAAAATTACCAGCAGCTACACCCCACTACAATAAATAAAAGTTTTAAACAAGAAAATACTAGGGTAGTAAGGATGTAAAGCATCAGGAGTCCTTTCAGTTGGCAAGAGTATAAATAGATACCACTCCAGAAATTTGCACCAGATGAACTTATCCATACCCTATGGCCACGAAATCCCACTCCTAGCTTTGTGCCCAACAGAACATGTACGCTTACCCTCCCTATTTGTGGATCCTGCAACTGCAGGTTCTGCATCTGTAAATCCAAACAACTATGGGTTTAAAATATCTGGGAAAAATACTGCATCTGTACTGAATGTGTGCATTCTTCTTGCCATCACTGCTTAAATGATACAGTATAACAACCGTGTATATAACATTTACATCCTATAATAAGTATTCTAGAGATTCTTAAGTAAACAGAAGCATTTGCACAGGTTCTATGCAAATATAACAACATTATATGTAAGGCACTTGAGCATCTGCAGATTTTGGTAATTGCAGGGGTCCTGAAACCAGCCCAGGTGTTACCAAGACCTGAGTATATATATGCAAGTTTGGTTTTTTTTTTTTTTTCAAGTGAACCATACAAGAATGCTCAAAAACATTCATGCAGGGATTTGGTACACGGTTAGTTGCTGCTTGGGATGCCTATACCCTATGAGGTTTGAGTCCCCATTATACTTCTGATTCAGCTCCTGCTAATGTCCTCCCTGAGAAGCAGAAGTGGATGGCTCAAGTACTTTAGACCTGGCCACTTCAACAGTCAATTCACGTTGAGTTCCAGGCTCCTGGTTTCAGCCTGTCTCAACCCTGGCTGCCGCGAATATTTGAAGAGTGAACCACTAGATGAAAGGTAACTCTCTCTCTTCTCTCTCCTCCTTTCTCTTTCTCCCTCCCCTCACCCA
The DNA here is from genome assembly GCA_949820135.1 of Sylvilagus floridanus. Classification (NCBI taxonomy): domain Eukaryota; kingdom Metazoa; phylum Chordata; class Mammalia; order Lagomorpha; family Leporidae; genus Sylvilagus; species Sylvilagus floridanus. The sequence continues at coordinate 17,343,276 of OX463243.1, forward strand.
CCCTCTTCTCTGTCACTACACATTTCAAAGAAATATAAATAAGTAATCTTTACAAAACAAAAGTTCCTAAAACATCATTATTTGTAGAAGCCAAAACCTGCCTAAAATCATATTTAGGATGCATAAACTGCTTAATCACACAAAAAACATACATAAGGAAAATGAATGACTTAAAATCAAAAGCATTATAGATGGATCTTAGAAACACGATGATGAGTGTAGGATGCCAGTCTCAAAAAGAGTACACACAGAATGACATTATATTTACTAAGTACACAAAATGCAAAGTGAGTCTACAAGGTAGGAGAGTGGTTTCCCTTGGCAGGAAGTGGAGGCTGGGAGGAGGGATGAGACAGGCAGGTGGATTGTCATTTCTTGATCTTAGGCATTTGCACAGGTGTACGCTCACTTTGTGGAAATTCAGTTGTGTGTTCATGACACGCATACTTTTCTGTTTATACTATATACTGCATTACATTGCACTGCATATCTCCTCGTGTCATATGAACATTTATTATATTATTTTCCACCAAAAATTTTATAAAAAATTACAAAAATATAAATTAATGCAAAATACAGTTTTTCATTTCTATCATTTACTAATGCAGAAACTGAGTTGCTTTTCCCTGAAATTTCCACAGCTTCTAACTAAAACTGTCAAAAGTTCTCTACAGCCAACCACATGAATATACAAAGGTTCTTGGAAGCAAAAATAGGTAAGAAATGTCAGAATACTCATATTGCACTTCCTTCCTTCCCCTTTTACTGACTAAAAAGAACTTTGAGCATCCCAAACTGAAATTTCCCCTTTCCGTCTACATGTTCTAAAATCACAATCTTAAAAAGCATCATTTGAGAGAGAGACAGGCGCACCAGCAGGTGCCATTTCTAATTCCTCACGGCTGCTGTCTGCGTGCAGTGCTGAGGGATAAAAGCAGTGATGAGACCATTCTTTCCACAATTTCATATTCATGGAATTTGTTGTTACTTAACTTTTCACAAACCATTAGGCTGAAGTACCTCTCCATTTTTCCCCCAAATATGTCATTTGACCTGGTACCTGGCTTAATATAGCCTCAGCTTTTGAATAGATTTCCTTACAAGTGGCAATCTCTAATAGGGTCATGTTGAGAGGCAACCCTACTGCATGCTACCTATTGCACGTTAACATGATGAGGGTAATTTCAAATGGCATTCAATCAAAAAATCTGAAAGTTTTATTAGTGAGGTAGGGGGATTTCTCATGTCAGATGAGGCTCACTGCAGCTCCACTCAGACAGTTACAACTAAGATTTCAGAGGAAAGAATTTTATAAATTGTGCACATCCTCAACAGTCCACTCTGCCTTACAGACCAAAGACTTGGCTGTGTTTTTACAATACTGAGTATACATTCCAAGTAAATAAAATAGACCACTGTCATTTAATCATATGGATGACCTCTAAATGTATGAGAGAAACCACATGTTAAACTCTATAAAGATTAAAACATGTCTGGTGGAGAATCATACTACCACTGGATTGCTATTGAAATTATGAAGGTACTTCAAAAACTTCTTGGAAAACAGAATTAAAGATAGGGTTATTTTGGTACAAAATAAAATTTAAGTTTCTGTATAGATTTTTTTTTGACAGGCAGAGTGGACAGTGAGAGAGAGAGACAGAGAGAAAGTTCTTCCTTTGCCGTTGGTTCACCCTACAATGGCCACTGCGGCCGGCCGCTGCAGCCGGCGCACGGAGCTGATCCAAAGTCAGGAGTCAAGTGATTCTCCTGGGCTCCCATGTGGGTGCAGGGCCCTAGGACCTGGGCCATCCTCCACTGCACTCCTGGGCCACAGCAGAGAGGTGGACTGGAAGAGGAGCAACTGGGACAGAATCTGGTGCCCTGACCAGGACTAGAACCTGGAGTGCTGGTGCCACAGGCAGAGGATTAGACTATTGAGCTGTGGTGCCGGCTTCTGTATACTTTTTTCATAGAACATATTTTCCGTTAAATATGTGAATTTCTTTGTATGCAGTCATTCAGTTACAGCATACTAGCTTTTTGTCAGGACTGAACTGCTTGTACAAGGAATAAACCACAAAGAGTTTTGGGGCGCTGGGATGAAATTACTTGCCTTTTCCAATCTTTTGGCACTTAAAAAATGGGTAAAATTCAGGTTCACTTGGAAAACATTAGGAAATCGGTAATCCAGATGCCATGGTGGGGCAAAGGGTAATGATGACACTTATGTGCCTTCCCTGAATAAAATGCACTTCAACCAAGCACCTGTTATCATGTTCCAAGAAAATCATGGTTTGCGTGCTCCTTAAAAAAAGGGGGGATATAAAATGAGAATAGGTCATTATAAAGAAACCATGTTTTTACAGATCAGAATTCTCTGAGATGTGTGAATCAATATGGAGTAAATGGGTTAAGATTGTAAAGGCATTAGTTTCTTCATATCTTTGCCACTCAAGTGACCCAACACTGAGCCTGGGGGAGAATCTTTGCTGGATCTCAGAACAAGAATCCAAATATCCAGGGGGGGATTTTGTCTACATTATCAATTTACTTAGAGAAAGAAGGAAAAGAGGAAAACTAGATTCCTACTAATTTATAAGATCCTTGAATATTTTGCCAAATTTTTATTTTCCCTTCTCTTGTGAGCTAATTCATGCTCAGCTGAGATGTAGCTCAACTCAGCTTGGAACTTTATTTTCCCAACATCCATAATTATTTGTTCTCCTTTTTTATTATGAAAGACATCAAATGGAATTGCCAAAAGTTGAGTAACTAGGGACCAGCGCTGTGACATAGCTGGTAAAGCCGCCGCCTGCGATGCCAGCATCCCATATAGGCACTGGTTCGAGTCCCATCCAGCTCTCTGCTATGGCCTGAGAAAGCAGTAGAAGATGGTCCATGTCCTTGGGCCCCTGCACCCATGTGGGAGACCTGGAGGAGGCTGTGGCTCTGGATCAGCACAGCTCTGGCTGTTGCGGCCAATTAGGGAGCGAATCAGCAAATGGAAGACCCTTCTGTCTCTCCTTCTGTCTCTGTGCAACTCTGACTTTCAAGTAAATAAATAAATATTAAAAAAAAAAAAAAAAAGCTTGGCCGGCGCCGTGGCTCAACAGGCTAATCCTCCGCCTTGCGGCGCCGGCACACCGGGTTCTAGTCCCGGTCGGGGCGCCGGATTCTGTCCCGGTTGCCCCTCTTCCAGGCCAGCCCTCTGCTGTGGCCCAGGAGTGCAGTGGAGGATGGCCCAAGTGCTTGGGCCCTGCACCCCATGGGAGACCAGGGAAAAGCACCTAGCACCTGGCTCCTGCCATCGGATGAGCGCGGTGCGCCGGCCGCAGCACGCCATCCGCGGCAGCCATTGGAGGGTGAACCAACGGCAAAAGGAAGACCTTTCTCTCTGTCTCTCTCTCTCACTGTCCACTCTGCCTGTCACAAAAAAAAAAAAGCTGAGTGACTAGGGGAAGAAGAGGAGAGATTTCCTCCTATTTCCAATTACAAGCAACAACACTTATCAGCTGGCACCACAGCTCACTGGGCTAATCATCTGCCTATGGCACCGGCACCCCGGGTTCTAGTCCCAGTTGGGGTGCCGTATTCTGTCCCAGTTGCTCCTCTTCCAGTCCAGCTCTCTGTTGTAGCCCAGGAAGGCAGTGGAGGGTGGCCCAGGTCCTAGGGCCCTGCACCTGCATGGGAGACCAGGAGAAAGCACCTGGCTCCTGGCTTCGGATCAGTGCAGTGCGCTGGCCGCAATACGCCAGCCATAGTGGCCACTTGGGGGGTGAACTAACGGAAAAAGGAAGACCTTTCTCTCTGTCTCTCTCTCTGTGTAATTCTGCCTGTCAAAAAAAAAAAAAAGAATGAACGAATGAACGAACGAAAGAACACTTATCATTTGGGTACCTGCCTTTCCAAACTTATGTCATATGCACATATAATCTTATTTTATAGTAAGTATATAAAATGCTATAAATCATTCAGAAATATGGGGCCAAGGATGTGGTGTAGCAGGTAAAGCCACCACCTGTGGTGCTGGCATCCTATATGGGCACCGGTTTGAGTCCCAGCTTCTCCATTTTCAATGCAGCTCCCTGCAAATGCACCCCGGAAAGTAGTGGAAGATGGCCCAAATATTTGGGCCTCTGTACCCCAGTGGAAGACCCAGAAGACACCCCTGGCCCCTGGCTTTGGCCTGGCCCAGCTCCACCCATTGCAGTTGTTTGGGGAGTGAACCAGTGGATAGAAGATTCTCTCTCTCTCTCTCTCTCTCTCTCTCTCTCTCTCTCCACCTTGCAAATCTTAAAAAAAAAATAAGTATATTTAAGGATACTTCAAAACTACACAATAATTTGGAAGCTGGTCAAAATCTTTACTTAACACATACTAAACTGATCTCCTGTATACAAAGAGAATTGAAAATGAATCTGGATGTGAATGAAAGGGGGGAGGGAGCGGGTAAGGGGGAAGGGTTGTGGGGGGAGAGGGAAAGTATGGGGGGGGGAAGCCATTGTAATCCATAAGTTGTACCTTGGAAATTTATATTCTAAATAAAAGTTTAAAAATAATAATAATAATTTGGAAGCTTAACAGTGAAACCACAACAATGGTCTCTAAATGTTGTTGTCTTGGTATTACAATATACTGGCCCTCTTATTTTTTAATAAGCCTATCATCATTGGACATCATTCCTTGGTACAAAATATCTCCATGGACTTTTCGCCAGAGTTGAGATTCAACAAACAGGTAGATGTTTAAACAAAGCACTAAAAAAGCAACACTCAAAAGCAGATTTAGACAGCCCTTTCCTCCAATCCACCCATTTAAAAACACTCAATTTTCTTTCCCAGAGGATTTATCCATTCTTGATATCTGAACATGTATGATTCCGAGATGCCTGCCTTGCTGATCCTGATTTCTTTAATTTTTCCTCCACCCTGCTACCCACGGTAAAATCAAAAATCACACACAAACAAAAATTGATAATGTGAGAGGGAAGGGATAATGGAACAGGGAGGCTATGGCAAATGATTAGTATTAAGAGATTATAGGCTAGAATGTATTCAGCCTTGGAAAAATCTTCCTTTATGTTCTTGAGGAAAATTGTACTAATTTCACCAGGTCTTATGTTGAGGGAAAGGGAGTACATATCCTCAAATAACTGGACCGGAACAGCCACTCATTTTCTAGCTTGTGTTTTTTTAATTGAAAATTATTAGTAGTATCACTTGATTTACTTTTACTGCTCATAATCAAAATCATGAAAAAGCTCAGATTTGAACAGTTAATGGAAATAATTAGAGAATGACTTCAGATTTCTTAAGTTGCTTGCACCCTATTAAGCAGTGATATTGTGAAATATTAGAGTCTGTCAGTGTTGTTTGTTTAATAGAGCATGCCTCTATTTTATTTTACTGTCTGTGCAGAACATTTTGACTTTCAGAAACAAGAGATTTTCACAAATGCTATTAAGAATGCTTTGAAAGGAGAGTTCATTTGGAGCTGCTAAACCGAAAGTTTGGCTTGGAAAGTCAGCTGAATATGCCTTGAAGTAATTAAAATAAGTACCACCATTTCTCCAAGCATGGTGATCATCTGGAAGAAAAATCCCTTAATAAGATGAATTTTAAATAATTAAGTCAGTTTTTGATGGAAATAAAGGAAATTTGCTCATGATCAAAATATCATTTTTTCACAATATTTCACTAGTTATATAATTCTAAATCCCAGCCTCAATTTTAACATTACATGAAACTTCATAAGGTTGGTGGAAAATGGAATGAATAGATGACTGTTTTGATGCAAAACTTGAAATCCATACATAAGAGCATAATCTTTGCCAAGGTTGTTTCTGTTGTATACAGGGATTTTGAGTTCTGGGATATGTAGGATACAGTATTTGTTAAAACAGTGGCCTTGTGATGGACAGACATCATGTGATTTTCAAGATTTTCAAAGTATCACCTAGAGGGAAAGATTATGTCATCTCTTGGTGGTGTGGTGGGGGTAGTCTACCAGCCATTAAGCCCTAGGCATTGGTGTTCTCCCTTCTAAGCATCCATCATAATATTCCACCCTAGAATGTAACAAATTTCACAACTGTTCCTCAAGTTACTTGTTTTCAAAGGACAGACACATGCTGAGAAATACCCATTCATTACTTTCAGCTACTTTTACATAATGCCTGTTGCAGTGTAAAGGCTGTGTGGAAGCTTGAAGCACCTAGACATTCCTTCATTCTGTGTCTTCACCTAGTCTTGTAAAGCCAAGAAACACATATCACAGTTGACATGATGAAATCTTCAGGTCAACTGACTTTTACCAGATCTCAGCAAAACCACGGCAGCAGGGAGCTTGCTTCAGACCTGAATTCTCTTCTGCCAATCCTATGCTACCACCAAGGGCCTGTGGTAAAATCATATATTACTTCAGTGGTGGACTGCGAATCTTCTTATCTATTGGCCAATGATGCCCAACATCCTTACCCACTTTCACATAGAGGATTAAGGAGAATTGACTCTGCTTTTATGCTATATTGTGTAATTCTTTTTGTCATATTCCACTGAATCTCAAAAACAACCCTATGAGGCAGAAACTCTGATCCCCATCTTATAAGTGAACTAACCAAAGCTGAAGGGTATAGCTATCTAATGTGATAAAAATTACTAAGAAAGGAGTCAGATAATGACATGCCTAATTTCAAAATCTGTGCTGCTTCATTAGGCTATGGAAGAAGTTCAATTACCCGGCCTTTCCTGAGGAAGGAAAGATCTAAAGGCAGATCCCATATAATACTAAACGTTCCCACCAAGGTGGTCCTGCATTTGTTTTCATGCCCTAGGCTTTAGGACACATCCATTTGCATTAGGAAAAAAGGTCTCTGTAGGTTGGTGTTGGGAATCTGGGTGTTTTACTTACAGAACTTGAATTCTTCCTCTTCTAAATGTTCTAAACAATTAGTAAGAATATTGAAATGTGGTATCATCTTTGTTATTCTGTTTGGGACTTTACTGATGGCATATCCATCATCTATTCTTTTCAGGATTCCTAATGGAATCCCAGTTTTCTTCAGTTCTGCATATTTTCTTAGCACTGCCTCAGAAGGAGGTATGGACTTACCCCATTTAAGGAGTGGTCATAATTGGTCTAAGAATAATTATGCCCTTTGCTGATGACTGGTTAAGGAATCTTCAGGGAATATCAGCAAAGCTACTCATGAGGTAGCCTAGATGGTCAACCATCCTCCTTTCAAGTTCACTTTCATCTGGATCCTTTTATTTCATTATTACTAGATTATTTACCTTGAGCTCCAAATCAGCCTTGTCATTTGGACCATGATTTTGGCCACAATCTGCTGATACCCCTGAACCTCAGAAGTTGGTCAAGCCAGTAGCCACACTACAAACATTATGTAATCATTCTGTAGTTTACAAAATGCATTCTCGTAATTTCTATTTGGTTACCCTAACAGTCCTCTGAGACTAGTAGTATTAATATTTCCATCTTCCAGATGATGATTTTGAAACTTGGAATAGTTGAGCAATAGTCACAAAGCAACTAATCCAGAGAAGGGCAGAAAAAGATAAATATCTAGTCTCCTTGACAACAACCATGTTCTTCTTAATAGCTTAGAAGAGAACCCCTGAGGCAAGCAACAGACAGTACTCTTGTGTCCCGATCCTCTTGCTTTTGTGAAATTTGGCTGGTTAAAATCTAGTGGTTCAGATGCCTGAACCCAACAGATGACCCACAGAAAAACCCTCCAAGAACTGGTCTTCACAAAGCAAGATACCTCCCATAAGAACACAGCACTGAGGCGATGCCTGATTCCTCAGTGGGCAGCTGACAGCCCATGAGAGACAGACTCTAGACTGCAAACTTTGGGCCCTATGTCTAATTTGTGTTGCTGCCTATATTTCAGAGCTCTCTGTGGAGTCAGATGGAGGCCAGCCTCCAAATAACTCACATCTTTGACTCTCTTCTTTACCCATGTGGTCTTGCTGTCTCACTTCCTTCTAGGTTTCCTCTGCTCACTGCCCTCCTAAACCAGCTGCCCAAGGAACTCTGTCCCAGGATCTGCTGTAAGGCAAGAATGGGCTCTGTCTTCAGGGTCCCTGGGATTACACCTAAGTTCCACTACTAATCAATTGTCTGATCTTGGGAAAAATTTAAAACTACTCTCAACATCAGTTTGTCTGAAATACAAATAGTAGGATCCACCTTAGAGGATTACTGAAAGTCTAATCTTTGGTGCTTAATAGAAAAAGTTTCCCTAAGTGTCTGGCATTTATTATGATGATTGTCATTATTTTATTTTAATTTTTATGATTTTAATTTTTATTTATATGAGAGGCAGAGTTACAGACAGTGAGAGAGAGAGAGAGAAAGGTCTTCCATCTGCTGGTCCCCCCCCCCCCCCAAATAGTGGCAAAGGCTGGAGCAGAGCTGAGCCAAAGTCAGGAGCCATGAACTTCCGGGTCTCCCATGTGAGTGCAGGGGCCCAAGCACTTGGGCCATCCTCTTCTGCTTTCCCAGGTCACAGCAGAGCTGGATCAGAAGAGGAGCAGCTAGGACTAGAACCGGCACCCATATGGGATGCTGGAACTGCAGGCAGATTAACCTTCTGCACTACAGCACAGGCCTAATTGTCATTATTTTAATTCCCACTCTATCTACAACTGATGCTAGTCCTCCAGAGACAGAACTTTCCTAGTCCTACTCAACCAGGTTGCTGTTACTGAGAAAAACACACAAAATAGCAGCCTCTGCAGAGAGGGCAGCTACGGGACTACAATAAACGAGGTTAAACAGAATTATACACATTAAGCAACATTTGCTCTAGTGGTTAAGACACCCATGTCTCACATCATCTTAGTGTCTGGCTTTGATAGTCAGCTCCTCTTCTGACTCCAGCTTCCTGTCAATGCAGACCCCAGGAGGCAGAGATGATGGCTCAAGCATTTAAATTGCTGTGCATCATGTGCGAGGTCTGGATTGAGTTCCCAGATCTCAACTTCAGCTCTGGCCAGGGTCTGTTGCAAACATTTGGGGTGAACCAGTGGATAGGAGTTCGTTCATGGTTTTTTTTTTTTCCTCTCTCTCCCCTTACCTCTATCTCTCAAATAAGCAATTAATAATTTAAAAATAAATACCTGCACTTCCCTGTTCTGCTCATTCCAATCAATTTGGTAGGCACTGAGATAATGTCATGTGCAGGAACTGTGGTAGCTTCTAGACATCCAAGAAAAGAACCTATTTCATTCTCTGCAAGTAGGCTCTGCCAGGTAGGGACAGGGAGGGCTTTCATTTTGTGATGCAGTGGTAATCCCCTCAAGTGTTGGATACTTGACAGTATAAATGCTGGTTAAGTCATAATACATTTGAAAGTCTCAGAAAATTTTCTAGGAGAGGAAATAAACAGGCTTGGGGATAAATCTAGTTGTAATATAATTTAGTTACATAAGCTTTTAATGGATTATATTTTTATAAGTACTAATACTTGCAAAATTTTTGCTTTTAGCAAATTAGATATCATTTGAACACACTGGCTGATGCCTAATAAGAATTAAAATTATATTTTGCTTGTTATATAAGTAAATATCTTGTTACATGCCTGTTTAATGCTTGCAAAACCCATTCCAACCAATCTCTTTAGAATGAGAGTCTAATTACACATTTATCATTAAAATTACAGTGAGCTAATTGCCTTGGAGATATCTTTATCTCTCTTGCAGCTTGCTTAATCCTAATGCATGTTTTCAATAATCATTTGTTATTTAATTAACTAATTAACAAACAATACCTGTCCTATGGAAAATCCTAAATTAAACACTTGAGGCTCTTTAATTGAATGCTCAATAACCCAATATAGCCTTTAATATTAGACCTTTTAAATATTGCAAAGATTCTATTGAATCTCTTATTAGTTTGTTCCTGTTATCTTTGGGGCTTAATTGGCAGGGAAAAAATGCAATTGATAATACACAAGGGGTAGCCAGCACAGCAAGGCTCTGATGAAACAGAAAATAACTATTAATGGCTGCTGAGCAACAAAGCTGTCCAGCCATGCTGGCCAGCAACAAAGGCAGGCCACTCATTTAGAATACCAATGCCCTTGCCCCATGAAATTAAAAAGCACAGTTTGGAAGATAAGCACAAATAGGCTCCCAAATCAACAGTTCCAGAATCAAAGCAGACACCTCTGATGTCTTGTCTCCCATGGTGTCATGTGCTGCTTTGAACCTACCCTAAGGCAATGTTTCTGCCTATGGGTATAGTATTTGTAGATGGACTCAAGAGAATTCCTTTGAACCGCATATCCTCAAATTGTTTTCCAAATCTCCAATCTATTCCCCTCCAATCCAACTTTGAAAATGCTACTAGAAAGAACTTTCTCAAACACAAACCTAATTATTCACTTTCTCTTAATGATTTCCCATTGCTTCCTGAGGTCTGCTCTCTAACCTCTGTATTTACTGTTCTCTGAATTCTAATCTCTGGCTTCCTAGTGATTTTTTGACATAACCAGCTAGCTCTCCTTGTACTTTTGCTCTATTAGTGATCCTAAATTTTCATGCTAACCTACCTTGTGTACTGCTTGCTACTCTGACTGTTCTACTCATTCTTCACAGGTGCATTCTTCAAAGAATTACCCTCTGCGATACAATGTATTCTGATTTGTATTGTCAGTGTATGGTCAATGTCTGCATATTTATCTCACAACTTAGACTATGGACATCAGGGTTGAATGGATAAAAGCACAAATTGCAGGGTCTGGGAAGTACAGCTTTTAAATTCCTGCTTTACTACTTACAAGTGTGTAAATGTAAAGAGCAAAACAGTATATTTTTCCTATCCTTAGTTTTTACATCTGTAAAATAAGCAGAATACTTTGTTCATTAGATTATTATGATTTAAATAGCATAACATATATAGAATGCCAAAACAATGCCTGACATACAGAAAACTCTAAATCATTGTGAGTTCAATTCATTCTACTTATTGTGCTTACTACAGGTTATAGCATGTGGTATGCATATATACTCAATGTAGCTAAATGCCTGGGTACATGAATGAATACGTGAATAAGCAGCCATACAGATTACTTGAAGCAGAAAAAGACTTTGAGGTAATACAGAATGTTTTATAAACTCCTATGTCTGAAATTACATCCTTCAGAGAAGGGATCTGAATGTTTCCCTGCGGCCCTAGGTGGAGATCCGTGATCATAAAGTAAATCAACAGAGAAGGAGAGTTTGGCTCACCATAAAATTTTCTAAAACTTGAAACACAGTTAACCTTAAATGGGCTTTATGGGTTTCTTTTATTTCATGGGTTCAAGCAGAGACTGAATAAAATTGTTGGGGTGCCACACAGTTTTAGGACATGACACCAAAATCTCCTATCTCTATACATCTGATACTCTATTTAAGGTTCCTGGATACCCTACAAGCTTTATAATAGTGCATGCGATCACTATTTTATTGGATATAACATTTATTCATTTATTTATTACAATTTTCAATATTTAAATGTAGTAAAACACTGCTAAGTCTTTAATGGACTTTTGCCTAAGTTTGCTCAGTGGTTCATTTCCATGAGTAATAATAACTATGGCTTTAAAGTTCTAAATCCCTTGTATCACCTGCAGATAAGAGGTTTCTGAGCTACCTGATTTTGCAAATCAAGAGCCAGAAAGTGTGCATAATATGATACTGACTTTGTGAATATCTTTTCCCTTGCAAAATATTCTCCATGTTTGTTTTCAAGTTTTGATGTTACAGTTTCCTTTATTGGATTTTTTTTTCGTCTAGGAAATGAAACTTGAAATCTTCCACAGTTGGACAGCAACAATTTGATGGAACTGTTCTATGTTTATGCCAAATCACTGGCTAGTAGCTTCAAAAAGATTATCAATTGGAAATTTCATACTTGGAAAGCAATGTGCATGGTAAAAATGAAAATCATCTACTCCACTATGAAAGCTTTAGGGTAGATGAGTTCTGAGAAGGGTTTATGAAGGGCTTCTTCCAGAAATTATCATGACCTAGCATTACTTCACTACTTTGCATTTAGTATCACCCTCTGCAAGATAAATGCTAAAGTCACCATCTCCCTAAAAGAAAGATATATCCTTTCCCTCTTTCATTCCCTCCCAATAGCTCTGGACTCATTTATAAAAACCAAAGCACCATAATAGCCTGAACTTACTACAAATTAATATTATACTCCAAAGTTCACTATAGCTATTCACAATTTACCTGTCAGATATTGTGAAAGACGTCATTATAATTCCAGTCAAATAATTTTCCTTTGCTTGTGTTTAGAATGATTTCTCCTAGTTTCAATAATGTTTTCACTAAATCACATAGGGCAAGAAATAATAATAGGATATCATTTAATTGAATATGTCACCATGACAGGAGGTACAAGACTCCATTTTAAGCATGACAGTTGCTTGCTGGCTGGCTACCACCATGGATTGATTGCCCTCATTATGTTTATAGTCTGCATTTCCTTTTGCCTGTACCACCCCTCTGGAACCCTAGCTCAACTGAGTTGTTGAAATCACTCATTTCAAATTAGTCGTGAACTTGCTATGGCTCAGCATCACAGCCCTTGAATTGTTGGTACTATTTCAAATGCCAAGAGACTGGACAGAATTCTGAACACTTACACTGAAAGCTATTTTTAAAATAATTTAGTAAAAGTATCACAGCCTATTCACCAAGGTAGCAATTAAGTCATCATCACTACTGGCCCCACAAAAAGTGTCTGGGAGTGTTTTAATCACCCAGACCTTCTAAACTGCTTTCCTGCACAATCTGACATCAAAGTCAGATATCATACAGTGAAAACTAGTAGCAAGAAAAGAGAGAAAAGGTTATTAAATAAAATCTGTATTCCACTAATATTAACCCTGCAGAAAATGACCAGGCAGGCCATGTTTCGGGTACCTGTATAATTATCATTGTAAAGACATTTGTCCAATCAAATGTATTTTTCCCATTCAACTGGAAAAATATACTAACTTGTACTTCAGAGACATCTCATTTTTCAGGACAGCTCAGCTGGGAAGATCTTTCCTCACCTATTTAAAAAAAATGCTTAATTTGCTTATGAGCAATATTTATACACACAGCCTTTCAGAGTTGTCACATTTCCCATCTTCCAGTTCTCTGCCCCTCCTCCTCTTGCATGGATATATCTGTCCTATTATATAACAAACTTTCCCTGGAAAACCTGCTTATTATCCTGGCAGGTGTTTTGCTCTTTTTAAATCCATGGCTGTAGCTCTCCAGTTTTTAAGCTCTGTGGCTTGCCAGCACAGTGAGCAAGAAACATCAGCTGAGGAGGGGAACTTGGTCCTCATGCTTGGGTAACCTGCAGACAGAGCTCTAACTCAGGTCTGACATTTACAAACACACAACTCCCTTACAGAGCTGGTGTAGGTCAGAGGAGGGCTGGGCAATTGTTCCAGCGTGTTCAGAGGAGTTAAAGACTTGCATTTTACCACTGAGAAGGTTAAACAAACCAACGTTGTTTGAGAACACTTCTAAGAACAGCAGCTTTGACTTGGCTGGACACCAACCATTTGTCTGGAATCATTCTGTTTGATACTATTTTATCCTTTAGTCCTTATTACAGCCTTGTAAAGTACATACTGTTACACCCACTTATTTTCAGAATGGAAAACTGAGACTCAGGGACAAAACCTCATACTCCCAGGTATACTCCAAAGCAAGAACTGACATCTAATCTACAAATGCCAAAGTCAGGACTTCCCAAAATTTGATGAGAATTTGAATCACCTGAGAATCTTAAAGAAATGAAGACGTTGAGGGTCTACAGAGGGACCTGAGATCCTGCACTTCTAACAAACTCTCAGGTGATTTCTTGCTGCTGGTCCCTAACCCACACTCTGCTTACCAAGGCTGTTGGTTATCTTTTTCAGTGAAGAGAAACCTTAGGTGATGAACACAAGTAGACCTATGCAAGGATGCTATGCATTAATCTTATGGGCACACACACATAAAATCGTGACTCTATGAAGCCAAATAAGGTTTGGGCCAGCTGTGCTGAGACTCATGCCAGCCTCTGTGTCCAGTGGGCATTCTGCTCTCTGCCAGCAAGTTCCTTGGCAGAAGTAGGTAATGCACATCTTTCTGGTCACGATTTGAAGGCTTCCCCCCTCCCCTCTGTATTTTTGTCGCAACGAATGCCTTACAAGCACCTTTTCTGCTTACAGATAACTCAACCCCATAAAGCAGTGATAGCAGAGAAAGTGCTGTCCTTGAGTTCAAAAGTCCAAGTTTCTGTCCCACTTTTGGCATTTTCTAACTATGTGCTCTGTGTGATCACCAAACCCCTCTGGACTCAGTTTCTTTGTGTGTGAAGTGGAAGTGACAAGCCTTTTTTCATTCAGTGGTGTGTCTGTAGACACTTTTTATGTAGTTAAAAATAATTATTTAATTGTAAAAAAGGGACCATGGCAACACAACCATTTGTAAAAAAGTCAGCAGCATCTGCTAAAGCTAAACATATGCCCCAAGCACTATGCCCTTGTGTACGTCCTCAAGAAAAATGAGGGCACGTCATATACAGAACCCTCAGAGACGCTTCATTGGAAAGATGGGAATATCCCAAAGTTTGCCAGTATCTGAATGAATAAATGCACATAAAAAGTACTACTTAGGCCGGTGCCACAGCTCACTTGGCTAATCCTCCACCTGCGGCACCAGCACCCCAGGGTTCTAGTCCCAGTTGGGGTGCCAGACTCTGTCCCAGTTGCTCCTCTTCCAGTCCAGCTCTCTGCTGTGGCCAGGGAAGGCAGCAGAGGATAGCCCAGGTCCTTGGGCCCTGCACCTGCATGGGAGATCAGGAGGAAGCACCTGGCTCCTGGCTTCAGATCATCGCAGTGCACCGGCCATAGCGGCCACTTGGGGGGTGAACCAATGGAAAAGGAAGACCTTTTTCTCTGTCTCTGTCTCTCTCTCACTGTCTAACTCTGCCTCTCAAAAAAAAAAAAAAAGTACTACTTAGTGGTAAGATACATTACTGCTAAGTGAAATAGTTTGGATGAATTTCATGCACACATGTTGAGCCAAAAAAAAAAAAATCTGGCTAAAAAATGCATACTAAATAGTTCCTTTTGTACAAAGCTGAAGAACTTTCGAGACTAACTTATGTTGATGGAAGTCATAGTAGTGGTTATCTCTGAGTTGGGTGATTTAGAAGGACATGAATGAACATTCTGGAGTGTTAGACATACTCTCCATACTGAACCACATGGTGACTATATGGATGTGTTCAGGCATAAAGTTAATGATTGTACCTTTGTGATTTGTACATGTTAGTGGTGTACAAAAGACAAGGCCCAGACCCAGGCAATACAGGTGCCTTGTCTATAGATAATTCACAATAGCAATAGGAGCCCACATTCAGATCCTTTTATTAATCACTATATTCTTGTAATTTAAACAATGCCAGGGATAAGACAGCTCCCTCTGGTCTGCTTTGGGCGTGGCACTGGGGCACTCTAGACGTACAATTCTAACAATATAAGTGAAAAGGCAGCTATGCATGGGGACTAAAGATAAAAGGATCAGGAGCTGAGGATTATACTTTCTCTAACTGTGTGCTTGTGAAGTACTTCTAAGAAATAGAGTAAATAAAATAATGCCAACCAAGAGATTTATGACCATTGGAAGACAACCTATATGCTTTATATACAATCAAGTGTTTTTAGATTTTCTAAAAACCAAGAGATTCAGGCTACACTGGCACTTTATAAATGTTTCCTCTACCATTTTCTGGGGGTTTTGTTTGCTTTTATTATTTTTTAGAATTACATACATAATGAGCACAGTTGGGAAGGAAAGCATCAGGCAAAAGTCCATCTGAATAGTCCATTTCATTTGCATTTGAGATCTCATTTTAGTAATAAATCATAGATCCTCATGCCCAGATTCTTTATCCTTGCTGTATTAACATTTCCCATAGATGTTATGGGGACACAAAATAAAAAGGCAAATTGCTGGGTAGCGGTGGTGGATTGATTTCTGAGGTGCTATTGGCATGCTAATGATAAAAGGTGTTACTTAATAAGTCTTTATTAGGAGCATGTGTTAACTCACACCTTGCAAGAACTCTATGAGGCAGAGACCATTATTATACCCATTTTACAGCTGAGGAAACTGTTGAGACAGAGAGGTAAAGTTACAGTCACTTTCCCAAGGCCACACACCAAATGAGTGCTACAGGCAAGCTGTAAACTCAGTTGGCCTGACTCCATAAATCTTTCCTGCTTTACCACTGGCTGCTTCCCATGTCTTCAGGCAGAGGAAACAAATGCCAACACAAACCTGAACAGTTCTTAAACTACTTTGGGGCCTCTATTCCAGTTCAATGATCAACTCTAGCTAGGCATCCTACCCCAGGATCTAACTCCTGTGGCACTGTGTAGCAGCAGGAAGGCGGTAACTGACCTCTTGCTCTCTGGATATGATCAGTGGAAAGTTCTGATTATGGGTACTCAACCATCTTGTTCTTGCAAAACATTAAAGATTCTGTCAGTGGGTGTGAAAAGATTCACTTGTAAATAGTTATCCTTCAGGATGGCCACTCACTTCCTAAAAGGGTGGTCAGCCACCCAGGAGACAGTTTAATAAGGAAAGCCAGACTGTAGGAGTGGGTAGGTGCAGAGAGTTGGATGAGAATGTTGGGTTCCAACCTGAGCTTCTCTACTTACTGCCTATATAATCTCACTGAAATAACCTCACCACCCTACTCCTCAGTTTCCACATCTACAAAACATTTAATTATGGCAGTTTTCTCATGGGGGTATTGGAAAGAATTAATCCTCTTAAGTGTTTTGATAAAAGTTATTTACGATAAGCAATATTTTTTAAAATATTTACTTATCTATTTTGAAAGTCAGAGTTACAGAGAAAGACACACACACAAAGCTATCTTGCATCCGCTGGTTCACTTCCCAGTTGGCTACAACTCCCAGTGCTGGGACAGGCCAAAGACAGGAGCCATGAGCTTCATCTAGGTCTCCCATGTAGGTGGCAGGGGCCCAAACATCTGGATCATCCTCTGCTGCTTTCTCCAGGCCACTAGCAGGGTGCCTGATCAGAAACACACCAGCCAGGATATGAACCAGCACCCATATGAGATGCCAGGATCACAAGTGGCCTTACTTGCTTACTTACACCACTATGCCAGCCCTAGCAATTTAAAAAAGTAAACGTTGTGCTATACACGCCATCTTCTTTGGGATTAACATAATGTGATGCAATTCATCTTTCTATTATTTTCAACAAATGATACCTCACTCTGCAGAATCTACATAATCCAATGATAATCTATGCAACTCAACATTTTCACCTGACAGAACCGACACCATAGTCATGATATTAAAACAAAGTGGGAAAATCATGTTATGTATTTCTCAAAATTTCATAGCTGCCAGTGAAAGATGATCCACAGGTCTACAATGGAGTATTTGGGGGGATGTATTTTGGTGAGAAGTCTCACTGGAGCTCTCTCATCTCCCCTCCCAGTGTGCGGATGGACTGAATAATTGCTCATTGATTTTTAATTTTAGCTCTTTCTCATGACCTCCCCATCTAGCTACCTCCACACCATTTCTATCGTACCACAGCCACACATCTTCACATCTAGAGGATTTCCTAGTCTCTCTCCCTTTACTTTTCCCAGACATCCAGTTGAGCACCTGAATTTACCCTGGGGTTGTCTTGGATTTGCACACTCCTTGTCTCCTGTATTTTTGGTTCAGTCCTTTTCTTGTATTTTCCACCTGCTCTCTGTGTCAGCAGTATCCTTTCACACCCCTTGATACCATTATCTATGACTTTTAAAAATATGTCATGATATGGTGCCAGTTATTAAATGAACCTTGGTGATTCAGTGGATGATGGCACAGCTTCAATCTCATGTGAGACCTCTGGCAACTTGTCGACATCTTCCTCACTAACTGATAAAGATCCTCAGGATGTCCAAACCACAGGCAGATATTCACTGAACATGGGCACCTGCCATGGCTCTGCACATACTCTTTCCTCTACAGGGAATCCCCGGTCAATGCCTACTCATTCTTCTGGGGTACCGGCAAGGCAGCACCCTCAACCACTGCGGCAGAATTCTGACTCCTGCTACATTCCCACAGTGCCCCTAGGGATATTATTCTCCTATCCAAGTGTATCGCTATTATTTGGGAGTGAGAAGAATCAGCATTCTAAACATTTTGGTGTTCCCTATCGTTGCTGGCAGCACATCCAAGGAAGTATAAGTGACTATGCAGTAGTTGTAAGCTGTGGGAGAATTAACTATGTTGAAGATGACATGTACCCAGCTCCTAGGGCTTGTGCCCTCTGAAGCTAGGGGCCATTTTTGGATATAGGTACACACATACCTCATCTCCCAGCTTCCCATGGAACACATAGGCCACATAACTGAAAATGCCTCCCTGTTTTTTTTTTTTTTGACAGAGTTATAGACAGTGAGAGAGAGAGATACAGAGAGAAAAGTCTCCCTTCTGTTGGTTAACTCCCCAAATGGCCGCTACAGCCAGCACTTTGCCCATCCGAAGCCAGGAGCTAGGTGCTTCTTCCTGGTCTCCCATGCGGGTACAGGTGCCCAAGCACTTGGGCCATTCTCCACTGCACTCCCTGGCCACAGCAGAGAGCTGGACTGGAAGAGGGGCAACCGGGACAGAATCCTGCGCCCCGACCGTGACTAGAACCCAGTGTGCTGGCGCCGCAAGGCAGAGGATTAGCCTAGTGAGCCGCCGCGCCAGCTGCTCCACTTCTGATCTGACTCTCTGCCAATGCTCCTGGGAAGTCAGATGATGGCGGCACAGGTCAGAGGATCAAGTGTGTGCTCTGCCTCGGATGTTCCCTCTGTCTTTCAAATAAACAAACAAACCTTCAAAAAGAGAGAAATAAGGTCCAGACAGAGGAGGAGGAGGAGAAATCCTATTTTACTTCCTTTGGTATAGCTCCTGTACACGAGTTACGTGTTTCCCACCATGTTCCTGCAATCCTTTTCCCTTCCATTCGGCCTTTTTTTTCCCAAAAATGATCTAATAACAGGAATAACTCACGTGTTATCTGCTAATGCAGCTTTGCAGGAAAGGAAAGTTTATCACCCTAAACACAAATTTAATTCCGAAATCTCCATGCTACAATAAACCAAAGCCTACACAGCTACGTGAACATGAAGGAATGAGTGCACAGGAATCCCAGGCCTGGGGACGACTTTCTTCCTGCCAGTCAGGAAATGGTACAGAAAGGATGCAGGGGTCATAGGGGCTGCCTCAGCTCCGCCGTCACACACTCAGTCAAAGGGAAGGTGGAAAGCTCTGGTACCCACGTGAGTTTTGCCTAGGTTGCATTGACGCATGCGCAGAAAGCTCAGGCAGCCAGACTGAGCCATTCCCAGGAGCAACACACCCTCCTGTGGCTTGGCCTCTGCTCACCCTGGCATTCCCTTTGCCTCATTCCCGCACAGCGCCTTCTGACCCGAAACCCCCTGATCCCCAAAGAGTAGCCAATGGCCCTGACATTAGATCTTTGCAGCAGCTGTCCTGGGAGCATGCCTAAGCGTGTGTGGGCCACGGAGGG
Source organism: Sylvilagus floridanus (assembly GCA_949820135.1). Classification (NCBI taxonomy): domain Eukaryota; kingdom Metazoa; phylum Chordata; class Mammalia; order Lagomorpha; family Leporidae; genus Sylvilagus; species Sylvilagus floridanus. The sequence continues at coordinate 17,362,919 of OX463243.1, forward strand.
TTGGGAGGCGAGAAAGGGTGGCGGGGTTCAAAAGTCAAATCATCAGAAATAATGAGGCTGTTCCGCCCAGCTCCCAGCCAGCCAGGGGAGTAGAGTGCCCTTTCAAGACTGGGTGTCCCAGCTTGGCGGCTGGAATAACTGGCCACGCAGAGCTGCAAGCAAATTGCTTTGACAAGGCTGTTACTGTTGTTAGGGTTCAAGGGTGCCGGCCACTAGGTCAGCGGCTGCCAATCAAGCAGACGGAAAAAGCTGCTCATCGAGCCTGTGATTTCTACCTAGGCCGCAATTATCCCTGACTATTCCTGTACCTCAGCAGCAACTCTGATTAAACCTGCCTCCCTTTTACATCTCTTTCAGAGTGCGCTTCACACACTAATTAGTTGCCTGCTCTCCACTGAGATGTCAGACCCTCCGTCAATTTATCTCTATTTCAGCCTGCTCAGAGTGACTTCCCCAGTTATCAAAATTTAATCATGCCTTCAAAAATGTTGAAAAGTGGTCATTAGAGGCAAAAGGCCACAGGATACAATATTCATTTTTCTCTATCTTCCAGCCATCCAGCTGGCATCTATAATGGATATCCCGGGGGCTGTGAGAACACGTTGATTTATGCAGCCCTAGCCTACTCTCACTGTGCTCCACCAGGCTGCTGGAGAGAACAGGTTTTAACAAGGTCTGAGGTGGGCGGACATTAATCATGGCAGCATTGTATGTGGAGAAGGGTGCTGCGTAGTCAAAGAACCCCCTACAGTAGGGCAGTTACGGTTTTCTTTTCTTTCTTTTTCTTTTTTTTTTTTTTTTTTTTGCCTTCCCACCTTCTCGGTGATAAAAGAGAGTTTGACAATTGATTAGACCTTTCTGTAACCTTACAGCCCTGAGAAATGATGAGAGACAGAAAAGAGGGAGAGAATGATTCTCATACCGACGGTTTTAAATGTGCAATAACTTTATGATTCTTGACTGAAACTGGCTATCAGAATCAGCCCCGACTCACCGCCGTCTGAAAGGGAAGAGCGTTCTTGGAATGAGAGCCCTTGCGGCCCAAGTGTCAGAGCCAATCAGAGGCGCCGGGAGCCCGCGGTGACTGCTGGCCGCCTCATGCGGCGGGTTCTGATAAAAATCACATCTGAAAATTCACCTCTGCTTGCCCGCGTGGCTGGAGAGAAGGTGTTAGTCCAAAATCAACAGTGATGAACTGAAATCTACCGGCGACTGGGAACTGCTTGTAACCCTCCCTCCATTTCCTTCCAGAGCCTCCCCTTGTGCCTCCTCATGTCGTCTCCATGCCTAAGGGAGCTGAGCACATTTGTGCTCCTTGTCCCTGCTCCTCGAACATGTCTGACCTGCTCGGAATCCCTACGACCCCCTCCAGACTTTTCCTGCCCCAGCTACTGGAAGCAGAGTCTGCCACACTACAGAACATGGAAAGTGATTTTTCTGCTTTTATTTCTGGGAGAACTGTCTTATGTTAGCACTTTTTTGATCCTCATTCCTCTGATGCATGGGGTGGCGGGAAAAGTAGCCAAATAAGAAGACTTTCCAGAAACTTAAAAAGGAGCTGTGTAGACTTACAGAGACAGGTCGTTATGCAGCTTTAACCATAAGGTTTTTGTACCCACTCTCAGGCTCTTACTGTCACTCGCTTATACTTTCACATGTAGAGGCCCCAAATAACCAAGTCTCTCTTCTCTGGGAATTCAGTCTGGCACAGGGAGTGGGCTGCCACACAAGAGAAAAACATGGAGGTATGTCCTGACAACACAGTGCTCAGCTGAAGGGCATTTCTTCTGTTTCTGGGGGATGAAAGCGAAGGGTGCATCTGAAATGATTCACAATTTAGAGTCCTGTATTTTGGCCATATTTCCCCCGATCTCCTTGTCAGTCTCAAAAAGGACCAGATTAATGACCAAACCCAGAATCAGGCCACACCAGGAAATAGGGAGGCAACCGAGCAGGAAGCCGGGAGGTGGGGGGTGGGGGTGCTCATTCCCTACTCTCCATCAGCTTTCTCATAATGGGACACCTTCCAGATTAGAAGGCCAAGAGCATGGACTTGCTAGCAATGGCTTAGAAACTTAAGAAGATGAAAAGGCAAGACTGCTCACATCTGCCACGAATGCTACTTTTGTACCCAGTGGAGCCTGCCACCCTTGTCTTCAGAAACCTAGCAGGCTGTGCCCTGCACATTGCCAGCCTGGGCTGTTACCAAGCCTGGAGCCTGCTGTGGTTTCCCGTGGTACACCTCACTTTCCAACTACAATTGCATGCCTCCAGATACATGCTTCACATGCAACATGGACCCACAGGCTCTCTTATTCCCATAGTGAGCAGCATCCATCCTTGCTGTATCTTGTTCTCATGAAAGTTGAGAACAAATCCCCAGCTCTGGGGAGTGATTACTATTACTATGGTTATAGCGCTAACCTGGAGAAAAGAAAATAAAAGTACACATGAGGTTACGAACACACATCTGTGATCCACAATGATTGGCTAAATGAGAAAGTCGCTCAAGCTTGTGACTCTGGTGAGATCTGAATAGAGAAAATGACACCAAGAAGTAAATGGGAAGAGGATGGCTTTTTATTTTTTCTCTTGAAGCCACCACATTTCCATATGAAAATGGAGAAAAATGTATATAATCTGCAGTGTATTGGTTAAAAAATCATGTTTGTAAATTTGAATGCAAAGAGAGGGAAGTGGGCTTTGCTTTGTTTTTGAACAGCATTATTAAATGATTTTATTTACTCTCTGAAAAAGCAAGTTTCAGCTTTCTTTGGGTTGTTTTACTGCACCAGCATTTAAAAGGTAAGAAAATAATTTACTTTCTTCAAATTTAGTTAATATTATTTTAGATCAGGGCTAATTTGATATAATAGGGCCCATAGATCCTCTGATATAATTCAGAGGGGCTGAACGTTCAGGTGGAAGGTGTAATACATCTTCATTTCACATCCCTCCAGCTATGAGGCATTTCCTTCTATTATGAGTATCAACGAAACAGCAAACTAGCTATCAGGATCAGTGACTCCATCACCAATAGAAAATACAGATATTTTAACATCCCATTACAATTGCTCAAAATATTTCACAACATCATCTATGTTTATCTCATCTTTGAAATTGTATCTATTAGACCTGCTACTTATACATTATATAATATATTCATATTGAATATTCATAATGGCATTTCAATACAATTGATTCCCTTTGAAATCCTATGTATTTCATCACATGTATTTACAACACTATCCTAATGAGATGGGGCAGGATTCCTCCAGGGTCAGATGTAGAAAGCCAGCAATAGCCTCAAGACTTTTGGGTCCATACATGAGCCATGCCAATGGTTGGGGCATAAAAGAAGACAGTAAGGACATATTTGTTATGCATGCCTGAGTAGCAAAGGACCACACATTTACTAAACCACAGCTTCTCAGAATCATGTATCCTGGCACAGCATATCTGGGATTTCTGCTCCAAGGTCTCTAATGAAGCTTCAATCAACATGTGAGCCAGAGCTTGAGTCTGCTCAGAAGGCTTGTTTAGGGGAAGAATCTGATCACATGTTCACGTGGTTGCTGGGAACATTCAATTCTTCAAGGTCCTTTGGACTAAGGGTCTTGGTTTCTGGCTGGTTGCTGGCCAGAGGTTACCTGGGCTTCCCCAACATGGCCACTTGCTTCATAAAGACATGCATGCTGGGAAGGCAGTGGAGAATGCTAGCAATGTGGAAAGCACTACCTCAAATGAGATCTAAGCACAGAAGTGCTATCCAATCTCTTTTGCTATATTTTAGCAGTTAGAAGCATTATCACTATATCATACATATTTACTATTCATAACAGCATTTTAGTATAATTTCTTTTGATATTTGTATTTTATTACATGTATTTATAACACTATCCTCTAAAGGGCTCGATGAAATCTTTATACTGTTAAAGAGGTCCAGGACACACACACAAAATATTAATACAGATTGTGAATAAATTCTGGCATTATCTTGTCTCCTACTTTATCTGGGCAGTACTAGGGACAGGTTCTAGAACTTTTCAAATATAAACATGTTTTCCCAAGCTCTGCTTTTTAATTCTGAAAAACTGCCAAGTCATCAAAGTGTATAATTTTTTATAACTCATGGTGCATGTCAGTTGTAGAATGATCAAAAGCTCATGAGTCATTATCCAAATGTTGAATGTGAAATAAACGTAAGATAAAACAAAATACAAACGCAAAAGATAATAGCAAGAGTGACCATATAAAATAGCATGTAAATCATGGAATCCGAAAGTGAAAAACACGCTATTAAAAAGTATGCCAAGGCAACAGTTGCAAACTGGAACTGCCCCATGTTAACCATGAAGTATGACGCATCATCCTTAACAATAATTTAATTTCAAGTCAACCTAATAACATTTTTGCCTATTTTCATCACTGAGCCATTCAGCCAACTCCACTCATCATAAAAAGCCGTCTGCACAGTAATGTTTATTGCGGCTCAATTCACAATAGCTAAGACTTGGAACCAACCCAAATGCCCATCAACAGTAGACTGGATTAGGAAATTATGGGACATGTACTCTACAGAATACTACACAGCAGTCAAAAACAATAAAATCCGGTCACTTGCAACAAAATGGAGGAATCTGGAAAACATCATGCTGAGTGAATTAAGTCAGTCCCAAAGAGACAAATATTTGTTTCCCTTGATTGGCGACGACTGAGCACCAAAGGGGAAACCTGTTGAAGTGAAATGGACACTATGAGAAACAGTGACTTGATCAGCTCTTGTGCTGACTGTTGTTGTACAATGTAATACTTTGTCCATGGTAGTATTTTTTTTTTATCCTAGTACTAGTGGTTGAACTCTGTAATTAACACACAATTATTCTTAGGTGTTTAAATTTTAACTGAAAAGTGATCCCTGTGAAATATAAGAGTGGGAATAAGAGAGGGAGGAGATGTAAAATTTGGGACATGCTCAATCGGAACTGCCCCAAATGATGGAGTTAGAATTGTGCCAGGGGATTCCAATACAATCCCATCAAGGTGGCATGTACCAAGGCCATCTCATTAGTCCAAGTGATCAATTTCAGCTCACAATTGATCACACTGATAGGTCTAAGAGTCAAAGGGATCACACAAACAAGACTAGTGTCTGCTAATACTAACTGATAGAATGAAAAAGGGAGAGAATGATCCAACATGGGAAGCAGGATACACAGCAGACTCATAGAATGGCAGATGCCCTAAATAGCACTCTGGCCTCAGAATCAGCCCTTAAGGCATTCAGATCTGGCTCAAGAGCCCATGAGAATATTTTAGGCATGGAAAGCTAAGACACTCTAAAAAACAAACAAAAAAAAAGAAGACCTAAATGAAAGATCTCTGCGAGTGAGATCCCAGTGGAAAGAACGGGGCCATCAAAGAAGGAGGTACCTTTCTCTGAAGGGAGGAGAGAACTTCCACTTTGACTATGACCCTGTCGGAATAAGATCGAAGTCGGCGAACCCTAAAGGCTTCCATAGCCTTGGCAACTCATGACTAGAACCTAGGGAGATTACTGACCCCACAAACAAGAGTGTCAAATTGTTAAATCAACATCAGGAGTCACTGTGTACTTACGTCTCATGAGGGATCTGTCCTTAATGTGTTATCCAATGTGAAGTAATGCTATAACTAGTACTGAAACAGTATTTTTACATTAGTGTTTCTGTGTGGGTGCAAACTGATGAAATCTTTACATAGTATATATTGAATCGATCTTCTTTATATAAAGATAATTGAAAATGATTAAAAAATCTTGGTGTTAAACTGGAAATTGCATAGATAATTAATCAATTTAAAAAAATATATCATGTAGGATCTCTGTCCTTAATGCGCTATACATTGTGAATTAATACTATAACTAGTACTCCAACAGTATTTTCATTTTGTGTCTCTATGTGAGGGCAAACTGTTGAAATCTTTACATAATACGTACTAAATTGATCTTCTGTGTATAAAGAGATTTGAAAATGAATCTTGATGTGAAGCAAGGGGAGAGGGAGCGGGAAAGGGGAGAGTAGCGGGAGGGAGGGAAGTTGTGGGGGGGGAGCCATTGTAATCCATAAGCTGTACTTTGGAAATTTATATTCTTTAAATAAAAGCTTTATATTAAAAAAATAATTTAATTTCAAGTCAACCTAATAACATTTTTGCCTATTTTCATCACTGAGCCATTCAGCCAACTCCACTCATCATAAACTATATTATGAGAATAAGTAGAAAAAGTCTACTGATTTACCCTGCAGAACTCTCACATGAATAAGTCTTTGTAAAATTTTTATTAATATAAAGAGAACAGATTTCATGCATTTCAGATATAACCTTAAGAAGATAACCATACTTCCCACATTCCTCTCTCAACGCATCCTTCCTTTCATTTTTCCTACTTTAATTGTTATAATACCTTATTTTCAATCTACTTCATAAGCACAGGCTTTATGCACCACTAACGATAAAGATCAAGAAGTACAAAGTAGAAAGACAGTGAATAGTCTTAATTGTAGGGTACTGGGTCTGAGTTATGTGAAGTTAAGAAGACTGTTGTATCTACGTCTTCAGATTCAGTAGCCAAGTTTCAATCTAGTCCAACTGAACAGAGCTAATGATTTAACTCAATTCAAAGGAAGTTCCAAAGGGTATTTTTTAAATAGGCTGCACCAAAGATGCTTCAATAGCATCTATATAATAATTCTAGTATGCTATTTTTGTTCAACTTAAGTCACCTTAAGCTTTCCTATATGTCCTTGGTTGCTCCATATGACTGCAAGTGTTTTAGAAATCAAAGAATCTTCACCTACAATGGATGTGAATTAATTAGGAAGTCCAGTTACATAACTGGTGAATATCCTTGAAACTTAAAAAAAAATACTTAAATACTTAATTTTGAAACTAATACAAAAAATATATGGATGAAAATATCTTCAGGTACATTTCAAGATGTAATTCTGTTACATCTGACTGCCACATCAGCCATGCCATTAGCTTAACTGCATTAATGTCTCAACCTAAACTAGATTTAATCAAGATGTATCTTTTAAAGAATGTGAGTTGAAGTTGCTATACCTGAAGACTCCTAACACTAACCTAAGCAGTTCTCATTTTTCCATTTAAAAATATTGAACTTGCACAACAGATGAGTAAAGGTCAACAAAAAAAGTCTCAAAGTTAAGCCCAGAATTCTAAATTAACCAAAGGAAATTAAAAAGCAAACATGCAAATTTTAGGAATATTCAATTCCAGAAAGGTATGGTAAGTGTAATTTCCCCATTAATTCCACTAAGTACAGTGAAAACCTAAAATAAAATAAGGATACTCTGCAAGTTTGAGGGAAGAAGATAAACTACTTAAGGACAAGTAACAACATGGTGGTCAGCTCCTTGGGTTTTCTTTTTTGCTTTGTTTATCCTAAATTTGAAACAGAAGCAGTAGCCAGCAACCCAGCAATGTCGAAGAGAACAAACAAAAGGATTCAACAAAAACATGCTGGCTATAGTCAAAAGACCAAGAAAGCAATACCCTAATAAGACAGAAAGTTTTAGATAATAATCATCTACACCAGACACACACACACACAAACTAATACCTTCTCCCACTTACACTACCAAAATCCAAATACAGCAGATTTCCACCATTGCAAGACTCCAACACACTCCAAAACCCCTCATAGGATAGTTCCAGTAGTCAAATGAAGCTGCAGGAATTCTGTCACTGTCAGCTGATAACAAGTCCCTTCACACTGTAGAGACAGTAGAGAGTGCATGGAGAGCATGGATTATAACCTCTGTCTGTCAATAGCAAGGCATCCCTCCTCATCCCCTCTCAGGTGGGGTCAGAGGAGGCCTTATAGAGAGGTAGGACATTCCCCTTCTCCAAGTGGTAATAAGTCCCCAGCACAGTCTCAGAGGAGACCTCATGGAAGACAGAAATTCCTTTCCTACTTGGCAGAAGCAAGGATGCCCCTCTCAGGAAGTGACAGACCATGACTGTAGAACATGGAGGACCTCTACCTCCACCTAGAAGTAACAAAGTGATGTTCCTACCATAGGGTTTCCTCACCATGTCAGTGTCAGAAAAATCTAGCTAAAAGATAAAACTTAAATAAATCTAAAATATCATAACATAATATATAAAGTCTGTCTACAAAAATCACTGGTCATACAAAATTTCAGAAAAAACCCAAACTGGATGAAAAAAAAGACTTCAACACTCAAGCAGAAATGTTATAATTATGAGATAATCATTTTTAAAACATCATGATAAGAATGTTTGTTAAAATAATTATTTGTTAACGTAATTATAAAGGCTATAACAATGAAAAGTAGAATACAACAAAGAAATGGAAAGTATTAGCAAAAGAAATAAAAGATATAAGGAACTAAATAGAAGTTTTAGAACTAAAAAAATAAAAAAACTAAAAAAGCTCAGTGGATAGACTGAAGAACAGAATAGGCACAACAGAACAACAACAACAAAAACAAACAAACAAACAAAAAATACCTAGTGAACTGGAACGAAGAAAATAGAGATGGCCCAATCTGAACAACAGAAAAAATCAACTACAAAAAAAGTGAACAGAGTCTCTGGGACCTGTGAGAGTATAACAGAAGATATAATAGTCATATCAACAAACTCAACAAGTTCTAAAAGATAAAGAGGTAGAGGTGAAAAAAAAAAAAGTACTCAAGAAACAATAGCTATAAACTTTCCAAATTTGACAAGAGACAAAAAACTATAGATTCAAAAACCTTAATAAATCCTACCAGGATAAATACAAAGAAAGCCCTGCCAAGACACATCATAACTACATTTCTGTAGACTAAGAATTAACAAAAAATCCTGAAAACAGTTAGATAAAACATATTGGCTATAGGACAAAAATTTTGAGTAATATCAGAAGCCACAGATTACAGACAGTGACACAATAATTTTTCAGTTCCAAAAGTCATTCAAGAATCCCATCTTTATTAAAATTCTTCAGGAATGAAGGGTGAGTCAGGACATTCTTAGATAAACATAAACTAAGAGAATCTGTCATCAATAGCTGTACCCTAAAAGAAGGGTTAAAGGAAGCTCTCCAGACAGAAAGAAAATGATAAAAAAAAATAGAAACTCTGGAATATAATGAACAAAGAATACCATAAGCATGATATGCATAAATACAATTTTTAAATTTTCTAAAGTATCTTTGATGGTTGAAGAAAAATGATCATGATAGTGTTTTTAACTCTAAGATAATCAACCATATAAAAAAATGAGAGTGAGTGTAAAGGGAGGTAAGATTTTACTTAAGCTGGTGAAAAAATGACACCATTATTCCAGGATATCTCATATATATCATAAAAAAATAAATAAATAAATAAATTGCATCTCCCAGAGAAGCCTCTAAAAACTATGCAAAAATATTCATTCAAGCATACTATATACAAATCAAAATGTAATTCTATAAAAATGTTTAAGTACACCACACCAGAGACAGGAAAAAGAGAAAAAAAAAATGAGAGAACAGGAAAGAAGTTAAAAGCACATTTAAACCTTAACATATCTATAATTATATTAAATGTAAAAGGTCCACAAATAACAATTAAAAGACAGTGATTCAAAGAGTGGGTTGAAAATACAATAACTTTAAATTATATGCAGGAAATTCTTTGAATATAATGATGCAGCAAAGTTGAAAATAAAAGGTTGGAAAAAGACAATAGTGGAAATATCAGTCAAAAGAAATCAGAACTGGCTGCATTATTATCAGATAAAGTATGAGTTTACCATAAAATTCATGAAAATTAATATTCTAAAAAATCTATGCATTTCAAAATTTTTTTATCAAAATAAACATTTTAAAATTTTATTTCCACTAACTTTCTGAAATCCCTTCATAGACTTCTCAGTAAGAAAAATTGCCAGGAATGCAGAGGGATATTACATAATTATGGAAGGTTCAATCCATCAAGAAGGCACAGTAATATTAAACATGTATTCATTAAATAATAGAAATACAAAATACATCAAGTAAAAAGGGAAAGGAGAAGTAAGCAAATACAACTAGATACATCAGCATGCCTCTCTCTATTATTGGTAGAACAACTAACTAGAAAATAAGCAAGGATATAAAGGAATTCAATAACACCACCAACCAAAGGATCTGAGTGATGTATATGGGACCCTAACCATAAAACAACAGAAAAGGTATTCTTTTTAAACAACAATGGAAGTGTATACCAAGCTAGAACATATTCTGGGCCATAAAACAAGCCTTAACACATGTAAAAGAACTAAAATTGTACATAAAGTGTTATTTGACCACAATGGAAAGAAAGTGGGAATCAGCAACAAAAGCGTAACAGGAAAACCTTCAAACACTTGGAGAGTAAGCAGCACAATTCTAAATAACCCACAGGTTAGGGGCATGTGCTATGGCATATTAGGTTAAGCCTCCACCTGCATTCCAGGTGCTGGCATCCCATATGGGCATTGGTTCAAGACCCAGCAGCTCCACTTCTGATCCAGCTCTCTGCTACGGCCTAGGAAACCAGTAGAAGATGGCCCAAGTCAGTGGGCCCCTGCAACCACATGGGAGACCTAGAAGATGCTCCTGGCTCCTGACTCAGATGGGTCCAGCTCCATCCGTTGGAGCCATTTGAGGAATAAACCAGTGGATGGGAGATCTCTGTCTCTCCCTCTATCTGTAAATCTGCCTCTCAAATAAATTATTTTTTTAAAAAATAACCCATAGGTTAAATAAAAAGTCTCAAAATTAAAAAATACAGTGAACTGAAAGAAAATGAAAATACAATCTATCAAAATTTGTGTCACGTAACTAAAACAGAGCTGAGAGGACAATATGTAACAATTACTGCATGCTTAGAAGAGATGTCTCAAATCAATGATCTAAGATCTCTCCCAAATGTCTTTGCCAAGGAAAAGCAAAACAAACTCCATAAAAATGGAGGAAAGAAAATACAAAAGAGCAGAAACAACTGATATTTAAAACAGTAAAAAATAGAGAAAATGAATAAAATAAAGATCTGGTTCTTTAAAAATATCAATAAAATTCACAAACTTCTAAGAGGCCAAAGAAATAAAAAAAACAAAAATGAAGAAATTATTCTTGTAGAAAAAAATAGAAATAGAGAGATATAGGAAAAAGTAAAAAGCAACAGATAGGTTAAATATATAGATGATTTCAAATGTTTATTTTTAAAATCAATAATAATCCCTTTAGGATTTAAAATAAGTATAAGTTTGTAATATGACGACAATAACATCAGAGTCATCAGGGATTAACTGGTGAGTTATTTTTAAAACATGGCTCCAACTCATTTGATGAGCCTCTATCAAGAGGTATAGATTCTATACCTATTTATTAAGCCTGGGTCAAGCTGTGATTGCTTAAATCAGTCAATGGTAGAAATGACAACATGACTTTCCAGGCTAAGCCATCAGAGGACATTCAGCTCCTACTCTGTTGTTTTATTCTTTGATCTCAGAACCACTACTTAAATGGTCTGACATTCTTAGGCCATCCTCCTGGAGAGGTCACATGTGGGTTTCTCATCAGTAATAATAGCTAAGCCCATCCTTCATTCATGTCAGGCAGAGGCCACACGTATGTGTGAAAAGGTCACCTGTTTGGGGCACCCCCAGAAAGCCAAGTCATCCCACCTATAGCCCCAGTCATGAGGAAGCAGAGGTAAGTCATCTCCATTGTGTCTTTTTCAAAGTTCCCAATTCAGAATCTGTGAACATAACAAGTTAGTTGTCATTTGGCACTAGTACATTTTAGAGGACTAGCTCAGCACCATGGCATAGTGGGATATGGCTTTGCTTGCAGTGCCAGCATCCCCTATGGGCACTGATTCTAGTCCTGGTTGCTCTTCTTCCAATCCAGCTCTCTGCTGGAAATCAGCAGGAGGTAGTTCCAGTGCTTGGGCCCCTGAACCCATGTGGGAGATCTGGAAGAAGTTCCTGCCTCTTGGCTTCAGATCAGCCCAGCTCAGGCCATTGGGGACATTTGAGGAGTGAACCAGCAGATAGAAGACCTTTCTCTAAGTCTTTTCCTCTCTGTCTGTAACTCTACCTCTCAAATAAACTCTAAACTCTTGAAAAAAGTTTTAGGGTAGTTTGTTACACTGCAAAGACAAATGGAATATACAGTCCTCTAATGTCCTAGAATGGTTTGAACAGTAAACAAACTTCATTATATTAGAGTCCAGGTCAAGGATGTATCATAGAAGAAAATCTCTAAAAACATGGGGAAAGTAAGTACAGTTAAGCTGCATAGGAAAATAGTCCTCATCAAACTCTTCATAAGTCATATCAGCTGCTCACATTTTCATTTGGGTTTTGATGATATCCCATCAAGAAGCTTCTCAGAAGACATGAGTGCAATATTTTAGAGAAGGATGATGAAATTGCCACTGTCAATTCGTTGTGCTGCCCTGTACCTGCCAACACCACCAAACATGCACACCATCCCCACGGAAAGCTGTGACAAGCATGGATGACATAAATGGTATATATGTCCCCAATGGCCCCTGCTTGATGTTTTTCCAGAGTTAATACAAATGCATGATACTGAAATAAGTACTGGAAAAGCTCTTTCCAGCTTTAGGTCCAGTAAAGGAGAAAACGTGACTTTTCAAAGCTGGATTCTGGTTCTACTTCTGCCATAATTCAGCTTTGTGACCTGAAAAGGAAATTTAAGATGAAGCTTTACAGTACTGAAAATTCTGAAACCAGAAGATATGAACTTTTCCAATAGATTATACAACATAAACCATAAAATAAAGGAGTTTTATAAGACTATCACTAAAACTCTCTAGATTTTAAAATTCAGTAGGAAAATGTTTGCCTTTGCCCAAGAATGTAGGTTCTAGTAAGCAGAAACAAAGCATTGAGAAATATAGTTAGATACTTAAACAAAAAGCTTTTTCCCCATTCTACCAATTACTCTCTCTTACTCCTTTGTATTCTCTTTCCTTGCAACTACAGATATGTTTGAAAGCTATAATTTTCATTAAAAGACTCATGCAGATTCATAGCAGAAGCTATCCAGATTCCAAAATTAAAGTGCAAACAGACAATTAACCCACAGAATGGAGCTCCTACAATATTTGTTTCCAGTTTCTAGTTATGTATCAGCAAAATGAAAATGTGACAATGCTAGATAATACCCGCTTGAAAGAAATTAGGTATAAGCAAGTAAAGCTCTCATTCTTACCTCTCATTCTTTTCACCCAAACTCAGCAAATATGCTGATGCAAACTTAAATATAAAATATCTAGTGAAGACTAAGGTCAAGTGTGGATTAAGAAAGAACATGCCTATTTGAATAAATTACATTCTCTGAAACTATGCAACTCAATAGAACAGAACATTGAAGGGTCTTCCTATTTAATTTCATCCAAGGCATGAAAGTAATAGGAGCTGTCAATAGAAGTTGTGAGACTGTACAGGACTTGCATAGAAGAGAGATTGAGAATCTATTGGATGATTCTTCCCCCACCCACTCACCCATAATGAGGGCATAAAAATTGTCAGGATCATGCAGAGAGCTTAATTGGTACTGTGACAGGTGAACTCAAGGAGTGAATATGGAATCAGGGAGCAGCTGATGTTCAGAGTTTATCTGAGGAAGAAAAAACATGAGACTTTGTCATGGATCATATATAAAGTGAAGCTGCATTGGGTGTTTTAGATTAAGTACAGAGAAAGCTGCGTAGGGGAAATTTCAAGAGACAGAAGCCAAAAATTTCTAATGGCTTTGGAAGCAACTAACAGACAGAACAGAGACTGATCAGAAAAACAGTGATTGCATGCCCCTGGAATCCAGAAAGAATATATTTTCCAAAAATCTCATGACAACAAACTTTCCATAACTACCTGAAGATTCCTTGGTCCATTTTTGTGCTGCTGTTACAAAATACTTGAAACTGGGTACTTTATAAAGAAAAGAGGTTTGCTTAGCTCAGAATTCTAGTGACTGAAATGTCAGCCATCATGGAACTAGGACCCCATTGAGAGTTCCCTGCTGCATCATAACATGGAGGAGAAGTAGAAAAGGCAGTCATCTGCAAGCAAAAGGGACCGAGCACGTGGCGTGGTCTCTCTCTATAAGAGCAATCTTGAGAGAACTTACTTCATCCCACAAGACCTGACCCATTCCCACCAAACAGCATTAATCCATGCATGAGGGTGGAGCTCCCAATGGCCCAACTACCTTCCATCACCTCAACACGGCTAGATGGGAGAGCCATAAGAGGGTGTAGAGCAATATTGTAAGACTGCCAGTCAAGTAAGAACGCTTTGGCAGCCCATAAACCTTCCTTCCTGCCCCTCAAGGCTCACGAAGTGAGGCTAGGAAAGGAGAGCAGTGAAAGAAAGAACCAGCCCAGCTGGAGTTGGCAAAAAAGTAATTCTTAATCAAGTTTAGAATTTTAATTATTGTATAGATTAGATTTTCAATAACCAAAGAATAATGAGAGAAATTATTAGACTACTGTTTTCATTCAGGGCAAGAAAAGAATTTGCCACAATAAATACATTTCAATGGGCAGCGAGTCAAAATTAAGTTCTCTAATGATTAGACCCCACAAACCCCGTTTGTTCAACCTACTAGTACCACTATTTATCTGTACATGTTAAAATTCTTTCCCTGAATTACCCAAATAATTGTCCAATTACTCTTCTCTTTACCAATACACATGTTAAGATTCTACTATATATCTTTTTTAAAAGTTTATTTACTTATTTATTTCAAAAGTTGAATGGGGGGGGAAGTGAGGGAGAGAGAGAGAGAATGAATATGAATCTTCTATCCACTGGTTTACTCCCCAAAGGGCCACAACGGTTAGGGCTGGGCCAGGTTGAAGCCAGGATTTTTATCCAGGCCTCTCACATGGGTGCACTCGCCCAAGCACTTGTGCCATACTCTGTTGCTTTCCCTGGCACATTAGCAAGGATCTGGATCGGAGTGAAGCAGCCAGGACTTGAGTGGCCAGCATTTGAGATGCCAGTGATTCAGATAGTAGCTTAACCCACTACCCACAACATCACCCCTGCTGTTCATCTTCTAAGTTCTAAGGAATTATAAAGAACAGTCATAAGCTGGTATGCAAGAATAGTGCAAACAAATAGAAGGAAGCATTCCCAGATAATATGACTTATTGTGAATAACTTTCTATTTAACAATTTTCATCAACATTTATTAATAAATCAATTGACACTGGATATCTATTACATGTTGACTATGAGATTAGGCTTTTATCAAGACACTGTGGCAAAAAAAAAAAAAATGTCCCACATGAAAGACCTCTGTGAGAGAGATCTCCATGGAGAGAAGTGGCCAGAGAAGGATGTACTTTTCTCTGAAGGGAAGAGATAACTTCCATTTTGCTTATGGCCTTGTCTAAATACTGACAGAGTTTGTGGATTCAAGAGGCTTCCATAGCCTTGGCAGCTCATATCAAGAGCCTTGCGTGGTCACTGATATCATACATAGGAGTGTTAATTGTTAAATTAACAACAAGAGTCACTGTGTACTTCCCATGCAGGACTCCTGTCCTCAATGAGTTGTATTATGAGAATTAACCATAAAACTTGTTTTCTTTTCTTTCCTCCATAAGAAACGCATTTAAAATAAGCAGATTTATATAAAATTCCAATGTGGAGCACACATAGTGGGTATTCAGTTAACGTCTGCTGAATCGTGAAGAATAATGTACTGGTATAAAAAACTCAGTGCATATAGTGAAAGTGATGGGCACATCACATGCAGGCATAAAGAATTTCATTTATTATTATCCACTTGTGTATACTGAGCAACTAATTATTCATACACATATTATAAAGCTGATCATTTCTTGTCCTTTTTTTTCATGGTGGAAGTATGAAAGAACATACCAAAGGAATTAGCCCGCAGTGTACTGAGGACATATTTTTGTGGAGATGAACAAAATTAGTCATCTGTATTTAGAAACCCTGAATGCCCACGAAGGAAGGCCAATTTGGTATAGGTTGAAGGCTGATTTTGAAATATCTCACTTAGTCACATCGTCATTCACAAAGAGAGTCAAATTTTGTTCAGCACATACTTGGGATATTACAATAGAAAACTTCTGACCTGGGTTGAATTACATTCAGCAGTTGTCTCTGGCTTTGGGTCTGGGTTTTGAATTGAGAAGTACTCAGCAAACTGAAATAGGCTGGTGCCCATTTCAGCTACATCTCACTTGTGTCTCCCTCTACCAGGGTGGAAATCTCTACCAGGTTTCCTTTCTTCAGGGTAAACAGAGCTAGGAGACTGCAAATTTAATGCCTGCCCAACACCCAGGTGAAATAAAAGGACACTCAAGTCAAGAGAGACAGGAAAACAACATCACCTGCCACAAAGGCAGCCCTCAGGGAAGATAAAATAAGCCACACTTTCTAAAGGAACCCACGTACAGCAGAATTATGCCCCTGCTATATTTATACACACGGGTACAGTTTTCATACACTATTATGGTCTCGTATTATATATCTTTAAATCATCCAGCAAAACTTTCTGCCTGCGCCTAATGCTGGCTCTAATTTAGGATGAACAACTACTCTCATAAAGAAAAACTGCTGCTGCTGCTGCTTAGTAGGCTGCAGAAAGGTCTCAGTGACTAATGTCCCAGGATTAAATGAATGTGGAATAATAAGAGCTGATTTATTTGTGCTCTGCTAGGATAAAGCTGCCACTGATTTTACAAGAAACTATTCATCTGAGGCCCACTGTAGCTAGTAAATTGTGGCTGTTGCTGAAATTAGTCTCCAGGCCTTCACGTAATCTACAGTGTGAAGTAGCAGCACGGTAATAAAGCCATTGTGGGCACTTGGTTTATTTAAAAGATTCTCCCCCTTACTTCCCATCTTCGGGGATTCTGAAAGTCAACCTCCTGAGATCTCATTCGGAAATCCACCCATCCTTTGCCCACAAGTTGCATTTCTAGCTGCAGAATTTTAAGACAAGAATTAAAAGGATAAAGCGCTCCCATAAACACCAAAGAAGTCATTGTCTTTAGACTTTGCTTTTTAGCCTAGCATAGTAGAAATGCTTTCAGAATGAGGAATTCATCGTTTCTCGGCCTTTTGGCTAAGATCAAGTGCAGAATGAAGCAGTGTCAGGAGAAAAAGCAGAGTAATTAGGTAATGGTTGTACTATCTCTTAAATGTGTTTGGATCTTCTGTCCTCCAAGAACAACCTTCCAAATTTACTGATAGTCATTTTATGCAGGGCTTTGGTCTAGGCACTTCTAGTAAATGAAATGTTAAACCAATGAAAAGCTCCACCCAATAGAGAGGAGTAAAAAGAAATGCAATTGCTACAGAGAAACTTGGAGACAGTAGCACCATCCCTATACCCCTCAAGAATAAAACATTTTCAGGAGCAAGAAATCTATTTTAGACACTGTTGTCTAACTTATTCTGGCTCACTGTGGTTGTACAGTTGTTAAACTGGAAACCAAAGGGTATATTAACAGCCAATCAAAATGATGATTGCTTTCCTGGGGAATAGTTGTCTCTGTGTTATAATTAACAGTCCTATCAGAAATTATTTTCAAGTTGGTCTTCATTTTATCTGGTCTTGCTCATCAGAATATTTATGTAAGTGTGACTATATGCTTTATTATCAACATGATGAAAATAAGAATTACAATAATAGGTAACCTGAATGGTACACACCTTGTGCTTGGTGTTATTTTAAAAACTTTATAAAATATTATTTCATTGTTTTTTCATAACAATCCTATTAGGAATGGTCTTTGTTATGCTTGTTTTGCAATGAGATTAAGGCACAAGAAGCTAGGACATGTGTCTAAAGTCTCCTATCTTGTGTCAGAAACAGGATTTGAACCCAAAAGATCTGGTTCTCAAGTCAGTGCACCTAAACCACTAGGCTATCTTACAATGATAGCTCTATCAATCAATAGACAGGCAGATATGTATTGAAAATAAATATGCATACCATATTAAGTTCCTGAGAATTTATTTACTCTAAAGGTCTAGGATATGTAGCCACTTTTACATGTCATGAGAATATGGAACTGAGTTCTTTTTAGCACTCACCCTACTAAAGTAAGTGTCATCATACCTAATTTTGATTCCCTTAAT
Organism: Sylvilagus floridanus; assembly: GCA_949820135.1. NCBI lineage: Eukaryota > Metazoa > Chordata > Mammalia > Lagomorpha > Leporidae > Sylvilagus > Sylvilagus floridanus. The sequence continues at coordinate 17,381,096 of OX463243.1, forward strand.
TCCAGTTTCTCTGGATGGCTGCAGAATTATCATATACATGTCCCTCTATACTTTCTTGTACCACAATATTCTTTCATTAAAATAGTTTGTGTTCACTTCCACACCATGTTTCCTAATTTTCTCCTCCCATTACTTGCTCACTTGGCCCCACATAGAAGATGATTTGTAATAACTAAACAGACTGTGATCCAGTTGTATACTAGATGACCTGAGAAAAAAGAGAAGTTCAAAAAAATTCAGCATCCCAAACCCAGTGTGGCTGGCTACATCCCTTTACCTGCTCTTGACCCAAGCTGCTATGTTCTGGAAAGGGAGATCAGCTAGTATGTACTCTGGCTACACAGCTCTCCCTTCTAAGACTAGAATGGACTCAGGCCTCAGTGTGCTTTTCCCCAAGGCATACAATAAACTTATCCTCACCTTTCATGGATGAAATTATCCCTTTCTTTCATAGTGGTTCATTCTGATTTGTGTTAAATGCTTGATTTCATTATCAGCTTACAAAGATGGGGTCAAGGGACCAAGTGGAATTCAGTTAGCAGTGGCTAGAACTTGAGCCTGGGATTTACTTGTAGCTATCATAGGTGCAAAATGTTGTGCTCTATGACATCTTCCCCTCTAATAACAGCTCAGAATGCCCTAGATAACACCTCTCATCCACCCGCGGAATTTGTTTCCTGGCTATAATCAAGATAACAGAGCCAGCAGTTACCAAAACTTTTCTATATATTGCTCTTGTTTTCCTTTATTCTCATCAATTCTGTCTTGACTGTCTCATAAACAAAGGCTGTGTTTCCAAGACTACTTTTCCCTTTCTCAGTTTCAGAATCTCAGTAGAAACATTCTGTTCATAGTAACAGCTGTTGTCTGCATCTTTGCTACTCAAAATGTGGCCCTCAGATCAGCATCCATTTTCACCTGGGAGCTTCTAAAAATATACAATCTCGGGCCCCATGTTACACCTACTAAATCAGAATACGCAGTAAATCAGGATATTGGGCAGATTTTTAGGCATCCTGTATTATATTGTTAGAAGGAAAAATGACAACAGTTCAGTTTAACAAAGTTTGCTTATGCAACAAAAGATTCTAGGGAACTGGTGTTGTCTCACAGTAGGGTAAGCCACAACTTGGGAGTTCAGCACTTCATATCAGAGTGCCAGTTTGAGGTTTGGCTGTTCTGCTTCAGATCCAGCTTCCTGCTAATCAGCTTGGGAAAGCAGCGCATGATGGCACAACTACTTGGGTCCCTGACACCCATATGGGAGACCAGGGTGGAGGTCTTGGCTCCTAGTGTCAGCCTGGCCCAGATCTGAGCATTGGGGTCATTTTAGGGGGTGAACCAGTGTATGGAAGGTCTCTCTCTCTCTCTCTTTCTCAAACTGCCTTTCAAATAAATAAATCTTAATTCTTTTAAATATTCTAGAAGTAGGATTCCAAACCAAAGATGATTCAGAATTCTCCACTCTACCACATGTGCAAATTACAGTTATAGCCAGAGAAAAAGAAGTGACATACAGAAGTAACCTGATTGGCTGAAGTTGGCATTTGCCTTATATGGTCAAGTTTGGGCAACTTTCACCCCCAAGCTAGCAAGGTTTAACTGCTATGATTGGCTAAGACTCAGTTGCTTAATTACAAGGGTGCTAGATTCATTTCCATCTGGTAACACATCAAAATAGCGTACAATTCCTAAGTATAGAGGCTGTTTTGGGCCAAACTTATAATTCAAGTATGGGGGCTGTTGTGGGTCAAATTTACAGTATTTCTGTTTAACAACATGTAAGGAAAAGGACCTTTGAAGTTTCTAACAGGAGACTGCACTAGCCAGCGCTTCAAATAGGCAACAGCCATCAGTTCTGCTGTACAGATGAGCACTGAGTTGATAATAACCACACATTTGTAAATGTTGTTGACAGCACGTGGAGGGCAGACTACTTTCAGATGTGTCATGCACATTTTAAGAAGTCTTCAACAGAAGCAAAAGTGGAAAAGGAGGACAACTGATACTTTACAAACTTACTGCAAAACCTCAATGGAGATGATATTATACAGGAGCAGGATGGGCCCATTATATTCTCCTTTCCATCACTGTAGTCCGTATCATTTAAGTATCACCATTCTCCAACATTCCAGTGAGAAGACCACAAGCTGAAATTGTACAGCTACCTACTCTCAAGGTTTCTAGGTTTCTAGGAGAACTGTCACCTCATCAAGAGAAAACTATGAATGGTCTCTATATTATTTTGAATACACTACAGTGGCCAGTGCTGTGGCGTGGTAGGTTAAGCATCCACCTGCAGGGCTGGAATCCCACATGGGCATCAGTCAAGGACCTGAGTCCCAGCTGCTCCACTTCCATTCGAGCTCCCTGCTAATGTGCCTGGAAAAGCAGTGGAAGATGGCCCAAATGCTTAGGCCCCTGTACCCATGTGGGAGGCCCGGAAGAAGCTCTCAGCTCCTGGCATTGGATTGGCCCAGCTATGGCCATTGTGGCCATCTGGGGAGTGAAACAGAGGGTACGAAACCTCTCTCTCTCTGTAACTCTGCTACTTTAAAAAAATAGGACTACATGAACAACTTAGATTTCTCTTGGTAATATTTTATATTTCTGTTAGGACTCCATTTCTTTTATAATTTGACCATTTCAAGTTAGTACATCTCTCCTGAGATTTCACACCTAGTTATGCATATGCTTTAAGTAAGCTCCCTCCAAACATATTAAACAGAAAAAATGCTTTTATTAAAGAAAGTCATAATTTTTTTCTATAGTCAAAATTGAAAAAGAGAGTAAATATCTTCCCTGAAGTTGTTATTAGGGTCAATCTATTGTATCACAGATTGACACAGTATAAAAGTTTATCTCAAAGCCTCCTTGCAAGAAACTGTATCAGAAAAAACATACTCACTAATCATAACTTTCATAACCTCTCTTTAAAATCAGTCTACAGTTATGACATAATCCTGATACAGACATCATTCAATTTGTTCTGAAAAGTTTTACTGCCTCACATGAGTGGTTTAACTTATTTTCTTTTTTTTTATTTTCTTTATTTTTTAAGATTTATTTATATGAGTCGGCACAGCGGCTCACTAGGCTAACCCTCTGCCTGCGGCACCAGCACCCCAGGTTCTAGTCCCGTTTGGGGTGCCGGATTCTGTCCCAGTTGCTCCTCTTCCAGTCAAGCTTTCTGCTGTGGTCCAGGAAGGCAGTGGAGGTGGCCCTAGTGCTTGGGCCCTGCACCTGCATGGGAGACTAGGAGAAAGCACCTGGCTCCTGGTTTCAGATCCGTGCAGCGCACTGGCCGTAGCAGCCACTTGGGGGGTGAACCAACACAAAAAGGAAGACCTTTCTCTCTGTCTCTCTCTCTCACTGTCTAACTCTGCCTGTCAAAAAAAATTTTTTTAAAAAAGATTTATTTATATGGCAGGGAGAGAGAGAGAAAGAGACATACTTCCATCTGCTGTTTCACTCCTCAAATGGCCACAATGGCAGGTGCTGCACAGATCCAAAGCCAGGAACCAGGAGCTTCTCCCAAGTCTCCCACATGGGTTCAGGGGTCCAAATACTTGGACCATCTTCCACTGCTTTCCCAGGCCATAGTAGAGAGCTGGATCGAAAGTGGTGCAGCCAGGACTCGAATCAGTACCCACATGGGACATTGGCAATGCAGGTGGCAGCTCTACCTGCTACGCCACAGTGATGGCCCATTATTTTCTTCTTCTTTTTTTTTTTTTTTTTTTTGACAGGCAGAGTGGACAGTGAGAGAGAGAGACAGAGAGAAAGGTCTTCCTTTGCCGTTGGTTCACCCGCCAATGGCTGCCGCGGACGGCGGGCTGCGGCCGGCGCACCGCGCTCATCCGATGGCAGGAGCCAGGTGCTAGGTGCTTATCCTGGTCTCCCATGGGGTACAGGGCCCAAGCACTTGGGCCATCCTCCACTGCACTCCTGGGCTGGCTTGGAAGAGGGGCAACCAGGACAGAATCCGGCGCCCCGACCGGGACTAGAACCCGGTGTGCCGGCGCCGCAAGGCGGAGGATTAGCCTGTTGAGCCACGGCGCCGGCCATTATTTTCTTCTTAATAATAAAGTTTATTGGCTGAGGACAAAGTTCTCAGTAGAGTACAAATACCCTATATCCCTAATCTTACAGCCTACTCTCTCTCCAACCCTGGCCCATTTATAGGAGAAACTTGTTTTGCCAGTAAGATTGGGAGTTGGTCATTTATTTTTTTTTATTAAAACAAAAGGTATAGTTTTAAATTATATATTAAATGTTTTTTCTATGGCTAAACAGGCTAATCCTCCGCCTTGCGGCACCGGCACACCGGGTTCTAGTCCCGGTCGGGGCGCCGGATTCTGTCCCGGTTGCCCCTCTTCCAGGCCAGCCCTCTGCTGTGGCCCGGGAGTGCAGTGGAGGATGGCCCAGGTGCTTCGGCCCTGCACCCCATGGGAGACCAGGTAAAAGCACCTAGCACCTGGCTCCTGCCATCGGATGAGCGCGGTGCGCCGGCCGCAGCGCGCTGTCCGTGGCAGCCATTGGAGGGTGAACCAACGGCAAAGGAAGACCTTTCTCTCTGTCTCTCTCTCTCACTGTCCACTCTGCCTGTCAAAATAAATAAATAAATAAATGTTTTTTCTTTATTTTAAATAAATAAAATATACTCAATATCCACTCTTTATTGTTATCACAATCTTTTCTCGGAATTAGGATTCACTAATTGGAGTTAGATATTGATTTCCTTGCATAAATCTCATCTCTATTGAATAACTGTGATTTTCAATTCCTGAATTTAATAAAAAAAAAGCTTAACATATGGCAATCAAGAAAAGTGAAGGAAATTTCTATTTTTTATCTCTTTTAAACATTGAATACATTTTGCCTATAATATAATAATGTCTTGGCTACTTTGATGTAAATTCTTCAAAGTTTCCAACATTATTTTATAGCAATAATAATCACATCTTGGCATCCTAACAGTTCTTCATTCTGCAAAATATGAGAAGACTTCAAAAAACTTAGTGTAGCATTGAATTAAAATAAAATGCTGGAGCAGGCATTTGGCCAGTGGTTACAACAACAGTTAGGAGACCCATATCAGAGTGCCTGGGTTCAATTCCCAGCTTCATCTTCTGATTACAGCTTCATGCCAATGCAGACCCTGCATTGGCAACACATGATGGCTCAAGTAGTTGGATCCCTGCACCCATGTGGGATACCTGGATGGTGTTCCCAATTTCCAACTCTGCGGCCATTTGGGGAGTGAAGTTGCTAATATTGTATCTCTCTGTCTCTCTGCTTCTTGAATATATACATGTGGAATATATACATGTATAATATATATTGAATATATATACACACATGTATATATTTATACATATGTGTGTGTTTATAGAGTCTTTGCTCTTGTCATGATCTTCTCGATAGAGCCATGGTGACACTCCTATCTAGAGTCTATGTTCCCCTTTTAAACAGTGTTGCATGTGAAGGCTGAACAGCTTGGAAGTATAAGTTGCTCCAATGCCACATGACACTCCTGGTGGTGTGTGTGCAACACACCAGAGGGAAGCAGCAGCACAGCAGGGACTAAAAGCTGACCAGGAGGGGATCTCCTTCTGGACGACCAAGTTTAGCCTGGACAGCAAAGATCTGGAGAACTGGTCATTGGAACTTGGCCTTCCCAGTCATTGTGAAGATTTATTAACCAAGTAAGTACAGAATATGTTTTAAGAGTTTGTTATTCTTTCATTATTTTCTTACATATTTAGAGGTTAGGGACATGGACCTTCATTTGTACTCTTGTCCATGGCCCCATTAATTAAAGGGTTTGGCCTGAAAAAAAGAAATCGTTAAGTAGTTACAGAACCCATAGAATAGGCTCTTAGCAAGTCTGGAACCCAGCTAATAGAAGCAGTGGTGGTAAAGCATGTACTAAAACCTCCTCCTAGCTGTAGACATTCAGAAGCTGGGCACTAGAGTGTGCAACGTGACAGACGGATCAGATAATGTGGAGTAATCCAGAAAGGTAGAAAAGTGGAAGTCTGTTAAGCGTTTCCAGCATCCTCTTTAGTAAGCCCTGGTTGTGGCTTATAAAGTGAAGATAATAATCATGTCCAACTATAGATATTGTGAGAAATGAGTAGATCGGTAGTGTTCAAAATGAAGGCTATGCACAGTAACAATCAGAAGCTTTCCTTTTGTTCCTCTTCTCTAAATTCTAGCTAAAAAATTAATAATAATACAAAGTAATTATGCAGCCCTCTATTTGTGTTTTTAAGGGTTTTGTGATCACCCCAACCTAGCAGATTGGGAGATTTAGGCACAGAACGGGTGAATCACTTGCCCAAAACACACAGCGCTCATAAAGAGTAGAACCATAATTCAAGCCTAAGATTTCTGGCTCCAGAATTCTTTGGTAAGCTCTTCTTTTCTCTTTCTTTCTCTCTTTCTCTCTCTCTCTCTCTTTCTCTCTCTCTTTCTCTCTCTCTCTCTCTCTCTCAGATAGGAACATCTTTTTATTTTCTATACCTCCTTGAAGTGGTATTGGACCTTATCTGAGCCATTTAGAACATGCTGGCTATATGAAATGAATTAGTTCTACGATACAAGTGCTTCATAAACTTTCAAGTACCACAGCCCATATGGTAAAGATAAAGGCATTTTCTGATCTCTTCCTGTACCCTAACCTTCCCATGGGTCACAAAATTCATAAAAGATGACATTTAACTTCCAAGTCACTATGATTTCAAGGATATTTCTGGCAATTGTTTTCACATACATCAGTTATTTTATATTAATATTTTAAGTGCATGTTTCTTTTTGATTGCTAAGTGAGCAATTTTTCTGTCACTGGAACTTTAACTTGGTCATTTCAGTTCACTTTTCACATTTATTCTGGCAAAGTCAGAGTTGTTTATTATCCCCATTTCAGTCAAGGTTATCGAGAAATTTACAGGGCACCTTGCCATTCTCAAGTCTATTACCTGTGTTAATTACTAATAATTGTGCCTAATTCATGATTTCTTGAACATTATTTCAGGTATGAGGGTATTTCAAAATGGAAAAATTGAATTAAAAGGTAAGTGTATTTAATCTTTTTTAAAAAATAATTCATGCATAGAGAGGTCCTCAGGAAATTAGGGAAATGTTTGTTACTAAAATACTATCCATAGATTTTGAAAATTTTTTACACCAAAATAAAATTATCTTTTAATTCCATTTTTCCACAAATATGTTTTGTGGTATCTTCATATATGCCCCCAGCCAGGCCTGCAGTGAGATAATCATGAAGAAATTTCCCACAACCTTCCCCAACAAAGAAAGAGAGGAAGAAGAAAAATATCAGCACAATTAAATGAAATTTTCACTATAAAAATCTGGTCCATAGATTTCAAGTTTGTAGCACATGAATCAAAATCAGTACAGGGGGCTGGCACTGTGGCATAGCAGGTAAAGCTGCCGCTTGCAGTGCCGGCATCCCACATGGGTACTAGTTCAAGACCTGGCTGCTCTACTAACAATCCAGCTCTCTGCTATGGGCTGGGAAAGCAGTTTAAGATGGCCCAAGTCCTTGGACCCCTGCACCCACGTGGGAGGCCTGGAGGAAGCTCCTGGCACCTGGCTTCGGATCAGCACAGCTCCGGCCGTTGCAGCCACCTGGGGAGTGAACCTGCAGATAGAAGACCTCTCTCTCTGTCTCTACAACTCTTTGTAACTCTGTCTTTCAAATAAATAAAATAAATCTTTTTTTTTTTTTAAATAAGTGTATGATAGGGAGAGAGAGGGGTCTTGTATAAGCTGGCTCACTCCCCAAATGACCACAGTAGCCATAGCTGGGGCAGGCCAAAGCCAGAAGTCCAGGACTGCATCTGGGTGTCCCACAAAGTTGGCAGAGGCCCAAAAACTTATGCCATCATCCACTGCCTCCCAGGAAGAATTAGTAGGAGGTTGAATTGGAAGTGGAATAGCCAGGATGCTAAGGAGCCCTCCAATTTGAGATGTGGCATCCTACGTGGTAGCTTAATCTGCTGTACCACAACACTGACCTCAAGATTTATTCTTTATAGTGACTATTACAACACAACTCCTTCCTGTGGAATTCCTAGCCCACTGTTTTATTTTTCCAATTCAGGAAGTTAACATGATGGGTAATGATTTTCAGGGTTGCTTAGAGCTGCCAGCATGAACACATTCGTCCTTTGCATGATCTCAGCAATCCAATTCAGTGACATCCATCATTATTTCAGCATTGGAAACATACAACATGAGTGAACAAAACTCAAGCAAATCCGCAATGAAGGTAGCCTGCTATGACCAAGGCTTGTTTGCATTATAAATTATTTAAGCAAAAACAATATCTTAACATGTGAAAGCTGTGACTTACTGAGAGTAATAAATAGAAATGAACTAAAATCTTGCATTTTATTCTGTGATCATTAATCATAGTCATAAATCAATTAATAATGTATATTCTTAGAATCATGGGTCTTAGCAACCCAGCTCTAAAAGTATTTTTGTCACTTCTAAAAGAATGCCTTGAATGAGAATTCTCTGATAGAAATCCCATCCCATGAAATACATTTTAGAAAAATATGCTATGTGAGATATAATGTGTAATAGTTTGTTTGGGTAGAAAAATGCAAATAACAGAAAAGAGTGAGAAAATACAAGAAGGATTTTAAGCTTTGAATCCTCTGAACAGGTTTCTTTTGGGTTGAGAAACAGTTAAGAACCCAGATTTCCAATTTTCATTAAATCATTTTGATGGATTACTTAATATATTATCACTAATGCTTCTTGTAGCTTCCCAAAATGTTGAAGAAAACATGCTACCAATAATATGCTTTTAGTCTCCAAGATGCCAAAACGACTAATATGTTGAACTATCTGATTCAGTCGGTTTCATCCCAACAGCTGTCAACAGATCCCAACCTGACCTTCTGTGGAAAGAGCAAGGAAACTAGCTGAATTTTCTATCACTTTTACTGAGGAAACAGATGCTGGGTGTGGTAGAGGGGGAGTGAGGTCTCGTTTGGGTCTGTTTCACACGTTAGGAATTGAGTTTGCCAAAGGAAGGAGGAAAATCAGCCCATGAATTTTCTAATTTTAGTGTCCATTTCAAGACATTAAATAAATCAACGAACAGCTAAGGTGAAAGGTAGAATTCCAGGCTCCCTCAAGGAACATATGCTGTCTCTTCACCTTTTCCTACTCTCTCTCTCTACTGTGAAAAAGCTACCCACCCCGCAGGGCATCAGCCCCTCAGAAAGGGTTCCTCTGCCTTGAGAATGTGCCAGAGTCACATTTTTCTAAAAATGCCGACCTTTACTGTGGGCTTATATTCAACTATGAAGTGGAACCAAATGAAGAAAATAGGGCTGTGCAAAGACCAATCAGGCTTATTTTCATACCTAAATATACCTCTAGAATTGTTCTCACAACACACAAGGTTGCTAAGCTCTAGGAGTCTTTTTTTTACTACATTTTTAATGTTGATCATACAGAATTTCATTTTGCAAAAAGTAAAACAACTTTCCTGGAGAGATAAAATACGCTTCATGATAATGGTTTGGAGGAACAAGTTAGGAGCAGTCTGAAATTCAGTGTCTCTTGTATTCGCTGTCATCTAATGAATTTATGTATTAGTCAATATACAAAAAATAAAGTATAGCTCTAAATCTCATAATTGGCAAAGTATAATATCAGCCTTTCCCATGCTCTATAATATTGCAGAAGATAAAATCAATTAAAACAAGATGCTCAGGGACTGGCATTGTGGACAGCAGGTTAAGCTGCTGTGTGCAACACTGGCATCCCATAGGAGTACAGGTTTGAGTACTTGTTCTCCACTTCTGATCCAGTTCCCTGTTAATGCACCTAGGGAAAGGAGCAGAAGATGGTCCAAGTGTAAGGGTCCCTGCCAATCATTTAAGATACCTGGGTAGAGTTCCTAGCTCCTGGCTTTGGTCTGGCCCAGCCCCGGCCTTTGCAGCCATTTTGTGAAGTGAGCCAGCAGATGGAAGATTGAACTGTCTCCCCCTACCACTCCACTCCATCAAATAAATAAATCTTTAAGTATAAATTTCTTCAGTTTTTCAAAAAGAAGACACTTAAAATAAAACTAAGTCTGAAAAAAGACATCTTACGATAAAAGTTATAAAGTATTGAGGGTACTTTAAAAGTTCACAGAAAATGGAATTTAAAGACAAATTTATTTTGGTGCAAGAAAAATCGAAATCCATACATTTAGGGATCTTCAAAGAGCTCATGTAAAATGTATAAAATGAAAAACCTATCAAGGGATTTCAAAATAGCTTGCATCAACATAAAAGTATCTTTTAATTCTATTTTCCCATGAACATTTTGAAGCATCTTCTTGATGCTACTGTTTGGATTTAGTTTCAATGTACAACCTCAAAGGTTCATACCCAGGAAACTGGGTTCCCAAGGTAGCAGTGTTGGAAGGCAGTAGGATCTGTATGTGACAGGGCCTAGTGGGAGGACATCGGACTGTAAAGGAGCCACTCTCACGAAAGGATGAATGCTTTCTCATTAGAAGTCAAGAGTTCTAGCTCTAGGGAAATAATTTTAAGCAAGTTTGACTGTCCTGACTTACTCTTGTTTCCAGTCTCACCTTCTCTCTCCTCTCTCACATGCTCCCACCATGATGCCATCCACCATGGTGTTATATAACCAGAAGACCCTCACCAGAGCCAAGAAGATGCTGGTGTTAAGCTCTTGAACCTCCAAAAGTGAGCTAAATAAACCTCATTTCCTTATGCATTACCCACCATCCAGTACATTGTTATAGCAAGAGAAAACATACTGTGCCAACAGGGTTCCTTTTAAACCATCATAATAAACAGACACAGAAACAGTGGCTTTGTCAGTATAGTGGGCTTATTTCTTTCTCTTCCAGCAGTTCAGAGGTGGGCAGTCAGTCTGAGATGAGTTACATTTGATATGTGGTTCCAATCGTGGGAGCAATGGGACTGCTTTAGAAAGTTGTCACTATTTCCAAGCCAGCAAAGTAAACAACTAAGTAGATGGAAAATAGTTTCCTCACTTACAACATGTCCTAGAAGTTGTACCCTTTACTTCTGCTGATTTCTCTGCATCTAAAGCTTAAAACATGACCATCACTCCTAGCTGCACAAGAAACTGACAATAATTGGTAATCATTAAAAGTGAATTATATTCAAAAAGTACTTTTTGAGGAAGGACATTTATCAGACAGGAGAGACAAGGTTTTAGTCTCTAGCTAAGTCAGGAAAGGATGCTGAGAATTCTAGAAAGAACTTTAAAAAAAGATATTGGAAAACAATTAGCAATGTCTGTTTTAAAAATACTCATATTCCTTTAGTCTCTTCTTCAAATCCCTGAAGGCACCTATATTTGTGAGTATATGGCCAATAGCCAAAGGTAAAAGGTAATTAGGATTCCCAAAGGAAAAAAATGTCAAGTGTATCGGTCAAACAAATTCAATCAATCTTCTGTTTTCTTTTTTTCTGGAATGAATTTTTTCAAGTATAAAACAGATATGTTAAAAACAGCTTTCTCTTCCTGTAGCACAGCTTTTTAACTGTGTCTACAATTATTCCAGGGTAATAACCTTCAGTTGGACTTTACTTTGCCAGGTAAAATAAACATCCTTCCAGGAAAATCCTAGAGTTGCTCTATTCAATACTCCCATATGCTCTATTCTCCTCTATAATCTTCCAAAACGGGAAAGAAAAGGGAAAGCCTTATTGACTCTTTCACCATCAACCAGAGTGAATTAAAATAAAGCCTTATGAAAATGAAACATCTTGTGTTCTGCTTGACAAAAAATACTTAGGAAATAACAAGCTAATAATATTAAAAATTCAGCAAGAGAGAAAAGCTGATCACATATCACAATGAAGAAGCAAGATGATGCACAGTAGTGTTTCAGACATATGTTAATAGAGTTGGTCCGGTAAACACTAAAGAAGTATTGCTTGAAAACATATTTTGGTTCTCTGTTTTCCTCAAAAGTAGGGTTGAACTACTGGCTCATTGGCGACTGGCAGGAACCAGTGGGTTCTATGGAGAAAAAACGTGTGTGCTGGTTCAGGGCAGATCATTTCACTATACCACATCTCCCTTCAGAACTTTCCTTTTTGCTGCCATGTTTATCAGTTGGTGGTTTCCCAGTGGACTTGGACTCCAGACTGAGGGCCACCTGGAGCATGACTGTGCCAGAATGACACAAAGTTGATACAAAGTTTTAAAGAAACATAAACCTTTGCTGTTCAAGCCACTGAGATTTAGGGCTGTACATTACTACAGAGAAATCTCGCCTACGCTGACTGATGCAAGCCTGCCCTCACAAAGTTAGTTTCTGGATTTACTGAGTAATTAAGGACTACCCATCATTTGCCAGGCACGCTACTAATTTTATCTTCACACTAACTGTCATATAGAGAAATAAACAGAAGAAAGTCTACACGACATCTGAATAGTGGATTTAAAATCTGAACTCTGAATCCATGCCTAACTCTCTTTCAATTACATCCATAACCTCATTTATTCAAAAATCAATCCATCCTGGCCTGCCACATTTACCCTCTAGGAAAGCCCAGGATCCCCAGTATTTTACATTACAGACATTCTCTCCTCCAAATTGGCACACACTGGAAAAAGCTAGCCCTTTAAAAATCACCATCTTCAGAGAGTACAGCAAGAGTTTAAAAAGAAGGATTAAAAGAACAATTTTCCCTTTAGCAATGTCTTCCCCCATGGACAAGAGCAACAAAGGCAGCAATCTGAATGATGGGCTCTCCTGGGCTCTTTATGAGCGTCCCCAGCAATCCAGGCACAGGGTTTTGCTCCATGCTGCCACAGTCAATATAGAAGCACTCATTTCCCCATTCTGTGGCTGAGCAGGTGCCGGATGCAAAGCTGGACGGTAACCCAATTTACTGTGCTGCAACAACAGAACAGCACCCCAGCTGGAGAAAAGGCATTTTTGGTTTTGCTCTTTTCACACATTTGTATGGATAAATGGAAGTTTATGTGAGCACAAAGAGGATATATTGTCCTCTGGACGCACATGTGTAACTTCGATTCTGCCAGCAGTCATCATTATAATAAGTGAGGTTTATAGAAGTTTTTTATCCAGAAGGATCCCAAAGAGCATCACAAAAGCTTCAGAAATTACAGGCGCAAGGGCTTCTTTCACATCCGCATGGAGAATCTCATCAGTAATAATCTGCTTTTCTGGCCCACCATCTCCAGATGTCAATGAGAGACTACCCACATGTCAGGAGAATGGAATACTGGAGTCAAAAACCAATCAAGGGGCCAGGACAAGGGGAGTTTTGCCCCAAATGCATACACAATAGCAGTATATCTACCAGCCTTAGGAACTGAAAATAACAGGTGCTTAATAGATACCCACAAGCATGGCACACATGGCTCAACATCAGGAGTCAAAAACAACAGTGATGCAACCCATCAGAAAACTTCACGGGGCGGTTCGGCATAAAGAATTGGAACTTGGCCTCTTTTCCCTTGCCAGATGTGCCACAAGCTCACTCATTCCAGATTTAATAATGTGTACAAGATTGAGTTGGGATAGAAACCAACAACTCAACTGTGAAACAACTGCTGAAACAGAACAGCTCTAGTAATGACTGAGTTGGAGATTCCCAGTTTGGGGTTTTAATGTGATTTTTTGGTTTCCTAACATCCTGAGAACTATGACTTGATTTAAATTTGTATGTTCAGTCTACTGAGTTAAGTCATCTTCTTTTAATGCTTTTAGGAAACAGACTTAACTGGATCATGCATTCATTCAAAGGTAGTATGTTATCCTCCTCAATCAGATGTACAAACTGGGTCACAGCTCAAACAGCTGAGAAGTGGCAAGTTGATTCACACTGAGTTCCTCTGACTCAAGCTCAAAATCATCAATTTTAAGTATTGTTACAAAAGTATAAACAAGAGAAAGTTCAAAAATTTCATGGAAAACATTAAAAATATGCTTACTTTGGTACTAAAAGATTGAATCATGCAAATAAACAATCTTCGAACAGTTCATAAAAATGATTACTAGGAACTGTGTATGGGTTTCAAAGATTTTTTGCACCAAACTTATCTTTTCATTCCATTTGTTATGAACATTTTGAAGCACCCTTACATCTTTATAAGTGCTAAATGTGCATGCATTATTTGTAAAGGAGTTGTACACTTGAAGGATTTTGCATGTGGTCTGTAAACCAAACAATCCCTAGATACTCAACTATACTTGGTTGGATGCACATTAGTTGTCATCACGTATTTTGTTTCATACCAAGGTGAGTTAAACTTATGGGTTTAATATTTCAGTAAGTTTAAAATATCATAACAAAAGTTAAAATACCTATTTTAAGTTCTATGTTAGAGAACATGAAAACTAGATGAGAAAAAGATGAGACAAAATTATATATTATATAAAACTATATATTATAGGCTATATGGGAAGAACTAAATGTGCCAAATAGCATTGAAAAAAACTGACTTCCTCAGCTGTTTGGAGGATCAAGCAACCAACATGGGATGGAAACATTGGGATATACAACTTCAACTGCATCTTGAAAAATGAATTTCAAAGGCAAAGAGACAGAATGACAGAAAGCTGATCACGGCCTCAGCTGTGTACCCATCTGGCTGCCACCTGCCTCCCTCTTCATTCCTCTCACCTAACCCACTGTCAATGTCCAACAACCATTGACAGGACCAGGGGCAATTCTGGGCAGCATGAGGGGACCCAACCATCTTTTCCTAATCCTGTCTAATTAAACACAATTGACTCTTTTGATCCGAAAGGGAGACCCAACTGTGAAAAGTGCTCTAGTGAAACCTGCTATGACCACCATGTTCTGAAGACCATCTGAGCATCCTTACCTGCTTCTTTCAAATAATCACTGAGGTGTCCAAACAGATGCAACTAACAGAAGAGCATATGCTTCCTGTTTGAGTTCTGTATGTCAGAAATTTGAACTGTGAAAAGCCTTCCTGAAGCACAGAATCACAGGGGTAGAGGGAAACAGATACAATACATACAAAAAGATTAGTAGATGTGATTTCTGTGTACAAAAACCCCAAATCACTGGTGCATAAAGTAAAAACTGTGAACAAGATGAACAAGATTGGAGACAAGGAATTAATGACAACACTCAGAGGTAACAGAATAAGGGGAATACGTATAATGTTTTTATGAACCACTAAGAAATTAGGAATGCCCCATGACAACAAGCAGACAAGGAAACAAACATATTTTTAAAAGATTTTTTTTATTTGAAAAGCAGAGTGACAGAAAGAAAGGGAGAGACAGAGTCAGAGATCTTCCATTCACCGGTTTATTCTCCATATGCCCACAACAGCCACTGCTGATCAAGGCTGAAGCCAAGATCTGGGTCTCCCATGTGGGTGCAGAACTCCAGTATTTGAGCCATGATCTGCAGTAAGCTGAATCGGAAAAGGAGGTGAGACTCAATCCCAGCACTCCAGAATGGGATGTAGCTATCCCAAGAAATAACTCAAACCCCGTGTATCACAATGCCTATCAAGAAAGTATTTTAAAATGTTAAGCCCCAATAATGACCAAACAAATGATTATTAAAGAAATTATTTGCTATTTTCATCTATCATATTGGCACTTAAATAATTATGCTGAACAGTACTATATTGTTGCTATAGGAAGTGTCAACAGCTATAATCTTCCTGTAGGAATATTTGGAAAAATGAAAAAAATATTTTTGCATATTCGACCTAGAAATTTTATTTCTATACATTTATCATACAGCAATAACCAAGAATGTTTTCCAAGTTAGACTCTAAAACTGTTCACCAAAGCAACTTTCTAACAATGCACAATTGGAAACAATTTAAACATTCAAAAATAGAGGACTGGTTAAGTAAATCATAGCAAGTCTGTTTAAAACAAAACTATGCAGGCTTTTAACATGGTACCACAATATTGTATAGTTTTAGATTTTCTTAATTAATATAAAGAGATCCTATTTCATGTATCGTGAAGATACCCTTCTAAGAACATAAGGATACTTCCCTACTTCTTTTTAAAATAGAAAAATATTTTGGATACTTAAATTATAAATATAGCATTATCTCATCCTATTTTTAAAAGTTAGGCACACAGAATAAAAAGAACTAAGAAAAATGTTAAAACTGCTTAGATTATAGGTAATTTTATTCAATGAACATAGATTACATTTGTGATTAAAAACATGTCATTTGGGAGGAAAAAAGCACTGACTTAAACAACTGTCTTAATGGTGATTGTTCTATAACCTTATTCCGATCAGAAGACTGAAATTTTATGAAAATTAACCATTAAAAAAAAGGGAAAACCTGAATCTCCAAAGGAAATCATTACAGTCAGAAAAAACAAATCAAGAGACCTGCATTGTGGCACAATGGATTAAGCTGCCACCTGTGAAGCTGGCATTCCCCATATGGGCACCAAATCAAGTCCTGGCTGTTCCACTTCCAATTAAGGTTCCTGTGCTAATGTGCTCAATAAGGCAGAAAAACATTGTCCAATATGTGGGCACCTGTCACCCACAGGGGAGACCTGTTTGGTGTTCCAGGCTCCTGGCTTCACCCTGACCCAGTCCCAGCTGTTGCAACCATTTGGGAAATGAACCAGCATATGGAAGATTCATATTCATTCTCTCTCTCTCTCTCTCTCTCTCTCTCTCTCTCTCTCTCTCCCTCCCTCCCTCCCTCCCTCCCTACTTTCTCTGTAACTCTTTGAAATAAATGAAAAAATCTTTTTGGAAAAAAATCCAAACCAACAGAGGAAATCAGTATCTAAGAGCAATACTATTTCTATATCCAAACTCAGTGATGGAACCACATCCAAAAAGAAGTGGTTGTTATTCATTCAGAATTGACTATGAACATAATGCCTTCAGATCCTCAGCATCATCCATTCCTTTGAACCAACATTTACAGGGATTTGATACAGGTGAGAGTACTTCAAAAGATTCATAGAAAAATGGAATTAAAGACAAGAACTTTTTGAAGACCTCTCTTACATTATTTGATTCTGCAATTTCTCTTGCTTCTGTGAACACAACTGATGTCCTCTTTGGCAGTACGGCACCCTAGCACCCTGAATGACCCCAGAGCCCCAGTCCTGTTCCCAGAGCATGCCCAGTTATGCACTTGAGACACTATTTCTGCTGTAATGTCTGGTAATTTCTCACTGCAGGAAGACTAGTGAACTCGGAATATGAATGTTTGCAATCTCGTTAAATTTATATGTTGAAGCCCAAACCCCTAAAGAGACCTCTAAGGGAGTAACTGAAGGTTAAATGAAGTCATAAGTGTCCAACTCTGATCTGATAGGATTAGCATGTTTATGAGAACAAACATCAGGGAACTCATTCTCTCTTTCTCTGAATGTTCATGTGGAACAAAGTCCACATGAGGACACAGCTAGAAAGCAGCCATCTGCAAGCCAGGAAGAGAACTCTTATCAGGAACTGAGTTAATACAAATCTTGATCTTCCAGACTTCAGAACTGCGATGAAATAAACTTCATTACCTTAGGCATCCAATCTATATCTTTTGTTAAGGCAACCTGAGCATCCTAAGACATTTCACTTAAAACTAATGGACCTCTACATACAAACTCTTAGTAGGTCCCTCAAAGCCTAATCATTACGCTTGTGTCCTCGGTGCTGTGGTTACTGCAAGATTGCTAGACACGCTGGGATCCTAACATTTCCTTATGCCTTTCTTGTTATATTGTCACTCCTTGAAACATATCCAGATATGACCTCTTTTCCAAATTGCCCCATTTATGCCCTTTGCATTCCAATCCACTCCACTAACCATCTATTTATGTTCAAAATGAAATCTGGAATTTATGTACTCTCTTAGGCTTTCTGTTTGGACTGCTGTTCTGTCACCCCTGAAGCTAAATACTATAATTTTTTGTTAGTTATAAACCTAAACTGTCAAAATCCATGTCCTCTTATTTTCTCTCTCTCCTAGTCCTGGAGTACCAAAGTCCAACCATAGGCTGCTGTAAAACAATTCAAGTTTGGAAAACTGTCCCTTTTTCTAGCTCTGATGTAATGCTAATCTGATTATCAAACCTTATTTCACATGCCCATGGATGGGGCTGAGGGATTTCTTTTCTCTGGTAACAGAGAACAAAGGAAAGAAAACCATCTGAGGTCTACTCCTTCACAGCCCAGGCACTAGGAGGATATTTCAAAATGTTCCTGGAAAGGGGTTGGCACAGTGGTTAAGACACCACGTGGAAAGTTCGCATCCCATATTGGAATGCCCAAGTTCAAGTTCCAGCAATCTTCATATGTACACCCTAGGAGGCAGTAGATGATGGCTCACGTACTTGGGTCCCTGACTCCCATGCTGGAGATCCAGAATGAGCTCCAGGCTTGCTCACACTCTGTCCTTCAAAGAAAAAGAAAATAAATAGCAACAACCTTAAAAATAAAAGATAACTTTACTTCCGTGCAAAAAAATGTAAAGTCGGGCATAGTTTTCTCATAATATGCAATTTCATAAGCTTTTGAAGATGCTTCAGATTTCCTGAGCCCTGGGGAGTGCTGAATCCCCCTCTGAGAACTGGATCATTCTACAATGAAGAGAGCCATTATAATCCAAAATACTCCCCCATCCTGGGATAACCACACCCAATTGAAGATAGAGGTGGGATCCCAAGTATAATACTCTTACCTCAAGGGAATGTATAAATCTGAAGAGCCATCCCAGCTCCAGAGTTCCTTGAGGATTTGGCTAAGCACTTGGTTCAGTCTACTTCTCAGTTCAACTTCTCCTGTTGGCAGTTGTAATCACAGTGCTAATCCTGAAAGTGCCTCCAATAAGTCTCAACAAATATTCATTTTAGAATCTATTTTCCTAGGAAGCTGACAAGACAAGGTAGATGAACAATGAATATACTGCCTGCTAGTGCTCTCAATGTTCATTAAGATATTCTAAAACAGTTTTGAAAATTCCTTCTTCCTTTATCCAATAGCCCATTGATCAGGAACCCCATTCTCTGCCCCTTTTTACAATGATCCCCAGAGAGTGTTAGACGTGCATAGTGTAGAGTTAAACTCCAATTCTTCCATGGTTGGCTGAGATCAGGTTAATTTATGGGTAAACCTTAAATAAGCTAAGCAGATTGGGCAATGCATTGCTGGGCTTGCACTAGGCACTCATTAACATATCACTTTCCTACTTCAGAGATGGTTTTCTTGTCATATCAGCCTTGTACCTCACATCTTGATTCAGCAATAATTTAATACCTGCTATATGCAAGGCATTGTGCTTGGCAGGGACTATGGATCAAAAATTTTTCACAAGCTACAGCACTTTTCCCTAAATAAAGTTGAAGCTTTATTAAAAGCAATTGAAGGGGGCGGTGCCATGGATCACTTGGTTAATCCTCCGCCTGCAGTACCAGCATCCCATGTGGGTGCCGGGTTCTAGTCCCAGTTGCTGCTCTTCTGATCTAGCTCTCTGCTGTGGCCTGGGAGGGCAGTGGAGGATGGCCCGGGTGCTTGGGCCCCTGCATCCGCGTGGGAGACCAGAAGGAAACGCCTGGCTCCTGTCTTTGGATTGGCACAGCGCCGGCCATAGTGGCCATTGGGGAGTGAACCAATGGAGGGAGGACTTTCTCTCTGTCTCTCTCTCTCTCACACTGTCTGTAATTCTACCTGTCAAATAAATAAAGAAGAAGAAGAAAAAAAGCAATTGGAAAGTGTTCAGTAAATGTCAGCTTAGGTGAGGTTACAGGTTAGTAGGTTAGATAGTGGTGAGAGATCAGCAAATATAAGAGAAAATGTGCCCTCAGAGACAGTAGCACCTGACTGGGGAGAGAAGTTGTTCAGAAGGTAAAGTAAGCCCAGCTCCAGGGACCACACTCTGGTCCTTAAATATGCAGCATTAAAAGAGTGGCCAGAAGAAGATGGTGGTCCTGGAAAGTCTACCCTACAACACTGAAATGTTGTCTCCATGAAGTAACATGAGCACAAGCTGAACATTTCGGGGCTACTTTTTCACTCACTCTATTTTCTCAAAAGAAATATATTTTTTTCTTCCACACAGAAGCAACTTGTGTTTTTTACATTAGGAACGCCATGCAGGTTTCAGGCCTTAAATGTTAACCTTACACGTGCTGAAACCTCAAGATTGGATTTCTAGGAATCTCTCACATTTGCCAGTCTTGGGAAGAAAATGTTCATTTCCATGACTGGATTGCCAACTCCATATGCTTGAAAAAGTTTGCATTTTTAATCATTATTTTGATAGACTTTGAAAGAAATTAGCTTGACTACTGAATTTAATATTCTGATTACACAAGACATAAAAGAACACACACACACCGTTTGTAGAAAACTGTTATCTGAAAGTTGTGTTTCAAATGAAAATCAACGTATTCATTTTAGAAATAAATTAAATGAGGGCTGGCATGGTAGCACAGTGGGTTAAATCACTGCTCACAAAGCCAACATCCCATAGCAAAGCTCTGGTTCTTCTCCCAGCTGCTCCACTTCCAACCCAGCTCCCTACTAACACACCTCAGATAGTACTGCAACGTGGCACAAGCACCCCAGTGAGGATCCTGGCTCCTTGCTCTAGCCTGGCTCAGTCTAGCTATTGTAGCCATTAGGGAGTGAACCAGCAGATGGAAGACACTCTCTATCCATTTCAAGAAATAAACAGTTTTAAAATAAATATATCAAATAAGCTTTGGTTGTCTGCATTACACTCAAAAAGAGAGCAAATGTTTCATGATGTCCATTACTAAATGTAGTACAAAAGGTTGGTTGGCATCCTGTCCATGACCAAAACTACAAATAGGAGACACCTACTGGTGATTTCTAGAAATTACAATTGGGGTATAGGGGAAGGATCTTGGTCAGCACAGGAGTGGTTTGTTCTAGTCCAAAAGTGTGCTAACCAATAGTGAGATTTTTATGCAGGCAGAGTTGGGACTGAACCCTGGGTTATATAAGTTAAAGAAAACTCTTGCACATTCACTCAAAAGTGGAAATTCAATGTGACAATTTAATTTTCTCTATTATTTGAATTACAGGAAAAAGTGGAATTTTAAAGTATATTCCATCATTCCAGACTAGCAAAAAATTGTTCAATAATAAAGTCTCCCTCTCTGTAGGCCATGATTTGGGTTAGAATAACCATAAGAATGTGGGTTTAAGAATTGGTACCATTATAAGAAAACACTCACAGAGCAATTATAAATATGCATTGGCCATCTGTGATTCATGAAGGATATCAAGCCATTTTTTCATTTTCAAGTTAGGTTGTACCTGCACAGTTCACATGTCACTGGTGACCAGTCATATATGGTACTTTCCTTCAATTGTGATCTTATTTTTCCCTAGTTGATGAGTGTTTTCCATTTTGGCCTCCTACTAAAGCTCTTGCATTGCTGAGTTTACTGGAGTATCTGAAACCATACTCCAAATACTTATTGGAATATATGAAATAATATTCTACAAGCATAATTCCTCTAAAGGAACCCGGCATCTTCATGAAATATGGGGCACATCCAGATGGGAATGTTCTTGAACAGAATCTTGACTTCAATTTTCAGGTGAGACGATCTCAACTGAGCTCACAATGAGGCATGAATAGCATGCAGCTGGCTAAATTGGTTATCTTAAACACACTTTTTGAAGCTTGTCAGTGTGTACAATGTAAATGAGTAACAGTGCAGGTCCAGAAATCAACATGAAACCTTCACACCAGAAAACTGGCAAACCTCCTGAGGTGTTCTAAGGAGGCTCCTATCATCCTCAGGTTCACTATCATCTATTGATTCCCTGTGTGCCCACCACTCTGTACTGGAATACTAGTTGCCTTGTATAGGGCTTATTCTCATTGCAGGAGAAATGATAAGTATTTGTTTTCAACTGTCAATAGTTCAGAATTTAAGCATAGAGTCCATCTCTTCTTTGTTACTATGGTTGAGCCACTAATGATTCTAATTTGCTAACATACAGTTTTATGTAATATGGAAAATAATTGAATTTTCCTCAATATGTATTCCATTGCATACTTTCTAGATCCATCTCAGTATCTTGGAGTGGCTTTGTCACCAATGGACGTAACATGTGTACTACAGTCAGGCAAGAGGCATTAAATTGACTCCTTCACCACTCTCAGAGTCTCCCTCACTGTGAAGACAACATGTTCTCACTACACCACCTCTTATGAAACGAGATGGTCATCCCCTGGGCATTTGGAAGTGGGAAGGAGAGTGGCAGCTTAGCCACTTTTAGTCTAATTACAGCTACACAAGTGTTGTGGAATCACACAAGGGCTTACAGCTAATGGATTTCAATCCCCCAATCCTCCAATGCCCAAAGACCTGGAGATGTGTTACTTTTCTCAACAAGTGTATTTTTAGTGGCCACCCTGTGCCACAAAGTACAGCAGAAAGGTCACTGTCTCTTTGACAATATCACATTCTAAGGCTGGGGATAATAAGTAAAACAGTTCTACGATGTAAATTAGTAACTGCTTTCTTAGAGATACAGTCACACACCCCATACACACATTTCAGCCACAGGTGGACTGTATAAGTGACAGTGGTCCCATAAGATCACAACAGAGTTGAAGAATTCCTATCAGCTAGTGACATCTCAGCCATTGCAACATCACAACAAAATGCATTACTCATGTGTTTGTGGTGATAGCCATATAAATAAACCTAGGGTGCTGCTAGTCATATAAAAGTATAGCGCATAAAATTAGAATACTTGCTAACAAAAATAAATGACAACATCACTGGCTTAAGTATTTATTAACTATACTTTGTATTGTTTTAGAGCATGTCCCTTTTACTTATTAAAAGAAACTGTAGTGTGAAACAGTATTCAGTGTTACACTGCAGCCGCCCATACTTCTTGTGTTAATTGCACTTCTTGATTCTGTCAAAAGGCGACATGGAGAGATTGACCCTGTATCATTTTGGTTAGTGTAAGTCAATCTGCAATGGTCTCAACAACAGAATCACCCAACAATGGACTAATTTCTCAGAATGTATCCCATCATTAAGCAACACATGGCTATACTTCCAAAATGTGATTATCATGAAATATATAAAGCTAGTTAGTGGCAAGGCAAGAAAAAGTCCGGGTCTCTGCATTTCGCATTCCACTGTGCCTTTCAGAGCACCACAGTGCCAACCAAGATGAGGCTTCATGTTTTTTCTCACACACACAGCTCAGGGCCCTGAGGCATCTATAAATGCTGCCAAGGGCTGACAGGACAGCCTGCCTGCCGTCAATTGTATCAGACTCTCCTAAGACAAGATGAAGCCACAGCCCTGGAGAGCATGCCTTCTTCTCCCCCATCTCGCCCCAGGGTTATCGTAGCCATGGCCCTAAGCGATGTGCTCTGATATGAGGCACAGCAATAACAGTAGATAAAAGGAAGGAAAAAAGTGGAGTGATACTACCTTTTTGCTATCATTCCTCTCCTTGGCAACGAATGACCCATTGACAGATGTTTTTACTAAAATGCAAAGACAAGACACTGCATTTGCGTGACCAAATTACCTAAGGACAGAATGTGCACATGTCTTCAGTAGCACATGCTCTCACATTAGCCTAGATTGGAAGATTCTATGTAACATATGCGCCCATCAACATTTTAGAGGTAAAGTAAAATGAATAACATGAGGGTCAAAATAAAGAAATATAATATCATTTCTTTACACATTTCCTATTCTTTCTTCTAATACCCATTTTAAAAATATTATTTGTGCTTAAATTTTCTGTATATCACCTGTTATTAATATTAGCTATATATATACAAATATTAGCTATTCAATAATAAACAGAATGACTGGTCTTATAGTAATAGTAAAATTAATATCAATGGCATGGTAAATCCTATATAATAAATATAACAAAAGGATATTTCAGACCAAGAGAACTTTTGACTTCAGGTCACCTTGGAAGCTGCCAGTAACAGAACCCGTTGACTGCACTTAGACTGCTCTGCCCTCATGGCACAATTCTTGGCCAGGGAGTTTTGAGAAGTGGAGTCTGCTTTGTAGCTACTATTCTGCATTTCACAGATCTCTAATCTGCCCCTCTCCATCAATCTCAGTAAACACAAACTTATAATCTGTTTCATTATCAATGAGCATACATGATGAGGTCATTGAAACTGTAGTTCAAAAATGTCAGGAATACTATTCCATTCCTCCTCTGAAGACCAAAGCCAAGAATATCTACA
Organism: Sylvilagus floridanus; assembly: GCA_949820135.1. Taxonomy (NCBI): domain Eukaryota; kingdom Metazoa; phylum Chordata; class Mammalia; order Lagomorpha; family Leporidae; genus Sylvilagus; species Sylvilagus floridanus. The sequence continues at coordinate 17,405,378 of OX463243.1, forward strand.
TGACATCAGAGTAGGAATGATTTATTTTTATTTTTATTTATTTCTAATTAAGAGACAGATAGACAGTGGTTTACTCCCTAACTGCCTGGAGCATCCCAGGTTGGACCAGGCTAAACAAGGAGCCAGGGACTCAATCCAAGTCTCCCTTATGGATGACAAGAACCCAGGGGCTTGAGCAATCACCTGATGCCTTCATTTGCTCAGGGTGTGCATTAGCAGAAAGTTGGAATGAAATTTGGGTACTCTGATATGGGACACAGGTGTCCCAAGCAGTTTGCTAAGAACTGCACCAAATGCTCACCTCCACTGTTTTTTATTCAGGGCATATATGCATATCTTGTGTGTCCAAGATAAGCATATATGCATATTCTTATGTGATTAAATTATAGCGATGAGTTCGATGCTTTCTAAATTGAGGTAAAAGACAAGGCAAATACTGGGGAATGATTTCACAACTACATAAAAAGAAAATATTAGTGTCTGCAATACACAAACAGCTGCTAAAAATAAATGAAAAGCCCAAAACTGAAAATAATAAAGAAAATATATATTTGGAACCTCGAGAAAATAGTAAAATAGCCAGGATTATCTTTTTCAAGGACACTCTACCTCACGCACTCTAAGTGAAATAGAAGAGAGTAACAACATAATATTAATGCTATCAGTTTAGCAAAAATTTAAATATGCGTAACTCTCCAATGTCAGCGAGAACATAGATTCTGGAGTCTCTGCACAAGTACGAGTAGGATTAGCAAAACGACAGTAAGGAGATCTGGGGAACAGTTTTGCCACAGAAGTAAAATTAAAAGTATGCATATCCTTGAAAAAATATGTGCTATCTAGATCCAGTAAATATATTTTAGAAAAAGTCTGTGCTTACCTGAAAGAAAAAAATATAAAACATGGTTATTGTGGCATTATTTATAATTGTAACAAAACTGAAAACAACCCAAAGGCTCATGATTTAAGGGAATTTATACATAAAATATTGTATAGTCTCATGCTATACTAGTATGCATCAATTAAAATGAATAATTTATATCTACATATAGCAACATGGATATATTTCAAAAGCATCTTGAGTCAAAGAGGATATTACAGAATATTAAGTACCATATAATTTATGTAAGTATTTACGGCCAAAAAAGCATAGCATCATGATTATAATCCTATTATTTATTGCTACAGAACAAAAGCACAGCAAAACTTAGATGACTTACAATAACAATATTTATTTTGCTCAGGCAATGGTTTGAATGGTGTTGCCTCCAAGTTCATATGCTGAAATCCTGACCCCCAACATCACTGTATTGAGAATAAAAAATTAGCCTAAAATGAGTCAGAGAGGATTATCATCCCTTTTAAGAAAAAGCACCCAAGGCTGATCTCCATCTGTCTCTCCATCTCCATCTCCATGTCTCTGCCAGATGAGGGCAGAGCAGGAAGGACGCTGTCCAATGGTTAGGAAGTCACTGTTCAGCCGTAACCAACTATGCTATCCTCTTTGATCTCAGACTTCCAGATTTCAGAAGTGTGAGAAAATAAATTGCTATTGTTTAAGCCTCCCAGTGTGTGGTATTTTGTTACTGCAGCCTGAGCTGATAAATACAGCTTACAAACCACATGTTGGGCAGGACCTATAGAGGAAACCTCGTTCTTTTTGCTCCAATGAGCAGCAGCTGGGGTGGTACAAAAGCCAAAGGCTGACATCATCTGGAGCCTTGATCACTTGTCTCCCTGGCATCACCACACAAGATGGAGAGGCCTGGGCTCCCCACGCAGCTCTCTATCCTTTTGGGAGCCTTCCAACAAAGTGACTTCAGTTGGACATCTTACAGTTCAGCTCAGAGCTTCCAAATGGTGTGCCCCAACAGGGAGAAAGCCAGGCAGAGACTGAATCCCCTGTGATGTCCTAGACTTGGAAGTCAGGCAGTACCTCTTTCACTGAATTCCATTCATTATCAGGAGTTAGGAAGTCCAGTCTATGGTCAAGTGTAAACTATCAGACATTACATCTTGATTATAAGTAGAACTGTCACAGAATTTACAAAAAATGTATTAATGCCACCATTTTACTACAGGTCTTCCAAAAAGCCCATGGAAATGCATATTATGAAAAAATTATACAAGGTCAAACTTTTACATCAAAATACAGTGATATTTTAATTACATTTTCCATGAATTTTTAATGTCTCTTTTGGTGTCAGAGAAAGAGGAAGAGCCCAAGACTGTATATCACACCAACAAAAGTATTTTTAAAGTAGAATGGTCGTCCGGTGCCATGGCTCACTAGGCTAATCCTCCGCCTGTGGCGCTGATACCCTGGGTTCTAGTCCCAGTTGGGGTGCCGGATTCTGTCCCAGTTGCTCCTCTTCCAGTCCAGCTCTTTGCTGTGGCCCAGGAAGACAGTGGAGGATGGCCCAAGTCCTTGGGCCCTGCACCCTCATGGGAGACCAGGAGGAAGCACCTGGCTCCTGGCTTCGGATCAGCGCAGCACGCTGGCCATAGCAGCCATGGGGGGGGGGGGGGGGGAACCAACGGAAGGAAGACCTTTCTCTCTGTCTCTCACTGTCTAACTCTGCCTGTCCAAAAAAAAAAAAAAAAAAAGTAGAATGGTCATATATAAAATGAACTGGATTTGCAAGAGGCCCACATTTTTCACATGTATCTTCGATATTTTATCAATATTCTGAGGATAATATGACAAAATGTCAATAACTGTCAATCCCAGAAAGACAGTATTTTGTGTGGCAGGTTAATTTCATCATCACCCACAATGAAAGGCCTCTCTATATCCATACTTTCTGCAATATCACATCATACCTCATCAACAGATGTAGTCTATTTCTCCAGCCCTAAGGTCTCAAGGCCTTGCCCATTTCTGCTTTCTCTCTTTCAGACCTCTGGCTCCACCATGAGAACAATTCCAAAATAGTTGACTGGAGGCTAAGAGGGCCTCTGGAACATAGCTTAGTCATCCCAGAGCAGACAGCCCCACCCTCTGCCAAGCTTACCTATCTGCTGACTACAGACATATGAGTAAGTCCAGCCCAGATCAACAGAACTTCCCATAATAAATGATGAAGGTTTTAAGTAGCTAAATATTGAACTGGTATATTACACAGCAATACAAGTACCAAGTGTTATCATATTCTGCATATTTTTCTATATTTATACAGTTATTCAAGATGAGAAAGAGAGAGAAGGAGCAAAAGTGGAACAGTAATAAAAATCAAAAATACAATGATGGAAGGTTCAAAACCTAACAGAGCAATTGGTCCATTATTTTGAGGGTCAGGGGTAAGAAAATTCCATAGGTACTAACTAAACTCTGCACCTTGAGGAAGACTTTTGTTATAATTCAAATATCACTGTGAACATGTCAAAAGAACCAAACCACATCCATTATAATAAGGAAATTACTCACCAGAAAATGCACACAGCTTGTGTGTTGCTCTGACCAAAGAAATACAAAATACTAATAGTAATTAATCTTCATTTATTTCCTGAGATATAATGGAATGAAATAGTCAATTACTATTATTGGTTTACATATTACATAAGAACTGTTTAAAAATAACAATGCCAAGATTCACAAAGAGTAAGCTTAGTAAATTCTCTTAGCCCAAATCAAATAGGCCAATGTGATTAGACACACTAATTGGACTCTTTATCTCATTCAGGAACATTGTGATGCCCTTAATCTTTCTTAAAAATAATTATGGGAAGGCCGGCGCCGTGGCTCAATAGGCTAATCCTCCGCCTTGTGGCGCCAGCACACTGGGTTCTAGTCCTGGTCGGGGCACTGGATTCTGTCCCAGTTGCCTCTCTTCCAGGCCAGCTCTCTGCTGTGGCCCGGAAGTGCAGTGGAGGATGGACCAAGTGCTTGAGCCCTGCACCCCATGAGAGCTCAGGAGAAGCACCTGGCTCCTGCCATCAGATCAGTGCAGTGCGCCGGCCACAGTGCGCAGTGGCCAGGGTGGCCATTCGAGGGTGAACCAATGGCAAAGGAAGACCTTTCTCTCTGTCTCTCTCTCTCACTGTCCACTCTGCCTGTCAAAAAAAATAAAAATTATGGGAGAAAAATTTTATGGTCTCAATAGTTTGGTAATTTATTTTTTAAGATGGAAGTTTTCAACTTAAACAGCATTCCTTAATAAAAGGTGGGGGAGAGGGGGGCTCTGCACAGTTTCCTCTACTGATCAGGATTCTGATGATGTGTGTACCTTCCCAAAAAATAGACACAAAATCAGCAATGGAAGAAGGCTTACTATTTGCAACAACATCCCTGAGTCCCAAAATCATAAGCCCTAGAATAACAGACAAGATTTCTATTGAAAAGAATTGCACAGATTATCCAGGATGCCTTGTGAGTTCAAGTAACCAGAAACCTCTTAATATTTAGAAATGGGTTAATTGTAGTTTTATCTCACTACTGATGAGATAAAACACCTCAAGTTTTACTTAACTATCATAATTTTATCTATATCCTTCATAATGAAATAGCTCATTATATTAATAACTCTAAATGATTTTATTGTTTTATCCATTCAGTGCTGTTCAAATCAAAATATTCACAAATCAGAGGTAAAATCTTTTAGCCAATCAGGTGACCTATTTTTGGTGCGAAAGATATCATGTTCATGGTATATGTGCTTTCACTCAGAGACCTGGAATTCGTTCTTCCAAGGGCTTCTGTGAAGTTCATTATATAGAGCAGATCAAAATTAATTGTTGAGGGAGGCAGCTGTTATGGCTCTGTCCTTTTGGACCAGTACATATAAAGACAATGTTGAGAAATCAATAATGTCACTAGGTCAAGGGCATTTCAAAGTACAGAGCCAATAAATGCTCTTTGTCCATATTTACAAAGGAAAGATCTCTGGGAAAAATAAGTGATTTCCAAAGCCATAATCTCCACTCATGTGAAAATCTCAAGGCTTCTGTGGAAGTTACTATCCAGTACATATTTCTGCTGTCAGACTACTTCTGTCACTGCATTTAAACCATGAAGTGCATTTGCTGCTGATTCGACTATTATGGCAGGAAAATGACCTGTAAAGTTCTTTTGAGGAGCTTGGCATTTTGCATATATTATAGAAATACAAGAGGAAAAAATGTGTTAAAAATGAAGTTTATGAAAAGTCATCCAACTAAATTTCACATTTTGTAGAATACAGAGACCGCCTGATTTGTGAGACTAAGGAGGGAAGAAAAAAAAAAAAACCTGTCGAGACAGAAAATCTCCATATTCCCCTGTTTTCAAGGGCAGTTATCAACTTTTTTTTCTATCTACAAAATCTCCATGGTAAATTGCAAACTGGAAAATGTGCCAAACTATGTTATTTGACCCCTTTTTTTGGTGACTCTGATGTGCAAAGGACTTAATAGATGGGAACATATGTTATATTGGGTGTTGGGCTGTGGTGGTGACAAATGCGTATGCACTGATTTGAGAGCAATCTGATTGAAAGCAATGACAAAAGCCTCCAATTTTTATGAGCTCTCCAAAGGAAGAGACCTTGGTTTCATGTGAGGGAGGTTAGAGTTATGTCCCTCAGAGGTAACAGTGAATATCTGAGCTTAATTTGCCGCAATCCAATAGTTGACTGGGAGACAGGATTTCTGAGTCTGTACCACAACCTGGTGCCAACTGAGCATTTATCAACACTGAGCATCTCTCATCACTGATAATGTGAAGGGGTGGGGGGTGCAGAAATGCCTAAGGCCCCAAGGGCACTGCTATTTACTGCATCAAGATATTTTCCAGAGCAGATTCATGGGCTTAGAGATGGGGAGAGCACTGGCCCTCCCTCAGAGATTCCCAGCTGGGAAGCAGGGAGGAAGGGAAGGAGTTAACCATTTCACTGCTGCTCAGCCATCACTGTGCTATTCAAAGGTGCTTTTTCCCCCCTTCCCAGTGGAGTGGTTAGATATCAAATCCACAGTCCTACTTCCTGACCCCGAATGGGAATTTTATTCCTTAATCATATCTTCATGGCTGCTTCACTGACTAGCTTCAGTGGGAGCCCAGCACATTATTTACAGGAATTAAAGAGCTTGGGGAGTTGGGGTGGAAGGAGGAGAGCATTTTTATCATAGTAGCACTCACAAGCATCAATACAGCTAAAGGTCGGCGCACTTCCATCAAAACCTCCTGATTCCCAGGCATTTATAACTTGGCTATAAAAATCTCTCTCGTAGGCTGCAATTCGGCAAATAGAGCCTCAGCTGAGGGGAAAATTGTGCCCTCTCCATTGCTGGTGGTTTGTTCTGGTTTGCCTTTTGTTTTTGTGATTGGAAGAAAATACAGTTATTTACAAGACATTACTTAAAAGTATGCCTCCCAGAATGTTAATACTTTAAAGCATTCATTTTTATTTTCACCTCCAGTGAAAGCCCTGACTTTGACTCCACCTTGAGTCCTGTCCTGGTCCCAGTTACTCTTGGCATTTTCCAGAAACAAAGACAATGGTCCCAGCCTTTCCTTCAAGGGCAGTTAAGTGAGTAGAAGGGCTCCAAATGCCTGAGAAGTTTGTATTCCCCAGCTGTGTGGCAGGACAGCCTGTTGGCTGTTGCCTCTGAACTAATTTCCCCCTGCAAAGACCCAATCAGTGGGACAGCCCTGGAGAGCAGAGGATTTTTAATAGCGCCAAGGTGCTTATTTTCAGAGAAGAGCTCAACGCAGGAGGATCAAATAAGGAAGGGAAGAGAACCTGGCTCATCCTCTCGGATGAACCCAATCATTTTCATCTCTCATCACTTTCACATCTGTGATTTTCCTTCTTCCTTACAAGGGGAGATACTTTTCTCTGCCATTAAGGAGAGAGATGATTTCTAGGGCCTGAGTCAAACGTCCTCAGCTTGTTTCTGGAGCTCCATCTCCCTCCACTTTCTCACTCAGGAGAGGCCAGGCAGTTGGCATTGCCCCCCGCGTCCCCCCATAGAAAGACACCTGGCTAGCTGAGACCTGTGCTAGTGGAAAAGCCCAAGCAGATTACATGTGCTTGGGGAAAAATGAGCCTTAGGTATTTTAGCTTTGGAAAGAACATGACAAGCAGCCTAGCAGAAGTCACTGTGCACTTACTCCCCATGTAAGACCTCTGTCCTTACTAAGTTGTACTATGAGAATTAACTGTAAAACTTGTTCTCAAACAGTACGTTTTACATTGTGTGTGTGTGTGTGTGTGTGTGTGTGTGCAAACTGCTGAAATCCTTACTTAGTATAGAGTTGGTCTTCTGTATATAAAGTTAATTAAAAATGAATCTTAAAGAAGAAAGGGATGGGAGAGGGAGTAGGAGGTGGGATCAGAATAGGAGAGGGAGGGGGGATGTGGGGGGAAATGCCAATATATTCCTAAAGTTGTACCTATGAAAACTGTATTCATTAAATAAAAGCTTTAAAAAAAAAGAACAATCTGGTGTCCCTGCTGGGAGTCCTGCAGAAAGCACAGGCCAGAGGGAAGGGAGCCCTGAAGCCAGACGTACTGGGGGTGCAGGGGAGACGTTAGTGTTATTCCCTCACATTCATCAACTCAGGGTATGTGCCTTCAGATTCTGGAGACCAACATTTATCTTTTAAAATGTCCCCTGGAGAGGGAATTTCTCACATTTCACTGATGAGAAAAGTACAAATAGAAAAGCCAGCTGATGTGTTAGAGGAGCCAACAATGGAATTTAGTGTCACATGTCCCCATCTGAGATTTCAGCCCTCCTTGCCTGGGGGGGGTGGGGAGTGGAGAGGAATACCTGAACATGCTTTAAATCTTTCCTGAGTTTTCATAAAATGAAAAGAGAGCATTCTAAGCCCTTTCACTTGGAGTACTGCACCTACAGCATGGCAGAAGGCCCCAGTGCTGGGAATCACACATTCTAAGAGCCAATTAATGCCTCCTACCCCTGGGTGCCTAACACAGGGGAAAAATCAGCAAGGCCAAGATCACATGCCTTCCTTCAAAACCATAAGCCCAGTAACTGGAGCCCTAGAGCCTGCGGACCAAACTCAAACTGTTCCAGGCCTTTGCTCCTATCTTGCAAGTACAGAACAGGCCAAAAGGCACATTCTTGGGCCTGAGACATAGAAAAGAGTGGCTGTTTGCTGCAGGATATGGACAGAACTTGGACATGCAGACTGTAGTGTCCACACATGAAGTGCAGAGATCCAGGCACAGCAGGACAAAGAAGGATGGAGACAGAAGAGTAGCTGGCATGGTACAAGGACAGCTCTCCTCACATGGCTGTGTCCTAGTGTGGAAATATAAGAAGCTACACTGGTCTCCCAGGGCATTATGAACATATTTCTGTCAAGGTGGAAAAAATGTACAGGAAATATTTTATCAGTTTGTGAGTCTGACATATGACTTCTGAATATGTAGACCCCTATGGTACTCTTTATGTAGGTTCTTGGAAGGTAGGGTGGATCTGTTGAAAAAGCCCCACCAAAAATGAGTTGTTTCCATGAATATACAGGGTGAACATCACTAATCCAAGGATCCAAAATGTTCTGAAATCTGCAACTTTTTGATCACTGACATGATGCTCAATAGTTCTGCAAATTGAAGCATTTGGAATTTTTGATTTTTACATTAGGAGTATTCAACAGATACAGTCTATGTAAATATTCCATAACCTGAAAAACTACAAAATCTGAAACACTTCCAATCCCAAGTATTTCAGATAAGCAATACTCAACTTGTACATATAAAAAGGTACTTCAAAAAGTTTATAGATAAACATATATCAATTTATATCCTTATAAACTTATTTTGGTACAAGTAAGTCTTTTGCAAATACTCATTTTCCATGAAATCTCTGAAGAACCCTCTGAGTTTAATTTTTTTCACTCTGTTAAAATCATACATAGAAGGGCTGGCACTATGGCACAGTGGGTTAATTCTCCACCTGCACTGCTAGCATCCCATATGGGCACTGGGTTCTAGTCCCAGCTGCTCCTCTTGCAATCCAGCTCCCTTCTATGGCCTGGGAAAGCAGTAGAAGATGCTACATGAGCTTGGGCCCCTGCACCCATGTGGGAGACCCAGAAGAAGTTCCTGGCCCATGGCTTTGGTTTGGCCCAGTTCCAGCCTTTGCAGCCATTTGAGTAGTTAACCCATGGAAGGAATGCCCTTTCTTCTGATTCTTCCTTTCACTGTAATTCAACCTCTCAAATAAAATTTTTTTAAAAAAAATTCATATATAGATTCCCTGCTTCAACACTCACCTATAAGTCTACCTGCCATCTTATTTTGCTCTATTTTTCTGATGTCTAGTTCCTTTTTCCTTTTTTTTTTCTTTCATTTTTTGGCTTAGTGAAATTTGAGTTGTATCTACCATCTTCCCTCTTGTTTATCTGTAAGTTTTTAACAGTCTTTTCAGTTTTCTAATGGCTATTTTTCTGTTCATGTCATAATAAAATTTACATTGCTCTATTATTATATCAAAACTAAATCATAACCATACATGCTCTAAAATGAAGCCTTTAAAAGCCTTTTCTGCTTCTTCATTCTCTTTCCTCTCTGGTCCATTCCTAAATTCAGAATCTTGCTAGGATAGTTTAGTTCTAGTCTATTACTGAGATTTTAATTACGATATGTCCCTTTCAGTCCAAGAACACTTACTTAAAACATACAGAACCCCACCTGAAGACAAGTACATAGTTTCTAATCAATATCAAATACAAAATTAAGGGGCTAGCACTGTGGTGCAGTAGGTTAAGCCAATGCCTATGATGCCAGCATCCCACATCCAAGTGCCAATTCTACTCCTGGCTGCCCTGCTTCTAATCCAGCTCCCTGCTAGTGCACCTGGGGAAGTAGTGGATGATGGACCTAGTGCATGCATTCTGTCATCCATGTGGGAGACTCAGATGGAGTTCCAGGCTCCTGGCTTCAGATCTACTCAGACGCAGCTGTTGCAGCCATTTTGGGAGTGAACCTGCAGATGGGAGATCTTACTCGTTCTCAATCTCTCTCCTCTGTCACTCTTTCAATTAAATGAACTACTTTTAATAACAGAAAATCAAGTTCTATTTGGATAGGAGAGGACATTTAGCCTAGTAGTTAAGATGTCCACATCCCACATCAGATTAACTTGTTTCAAATCCTAGTTCTGGCTTCTAACTACAGCTTCTTGCTAAGGTAGACCCTAAGAGGTGGCTCAAGTAATTGGGTCCCTGCCACCCATACCTGAATACCTGGATCATGTTCAAATTTTGGCCCTACCTAGCCCCAGCTATTGGAAATGAGCATTTAAGGAGTGAACCAGCAGATAGGCTCTCTGCTGTCATTCCATCCTTCTTCCTGAGTAAGCATATTATAAAACCCCATTTAAATCTACCTGACAAGGTTCTTGAAACATTTCACCAAGTGGAACTAAGCAGACAAAAGGCAAGAATCAAGGCTGTAAGCGAACCCTTGATTTGGCAAGAACATAGCAGATAGAGCTCAGGACATACAAGGAGCCCAACACAGCTGTAAGAAGTTGTCAGTCGAGAGCCAGGGATCATGCCAAAACTGGAGGTCAAGGAAAAGTATCTGGGCAAAGTTAGACCAGAAAGGAGGAGAACGGAAGCAGCTGTGTGGACCTACATGCACATTTTTGAAATGCAGACCAAGAAGGAAGCAGTATGTAAGTGTCCAGCACATAGCAGAAGACACTAACCCCACTTACTTCCATAGGGTTTGGCAGGTTACAGAGCACTTCGCGTCTAATAGAGAATTCAGTCTTTCTCACAAATGGCAGGCAAAGTATTATTAACCCCTATTTGTGGTAGGAAAAAAAAAAACAGCAGCTTGAAGAGTTTCCTTGTTTTACTTAACATAAGCCTGAAAGAGGTAGAGGCAGTTCTTGAGGTTAAGTTCTTCTGATGCTTGACCCAGATATATGCTCCTCCACTCCCTAGCATGAGGCTTTGAAGTTACTACACATGGGAAATGATGACAGCTCTCAGCTAGATTTTCTGTTGTTGGGCTCTGTGGTTGGATAGGGTGAGTCAAGGAGGAGGACTATACTATTTCTGGTTGTCATTTCCTACACAGCCATTTATGGCAGTTCCATGAGCCTGACCCCTGGCCATCAGACACATCAAGCCAGCACTGGATTTATGACAATCCTAACTACTGCCATCTAATCTGCTAACCTGTGCAGGGCACGGACATCAGGAAATATGTCTTTCTGTAAATACAGTACAGGGGAACTTATTTGTTGTGGCAGTAAGGAGCAAAAAAGGACATTGCTCTCGAGGTTCCAAAGGGGGGAAAAAAGATGATGTACGATGTAAGGTAGGGTATTAATCATGCTTGACACCTCTGGATAATCAACTGGAGTCATCCTTGGGAACAATTTCTTTTCAAGGATAAAACAGAAGAAAATAAATGGGGAGGGGCTTATCAAGTAGGACAGCACAAGCTGATACAACATTGAGTGAATGTAGCTCACAATTCTTACTGAGTGATTGGCTGCCAATTAGGTTCAAGAGCTTGAGGGTCATAAAATTTGTTTCTGATTGTATTGTTTTCCATTCTCATCTCCAGTAGAGCCATCCCAATGTAAGCTCATAGTCTGTACATAGAAGACCTATGAATAGGTCAAAGCTGCCACCCTCAAGCTTCATAAAATCAAGTATTTCATAGAGCTCCAAGAGAACTTTTCCCCATCTGCAAGTCTCCAGGCCAGCTCAAGGAGAGGTGGATCTTATCTCTGCCTGTAGACAGATAACTGCACCATGGGACACCTGATAAACATGAAACACAAGTTCCTGATGGGAATCAGGTGCCAAGCTAGGTATGGAAAAGATATCCTTGTATGTGGAGTAGTGGTTGAAATTGACTTCAAAATGGGAAAATACCACCACAACTCCACTAAAGCATAACAGCACTAAGAAACAGAAAAACAGGAAGAACCAGGTACTGAATCTGGCCCTTTCATATCAAGCTTCTACTACCAGGCAAGTGATAAGTTGCCAAACCTGCAACATGCAAGGGCTATTCCTTCATACTCCAATCAAGATGAAGTCATTCATTTTGTTTAGAATTAACGTTATCCTCTACCTATAACAAAACAGAGACATTCTAACATCTCAGTCCTTTTGGACTTGAACCGAGCACTAAAATTTAAAATTAATTGTTGTGTGTAGAATGCTTCATTTTTTTTTTTAATCACAGCTCAGTCCTCATGGTCTTTAATGGTACTAGTGTGCAGTCCTCTACATTTTGTGAAGCATTTTCACAACATTACAACTTATTTCATCACCTGTTTTGCACCAGGGTTTTTCCCCAAGCACTCAGAAATGCAAAGATGAATCAGTTAAGAAACCTTTCTTGAAATACTGAAATAAGGAGGAAAGATGCACAAATGCTTACAATGATGGACTGTAATAAGGGCTTTACTAGATATATATACAAATAGTAATGAGCACAGGTGAGGCCAAGTGACTTTCCCAAGATCATGCCACTGATGGGCAGCAGAGGAAGAAACTGAGTCTATTGCTTCTGTCCCACATCTGGAATAATATCTCTGTACCAAAGGTAGTTTCTAGGCTGGCGCTGCAGCTCAGTAGGCTAATCCTCCACCTGCGGCACCGGCACCCCGGGTTCTAGTCCCGGTCGGGGCGCCAGATTCTGTCCCAGTTGCTCCTCTTGCAGTCCAGCTCTCTGCTGTGGCCCAGGAGGGCAGTGGAGGATGGCCCTAGTGCTTGGGCCCTGCACCAGCATGGGAGACCAGGAGGAAGCACCTGGCTCCTGGCTTTGGATTGGCGCAGCACACCAGTCATGTCAGCCGCTTGGGGGGTGAGCCAATGGAAAAGGAAGTCCTTTCTCTTTGTCACTCTCTCTGTCACTGTCTATCTCTGCCTGTCAAAACAAACAAAAAAGGTGGGCTCTTATATTAACCACTCCTGGACTTATTTAGATTTCCTTTTATTAATTTAAAAATCCTGGTTTATAAGACTGTTTACTTGCCCTCTTTAGCACCTGTCTCTCAGATTTCATTCCCAACTGACACCTATACCACTTTTTTTTTTCCCTTAGTCACTAAGTCCCCAGTAGTCACTCTTAACCTCCTCTACCTTTCAACTGTAACAAGATTCATCAGCCTATCCCAACTGGAACTTCCTTTCCTTCTTACATAACCTCCATCTTCCACACACTGCAACCTGATCTGAATTTGCCAAGTGTGACTCTTCTTGAATAAGCATATCAATGCTTAGACACAGGAACACAGAGTATCCTTTAAGGCAATCACCATAAAAGAGGTTATACATTTATTCTAATGGTGCTGTGATTGCTCCTAGTCATATCTTATTAGGAAGATCTCTTTTGGAACTGCATTTGACATTTCCAACTCCTTTTGCTTTGAATAGCAAAAATGGTGGCAAAACTGCATCTTTTTGATGCTGGCTTTGATTTTTAATAGTCAAATGTCTTATCCAGTGAAAGATAATTCTATTTCCATTCAAAATGTGCTATTTCTTTAAATTATTAATATTTCTTTTCTATAGTGGCTCATTAAACTGACAAAATGAGTAATTCAAATATATTTTGAGCTATATTACTATGATTCAAATAAAAAGATGCTTTACTATGGTGACTTCCCAAAGGATGTACAGAAATCCATAGAAATACCAAGTTATTTTCTTCACCTTATTTTTTTGAACTGTTCTAAATGTTTAAAAATATACAAAGGAACAAGCATTTGGCCTAGCAATTAAGAACCAGTATCCCATACTGGAGCCTGTATCCCATACTGGAGCAGCTGGGTTCAAGTCCTGACTCCAGCTCCCAATTCCAATTTCCTGCTAATGCACACCTTGGGAAGCAGCAGTGATGGCTCAAGTAATTGGTTTCCTGTCACCCACATGGGAGAGCTGGATTGAGTTCCTATCATCTCTCAGCCTTGGCACAGCCCAATCCTGGCTATTGTGGGCCCCTTGGAAGTGCATGAGAGTTCTCTCTTCTCTCCTCTCCTCCACTCTCTTCTCGTCTCCTCCCACCTACTCCCCTCCTCCTTCTTCTTCTCTCCTCTCTCTCCCTCTTCTGGCACTCAGATTTTAAAAATGTAGTGAAAGAAATGTGTAACATTTCAAAATAACTTTATATAACATTTTAAACTTCTGATTAACATATAATACTTACATTATACAGCATAAACTGGTCAAGCCAGGCAACTAGCATTTCCATCTCATCTCTTCTTGTGTTTACAGCCTACCAGCTCCTATCTTCCAGTTTTCATATAGTATAGAACCCATTACAAACTATAATCATCTCACAATGCTGTGAAACACTAGAACTTATTACTTTTGTTACTTATATCTGTGTTTTGGTACCCTAATATCCAATATTCCTCTCTCTACCTCCCATCCTTTCCAGCCTCTCCTAATCATTCCAAGTTCAGACAGACTTTGTTATTTTAAATTTCCATATATGAGAAAAAAACACGTAGCACTTGTCCTTCTGCATCTGGCATATTTCATTTAGCATAAAGATCTCCAGTTCTACCCATTTTGCTGCAAATGTCAAGTTTTCATTTATTGTGACTAATATCCCAGTTCATATTATACTGCATTATCCTTATCTACTCATCTATCCATGGGCAACTAAGTTGATTTCCTAACTTGGGTACTGTGAATAGTTCTGCAATGAATGTGTGCATATAGGTATCACTTTTGTATTTGAATCAATTTCTTCAGATCCATATCCCTCTAAAATCTATTTATTTATTTCAAAGTCAGAGTTACACAGGGAGAGGAAAGGCAGAAAGGAGAGAGAGGGATAGAGAGAGGGAGAGAGAGGGAGAGAGAGGGAGAGAGAGAGGGAGAGAGAGGGAGAGAGAGGGAGAGAGAGGGAGAGAGAGGGAGAGAGAGAGAGAGGTCTTCCATATAATGGTTCACTCCCCAATTGGCCACAACGGCCAGAGCTGCACTGATCTGCAGCCAGGAGCCAGGAGCCAGGAGCTTCTTCCAGGTCTCCCACGTGGTTTCAGGGGCCCAAGGACTTGGGACATCTCCTGCTTTCCCAGGCCATAGCAGAGAGCTTGATCAGAATTGGAGGCCATAGCAGAGAGCTTGATCAGAATTGGAGCAGCCGGGACCAGAACCAGCACCCATATGGGATGCCAGCACCTCAGGCCAGGCCATTAACCCACTGCACTGCAGTGCCAGTCCCTTAAACATTTGCCAATTATAAACAATTCAAATAAATGATAAAATTATCTGAATAAATATTTCTCGAAAGAAATATAAATGGTCATCAACATATGAAAACTGCTCAACATCAGTGACAGATTGGCTGTCAGATTCACGTAAATTGAAGCCACAATGAGTTTTGTCTTTAATGGTCCACTATTGTGCAGTCCTCTACATTCTGCAAAGCACTTTCACAACATTATAAGTGGTTCTTGTGGCAGTGTGGATGAATATTGCACCCAGTGGGGCTAGCGCCCAGACATTGATAACCTGGAAGACAGGAGTTGAGGGTGAAATTATGCCAATGTAGATGATCAAACCCACCCCTCTGATAAAAAAAAAAAAAAAAAGATTTACCACGGTCAATGTGGGTGTTACCTGGATACTCCCCTCACCCAGGAGCACAGAACAGAACTCCTGGTCACACCTAGCACGTGCCCTAAGTATTCCCTGAAAGACACTTTCACATTCATTCATAAATGAGATCATAACAGGGTTTAGAATTCTGGGTTGACAGTTGTTTTCTCTTAAGACTTGGACCATATCTTGTTATTTTCTCCTACCCTGTAGGGTTTCTGATGATACTAAGTCACAGAGCCATAGTCCAAAGATAAAAGCCATCAGAAGAGAAAAAAAAAAAAGTACATCAAGAAGTGCTAAAAAATAAAGGCAGAAACTCAGGAAACAAGAATAAGGAATATAACTGACACCCTCAAAAGAACACAATAACATTTCAATACTAAAACTTGAAAATGAAGAGATTGAAGAAATGCCAAAAAAGGAATTGCAAAAATTAATTATAGGATTACTCATAAGCAATCAGAAGCAAATCCACAAATTAAAAATTCCACACATGACATGAATGAAAAATTTCCCATAAAATTGAGATTTTAAAGAGAAAATAAAAGGAAATATTAGAAATGAAGATTTTAATGGGTCAAATAAACATGCAGTGGAAAGCATTAACAACAGATCAATTAGGCAGAAGAAAGAATATCCATGTTAGAAAACAAATCCCTGGAAGTTTTATAGTCAGAGCAATAAAAAGGAGAAATTAGAAAAATTAAAAACAATGTTGGAAATTTTTGGAATACTATCAAATGAATCAGCATTGGGTCTTAGAAATTCCTGAAGGTGTAGAGAGAATGGACTAAACGACCATTTTAGTGAAATAATTACATAAAGCTTCACTAATTTGGACAAAGAAAAGGACATCCCAGTACCCAAAGCACATAGAACTCCTAATAAACATAACCAGAAAATATCTTCCATGACACATTGTAGTTAGACTTCCCACAGAACATATTCTCAAATGTGCACAAAAGAAACACCAGATTACTTACAGAGGATCTCCTACTAGATTCATAGCTGACTTCTCATGGGACACCCTACATGCTAGGTAAGGACAGCAAGATGTAGTCCAAGTATTAAGAGAAAAAAAAAAGGTCAACCCAGAATGAACTGTATAGTGAAAAGCTCTCATTTATGAATAAGGTGAAATAAAGACCTTTCATAACAAAGGAAATTCAAAGTAAACAATAGGAATACTTATGGAAAAATGGTAGGGCCACGTCATTACTTATCAATATCAACCTTGAACGTAAAAGGTCTCAACTATCCAGTTAAAAGATAAAAAGCCAGCTTTGGTCTTTACTTTTTCAGTTCACAATTGACCACACTGATAGGTCTAAGAGTCAAAGGGATGACACAAACAAGACTAGTGCCTGCTAATACTAACTGATAGAATCAAAAAAAGGGAGAGAATGATCCAACATGGGAAGCGAGATACACAGCAGACTCATAGAATGGCAGATGTTCTAAATAGCACTCTGGCCTCAGAATCAGCCCTTAAGGCATTCAGATCTGGCTCAAGAGCCCATGAGAATATTCTAGGCATGGAAAGCCAAGACACTCTGGACAAAAAAAAAAAAAAAAAAAAGGCCTAAATGAAAGATCTCTGCGAATGAGATCCCAGTGGAAAGAACAGGGCCATCAAAGAAGGAGGTACCTTTCTCTGAAGGGAGGAGAGAACTTCCACTTTGACTATGACCCTGTCGGAATAAGATTGAAGTCAGCGAACCCTAAAGGCTTCCATAGCCTCGGCAACTCATGACTAGACCCTAGGGAGATTACTGAGGCCATAAACAAGAGTGTCAAATTGTTAAATCAACTTCAGGAGTCACTGTGTACTTATGTCTCATGTGGGATCTGTCCTTAATGTGTTGTCCAATGTGAAGTAATGCTATAACTAGTACTGAAACAGTATTTTACACTTTGTGTTTCTGTGTGGGTGCAAACTGATGAAATCTTTACATAGTATATACTGAATCAATCTTCTGTATATAAAGATAATTGAAAATGATTAAAAAATCTTGGTGTTAAATTGGAAATTGCATAGAAAATTAATCAATTTAAAAAAATATATCATGTAGGATCTCTGTCCTTAATGTGCTATACATTTTGAATTGATACTATAACTAGTACTCCAACAGTATTTTTCACTTTGTGTTGCTATGTGAGGGCAAACTGTTGAAATCTTTACTTAATATACACTAAACTGATCTTCTGTATATAAAGAGAATTGAAAATGAATCTTGATGTGAAGCAAGGGGAGAGGGAGTGGGAAAGGGGAGGGTTGCGGGTGGGAGGGAAGTTATGGGGGGGGTGGGGAAGCCATTGTAATCCATAAGCTGTATTTTGGAAATTTATATTCTTTAAATAAAAGCGTTATAAAAATAAAAAAAAAAAGGTCCCAACTATCCAGTTAAAAGATACAGACTGGGGGGGAGGGGGAGTAGTGCCATGGCTCACTTGGTTAATCCTATGCCTGTGGCACCAGCATCCCATATGGGCACTGGTTCTAGTCCCTGCTGCTCCTCTTCCAGTCCAGCTCTCTACTGTGGCCTGGGAGAGCAGTGGAGGATGGCCCAAGTGCTTGGGCCCCTGCACCCGCATGGGAGACCAGGAAGAAGCACATTGCTCTTGGCTTTGAATCAGTGCAGCACCAGCTGTGGCGGCCATTTGGGGGGTGAACCAAAGAAGGAAGACCTTTCTCTCTGTCTCTCTCTCTGTCTGTAACTCTACCTGTCAAATAAATAATAATAATAATAATAATAATAATAAACATTTTTTAAAAAGATACAGACTGGGTAAAAAAAATTAAAAATAAGACTCATCTATTTGCTGCCTACAAGAAACACATCTCACCAATAAAGATACACACAGGCTGAAAGTAAAAGGATAGAAAGGTATTCCATACTAAAGGAAAGCAAAAAGGGACAGGCGTTACCATCTTAATATCAGACAATATAGACGTTAACATAAAATCTGTTAAAAGAGACAAAGAAGGGCACTATGTAATGATTAAGGGATCAATTCAACAGGAAGATGTGACAATAATAAATGTATGTGCACCCAATTAAGGACACCTGGCTATTTAAAATAAATGTTAATCAATCTAAAGGGAGGTACAGACTCCAAAACAATAGTAATGGGGGACTTCAACACTTTCAGCAATGGACAGATCAACCAGGCAGAAAATCAGCAAAGAAACAAAAGCATTAATCAACAATGTAGACCAAATGGAACTAACAGATAGCTACCGAACTTTTCATCCTACAGTTGCAGAATATACACTCTTCTCACCAGTGCATAGAACTTTCTCTAGGATATATCACATGCTAGGCCATAAAGCACATCTCAGCAAATTCAAAAACATCAAAATCAAATCATGCATCTTCTCTAACCACAGTGGAATGAAGCTGGAATCCAACTACTAAGAATCTCTTGAACATACACCAATACATGGAGACTAAACAACATGCTCCTAAATGAACAGTGGGTCATGGAAGATATCAAAAGAGAGATCAAAAGCTTTCTGACAATCAATGAAGATTAAAAAAAAAACTATTAAAACATATGGGATACAACAAAACCAGTGTTAATAGAAAAGTTTATAGCAATTGGTACCTACATCAAAAAATTGGAAAGGCACCTAATAAATGAACTGTCAATGCATCTCAAGGAGCTAGAAAAACAACAAAAACCAAACCCAAAATTAGAAGAAATAGTTAAAAATTAGAAAAGAAGTGATATAATATAAATAAATATAAACAGAAAAAATACAAAATATCAATGAAAGGAGATTCTGTTTTGAAAAAATGAACAAAATGGATACACCATTGGCTCAACTAACCAAAAAAAAAAAAAAAAAAAAAAAAAAACCAGGGAGGAGACCCAAGTTAATAGAATCAGAGATGAAAAAGGAAATGTAACAACAGACACCACAGAAAAAAAAAAAGAATCATCAGAAATTACTACAAAAAGCTGTATGCCAACAAATTGGGAAACAAGAAGAAATGGATAGATTCCTGGACACATACAATCTACCAAAACTGAGCCATGAAAACACAGGAAACCTAAACAGACTAATAACTAAGATAGAAATTGAATCAGTAGGAAAGACTCTCCCAACATAGAAAAGCCCAGGACTGAATGGCTTCACTGCTGAAGCCTAAAGGATATTTAAAGAACAAATTCCAATTCTTCTCAAGCTATTCAAAACAATTGAAAAGGAAGGAATCCTCCCAAACTCCTTCTATGAAGCCTGCATCACCTTAATTCCTAAATCAGAAAAAAATACAAGAGAAAGGAAACTATAGACTAATATTCCTGATGAACATAGTCACAAAATTCCTCAACAAAATACTATCCAATTGAATCCAAGAACACATCCAAAAGATCATTCATCTGCACCAGGTGGGATTTATTCCTGGCATGCAGGGATGGTTCAACATGTACAAATCAAAAAATGTGATACATCACATTAAGAAACTGAAGAACAACAATCATATGATTATCTCAATAGATGAAGACAAAGCATTTGATAAAACCAACATCCTTAGGACCAGCACTGTGGCACAGCAGGTTAACATCCTGGCCTAAAGTGCCAGCATCCCATATGGGCACTGGTTCGAGACCCAACTGCTCCACTTCTGAATCAGCTCTCTGCTATGGCTTGAGAAAGCAGTAGAGGATGGCACAAGTCCTCAGGCCCCTGCACCTGCATGGGAGACCTGGAAGAAACTCCTGGCTCCTGGCTCCTGGCTTCAGATCAGTGCAGCTCCAGCCATTGTGGCCAATTGGGGAGTGAACCACTGGATGGAAGACCTCTCTCTCTCTCTCTCTCTGCCTCTCCTCTTTCTGTTTAACTCTTTCAAATAAATAAATAAAGCTTAAAAAAAAAATAACATCCTTTCATGATAAAAACCTTAAGCAGATTGATATAGAAGGAACATTCTTCAACACAGTCAAGGCAATTTATGACAAATCCATAGCCATCATCTTACTGAACTGAAAGTTAAAGCCTTCTCACTAAGATCTAGAACCAGACAAGGATGCCCACTCACACCATTGCTAGCAATACTGTCTTGGAAGTTTTAGAGCCATTAGGCAAGAAAAACAAATCAAAGGGATACAAACTGGGGAGAAAGAAGTCAAACCATCCCTACATGCAGATGACATGATAATATATATACAGGATCCAAAAGACTTCACTAAGAGACTATTAAAACTCATAAAAGAATTTGGTAAAGTAGTAGGATACAAAATTAACATACAAAAAAATCAATAGCCTTTGCATACACAGACAATGTCATGTCTGAGATAGAACTTTTAAGATCAATCCCATTTATAATAGCTATTTAAAAAATCAGATACCTTGGGATAAATTTAACCAAGGACATGAAAATCTTTATGATGAGAATTACAAAACACTAAGAAAGAAAAAGAAGACACAAAAGATATTTAGGGGCCAGCACTGTGGCATAGCAGGTAAAGCCACCACCTGCAGTGCTGGCATCCCACACAGGTACCGGTTCTAGTCTTGGCTGCTCCATTTTTTAATCTACCTCTCTGCTATGGCCTGGGAAGGCAGTAGAAGATGTACCAAGTCTTTGGGCCCTTGTACCACGTGGAAGATCTGGAGGAAGCTCCAGGCTCCTGTCTTTGGATTGGCGCTGGTCCGGCTATTGCGGCCAACTGGGGAGTGAACAAGCAGATAGAAGACGTTTCTCTCGCCCTCTCTCTGCCTCCTCTTCTCTCTTTGTGTAACTCTTACTTTCAAATAAATAAATAAATCTTTAAAAAAAAGTAATAATATTCCATGTTCATGGATTAGAAGAACCAATATTATTACCATGTCCATACTACCAAAAGCACTTTAGAGATTCAATGAAATTCCAATCAAAATACCAATGAAATTCTTCTCAGATCTAGTGAAAAAGATGCTGAAATTGTTATGGAAACACAGGAGAACCCGAATAGCTAAAGCAATCTTATGCAACAAAAACAAAGTCATAGGCATCATAATACCAGATTTCAAGACATACTACAGGGAGTTAAAATCACAACAGCCTATACTGGCTAAAAAAAAAAAAAAAAAGCCCACAGAAGGGTAAATTAATGGAACAGAATGGAACAGAATAGAAACTCCAGAAATCAACCCACACATCTGCAACCAACTTATCTTTGACAAAGGAGCTAAAATCAATCCCTGTAGCAAGGATACTCAGATATTCTCTTCAACAAATGGTGCTGGGAAAACTAGATCTCCACATGAGAAAGTATGAAGCAAGACCACTATATTACATGTTATATAAATATCTGCTCAAAATGGCTCGAAGATCTAAATCAATGACCAATACATCAAATTATTAGAAAATATTGGGGAAAACTTGAAAGACGGTAACATAGGCAAAGACGTCTTGTAAAAGACACCAGAAGCACAGGTGATCAAAGCCAAAATTGACAAATGGGATTATATCAAGCTGAGAAACTTCCATGCTGAAAAAAAAAAAAAAAAGAAAAAAAGAAAAAAACACCCAGCAAAGTGAAGGGGCAATCGATGGAATAGGAGAAGTTATTTGCAAACTGAGCTACTGGTAAAGGCTTAATATCCAGAATCTATAAAAAGTTCAAGAAATTCAACAATAAAACAATCCAGATAAGCAATGAGCAAAGGACTTAAACAGACATTTTTCAAAAGAGGGATTTCAAATGGCCAACAGACACATGAAAAAATGCTCAGAAACACTAGCCATCAGGGAAATGTCAATCAAAATCACAGTGAAGTTTCACCTTACCACAATTAGAATGGCTTTCATACAGAAATCAACAAACAACAAATGCTGGCAAGGATGTAGGGAAACAGGTACCCTCATCCATTGTTGGTGGAAACGTAAACTTGTACAGCCACTGTGGTAGACAATATGGAGATACCTCAGAAATTTGAATACAGACCTACCATATGACCAAGCCATCCCACTCCTGGGAATTTACGCAAAGTAAATGAAATCAGAATATGAAAGAGTTATCTGTTTTCCCATGTTTATTGCAGCTCAGTTCATAGTAGCTAAGATATGGAATTAACCCAGATGTCCATCAACTGAAGACTGGATAAAGATATTATAGTACAAGTACCCCCATGGAATTCTACACAGCAGTAAAAAAAAAAAAAAATGAAATCCTGTCATTCGCAACAAAATGGATGCAACTGGAAACATTTTACTTAATGAAATAAGCCAGTCCAAAAAAGACAAATAGCATATGTTCTCAGTGGTAACTAGTAGAGTACCTTTGATGGTAATCTATAGAAATGAAACTGACACTTTGAAATGCAATGATTTCGAATAGCCCTTGTCTTGACTATTGAGGAACCGGTTTCTTGTTTGTTTGTTTTTTTATATCATTTGTTAATACTTCATTTGGTGTAGGATTAATCTTACAAGTATCAAGTTAATTCAAAATAGATCTTTATAAAAAAAAATAAGAATACCAATAGGAGAAGGAGGAGAAAGAATAATGGGGAGTGTAGGCCAGGGGGGAGGGAGGGAAGGGTGGGAAGAATCATTATGTTCCTATATTTGTATATATGAAATTCATGAAGTTTACCTTAAAAAAGTTTTCTATGCAAGAAAAAAAAAACTGTTTAAAAACTGAAAAAAAAAAACTCTCCTTTTCTCTGCCTCTCTCTGTCCTTCAAATAGTTAAATAAATCTCTAAAAATGTAAAAAAAAAAAAAAACAGATTTTATATTTCAACATCAAGAAGAGTTTGGGGAGTCAATTTATCTTGGATCCAACACAGTCTCTTTTTGTATTCCCTCAATACTTTAACCCTTACCATTCTCATATCATTGATCTGCCATTTTTTCCACAAGTAACTTTATATCCTAGAGCTTCTGTTTACCAGTTAATCTCTCCAGGTTTTGTCTAGTCATTTATTCTACCTATTCTTCCAATAAATGCAAGGAAGGAACCAAAAGTCAGAGACCTCAGACAGAATCTCTCAGAAAGCCTGATGGAAACTAAAAAGCTATAGTTACACTCATTTTTATGCCTTTAAAACTACCACGTCAGTCCTTCCAAATTATCAGTAATGAAAATGACAGTGTCCAAATCCAACAAAACAAATTACTATATCATAGTAAAGTCCTTCAGTCTAAATTAAAATGGTACAGCCACTTTGAAATGTACTCTGGCAGATCCTCAAAGGGTTCAAACAGGGGCCGGCACCATGGCACAGTAGGTTAATCCTCTGCCTGTGGCGCCAGCATCCTGTATGGGAACTGGTTCTCGTCCCGGCTGCTCCTCTTCCAATCCAACTCTCTGCTGTGGCCTGGGAAGGCAGTGTAAGATGGCCCAAGTCCTTGGGCCCCTGCACCCATGTGGGAGACCAGGAAGCTCCTGGCTTCGGATAGGCGCAGCTCCAGCGGTTGCGGCCACCTGGGAAGTGAACCAGCGGACGGAAGGCCTTTCTCCCTGTCTCTCCCTCTGACTGTCTTTAACTCTATCTCTCAAATAAATACAATCTTTAAAAAAAACCAAAGGGTTCAAACAGAGTTAGCATATGACCCAGCAATTCCACTCCTAGGTATATGCCTAAGAGAAATGAAAACATATTTCCATAGAAAAATTTACATATGTATGTCCATATATGCATTATTCATAATGTATTAAAAGAAACAACTCAAATGTCTATCAACAATGACTAAAAATATGTGATGTCCCTACAACAGAGTATGATTCAACTATAAAAAGGAATGAAATATTGATACTTGCTACAATATGGCTGGTAATTAAAAACATTATTCTAAGTGAAAGAAGCTAGTTATAAAAGACCAAGTATTGTTTGAGTCTATTTATTTAAAACATCCAGAATAGGGAAATCTATAGAAACCCATAGATCAGTGGTTGACTAGGTGGTTAGAGGGAAATGAGGAATGAATATTAACAGGTACAAGGATTTTTTTGTGGGTAATAAAATGTAAAATGTATACTATATTTTAAATGAGTGAATTGTGTAGTATAATTATATCTTAATCAAACTACGATTTTAAAAATTACAGAGGTTAACTGTCATCGTTGCAAAGCCCTAAATCATGCAAAGTGAACTGAGGACTTTATTACTCAAATTGTTTCTGGCATAATTATTAGCAATTATGAGGTATTCCACAGCATTGTGGTATGCAGTTTTACACATATTGTATCTAAATATCACAAAAATTTTGCGAAGCAGATGCTCTTAATGGACAACTAAGGCATTTTCTACCTCTTTGTCATGCAATGCTGCAATTAAACACAATTTAGAATAATGTACAAGACTACTTCAAAAAGTTCATGAAGATTTAACTAAAGAATAAATTTTGGTACAAGAAATTCTGAACTCCATGCATACAAAGAATCTAACAATTCATTAAAATACATATTATTAAAAAATTATGTATAGATTTCAAATTATCTGCACCAAAATAAATTTATCATTAATTCTATTTTTCATAAATGTTTGAGTACTCTTCTGTATACATGAGTATTGTCCCTATTAGTGGAAAGATAAAAAATAAAGCAAACATAAAAATAATGAACTGTCACAGCATGAAAAGTAACTATTCACAAATTACAAATATAAATCTGAAATTTTTTGCCTCTGTAAATTTAGTGACTGGTAGCCTGAGTCACCCTGCTCTGAGCAAGCGCCCAGGTAATGTAACATAAAGCAGACCCTAGCACTCGCATTGTGAACTTGAATCATCCAAGGCTTTTTGGTAATATTTTTTTAACAGGAAAAAATGAAGAGGAGACAGGAAATCTTTCTAGAAAGTAAGAATATTTCCACAAGGAGCTCAATTTCAGAAGCTGCCTAGAACTTGTAGTCTATGAAAGTCAGTAATTTCATAACAATCAAAGAAGGTAAACAAAAAATGTCTATTATGTGACGCAATTGACTGACGCCAATTTCTAAAATGTTCTAACAGAAGGGTATAAAATTAGAAATCATTTAACTGAAGAATAATCATAAACCAACCCCAATTTGTTCAACTGATATTTCTTCCCTTTGATTAAAGAGAATGTAGAAACAGAGACAGATGTTGCCTTGTATTCTGCCTGAAATGTAAGAAATATTGTTAAAGCACACAAGATATAACCTGTGGTAGGATATTTGGTGGTTGAATGGAGATGGGTGGCCAGTGAGACTGCCCCCCATGCTTGGATCTTGCTTTAGGTCCTGTACATGGTACAAATGTATGCCTTTTCTCTGCTATACTTTAAACTGGAACTTTTATCCTTTGCCCATGTTGGCATTCTTCACCCATCAATAACAACACCCACCAATTTTGCCAGCTTTAACTTACCACTACCCTCATGATCATGCTTCCAAATAAAATTAAGACCAAAATACTCAAGTTTGACTGAAGATTATGAGTCTCATAATATTTTGGGGGTGGGAATAGGGAAAATAACGTCAGAAAGTCAGAACCAGAATTTCATCTTTTCTAGCCTGAAATAGCATCTATACCTTGTTACGAAGATAACAGGAAACCATCAAAAGATAACCTCTTTCAGGATAGAGTTACCTGGTATTGACATTAACACATGAGGAATCATCAAAGAATTCACAGAAAATGCATATTATGGGGGAAAAAACCAACAATGGATTTCAAGAAAAAATTTGTGCCAAAATAAACTTATCTTTTGCTTCCACTTTCCCACAAACTTTCCAAAATACCCTCATATTTGTCAAGGACATTTGGAAGAGCCACTGTGACCAGAAAGGGATTAAGGTTCAGAGAGAGCTATCAAGTGGCCTATTGAGCATATTTCTCTCAGTTTTAGAAGCCAAACTGAAACCACCAATTTCTGTGGGTAAATAAATTTTCAAAGTGATTTTGGCACAAATGAAATAAAGGCATATTAATGGCTTAAATGTGTATTTATTAAGACAAGCACCTTAGCATTCCACTTTCCCAAATCAATGTGCATATTAGGTTGTCAGTATCTTTCAGCCAAAGGCCACCAGCATTACACCTATAGGTAAAAGTATGGGTATCTTGGTCATTCAATGAAGGAGAATGTACCCATGGAGAACTGTGGGGTCTCTGAGTACTAGGATGTTAGGGAAGACTTACAGGATCTGAGTTAATAAGTTATTGTGAGAGGATTCCAAAAGGTCAGACATCATCGTAATTAAATGCTTTTAAGAGACATTCTATGATTTGCTATCCCAATGGCTCTCACCTAGGAAAAGATGAAAGCCAGGATAAAGGAGTAATTGGTAAAGCAGCATTAGTTACTCTAAATAGCCAAGAGAAGAGGTAGTTTAAGATTTTTTGGGTTTCATTTTACTTCATTCCTCTTGCGCATAGACAAAATTACACGGATGGTCTTATATTTTAATTCATTTAATCCTGATCAGAGAATGAGCTTGCCTGATGTTTGTTTTTATGATTTAATGTTCAACAAACAAAATCAAGCCCTGGAGGATAATGCCAGCTCATTCACAGGTGTTGGGTGGGGCTATCAAAAGAGAAAAATAAAGAATCCTTGACTGGTATGAAAGTATGCTAGAAAAAAAATAAAACACGACTTAGCATCACAGGTGACAGAAATACAAGTATATCCAAAGAATCGGTGATAATAATAAAAGCACATGGACAAAATTTGTCACATGGACTGTGTGGAATCTCATTTTCTTTTTTTCATCTAGCTATGCACTGTCTAAAAGACACACCTAATGAAAATGACCCCCAAAATCTGGTAGAAAAAATTTACACTTGGCAAACACTAATTAAAACAGTTTCAGTGAGACTTATATTAGCATGGGCAAAATGGACTTTAAAGCATGTTTTTAACAGGCATAAACCTCTTTATAAAATTATAAGAAAGAATTTATCAGGATGTTACCAGTGTTAATTATTTTGAACTTATGTGCATCCAATGCAATTGCATAAAAAGATAGAAACAAACATTTCCAGGATTACAAGTGGAAATTAATGAACTCAAAATCATGTCAGATTTTTTAATGTTCTTGTCTTAGTAAACAATAGCTCACCTTTACCTATAAGCCACATTATTAAATGGGCATTATCTCAGGGGTGAAAATTTAATAAAAATGACTAAAATATAAGGATGAGAAGACTTACAGGCATTTTACATTTACTATATATGTATGTATGTGTAGTTAGAAATCTTCACTAATCGTAGGACTCTTCTTGGTCTAGAGAGTTTTTCCAATGAGTTCACCTAGTAGACAAGTAACAGATAATTCAAATCTAATACAAACTATTTCCAAGCCTATATTAAATAAGACCTCTCTGTTTTATTAGATCGGTATAACATTCAACACAAAGACAATGCAAAAAAATATTTTAGAACTATTTACTACATAAGGTATCTCGAACATTTAGATCACTCAGATATGTTCCAAAGATTCTCTCAACACATGATTCAGGGCTAGGTCAAAGTCAGATCCTGACTGCCATGACCAGTGCAAATAATCAGAGCCATTTTTCATTTCAGGAAGTGCACTTACAATGAGAGTGCAAGCAGTAATAGCCAAAGGTACCAGCTCCCCACGGTCCTCAGCATACATACTCAAGTCAACACCTCCAAAACAAGTGGCTAATATGAGTGCAAAATGAGTTCTGAGGTGTTCTGTTCTAGACTTCAGCTTAAGTCACTTTATATTCTTCAGCTCTATTCTGGCAGGAAATTCGATACCTCGAGAAAACCTGAGAAAACTGTCCCATTACGTGGAAACAGGAAGTGAGCAAAAGACAGCCTTGAACCAGCACCTGCCAAGCCTCATAACCTCCCATGTTCTCAGAATTCCTCCAAGATACAGATGAGCTACACAAAACTTCTACACATGGGGCCTCTGTGAACACATTCAAGATCACTATCTGGCCAAAACAGAGCTATTCCCACACACATTCATTAGGGAAAATTGTTTTCATCTAGGAACCCAAGAAAACTTAGCAACAAAGAAGTTTCTTATGTAATTATCTACACTAACATATTATATTAAAAATTATGTTAATGTTACCAATGCTAAAAAAAAACAAAATACGTTACAAAATTGAACACCTATTTCTGGAAGGGGCGAGGCAGTTAATCATTAGTAATAGGAGGAAATATCCATAATCTAGTAAAATTGATTTTTTCAAATCCTATGGCAAACTTAATGGTAAAACATTTGAAGTATTTTGTTAAAAACAAAATAAGACAATAATTCTGGCAAGCTCCCTTTCTATTCAACACCATATGGAAGACACTAGCTGGCTTAATGAGGTAACAAAAGAAATAAAAGTGGAACAACTGAAAAAAGCAAAGCTGTCATAATTCCCCGATCAGCTTATCATGTGTTTTTTTGTTTTATTTTGTTTTGTGTTTTGACAGGGAGAGTTAGACAGTGAGAGAGATACAGAGAGAAAGGTCTTCCTTCCGTTGGTTCACCACCTAAATGGCCGCTACTGCCAGCGCACTGCGCCCATCAGAAGCCAGGAGCCAGGTGCTTCCTCCTGGTCTCCCATGCAGGTGCAGGGCCCAAGGACTTGGGCCATCCTCCACTGCCTTCCACAGCAGAGAGCTGGACTGCAAGAGGAGCAACCGGGACAGAACCCGGTGCTGCAAGTGGAGGTTTAGCCAAGTGAGCCGTGGTGCTGGCCTCTGCTTATCACTTTTAATCCCTCTAGTGAATACATGTGTCTATTGTATAACTCTTATACTTTATAATAACTATAATTTTATTCTTTAACTTAAAGAAGTTTAAGAAATATGCCTACATCTTACTAAAGTAAAAATAATCTCTTTAACAAATTCAAATGCAAACTTGGGAGAGAAATTTAAAAAGTCATCAATCCCTTCAATGGTCAGTAAATAACAGCAATAAAAACCATTTAAAACATCATGTACTAGGCCAGTGCCGTGGCTCACTTGGCTAATCCTCCACCTGTGGTGCCGGCACCCTGGGTTCTAGTCCTGGTTGGGGCGCTGGGTACTACTCCTGGTTGCTCCTCTTTCAGTCCAGCTCTCTGCTGTGGCCTGGAAGGGCAGTGGAGGATGGCCCAAGTGCTTGGGTCCCTGCACTCACATGGGAGACCAGGAGGAAGTACTCAGCTCCTGGCTTCTGATCAGCACAGCGCCAGTCCTAGCAGCCATTAGGGGAGTGAACCAACGGAAGGAAGACCTTACTCTCTGTCTCTCTCACTGTCTATAACTCTCTCTCTCTTTCTTTCTCTCTCTCTCCCTCCCTCTCTCTCTCTCTCTCTCTCTCTCTCTCTCTCTCTCTCTCCCTCTCTCTCCCTCTCTCTCCCTCTCTCTCCCTCTCTCTCCCTCTCTCTCCCTCTCACTGTCTAACTCTGCCTGGCCAAAAAAAAAACAAAATCACATACTATAGATTAAAACAGTGGCTAAGAAGACATCTCCAAGAAAAAAGCCTGATTTCAAATATTTTTAGCTGGCTGTTTGGCCTGTCTTTTGAGATATAAAAACTGATGGCAGAGTTGTCCATGTGTAAAAGTATAGACTCAGCTGATAATAAAATATGAAAATAGGATACAAAATACCCACATATTCAAGCCCTACTAAAACACACTAGCAAGGTTAAGCCTTTTTCCAAAGATTTGAGTAATCAAAATTAAAATATGAGTGGAAATTCATGACTCTATTTCTTCTTAGCAGTCATAGATAAATTCATACTCATAATGGTACATATAATAGTTCCTGGAAAAAATGGAATTAAAAGGTATGTTTATATTAGGGCAAGAAATTTCAAAATCTACTGATGTTAGTAGTCTTTAAAAAGTTCATTAAAGGCTGGCACCGTGGCTCAATAGGCTAATCCTCCGCCTGCGGCGCCGGCACCCCAGGTTCTAGTCCCGGTCGGGGTGTCAGATTCTGTCCCAGTTGCCCCTCTTCCAGTCCAGCTCTCTGCTGTGGCCTGGGAGTGCAGTGGAGGATGGCCCAAGTCCTTGGGCCCTGCACCCACATGGGAGACCAGGAGAAGCACCTGGCTCTTGGCTTCAGATCAGCACAGCGTGCAGCGGCCATTGTGGGGTGAACCAACGGAAAAGGAAGACCTTTCACTCTGTCTCTCTCTATCTCTCACTGTCCACTCTGCCTATCAAAAAAAAAAAAAAAAAGAAAAGAAAAGAAAAAAAGAAAAAAGAAAAAGTTCATTAAAAATATAGTTTGGAAAAACCATATTTGGTACAAATTCAAAAATTTGTATCAAAGTATACTTATCTTTTTTAAAGGATTACTTTAGTTGATTTTATTTCACGTATTTTCTTGAACTTAATATTTATTAATTTTTGAGATAATATTTTTAATTTACATTATAGTCAAAGACTTACTGATTCCATTAAATAAAGAGTAGGACAAGATAAAGAGTAAAACTACCATAGCCTAGCAGGAAAACAGACAAGGGCTATAAACAATTATGAAATTAAAAGATGTTTAACTTTACTCATATAAAGTAATTTTAAAACAGTCACAAATTATTGAAATTCTGTGAGTATATAATTAATAATTTTTTGAGAAAGATTTAAAGCAAAGTTTGACAAAACACTATTTGCAGCAAAATTGATAGAGGCTATTCCTGTATTTATTCTCATATTCTGTTTCTCTCTTTCTTCCTCTTCTTTTTCTCCTCCCTCTCTGTCTTCCTTCCATTTATCCTTCTTTATCTCTTTCTCTTTCTATCTTCTGGATTTTAATATTAGCTCCCATCTGGTATTTGTCTGTCTTGTATTTTCTATATCTGGCTTATCTCACTCAAAAAGACTTACATTTTATTTCCATTTTACTTGAACTTTTTGAAGTTCCTTCATATTCATATGGACTATAAATATCTGTTCAATAAAAGAGAAAATGCCTGACAAATATTTCACAGCCTCATGATTTTTCTGGAGCTATGATTCTCAGCCTGACTCTGTCCCGCTCACCTATGCAGGGTGAGTGTCAGACTCAGGAGAAGGAACCGGCCACCCCCATGGCTGATCGCATCTCTACCACTCCTGAAGGGCATCGTCTACCGGATGCAATCCTGAAGGAAGGGGATTATTAGCCTCCAGTGGGAGGAAAGGTCAAAACTTCACGTTTGCAACATTATCAAAGTTACCAAATTATTGGGAGAAACATAGCTTTTTGATGCCTTGAACAAGAGATGGTTATAACAGGGCAGACATCTGAGCAAGTAATGCTAGAGCCAGCTTTACACAGCTTGGTCTGCTGCCAGTGTTTGTAGTAGTCAGATTTAATTTTAGTGACACCATGAAATGTAGTGTGCTGTGCATAAAATATTAATGTAGCGGATAATTGGGCACTCCAAAATAACCAAGTCTATGTACACTGATAAATACTGACTCAGTGAAATGTTCTGGCATTTACAGATATTCCTCTCCCTCTAAAAGTAAATGATAATATCTATTGTAATTCCAGCTTGTTCATGTTTCCTGTGGTGTTTCTTGCCTGCTAATACACACAGTAGAAGAAGCCAATGGGTATATAAAAACAAGCCTCCTCTTAGAGCTAATAAAAACAGTGGAATGTACAGCATACAATTGGAAAAATTAATACTCTACCAGCAAATAAAAAAATTCACTAAATGAATTTTCATCTACAGATAAGCTAAAGGAACCTATATAATATATATACACAATGAAATATGTTATGTATATATATATATAAACACAATGGAATAGTTCTTTGCCATAAAAAAGCATAGAGTCCTGTCAGTTGTGAGAACATGGATAGACCTGGAGGACTTCACGTTAAGTGAAATAAGTCTGACACAAAACGAAAAAATACCTCATGACCGGCACAGTGGCTCACTAGGCTAATCCTCCGCCTGTGGCGCCAGCACTCCGGGTTCTAGTCCTGGTTGGGGCGCTGGATTTTGTCCCGGTTGCTCCTCTTCCACTCCAGCTCTCTGCTGTGGCCTGGGAGTGCAGTGGAGGATGGCCCAAGTCCTTGGGCCCTGTACCCGCATGGGAGACCAGAAAGAAGCACCTGGCTCCTGGCTTCGGATCTGCGCAGCGCTCTGGCCACAGCACACCAGCCATAGCGGCCATTTGGGGCGGGTGAACCAAAAGAAGGAAGACCTTTCTCTCTGTCTCTCTCTCTCACTGTCTAACTCTGCCTGGAAAGACAGGAAAGACAGGAAAGAAAGACAGGAAAGAAAGAAAGAAAGAAAGACAGAAAGACAGAAAGACAGAAAGACAAGACAAGACAAGAAAAGAAAAGAAATACCTCATGATCTCATTCATAATTGGATCCTAAAAGATGTTGATCTAATAGAAGTTGGAGAATAGAACAGTGGCTACCAGAGGCTTGCGAGAGTGTAGGGTAGGAGGCAGGGACAGAGATAGGTTGGGCAATAGGAACAAAGTCACATTAGATAGGAAGAGTAAGTCCTGGTTTTTTATCACAGCCTAGTGAACATAGTTTTAACAATGTTTCCTACATCTTAAAATACTTAGGAAGATTTCAAAAGTACTCAATATAAAGAAATGACAAAAGGTTAAAACGACGGGTATGCTACTTAGCCTGCTTTGATCATTATCCAATGTATACATAATTCAAAGCATTTCATTGTTCCTTATAAATATGTACAAATACTATAGGTAATCAAATGATTTAATTAATAAAATAGAGAGATCTAAATATCATCCAGTTCCTCACTTTTGTATCAAAAAGTCATCACACATATCTACATTTAGCTCTTTTCCACACTTCTCAATCATATTTCTCAAGAGAAATGTCCACACTCACCCTCCACCGTATTCTTCAATTTGCTACAGGTTTTCATCTGCATGACTCTTCCAATGTCCCATCCAAAGTCACTGACTAAAAATGAACAGACACAGTCTTAAATATAGCTGTTTGCATGTTCTCTTTTGCTTATCACTTTGTCATCCATAAAAGCACTTCTCTGGTTCTTCCATACCTATCTGGTCCTCCTCTCCAGCTTTATGGAATCTACCTCTTCTGCTTATACCCTCAGTATCAGTGTGGCCTGGGCCTCCATTCCTGTCCTCTGCTCTCCCTGGAAGATCTTTACTGCCACCCCCACCTTCAATTATATCAATGACTAATAAACTTCAGTGGGTAGTCTAGATTATTGTCCTGAGTACCTAGCATCAATACATCCAAACACACACGATTCATCTCTACCTGGATATTTGCATCTATTTTGTCACCAGTGGATCTAAAATGTTCATTTTTTACTTTTCTTTTACCCATGATAAAATCAATCTTTAGGTCTTAGCTGTATCCAGATCTTCCAGATACATGGAAATGGTGCTGCTGTTGCCCTGATATCTTTTATGTCTGCCTCCTTTTCCTCCTCAAATTCCTGTTCTTTCAAACCACCACTCTTTGACCGGATTATTTTAACAGTCTCCTATCTCCTGATTTTCACTTTCCTCTAAAATAGGATGTAACAAAATACAACTTCCTCTCCAAATTCAACCCCCTGACTGTTTTGGTTAACAAAGTTTTATTGGAATACAGCCAACTCTATTCATTTACATATTGCACATAGCTGTCACTGTGCTGCAATAACATTAACAAGACAGCAGTTAAAACTGGGACCATGTGGCCCATGAAGTTGAAAATATTTACTATGATGGTTCATTAACGAAAAACTTTGCCATAAAAGCTTCTCTCACTTTTCAAAATATAAATAATTCATTCTTCTGTCCAAAATGACTCTCCAATGCTTGCTCATAGGTTAAAACTCAAACTACTTAACACATCAACTAAATGTGATTCAAAATCTGACCTACACTTATTCCAGACTCATCCTCACTTCCCCATCTCACTCCATGCAAATCAAACACTATTCTCTGATCTCACTGAATATGTCTGGCTGTCTAGTGCCTAGGAATCCTGGACCTGGCTTCATTCTCTTCTGAATTCTAGCTTCACCTCTGTCCCCCTTGGTCTGACCACTTCTTAATTACTTTTTAGGATTCAAATCAGATGTCCTGCCTTCAAGAAACTCTAATTGCCACATTTTAGTCAGGTGTCCCTCTCTCTGGCTCTGTTAAGTCCTTGTGCTTTCCTCTCAAATCTCACTCTAAAAAATGACCTCTTAGCTTCTTGTCTTTGGCTCTTAACTGTAAAGTTTCTGAAACAGAACTATAAGATATTCATCCATGTACTTGTATCAGTAGCAATTATTAGAGTTCTGGTGGGCAGGCTATGCTTAATAACTATGTGTTGATTAACTGAACGAATGAATACTATTTGCTATCTCTGAATTTTTCTTAACTATGAAATGGATTAATTAAAACATAAATTGAAAGGGTATTTGATAATCAGGTGCATACATATACTCATAGAATATGCCTATTATCTATAATTTGTTAGCAACCAATATATGCAAATCTGCTGCCCATACCTCTCACAAAGGGTCCAGAGTTCTATTCTCCTCAAAGCATCTATTGGCCTGGGTAAAAAATAACAAAAACATGAATATATACAGCCTTTGCCTTCAAAAAAGTTACAAATTCATAACAAACTTACAAATTTTTTTAAACTTACAAATTTGACAGCAAAGTTGGTTGTATTGATTTCTGTGGTGAGAAAAGTCACCACAATTCAAAGTACAATATAGATGATGCCCAGAGACAAATAAAAAGACTATACTGACAGGTAGCTTGCTGTGCCTAATAAATTGTAACTGGTTTATCATATTTTAAAATTTATTAAAATGTTGCTGAAACACTACCTTCTAGAGTTACAACAAAAACTACAATGAGGTTAATTTATGGAAATAAAAGGCAGATATAAGAATAATTGTAAGAGGTAGGTATTGTGGCACAGTGCGTTAAAGTCACCACTTGGAATGTCCACATCCCATACCCAGTGCAAGGATCCAAGTCCTGCTGCCACCTCTGATCCAGCTTCTCACTAATGAACACTCTGGGAGGCAGCAGGCGATGGCTCGAGTACTTGGATCCTTGCCACCTACATGGGAGAGCTGAACTGAGTTCCTGACTCCTGGCTTCAATCTGGCCCAGTGCCAGCTGCTGTAGGCATTTAGGGAGTGAAGAAGCAGCTAGAAGGACACACACACTCACTCTCCACTTCTCTTTTCCAAATAAATAAAAATATTTGAAAACATAAATACAAGAATCATATGAAAAATCCTTTCAGTTATTTTATCAGAAATTATAGAACACAAAAATTATAAAGGGATTAAAATGGTGCCTTTGTTAAGAACATGAACAGAGTGTGCAAATAAAGAAACAGCAATGACTTAGTAGTCAAAAAATTTACAAATTAATGCTGTAGATGCTTGGGTCAGATGGACCCAAGATAGAGACCTCACTAATACCTGGGGAACATTTGAATGTCAACGTCATCATTTGTGGAAATGAAGTGACAACACTCTGTTAGGATGCTTGCAGTCTCAAGAAATATAAATGCTCACGCAAAATACATTAAATAACAAGTATGCTCTCATACCAAACTACATCAAAAGAAAATAGTGTTACCCTGTGGCAAAAAAATGACCTAAATTTAAGATCTCTGTGAGTGAGATCCCAGTGGAAAGAATGGGCCATCAAATAAGGAGGTACCTTTCTCTGAAGGGAGAGAACTTCCACTTTGGCTATGACTTTGTCTAAACAAGGAGTTTGTTTGCTTCCATAGCCTTGGTAGCTCATGACAAAAGCCTCGGGTGATTACTGACAACATAAATAAGAGTGTCAATTGTTAAATCAACAACGGGAGTCACTGTGGACTTGCTCCCCATGTGGGATCTCTGCCCTTAATGTGTGTACTATGCGAATTAACAGTAAAACTAGTATTCAAACAGTACTTTATACTTAGTGTGTCTGTGTGTGATTAAAAAATAATAAAATTTTTGGCCGGCGCCGTGGTTCAACAGGCTAATCCTCCGCCTTGCGGCGCCGGCACACCGGGTTCTAGTCCCGGTCGGGGCGCCGGATTCTGTCCCGGTTGCCCCTCTTCCAGGCCAGCTCTCTGCTGTGGCCCGGGAGTGCAGTGGAGGATGGCCCAGGTGCTTGGGCCCTGCACCCCATGGGAGACCAGGAAAAGCACCTGGCACCTGGCTCCTGGCATCGGACGAGCGCGATGCGCTGGCCGCAGCGCGCCATTGGAGGGTGAACCAACGGCAAAGGAAGCGCTTTCTCTCTGTCTCTCTCTCTCACTGTCCACTCTGCCTGTCAAAAAAATAATAATAATAAAATTTTCTCCTTCCTGACTGAGCCCTGCAGCCCCACCCACCACGGCCCCCAGCCAACATAAATTCTGTCAGATTACGGCAGACATCAAGTTTAAGAGCATGGGGCCTGGCCCCACGTCACAGGACTCCACCGGAACCAGGTGAGGAAGGCACCGTGAGCCAAGCGACTGTCAGCGGGAACCAACGCCGTCCCTGAGGCAAAGAGGAAAACTCGGCCCACCTGGCGTTGCCGGCGTGTACTTCACCTGCCACTCACGGAGGGACACCCAGAGCAAGGACCAGCAGCAGGCAGGCACCAAGGAGGTCATTCTCACTGTTCTCC
Source organism: Sylvilagus floridanus (assembly GCA_949820135.1). Lineage (NCBI taxonomy): Eukaryota > Metazoa > Chordata > Mammalia > Lagomorpha > Leporidae > Sylvilagus > Sylvilagus floridanus. The sequence goes on from OX463243.1 coordinate 17,442,433, forward strand.
TTGGACCCGGTAGCCGGGTACTATGCGTACACACATTCAGCGAAGACCGGGACGGGTGAGGCTGGGCTTGGACAGCACCCACTCCACTCTGAGAAGTCCCGGAAGATCAAGCTGCTGACAAGGTGTTCCAGGAGCGCATCGACTGCCTGGAAGGGCCCCACGAGTGTTTTGAGGCCATCGGGTTCCGGAAGACACTGCTTCCGCTTGCCCATCAGGAGGGCCAGGAAGAGTTCTACCTGCTGAGTGAGGTCGCGCTGCCCCGCCGCCGAGGCTGGCAGGCCCAAGGAGAGCTGCGGGCCTCACTGGACCAGGGGCGCTCGTCTGGGTCTTCCAGCCCTCAACCTGCCCTTGGATTTCTTCACCTCCTGGCAGAAGTCGAGTGAGCAGAGGCTCAGAGCAGCCGCGGCAGACAGGCCGAGCGTGCTGAGGACCCTGCGCAGCAAGGAGCAGCGAACGCGATGTGGGGCCACAAACGGGCAACTGCGCATGCGCTTCCCCGAGGCCCGCACTTCCGCGTCCTAATGGACTGCAGCTGGCGGGACGTTCCACTCCCCACAGCGGCTGTCAGTCCTGGCCGCCAGGCTCTGGAAAGCGAATGCTTTCTTTTTGAGCTGCTGGCCTCGGCTAGGCAGAAGCTGTCGGAGGACAAGACCCTGGCCTCTTACGAGTGCCTGCTGGTGCCCTCTGCCCTCCTCCTGGGACCCAGCTATGCTGGAGGAACTCAAGGCTGCAAAGGCCAGGCCCCAGGTGTCCGTCCTGACACTGGAGCCTCAAGGGTCCAGCTCATTCTCTCCCTTGTCCTGTCCCCTGCCTCTTCAGAGCCTCCCAGCTGCTTCCTGTGGTGCTGGGAATGGTGCCACATCAGAAACACCTCATTACTCAGACTCAGCCTCTCTATCAATCACAGATTAGATTTCTTTAATGCCTTCTAAGTCTTATAAATGAGCAATATGTGTTACCATTTTAATAATAATATGGGGCCGGCACCGTGGCGAAGTAGGTTAATCCTCTGCCTGTGGCACCGCCATCGCATATGGACACTTGTTTGTGTCCTGGCTGCCCCTCTTCCAATCCAGCTCTCTGCTATGGCCTGGGAAAGCAGAAGATGGTCCAAGTGCTTGGGCCCCTGCACCCGCATGGGAGATCGGAAAGAGGCACCTGGCTCCTGGCTTTGGATAGGTGCAGTTCTGGCGGTTGCGGCCATCTGGGGAGTAAACCAATGGAAGGAAGACCGTTCTCTGTTTCTTCTTCTCACTGTCTGTAACTCTACTTCTCAAATAAATAAAATCTTTAAAAAAATAATAGTACATATGCATAAAGTATAAAATATATGCAGCACTACAAAAAACTGTTTCTAATTAGTTGGGATCTTAGATGGTTTACCTATATAATTTTGCTTATCTTCATTTTTAAGTATTTAAGTATGGACTATAAATTTAAACATTTTATATTTTTTCTTAAGGATCAAAAAGTTTACCATGTTATAAATGTGCAGGTCTAATTTATGTTAAATTTTTTTTTTTTGACAGGCAGAGTGGACAGTGAGAGAGACAGAGAGAAAGGTCTTCCGTTGCCATTGGTTCACCCTCCAATGGCTGCCACGGACAGCGCGCTGCGGCCGGCGCACCGCGCTCATCCGATGGCAGGAGCCAGGTGCTAGGTGCTTTATCCTGGTCTCCCATGGGGTGCAGGGCCCAAGCACTTGGGCCATCCTCCACTGCACTCCTGGGCCACAGCAGAGGGCTGGCCTGGAAGAGGGGCAACCGGGACAGAATCCGGCGCCCCGACCGGGACTAGAACCCGGTGTGCCGGCGCCGCAAGGCGGAGGATTAGCCTGTTGAGCCAAGGCGCCGGCCAATTTATGTTAATTTGTCTCTGTTTTCTTTTTTTTCTGCCTTAAGCAGTTAGCCAAGAATTTAGCATTTCCTAGCACCAGAGTTGTTTGTAAATGTAAATCAGAAGCTGCTTGAAGGTAAAAGATTTTCATTTTTTGAGAAATAAAAAACCGTTTCTAGGAACAAGCATTTAACTTCACAATGAAGACACCTGTATCCCACACTGGGTGCCCACTCTCAATTCCCAGCAGGAGCTCCTGACTCCAGCATCTTCCCAGGGCATATCCTGGGAGGAAGCAGATGACGCCTCAGGTATTGGGCTCCTCCTACCCTTGTAAGACAAACTGAACAGGTTCCTGATTCCTGGCTTTGGCCTGGCCCTTTCTTAGCCACTATGGGCACTTAAGGAATGAAAACAAGCAGATGGGAGCTCTCGCTCTCCTGCTTTGTTTCTTTCTGTCTCATCTCCTTCTCCTTTCTGCCATACACTCTGCCTCTGAAAGAATTTTTTTGACAATCAGTAAATGCATTTTTTTGCAAAAGAATTACAGCTCAATAAAAAACACAGAAGGTAGAGCTATAAGTGCCTGATACATGCTTCTGATGACAGCAGCAATTCCTCATTACATAACTAATGTGGATTTGGAGACATCAGAAGATCTCATCACAAAGATGTCATAGCAGGGAAAGGATGTCATTGAAAGCTTTTCATTCTGTCGCCAGTTCACTTTTCCCTTCCAGCATCAAATGACCTCTTCAGAGATGTGTTGTGCTCTTGAGCGCTGACCACAGGAGCCAGCCAGACACCTTTGCTACTATTCTGGGATCTGACACCTAGACTCCCTCAGTAGCCCTGGCCAGCCTTTTTCCTTCTCTGTCTTGCTCATTCCTAGACTCCAAGATGATATCATGATATTACCTACAAAAGGGAGGCTAAGTGATGAGCACCACCTAAAGTATCCATAAAGGATCATTTACAATCTCCTTTGTCTTTTAGAGTAATACTTTCTGCAATGTTCAATTGGAAATATCAGAGAGAGAGTTGTGTGCCAACTTCCACTTTTTTGGGTCATTGATCTACATGCAAGCATCAAAGACCATTACTCAAGGCCTTGTATATTTCAACATCCATTCCAAAGGACTCCATTTCAGTCAGGTTATGTCACTGGTTCACCACTGATTCTTCAGAATCTGCTGAGAGAAACGTAGTGGGACTAATTTCTGCTCTTCCAGAGAGCAAACAGAAGAACACTGGTTTCAAGTTATCAGACAGTAGGATTTTCTTCAATGCAAAGCAAAGCAGTGTAATATTTATATTATTATTTACGATAGTATGTGTTTTCAAAATGCTAGTCCTCTAGGACAGCAAAGGAGGAAGTGTTATTTGAAAAACACTGCATAGCATAGCACTCATGCTTAGAAAATCAATGCTTATGAAAATATGACAGGCTATAAAAAGTTGTATAAAAAAACTGTTACTTTGTTGAACTCAGAATTTTATAAAATTCTTTGACTAGGCAACACATTTTTTTAGAAGACTGATTTATTTATTTGAAAGGTAGAGTTACAGATAGAGAAGGAGAGACAGAGAGGGAAAGGCCTTCCACCCACTGGTTCACTTCCCAAATGGCCATGATGGCTTAAGCAGGGCCTATCTGAAGCCAGGAGCCAGGGAATTCTTCTGGGTTTCCCATACAGTTGCAGAGACCCAAGCACTTGGGCCATCTTCCACTGTATTCCCAGGCCATAGCAGAGAGCTGGATTGAAAGAGCAGCAGCCAGGATACCAACTGGCACCCATCTAGGATACTGGTGCCTTAGGCAGAAGGTTGGCCTTCTAAGTCCCAGTGCCAGCCCCCTAGACAATGCATTTTTGGTTCAGCATGATTTAGCCATATTGATGAAGTTGTCTTCTGAAAACATAGATTTTGGGATGGATTGAAAAAGACTTTCTCAAAAATGGAAGGTTCTTTGGTCACCAATGTCAAGCATGATTGTGGGACTAACTGCCAGGAAGTTTCTGGGGAATTCTGTATTGCATGTGATAAAGGACTAGGAGACTTTAAGATCCTTTTTAATCCTCAAAATTCAGTGAATCTTTTCCACTTTAAATAAGTACCATCATTTAGTACCTTCTGTATCTATGGTTAGATCCAAAGAGTAATATCTTTTATATTTGCAACTAGACATAACAAATTATACAAGACAGACCTTAGATTCTTTATCCCATTTGTCAGTGAAATAGCCCTAAAAAGCACTATAATCCCATTTCACAGATGAAAGAGAAACTGGGTGTCAACAAGTTTAAATAAATTTCACATAGACATATAGCCAAAGAACTAGCATCACAAAAATTGGAATCCATGTGCCTTTATTTTCTACTATGTAGTGTGACATCCTTAAATCTACCAGTCTCAAAGGAAACCAGTAGAGATATGGTTGAACTTGGAATATTGAAAACTTAAAGGTATTAAATAACATTTTGGGAATTAGCCCCACAGTCATTATTAATAATATAGAAATAATGTACTACTTCTCTGAACTTATAGTATCCATAAACTTTTCCTTCCATTTCTTTCTAAGGATGTAAGCAAAGAGCAGACAGGTCCTCATTTTGATGTATGGCCTTTGTGCTTGCTGCTAACTATCTTTGGAATGCTTTTTTACAAGTCTGGCTATTGCTCATCCATCAGGTCTCAAGTTCCATGAGGTCACTTCAGCCCAGGCTTTCTTGCTCAGCTGATGCACATCTTCTGGGCATCAGATTGATTATTCTTCCTGGATACCTTGATATCTGGTGCCACCATGGAATTAGCACTTTCCAATTGATCATGAATAGAAGTGATGTGTGTTACTACCTGACTGGGGCATCTGGGCAAGACCCAAGAACCACCCTCCCCCCAAACTTTCTCTTGTTCCCTATGACAACCAGTGTAGTTTTTTATGATAATAGCTACTACAGCCTGGGCCACCCAAACACTAGGTAGAGAAGAACCTCCCTGTGGACTCAGGATGGGCACACCTGTAAAATCTTGTTTCAGCTCTGGGTATTCAAGGTCTTTGCATAACCTAGCACAATGCATCTCAAAATTTAGGTGCATAACAATCACTCACAGAGTTCTTTCCCCAAAGAGATTGATCTAGTAGACTTTTGTATCTTTAGATCAAATCTCTAGAAGATCTCTGGAAATCTCCTTTTCTAAAAAGTGCTAGGTGATGTTGATGCTCCTAGACCACGCTTTGAGTAGTACTGCCAATACTGACTAATACATCATCTATGCTCAAGGTATCATCATTTCTGTTTACTCTATTTCACTTAACACAACTACTTTTTTTGTTTACTCACACATTGTTTATCACCCCCAATATGACATTATGATATAAACTCCATGAACACTGAAATTTTGTCTTTTTTAAAAAAATGTCATAGCCATAGCCCACAAAATGTTGAACACTGTCTGGGATCATGAAAAGAGTAAAGAATGAATGAAGCATCAAGAAATGTGTTTGAATGTCTACCATGAATACCAACTTCTATTCAACTCTATTCTCTCAAGTGCCTTCTTTTTTCTAGGCAAAGAAAGGAAGAAACACGTGCACAGATCCAGCTAAAATACAGCCTCAGCTCCATCCATCAACCATCTTGATGTGCACAGAGCCACTTGAAGGGGTCTTGAGTAGAAATTGTTGACCTTGAGTGTAAAATGCCTCTCGCCTCTTCCATGACTGTACAGCAGGGAGGGCAAGTGCAGCAGGAAAATAAAGAGTGCATGACATTTGGATTTTTCTTTGTGTTTTCCTCCCATTGTTCTCCACAGAGGTGGCATGCTGTGAGGACACACTATCCAGATTCAGTGAGAGTCTGCTCCACAGTGAACTGTGTTATATGGTAGCCCATATGTATTTAAATGATATGCAAAATTCATGAATTTTACAACAGTAATTATCATCACATATTCCCTTATCTCTTGAAAAATATCCCCACTGGGTTCTAGGTAAAATGACAGAGGAAAGGCCAACATGAGAAGACACAATGAGCACAGGGCCAGGCCACCAGTCCTGACCACTTCTGGGTCTGCCTACTTCACAAACTGAACTTCTGCAGACACCTGACAGGAGATGACAGCAAAGAAATCACAGCATGCTCTGCATCTGCTTGTGTGCCTCTCAATCATTTCTCACAATTAACAGGCAAATAAACAACTTGAGTGTCTACTAAATATAGGAACTATATGGAAAATTGGAATTGATCTAGAGATAGTTAAGAGGAGATTTATATTTATGCACCAGGATATACTCAGAGTTTGCTTTAAAGTACTATATTTATCTTTATCTCACCCCCCACCCAAAATGGGAATCAACAGAAATTGGCAATTGTTGAAGCTAGATGGGTAAGGGCAAGTTAATTGGAAAATTATTTGTATACATGTATATGTTTAAAGAGTCTCAGCATAAAAAGTTTAAAAATTGTCATCTAGTGTATCATAAAGAAAATCCTAGTGCAATTTATTAGATGGAAAAACAAGCTGATAATACAATGTCATAGGTAGCCTCAGGTGGCTCCCACTATAGAAGCATAGGGTTATATTTTGACATTGTTTAGATTCTCTATGTTAATATAGTGTAATTGAGCAATGCATATTCTCAACAACTGTCAGCGTGGGAAGGAATGTATTTGTAAAAAAAAATGTTGTTTTTAATGCTTGATAGTTCAAAATTATTCTTAGAGTGAAATAAAAGATGTTTCCTGGGTAGAATTTTTTGCATGCTCCTGCCAGGAAGTGAGCTTTTGTTTGATTCCTTCTGAAGTCATTTGAGTGGAGAAAGTTTGCACCTGAACTTTCATAAGATACATGGAATGTGTATTACTTTTGAATTCTCATTTAAAGTAATTAATAATGTAAGCATTATCACAAAAATTTAATATTGGCTACAGCTTTTACCAGAACTAGTGCTAACTTAAAACCTAGGTTGCGATTTTACATGTTTAATTAAAATTTTTAAATTGAAGGAAAAAAATCTCAAGGAAATGTGATAAATGTTGCAAATTAACTTCATGATACTAAATGTTTTTATACCCCACACTCTCAAATAGTCCAGCCCATGGCCATCGTACAGAGAGGGTAATTATATTTTGTGGACTTCTCTTCCTACCCAACAGACAGAGTGGATCAAGGCAGAAAGCCAAAAAGGGAAAGAGAAAGGCTGAACTTGAGAGTCAGTCAGAGACACTGGTTGGAATTCTTAGCTGTATCTCTTTCTAGCTGTGTGACCTTGAACGGCTTACTTTACCTTCTTAAATCTCATCAGTAAAAACGGGAATGATATTACCTCTTCATATCATTGAGTTGCAGTAAAGTATTGATCAGAGCAGAATCTATGGTTTAGGAGGAGAGATTATTATTAAGGAGACATTTTGCAGGGCAGTCTGTCCTTGGGGTGAGACTAGGAGCAAAGACAAAATGTAAAGAAGGAAAAAAAAGCAGGAAAGCTGTGAGATATTTTGCATTCTTTTATCTCCAAAGAGAAGGTATCCACAAGCAAAGAAAGACCAATGGTCAATTTCAGAGTCTTGGTTCAGTCTGTAAAGAGTTTATTCCATTACCTGAGTGCCCGGACAAGTTGATTTTGATTTTTGCAATTGCATTATCTGAAGCACCACATGGAAAGAAAATAAGCAATAACTAAAGGTGGTACCAAAGTCCATTTAACTCCATCTGGAAGGAAAGCAGGGCAGATTTTATGAATGTCACAAAGGGGAAGAAATTAAGTGATCCACTAAAGGGTCAACTTGCGCAGGGGCCATGCTAATCTTCTCTGTATCGTTCCAATTTTAGTATATGTGCTGCCGAAGCGAGCCATTGTAATCCATAAGCTGTACTTTGGAAATTTATATTCTTTAAATAAAAGCTTTATATATAAAATAAAATAAAATAAAATAAAATAAAATAAAATAAAATAAAGGGTCAACTTGAGCCTGTGTGTCCAGGACAAAGCTTTATGTGTTAACCTATAACTCCTCCACTGACCATGTTTACTCAATGTTGCATCATAAATTCAGGGTCTAGTGTTGAGCTTCTACCACTGTCACTGCTCACAAGGAAATACCAACAATAACCCATCCATAGCTCAGGAAAGCGGATGCTCACTTTCCTGGTGACTTGCTAAGGGCTCACAACAATCCACAGAGCTAGGAAGAAGCACAGCTAGGACAGGAATTCAGCAGTTCTTACTCTGCAGAATTCTCCAAATTAAATAAGGACATGTGCATGAGGTGCTTGGAACATTGCAGTTCTTCAGCCAGTGCTGGTTCACGTAGCTGTTGTTGTTGCTATCATTGTTATCATCAGAACTACCGCTATCCTCTCAATCTAGCCTCAAACATCTTCCTGCTTAGAGATCCTACTTCTGCCTTCAACCTGAACACCTCCTCACAAAAATAACTCATATGCCCCACAAGCATTCAGGAAGAGTAGAAAGTTCTGCAAAACATGACAAATTAAAAGCTTTATATCAATTCCTGATCACAGTAGCTGAAAAATTCCATTTAGACACATCGTCTTCACAAGTCCGATGCTTCCTCACCAGTCAGCTATCTCTCCTCCTCTGCCTTTTCCTGAGCTCTGTTCAACCTCATGGATTGTCTTCCCACTCTCTGAAAATCGCCCAGGCTTTCCTTGCCCTTTCATTGTCTTAGGAGCCTTGGTTGCTTCCTCTCTATTATGCACAGCATATCTCCTCTTGTCCCAGCACTTGACTCTAGTTTACATATCCCATCCAGCAGCACAGGGCCTGCAGCTTCCCAAGATTATATTCAAAGACAGCAATCTAAAATACCACGTTGAGTTTTGTCATTACCATCTTTGGTTCAAATCTCAATCCACCTATCACTCAGCCTCATTGTGATTCATTTATTCCCTCTTTTGTTCTCTCCTCAGCTCTACTTAGCAGCAAAACTGCTTGCCAGACCTTGTTCCAAGCACTATTCAATTCTAGCCTGTTACAGCCTTTGCACATGGTCTGCCCTCAACCACTCAACCCTGTTTCTCAACCAGCCATTGGTCCAGAGTGTGGATTAGTTCATCTGGAAATTCAATTGGTATACAGTTGCTGGGAGAAGAGAAAGGCTAGGAAAGAAAATTTGGTAAAGAAATTAAGTTTCTGCCAAAATTGAAACCAACCACAAAATATATGCTTATCATTTCTTTTTAGATTAATTTATTTATCTATTTTGAAAGTCACTGTTACAGAGAGGGAGGGAGGAATAGAAAGAGGAAGATTTTCCATCCACTGGTTCACCCCCTTAGATGGCCACAGCAACCAGCACTGGGCCAGGCTAATGCCAGGAGCTTCTTCCAAGTCTCCCAGATGTGTGACAGGGACCCAAGCACTTTGGTCATCTTCAACTGCTCTTCCCAGGACTTTAACAAGGAGCTAGATCAGAAGTGGAGCAGCAGGGATATAAACCAGCATCTGTATAGGATGCCTATGTCCCAGGTGGCAATGCTGTAATACAACACTGGCCCCAGGACTTATCGTGCCTCAGCTACACAATAATGAACTCTCTGAGTGATCTCAGACTAAACTTTCATATGCCAGTGTTCATTATACCAGTGCACACATGCACCCAAGTATGCAAAATAGAAAAAGCAAGCAATCCTGAAGGCCAGGATTGCCACAATATTTAAAAAGGCTGGCTCATTTGAATAAATCAAGTACAACTGTCTTATATTATTCTGTAATCTATGCTAACTCAGCATTTATTAATTGAGATTCATCAAAACAATATTTTTTCTCATGGAGTTTCAGTGTCTTCCCTCTTCCTTAAAGAAGATTTAATTCTAAACACAAGAGGAAGAAAAGGAAAAATGAGAACAGATATAACCAGTCAAAAAACTCAGATTTATGGAGTTCAACCTTGAAAATATTTTTTTAAAACATCAAGCACGTGAATTAAAGCTCCCACCAGGCAGCTATAATTTATACAGCATGCACTTGGCAGGTAATTTGAGCACACTGTGATACGGGTAGCAAGGGGATCGTCTTCATAGAAAACCAGACCACTTTGTGACAAGCTGGGGGGGTGGTGTGGGGAGGGGGTGAGAAAGCAGAGCACTCATTTTGCAGCCAGAATAGGGTGTGTCCACTTTAATGGACATTGGGTAATATGAAAGAACATGCAAAGACCTAAGAAGAAAAGAAGGTGGCTGGCAACCAGAATGTAAATAAGAACCCATGAAAACTGAAAGATCATGAAGCAAAGGTCGACAGCCCAAAATACAGACTCTGCCATGGTTGCAAAATTTCAGGCAAATCAAGGAAAAGAGAATGAAAACACAACTAACTGGGAAGCTTCTGATAGTTTCCAAAAATGAACTATTTCATTTGTTTAGATTTTTTTTAAAAAAAATCTGTTTAAGAATATGTTTCCTGAAATTAATAATTATTTTCTCATTCAGTTGAAAACATTCCCTGCCCCTTGAAGGATTAAACTATTTCACAACTAGCTCAAGTCCAACCACACTGTCTTAAAAAGAAAAAACACAAAAACAATTACTTCCCCTTTGAGTTTTAAAAGGTACAAAGTTTGTCTGAAAAACCTATTAATTTATAATAGAGCACAGAACATAGGTCTTTTTCCAGCCTATGCTAAAGATAGATACCATGTGTGGGAGTGGTGGGCAATCCCTGAAATTAAGGGTGTGGGTTGATCCAAATGATGTCAATAAATTTCAGGTAGTGGTAACAATTATAAGTGTACCGTGTGCCTCAAAAGCCCTATTTCCTGGTATTGTGACTAACTGGCTTGGCTGCAAATTCATTTCTGAGTGGCATTCATCCTTCACAACATATACAGTCTTCTATGGAATGAACTTTCTGTCACTGGTTCTGATCTGTTGTTCTCTCAGTGATGAATTCCTTCTAACTTGGTGCCATATTATATCTTCATTTGGGTGGAGCAACTGGTGAGTAGAAGTATGGTAATGAAAAAATGCACTAAACTGGGATATAAAGATCTGGATTCTGGTCTCTGTTTTTACATTCACTCACTTGCATCATATGCGATATGCAATCTCTGAAGGGGGAAAAGCTCTTCACCTTTACCATCAAAACCAAAGTTACCATCACAAATTAGATCTCCTAAGCTGGCAGCCCTGCTGTATTGCATTTGATCAAAAAACATGTTAGTTTTTAGTGGATAGATTTCAAGCCAAAGTGCAAATTTACCAATTCTCTGAAAAGTCATCAGATCTCATTAAAGTAAGCCTAAGTTTGTGTTTGTTGAGAATAGCTGCTCATCGCAAGATGATGGGCTGTTCAATTTCTTGCATCCTCACACCATATACAATGGTTCATATACACTTATCTCACTTGCCTCCTTTAGGTTACCTTCCTGAAAGGTGAATCACTGCATTTGAGTTTGTTACCCCTACTGCAGAAGAGGCAGAAGTAGGTTCACAAGTGATTACAAAGTAACAAAGAGTGCAAAGAAGCCATAGACACCTATGGCGGGTAGAAAGCTTGACCAGTAGGCACATCTACAAACAGATCACAGCCCTGCATCACTTAGTCAGTGTTCCCTTCACCGCTGGATATACAATAGCTAACTAAGTAGCAAGAATACATGTGATATATATTTAGATTGCACATTAGACTTTAAAATCAAGACCTAACTGAATGCATTAGCCAGTGTTGCTGTTTATGTCTCCACAATGCCATGGAAACACTGTGCAGCATCCTAATGGGCCTCTCCTGGCAATAAATAAAGCCTTTGTCTATTCATGTTCCAATTTCTTTTTTTTTAAAACATAATTTACAATTTCAAAGAAGAAAACAGATCGTTGATGTTTATTGTTGAGTTTTTTCTCCTCCTCCCTGTCCCTTCCAGTTTCCTGTCTTGCAAAGTACATCTGCAAAAAATGCAAAATGCACCTTCTTGTAGTTACTGAAATCCAAACCAGCACTGTCAGCGTGTGGAGAGTGAGATTCTCCCAGCTGGACTCCTCTTTCCCCTTTATAAAATGCCGTGATAATTAACCTCCATAACGAGGTTCTTTAAGCATTTCAGTCTAACCCAAAGAGCACTTAATATAGTTGTTTAAGGTTGAAAGATGATATAAAACAGACATAAAATCTAGTGGGTTTCACTCCCTCCTTCAGTCTAAAAGGCACTAGCCAGTCCATTTCTATAGAGATAGTAACAGAAGCCACAGCCTTTAAATGGCTCCACGATGGCAGCGACACGTTCTCACCTCCCTGGCTCCACAGCATGTGGTACAGACAGGTCCCTCCTGCTGCCGCCATCGCCCTAATGTACAGGGGCAAAGTGAAATCCGAGGCTTCAAGTGCTGGGAGCTCTCTGCGGTCTGGCACCTGCCGTCTCCTGCCAGGCAGTAACCCAAGACTTGGAAAGGCAGATTAGTATCTGGTGGAGAAGTGGGCAGATTTGATTAGGTGGCTCACATCTGCTGAGTTCCCTGAACCCAAATGCAGGCACCTCAGTCAGACAGTCCAGGGGCCGCTGCTCCCTCCACAGAGTTCGTGCTGAAGCCTCTGCTAACCGACTTCAGACCTTGAATCACCAGGCTCACAGGTCAGCAAGCAGGAGTCACTGCCTCCCAACCACAGACGAGGAGGGGTCAGCCTCAGGGCCGGGATCTAGCCAGCAATGTCTATTTTCATCAGTCATGAAAAGCAGTCTGTGTTCCAGATTTCAAAGCATGCACAAGATGGGTCTCCCATAGCATCTGCCCAAGGAGAGACCTCTCTCATCAGAATTTTCAAGTGCTGGACCTTAAGTCAGAAAACAGTGTCCACAGCAAGGCCTCCCTAGGTAATAATCAAATGGTATGGCCTTTGGTTTTCTAAAATGGTGTATAATAACCTGTCCGTCTAAAATATGTTTCCATATCTCTTGTGAAATAATAACAACTACAACAACAGTATTACCATATAACATTATTAGGTGCTTACCTTGGCTTCTGGGATAGTTGTTATTATCCGCTTGTCACAGAGGAAGCCAAGTTGAAAGAGCTAAATAACACATTCAAGGTCAGAAAGCTAACAGGTCGCTGAGCTGGGAGGAGCACCAGGCAATTGACTGCAAAGCCCGTATTTCTTCCCCCACATTTTCTGAGTACCTACTAAGAGCTCTTCACAGTGCTGCTCCAATATATATGTTTCCGTGACTCCTTACTTCCCAAAATAAAAACTCCATGAAGACTGGATTTTCCTGCCTACCTTAGGTGCCAGGAAAAAGAGACAAACAATGCCCAGTCTGTCAGGACTTCTTCCCTTAAAGACAAATTCTTGCCACTGTTTTGGATTTTGTGATCCTAAAATCTCTACCCTCTGCTTCCCTCAGATGACTTCCCCTCTCCGAGACCTTACACTTTTGCTTCGCATCATGTCTACCTTAGAAGCCGCTATAAATCTTCTATAAACAGGCAAAGTATAAATGCAGATGTTTCTGCTGGATCATCATAATTGGCACCAAAAAAAGCTTCCAATCAATGTGATCATGCACTAAAATAATAAGGTCTGGAAGAAAAGGAGAAGTGGGGCAAATCAACTTAAAAACCTAGGAAGCACTGAACAAGTGCCCTATCTCTATTACTAGTGACAATAACACATTACAGCAGCTAACTCTCCTCAGATGTGTGCACTTACACTCTCAATCATTCTTTGCAAACTTATATTCTGGTCTCATGTCTCGTCTTTTGAGATGCTGGTCCTGAAAACAAGGACCTCTAACATGTGCATGATCCTGTGCCTGGCTGGGAGACTGCCTGCCTAAGCCATGCAGGAGGTTAAGAGGGCATGGCACACCATGCCTCCCAAGAGAAACCCTGGTAGAGGGCTCAGCACACTGAGACCCCTACACATGGCCTGACTGCCAGCAGGCTGCAGAGGACCCAGGCATGTTTCCCCCACCCCCACTTCCTGTTGCAAGGCCTGGTAATTGTCAATCAGGGAAATAGCTCCCAGGTGAGGCCCAGACCCATAAGACCACCTGGAAGGCTATGTGACCTTCAAGCGATTGGAGAAGCATAGCAGCACCAGTATCAGCTTTATCCTATAGAATTAGTGTTGCTACCCTGAGCTAGCTACTCCGCTTTGCCTGCCCTATAAAAGCTGGTGTCTAATTACTAGTAAACTGACATATTCACAGAAACTGTCTCTGGTGCTTCTTGTCAAAGAACACTGTCATCCCACCATCCCAACAGTGTGGGCCTGCAGGATGAACCCACACAGACACACTAGTTTTATCAAAATCTGCAGTACATTGGGGAATGATGACCTTCAAAAGTTTGGGAAATGGAGTAGGTTGAGGGTGGTTACTGGTGGAATTGCTTTCATAGATTTTTCACCTACACTGGCAGTTTCCCCAAATAGCTGACTATGAACAGTGTAGTGTTTGTGAATAAAACAAAATTAGCCATTTTTGCATGAAAGGAAGGAGTGTCTTTAGAGATTTCTCTTAAGTTATTCAGCCTTTCCAAAGGCTTTCCCTTTTGCTGTGAAAAAGCTTGCTCCTGAATTCCAATATTAAAATGCTAGGTGGCTCAATTTTCAATTTTATCTGATACCAGGGACAGATCCAGGTTTTGCAAAATTTGAAGCTTCATGTATTTGAAATTTTTCTTTAAGGAAAAGAATGCAAAGTTATAAATATCAAATTTTGTTTTAAAAAGTGGTCATTTAGAATTTAGACATGTAGGCAAATACATTGCAATAATTTACAAGTTTTCGAATGCTAATAATGTCAACAATATCACAACACCCAGAAAAAAATATTTTCATTAATAAACTGGTTTGGCCAACCCCTACAAAACTTTGCCAACTAGATTTTTGTTTGCATTTCCCTTGATTGCCACTTTGTATGACAATAAAATGGTAATGATATAGGCAGGCAGGTAGTACTAGCAAGAGAAGCTAAAGCACACCAACATCACCCTGGCTGCCTTGTCCACTGTAGCTCTGCTCACCTGACCCTGCCTGGTAGCCTCAGCCCACATAGCAGCTCTGGCTTGCATGTTTCAAACCACCATCCTCCCCTGCAGCACCATGTACTACACATTTTATGCATCACGCAAGACGCCTTTCCATGCAGTATCCTACCCCTTCTTTCATATAGAAGAAAACTGCAACTAGTGAGACTGTGCAACTTAGAATTGGAGCCAGCTAAAAAGATTCAATATGTCTGCAAGCTGCATCCCCACAATGAACTTAAATTTATCATAATGTAATCATATTAAAATTACCATGGCTGACACCCCACTCCCATCATGCACATGATGCAATGACACTTCCAAGACTTCCAAAAATTGGCAAGGAAATGAGTGAGACTCAAGCCCGTGTCCTAAACTCTGCCCCCTTTGACTATTCAATTAAGCCCTACTCCAGTTACCACCCACTATGATGGCTCCAAACCTTTTTAATGGCAGCTCATTCTCTCCCCAGCTTGCCAGAATTCAATCCCAAGGATACACTTTTGCTTTCGGTAAAGCTTGCTTCTCTACTCACCTCTACCTACATCTCTTCCTTAAATGTCTTCTTTCATAGAGAAATGAATCTGGACCAAGCCTAGCCAGAGGCCATGCCTCAATAGTTGTATTTTTTTAGAGAAAAAAGTTCAGTCTCTCCACAAGCAAAGTTGACCACTATATTTTTTCTTATTGTTAGCTTAGAGAAGTTTTTTCAGCTCTACCACTTATTGTAATGTTTTACTTGTGTTTAGATTTATTGCTGATTTGGGGGAAATATGTGTCAAGTTTCCTGTCAAAGTCTTAAGATTACAAGACTGTGGACTTTGACCCTCCCTAGATAGTGAATGACAGGGATTTTCAACACTCACTGAGAAGTCAGTTGTTGATGTCCTTCCTCCAGTAACATATTATGAGTTATCTATGTCAATTACTGTTTTTGTGTCAAATCATCATGAAATTTGGTTAGTTCTCCAAAAATGTGTGGGTGTGCACATAAATATATTTCCCTCTTTTCATTAACTGGATTATAGGAATGACTCAGGAGCCAAGGCATTAACTTTTTTTTTTTCCACAGGCAGAGTGGACAGTGAGAGAGAGAGAGATACAGAGAGAAAGGTCTTCCTTTGCCGTTGGTTCACCCCTCAACGGCCTTTGCGGCTGGTGCGCTACAGCCAGCGCACCGTGCTGATCCGAAGTCAGGAGCCAGGTGCTTCTCCTGGTCTCCCATGTGGGTGCAGGGCCCAAGGACCTGGGCCATCCTCCTCTGTACTCCCGGGACACAGCAAAGAGCAGGACAGGAAGAGGAGCAACCGGGACAGAATCCAGCACCCCAACCAGGACTAGAACGTAGGGTGCCGGCACCGCATTAGCCTATTGAGCTGTGGCACCAGCCTGGCATTAACTCTTAATAATGTAGCTCTTGCTTTCAATGAATTGCTTCTGTTGGTATATTCTGGCTATGATCCATCAGCCCCAAGAACTCACTGGTTGCTCATTCCAAAGTCACCAACTTGGGATGAGAATTTAGCCTAGCAGTTAAAATGCTCACATTCCAAGTCAGAGCACCTGGGTTTGATACTGGCTCTGGTTTATGACTCCAGCTTCCTGCTAATACAGATCCTGGGAGGCAGCATAGCCAAAGTGACTTGGTCTCTGCCACATACATGGAAGACCTAGCTTGAGTTCCCTGATTCTGACTTTTGCCCAGCCCCGCCCAGCCCTGACATTCATAAGCATCTGGAGACTGAACCAATGGATGAGAGCTCTCTTAGTCTCATTCATTCATGAATGAATGAATAAATAGTTTAAAAACAAACACAATGGCAACAAACATCAAATTGCAATTATTGCTTTTTTACAGAGAAGTCTCACAGGGCAGTAAGGGTGTTAATCAACAGAAATTAAATACCTTATTCTAGTAAACTTTACAAAAATATATATCATCATATGAACATAATTATTAGTCTTAGGGCACACCTTCCTATGCTGACATCATTTCTCTATCAATTGCATAAGAAGTAATTTGCATTAAAGCAACTCAGGGTCTAGCAGAATTGACCACATAATATAAATGAATTAATAACAAATACATGCTTGGTATATTGACAAAGTTTTGTTCTCGGTTAATATCAGATCCCTAGATTCCAGAATAAATAATGTTAGCACCAATTTCTTTACCACTTACATCATTAAAAAATATTAAATATATAACAGCTATATTGGTTGATTAAACAGGCTGACAGGGCCATTTAGTAATTTTAAAAATTGGATTAGCTCTTTAGTTGAATTGTTAGACCTTGTGTCGCGTAATAAATTAGAATAAGGGATAGATTTCAGGGATGACACAACAAGACTAGTGTCTGCTAATACTAACTGATAGAATGAAAAAGGGAGAGAATGATCCAACATGGGAAGCGAGATACACAGCAGACTCATAGAATGGCAGATGTCCTACACAGCACTCTGGCCTCAGAATCAGCCCTTAAGGCATTCAGATCTGGCTCAAGAGCCCATGAGAATATTCTAGGCATGGAAAGCCAAGACACTCTGGAAAAAAAAGAAGACCTAAATGAAAGATCTCTGTGAGTGAGATCCCAGTGGAAAGAACAGGGCCATCAAAGAAGGAGGTACCTTTCTCTGAAGGGAGGAGAGAACCTCCACTTTGACTATGACCTTGTCTGAATAAGATCAAAGTCGGCGAACACAAAAGGCTTCCTTAGCCTTGGCAACTCATGACTAGAGCCTAGGGAGATCACTGACACCATAAACAAGAGTGTCAAATTGTTAAGTCAACAACAGGAGTCACTGTGTACTTACGTCTCATGTGGGATCTGTCCTTAATGTGTTGTCCAATGTGAAGTAATGCTATAACTAGCACTGAAACAGTATTTTACACTTTTTGTTTCTGTGTGGGTGCAAACTGATGAAATCTTTACTTAATATATAGTAAATTGATCTTCTGTATATAAAGATAATTGAAAATGAATCTTGATGTGAATGGAATGGGAGAGGGAGTGGGAGATGGGAGGAGTGGGAGTGGGAGGGAAGTTATGGCGGGGAGAAGCCATTGTAATCCATAAACTGTACTTTGGAAATCTATATTTACTAAATAAAAGTTAAAAGAATAAGGGATAGATTTCAATAGGTTTGAATTTGAGCACTGTGTGGTAGTGAAGTCAGAGGCACTTGGGGAAAATCTCTCAATCTTGCTTGCCTAAATTTGCTGCTTTATTCATTTTTTTAGAATTAATAACCTAGAAGGGCCGGCACCGTGGCTCAATAGGCTAATCCTCCACCTTGCGGTGCCGGCACACCGAGTTCTAGTCCCGGTTGGGGCACTGGATTCTGTCCCGATTGCCCCTCTTCCAGGCCAGCTCTCTGCTATGGCCCAGGAGTGCAGTGGAGGATGGCCCAAGTGCTTGGGCCCTGCATCCCATGGGAGACCAGGAGAAGCACCTGACTCCTGCCATCGGATCAGCGTGGTGCGCCGGCTGCAATGTGCGGCCTTGGCAGCCATTGGAGGGTGAACCAATGGCAAAGGAAGACCTTTCTCTCTGTCTCTCTCTCTCACTGTCCACTCTGCCTGTCAAAAATAAAAAAACAAAAAAGAATTAATAACTTAGAGAAACTTGTTAAATCCTGTAACAATTTAGATAAGCTTAGAAAACCAATAAAGAATTGATATTGAAGGCCTGATTATTTTATCATAGAAGCATTCTCTAAGGCAAGAAACTTACAGAGGGTAAGCTTCAAATGAAGTTGGTCACCAAAGAACTTATGTAGAATAAGACTCTACTTTGAGAGGACAACTCTACTAGGAGACTGAGAAATCCAGGATAGCCACATGAATTCAGAAAGACATTGGGGATCTCTGGTCAGTATGGAAATGTAATCTGTTTATTAGTTAAGAGAATCATTACACAAAAACCTCATTGTTAATTTTTCTCATAAACCTTTCATTATTCCATGCATCTTTCTGTCTATACTAAAATATGCACAATAAAAGAAATGAAAGAAACCTTGAAACATAGGCTTTTAACAGTTTAAGAATTTGCTATTTAAAATGTGATCCATGGGTGGGCATTTGATACAGCATCTTGAAACTCCTATATCCCATATTGTGGCCCTGGGTTCAAACTGAAGCCCTGCTCCTGCTTCCAGCTTCCTGTTAGTAAGCACGTAGGAGGCAGCAGGTAATGGTTCAAGTAGTTGAACCCCTGCCATTCATGTGGGACACCTGGCTTGAGGTCCAGGTTTTTGGCTTCAGCCTGGTTCAGCCCTGGCTATTGTAAGCATTTGGGGAATGAATTAGTGAATGGGAGTAGAGCATTCTCAATCTCCCTCTAATTTTAATTTTAATAAATGTGGTATAAAATTAGCAACACAGGCAACACCTGGAATCTCAGGCCCCAACTTACACCTGCAGAATCACATGCACATGTGCACAGGTGACTCAGATGTGCAATGCAGTCATGGAAGCTCTGGGTTTTTCCCAATACCAACAGCCAATGTGACTTTCAAGTCAACAAGATGATTTTTTCAATTTCAATTAATTGTATTAAATAATATTGTAACTGGAAGTGTTTTTGAAAATATGATTTGCTCATTGTAAAAATATCAAAAGCACAGATAATAAAATTTTTAAATTATATAGTGAACCAGATCTGAGTTTGTGAGCATGCTTTCTGTGTCTGTGTGTATACGCATGAACATTTTAAAACATTTTAATATATCAGATAAAGTACCCTGATATATTAAAAATAAGGTACTTCTCTACATACTGTTTGTAACTTGCTTTTTATATTTAACAATAATATGAGGACACCTTCTCATGTCAATAAATGTATTTGGGGCTTATCATTTTATTTTTCATCAAATACTTTATTGTACTGTGACATGTAACCCTTTTAGTAGTCTCTTGTTTATTAATCAAAGAACATAAATTATTTCTTTAAAATAAAGTCCTAAATGTAGAGTCTCAGTGCCAAAGGGTGGGCACATGCCAATGTTATATACATTGCAAGATGACCTTCAATCACCTAAGTCTGATAGGTGGTCAGCATTTGATCTTTTTGTTGTCAAATACCTTTAAATCATCTCCTCAATGTGAGTGTTTGCAGAGGTATGTTTTTTGTATCATTGGTATTAGTTAAAAATTTAATGGTTTAGTAATCTACGTGCTTTTGTAATTTCAAATCAAATAATCCATTTCATTCAGAAATCTAGTTACTTAGAACATAAAACCTCAAGATATGATTCACTCTAGGTTGTTTGAAATGACAAGTTTGATTAAGGCTACAAAAATCTCTGTGTTCTCTTTCTACATTTCTACACATCAATTTAATGTTTATTGTGAGTCTCTCTTTCCATTCCATGTCCTACATGTGATTCAAACTATTGAATATACACACTGAACTCTACAGTCTCACTCTATGTTATACATTCTGCTGGTCCACCTCTCTAGAGCCCAGAGTTCTGCCAGTCCTCTCCTCTTTATAATTTCACTCCCTAGACCATATCCCCATGGCTGCCCACCACAGTGCATGAGTTTGAATAAGGAAGCCATTCTGACCTCTTCATATGGGCAAAGTTTATTTTCCCACCTCTGTTTTTCTGAGCACCAACATCACACCTGACATAAAATCATCAGTACCATTGTTGAATGAATCCATAAATGAAACTAGAAACTACTTACTCATCCCCTTCAACCCAAATTAAGAAAACAGACCAAACAAGTTAAAAACCAAAGGAAAAAAAAAAAGAAAATAAAAACTTAGGAGAAAACATTATAGAGGACTGTATTATTTACTAACTTAATATATTTCCTTAATGAAAGTGCTTAATTTCCAACAAACATAAATGAAGCTCATATTTTCCTAGTGTAGAAGAAAAACAAAAACAAAAGTTTCTGCTTCTAGTAGCCCATAGCTAATGTCAAAGGGAAGAAAGGCATTTTTCTTTTCTAGTTTTCCCTACATTTCTTAAAAACATCAACCATTATTTAAAATTTTCTCCCCATCACTCAAAGAAACAGAGACAGTTGTTCCTTCTGGATTAGTTTTTTGCTTATCTCACCAGCAGGGTCAGGATAATAAATCACTCAACCCTAAGGGAATAGTAATGCAGTTACTGGGCATGGGATGGGGAGGGGGAACAGAGAGGAAAACTCTTGGGATTCAATTCATTTTCAAACACTGCACAGTACCTAAGAAACATCAGCATGAAGATCCTATATAGGTGAAGCAGATGGAAAGGGAAAAGTCAGAGAAGTGGCAGTTCCATTGGAGGAATAGCTATGATCTGTTTTTTCAAATATCCTGCAGAAAACTATAGAAATCGTTACTTAGTATAGATTATATCTTCTGTATATAAAGATAATTAAAAATGAATCTTAATGAAGAATGGGATAGGAGAGGAAGTAGGAGGTGGGATGGTTTGGGGGGGGCAGGGTGGGTATGGGGGGAAGAACTGCTATAATCCAAACGTTGTACTTATAAATGAAATTTATATTCATTAAATAAAAGCTTTCTTTAAAAAATATCCTGCAAGAAATAATCCTTTGTTTCTTCATTCCTGTAAGCCAGCCTTAAACATCTCGTGGGCCGGTGGCAGCCTGAGACAGCAGCATTTTCACTTCTGGTGGAGATGTTTCTGCTGTATCTGGTGGAGTGGCTGAGGAACCAACAGCCATTCTGGGCTATCACTTCCCAGATGCTTGGTGCAGGAGCATTAAACAGCAAGGTTAAATATGCATCACTCTGCTACGGGGTGTGGATAAGGACTATCACGATGCATGTGAGATTGGAGCAAGCTGTTCAGGCCAGAGGCCCAAACACACTTCCAACAAGATTGTAGATTTCCACCTCACTATTCTAACCTCCCCAAACTGAGGAAATATAGAAGGACTTTTCAAACTATTCATGGAAAATAGAATTAAAAGTTGAGTTTACTCTGATGCAAAAAAAGTGAAATACTCCTATTCAAGAGGTCCTCAAGAAGGAATATGTGTATTATGAAAAAACTATGCATGGATTTCAAAATTTTTCTGCACAAAAATAAAATCATTTTCTCATTGAACTTTCCATGTAGTTTTTTGAAGTACCCTTATTACAGTACTAGATTTTCCTATGCAGAGTCCTTCTGAATGTAGTCAGTCCTCACTTTGCATTCTACAATATAAAACAATGCCAAAAGGAAAAAGAATTAAAGTGAAGCTATTGAGTAATTACAGTTTCTTATCTAAGGGGAAGAACTGTTTTCCTGAATATTCATCACACAAAACTACCCATATTGTAATATTGCTCTAATGTCAGAATATAAATTGCCTGTGGAAGTTACAGAAACAATGGATAATTCCAGAAAAGCTTTAATCCTGAACGAGTGTCCAATATTTGTCCTTACCATGCTCCATACTTGCTCTGCAGTGCTGGGAAAAATACCAAATATTTCTGGGTCTCAGATAGCAAGTCAAGGTACACTTGCTTTTCTCTCTGAAATAGTGGGAATATGTGACTCCAAAATACAGCACTCTAATCCTTAAAAGAGGTTATGCGTAAAACGCAAACTTCATATATAGAAAGCATATGTGACACTCTTAGAATAGCGCCTGGCACATCATCATTATTTAACATGTGTTATGTAAGTCTGTCCCCCTTCCCCCTCAGGGAAAACTAATTATACAGGTCTTACTTGTTCCCTGAAAACAAAGTCAGAATAAAGTGAAGAGATTTGAGTTTGCTAAAAACATAGTATCTTTCTTCCCTTAATTTTTTCTTTTTCTAATAATATATTTAGCTGTGCACACAGTCTTGTGGAAAACTCAATATTACAAAAATAAAGTATTGATAAGACTTGAAGGCTCATCCAGAGGAGGAGATTGTAAAATGATATTAGAGTTCTGTCACCTCCGAGCAGGAACTCTTGACAGAAGTGTCCGAATTACCATCTGTGGTAGGGCTTGGGTCTAGGTATGCTGCAGTTTTGCAGGTCTGAAATCCAAGCAGATGACAACATTTTTGCTTCTGTTACAAGATTTCCTGGAGTTTGCACTCCCTTCATGATCTTGGCAGAGATCTTGCTGCTAAAATAACATATAGAATCCTCACCAAAACGGTAGGCTGCCGAAATGCCAGAAAACTGTAAGTGTGTGCAAAACCTGCAAGTGACAGTCCCCACCTCCTACCTGGCCAGCCTCGTCTCCTCGCAGATCCCCAAAGTTTTCCTGGAAAGATGATTTTTCTCTTGAAATAAAAATAGACTTTCCAGTTCTAAAATTCTCTGATCCTTTCTCACCCTCCATCTTTGAGCAAGCTCTGCAAATGACCTGGCTCAAAAACGAACTAAAAATTCTTAAAGAAATCATCTCATACACATTCAAAACACTGAATATAATGTTAATACCTTCTATATTAAAAAAAAAAGGCACCCACCCACCACTACTAAATCTAACTAAGTGCTGTTATTCTTTAAGACCTATAACCAAAGATTATTCTGCCTATTTGGCCAACAAGTACATTCTGCTAAAAATAGGAAATTGGGTCTTCCTTTACTTTTACACTCTTCAGTCAGTATTTAAATACCTGACTGACACTTAACAATTCCAAGGCCTAACAGGGCCATTTGAGTCCATTCTTTCAGCAGCACATATTCACCATGTGCCTTCCATGTGCTGGGTGTTCTTAATGTTGGGGATATGGCCATGCATATTGTAGTCCTATTGCCAGAGAGCTTCCATTAATTCTGGTATAAGAAGGAAGACGATAAATGTGTAAATATGAAACATGCTAGATAATGAGTGCCAAGATCAAGAATAAAGTACAGAACGAGCAGAACAAGTGACGTAATAGTAGGGATGATCTCAAGGACAAGTCCTGCATCAGAAACATCATTAGTGCAATCATAGAGAACAGACCTCAAAGAAATAAAAGAATGGCTAAAGGGAGTGACGTAGGGAAGAAGCAATGGATTGGATGAGACATGGTCAGATTCAGGATGTATATCACACTATTGCACAGCCCCCCAGATGTGGAATATGAAAGAAAGAAATCAAGGATGGGTCCAAAGACAGTGGTCTAAGCAACTGATAGAGCTGTCATTTACCGAGAAGTGGGCAACGTTGTGGATGGCAATAGGTGAACCAAAACTTACGGTTTCAATGTGTCACACTTGAGTTGTCCATTAGGACCCTAAGTTGACATG
This sequence comes from Sylvilagus floridanus, assembly GCA_949820135.1. Classification (NCBI taxonomy): domain Eukaryota; kingdom Metazoa; phylum Chordata; class Mammalia; order Lagomorpha; family Leporidae; genus Sylvilagus; species Sylvilagus floridanus. The sequence continues at coordinate 17,466,454 of OX463243.1, forward strand.
TCAAAAAAGCAGCTGAATATGTGAAAATAACATTCAGAAGAAGATTCCAGGCTGAACAGGCCAGCTCAATGCCACCAGTTGACATACAATGCATCATACTTCAACTGTGCTGGTCACCTATCACTGCAGCAATGCTGCATAACAAACCGACCTCAAAATTAGATGGTTTACAACCATGAACAGTTACTTTTCTGGCTTAGAGGTCTGGGGGTTGGCTGGGATGACTAAACTCCAGGCTAAAGTTTAGCTAGCTTATCTCTAAACTATGGGTCAGGTTTAGTTCTGCTCCACATATCTTATTCCAAGACTTATGCCCCAGGGACAGCAGACAGCTGCAGTGTGCTCTTCTCAAAGTGAGACCCCCAATGCCTTTAAGGCTCTGTCCCAGAGGCTGGTACACTTGTGCTTGTATTCTACTGGCCATATTTACTTGTGCCCATATTCTAATAGTCAACACAAGTCATTTGCTGATGCCCCAATTCTACATGGTAGGGTAACACACTTGATATTTAGTGGTAGAAAATGCAAAATCACAAGGATGTATACTTCTAATCAGGGAGGACCTGAAAACCCATAACAAGGATCCAACTTACTTTTCAACACATTATAGTCTGATAGCCATAGCTCTTTGCAAAAGACATTTTTTAGATCCTCTGATCTTTCAATCCACTAAGTTTCTTCAACTGGCTGTTTCTGAAAGCCATTTGACAAATATGCTTGAGATAATTATGGTTGAATTTTTTTCACTAACAGAAAAAAAACAGGATAGTATTTTCTAATAACACAGCACACATTATGCTTTAAATTACATTTCTTTAAGAAAAATGTCAATGTGTACTTCTCAGACTATCTGTGGCAGAGTACTATTTTTTATTTCAATAAGACATGTACCTGTAATTTTGTAAAATACAATAAAATTAATTGCTAAGGCTGAAATTACTTTAACAAGATATAAAAAAATGTCAAGCCTATGTTTTCAGGAAAGTACTTAGTCACAAGGGCTATAAAAGTTTCTGAACACTCAAGTTCTCTACTTATCCTGAGGAAGACATTTTATGTAAGCAATGGCCCAAGAGCACACTTTGAGAAGCACGTGCCCAGTTGATTATGCCTGAATAAGATCCTTTTACCCCTAAAATCTTAGCAGCACTGAATAACAAGGATCTGAACACAAAATCGCGTTGCTGAGGATTTGAAATTGAATTTGACTTATACCCAAGTTTACTCAACTATTAATTCAATTTGCCAGGCTCTATGGGTTCCCAGGATTTCATGCTTCAGTAATTAAGTAAAAAAAATCAAGAAAAGGGCTATGTCAAATAGCCATATCCTACTTGATGACTTTTACTATGTTTTTCTTGATTCTTAGGGCAATGCCTTTTAGAATTTTCATCCATGCTGTACACACACAAATTACTGAAATCTCCTGGCCACATCCTGAGGCCACCTTAATTGACTGCTATCAAGCTGTGCTTTTTAAATGTTCCAGCATTTGATCTTTTTAAAATGCTCTGAGACTTAACTGATGTCAAACTGGCTGGTCTAATTTCCTGCTATGTCTTTAGATCCTTTTTTTAAAAAAAAATAATTGGGTGTTGAATTAGGTTTTCTTCCCTCTTTCTTTCTCAAGAGATCAGTACTAAATTTAGTTAAGTTCTGACAAAAATTTCTATTCTGTTCTATTAATTCCCTATACTTGGATTTGCTGTCTCTTAACTCACAAGATATTCTGGAGTCCAGATTTAAAAAAAAATGAAGCTGTGTTTTCTCAACCCTAGGGAAGGGCTCTTTTTAGGCCTAGAGATATCTGGTTGATTCACACAAATTGTGAATTACATGTGACAAACATTGCGTGGACATAGATGAGAATTTGTAAATCCTTGAGGTGGCAAAAGAAGATCAAACAATGGTAAGATTAGTACTGATGCTAAAATGATGATCTTTTTCAAGTAACATTGTCAAGTAGAGCTGGACCATGCCTGACCAAGCTCACAAACAGCAACCAAGCCTTCTAGTACCCTTTCTGTCATGTAGGGTACACTTATAAATGGTCAAGAATTAAGGAAACTCTTCCAATTGGTTCTAACCCTATTTTTTTGCTATAATTACCAATTTAAAGTAAAATAAAAAATGTAAATATCAAACCATTTCTATTCTCTCGGGAAATTCTTCTTCCTAAATGGCAATGAACAGCTTTTTAACCAACTTCTCCAAAGCAAAAAAATGTTTATTTGGGGTTCTATGTCAGGCCAACAAATCAATTGACCAGTCAATGCTATTAAAGAAAAATAAAATCATCGTGCCACTAAGCTTCATTGTCCAATCAATTCAGAAGAAAGAACTGATTCAGTAGAAAACTCGGACAAAAGGGGAAAGGCTAGAAGAATTCAGAAATATATACAAATTGATAGAATCTATAAATACTTAAAAGCACTGCTAATTATAGAAATACACAAAATATGGGGTTGGCGCTATGGTGCTGTGGGCTAAACAACTGCCTACAGCACCAGTGTCTCAAATGGCTGCTGGTTAAATTCTAGTCGCTCCACTTCCAATCCAGCTCCCTGCTAATGTGGGAGACCTGGATGAAGCTCCAGGTGCCTGGCTCTAGCCTGGCCCAGGCCAGGCTGTTGAGGTCATTTGGGGAGTGAATTAGCAGATGGAAGATCTCTCCTTCTCTTTTTCTCTTTGTAACTCTGCCTTTCAAGTAAATAAATAATAATTTTAAAAAACACAAAATAAGGAAATGCAAATATGAGATGGACAAATATGAGGAAAGTATATTTATCATAAAATAAAAATTAGAATACTAACATTGTACCTAAAACATAAGCTATTTCTTAAGAGATTTAAAAAAGAGAGAGAGAGAGAAAGCAGGGAGAGAAACAGAGTGGGAGGGAGGGGGAGAGAGAGAGAGATTCAATCTGCTGGTTCACTCCCCAAAACTATCTGCAATGGAGAGGGTGAAGCCAGGAGCCTCTTCTTGGTCTCTCACATGGGTGCAGGAGCCCAAGCACCTGGGCCATCTTCTACTGCTCTCCCAGGCCATTAGCTGGGGGCTGGATCAGAAGTAGAGTAGTCAAGACATGAACCAGTTTTAATATGGTTTACTGGCATCGCAGGCAGCAGCTTTACCTGCTGTACCACAATGCAGGCCCCCAAAATAAGCAACTTTAAAATGCCATAATATTGAGGCTAATTCAGGACACACATATTCTAAAATATTGGTAGAGACTCTGCAAAGTGTCCACATATTTTATGAAAGCATTTGGAAATTTTATATCAAAATCATTAAGAATATTTCCCGTCATTTAAACCCAATAATCCATTTTTGCAAACATACCACTACTAAAAACACCCAAAAAGTCATATAATGATGTTTTTTACCTCTATGGAGACACTGCTAGCTGCCTGTGCAGTCTCCTGTGATGGTTAATTTTATCTATCACCTTGATTGGATCACTGGGTGCCAAGCTATTTGGTCAAACATCCTGGATATTCCCATGAGTGAGTATTCTTGTGTTTGGGGCAGGAAATTAACATTTGAAACAGCAGAGTAAGTAAAGCATTTTGCCCTCCACAATGTGCAGGGGCCTCATCCAATCACCTGAAGTCCTGAGTAGAGCAAAAAGGCTAAGGAAGGTGAAACCACCCTGCCAGTCTTCAAATGGGGTTCATCCATTTATTTTTTTAATCCTTGCTTCTAGATTTTTCAGGGCAACATGAACCTTCCTGCCACATTGCGCTACTCAAAGCTCAACACTGACCATGTCAAAGCTTGTCAAGAAACATTCAATGCTTCCCCAATACCAAGTGCAAGTTCCTTGGACTGCCAATTAAAAGAAGTCTTTGGACTTGAACCAAAACATCAACTGAGCTTTAAGAAAGAACCCCAGTGGGAGGCAAAAAGCTGAACAAAGTGTAAAGGAGAGCTTAAAACACTCTCAGAGTGTTCTCTCTCTCCCTAAGAATTTGTGGGGTTTTTTTGTTTTTGTTTTTTTGTTTTGATTTTTTTTTCTGTTTCCAGACTGGCCTCACTTCTTCCTTCACTTGTTTGATTCACATAAACTGAAAATATCACTGACACCTTACATACTTCTAGCCTTACAGAGATGGAGAGACTGAATTTCTTGATACCAGTGCCAAATTCCCAATAAAAAACTCAATCAGACCAATCTGATTCAGGTGCCCACTGAGACGCACGACTCTGTGATGGGAAGTAGGTAATAAACTGCAAATGACTGGGCCACAACTGTAGCCATTAAAAATGAGAGGGATGTTATGGAGAAGCAATTCTCCAAGTGAAGAAGATAAGCAAAAATCAACCACGTCAACTGGCTACAAGTATTTTACATATTCTTGAGCCTCAGTTTTCTCATTTGAACACTGTCAAGCCACGAAGCTTAAACATAAAACTCACATTCTATCCCTAATAATCTCATAAAAATAATTCCAAGATGTAGCTTTTTGTGAGGGCGGCTTCCTCTATTTCCTTTCTTGGTAGATCATGGAATTTGATTAAGGTTTTGACAAGAACTACAAGGGAGAAACAGTGTTTTTGTTTAGAAAGAATGTTTCAAATTTATCTTACCATGGGATAATTTTTTGGAGAACACTTACCTCCTCAGGGCAGTTTACCAATCCCTATACTTCATTATTTATATGACCCTAACATTTCCGATCACAAGGGCTATGCTTCTGTAGGAAACACATTTTTTTAGAAAACAATAACTGTACCATAGATCATTCATGTTAATAATTCTTCTCTGTCATTTGCTTAAAGCCTCCTCTGAAAAAGAAAATTGTCCTGATTACTGCTCTTCTGCATCTGTGGGAACTTATGGTAACTTTCACTGCTATGAGATTTCCCACTATCTTGCTACCTTTTCCAATAGCATTGGTCTTTTATCGTTGGCAAAATTATATGGAGCCCAGAGATGGATTTCAATCCACAGAACCAATAAAGAGGTTTCATGCAAGAACTACAATCAAGCAGCACTTTCTCAGTGGGGTTGATGCAGAATTTAAACTTTAGAGCAGTTATTGATGATAAGTGCAGATTCCACGGTCAAATAATAATGTCCTTTTAGTTCTTTCACTTGCTGTCAGGTTTATATTAAATACATATATGCAGCATTCACATCTTCTGCGTGATGAACCAACGCAGACTCAAGTTTTGTCTTGCACGAGTGGCCAACCGACATATTTAGCTCTTTTCTTCCTAGGGGGAGTCTCCAGTCACTATTTTTATTACAACACTTTATTGAAAATGTGTAATTTCAGTTCCAAGTTTCAAATTGTGTTTTATTAGTAAGAATTATTTGCTGTTCCCTAGAAAGTGATTTGAAGCCTAAGATAATTATAGAATCACAGAGCTATAAAGCACATCCAGAGGTCACCGAGCCCATGCTCTGCTCTCAGAGCAGACCTGCACCATTGCTCAGCAAGCCATATTTCTAGCTACTTTGCCCAGAGGAAATGGTTATACATTTTCCAATTGTAGTTGAAACTCATGTTCGACAATTCTTAGCAGTCAGTGTGGCCTGTTTTCTGTTGGGGAAGAATAGAAACCCTAAGGGCTGATAATATTTCCATTACTCTCCACTACTTTTTCCTTTCTACCAGTTTGTCTAAATAAATTTATTTGCATTTACATGTCACTTGAACTATCTTCTCTTATCACTAGCTTCAGTACATAAATAATGCTACCATTTTCCTGGTCACCCAGGCTTAACTCCTAGTCATATTGCATTGCTTCCTTTCCCTCTTTACACACATCTAGTCAATAATTGTCTTATAATTCTATCACCTAATTATACCTCCTATTTCTCATTCTTTTCCATTTTAACTAATGCTGTCCCCACCATGGTCCAACTTCCTATTGCTTATTTGCCTCTTACAGTTGTAAAATTTGCTAATTGGTGCTCACATCAGTTACAGACTGAATTTAGTTGCATGTAGCACAAAATTGAGCCATTTATGCCTCATTTGGATAAACAAATAGAACTATTTTTCTCTCCCATCACAACAGGGCTGACAGCTCCATGGTATCATTAGGAATGCAAGATTCTGTAGGCTTTCCCTTTGTGTATTCTTAGGGTCTGGGCAGTTTTATCACTTAAGGCTGCTCCCCACTTTCAAGGACCACTTTTGGAAGACCCATTATGACTTCAGCTTATAACACACTGTCCCATTCTAAATATTGCCATGCTTTTCTTCAAAGGGGGACTGAAAATATGGATTCTTTTTCATTATTTGTCTTCTGTTTCCTTTTTAAGCTGTGGCATAACCTTTATGCCCCAAAGTGTCCTATAAAAGAGTCAGGAATATCTACTGGGTGGAGGATCCACAGACGCTACTACAATACCCTTGCTTCTAGATATTTCAGGGCAACATGAACCTTCCTGCCACATTGCACTACTCAAAGCTCACCACTGACCATGTCAAAGCTTGTCAAGAAACATTCAATGCTTCCTCAAATACCAAGTGCAAGTTCCTTGGACTACCAATTAAAAGAAAAAATAATCCAGCCTCAAACTACTATTTTATTATTCCACAGTAGGACCTTAATATTCAGATGAAACTAAGCCAATAATTGTCTTGACTGTTTCCCAAATATGCCATGTACAAAATGAGCTCTACCCCTTCGGTGTTCCTAGAGTGCTCCCTTTGCCACTACCCTCATTACTTGAAATCCCGTACTTTCTTCGACTTTTGTTAAAATTGAGTTCTAAGTTTCTCATCACTCTTCTTCCACTTGCCTTTAATGAACCTCTAAAAACAGGAACAAGAAGAGATAACTGAGATTTCATTCATCTGTGTACTAAAGGTTTTATTTCAATTACCTCATTGAATACAACAATGTACTTGGGAAGATAAGGTTCACTATTCGCATTTCACAGAGGAAATAGTCCAAGAACTTTGCTCACTAACTTTGTTAGTAAATAATAGTCAAGAGTCAAATACAGTGCTATGCAGAGGCTAAATCTGGGTTCTTTCCATTGCATGAAGACAATTCCCTATATAAAGTCTCTTTCTCCCAGAATTCACAGAAAAGCTGAGGCTGGACCAGGGCCAAATGCAGAGGCTAGGAACTCAATCCAAGTCTCCTATGTAGGTGGCAGGCGACAACTCAAATACTGACTCACCACCTTCTCAGGATCTGCATTGGTGGAAATCTGGAATCAGGAGTTGAGTCTAGAAATGCAGATATGGGACACAAGCATCTTAACTGTTCAAAATAAAGTAGAAGAAAAGAAAAACTTCCATGGTACTACTTCTCTTAAAGAGTGCCATTTAAAATATTTTTTGAAAACAGAGGTTCATAATGTCTAAAATGAAGAGCCACACAAATAGATCAAAGATTAACAAGATGAAAAGCAAACATCCACAAAGTAGAACACCGAGACACATTAATAAAAATTCAGATACAGTTCTCTGAGGAGGACATACATATTATGAGTTCATTTAGTGATGCCTTTTCTATGTATAAGGACTAGAAAGATTGATAAAGTATGCTCTTTGGAACACAGACTATTAGAGAATTTCAAATCATGAGCTGTTATGAGAATTTAAGGTATGAGGCAACAGCTAGGAGTATGCTCTGTGTGTTTTGTTTCTCAAATAAATAAATAAACATGTTTAATAACAATTTCAAATGAAAATAAAGGTTCAGAAATCATATTTTTAAGTTACAGTAGCTGAAAACATTCCAAATCTAAGGAAAGATACCAAAATTCAGGTAGAACCAGCACAGAGATCTCAAATCAAAGTCATTCTAAAGAGGGATTTACAAAGACAGATAAAAATGAAACTATGAATAATTAATGATAAAAAAATTCTGAAACAAGAAATAAGAAATATATCACACACACAAGAGATCCTCAATACAGATTTCAGTGGATTTCTCAGCAGAAACCCCGCAAGTCAAAAAGAGAGTAAGACAATATTTTCAAAGCACTTAAGAAGAGAAGAAGGGAAGAGGAGGAGAGAGGGACAGAGGGGAGAAGAGGGAAGAAGGAGAGGAGAGAGGGGAGGGGAGGAAGAGAGGGGAGAGGGGAGGAGAAAGGAGGGGAGACGGGAGGAGAGGAAGGAAGGAGAGGAAGGGGATGGAAGAAAGGGAGGAAGGGAGGGAGGGAGGGAGGGAGGGAGGGAGGAAGGGAGGAAGGGAGGAAGGAAGGAAGGAAGGAAGGAAGGAAGGGAGGAAGAAAGACACTATTGAAGAAAAATGCTCTACGCAGCAAAGCTGTCCTTCAGAAATGATGGACAAATAAAAAGTTCCCAGATGGAAAAAAAAAAAAAAGGTAAAGGTGTTTATCACCACTAGGTCTGCTTACAGGAACTGTGAAAGGCAGTTCTTTATGCTGAAATAAAGGTTACTAATTAGAAACATAAAATACATGAAAGCACAAAATTCAATGGCAATAAAGAATAACATTTAAAATACTCTAGGACAATAATGGTGGTGTGTAAAGCAACTTTACTATGGTACGAGGGTTAAAATAAAAATCTTTTACAAAGACACAACTTTTAAAAGATGTAAATGTTAAGATCAAAAACAAATGTGAAGGACATGGTAAAAGATAAAGTTGCTATTTCTACAAAAGTTAACAAATTATTAACTACCAAAGTTAACTAGTTATTTTTGTTCTTTGCTGTTGTTTGAAGTAGTCTTGTGTAAGTATCAGCTACTACAGGAATATTGATGATAACTACAAAGTAAAAAAAAATCTATAGAAGATGCATACATTATAAATAGAGGGATTCAAGATATCACTAAAGAATATTGTCAAATTGCAAAGGAAGAAAGCAAGAGAGGCATAGGGAAGTAAAACATTTGATAAAATGATCAGAAAACATGAGAAAATGTCAGAATTAAGTTCTTATTTATCAATAAGTACTTGTAATATAAAACACTACAAGACAAGAACAGTAAGATGAATAAGAAATCAAGACCTAGCTATATGCTGTCTGTAAGAAACAACTCACTGTGAGGGAAAGTGAAGGAGATGGAAAAAGATATTACACAGAAATGTAAAAAAAATAAAACAAGGTTAGCAAAGTTATTTCAGACAAAATAGACTTTAACCCAAAAACTCTAAGAACAGACAAATAAGGATATCAACACAATGATAAGGGGGGTCAATTCAAAGGTACATAACTATTACAATTATATATGCCCTCAACAACAGAGCATGTACACATGTAAAGTATATATTGAAGGATCGAGGGGAGAAAGATAATTGCCATTCAGTAGTAACAGAAACTCAATATCCCACTTTGAGTAATAGACAGATAATTCATGCAGAACATTAATATGGAAACATTAGGCTTAAAATATAAACCAAATGAACCCAACAAACATAAATAGACAACTCTAGCAACAGAATACAGATTCTTCTCAAGCACATATCACATGCTAAGACATAAACCAAACCCAAATAAATATAAGAGGATTAGAATAATATGAAGTATCTTCATAATGGTATGAAGCAAGAAATCAGTAATAGGAAAAATCTTGGAAATTTCAAAAATATGTAAAAATATAGAACATGCTCTTACACACCAATATCTCAAAGAAAAAAAGGCAAATATTTAAAAATATATGAAATAAACAATAATGGAAACAAAACATACCATATTTAGAGGATCCAGCAAAAGCAATTCCACGAAGGAAATTAATAGCAATAAATCATATGACAGAGAGAAGAAATATCACTAATAGTCTACTGTTAAACCTCAATTCTTAAACCTTAAGGAGCTAGAAAAATAAACAAAAACTAAGTCAAAACTAAGTAGGAGAAAGGAAATAAAATTTGAGTGGAAAGAAATGACAGAGATCAGAAACACAATATAAATCAATGAGAGTCCATTTCTTAAAAAGGCAAATACAATCAACAATCAATTGGCCGAAGAAGAGAGAGAAGAAAGCAAGAGATCTTATAACTGATACCACAGAAATACAAAGGATCGTAAGAGATTACTATGAATAACTGTATTTCAAATTAGATAACCAAGAAGACAGTTAAATTTCTAGAAATATATCACCTACCAGGACAGAATCGTAAAGAAATAGAAAATATTAAGAGTCTCATAAAAAGTAAGGAGACTGAATTGGTAATAAAGTCTCCTATCAATAAAAAGCCCAGGATCTGCCAAACATGCTTACCATGCATTTAAAGAAGAACTAATACCAATCCTGCCCATAATCTTCCAAAAGAACTGAAAGGAGACACAGAAGTACCCTGATATCAAAGCCATACAAAAACTTTAGAATAAAAGAAAATCACAGGTCAATAGCCCTTATGAACATAGAAGCAAAACTTGCACACTGAATTCAACAGCATACTAAAAGGACAATTCATCATTTTGAAGTAGGACTTATCCCTGGTTTTAAGGATGAGTCACTGTCTCTGTTTACAGATGGTATAAACCACAAAGATTTCACCAACACCCAGTTAGACCAAATAAGTAAATATAGTAAAGTTACAGGATACAAAATCAACATACAAAGATCAGTAGCACTGCTACACATGAACAATGAACTCTCCCAAAAACCAATCAAGAAGACCAAATAAAAATGAAATATAAATATATTTAACTAAGGAGGTGAAATATGAGTATACTTAAAAGTATAAAATATTAATGATATTGAAGAATACATAAATGCTCCCTTTTAATATTTAAATGTTAATTTATCTTCATCTATTTGAAAGGCAGAGAGACACAGAGGCAGATCTTTCATGCACTTTGTTCACTCCCTGACTGCCTGCAACATCCAGGACATGGCCAGGGCGAAACCAGGAATCCACATCTTCCATGTGAGTGGCATGGCTCCAGGTACTCAAGCCTTCATCTGCTACCTCCAGGGATGCATTAGCAAGGATGGATCTGAAGCAAAGCAACACTGCAATATGGGATACAAGCATTGGAAGCATCAACTTAATCCACTGCGCCACAATGCCTGCCCCTCTTGTTTATTTAGTAGAAGAATTAATATCCTAAAATACATGTACGTGCGCGTGTGTGTATATATATATATATACATATACGTATATATGTGCGTGTATATGTATATATATATATATATATATATATAAAGCTGTCTACAAACCCAAGATTAGTTTTCACAGAAATAGAAAAAATCACCCTAAACTTCACATGGACTCACAAAGAAACCTTACACAGTCAAGAAAACATTGAGCAAAAATACTGAGCTGGGTCATCGCACTACCTGATTTTAAACTACATTTCAAAGCTACAGTAATTAAAACAGCATAGTACTGACATAAAAATAGACACACCAACCAATGAAACAAAATAGAAAGCCCAGACATGAACCCACGTATTTACAGCCAATTGATTTTTGACAAAGGTAACAAGAACATACAATGGGAAGTGGACATTCTCTAATAAAGTGTGATGGGAAAACTGGATAACAACATCCAGAAGAGTAAAACTGAACCCTATCTCACACCACATTCAAAAATCAACTAAAAATGGAATAGATTTATACCTAAGACCCAAAACATTAAGGGAAAAAAAACCTGAAACAAAACTTAGTGGGGAAAGCCATGGTGTTGGCATTGGCAATGAACTCAAAAGCTCAGGCAACAAGCATATAGACAAATGGGATTATATTTAAAAAAATGTTTCTGGACAGGAAAAGGAAACAGCAGAATAAAGAGACAAACAGAGGCAAATAATGTACTTGGAGAAAAGTGCAATAACTCAACAGCAAGGAAATGCCCCAATTTAAAAATGGACAAAAGACTTGAATAGACATTGTTTAAAAGAACATCTACCAATGGGCAATAGTAATGAGAAATGCCCAATGTTATTAATCATCAGGTAGATCCATAACAAAACCACAATGAGATACCACCTGACAGCTGTTAGAATCACTATTATCAAAAAGACAAAAAGATAACTAGTATTGGCAAATGTGGAGAAACAGAACCCTTGTACTATCAGTGGGAATATAAATTAGGAGTCATAGTACACAGTAAGGAAGTTCTCAAAAAATTCAAAATAGAACTACAAGACAATCTACCAATTCCACTTCTAGGTATACAGTGAGATTCAAAAGTTTACAAAAAATGAGTATTATGAAAAAAATTATAGATCTCAAACATTTTTGCACAAAAATAAAAATTTTCTTACAGTTTACTTATTTTAAAGGCAGAGCATGAGGGAAAGAGGGAGGGGGGAGGGGAAGGATAGGAAAGTTAGGAATGGGGGAGAGAGCAGGGGGAAGAGAGGAAGGGGAAGGGGGAGAGGGAAGAGGGGAGTGGGGAGAGGGATATCTTCCATCCAATGGTTCACTCCCCCAAATGCCCACAACAACTAGGTCTGTGCCTAGCCAAAGTCAGAAGCCAGGAATACTATCCACATCTCCCAGATGTGTGACCCATCCTAGAGTGTGCATTAACAGGAAGCTGGATCAAAAGTGGAAGGGGAGATTCAGTCCCAGGCACTCTGATATAGGATATAGGCATTCTACGTGGTGGCTTGGCCCATCCCTTGAAAGTATCTTTTATTTTCATTTTTTTCTGTGAACTTTTGAAGTACCCTCAGATAGCTTAAAGCATCTGGAATCAGTATGTTGAAGAGGCATCTGTTCCCCTGTGTACCCTGCAGTATACACAGTAGCCAACCTATAGAATCAGTCTGTGTTCATCAATGAATGAATGGACAGAGAAAATGTTGTATATATGCATAATGGTATACTCTTCAGCATTAAAGAAAAAAAACCTGCCTCTTGCAACAACATGGGTGAATCCATAGGACATTACACTAAATGAAACAAGCCTTGCAGATAGACAACATACATCATCTCTCTTATACGCAGAATGTTAAACATTCAAACTCAGAGGCAGAGGATACAAGCATGGTTACCAGAAATTGAGAAACCAGAGGTACAGGGGAGCTATTGACCAAAGGGTACAAAGTTTAAGTTAGAAAGCAAGAATATGTTTGAAATCTACTACATGGTATGGTGATTGTAGTTAATAATAATGTACTGCATATTTTAAAATTCCTAGGGGAGTAAGAATTGAATGTTAATGGCAAATATTTGAGGTGATGGATATGCTAATAGGCTTGATTGAATAATTTAACATCATATGCATATATCACATGACTTTCTGCTATACATATGTATATACAATTATAATTTTGTACCACACAGATATAATTCATCTATTCACAATAAATTTTTTAAAGAATGCATGAGATAGTCTTTATTATAAAATGGGTGAAGAAAACCACAGATCTTCTGCTACAACATAAAATACTAACCAGAATCTTGGTATGTTACCTCTTTTTTAAGAGTATATGGAGATAATAGCAGAGTACAAGTGGGAAAGACTGAAAATGCTTTAATTCAACTAGATCATTGCCTCTATTGTTTTGCTCTATGAGTAGAATTTCTGTGACATATGTGTATTTTCTCAGCATTTCAGTATATCAGAGATCTCAATCTTATCGGCTCTTTTCTCAATAAGTTGCCTCAAAGAAACAGAAAAGAAAAAAAGTTGAAAAAAAAAAAAACAAATTCCCATCAAGTATTATCTTCCCATGTGATCATTTATGACAGCTTGAGAATGAAATTGAGCCTAAACCGCCAACAGCTATATTTTCATAAGTGAAGGCCCCACACTGATTGCCAGTGGTAAAACAGTACAATAAAAAAAGAAAACAATGTGAACTGCTCACATAACACCAAGCAGCTTTTCCAGTTTGCTTTGTTTAGTCTCTCAGTGTTGCAGAAACACTTTAGTTCTGGTTGAGAGCGTTCTTTTATTACAACACAATGCAATTTTTTTCATAGTGACTTGTATATAAATAGTAGGCCACCATCTTTTAAAGATATACTATCAAAACTCCAGACACAGCACTAATAACATTCAAGTTAAGAAGCAGCCTATGCCTTGCTACACATGAGAGTCTGACTTGTGACAATAGGCTAGCTGACTACAGTGGTGGCACAAAGCAGGGTCCAAGTACCTAGTCTTAGAGTTCACAGTCACTCTATAAGGATGTTACTGACAATACTGTGATCTAATATATAATTTAAAGTGTTATGTACATATTAATTATTTGGGATATCAATAATACTGATTATAATAGCTAACATGTATCTAGATTTTATTACCTGCTGTGCTATACTAAGTCTATATACTAAGTACTTTATGGGCATTACCGCACTTAATCCTAGATAATAAAAGCAAACTATTCTGTAAATGTCATTTTAATGTACTTTTTGCTATAAAGAAACTAAGATTTGGAGAATTTAAGTAAATTGCCAAGCTGCTATGTCTTCAAAGAGTGTAATCCTAAAACTTCTTACAGTTGCTCCCTGTGATGTCATGGAGAGAGAGGAGACTATGAATACTGTTATGGCTCCAAAATAGTATGGATTGTGGATTCTCCTGAGACCTAAGAGAAAATGAATCCTTTCCTCCTTCTCATATTTACGTATCTGACTTTGCTATCGCTGGGACGATTCCCATGGCCATGTCCGAGGGATAGGTACAGTGCATACTGCTCAGGTGGTGTAACTGGGCTATTTCACACAAAATCACAAACCAGGGAAGCCCACCGTGAGAACACTCTCTTGATAGACTCACCATGGATGCTTACTCAGAGGGCAAAGCTCATTTCTCTTGGCTGCCGAATACCATTCAATGTTCTGCACCTAAATTGCAATTGAAAGAGGAAGGGGAGGTTCAAGGATATGACAGCCATATAGTACCAAATAAAGGAACATTACCAATGAAATAAGCAAAACCTTCACCATTACGAAGAAACTTATGTCATAGAAAAAATGTACTATCTTTAAATACACATCTGAATTCACAAATAGAAAACCCCCCCAAAGACACACAGATAAACTAGGCCCCAAAAGACAAATATGTTTTATTTGCAGCTAATACATAGAGTACAAAACAATGTAACGTCTATGAGTAAAATTAACATCTTGAGGTTTGATTTTTGTTTATAGCCCTTGTCTATACCACTATAGAACAGTGGTCACCGGCGCCGTGGCTCACTAGGATAATCCTCCGCCTTGCGGCGCCAGCACACCAGGTTCTAGTCACGGTCGGGGCACCAGATTCTGTCCCGGTTGCCCCTCTTCCAGGCCAGCTCTCTGCTGTGGCCCGGGAGTGCAGTGGAGGATGGCCCAAGTGCTTGAGTCCTGCACCCCATGAGAGACCAGGAGGAAGCACCTTGCTCCTGCCTTTGGATCAGCGTGGTGCACCAGCCATGGCGGCCACTGGAGGGTGAACCAACGGCAAAAGGAAGACCTTTCTCTCTGTCTCTGCCTGTCAAAACAAAACAAAAAAAAATAGTGGCCTACACCGTAGCGTAGCAAGTAACAACACTGCCTGCTATGCCAGCACCCCATATGGGTGCTGCTTCAAGTCCTGACCACTCCATTTCTGATTCAGCTCCCTGTTAATGCTCCTAGGAAAAGAGGAAGATGGCCCAAGTACTTGGGCTCTTGCACCCATGTGGGAGACCTGGAAGAAGTTTCTGGCCCCTGGCTTTGGGTCATCCCTACTGTGACTATTATAGCCACTGGGGGAATGAACCAGGGGACAGATCTCGCTATATCTTCCCCTACCTTATCCTCCTCCCTCCCCATCTCCCTTTCTCCCTCTCCACCCCAGTGCTGTGGGTATGTGCAAAATTAATTAAGAGATGGAAGAAAGATTCACTCATTTCCTCTCTGTCCCTCTCCCTCCCTCCCTCCTTCCCTCCCTTCCTCCCTTCCTCCCTCCCTCCCTCTCTCCCTCCCCCACCCCCTCTGTCATTCTGCCTTTTAAATAAACAAAATAAATAAATCTTTAAAAGGATAATAAAAAATTACAACATTTTTAAAGAATCAAGAAAATGTGATCTCCAACTTAAAAAAATTAAATAAGCAGAGTCAATACAAGCAGCCTACAGAAGACCACATTATTCCACTATGGAAGTTAAAAGTCAAAAGCTTAAACCACTATCACCAAAATGTTAAAGGAATTATAGGGAAAATTAATATAATGGCTAAAAGGATGTGTGTTTTCTTGAAGAAAAATCAAAACTCTCAATAGGAAACAAATGGCACCCCCAAACTAAAAAGCACAATATCTAAACTTAAAGAAACAATGGAAATTTTCACTAACTATTAATGGGCTTGACAGCACATTGATTACAGCAGGAAAAGGCACTGGTGAACTTGAAGACAGGTTATTATAATTTCTTTAAACTGAATCATGGAAAGAAAAACATCTGACTAAATGAACAGAGCATCAGAGAACCTTGGGATAATACCAGTGAGTTCAGTATCCATTTAATTGGTGTTCTGGAGAAGAATAGAGTAAAAAAAATATTTTGAAAAAATAGTGCAAATTTTTCAAAAGTTGATGAAAAATACTAAAAACCAAAGATCCGATAATTTGAATAATTCCAAGCAGAAGAAGTACACAACAGCAAATAAATACTATAGCATAAGGCAGGGGCCAGCATTGTGGGTAGCATCCCATATTAGAGTGCCAATTTAAGTCCTGGGTGCTCCACTTCTGATAGAGCTCCCTACTTGGGCCCTTATACCCACATGAGAAAGCCAGATGGAGTTCCAAGCTCCCGGCTTCAGCCTGGCCCAGCCCTTCCCATTGTGGTCACTCGGGGAGTTAACTATGGGCTGAAAAATTTCTCTGTCCCTCCTTCTTTCTCTGTAATGCTGCCTTTCAAATAAATCAATCAATCTTAGAAAAAATGCAAAAATTATCAGACTAGATTAAAAAGTAGCAAGAAAAAAACTACTGGTGTATAGTAGTTCTGCTAAATGGAATAGTATAAACAGTGCAAAAACAGACCCACACTTATATGATTAATTTTGACAAAATTACCAAAACAATTGTTAACAAATGATATACTATTACTAAAACTGCTTTACTATTCTATGTTGTATGTTATATGTATCCATGCTATGTCTACATGGGAAAATTTATTAAGAGCTCTGGGTTTTTTTTTGTTTTTTGTTTTTTGATAGGCAGAGTTAGTGAGAGAAAGAGACAGAGAGAAAGGTCTTCCTTCCATTGGTTCACCCACCAAATGGCCGCTATGGCTGGCGCACCATGCTGATCCGAAGCCAGGAGCCAGGTGCTTCTTCCTGATCTCCCATGCGGGTGCAGGGCCCAAGCACTTGGGCCATCCTCCACTGTACTCCTGGGTCACAGCAGAGAGCTGGACTGGAAGAGGAGCAACCGGGACACAATCGGCGCCCCGACCGTGACTAGAACCTGGTGTGCTGGCGCCGCAGGCAGAGGATTAGCTTAGTGAGCTGCAGCGCTGGCCAATAGCTCTGTTTTAATTGGCTTTTAGATCAAATATTGCTCATAAAGTTAAACTGCTAAGTTAATTGAAGGTACCTTTTTGGTTTGTGGGACTTAAATCTCTGTACCAGTTGTTTTAAATTTGTTGACTTGGCTGGTACTTGGGTTTGCTGGTCAAACTAGTTACACTTGTGTTATATATTGAAGCAATGTTTCTAAATGTACCCTTTAAATTTATGGAAGTCTATATTAGATGTTTTCATAAATGTTTTCATAGTTGTTATTTAACAGTTAAACATGTTTGCTAAATTTTTGTTTGATATTAAGCTACTGACAGTAAGCAATCTGGGAAGTCTGACTTATTCTCTCATTTCTCTATTCACTTCAAGATGGTAAACTGATTCTATTCTGAAGAACTCTCTAGGATGTACAGTTTGATCTTTAGACCTTATAAAAGGAATGGCTAACATTTTTCTGTAATATAGCAAAGCCTGAATGAGAGCTTAAATTATGATTTCACAGCTAGATTTACTTTGCCATGGGCACAGTAAACAGGCAAAAATGCCCTTTCAGACCAAATGAAGGGATACAAGGTTTTAAAGTGAGGACATAGTTTTCCTCGTGTGCATTGTCTACATCAAAGAAAAACCACTATCGGAACATGCCTGTGACTACAGACTTCTAGTCTAGGCCACCAAAGATTATAAAGATGGGACTGAGCACCCACATGACTTGCAGCCTCTTAACAGTTTCCTCTGGTTTATTTTAACACAACCAGGAGGAAGAGGAAGCTAGGCACCATAAAGATAGGTGGCAGGCCAATGGCTGCTTTACACAGTGATCTGCCATCAAGGAGACCCAACAGGCCACTCCACTGCATTGGTTTTTGATGTGGAAAGCCAGGGCTTCAGCAGAAGTTAGCAAATGGAAAGCCCTGGCAGCTCTGCCAGCAAAGAATTAGGTCATAACTGAACTGCCCTGAAGTTGAAGGATTTCCAGGTCAGAGACACAAGTCTTGTTGGCTCCAAGTTGAAAAGCCCTTGCACTCAGCCCAGCTTCCAAAGTAACCACTGTTATCAAGGGGATGGCCAAGTAGGGTCAGCAGCATTGCAGGCAGAACTGTAAATTCCCTGTTAGAGACACCACCTGGCCTTCACCTGGCCAGCTCTCCTCCCAGGCCAGCTAGGTAATGGAAGTCAACAGGGTGCGTTCCCTAATGAGGTTCATACCTCCCTTACGATGTACCCCATGTAAAGACATAGGCCTGCACCTCCTAAGTGGCAAGGCCTTAAAGCCCACCTGATTATTATCAAGCCCCTTCTGTCAGTTTCTATTTGCCTCTCAATGAGAAAACTTGCTTATGGTTTAATGACTCCATCCTCAGTTTTAGATCAAGTTTAAATTGCTTGTTTAATTTTTTCTCCAGACTTGAAAAAGTAAAATTCTAGGTGGTCACGCACAGGGAACCTCGGATGGAAGCGGTTTATGCAAGCTGGCACTGCATCTCCCTAGAGAAGCCAATTCCTGCTGGAATCCTTCCAACCATGCTCCTTTTCCACAAGAAGCAACCAGAGCCATCATTGCCGAGTCCCCATAACAGATGGTAGGGTCCATTCTCATTGAGGGGGGAAATGTTAAAAGTCAGATAGGTTAATAAGCATTCAGGGTGGTCTCAGTGGAATTTGGGATATAGATTGCTTGCTTTGCCCCCAGAGATTATCTTTAGCAAGAACAAACTGACCACCCTCCTTCCTCAGGAATCTCCAGACTTACCAGGTGAATAGCAAGGGAGTGGTGATTACAGTTTATTATGAAAACAAGTTACCTCTCCTACCCTTGTGATGGTTTTTTGTTTTATAGTGAGCAAGCAGACAGGATAAAGAATTGTAAACCAGGTCTTCTGTTGGGGTTGTCCCTACCTTACTGATTGACAGTTTTGTCCCCAAAATCGTACTTAAAAACCCCAATGCCAGGGTGTCCTTTGGGTTGTGCTTCTTTTGCAGCCCCCGCCATGCCACTCTGGCTGGAGGTCTTTAATAAATCTTGCCTTTAAATCTTTAAAATAAAAAAGATATGCTACTTCAACAAAGATGCTAGCTTTTTTTAAAGCATGGATCCATAGTTAAACAAATTAATGAACACTAGTCATTACTATACATTATATGATAAAATGAATGAGAGGGCTCAAAGGCCTATATATAAAAGTTAAAGTCATTAACACTTTAGAAGAAATAAAAAAGAATATCTTGGTAGGGAAATATTTCTTAGAACATACGAACACAGAAATAAAGCTCTATAAGAAAAGAAATAAAATATTAGATTTCAAATGTAAATATTTGTTTTTTAAACTATTAAAAATGGATTGGAAATCCACAAATGGAATACACACACACACACAGAGAGAGAAAGAGAGAGAGAGAGAGAGAGAGATGTACTTACATTTAGAACATTTAAAAAATGATGTGTACAGAGAAAAACACGACCCAATGTTTTAAATGAACAAAAGACATGAAATCATGAATATGTGTAACAGTACACAAAAAAATGCCTAACAACATTACCCATTAAAAAATGAGAATGGCTACATTACAAATATCATGCATTAGCAAGGGTATATGCAGTGGCTGGAACTCTTATATTTTAGTGGTCAGAATTTAGAATGGAATACCCATTATGAAAAACTGAAGATTGAAATCTAAATTTTTAAAGAGAAAAAAATCATCTTCTTATAACAGCAGACTATCTAGATACCTGATTTAGAGTGCATAATATTCACTGATAGAATTTTCTGGTAAACTTTTAAGTAAGAGGGGCTGTTGCTGTGGAGTGGGGGTTAAGCCACCACTTGCAGTGCTGGTATCTTATATGGGCATCAGTTTGAGTTCCAGCTGCTCCACTTCCAATCCAGCTTCCTGCTAATGTTCTTAGGAAATCAGCAGAAGATGGACCAAGAACTTGGGCCCCTGCACCTGGGAGATCTGGAAGAAACTTCTGGCTTTAGCCAGGCCCTTTCCCAGCTACTGCAGCAATTTGGGGAGTGGACCAGTGGATGGAACATCTCTTTTTATGTAACTCTGCCTTTCAAATAAATTTTTTAAAATCTTCAAAAAACCTATTAAATAAGATTGGTTAAAATTATTAAATACATAAAGAAATAAATGTAAAAATTTAAAAGAAACAATGTATTGTGAAGATATGGAATATTTGAAAAAGAACTCAGTAATCTACATATAAAGCATATTTTCAGAAATTAAAATAAATAGCAGTTTAGAAACAATCTTATAGGGTATTAGAGAACAGGATGAAACACTGGAAGAATTTCATATAAAGATAAAATAAGGAAAAAATTAGATAGATTAATAGATGAGAACAGAATGAGAATGTCCAATAAGCATCTATTGGTCAAAGGATACATAATTACACTTAGATAAGAGGAATAAATGTAGAAGAGCTACTGTGTAGCACATAGTTAAATGATGATACAGTATTTTCTTATCTTCAGGGATACATTACAAGAGCCCCTGTAGATTTCTAAAACACATCAAATCCTATTTAGACATATAGACTTGTTGCTGTAGATTCATTCTGAGAGGAGGAGCGCAGAGAGGGCAAAAGGCACAGAGTCATGACCCAGACACTGGGAGTCAGATGAAAGTGGGCAAGAGATGAGCAGCTTGTAGACTCGTTCATTTCAGTTGGTACTGCAACTTATATAGCCGAGGCAGCCAATCTGGTCAAGGGGTAGTTTATGCCCTAACCAATCATCGCCTGTTGTCAAGCAGGCTCTATTTCCAGGTTGGGTTCAAAGCCACTCCTGAGTAACTGACACTTGCTTGCCAGCGGCCATCTTTGCATGGCCTTCTCATTCTACCACATATACTATATTTTCCTATACATAAATATTTATGCTAAAGGTTTATAAATTAGTCATAGTAAAACAATTACAAATGATAATTATAATAAGCTAAAATTCATTTGAAAATTATGATTTATTTATAAAATTTTCTATGCAATATTTTCAGACTGTGGTTGACTATGGGTAATAAAACCATGGGAAGTCTTCTTGAAAAAGGCTAAGAGAGGACATACTAAGTATTCTCAACTGAAAAATAACTATGTGAGATAGTGCATTTTCGAGTTGAATAGTTTTAACCACTCCACAATATGTATAACTTCAAACATTATTTACCCAATTAATACATATACCTTAAGCCATAAACAAATTTGATAAACCATTTGTGAGACTGGATTTTGATAGTTACAGTAGTAAAAAATAAATTACATGAGTAAATTGGATAGTCAAATGTCACTTTATTTTGCACTGTCAAATATGAACATATCAATTGGCAACTTTGTATCAAATGATATAATGCCATATTATAGATTTTCATGCTTGAAAAAAATGAATATTATAAAACTAAAAGGAGCTTTTTAAATACTTTTTTGTTATTTAAACAACAATGTTATACAGTAGGTAACATCTTCCTGTTTACAGAGAGAGAGATATGGACATCAAAAAATTTCAATACTAGATCTAACTGGATCTGGCTGACTGCAAATTTAAGTGAGCAACATTTTCCTGTACCAAAAAACCACTTAATATGGGGACCCCCAGTTTGACTCACTCTATGAGAATGACTCTATGCAGAGACATTAGCAAGTTAACCCCTACATGTACCATGTTTTAGAATTATGTTAGCCGAATACAAATATAAAATTACAAGTTTAATCATGATTAGTTTCATAAATAGCCATATAGACTACGGAATAAAAAAGTTTTCTCTCTTACTATATATCAGAAATTAAAGACAAAAGCCATTTAACACTAGAATGGTTCATTTATATGTCAACTTGTTTGAACTATAACACCCTAGACATTTTGTTAAATATTATCCTGGGTGTGTGAGGATGTTTTGGAAAAAGAGTAACACTTAAATCAGTTGACAGAGTAAATCAGATTGCCCATGTCCTAATACGGGGGAACCCATTCAATCAGTTGAAGGCCTGAAAGGAGCAAAAAGGCTGAGCCTTCTCCAAGCAGGGGTGAATTTCCTCCTGTCTGCCTGCCCTGAGCTAGAGCATCAGTTTCTTCCTCTGTTTGGACTTGGACTGAAACATCAGCTCCCCCAGTCTTCAGCCTGAAAGCCTTCAGACTGGAACTACACCATGTCCTCAAGTCTTCAGACTCAAAATGGATTTATATCATTGGTGCTCCCGGATCTTTGACTTACTGACTACATATGCATTCCACTGGTTCTGTTTCTCTGGAGAACCCTAGCTATTAGAAGCACCATCATCTTTAGGGTTAAAGCTCATGAGAAAATACAGTGATGTCTGAAATTAATAAGGAAAAGTTGGAGAGAAAGAAGCAGATGTAATAATTCCACATAAGAATCAAGCTTACACTCAAACAGCAGCTCTCTATTAAGTAGTGAAACTACCTACTGTCACCAAATTCATGAAAAATATTGCTTCAAAATAATACTATGGAAGACAAGGAAATGTATGCTTGAGAAGTCTACTAAACAGTAGTGGTATTCCACTAAGACCTCCATAAGAAAGAAACACTTGAATTTCAGAGCTGGATAAACTTAGTAGGTTAGATCAGGGGAGACGTTTCCATCCATATTTAACATAAAGTGATAAGAAGATAGGCTTTCCAAGAACAGGGGTTGGTGAACATCCAATTCATCAGCTTCCTTGTAGCACTGGCTGCCTCCCAATTCTTGATCAGGAGTATGCAAATGAGGTGGGCCAGCAAGATTTACCCCTGCCCTTCAGAAGAGACAGCCCAAGCTGACCATTAGGAGCACAGCTAAAACACAAAACTGAGAAGCAATGAAGGTGTAAAAGATCTCATTGGAATTACAATCTGGAGCATATCCTGTAGCATTTGGGATGCTTAGCAGAACAAATGGATGACATTTAATCTGTGTCTATATTAGAAAGTCTTAACTTAAAAATAAATACTTTTAACTTTTAACTTAATGCTGCATTTAAGTAGTACACACAAAAGAGATTTGGGGTCTTTGTTGCTGCTGTTTTTATTTGAAAGATTATTGTGCTTCTGTTGTGATTTGGTGGAAAGTATTGGCAGTTAATATCTATTTCTGAATATGGTTTTAATGAAAAAGATGTATGATGAGCTAAATAAAATAATGGTTTTGAAAGAACTGGATGTGTATCCCTGTTTTGCCACTACCTACTTACATAATAATGGGGGGGAAGCCATTGTAATCCATAAGCTGTACTGTGGAAATTTATATTCTTTAAATAAAAGCTTTATATAAAAAAACCAACAATAATACAGTCATGTATATCTTAAAATATGGATATGTTCTGAGATATGTACCATTAGACAAGTCTGTCACTGGGCAAACATCATAGCATTTACTCACAGGAACTAAGATATCACTAGACAGGATAATCTTATGTAACTACCATGATTTACATGAACCATCATTGATGGAAAATATAGTTATATAGCAGATGGCTGTACTAAAAAAAAGTCTCCATTTTTTGAGAGCTAATTATGGGCACCACTTGGCCTAGTACCCCAAATGTACTATTGCACTTAATTCTATGACCTGTGAGTAACAGAATGGTTTTAAATGAGGATCCTGAAGTTTAAAAAGTTTGAATGTATATCCTATGGTCACTCAGCCTTTTAGGATCTTAGATTCCTTAGCCATAAAGTCTGGGAACTGGATTATCAAACTTAAAAAATTGCTTCCTACTCTAACACCTATGATTTTCTTTGAGAATCTCTTTGGAAATAGGGGATGTGTCACTATTAACACTCTCCATGATCTTTGCCACAACTTACACATTGCAATGAACAATAAATAAATTGTTGAAAATTGTCTAGTTCTAGTAAAAAGAAAAAATTCAACTCCTAAGTCTCATGATTTTTATTAAATCAACAAATACAATGAGTGATCACATTCCTAGGATGTAAATATGCAATGCACTTCAAAGTTAAAGAAATCTTTGCTGAAAAACAAATAAGGACCAGGCCATAACAGTGACTTCACATCCTTTGTACTTATTCAAGTTCACAGTAGTGGCCCCTATTGGGGGATTCCCTGAGGAAAAGAGGAATGGAGTGTTAATGTCTAAATCTAATTGTTAATGTTTCCTTTATTCAAAAACAGAGAAAGTGGATTTTTAAATATTATGTCTCAGTTGGTTTGGGGTCTTCATTAGAAGGAATTGGTTGTGATATGTGTGTTGTCATTGTCATTCTCCACTCCATTTAAGTCCACTAGGACCCAACTAACTCCAGAAATTGGTTTTATTTGGGAACAGGTGGCACTGAACAATGACCTAAATGAGCTACATAATCCTTGAGGAGAGAAGGAGAAGCAATAGAGAGCTGTTGGAAACCAAAACTAATGTCAACATTCTGTGCAATGAGTGATAAAAGTGTGAATCTGAACTAGTATGGAAAAACCGAAAGATAGAGTTCTACAGCCAAGAGGGAAAACAAAACTGTGTCTGGGAACCCAGTGACCCTATGATGGAAAGGTAAAAAGCTGAAAACTTCAGAAAGGGATGAGAAATGATTCATAAAAAGAAATAGAACAAAAATGTCAGTAAGAGAGAAGCTATAATTCCAGGTGGTGCTAAAGTATAGTGGGACCATGACTGATTAGGCATCAACAAAAAGAAAATTTGAAGCTGGTATCTGAATTAGATTCATAACTATGTATTTTAAGAAGAAATAAAGAAAACCAAAACATTATGTAATTATTAATCAAGTATATTCTTCATGGCACATATTTGCTTTTTTAGCTATTAAAGATTTCTTGTAAGAATGTGATTCTAAAATTTATCTGTGTAATTTCTATCATTCTGATCCACTTCTTCCATAATAGAATCATAAGGAAAGCAAACATCAAGTCACCCATTTTACAAATATATTGAGTACCAATCATTAGATATGTTGCTTACCACTGGATATAAAAGGTCAACTTTGGGGGCTGGCATCTGACATAGCAATTAAGACACTGGAAGCCCACATCTCCTATTGGAACACCTGGATTCAAGTCCCAGCTCCATACCCAATCCTAGTATCCTGTTAATTTACACTGTGGGAGGCAGCAGGTGATGGTTCAATTAGTTGTGCCCCTTTAACCCACATAGGAGACTTGGATTGAGTTCCCTGCTCTTGGCTTCAGCCTGGCTTAGCCTTAGCTGTTGTGGGCATTTGTGACATGAATAAGCAGAAGGGAGATACCTCTGTACTTGCTTTTCAAATAAACAAAGTGCATAATTTTTTTTTTAACATTAAAGTTTTAAACTCCTGGCTCTCAAGTAATTCACAGTCTAATGAGGTCTAATGGTAGTGACAGATGGATAAGCAGTTAATATTCATGTGATTCAAAAGGTACTATGATAGTTATTACATACTACTGTAACCAAGTTCAGCCTAACAGCACTGAACGTTGCATCACTGAAGGTATATACAATCTGCTATTTTAAAGCTGCCAGCAATTTTATCAATCATATTTGAAAACGGCAGGCTCCCCCGTTGGAAGGTATTCATGGATTTTTGAAGGGTTGAGGGAGGTAGAATTTGGCAGGGGTGGGAGAGAGGTGGTGACTTAGAACATGTTATTGAAACATTTAGTAAAGAAAAGGACAGGCAACATCTTATCCAGAAAAGAAGGCACAGAGACAGTGACTGTTGAAATGTTTCGTTCCTCAGTCTAAGAGCAGTTCAGCTTGACAACTTTCACAATGTGTGCTGGACCTTGTCCTAAATGCTTTGCCAGTATTAATTTGCTATAACTTTATAAAGTAGGGACCCTCTATGAGGTTAGTATATATAGTATTAGTTCCTTTTTAAAAATAATGCGGAGCCAGCGCTGTGGCAAAGCAGGTAAAGCCGCTGCCTGCAGTGCCAGTATCCTATATGTGGGCTGGTTCGAGTCCCAGCTGCTCCACTTCTGATTCAGCTCTCTGATATAACCTGGGAAAGTAGTAGAAGATGGCCCAAGTCCTTGGGCCCCTGCACCCACATGGGAGACCCAGAAGAAGCTCCTGGCTCCTGGCTTCAGGTTGGCACAGCTCCAGGCATTGTGGCCAACTGGGGAGCGAAACAGAGGATGGAAAACCTCTCTCTGCCTCTCTCTCTCTATGTAACTGACTTTCAAGTAAATAAATATATTTTAAAAATAAAAATAAAAATAATGGGATGCATGGAAAGAGATTTTAACTTCCAGGGTATACAGCAGGTAAATAGTGCAGTCAGGATCCTAACTCATCAAGTCACCAGAGCTTAGGTGCTTGAACTCTACCCATCTTCCTTGCCCATCTGCACTGGGAGCAGAGTGACTTTTCTGTACAAGGTTACTACTGTCAACCAAAGATGGCCATTAACTATATTCAACACTGCTCACATCAGGAATTCGGTGTCTGTGAATCTTTCCTTTGAATTAGGGTAGATTTGTAACCTCTTTGATCAACGGGATATGGCAGACTTGGCAGATGCCAGTTTTCAGGTCTTAAAAACTGCCAGCTTCCACTTTCTTTCCAAGGAAAACTCACTACTTAGATGTTTAAAAGGTAAAAGAGCAAGCATGCATTACAAAGAATATATTCAAGACTAGCAAGCCCTGAGATGTCACTAAGAAGTTGTACCCTGTTAAAAGACAACATGGAGAAGCCTTAAGGTTTAAATGAGGTTACATGGAGGAGGAAGGGAACAGGTTGAACCCAGCTACCCAGAAATCTCCTCCAAGGCCAGCTTGAAGAAAGTTTCTTGGTCCCTCCAGCCCAGACCTACCTCCAGCTGCACAACATCATGTGAGCCCAGTATACGCCATGTGGAGCAAAATCTCAGCACTGTCCAAAATTCTAACCCTCAAAACCAGGATATATTATCTCAAAAGGTACATTTAACTGCTTAACTTTGGGAGAAGGATTCCCCAAACAAGAGGATATGGGACCTGGCATTGAGCTTCTCCTATTGGTAGGAGGAGGAACTCCTCATATCAGAAATCAAGTGTGAGAGAGCAAGAGATTGCCAGAGAATGCACTTATTTTCAGTCTACTGTTTACTTTAATCTAAGATTTTATTTTCTGCATGTGAGTACTTCCTGTTATCCTTAAGCCTTCAGTAAAGTTTTATTAAACCTTATAGCCTAGACTAGAGTGAAGAAAAGGGCACAGCAGCATATAGAATGGATAGGCAAATAGTCATTCAGTACATTCTGCATAAAATAAATGCCCTGGTTCTCAGGGTTTGCTTCTTTCCAGCTCTAAATTACTTGTTTAATCCCCTTAGACATATTTCTTTAAACCTTTTGTGACTCAGTTGCCCCATCCATAATATTGGTGGTAGCACAAACTCCCTTACGCTTTCTCTATGCATCATCAAGTGAGAGGAGAAGGACTCTGAAACCTTCCTCACCCCACTCCTCAATACTCACAACCTCACTTCCAGGAGCTGCTTTGGGTCCAGCTTGATTTAAGGAAAAGAGAGAGAAGCATCTAGAAACACACAGGGTGAATAAAATGATAGCAGACAATGAGTACTTTAGGCATTAAGGGCAGTTTGAGAAACACCTAAAAGACACAGCAAACTGTCTTTGGAGAACCACAAGTAGCTCAAAGCAACAGTTCATGTGGCGTGTAAAGTAGGTTCAGGGAGCAGAGGTGGATAGAAGGTGATGAACTAGGACAGGAAGCAAGAACCAGACCAAGGACAGCCTTATTTCCCATGCCAAGTAGCTTGGGATTCCTTGTGATAGCATGAAGGGGTGTGATTACAAAGTCTGGAATTGTAGACACTTTACTTGTATCACACCTTAATATTTAATCCTCATAAGAAATCTGAGACAGGTAGGGATCATATCACAATTCTATGGCTAATGAGGAAACAGAAGAGGTTTAGCCACAAGGACTGTGCAGGATTGTTGCGCCTTGTCAGACCCAAACAACCATAGATAGAAAAAAAAAAAAGTGTTGTTGATGGGAGGCCACTCAAAACACATCTATGTAAAGAAAACAATTGCTCTCCAAGTCATTGTTCTCATAACCCTGGATATTTCCTGTACAGGAAGAATAAACACATTCTAGGCATCCTGCACATATATCCAGGTTTACCTCTCATGATATAACATGAAACCAAACAGAAGCTGGTAGTCAGTTATACATGTCAAGTTCTTCTAAGTGATTATTCTTAGCAAAGTATTTACCATTTGTGTTATAAAGCAATGAGAGACATTTGTGCAATCAGATAATATTCCCAATGGTCATGTAAAAAGTGGCCAATTGTCTGAGTAGCTATATTATACATCAGGGCTAAGGGTAGGGAAACTGGCATTACATCCTGACAATCAGGTGTCGAAGCTTTGTTTAATTACCAGCTTAGCATCCTATGGTAGTAACATGAATGAAATTCTCATTCTTAGTAAAGAAACTTCTCAATTCAAGTCAGCTTGATTGAATCTGAGTTTTTATGTTTAAACTCCATCTACCTTGCTACACTCAAAAGTGCTAAACAATAAAACAAAGTCTCTCTATAATCATTAACCTTCAAATTTTCTAATCTAGAGAGAGTTCACTTTCAAGACTTGGAATTGTTTACTGGTTAGAAATATTAGAATTCTTCAATAGCATGAGACCTGCATTTAGAACAGTATCCCTCAATTTTTCAGATATTAAACCCTACCAACAATGAGCAATATAGGAAGAAATAGTATTATTCAGATTCTCCTAAGGAAAAAAGAGTAAACATTGCAGGACTTGGTAGTAGCTAGGAATTCATCAGATAAATGAGAACAGAGCTTCACACCACTCTAAATGCTGTCTTGACTCTTTAAGCCACCTCTACTTAGTTTCACCACAATGAAACAGAAGTGAAAAGAAAAACCTAATGATCACAATTTTTCTAATATTGGGTCAGAAAATGAGTATTTTTAACTCCTCCTTTTATCTCAGTAAAATGTTTTATTACCATCTCATCCATGCCATTCCTCATATACTCCACTCTCTCCCACCGAACCTTCACCATCTCCACTATTGATTCCTTTTTAAGTCCTTAGGTACTTCCTTAAATTTTCTTACACTGCTATTACAATACCTTATTTCAGTCTCTTGCCTTAAATAGTCCCAACCTCTCTGATTTCTGTCCCATTCATCTTCCATTTGAGAAATCAACTTCATCTTTGCAAATTGGAGGCTTCATTATGAACTCTTATCACCTGTAGCTTAGAGGTAATTCCTGCCCCAGGGAAAAGTATGGGAGGCTACCAACCATACTATGAGCTCATGAAGTTAGTAGAGGCAGTATAGAAGCAAGTGGAAACAACTGATAAAGGTTAAGTCTTTTAAGCTCTAAACCTTAAGGAAGAAGAGAGTCAGACTCTTCAATAACTGAGGTCTTCTGTCCAGAATTTGCATTGCATGGGGATACCTGAGGTGGGTGTTGTGGTTACCTACTGCAGAACCTGTCTCCAATTCTTCCATTTCTCTCTTTTTTTCACTGAAAAACAACAACTGGGCAGTTCCAGCTGGCCTGACTCCAGCAGGCACTGACTGAAATAAGGCAAGTGAGGCCACAGCATGCTTCTTACATGGTGAATGGTTCAGAAATACCCATCTCAATCCAACAGTCCACAGCACCCCTTTAGCTCCAAGGATTGCTTCATATGCAGACACATAATCTAAGATGCTCTAATCATCATAAAGCTCTAAACTTTAATAAATGTGGCGAAACATTCTGTCTCTTTCCCTGGCTGTGAAAAAGAAAGCTTGTAGCCTGGAGCTGCTAGCAGCTACTTTGCCACTCCCATCAAGTCAGACTAAAGATAAATTAAATCCATATGTGGATGGTGGGTGACGCGGAATATTCAGAGAATCAAGAAAAATGGAGCTGTATTCCTGATGAATTATGGACATTTGCTTTTATTATATGAGCCAATAAGTTTCCTTTATTATCTAGGCCCAGACCTTCTACCTAGACCCTCCTCATCCTGCATTTTCTTTCTCTGCAATACAGCCCCTTTATCCTGTAAATTATTTCTTACCATACTTCCCCTCCACCTACTTTATCTCTGAGAAGGGAAGCTACCAGCATTTAATTTATTCTTCTAAGCTGCTTGGGAACTGAAGTGGATAGCTGCTTCTTAGACCTCAGACAAAGGAGGTAGGAAGTCTGCATGTGTATTGGTATCAAGGTTCAGTATATGCAGACAGGTAGACCATTCTCAATCCATATTTCCAGCACAGTTATTACATGAAAAATTTTTAGTCTTTTCCCAAATTGAAATGTACATCAAAGTCCCCATTTGTTAACCCAAATTCAGTATATAGCAAGTCCTAGGAAAGACAAGGAGAAAGTCAAGAGTTGAGGAGAAAGTCAAGAGTTGGGCACATCAAATTACTCATGGAACCCTGGAAAGAATGATAGTTGAACAGTTCTCTATCTTCTGCCCGAAATCCCCTTACCTATCTCATGGTCTTATGGATCCTGGCCTGCATTTTAAGACTTAGAATAAGGATGAGGTTATGAAGCCATAGGTACAACTGAGCATTCTCTCCATCAAACCTCATTATGGTACACAGACTTCTGCTTAGTTCTTGTTTTTTTTTTTTTTTTTTTATACTCACTTACGCTCAATCCTGACTTTCCTAATGTGATCAAGTGCCTGTCATATAGTAAGGACTCAAAAATTTTTCATATGCAAAATCTCATCAGAAAGCTAAAATATGGAAAAGATTAGCTTTGGACTTCTTGTTTAACAGAGGTCTATATGAAATATATCATAGATGGGGAAAAAGAAACAAAAGGATGAGGGAGGGAAGGGAAGGCTTTGAGGAAGGCAAGATATTAAATTTTACAAGACAAATTATAAGAAGTTGTCCAATCAAGTGATTATGCTGAATCACTCAGTTATCTAACCACCCAGTAGAGATACAGCCACATCCTTCCAATCACTTATTAGCTCTGATTCACTAGTAGCCAAACAAAACACTACCCTAGTTAAAGTTCAGCTAAACATCCCTATATTTAACTCAAGCTCAACATAAACATGTCTAGCTATAGCTCTATCTGGGCCAGCAAAAAATAAATGCAGCTTTTGTCTTTAACATTTGAGTCCCAAACTTTATGAATTGTGATTCCCAGTTAAAAAAAAATCACAGTTTTGCTTATTGGAGAAGTCTGAAAACTTACTGAAGCTAGAATAAATGTGGTATCTTTCAGGTGGGTACAAGAAGCCATCTCCCACCTAAAGTTATTAAGCAGTTGTCATATTTTCCATCCTGCGTTCCATTAACCTCTCCACACCATTCAATAAGGTTCAAAGTCAGTTGTTTAAAATATGAAAATTACTTGAAGAGAGCTTTAAATAAATAAGACCTATATGTATCAGCCTTAGTCCATTTTGTGCCACTATATCACAATGCCACAGACTGCATAATTTATAATGAACAGAAATGTATTGGCTCACAGTTCTGGAGGCTGAGAAGTTCAGTGTCAAGGTATTAGCATCTGGCAAAGAGCTTCTTGAGGTCTCTACCATGACAGAAGGGCAAAGAAGGGTAGAGAGGGAGAGAGCTATTCACAAGAGGGAAACCCCTTAATCCCAATTCTTCTCACAGGCCTCACTCGCTAGTGCTGTCATAATGACAGTTTTCAACACGATTTTGGAGTGGACAACTATCCAAATCATAGAAGCATCTAAGCTATAAACAAGGCCCCAAATTAACCATTTACTTATGCTGTTGTCCAGCAGGAAGAGGGAAATATTCCCAAGGTGTCAAGACTACCTGAGATTTCACATTCAACAATTTCAATAGACTTTTAGCAGCAAACTGGTAACTTTCAAAGGAATTGTTTTTCATTTTAGTCTGTCATTTTAATCTGTGAAGTAATTTTACTGCTAGTATTTTTAAATACATTTTTTATAATTTGATTCAAGGCTATTGATCTAACATGGTATCTTCTTTACAAATTTCTTCAAGACATATCTTCAAAAAGGTGACAATTAAATCCCCATACATGGTTTGGCTCTAACACTTCTCTAGGTGCTGTGGCAGGGGAAAATTAAGAGCTGGAGTCTATTTTAGCTAACTAGTGGTAATAGGGTTTGATCCCAGGACCCTTCCTGATCATCCTCTTTGCTGTTGGTAGTACTTCATAAGAAAGCACTAACACAAGTGTATTACACACACAAGCCACTCAGCAAACAGTTTTTGATAATACAAAATCCAATGCAAGAAAAATAAATGTTGACATATCTGTTTGCCAAAAATCCCTTCCCTCCTTCCATGTTATGGTTGAGTGGGATAAGCAGAAGTAAGAGATGTTACTTCTGCAGCATTTCATTTTCCTTGCAACACACTCCAGAGCTTTCGTTTTCCTCGAGGGGTGACGGGTTGTTGTACTGGTCTGGATGTTTGATGCTTTTTGAGAACCAGAGGAGTTGCGCAAACATGAAGCATGAGTAAGAGGCAAGCTTTGGTGTTTTAAGACATGGATAGCCTGGGTTTATTTGTTACTGCAGAAGACATAGCCTGTCCTGGTGCAAGCATATTACAACCCATCCAAGAAGTAATTCAGGCACCAAAATCACCTTCTGGTAGATGGATGTCACTTAAGAGTAATCTTTTTGGACACTGATATCACTACACCAAGCATACATTGCATATCACTTAAAATTCTTGGTGAAGAAACTTCAAATACAAAAACCACGTGAAAACAACCTCTCATTTCACCTAACGTTAAAACCTCCACTGAAAAATGAAGCTCTAGAATTGAAAACCAAAGTAAAGTTAAATAGCTCCAACCCTTTTCCATACACTGCATGCTCTGGCCCCAAGACTTGAGGGTTGCCTGCTGACTGCTATTACCCAAAATGCCTTCACTAAGGATTATAACCCCAGTTTCCCCCCAATTAACTCTGTCCCTTTCCTTCTTAGCATGAGTCAACCAACTTGTTTTAAGCTCTGTAAGGTGCATAGTCTTTCTTTTGATCTTGGCAGAAGGAGGGATATTTTTAGAAAATAACCTTACTATTTCAGAGGGAGAGGGGTCAATATCAGACACAAAATGAGAAGAATGTGCATCCCAAAGAAGTCAGACTCCAAGTTCGCAAATTCAAGCTGCCTGACTCCAAGCCTCAGAAGCCCCACTGTTCTGTATTAGCTCTGGCTTCAGAAGCAATTCAGCATGATACATCCCTGCTCTTGCTACATTGGCCTTTGTTGCATGGGGAACAAACAGAGTCTGGAGTCTTAGAGTTAAAAATAAGATCACATTAATGTTGAGCATCATAAATCTTGACTTCAGCAAATGGGTACACCACCACAAATTTCCCGGAGATCAGCTAGACCTTGTGACAGAAATGTAGTACAGTGTCTCTCTGCTGGGAATAGGGTACACATTAAGTCTTGCCGGCTCCTTCAGCTTGGAAAATTCAGCCTGGGCAATGGATACTGTGTGCCTGGACATCACCAGCATGGTGAGGAAGAAAATATGTCAATGTTCTTGAAAGATTTGTAAATTAGACTCCTGTGGCCAACCCATCTCCCCCTTATCCTGGAAACATTGCACTATGGAATCAAATTCTCTTTTTGTGGAGTGCGTTAACATTTTCCCAAAGAACAGACCCATATAATTCCTAAATTGAGCTTGCCTTCTTTTACGTTGTGGCAAAGTGCAATTACAGTTTAAAGGGAATATTTATGTACATTAGTTAACGACATCATTGCAACTTACTGCTCACACATCAACACTTAATTAGTGTAAGCATAAGTGACATAATTGCTACAAGGCATGCATTTACTAGTAATGCGAGGTAATTTCATGCACTATGCACATTTTAAATATCTACTTTATACTTTGTCAGGATGAATTTTTTAAATCAATAAGGGATAGTTACATGGATGGGGAAGCGATCTTCTCTGTTACACACAAGTATTCGGTTGTGGGCTTTTTGAAGGAGCTAAAACCCCCACAGGATGGTGAAAGCCAACAAGGTTAAAAATAGGTGGCAGACCCAGCCTGCAGAAATAACGAGGATCCTCTAATGTATGTAGCATCACCCACATTAATTATATGTGTTGTTCTCTTTCATTTACAGCTATTTAATATGTATTAAAATGTCTCTCCAGGCATTCAAAATCCTATGTTAGGAATTATTTCTCTGAAATATAATGGCTCTGTGAAATGGGGAGTTTCAAAAATCGTGAATACTTCCCAGGAATTACAAAGTATGGCCTTTCCAAAATGCACATTTATTGAAAGTAACTCCCTGTGGAAAATTATCCTGTAGCTTAGAGGTTTTTATTTATTTATTTTCACTTATTTGAGAGGTAGAGAGGAAGAGAAAGAGAGGCAGGCAGACAGAGATTACCCACATGCTGGTTCACTCATCAAATGCCCAAAACAGCCTGGACAGGTCAGGCCAAGCTCGCAGCTGGGAATTCAATCTAAGTCTCGCAGGTGGGTGGCAGGGACCTAACTACTGAAGCAATCTCCTGCTGCCTCCCAGGATAGCCTTCAACAGGAACCTGGAATGAAGAGCAGAACTAGTGCTTGAATCCAGAACTCCAGAAAAGGAAGAGGGAGCGCCAGGTGGTGGCTTCCCTGCTACACCAAATGCCCAATACTCCCTTTAGCTCTTCTGATGCTTCATGGTCAAGTCCAACAGCATGGCTCTTGTCCACTTTCCAAACTCCTAATCATTCACCCCAGTCATTCCAAGGCCTCTAGATTACCTTGCTAACATTGTTCATGCTCAGCTCTCTCTCTGTCAGGGTCCCCACTTGCCTTCTCATCTCTAGTCCATCCTGCATCCCTGTTGCACTGGGGCTTCTGAGGCTTGGAGTCAGGCAATCTCATCTCTAGTCCATCCCTGCATCCTCTCCCAAGTGGGGTGGCATCAGCCATAGGTCAAGATGTTACACCCCTGTCTTCTCTAATACATATCTAATAAAAAAAGACCCAGATAGTGAATTGGGTTTCTCTTAACTGATTTCTGTGCAACTAAGGAAAACACAATTTCCCATGGACACAAAAGGTACCATAACTGACAATCTGGGCTCTAGAGGAAAGTGGTCCTCAATCTAAGGTGATCTTAGTCAAAATGCTTCCTGGTGCCTCCGTTTCCTTATATGTGAAATAAAGGGAAGCAACCTAAATACCAGCCTTACTGAATGGCAGGCTCTAGTTGAGTTCATTGAGTTATAGACTTGGATTTTCTCCTGCTGACTGTTTGATATGCAAGCCTATATTTCCTCAGAATCTACTGTACAGTTCTGCATAACTCATGCACACTCCCAGCTCTGTTACTCAACATCCCAGCACACCTTACCAACCTTGCTTCCCTAGCGCTCCAGAGCAAAATGTTAAAAGTGATGTCTGCAGCCACGCTGTGATTCTAAATTACCTCTTTCCCCTTAGGAAGGCAATCAACACTTAACCTCCAGATAGAAGTGACCTACATCTAAGTTCCAGCTCAGCCACCGCCTAAGTTATTGAGTAACTAATTGCCAGCCATATACCAGGCAATGTATTAGGTACTCAGGAGATAGAGATGAGTAAAAACTACCTCCTAGAGCAAAAATGCTTCCTTGTGGGTCTGGGGCTATCTCCTTACAGTGGAGACAATAAGCCCTTACTTAGAGGCTTGCCATGAGGACAAAAAGAGAAAAATACAAATGGAGATGTGTCACAAACTGTAAAGTGCTATGCAAAATCAGGATTATACCTCCTTTACTCCTTCCCAATTCTTTCCAAGTCTAAGTCCATATTAACCCAGCTATGTGTGCATAGCTAAAGGCACTTTCCTCTGCAGTTTCTATGCCGTATTCCCCATAAGTTCAGATCTTCCTGCTTGACAGGTTAATGCGCCATTGCCATCCCCCTCGATATTAGTCTAATTCTGATTTGAGGCTACAGAAGTGACAAGTGAAGCTATTTTAGAGGTGCCTGGGGTCGTAAAACATTTCGAAAATTATTTTGCTGTCGGAGTCACGTCAGAGTCGATCTGCGTGAAGATTCTGTGGTTCTGAACTGAACAGGAGGTGCCTTTCAGCTCGTGCCCTGGAGAGGGCTAGCATGATAAACGGGGCCATCATCAGTCACTTCGCTGCATGCCAGAGAAGTCTGCTCTGAGCCCACTAAGCTGGGCCCCTGGGGATTTGCTCAGTAACTCCAAGGACGCTTTGCAACAAAGAGGGTCTGGAAGGATCCAAGAATAGGAAAGAAAACGTCTCTTGCCACGAAAAGACTTTTTTGTAAGTGTCAGAAATGGATATCTTTTTTCAACAGGAGAGATCCAAAAAGCATGAAGGGGAATTATACATCTTGCACTGTCTAAAAAAATGTCTGGGTAAAGTTACAAAGATCAGAATTGAAGTTCCCTAGCCATTTATTATCTTCCCTGAGTTTGTGCACCAAGCTTATGATCCTCTTTAAAGAATGGTAAGAGTAAATCAATGAGCATGGGAAGACACTGGCAAAAATGAAAAAAAAAAAAGAGATAATTTTTAAATAAATATTTTTATCTGGGAGTTTTTACATAGAGAAAGACTGATGGTGACACCAGGGTATTAGTATTGTAGATGGGAGAGGCCAGCAAATGGGAAGCCTGGGTGGAGGGACAGCCTCTACCACAAACATCAGGCCCATAAAATGAACTCCTTCACATTCATCTGCATATACTGGAGGGAGAGGGGAACCCATGCATTCAGAACCTGGGCTCAGCTCCCAAAATGTCAAAATGAAAAGACAGAGGTAATTTCTAAGTATATCCTCTAAACCTCATAAACCAGCTGTAAAATCCTCTGGGACTAGAACCATATGTCTTTCATCTCCATATCTACCACATCATATCAAACCTAGGCACAGAATATCCAACGCAGGTTCTTGTTGAATTAATGAGCCAAGAGTTACGAAAGAACTAAAAGGAAGAGGGAGGACATGAAAAGAGGAGAAAGAAATGAAACATGGGAAGAGAAAAAAAGACTAATTGCACAGAGAGGAATAAGCATATAAAAATTAACTAATAAAGATCAGAAAATGGGTTGGTGGTCCAGCTAGTAGACTATTTAATCAGGGAAAAGATTTAGAAAATCCTTGCACATGCATAGTATATCTTAGTTTCCTGGTTTCTCCAGCCTTCTATATAAAGATCTGTGATTCTAGAGGATGGTAACTGAAATTATTCTGCCTATTGCCAGCACCTAATTCCAAACACAAAGATCTTTCACACAGCATAGCCCTCCTCATAGAAATCTACCTCCCTAATGCATTAGAAGGATTCAAAGTGGTGTCTCAGACTCAGCAGCTTTCAAAGAATATTATTTTTAATGCACTGTGGCAAAGTAAGTGTAGATAGTGCTTTTGACCTTCATTATCTCTGATAACTCGCTGAACAGAACCACATGATTCTTAGAACTGCAAAAACATATTTCCACAAACCTCCATCAAGTAACAATTATTGACGATTCTAATCTCTTCCAATAAATATTTCAGAACATGGCAGAACTGTAGTGTCAATAGGAGATATGCTCAAAACACCTACTGGATATGACCACTATCTTTCTAACTACACTAAAGAGAGAGTTTTATACTCTCCCCTCACGCTTCCCATCCTGGTGAACTGACTTACAGGTTCAGCATCTCTAAACTGAAAATCCAAAATGCTCCAACACATAAAATTTTTATGATTGACATGATGCCACAAGTGGAAATTTCCCCACATGAAACTTGTTCTTTAACAAACACTGTGTGCACAAAATGTATATGAAATACAAATTAATTTTGTGCTTATATTTGAATATCATTCCCAAGATATCTCAATAAATATATGAAAATATACCAAATTTTTTTTAAAAATCTGAAATCCAAAATATTTGTCCTATGCATTTCAGATAATGGATACTTAAGCTCTATTTTTGTAATAAAATTCCACTTAAAAATCGGAATATCTAAGAAATTGTTATTCCATGCCTTCTTCCAGACATCTGAAACCATTCTCACCCACCAACCCACCTCATTTATGTCGGATGATACTTTTCTATGACCTTCAAGAGCACTATTTCCACACCCTGAAAAAAAAATTACATTTGGACAAGGAAGGGTCTAGAATAGACCAGGGGTCCTTAAAGTTAGTCTCAATCACACATGAACTCCAAAATATGACCAAGTGTTATCTAACTCATCTTCTCATCTTGGCTTACCATTCAGATTTTAAAATCACAATTTACAGCTCACAATGAAACATTTGTCATGTTACTTACACACAAAAACTGACATCCCTTTTCCTCTATACTAAAAATACCTTTGAATTAGTCTATTTTTCATTGTTACAAATAAATACCAGAAATAGCTGTTTATGAAGGAAGATGGTTTATTTTGGCTCAGTTTTTCTCCTTTTGGAGGATCTTAGTGCAAGACAAGACTGGTTCAGCTGATAAGGCCAGAGGGTGGCAATGGTGTCTTCTGTGTCAAGGAGTGATCACACGGTGAGTCAAGTTAGTCCCAACTTGGCTTTTCTGACCAACCCTCTCTTGAGCACTGCTCCCCCATGGCATGTACACACTGACCTGAGAACCTCCCGGCTCCTCAAAGGTGCACCTCCTACTATGCCATAATTGGATTAAGCCCTACCCTATTCACATCATCAATCAATGACTTTCAGACTTACCCTCCCTTTGGGAGCCATACCTACTCAAACCATAGCAACCTACTTTGCTTGCAAATTGTGGCCATTCTCTGACTCTTCTGTGATGAACAGAAATAACACAGAATTTAAAATATAATGATCAACAAAAGACAAAGTCTTGGGTAGGTTCTATTTCTAACTCTGAAAGATCTGGATTGGATATACCCTTCAGTTCAGCTGTGCCATGCTTCAATAAATAGTAGATATTCCATAATTCTCACTGACCAAGGGTTCATTCAGAGGAAAATTTCTGGCCAGGATTTGCAGTAAATCAAGAGCAGAAACAGAGTTTCTAAAGCTCACCCACAGAATCACACAGCTCCCACATCACAGCTCTTCATTTCATTCTGATGGACCTGATTCAGATCCTATTGTCTCTGCCAAGGGTAACAGCTCTTACTTTCAAACACTTTCCCAAAGTGTGGATCAAAACATATGTCATCTCCAAAACAAATACATATAGAATCAGACGGGCATTAGACTTTTCACCATCAACTCTGTTGGATGATAAAGGTGCTTTCGAAATTCTGTAAGATTCTGGACCTAAAATTCTATAGTCTTCCCAAATGCCAATCAAGCATGAAGGTAAAATTGAGCTATATTTAGATAGGCAGGGACTCAGAAGGGTGATAAACCCAAGCATCAAGCAGAATTTGTGAAAAAGATATTTGAGAATGTACCCCTGACCAATGAAACAACAAAATGAAATTAAAACCAAAAAAGAGAAGACACAAGATTTTCTTTACAAAGCTTTTATTTAATAAATATAAATTTCATAGGTACAACTTTTGGAATATAGCAGTTCTTCCACCCATACCCTCCTTCCCACTTCCAAACCATCCCACCCTCTACTCCCTCTCCCATCCCATTAGAAGACACAGGATTCTAAAAAAGAGAAGTTACTCCAGGAGTGCAAGACACACTCAGTGGCTAGTAACTCTTGAGGCAATAAGCAAGTCAGAAGTGGAAGCCGTGCAGCTTAAGGCAGGAAATTAATGTGCTCCAAAGGGACTTCTCTAGGGTGCAAATGCAATCTGTGGAATAAGTGAAGCTGGTTGATTTTGAGAATAGTAAAAACTCACCAAAACAGAACAGCTGCTCAAGAAAGGCCATGGTTTGAGTGAAATTTGAAAAATTAAAAAAAAAACTAATAAAAATGAATCTACTGACATTAGGAACATCCTTCCAGAAAGAACAATTTATAAAATTCAATATAGAAAGAAGGAAAGGCAATCCAATCCCTTTCTCTGAGTTTCTGCTGGACAACCTATGTGTGGCCATGGAAATGAATGAAGCTATTAGTTTTCAGTCTTCAGAGAAATCTAGAGACAAAAAATAATTATCATTTTAGGAAAAAAAGTTTCACTGTGATTATTTAGAATTAAAAGAAGTGTTGGGGCCAGCACCGTGGCTCACTTGGTTAAGCCTCCGCCTGCGGCGCCAGCATCCCATATGGGTGCCAGTTCTATCCCCGGTAGCTCTTCTTCCAGTCCAGCTCTCTGCTGTGGCCCAGGAAGGCAGTGGAGGATGGCCCAAGTGTTTGAGCCCCTGCACCCACATGGGAGACCAGGAGGAAGCACCTGGCTCCTGGCTTTGGATCAGCACAGCACCGGCTGAGACGGCCATTTGGGGAGTGAACCAAGAGAAGGAAGACCTTTCTCTCTGTCTCTCTCTCTCACTGTCTACAACTCTACCTGTCAAAAAAAAAGTGTTACCTGAAATTGAGAAATAAAAGGGAAAGAGAAGAAAGAGAAGCAAGGAGTAGAAATGTGCACATATTTACATTTGTGGGCATGACCAGAGGAGAAATGGAAAGCAACAATTCATAACCATGGCTGCCTTTGGCAGTGAAACTGAGGTTTAAAAGGAATGAACAGTTTTATACCCCTCTTCAGTTACCAAAAGTAAATGAGCATACATTGTACATTTCCTTTGAAACAATTCTAGATAAACACAGACCATAAAAAGAGCTCTTAAGTGAAAAACACAAAGCATGCCCTGAGCTGTATGTTTCAAGGAGCATGTACATGTTTAGGGAAAAAGTTTCAAAGGATCTATACCAAATCACTCATTCCATTTACAAAAAGAATTATTGATTTTCACTTTATTCTTTACATCCTTACATATTATATGATTATGTTTACAATGACTACTTATGTTAAGCATGCAATAAAGGATTTATTTTTGAAAATTAAATTTAACACATATCCTTGGATCCTCAAAATGGTAGAACATGGAAAGGACATGTCATGGATTATGTGGAAGTTGAGGACCTGCAGTGATGAGACAGACAGAACATAGGAACCCCACATCCAGGAACCAGAGGAAGCACCAGCTCGGAGAGCAAGGTGAGAGCAGACTTTGGCAGCCTATGCCACTAGTGATATAGCTGGAGGGAGAGCCTGGCAGAAGTCTGGCCTGGAGGCCTAAAGGGGATGGCATACCCACCTAACCCAGCCAAAAAAAGGGCACATTTCTCTCTCTGCATCCCCACAATGGCACCCAGCACCTAGTTGGGAAAGGGTACAGTCTTGACATAAGTAGTAGCCACAGCAGCTCAGGCGTTCACACACAGCTATGAGTTCATATCTTCAAAAGAAAACTGCCAACCCAGAATACTGTACCCTGAGCAAAGCTCTCAATTATAAGAGGGTGAAATAAAGACCTTCTAAAACAAACAGAAATTCAAAGAATTTTTCACCATTCGTACAGCCTTACAAAAGATGCTTAAGGATATGTTACACACAGAAAGATAGTCATAATTATGAAGTAATGTGAAAGCAGAAAATCTCCCAGTAAAAGTATAAAGGAAATTCACAGCAAACAATAGGAATATTTATGGAAGAATAGCAGGGTCAAGTCATCACTTATCAATAGTAATCTTCAATGTAAATGGCCTAAATTCTCCAATTAAAAGATATAGACTAACTAAATGGATTAAGAAACAAGACCCTACCTGTAGTTGCCTACAAGAAATATATCTCCGCAACAATGATACATGCTGACTGAAAGTGAAAGAATGGAAAGGGTATTCCATGCTAAGGGAAAGCAAAAATGAACACATGTACCCATCCCAGCATAACACAAAATACTTGAACACAAAGACTATAAAAAGAGACATAGAAGGGTACTATGAAATGATTAAGGGATCAATTAAACTAGAAGATATGACTATAATAAATATATAATCACCCAATGCCAGGCAGCCTATTTATTTAAAACAAATACTAATGGTCACCAAGGTGGGCATGGTGACTACCATCGAAAGTTGATAGGGCAGATGTTCAAATGGGTCGTCGCCGCCAAGGAGGGTGTCCCGAGGTTATCTAGAGTCACCAACCCATGGAATCAGACTTGCCTCAAATGGTGGAGTTAGAAACATGCCAGGGGATTCCATTATAGTCTCATCAAGACTGCATGTAGCAATGCCATCTCACTAGTCCAAGTGATCAATTTCAGTTTTCAGTTGATCACACTGATAGGTCTAAGAGTCAAAGGGATCACATAAACAAGACTAGTGTCTGCTAATATTAAATGATAGAATAAAAAATAGGGAGAACTATCCAACATGGGAAGCAGGATACATAGCAGACTTATAGAATGGTAGATGTCCTAAACAGCACTCTGGCCTCAGAATCAGCCCTTAAGGCAGTCAGATCTGGCTGAAGAGCCCATGAAAGTATTTTAGGCATGGAAAGCCAAGATACTCTAGGAAAAAAAAAAAAGAAAGAAGACCTAAATGAAAGATCTCTGTGAGTGAGATCCCAGTGGAAAGAACAGGGCCATCAAAGAAAGAGGTACCTTTCTCTGAAGGGAGGAGAGAACTTCCACTTTGTCTATGACCCTGTCGGAAAAAGATCAAAGTCGGTGAACTCAAAAGACTACCATAGCCTCGGCAACTCATGACTAGAGCCCAGGGAGATTACTGACGCCTTAAACAAGAGTGTCAAATTGTTAAGTCAACAATAGGAGTCACTGTGTACTTACGTCTCATGTGGGATCTGTCCTTAATGTGTTGTCCAATGAGAAGTAATGCTATAACTAGTACTGAAACAGTATTTTACACTTTTTGTTTCTGTGTGGGTGCAAACTGATGAAATCTTTACTTAATATATACTAAATCGATCTTCTGTATATAAAGATAATTGAAAATGAACCTTGATGTGAATGGAATGGGAGAGGGAGTGGAAGATGGGAGGGGTGTGAGTGGGAGGGAAGTTATGGGGAGGGGAAGCCATTGTAATCCATAAACTGTACTTTGGAAATCTATATTTACTAAATAAAAGTTTAAAAAAAGAAAAATAAATAAAACAATTACTAATGTCTAAAGGAGACATAGACTCCAATACAATAATAATTGGGAACTTCAACAAGCCACTTCCATCATTGCACAGATCAACTAGACAGAAAATCAACAAAGAAACAGAGCTAATCGACACTGCATACTAAATGGACCCAACTGATATCTACAGAACTTTCAACCCACAGGGGCAGAATACACATTTTTTTTTTTCATCAGTTCATGGAACTTTCTGCAGGATAGACCATATACTAGGTCATAAGCAAGTCTCAGCAAATTCAAAAAAATTCAAATGATATCATGCATATATTTTGTCCACAAGGGAATGAACCTGGAATTTAACAACTCAAGCATCTCTAGAACACATGCGAACTCATGGAGACGGAATAACATGATACTGAATGAACAGTGGGTAGTAAAAGTATCAAAAGGGAAATAAAAAATTTCTGGAAGCGAATGAAGATGATAATATATCAAAACTTATGAGATACAGCAAAAGCAGTGTTAAGAGGAAAGTTTCAGCAATCAGTGCCTACATCAAGAAATTGAAAGGCAACAAATAAATGAGCTAAGAATGCATCTTAAGGAACTAGAGAAATAGCAACAAACCAAACCCAAAATTAGGAGGAAATAATTAAATTTAGGGAAGAAAATTCAAACCAAAAAAGCAATATAAAAGATAAGTGAAATGAAGAGCTTTTAAAAAAAATGAATAAAATTAATATACCATTGGCATAAGTAACCAAAAATAAAAGAGGGAGAAGTCCCAGATTAATAAAATCCGAGGGGCCAGTGCTGGATATAGCAGGTATAGCTGGGTATAGTGGTTAAAGCCACTGCCTGCAGTGCCAGCATCCTATACAGGCACCAGTTAAAGTCCCAGCCGCTCCACTTCCAATCCAGCTCTCTGCTATGGCCTGGGAAAGCAGTGGAAAATGGCCCTTGCACCCACATGGGAGACCCAGAAGAAGCTCCTCAGCTCCAACCCACAGCCATTCTGGGAGTGAACCAGTGGACAGGAGACTTCTCTCTCTCTCTGGCTCTACCTCTCTGTAACTCTTTCAAATAAAATAAATCTTTTAAGAAACAATAAAATCAGAAATTAAAAATGAAATGTAACAGCATACACTAAGGAAATAACAAGAATAATCAGGAATTACTACAAAGAGTTACAT
Organism: Sylvilagus floridanus; assembly: GCA_949820135.1. Lineage (NCBI taxonomy): Eukaryota > Metazoa > Chordata > Mammalia > Lagomorpha > Leporidae > Sylvilagus > Sylvilagus floridanus. Next base: position 17,510,936 of record OX463243.1, read on the forward strand.
GTCAACAAATCAGAAAATCTATAAGAAATGGAGAGATTCCGGGACACAAACAATATATCAAAATTGAGTCATGAAGACATAGAAAACCTAAACATACCAATAACCAGGATGGAGATTGAACCAGTAATTAAGACCCTCCCAATGAAGAAAAACTCAGGACCGGATGACTTTACTACTGAATTCTACCAGACTTTTCAAGAAGAACCAATTACAATTCTTCTTATGCTATTCAAAATAATTGAAATGGAGGGAATCCTCCCAAACTCCTTCTATGAGGAAAGCATCACTTTAATTCCTACACCAGAAAAAGACATGACAGAGAAAGAAAACTATAGACCAGTATCTCTGATGAGCATAGATGCAAACAGCCTCAACAAACCACTCATCATTCCCTGATCAAGCAGAGGGACGGCTCCACACACAGAAAATGAATAAAAACCATATGCTTATCTAAATAGATACAGACAAAACTTTTCATAAAACACAACATGCAGCCAGCGCCACGGCTCACTAGGCTAACCCTCTACCTTACGGTGCCGGCACACCGGGTTCTAGTCCTGGTTGGGGTGCCGGATTCTATCCTGATTGCCCCTCTTCCAGGCCAGCTATCTGCTGTGGCCAGGGAGTGCAGTGAAGGAGGGCCCAAGTGCTTGGGCCCTGCACCTCAATGGAGACCAGGAGAAGCACCTGGCTCCTGCCATTGGATCAGCGCGGTGCGCCGGCCACAATGCGCCGGCCACGGTGGCCATTGGAGGGTGAACCAATGGCAAAAGGAAGACCTTTCTCTCTCTCTCTCTCTCTCTCTCTCTCTCATTGTCCACTCTGCCTGTCAAAAAAAAAAAAAAAAGCAATAAAAAAACAAACCAAAACAAAAAAACCACAACATGCATTCATGATGAAAATCTTAAGCAAACTGGGTATTGAAAGAATGTTCGTCAACACAAATGAGGCAATTTATGACAATCACATAGTCAGCATATTATTGAATAGGGAAAAGTTGGAAGCATTTCCACTAAAATCCAGAACCAGACAAAGATGCCAACTTTTTCCATTTACTATTCAATATAGCTCTGAAAGTTTTAGTCAGAGCCCTTAGGCAAGAAAAGAAATCCAAAGCTTCCAAACTGGAAAGGAGGAAATCATATTATCCTTATTTGCAGATGACATGATTTTATATATGGAGGAACAAAAATACTCCTCTAAGAGACTATTGGAACTCATAAAACAGTTTGATAAACTGGCAGGATATAAAATTAACACACAGAAATCAATAGTCTTTGAATACACACACAATGCCACAGTTGAGAAAGAACTCTAAGATAAATATTTACAGAAAAAATTAAATACCTTGAAATACACTTAACCAGTGAGATGAAAAATCTCTACAATGAAAATTGTCAAATATTAAAGAAATAAAAGATGGCATAAAAATGGAAAAATCTTCCATGTTCATAGATTGGAAGAATTAATATCATCAAAATGTCTATACTACCAAAAGCAATCTACAGATTCCATGCAATTCCAATCAAAATACCAATAATATTCCTCTCAGATCTGGAAAATATGCTTTCACAGGGAAACACAAGAAACCCAGAATAACTAAAGCAATCTGGTACAATAAAAAGCCAGAACCATCACAATACCAGATTTCAAGATGTAATACAGGGCAGGTATAATGAAAACAGCCTGGTACTGGCACAAAAATAGACATGTAGACCAGTGGGACAGAATAGAAACTCCAGAAACCAACTGATCCTTCTACAACAGACTAATCTTTGAGAAAGGATCTAAAACCAATCCCTGGAGCAATGACAGTCTCTTCAACAAATGGTGCTAGGAAAATTGATCTCCAAATGCAGAAATATGAAATAAGAGCCCTAACATACACTTTTTACAAAAATCAACTCAAAATGGATCAAAGACCTAAAATTATGACCTGGTACCATCCAACTGCTAGAGAACACGTGGGAAACTCGACAAGACATTGGCATGGGCAAAGGTTTTTGCAAAAGATCCCAGAAACACAGGCAATCAAAGTCAAAATAAACAAATGGGATTATACCAAGCTGAGGACCTTCTGCACTGCGATGGAAACACTCAGCAAAGTGAAGAATCAACCAACGGGATGGGAGAAAATATTTGCAAAGTATGAAACTGATAAATGATTAATATCCAGAATCTATAAACTCAAGAAATTCAACAACAAAGCAAACAATTTAGTTAAGAACTGGGCAAAGAACTTGAACAGGCATCTTTCAGAACAGGAAAGTCAAATGGCCACATGAAAAAATGCTCAGGATCACTAGCCATCAGGGAAATGCAAAGAGAAACCACAATGATCAGGGCTGGCTTTGTGGCATAACAAGTAAAGACACTACCTGCAGTGCCAGCATACCATGTGGGTGCCAGTTTGTATCCAGGCTGCTCCACTTCTGATCCAGCTATCTGCTATATGGCTTGGGAAAGCAATAGATGATGGCCCAAGTGCTTGTGCCCCCGTACCCATGTGGGAGACCCAAAGGAAGCTCCTGACTTCAGATTAGTGCAGCTCCAGCCATTGCAGCCATCTGGGGAGTGACCAAGTGGATGGAATACCTCTTTTTCTCTCTGCCTATGCCTCTCTGTATTTCTGCCTTTAAAATAAATAAATAAATCTTTAAAAAAAGACAGTGAAGTCTCACCTCACCCCATTTAGAACAGGTCTCATACAGAAATCAACAAACAACAAATGCTGGCAAGGATGTGTAGAAAAGGGTACCCTAATCCACTTTGGTGGGATTGCAAACTAATACAACCATTGTGGTTATACAACAGTATGGAGGTACCTCAGTAAGCAGAAAATATATCTGCTATATGACTCAGCCATCCCACTCCTGGGAATTTACCCAAACCAAAAGAAATCATTATATGAAAGAGTGATCTGTACCCCCATGTTTACTGCAGTTCAATTCACAATAGCTAAGATATGGAATCAACCCATATGTCCATCACCTGATGACTGGATAAAGAAATTATGGTGTATATATGCACTATAGAATACTACTCAGACATAAAAAAAGAACAAACATGGTCATTTCCAACAAAATGGATGCAACTGGAAACCATTATACTCAATGAAATAAGCCATTCCCAAAAAGATGGGTACCATATGTTTTCCCTGACCTGTGGTAACTAATATAGTACCAAAAATGTAATGCATAGGAGTGAAACTGACATTTTGAGCTTTGATGGTTCTTTGCAGTCCTTGTTTCTACTGCTGAGGAAATTTTTTCTTCATATTATTTTTTTAACTCAGTGTAGGGTAACTTTTATGAGCATAAAGTAAACTGAAAGCAGAAACTTGTAAAAATTGAGAGGGAACAGGAGAGGAAGGAGGACAGAGGGTGGGGTCCTGGGCAGGGGGAGTGTAAGGTGGGAAGCATCACTAGGTTCCTAAATCTGTATACATGAAACTTATATTCCTTCAATATAGTTTTTAAAAAAGACATCCTTAATCCTATAATAAGCCAGTTATAAATATCATTACTTTTTGAAGTTTATTGTTAAAAGTATTTTTAATATTTTAAGTGGGGTAAAAATAAATATTTTACAAAAAATAGGATTGCACAGAATAGATAATTTTTTCAGTTTATTTATTTGAAAGGCATAGTGAAACAGAGAGAGATCTCCCATCCACTGCTTCACTCCCCAAGTGACTACAAAGGCCCCAGCTGAGTCAGGCTAAAGCCAGCTTGGAACACCACCCTGGTTTCCATATGTGGGCCATCTTCTGCTGGATTCCCAAGTGCATTTTCAGGGAGCTGGATCAGAAGCAGAGTAGCCAGGTCTTGAACCAGTGCTCTGATATGAGTTGCCAGTGTCACAGGTGGGGCTTAACCTGCTGCACCATAATGCCTGCCTCCCATAACTTTTTCAAGATAGTCACTGCCCATTTATTTACAACATGTTTGTGCCTCACTCATTGTATGGATTAGCTAGGATGTCTGTCTGTCCAACATGTCTGCTTTCCGCATAGTATAAAATTCAGAAGCTTAGAATTACATATCATAAATTCTATATTCCCAATTCCCTAAACAGAAATGCTTTGCATTATGTATATTTGATTAAAAATGCACTTCTCTCACATATGCATTTACTAAACACTCCCTTTAGTCAATATTCTTTTCATACACACCACAAATGTAGCTAAGCCAACATACTGTCTTCCATGTAGAGAACTGTTGACAGCAGAACTGTTGATGTTTTGATCTGGGTGATTCTTTATAGCAGGGGCTGTCCTAGGCATTGCCGCATGTAGAGCAGCACCAATAGTACTGCCTGGTAGTAGAAGCCTTCCCAGGCTGTAACAACCAAAAATGAAATTGTCCTCTGAAGGACAAATTCACCCAGGTAGAGAACTACTGACACAGACAGTGTAAATGGAACTTATAAGCAGCCTTACCAGGGACGCCATATGCAAAATCTTCACAGGGTGGATTGTCCCTTACCTTGTCTAGATGGCACCCGGGCAGGCCAAGAACATCTGAGCCATTCTGTAGCCACTGCAGGACTTTATGTATGCCCATGCCAACAGTTGTGATTCTCTTTTCAGTCCTCCAACATTGAAAATGGAATGGTGGCGATTGCCATCTTCTTCATTATATCAGTATCCTTTACATACTCGTGCTATGAGCCATTTAAGTAAAAACTCAGCCCTCAAAAATTCCACATAGGAGGTATCTCCACAACTCCAAGGCCTAGACTTAAACTCTCCCCAAAATTCTCTTCTGTGCGCTGCTTCATACGTTACACAGCTCAGCAAGACTTCAGAGAAACAGTGAGATGTCATCTTCCTCTGCATTATACAAAGTATATGTTCAAATCCCTTCCCGTCAACTTGGGGGTGGGGGTCCCTCATTCTCCATGATGGGGAGAGAAAATGGTAACAGAGAAGGCTCAATGGTTCTCTCCCTTTTCCATTTACTATGAGTTGAATCACATTCCCCCCAAAATTCCATAGTTGAAGTATGATAATATTTAGAAAAAGGGACTTTACAGAGGTAATAAAGTTAAATGATGTCACTAGTGTCTTAATCCAGCAAGACAGGTATGTTTATAATAGGAAGAGATTCTATACAGAGAGAAGTCCAATGAAAACACAGAAATAAAAGTCCACCTATAATCCCAGGGAAAAGACAATTGAGAAGACACCAATCCTGCTAACAACTTGATCTCAAATTTCTGGCCCCCAGAACCATGAGAAAATTAATCTCTGTGGTGGAAGCCACCCAGGCCATGGTACTCTGTTATGGTAGCTCTAGCAAACTAACAGACACTAATCTTGCACTTACTGACTTGGGGTATGGATGTGTTTGAATGAGAAGGACAGGTTGTGAGGCAGGAGATCAGGCTATCTTTTTTGGCTCCATTGAAATGAGGAGCACATGGTTCCTCTTCAACTTTGAGCCCTGTTCACCAATTCCAGAGCAGTGTTTCTGTGTGCTGCTGGTGGAGGGAATGTGAGAAATTAAAAAAAAAAAATCCTGCTTGTTGTCATGTTATATATGCATCTACTGAGATCTGAACAGCATCCTGCTCCCAAAAAGCCATGTTTTCAACACTACAGAGAGAAAAATAGCTCCCCTGTTGACCACTGCTGCCATACATCTCATAAATGCCTCTTACGGCAATAACATCTCACCTGCGTGAACCTGGGTGAAGGTTCTGTGATGGAGTGGCATTGTCTGCTCAGTGATTTCATGGATGATATACCATAAACATGGCCACCTTCTGGAATTATCTCTTTGTATTGCTGGTTAGGAAATTGTTTTCAAACACTGGTCAAGGTCTGGATGGCATCTTTCTAAGAGGACATATGTCATTACCTTGAGTGCTCTGAACAACACTGGCACAGAAAATTATCTTGACCATTCTCTAACCCAATCCTTCACCTGATGTTCCAATAACTTCCTTCTACCTGTGACCATGTTAATGTGAACTAAAGCAGAGTGCTTGAAAAATATGACCAGGCTAGGATTCAATGCATAAGCCCTAACTAAGGAGTGAACGAATCTTTATGTATATTTCCTCCTAAAACATTCATTTTAAACACGTCAGTAGTCAAGATCCCAGGCTGAATAGAAAAGTAGTCTTCGTGCTTACCTCATCAGTGCTTTGCCATTCAATGCCACAACAAATATGCCTCTACTTTATCTTCATGCCTGATCGATATTTTGTAAGGCTATAAATTTTTTAAGTTCAGGATCTTAATTTGTGGGTTCAAGGAATTAAGGCATAAACACTTGAGGTGAAGGGGGCATTACCTGTCTTCCTCAGGTGGTGAGAGAAGGGACTGGCAAACATAAATTGCTCTCTCTATAGTATTAGTCTGCCCTGGGGTTCTTCTTTTCACTTCTTCAATCAGATGCTTGCCATAGTCATTCGCATTTAATGTGCATTATGACATGTGCATTTGAATTATATTTAACTACATTACTTCATTTAATCCCCACAAAATTCCTACGCAGTAAGTCTTTTATCACTGTCATATCCATGTCTCAAAGTTCAGGTTCTTTTCCAATCTCAGCAGCTCAACAGTATTTCTTGGAAATAAAGGTACTGTTTTTAATATAAGACTACTACAAAAAGTTCATGAAAAATGAAATTAAAAGTTCAGTTTAGTGCAAATATTTTTTTGAATTCTATGCACATGGAGGGTCTTCAAAAAGGTCATGAAAAGTATGCATTATGAAAAAACCATGGATTTCAACATTTTTCACCAAGTTATCCTTACATTTTAATTCAATTTGCTATGAAATTCTCAAAGTAACTTCATGTTTTAATATATTTCATAAGGCTGAAATACAAATTTGATAAAACTATTCTGGGTGCTTTGACTCCCATAAGACAGAAACAGAGCAACCACCTACACATCAGGAGCCATGTTTGAAAGACTAGCATTTGCAGCATCTACAGCTTCCCCTCTTCTGTTTCATTCATACACACTTGCTCAAGAAAGTAAATATGCAGGTGTTCTTCAAACAGTCATAGCCCACAACTGTGTGTGTAACTGATAACACACAGTCCAGGAGCAACCTGGACTAGAACCCGGCACCCATATGAGATGCAGGTGGAGGATTAACCAAATGAGCCACGGCACCGGCCCCTGATATTTTTTAAAAATTATTTCCAGATTCCTGTTTTGAACAACTTTAGCTCATAATTTAACAGTCAATGTAGTAATGGCTCAGAAAAGATATCAATGATAGTTTTTCTATTTACTTCCAGGTTTGGACTATCTTCTGGGTAACAAAAACTGTTAAAAATATGATTGCATCACAAGATGGGATCTGTCTGTATATTAAAAGCTTCATAGTTTGCCTATTTTTAAATAACATATTCATATCCATATTTATCTAATATATTTAAAATACACATTTATTTTTAATTTTCAAAACAGTACTTTTATCCACTACAACCAAACATGCCAGCAAGTTACACTGAGAAATTTAGTGAAGAAATACAGTTTAGGGGCTGGCATTGTGGTATAGAGAGTTAAGCCACTGCTGTGATGCCAGCATCCAATAGAAGTTCCAGTTCAACTCCCAGCTGCTCCACTTCTGATCTAGCTCCCTGCTAATGCTCTGGGAAAGCAACAGATCATGGCCCAAGTATCTAGACCCCTACACCCATGTGGAAGACCCAGTTAAAACTCCTGGCTCCTGGGTTCTCAGCCCTGGCTGTTGCAGCCATCTGGGGAGTGCATTAGCAGATGGAAGCGCTCTCGCTCTCGCTCTCTCTCTCTCTCTCTGCCTCTGTGTAACTCTGCCTTTGAAATAAACAAATCTTTAAGAAGCAATATGATTTACCAAACTTGACTTCAAAAAACAAAACTTGACAAAGCATAAATTACATTGTGGGTATCATTGTTTTTTTATATGTGAAGTAAAGGCACTGGAGTAAAGATTAAAACGTTAGACTTCAAATGAGCTATGGAAGTGAAAACTGATCGACTTATCCAAAGTATTATTACCTGAGAAATTCTGTGTATCTAAATCCATACATTATTTCATAATGGAATCTAGTTAGCAGTTCTTAAAAATTTCTTCCAGTACACCATCAAAATTATTTTTAAGTAGAACAATATAAAGATCTCATGGTCACATCAAAATTAGAACAGAGGCTGAGCCTACTTGCCAGAATCAGGAAACTGTGAAGAAGGAAAAAGGAGGGAGGAGAGAAGAGGAAGAGGAGGAAGAAGAGGAGGGAATCTCCACTGGAAGCTGAACTAGAATGCACTAGTGGAAGTAGAACAGTTTTGCCCATCCTTAAGGTGGTAGATGACTGGAGGAGTCTTCATTCGTATATTTGTATCCCACTGTCTGTGGCCTGGTTTAGATCCCAAAATCTGCTGAAACAGGAAATGAACGAGAGGCTGCTATATTACCACAAGGTAGTGAATTTTGAGGTGGCTGCCGTATCATTACTACTTCTCGACATCAACAGTAGCCCCTTCTCTAGCCATTTAACATCTTAATTTCTCTGAAACAACAAGGCCAGCTGTGGAAGACCAGAAGATTGGGCTAAAGCAACAGGGAAGTTGGGGAAAGAGAGAGGAGCAATCCCAGAATAGATCAGAGCACCTCCCACCCTCAAGAGCTGGTGTTAGATAAGAATGAAAGGGAGACAGGAAATTTTGAGACTTGCTGGAAAAGCAGACAGAGATAAGATCTAAGGTGCACTGAGCAGATTTTAGCCAGAATTCATTGGAAAATTATGGACACTCTACTCGATTTCATACATGGATGGAAAACAGAAAAGTGAAAAATCATTAATTAACAATACTTAAGCTACTATAAGTATTTACCCACTAAATTAAGACTTTTCAATTAACTAATCATTCATGCCATGCCAGCATCCCATATGGGCACCAGTTCACATCCTGGCCACTCCAACTCTGATCCGGGTAACTGTAAGGCACTTGGAAGGCAGCAGGAGATGGCCCAAGTGCCTGAGACCCTGCCAGCTGTGTGGCTGGCCCAGCTCCAGCCATGGCAGTCATTTGGGGAGAGAACCAGTGGATGGAAGATCTTTCTTTCTCTCTCTATAACTCTGTCTTCAAAATAAAATTTTAAAAAATACTTGACAAAATTTTGAACCAATAATGGGAAATAAAGATGGAAATTCAGCTGACCTATCAACAATTTTCTTCTTCAAGCAATGTTTCAGGGACATAGAATTTCATCTCTATGAACCAACTATGAACTGTCCTGAACTGCAAACTATTTACATAATTATCATTCCATACTGGAAATTTTAATGATTTTTCAGTATTCAGAATAATCTAGTGACAAAGTATAGAAGTCTTAATTATTCAACATCAGGAGTCACTGTGTACTTACGTCTCATGAGGGATCTGTCCTTAATGTGTTATCCAATGTGAAATAATGCTATTACTAGTACTGAAACAGTATTTTTACACTTTGTGTTTCTGAGTGGGTGCAAACTGATGAAATCTTTACATAGTATATATTGAATCGATCTTCTTTATATAAAGATAATTGCAAATGATTAAAAAATCTTGGTGTTAAACTGGAAATTGCATAGACAATTAATCAATTTTTTTAAAAAAAATCATGTAGGATCTCTGTCCTTAATGTGCTGTACATTGTGAATTAATACTATAACTAGTACTCCAACAGTATTATCATTTTGTGTCTCTATGCGAGGGCAAACCGTTGAAATCTTTACGTAATATGTACTAAATTGATCTTCTGTGTATAAAGAGAATTGAAAATGAATCTTGATGTGAACAGAAGGGGAGAGGGAGCAGGAAAGGGGAGGGTAGGGGGAGGGAGAGAAGTTGTGTGTGGGGGGAGCCATTGTAATCCATAAGCTGTTCTTTGGAAATTTATATTCTTTAAATAAAAGCTTTATATATAAAAAAAAAGAAGTCTTAATTATAGAAACATATTGTAAGATTTGGCAATTGAAAATGAATGGCTTGGCTGACAGAATTGAAGATGTGTGGTTACAAAGAAAGGGGCCAAAAAAAATTTTTTGACAGAGTTAGACAGTGAGAATTTCTGAGAGACGGAGAGAAAGGTCTTCCTTCCGTTGGTTCACTCCCCAAAACGTTATCCGAAGCCAGGAGCCAGGTGCCTCCTCCTAGTCTCTCATGTAGGTGCAGGGCCCAAGCACTTGGTTCATCCTCTGCTGCCTTCCTGGGCCACAGCAGAGAGCTGGACTGGAAGAGGGCAACCTGGACTAGAACCCATATGGGACACTGGCGCCGCAGGCAGAGGATTAACTAAGGGAGCCACGACACCAGCCCCGGGGCCAAAATATTTTGATTTTACAAAGTTAGGTAATCAGAAAATGCTGCTTAAATCTGGTGGATTAAAAAACAAAATCAATTACTTAAAATAGTACTCAATAAAATGATATATGAGGCTGATGCTGTGGCGTAGCAGTTAAAGCCACTGCCTGCAGTGCTGGCATCCCATATGGGCGCCAGTTCGAGTCCTGGCTGCTCCACTGCCAATCCAGCTCTCTGGTGTGGCTTGGGAGAGCAGTGGAAGATGGCCCAAGTCTTTGGCCCCTGCACCCGTGTAGGAGACCTGGAGGAGGCTCCTGGCTATGGATCAGGAGGCTCCTGGCTGTGGCCAATTGGGGAGTAAACCAGTGGATGGAAGACCTCTCTCTCTCTGCTTCTCCTTCTCTGTGTAACTCTGACTTTCAGGTAAATAAATAAATCTTTAAGAAAAAATATATACAAAAATTTAAATTAAAAAGATATAAAACAATTAACAAAACAATGTTCAAAATGAAAAAGTCAACAGAAAATAAGTATCAACAATTGGAAGAGGGAGAAAATGAGGGAAATAATAAAAATAAAAAATATCTCTTGTGTGTAGCTTTCAGTCAATGGTTAGCAAATTTAAACATTTTTCAGCTAGTTTTGTAGTCTATCTTATGGATATATAAAAAGTATTACTAAGTTAGAAGTTGAAGTTGCTATTAGCATGCCACTATTTTAACAATGCTGCAATGCTTGGGCACAAGTGTATGTGTGTGTAAAATTTCTAATTATTCCTTTTATGAATATTTTTAGACTTAACTGTCCAAAGGAAAAGAATCTCCTTAAAGATTATGGTCCATATTATCAATTAAGTAATCATTACATTTTATCTGTATATAGCCACAATGGCAAAAGTACTTCAAGGACTTTTCATCCTTCTTAATTCTAGTAATTGTGGACTCAAATACAATTGTACGGAATGACACAGAAAACTCATGTATCTCTTACTCAGCATCACCCAGTGGTGAAACACTGCAAAACTACAGTACACTATCACAGCCAAAGAGTTCACACTGATGCAACCCACTGATCTTACTCAGTTTTACCTGTACTCATCCCTGTGTGTAGGTTTAGCTCTGTGCAATTCTGTCATGCGTGTGAGGTCACAGATCTACACCTCTCATCAAAATACAGTACATTCCATCACCACAAAAACTCACCTACCTGCCTCTCTCTTCAATCCTTTACCTCAAGGCACTCCTAGTCTATTCTTTTTGATAATGTTGATGTATCATGGTATGTCTATGGTTCATTTCTTTTTATTGCTGAATAATATTTCACGGTATGAACACATGAAAGTTTGCTTAACCATTCACTCATTGACCATGGAGAAATTTCAAAATACTTATTAATGTATTTGAACTTGCCCTTTCTTAGAAATGATGGATTTTAGCTTACCTAAAGAGATTGGCTTTGGTTACGTGAAAAATAAGTTCACATTTAGTAGTTAGCAATTGTTAAGCTGTCATTTATTAAATGGTTGTCATCCATTTTACTACTAAAAAAAAAAGTTTCAAAAAAGGTTGAACAAATTCCCAAAGCTACTAAGTAGACAATCTATTATTAAAACCAAGTCTCTTCAACCCTAAATCCATTCTCTCTGGCCTCTGCTACACCAACTTGTCTATGATATAAAAGGGAGAAATCAATGTGGCATCATGGAATAAGAAAAAGCACCCAATGCAGAAGAATGCAGTCAGCCACAGCAAGATGAGGGAACAAAAATTCAGTTGTCTTCCTTCCACTTGATCTTGACTACAATGACTTTATCAAACCTGAAAATATTTTACTTAACATCTCTGTCGGCAAACCCTAAAGGCTTCCATAGCCTCGGCAACTCATGACTAGAGCCTAGGGAGATTACTGACCCCACAAACAAGAGTGTCAAATTGTTAAATCAACATCAGGAGTCACTGTGTACTTACGTCTCATGAGGGATCTGTCCTTAATGTGTTCTCCAATGTGAAGTAATGCTATAACTAGTACTGAAACAGTATTTTTACACTTTGTGTTTCTGTGTGGGTGCAAACTGATGAAATCTTTACATAGTATATACTGAATCGATCTTCTGTATATAAAGATAATTGAAAATGATTAAAAATTCTTGGTGTTAAATTGGAAATTGCATAATCAATTTTTAAAAAAAAATCATGTAGGATCTCTGTCCTTAATGTGCTGTACATTGTGAATTAATACTATAACTAGTACTCCAACAGTATTTTCACTTTGTGTCTCTATGTGAGGGCAAACTGTTGAAATCTTTGCGTAATATTTACTAAAGTGATCTTCTGTGTATAAAGAGAATTGAAAATGAATCTTGATGTGAATGCAAGGGGAGAGGGAGTGGGAAAGGGGAGGGTAGCGGGTGGGAAGGAAGTTATGGGGGGGTGGGGAAGCCATTGTAATCCATAAGCTGTACTTCGGAAATTTATATTCTTTAAATAAAAGCTTTATAAAAAAAAAATCTAAACTACAAACTCAAACTCCTCTATGTCTAACAAAAACGATTTAACCAGGATACAAGTGAATGAAAAAGCTAGAATCAGCATGTGGCATCTGTGGCAAAGAAATCTCTGATATGGGTGCTGTCCTATGGAATGAAGCTCTTGAAGACAAAGCTGCACCCATTCAATTCCTCTCATGTGCTGACATAGCACAGTTCCGTTGTTTTTTTGTTTTGTTTTGTTTTTTGGCACAAGCCTTCAGATGAGTCATTAGAAGCTTGCTGTCTCTCCTGTCAAGCCAGGATCAAATGACACCAGAACACTGAGCTGGCATCATAGGACTGCTACCTTGCACGTGGCCACACCCATGCCCACCTGTGAAGAGGGCGGCATCTCACTGACTAGACAGAGATAAATTCCTTGCAGGCATGCTCATCAGAAACCAGCCAAACTCATCTCCTTCCTCCTTTCCTTTCCTCCCTCTGGTTATTTATAGAGATCACAGGTGAATCGGGGGAAATCATTACAGTGCAATGACTGCTGAAAGGCTAGCAACTAAAGAAGATGGATTATCAAGGCTCTGACATGATTTGTATGGATTTCCAAAATTAAGCTGTTCGCTCAGAGTGACCTCCCTCCTCCCAGCCAGGACTTCGCAGCTGCCCCAGTGATAACCTTCATCTGCACTTGTGAGCCCAGAAAGCTGAGCACGTTCCCCATTACCTTTCAAGCGAGTGTGTAGGGTTCTTCTGGCCCCTCGGTAATAGCAGGGCCGCTGGTGAACAGAGTGATGAACCCCCACTGCGAGGGATGTAGCGTGAAGAGAGCTCATCACCTGCCATTAGCTTCTGATGAATAATGCAGCATTTCCTGTGGCAGGTGTCAGGAGTGGGAGGCAGACTTGCTCCTGTGAATGCTCTGGTGAGCACTTCAGCACCAAGTAACAGGAGAGAGCAACAGATGCATGTGACAAAATTACACAAGCTATTGTGTTTTTAAAGAATGGGGAAGTTTTACTTCCCATGTAACTGGCAGCTTTTCTTTCTCCTTCTGCCCTCACAGTCAAGACAGGAAGATGTAGCTTTCCCTTAAAATTGTGTTATTCTAATCCAGAGCCCTTGCCCTCAGATTCCATCACTCAATTAATAGTACATTTCTGTCGGTACTTCCAGTTTCTCTCACGTTTGTGTATCTTGGTCTAAATAGAAGGGGTATCCTATCAGGAAAATCTGTATTAAGAAAAAACTATGATATACTTTATTTTATAATCATTGTAAAAATTAAAAGAAAAAATAAAAAAGAGAGGTAGGTGGGAGAAAGGATAGTGTATGAATTATCACTATGCTCCTAAATCTGTATATATGAAACACATGAAATTTTCTCACATAATATAAATTATATATTATATCCATAAATATATAATAAATTACATACTATATTATATATGTTTTATATATATGTAAAACGTAAAATCTGGCCAGTACTGCAGTGCAGTGGGTTAATCTGTGTGCAGTGCCAGCATCCATATGGACATTGGTTTGAGTCCTAGCTGCTCCATTTCCAACCTAGCTCACTGCTAATGCAACTGGGAAAGCAGCAGAGCATGGCCCAAGCCCTTGGGGCCCCTGTACACGCTTGGGAGACCCAGAAGAAGCTCCTGTTTCTTGGCTCCAGATCAGCCCAGCTCCAGCCATTGTGGCCATTTGAGGAGTGAACCAGCAGATGGAATTAATCTCTTTCTCTAATTCTTTCAAATAATAAATAAATCTTTAAAGATAAAATCAAGCATGAATTTCAAAAATTTGTGAAATATATTTATTTCAATTTATTTATCTGAGAGACAGAGGAAAAATGGTCCAATCCACTGGTTCATTTTCCCAAATGCCCACAACAGCTGGGGCCAAAGCCAAGAGCAAGAAAATCAATCTAGATCTCCCACAGGGTCTAATTACTTAAGATATTACTGCTCTTCCCAAGTTCTGCATTAGCAGGGGATGGAGCAGTTGGAGTAAGGAGCTGGAGCCAGGAATCAAATTCACATACTCCACAGTGGGACGTGGGTGTCTTAACCTTTAAGCTAAAGATCTAGCTCATAAACGTATCTTTGAATCCATTTTCGATATAATTTTTGGAGTTATCCTCAAACATCTGAGTCTTTTATTTTCATTGCATTTTATGTGCATGAGTGAAATAGAAATGTCAAACCATATGTAGTAATTTCTGATTGTGCTTGTACCCACATTGTACAGAGAGTTTAATTTTTGTCCAAAAGAATGGGTAGCTAATAGACTAATCACCTTTGAGAACCTTCCTGAAGAGAATTACATCAAAAGAATCTAAGGAGAAAATGGGATCCATTATTGGTAATCTATAGCACAAAATTTCATCTGTCCTGAGAGCTACATATGAAGGTGATTTGTAGCCTCTGATCCCAACATGAGAACAACTTTTGAAGTGTAGGTCAACTTCCCACAAAACTCACAATTTCTGGTCATTCGGGGATAGATTCTGACTTTTCAGTCAGTTGTTATATTACTTTCAATGTGGCCAGACATGAAAATTAAATTCCAGGTTTAATTAGACACCGCACTCATCCCTAAATCCCACATTTTCTGAGGCTGAACTACTTAATTATTTCCTTGTATTGAGCGTCACTATTTAGATAAGGAAGAAAATAAAGAAAGAAATAATCCTCTGGGTAGCATACTCAACTTGCAGGACAGAATCAGAATTGTCCCAGAGAATCAGCGACAAGACAAACATCATATCTCTGTCACTTTATTATCCCAAGAGACCAGGACCCTTGCAGGGGTGGGGAAACTTTCTGTTGCCCAGAGCCTTTTGCATACTTAAACATCATTCATGGGCCAAACAAAGCTGTCAACTCAAAAATTAGCCTGCTATAGACTTCTTCAATTTTGAGTACCACAAATGGTTATCTTGATAGGGTTAGACCAAATGATTTCACTGGCCTTATAAGGTTCACAGGCAGGACATTTCCCATCTCCTGCTAATGCCTCCAGCTCTTCAATCAAATCTACTTTAGTCTTGTCCTCCTTCCAGGTATGCCAGATTCTTCCTTCAGGTCTTTCACATGGTGGCAGGGGCTCAGGGACTTGGGCCCCTGCCTCCCCATGCACATTAACAGGGAGCTGGATTGGAAGTGGAGCAGGTGGGATTCAAACTGGCAACACATGGGATGACAGCGCCACAGTCAGCTTTAAAAAATAAAAAGTTGAGTGTTCAAAAGAAGGATAATATATTTTAGGCTTGTTTTATTATGATTAATAATTACTCCGATAAAGTCCAGTAAAAACAGTAAATATTCTCTTGGCCGGCCCCATGGTTCAATAGGCTAATCCTTCACCTTGAGGCACTGGAACACCAGGTTCTAATCCCGGTTGGTGCACCGGATTCTGTCCCAGTTGCCCCTCTTCCTGGCCAGCTCTCTGCTGTGGCCCAGGAGTGCAGGGGAGGATGGCCCAAGTGCTTGGGCCCTGCACCCCATGGGAGACCAGGAGAAGCACCTGGCTCCTGCCAGCGCAGTGCGCCAGCCGCAGCGCGGCAGCCGTTGCAGGGTGAACCAACAGCAAAAGGAAGACCTTTCTCTCTGTCTCTGTTTCACTGTCCACTCTGCCTGTCCAAAAAAAAAAAAAAAAAAAAAAACAGTAGATATTCTCGATTCAGATAAATAACCCAGTGAAATTACTCATAAATCTAATGATAGGTTTGAACAACCTTTCTTTTTAAAGATTATTTATTTTTTGACAGGTAGAGTTACAGACAGTGAGAGAGAGAGAAAGGTCTTCCTTCAGTTGGTTCACCCCCCAAATGGCTGCTACGGCTGTTGTGCTGCACCGATCCAAAGCCAGGAGCCAGGTGCTTCCTCCTGGTCTCCCATGCGGGTGCAGGGCCCAAGCACTTGGACCATCCTCCACTGCCCTCCTGGGCCACAGCAGAGAGTTGGACTGGAAGAGAAGCAACTGGGACTAGAACCCGGTGCCCAGGCAGAGAATTAGCCAAGTGAGCCATGGCGCCAGGCCCTTGAACAACCTTTTGATTCACTCTCTTTCACAAGCAGAAGTAAGGTGGATAGCCATGGTCAGGGTTAACAAATGTACCCGTTTGTAAGTGGTAACATCTGAATACCCTTCCCACTGATTCCTCTGGTTCTACCCAATGTCCAAATCACTCTCCAGGATTCTAATAAATCTTGTAATACAAATGTGGTATAAAGTTTTCATTCTGACTCCCAGCACCCCTGGGCTCCTCAGACAAATAGTTTTGTATAAATTCCCCACCTTGAGGGCAGGATGAACCTAGTGACTTGCTGCTAATGAACGGAAATCATAGAAATCATGAGATCACTTTCAAGAAATAGATTTTGCAGATGCAATCCCCACATTCTCATTCATCCCTATTGTCTCTCTCTTTACCCCACCTCTCCTTTCCAATTCCATAGTCTAACAGAGCAAGCTGACATGCTGTCAACTACCCTTATAAGGAGGCCTAGTTAGCAAGAAATGGGGGAGGGAAAAGGAGCTCCAGTAAACACCCAGCATAGAGCTGAAGCCCACAACAAAAGAACCCAGCAAAAGTGTGCTGAAATTCCTGACTCACAGAATCTATGAAGCACTAAATGATTCAGCAGTTTCCTGGAGCAAATGTTCTATCTCCCCTGTCTCAGCTCAAGTCAGTGAACAAACTGCAGCTACCTGTGTAGGTGTATTCTCAGATCACCAAATAATGGGAGAATAAGCCAAACACACAAGCACATTTCTGACTCTAGCATGTTTGCTCATATTATATTGGTCAAAGCAAATCATATAACGAAACTCAAAATCAAGTTAGAAATCTACACTCCATCTACCAGAGGGCAATGGTAAGGGTGTAGACATACATTACTACTACAGAGCCAGAAAACATTGAGACCAATTCTTCAATCTGTAACACATTCAATAACTTCTTTTCTTAAATGATCTATTAGATATTCTGTTTATTTGCAATCATGCATCCTCACTGATACAATGTATTAAGAAAGCAGAAGGAAGCAGTAAAATGAGAAAAACTGGAAATAGTATATATGTCCACCAACAGGGTAATGATCACTTAAACTGTGACATTCATGAATTTAATTCTATGTGGACAATAATATGACTTTTATGGTAAGGAACTTCAATGTCACACTCACAGTTTACACCTGGAATAAAAGCTCAAGGTCTTTCAGTTTTAAGGACTTTACTAGTGGGAAGAATGTATCTCTGTGCTGAACAAAGGAGATAAAGGTCAAGTGTACATTTAAAGGGCTACAAAGCATCTGCTTTGTACTGGACTGGCATTTCTCTATGGGAAATTAAGATTTGTTGATCCAAGAATCTGGTGCCCCATTTAAAAACAAAGGAACTACCAAAATAACAAAAAGAATGTCATGCAGAAAGATGAAAGATTCAGATAGTTACAAAAGAAAAAAGGGTAGTGAAAAGATCTGAACCCAAGCTGGATGTTTCCAAATAAAGCTTGGGGCAGGAGCTGGTGTTTGACCTAGAGGTCAAGACGATGGCTAAGACACCCATACCCCATATCAGAGTGTGTGGGTTGCATACTTGGCTGTGCTCCCAACTCTAGCTTTCTGCAAATGCAGTCCATAGGAGGCAGCAGTGATGGTTCAGGTAATTAGGTTCCAGTATCCAGGGTGGAGAGTTGGACTGAGTTCCTGGCTCCTGGCTTTCATTGAAGGCATTTGGGTACTATCTGAGTAGTGATCCAGTGGACAAGAGTTCTCTCTTATTATCTGTCCTCCTCTCTCCTCCTCTATCTCCTTTATGAATAAATACTTTAAATAATATTTTTAAAAAGCTCAGAGCAGAGATGTCTTAGGTACTTCTCTATATGAACAGAGTAGCCAAGCTAATTTATTCTTGGAGAAACTGATTTGGAAAGTGATAGAGTTAATCCGGTTTACGATATTTTATTTCAATTTCAAAATAATTAAGAAACAGCTAGTTATATGTGGTTCTAGAAGACCCCCAAAAATGGAAATCAACATGTACACCTTTTCTAATTATCCCCAGATCTTACTACTATTGTTTGTCCTTAGTGGAGATCAAAAACTTCTTTTCTTGACTTAAGCTTCAATCTATTAAGTGGCTAAAACATCATTCAGTAAAACTATCAAATGTGACCCACCAAATATTATCTTACTTACATTCTCCTTAAATCTTCATTCAGCTACCTTATGTGGGTATTCAAACTTATGATGTCTCTCAATTTTATTAACAAATATAATTATTTTGATTGCTGATAATATTTTGTAAAGTTTCACTTAGTAATGCAGTCTACTGAAGAAATCTGACAAAGGAGAATTTATATTTTTGTAATGAAAGAGGGGGGAAGAAAGAAGTCATATGAGTCAAAAAGGATTGTAGAGAAGAAACTAACTAAATGAATTGAAGAGCATCCCACAGAAAGAAATTCACATACTAGCCACCAGTACCTGTGAACATGCCTTTACTTGGAAACAGGATTTTGTAAATGCATTTAAGATATACGTTAAAATGAGGTAATGATGGATTACAGTGGGAACTAAATCCAATCACTGATACTGTTACAGACACACACACAGAGACACAGAAAAGAAGATCACGTGGAAGCAGAAAACGGAGTGATGCCACTAGAAGAGAAGGAAAGCCAAGGATTGTCAGCATTGACCAGAAACTAGGAGAAAAGACAAAGATAAGGAACAGGTGCTTTCTCAGAGCCTTCAAATGGAATTAAACCTGAAAATACCTTGATTTTGCTCTTCAAGCCTCCAGAATAGTAAAGGAAATCCTATCTATTGTTTTAAGCCAGCAAGTTACTGTACTTTGTTCCTGTATGTGTTGAGCAGTGGGAAGTGGTCCTTGAGCCATTTTAAAAAGTATTTCACAAACAACAAAGAACTAATCTTTAGAAATGGTTAAATTGAAACAGAATCCTCATGGACTGAAACTGTCACAGTAACGTAACTCTCCTTTAAACTAGGCCATTCTCACCATGCATGCAATGGGCTTGAAGCCTATCAGAACAGGAGGACCTGCAGAGAAGAGTGGACACTGCCATCTTGTTTTCTAACCAGCTCAAATGATCATAGACCATTCTCAATTCTTTGTGAATGCTGTCTTGATGAACGGTATTTAGGGAGCTTGGGGGAAAAACAGGCCATCCTCTCAGCAAATCTTAGCAGCTGTTGGGAAATCAGCATTATTGGGCCATGTGAACATGCCTCACCAAGTTCATTAGGACAAGCCAGCACACAATATTGAAAGTCAAAATCATTAGCTATTCATCAACAGTCAGGGCAAGGGCTGATCAAGTCACTGTTTCTCATAGTGTCCATTTCACTTCAACAGGTTTCCTTTTTGATGCTCGGTTAGTTGTCATCGAGCAGGGGGAACATATGATATTTGTCCCTTTGGGACTGGCTTAATTCACTCAGCATGATGTTTTTCAGATTCCTCCATTTTGATGCAAATGACCGGATTTCATTGTTTTTTACTGCTGTATAGAATTCTATAGAGTGAAATCTTTACTTAATACATGCTAAATTGATATTCTGTATATAAAGATAATTGAAAATCTTGATGTGAATGGAAAGGGAGAGGGAGCAGAAGAGGGGAGGGTTGCGGGTGGGGGGGAAGTTATGGGGGGGAAGCCATTGTAATTTATAAGCCGTACTTTGGAAATTTATATTCTTTAAATAAAAGTTAAAAAAATATCATTAGCTGGAACAGATCCTATAGGGAATAGGTTATCATCACAGGTTTGCATAGATATTGTCAACTATATCCACTATTCCTAAACAGAGCTGAACTTTGATGACCCTCTTTTCCAATTAAAACCACCTTTACATACTATTATTCTTGAAATATGATGAATTTACAAGTTTGTCAAAAGTCTTAAAAAATGTAATCATTTCCTCTAGAAAAAAAATATGGCTTCATAAGAACTTCCCAACTATGGAATAAGGAACAGAATATCTTTTGAAAGAATTAGTTAATGCTACTATTAATATTGTTGTCTTCTTGAATTATCTGGGGGAAAATCTGCATATTCCCTTAAGTTTGTTGTGATAATGTCTTTTTATTTATTTTTTTGAAAGACAGAGTTAGTGAGAGAGAGAGATAGAGAGAAAAGTCTTCCTTTACCACTGGTTCACCCCCCAAATAGCTACTACAGCCGGAACTGCACCAATCCAAAGCCAGGAGCCAGGTGCTTCTTCTGGTCTCCCATGGGGTGCAGGGCCCAAGCACTTGGGCCATCCTCCACTGCCTTCCAGGGCCACAGCAGAGAGCTGGCCTGGAAGAGGAGCAACCGGTACAGAATCCGGCGCCCCAACTGGGACTAGAACCAGGGGTGCTGGCGCCACAGGCGGAGGATTAGCCAAGTGAGCCACGGTGCCAGCCTGTTGTGATACTTTCTAACATATTTGAGGGAACTTCAAAAAGTTTCTGGGGGTAGCACTGCAGCTCAGCAGGTTAAAGCCCTGGCCTGAAGCGCCAGCATCCCATATGGGTACCGGTTCTAGTCCCGGCTGCTCCTCTTCCCATCCAGCTCTCTGCTATGTCCTGGAAAAGCAGTAGAAGATGGCCCAATTCCTTGGGCCCCTGCACCCATGTGGGAGACCTGGAAGAAGCTCCTGGCTCCTGGCTTTGGATCGGCACAGCTCCAGCTGTGGCAGCCATCTGGGGAGTGAACCAGCAGATGGAACACCTCCCTCTCTGTAACTCTGTCTTTCAAATAAATACAATAAATCTTTAAATAAAAAGTTTCTAAGAAAAATGTAATTAAAAGATAAGTTCACTTAAGTATACAAGTTTTTTTAATTAATGCACAGATTTTTCTAGTCATATTTTCTATGAACTTTCTGAGGTCAGAAAGTGTTTGTGTGTTCATGTATGCATATCAGAAACCACCAATATTACACACAAAAACTATATGGATACATGAAGAATACAGGGAAAGAAAAGAAGCAAAATAAAAATCTGAAGGAAATAAAAATCAGGCATATTTTGGTATTTCCATATCCTGAAGTAAATTGAAACTTTCTACTTCAAGAACATCTAAACAGTTGTTACATTTTAAGTACATACTTCCTTTTTATACACACCATGCTAAATAAATTGCTTTGAGATGTCACATCAATGTAGCATCATTCCTTTCTTAATGAAGACAATTCATTTCTGAGATACTCTTCTTTGTCAGGAACTTTGATAACCAAAAGCAAAACAACAAAAGAACAGAGGGTTGCCTTCTGCAATAGCAGATAAAAGAAAAATGGCATAAAAGGATTATTTAACAGTACATAAAATACTGTCAAATGTGACAGTTCCTGTCAAATATATACCCAGGGATCTTGAGGCTGGAGGACAGCGGGGCATAGTATTAAAAAACTGTTGAAAGATAAAGATGTAGCCTAGAGCAATAGCTTAGATATTAGTGAGTTCAGCATATGCTTGATTTTCTAAAAGAAATTTTTATGGATTTCAGAGACCTACAGTGTGGTAAAAAGCATCTACAACTCTATATTTCAGAGGTATTTAAGATAATTTCTAGCTAGCTGACATACAGGAGTTTTTTATATTCTTGAAATCACACTTTCTACAAGGTACAGCAATACAGACTATGCTTCAAAGATAATGAAAGATTCAGTCTCTACTTACTGGGCTGTCTGCTTAAATTCTGCCCCCTCAACACACATGATTACAGCATTGGATCTCCCAAAACCATGTCCTTAAAATGCGACATTGCCTGCCTGGCTCAATTTGATAGGACATGAATTGTCCTTCATTCTACTTTGGCAATAAATTTTTCCCCCAAGAAATTGGAATTAGGTTTGCAATATTACAGCCATGGTTTGGCTTGTTTCTTGAATGGAGGAAGTATAATATTAGGAGACATTTGTAGCTACTTTCTGCCATGTTTATTTGGTAGTTGCAACTCTACAGAAAACAGAAAAGGAAGAACGAGAAGGAGGAAGGAAAAGGCAATTTCATGGAGAACAGGAAAGGTGAAAGTTTTATCACATTCTAGTTTCTGTTTCCTGCTTATACCTGAGCACCAGCTGCAAGTCTAAAAGTTATTCCAAGAGATGATCCTTATCATCACTTCCACTTTTAAAATGTTTGTAATGAGCTTTTGTTATTTTTCAGTTAAAGACTGCCAATAATATAGATATTGGTAGAAAGATGAGTTAATTTGTCAAACTAGATTTAAAAGAGTGATAGTATCATTCCTTATAATACAAGGAAAATCAGACCTATGCATATGACAGTAAAACAATTAAAAATAAATGACAACAACAACAACGAAGACTTAGAAGCAGTCAGAGATTCAACATATTTAACATTCAAAGAAGCAACAAGACAACTGATTTTTAACAGAAACATCACAAGCCAAAGGTAATTTAATACCTTTAAAGTTCTGAAAGAAAAAGAATTGCTAATGTAGACTTTCAAACCAGGTAAAAGCATCTTTCAAAAGTGGAGGGAAAACTAAAGATATTCTAATGAAATAAAAAACTAAGTGAATTTGTCAGCACACTAACTTGGGGCAAGACGAAAAGACAGAGAGAGGACTGAAGCTCTCCTTTACTGAAGGTTTTTAGGATGTTCATGGAGCTTAAGTGTCAACTTCACCACCACACATATAACTAAGGATACAGGGGGATATTATATCAAAATAATAAGGGGTTAAGACAAGATTATCTCACCCATAAAGCGTTTGTGGGAAAAAAATGGTCCCCCCCAAAATCAAACCTCTAAATATAACTTTTAGCATACTAACACTTAACCAGTAAAGCAACAAGTTACATGAGATCATCTGTAAATAAACATGTTTTTATTACTATTGTCCTATATTCTTCAAAAAGTAAATGTAATTTTTTGTAAAATGAGAAAAAGTTCTAGAGTTAAAAATAATCATAATGTGTAAACATTGTTTGGATACTTATTCTATAAAATATCTATAGAAGGTACACTTGAGAAAATATTTGTGAAATTTAAATGTGGACTGTTAAAATTATAATTTTCTTGAGTTTGAAATGGTATTATATAATGTTATGTTATACATTTAAATATGCTAAAATATTTAGGTTTAGGTATCATATGTAAAATGCACTATCAAGTGCAAACGTGAGAGAATTCTCTTTTTTTGTTTCAGAATTAATTGTTGAAGTAAGGATCAAGAATATTCATAGATGGGAATCCTTCCTCTTCTTCCCCTTTTCATATGTTTGAATTTTCAAGAAGAGGCAGGTAATAAATTTTAATCCCTCACTAAAAGAATTTAACCAATAATATAATTACCTATTGATCAGGTCTTTATCTGTTGTGATAGTCAAATGCAAAATGACTAATGAGAGAGGAAAGAGAAATAAATTGCTTCTTGTAAGTAGAATAGACTTGATTTTATAGCTTTTCTGCACAGAGGTTTAAATGTGTCGGCATATCTCTCTCTTGTGCAAGAATTGGCTCTGAATCCTCCTTAGAAGGAGCACGGTAACTATCAGTCGCTTCTCCTTCACATCCTTGCTCCTAAGCCACCCTAGCTTCTTTTTGCTGGTAGTCCTGGTAGAAGTCTTTCAACTCAGCTCAGCTCTCATCTCAGAACGAATCACTGGCTATAGCATAACTGAACACACCAGTTGGCCTGTTCTGAAACACATGCCTACCCTTGGATCCATGGGCAGTTACATATTGACTGAAAGGGTCATTATCTAAAGGTTGTTAAATGTAAAATCTGGTTATTGAGAGGTAGAGTGGTCAAGGGTAAGAAATAGAAAAAGATATCAGGCGAACAAAATAGTAGCCAATCACAATGTGTAGTACAGAGACAGACACCATGTGGGATATTGGAAGTGTGGACTGACATCTCTAGTGAGGATGGCCCAAAGCCAGAGATCAATAACAGGAAATTATTTTGGCAAATGTATCCAATAAGATGCTTTCAAATGTAGGACACAAAATTTCTGAGTAACATATGCTACAAAAGAGGTCTGCAGTGCAAGGGAACCTGAGGCATGTCCATATGCACTGTATCCTCTAACTGGCTCATGGTTTTCCAGAATTTACCTTACCCAGATTCCCTTTCATGTTTCAGTTGTCCCTCCAGGTGGGCCCCTTTGTCAAAGTCCCTGTGTGTTAATTACAGACAAGCTTTTCCTACTGAAAAACCCCCTCTGTCCAGACAGAACATCAGTGTGCCATTGGCACAACAAAATCTAGCAGTTCTACACGTCACCATGAAGCCACTTCTCTGTGCTTGGTTCTGCAGGTAGTACATAGTGAAGGAAAATCCTACATGCAGTGAGAAAGCAAAATGCTAAAGCTCTCCAACAGCTTTTTCTAAAAAGTACTCTCTCGCGCTCTCTTTCTCCTCTCACTTTAACCTCAGTCTTTTGTAGAGACATGGGGTGACAGTTCGCAAAACTGGAGTTTTGGACATCACTCCTACAAACCAAGCTTTGGTGATCTAGCACCTGCTACTCTCCTCTGGGAGGACAGATTACCAGCTGTCTATTGCCTTTATTATCTGCTCTTCAGTCAATGTTGAAACGCAAAAAAAAAAAAATCCTATTGCACTAAACTGACTTTCCTCAATAATCATTTATTTCAAGGACTGACAAGTTTACCAACCAAACATACTTTCAAGTGGTAGAGGATAAACAGAAGCTACACAAGGAATTAATAGAATATAAAGTCTATAACATTTTGAAATTTGATTTTTAACAGGTCACTCTATTTGAAGCTTATCTTTACTTTTTAACTACCATATTTCTAGTGGCTGTAGTGACACTCAAGGTGTATAAATTCCCATTCATTGGCTGACTATAGTCCAGTTATCTCATTTTAGAGGAGTTTATTTGCTGAAACAGCAACATTCTTGCATTTATAATCACATAATATAAACATGGATAAGGCATTCTAAATGTATTTAACTCCAGTTCTTGGAATGTTCCTGCTGGGCTGTATATTTGTCAAGAGTTAAAACTTAAAGAGTTTCTGTATAAATGGCATTTAAATCCACAATCCAATTAATGCATTAAAAGCTGACAGAGTTTTGCTAAAAATCACCATTTGTCATGCATTCTGTGCCCTGGTATTATTCCCACAGATATGTAAGGCTAAAAAAGGCCACCTATTACTGTAGAGATGTATCTAAAAAATCTCTCAGGCTGCCTGTAATAATCTCCATTATGTATAATGACCATTTTGATAATAGTCTTTAGAAGAGGTAATGGCCCTGCTGAACGGTTATTACCTGTCTGTTCATGCTGGAAGCAAGATGCAGAAGCCAGAGGGGACAGTCAAATGGTCCTTGTGGTGTATTCTGAGGAAATAAGAAATATTTAACAGAATGCAAGAAACAGACAAGTGAGCGCCTTTTGTGGCAGAACTGGCTGCCTCTTTGCCACAAGCCTTCCTGAATTTCATAATTTAAAGCAAATGCTCCCAATAATGGAGCTGCTCTCAGCCTTCAGACCAATTTCATCCAAGGCAACACCACCTGCTCTATATTAAGAGGAAGGGGATAAGACAATTGAATGTGATCATATGCCTTCCCATGTTATTTTAGTGGAGTGTCAACACATGACCACAGTGACTCCATAGCAGGGAGTGTTGACCAGAGATTACAAACCTGTGGCATAGGTCACACCAAGAACATGCCACGGTTCCAGGGACCAAAACAGATCCAGGCTCAGCCACAGTTATATGAAAATATGCAAAACTCCATAAAGGGTCATTTCAGAGACCCAAGAGTTTCATGAGCATGGGCAATTATTATGCCCTAGCTCCCGGGAGCAGAACAGATTTCATAAAGCTTGAAGAAGGCTCCCTTTTCTCACCTAAGTCATTTTGAGATCTCCACTAAAATAGAGGGAATAAGCCCAGCTTTTAGAAAGTAGTCTGACCAAATGTCTGGTAATAACAATACAAAAGAAAGAAAAGTTCCAACAGGGGAAGCAGCCCATATAGCAGACTCAAAGGATGACAAATACCCTAAACAGCACTCTGACCTCAGAATCAGCCCCTAAGGATTTCAGGACCTGGCTGAAAATCCCATGAAATCAATTCAGGCATGGAAAGCCAAGACATAATGGCAAAAACTGTTCTGCATGAATTATCTCTGTGAATGAGATCCAAGTGGGAAGAAGGGACCAAAGAAGGATGTACTTTTCTCTGAAGGGACAAGAAAACTTCCACTTTGCATATGGCCCTCTCTAAATACTGGAGTTTGTGGATTCAAAAGGCTTCCACAGCCTTGGCAGCTCATGTCAAGAGCCTCAGGTGGGGGCTGCCACCCTGGGTCACTTGGTTAATCCTCCACCTGTGGTGCCGGCATCCCATATGGGTGCTGGGTTCTAGTCCCGGTTGCTCCTCTTTCAGTCCAGCTCTCTGCTGTGGCCCGGGAAGGCAGTGGAGGATGGCCCAAGTGCTTGGGCCCTGTACCTGCATGGGAGACCAGGAGGAAGCTCCTGGCTCCTGGCTTCGGATCAGTGCAGCTATGGGGGAGGAGGGTGAACCAATGGAATGAAGACCTTCTCTCTCTCTCTCTCTCTCTCTCTGTCTAATTCTTCCTGTCAAATTAAAAAAAAAAGGAGCCTCGGGTGGTCACTGAAGTCAAAAATAAGAGTATTAATGTTTCAATCAACAACAGGAGTCACTGTGCACTTACTCCCCATGTTGGACCTCTGTCCTTAATGAGTTGTACTATGAGAATTAACAGTAAAACTTGTCTTCAAACAGAACTTTATACTTTGTGTGTGTGTGGGGGGGTGCAAACTATTGAAATATCTACTTAGTATAGAGTTGATCTTCTATAGATAAAGTCAGTTGATTAAATACTAATGAAAAATGGAATAAGAGAGGGAGTAGGAGGTGGGATGGGAGTGGGAGTGGGAGGGCAAGAATGGGGGGAAGAAATACTATATTCCTAAAAGTTGTACATATGAAATTTGTATTCATTAAATAAAAAAAACTTAAAAAAATGTGGTCTGAAGCAGACTATGGCCAAAAGAGTTCTGCACAATATGGTCCTAAGTTGTTCAGATATTACTGAGAAAAGGAGGGGAAGTATAGATGGCATGTCAAATGAGATCAGAACCTTCTGTGTAAAACATCCTAAATAGGTTTTGTTTGCTTTTACAGTAAGACTTCTTAGAGCCTTTAACGTGCCTGAGTGTACTTTGTCTCCAAAGACAAGGATAGAACACCTACTACGAGGGGTCTTTGAAAAGCCCACAGAAAATGCAGTATATGAAAAAAGTATGTATTTCAAAATTTTTTCTTTTAATACCCTTTTCCATGAACATTATTATGTATCCTCCTTTAACAATTTTTTCATGAAAACATTCAAGGGTACTTTATTCACATATAAAAACATGAGATAATTCTGTCATTCTTCTATTTATGTGATAGCTAGTACAATAGCCACTAACCACATATAGCTACTTAAAGTGAAATTAAATAAAATTTAAAACTCAGCTCTTCAGCCACATCAGCATATTGCTAGTACTACAATAGAGAGATAGACAACTTTTTTTTAATCATCACACAACCTTTTATTTGGGCAGTACTACCCCAAAGAATAGATAGCATGTTGTGTGGAATTTAGGGTTCAACTTTTTACTTCTGAACTAGCAGTTTTTATAAAACATAGACTCATTCTCAAAATCAGAAACCAAAATGAGAAATAGGCCAAAATATCCAACATCCATACCCATCCCAAAGTCACATAAATTGCCTATTAATTTTTTTAAGATTTACTTATTTGAAAGGCATAGTTACAGAGAGAGAGAGATGGAAACAGAGACACCGACAAAGACATCTTCCACCTGCCAGTTTACTCCCCAAATGGTTGCAACTCAAGCTGAAACCAGGATCCAGGAGCTTCATCCAGGTCTCCCATGTGGATAGCAGGGGACCTAGCACTTGTGTCATTTTCTGTTGCTTTCCCAGGTACATTAGTAGGGAGCTGGACTGGAAGTGGAGCAGCCAGAACAGGAACATGCGCCCATAAAAGATGCCAGCATTGCAGGTGGCACCTTAACCCATACTGCCACAACACAACCCTTGTTTGTTTTATTTTTGAAGGTGACATAATTTTAAGGAGTCAGAGTTCTCAAAAAAATTCACATTAGCTCATTAATTTTAAAAATTGCAGTGCTGGAGTTTCATTACCTTGGTTCAAAATTATTGCTTTGTAATAAAATGTAAATATCCTAATAAAGTTAAAAATTTATGTATTGTCTAGTTTTTACACTGTAAGCTGCCTTAGGGTAGGACCCCATTGTTGAGAACAAGTTTGAGAGGAGAATTAAAGGAAGAAGGAAGAGAGGTATCTTAATAGATGGTTGGGTCCTCAAAAACAATATCTGCTTCACATTTTTTCCTAAACCACTGTGACATATGTCACCATCAGGAATAAATACATTTTGGCAAGAGCACATAATAATGAGGGGCTGTTTACGGAATATATTCTTTCTTAGCAAGGAAACCAGATCTGCAATTGACAGGGGAGATACACCCATCCTCTCAGAGCAATCTGACATGTAATGTCATTTTTCTACATCAAACACACCTCAGTCCTGCTTTCTGCAAAGACTTTAAGAACAGAGTCTTCAATGACTACATTCTACTATCGTATCCATCCACAGTTCCAGAACATACCACACATCCCTCTGCACCTGCTAGAACTTCAGATGTGCACTGGACAAAACAACGCTACAGAGATACTTCTCCTGTTCTGGGTGTATAGCTGCTGCCCAGTTCTGAGTTACATGCTATGAATCTCTTTCCAAGCTTCTTTTGGATTTTTGATTTGTAGACAGTAGTGAGGCTAAGAACAACAGAAACAATTTTCCCCAATGCTCAGAAGTCATAAAATCTATCTTCCTTTCTAAGTCATATTATTAAAACCATGTTTTCTTCCCATCGCCTTCCCTGTAATCTGTATTTAAACAATTTCCTAACCATGCCTTCTTTGTGAAGGGCACACTACTACAACTGAACAAAAAAGCATAAATGGTGAGTAGGAATTTTGGTTAACATAGAAAGGGCATCCATCAAGGAGGTCAAAATTCAGTTAGAAAAATCCTCAGCTTTCCACCCAACAGTTCACATTCCTTTAGACAATTTCTTACTCTTTATGTTCATGTTGAATGAATGCTCATTTCATGGGGAATTGGGGTTGAATATATATGTTCATAATTCATTAGTTTGTGCAGATTTTTCCATTACTACCAAGGCAAGTGATACTGAAATTGTCACTCTCTGTAAGATTGACAGCAGTATGGTTAAAAACTATTTCAGAGAGAAGCTAACTTCAGTCTTAACAGTCCTATCTGTGAAATGAACTTTTAAATTTTTTTAACTTTAAAATAGCCTTCCTTTCCTGCAAGAGATACATTCCAAGACTCCCAAGGATGTCTAAATCCTTGTTACCAAACCCTATATGTACTATCATTTTGGTGTGTATGTGTATACATATATAACACGCATATATATATATATATATGATAAAATTTAATTTATAAATTAGGCACATTGTGAAATTAACAATAAGACAAGTAAAATGCTATAGTGTAATAAAAGTTATTAAATCCTTTTAAATTATTTCTGGAATGTTCCAAGTAATATTTTTAGATGGGGTCACTGTGGGTAACAACCTGCTGACAGTGAAACCACAGGTGAGGGGTACTCCCTCTAAAGCATAACATTTGATGCACATGAAGATCATTACTGTACACTAATAAGGTCTGATGGACAAGAGGATAATGCAGGAGTTAAAAGTTTTCATGTTGAAGTGGTATTTAAAATATACATTAAACTGATATTAAAATTTTAACCTCTGGAGCTATATTTAAAAGCCATAAATCTGTTTAAAAGATCAGTAGGAACAAAGAGTTAATCTGTTTATAAGGTTTTTTTTATAATATAAATGAAATCTATAGATATCACTCAACCACAACACACTCAACAAATCAAAATTTTTATAGATGTAAAAGTTGTGTATTACACATCAAAAAGTGGATGCGATATAATTAACAAATGAACTAAACATTGATGTCTAATGTACCTGTGACATTTTTAAAGCCAGACTGTTATCCTAAGTACAGAATTCATAACTTTCATCCTAATACTCATGACTAAATAATGTGAAAAGATGTCTTAATTCCTTTCTTGGGTTAATAATAGAATGCATTTAAAAACTATATTTCTTATCCCAGTCAATGAGAGCCTATACAATGCTATTTCAAGTACAAACCTCAGCTGGAATTTTGTAGGCAGAGCTATGAAAAAAGGCCCCATAATAGAAATGCAATTAAGGCAATTAAGGCCAATGTTTATACCTTCCCTCAGGACCTGTGGTACTATCACGACCAGACTCTGGTCCCTTCCAAATCGTTAAAGCTCTTCAATTACTTGAATTTCAAAAGCATCTGTGAAAAGGAAAAAAGATTTGAAAATAGAAAAGTGAAAGAGGACTCAGGTGTATCTGATTAGTCTGTCTTTATAAAAAGTGTCAATGATAAGAAAAATTAGTAGAAGTTGGCACCTGGAATCTTTCTCAGCATTAATAGATGATTTGAATAGGTGTTCAAGAAAAAGCTTAATTTAGGAAGGCTAATTTAAAACATTTGTGATTTTATTCCCACAATTGCAAACTAAATTCAGATTATATAACAAATATTAAATGGTATTTTTAACTATAGATTATTACTTGATTGAGGCAGAAATCAAAATTTCTAGGGCCAGATGGTTTGAAAGAATTGAACACTAACATCAAGATGCAACTTCAAGTCACTGTAGTTTTGGAATGCTAACTACCATTGTGATGTAGATTAGGTATGAATACTGAGTATTTTGTTATAAAGAGCAATTTTTATATGGCTTCAAATTTCAGAGTTAGAAATACCTTTAAACTATCTAGCAAGACTACAGATCCAAAGCTTGAATTCGTTTTAGAAGCCAAAGAGTTCTAAAGATAGGAGAAGATGGGGAGTCACTCATCTAAACTCCCAGCACCTAGAAAGGCATATTCACTAAACAAAGAATGGAGGCAATTCCCAGAAATTTAAACCTTCAGATGAAAAATACATTTTTTGG
Source organism: Sylvilagus floridanus (assembly GCA_949820135.1). Classification (NCBI taxonomy): domain Eukaryota; kingdom Metazoa; phylum Chordata; class Mammalia; order Lagomorpha; family Leporidae; genus Sylvilagus; species Sylvilagus floridanus. Next base: position 17,542,864 of record OX463243.1, read on the forward strand.
TAGGGAACAGCCAAAATACTTGGAAATCATGCACTTATCTTCAGTACTCTGAAGTACTCTAGTATTGTTAAAGGCAATAAGTGAGTGATTATTGAGTATCTTTCAAAAGCCAGCAATCATGCAGATGAAGTGGGTTAGTAGACAGCATCATCTCCTGACCAAGCAAACAACTTGTGAGTAGCTATTAAACGATCATGATGTTAATACAAGTAACTCCTGAATTTCTGTCTCCAGCCTTGAACTCACCACTAAGCTCTAAATTCATCTATCAAACCACCGCCTTCACATCTTCACTTCTTGTCTAACAACCATCACAAAGCTAACAGAAATAAAATAGAACTCTTGATTTTCTCATCCACTTATTTTCCTGCATAGGTTCTCACATTTCAAAATGTGTCACATTTACCAAGCACAGAAGCAAGCTCTCTTTCTTGCTTTTTTTTAAGATCCATTTTTATTTATTTGAAAGGCAGAGTGACAGAGTGAGAGACAGAAAGAGAGATATATCTTCCACCTGCTGGTTCATTCCCCAGATGGCTGCAACCAACAGCACTGGGCCAAGCCAAATCCTAGAGCCTGGAAGTCCATCCACATCTCCCATGTGGCAAGCAGCGTCACAGGTACATGGGCCATTGTCTGCTGCTTTTCCAGGAACATTAGAAGGGAGCTGGACCAGAAGCAGAGCATCCTGGACTTGAACCAGTGCTCTAATAAAGGATGCCAGCATCGCAGGCAGTGGCTTAACTTCAAGTGCCACAACACCAGCCCCAGGCCCTCTTTCTTTTCGACCTCTCACCTCCATTCAATCCATTATAAAGTCCTGTTGGCTCAGCCTCCAGAATCCAATACCACTGCCATCATGGACACAGATATACTTTATTTATTTTTATTTATTTGACAGATACAGTTAGATGGAGAGAGAGAGAGAGACAGAGAGAAAGGTCTTCACTCTGTTGGTTCGCTCCCCAAATGGCCACCAAGGCCAGTGCTACACTGACCCGAAGCCAGGAGCCAGGTGCCTCCTCCCGGTCTCCTATGCGGATGCAGGGGCCCAAGCATCTGGGCCATCCTCCCCTGCCCTCCCTGGCCACAGCAGAGAGCTTTACTGGAAGAGGAGCAGCTGGGACTAGAACCCGGCGCCCATATGGGATGCTGGCGCCGCAGGCAGAGGATTAACCAAGTGAGCCATGTCACTGGCCCCACAGAAGTACTTTAGCATCTGGAAATCTGGAAGAAGCCTCATCTGCTTTCCCTGTTCCTCCTCTCCCCCCCCCCCCCCCAACTCATATCTCATTAAAAGAACCAGAAAAACTCTTTCACACTGGGGCCCATAAAATTGCATTATCCATGGCATTTTTCTCATTCTTGACCTCATCTAGTACCACCCTCCTCTCACCACTGTCTTCATGCCACACTGACATTTCTGTTCCTTGAATATGAGAAAAATACATCCTCCTGTCCTTTAAGAGTTTGATTCTTTCTGCTTTGAGTCTCCTCCCTCTGTTATAAAGGTGACTATTCTTTTTTCCTGCTGCCTCCAATCAGTTCTCCTCAGAGATACTATGTCCAACCACCCTGCCTAACAAATCTACCTCCGCCCAAGTTGTCATCACTCACATTACCTAGAGTAAGAAACTTCCCAGCACTTAAAAGTGTCAGAAATTACCTTTCACTTGTTTCTTGTCTATCTATCCCTCAGAAAACTGTGTATTCACTGCACTAGCACTAAGACCAAGAATATAGCTGTCCCATGACAGGTATTTAATAAATATTCAACAAAAGAATGTCTGAAATGCTCAAACACATCATAGACACTGAGAGAAAACCGTCTACCCTGCACTCTGCACACAGAAGTGACCCAAATGAAGAGACTTTTTGTCCCTCCTCTTAATTCAGTGTAAAAGAACAACAACTGAAAAGCTCACATATTCCAGATTCTCTGAAAGAAGCTCAACCTTAAAAGTACAGTCTTGGTGTAAGGCCACGTGAGAAACTCCTCCTTCCCTTCCAGTCAGGACCCATGCCCCATCCTAATCCTTCCTCCTCACTGCCACCAGTGTGGTCTTCCTAAAACATAAACCTCAGCATGTCACTTACTTGCTTATACTACTTTGATGCCCACCCACTTCCCAGTGCCTGCAAATAGGATTTAAACTCTGTGTCAAAAAAGACCTCCGTGATCTGACCTAAGACTTTTTCTTCAGATTCATTGCCTGCAACTCCTCTTTACCTCACCCTACATTCTCATTCTCTGTACTGCACACACTCAAAAACACATGCTGATACCAAAGACCTTTCTGCTGTGTGGCTTTGAGGATTTGCATTCACAATATAAAAGGGAAAATGTCCTTTTTACTTCATGTTCCACATGAATTTTTATTTAATGTCCCAGACTCACATTAAGAAATACATCCTCAACTAATTCATTCCTAGTTTCCTCTTCTCTCAACTAGATTTAATTAATCCCTTCATTCTTTCTTTCATGGTCTTCAAAAAATACATGGAAAATGCATACTGCAACCAAACCCACACATGAATTTCAAATTTTTGCACCAAAATAAAAGTAACTTTTAACTCCATTTTTCCTGAGCTTTATTGAAGTATGTGCATATTGTTATGAGAAGAACTCTAAGGATATTTGCAGAAAGTGATAATATGCTCTTAAATTCCTCCCATTTCTACTTACTTCAGTTTTTCCCTCTCTCACTGAGTTTGCTCTAGACTAATCTTATTACTAGACTGTGGTCAGATTTCACTTTCCTGTTAATTTCCTCAAAGTTATATCCAGAACTGAACACTGTACTTTATACATGGTCCAAATAATGGACTGAATAGAAGCTCCATGTAGGCATAGGGCAATGTTTATCATGTGACTTTGGATACATCATTTATCTGACTTAGTAGATATGCAATCAATATTAATCGATTTAATGAAGGACAGTGAGTGATGGCTGAGTGTGTTGCACGTGATGAATGATAAACAGAAAATACAGTGAAACAATTATTTCCTTTCCTTCAGATAGTACAAGGCACTCTACTTAATGTAGACAGGGTTTATTTGATTTGAGGTACCCACAGGGGGAAAAAAAAAAAAAACTATGAGCCTAATTTTCCAGTCATCTGCATTTGCTATCTTTTGAATCTATGAATCTTAAGCCCTATCTCATATATGGGAAATCCAAATTTCCTGACTTAACATCTTTGCCTACTAAATTGCATCTTGTTGGATTCATTGTATCACTTCAGATCTATATCATTTTAACTATTTCACTGTTAACTAATATTTTGTGCCAGCCATTCAATTAATGTACATGTATTTCTCATGACATACCTGGGCCAGTGACCAGCTCCATCTGACACAGACACCAGCACCCTCTCACAAACATTTATTCAGCCCATCTAGGTAAGAAGTCCATTATGTTTGATAGAAATGGAACAAAAATTGGCACTGGGCTGCAGTGTACCCAACTCATTTATTATTAAAATATTCATAACTACCTCAAGCTGTGCCTCTATGTGGACGTGATTTTCCTTAGTGTCCCACTTTTTCCCTAAAAACCTTTCTTTTATTAAACCAAAAAATATAAATACCACCTGCTTAAAATCTAAGATTTATAAAATTAATTTTATCCTTTGAAATATTAAAGATTTTTTAAAAAGTTCAACCACTTTCTCATACCTTTTGATAATATTCAGTAACTCTAAATTTTAAATGCATTCATGATTTGAATAAAACTTTCTCCCTCAAGAATAATAGCACAAGCCCTTTATCCATCAAAACATTTTTTTTGCCAGCCATTGTCAATTTACCCTGAGTCTATGTTGACTGGAGTTTCTGCTTTGCTAGTTAGTGCAGTGGAGTGTGCTGCCATCAGCTCAGTTAAGTTTCAGGATGTAGACTGCTACATCTCCTCCCAAACCTTCATTCAGAGATCTCATACTGGTAGTTTGAAAATAGGACTACTGTATCATGTCATTTCTTGGCAATCAAGTTCCCTCATAACATATCCCTTGCCATTATTTTTCAATACCTCCTATTTCTTCTGTCTTATCTACCTTATAAAATGAAAATAAGAAAGGGAATTCATTTTGGTACAAAAATCAAAAGCAGTCATCTTTTAGTTAAAATCTACTTTTGTCAACATGACATATACCTGATGGAATAGAAGATGAAATCAGAGTACATTTCCTGCTGTTACATCAAAGTCTAGTTGGTTTGAAAGCACCGCTCTGTGAACTTAAGAGCAGGCCAGGCTCCTTTTGTCTTCTGCTCTACCATCCTCAAGCATCGACACAGAAAGTACAAGTAATTCATGTTGCAGCTAGCAGGAAGGGGTACAAGTAGAGGGGAGGGTATGCTCCCTACCTCAGAGTACAAAGAACATAATATTGTGACAAAAGTTTTAATTTAGCAAGATGATGTATCATAAATATGTGTGTACCCAACATAAGATAATCCAAACACATAAAGCAAATACTATCAGACCTAAAAGGAGAGGTAGACTCCAATAGTAGTACAATAGTAGTTGACTACAACATCACACTCTCATCAATGGACAGATCATTCAGACACAAAGTTAAAAAAAAGATACAAATTTGAAATATTTTCTTGGGAAAATGGAGTGAACAGATATTTATAGAACATTTCAATCAACAGCAACAGAATACACAGTTTTCTCATCAACAGTTGTGGTATTTTCTAGAATAGACTATACATTAGGCCACAAATCAAGTCTCAGTAAATTTAAAAAGATTGAAATCAAACCATGTATCTTTTTAGATCATGAAGTGTGGTAGAATAAGAAGGCTGTGCCAAGATGGCACTGGCAAGTGAGTGTCAGTGATTCAGGAAATGGTTTCTGAAATCATCTGGCAAAGGAGCCCTTCTGGCAACAGGGAGTGATTGGTTATGGCATAAACCGCCCCTTGACCAGATTGGCTGCCTGTGCTATATAAGCTGCTGCACCAACTGAAATAAACAAGTCTGCACGCTGCTTACCTCTAGCCCACGTTCACCCGACTCCTGGTGTCTATGTCATGACTCCACACCTCTTGTCCCCGCTGCACTCCTCCTCTCAGAACAAATCCACTGCAACAATGAAGGAATAAAACTAGAAATCAACAGCAAAGACAATAGAATAATCATAAATACATGGAAATTAACAAGATGCTTCTGAATGATCAATGAATCATTGAAGAAATTAAAGTGAATCAAAAAATTTATTGAAATAATGAAAATGACAACATATCAAAACTTTTGGGATATAACAAAATCATTATTAAGAGGGAAGTTTATAGCATAAAGTGCTTACATGAAAAAAGTCTCAAATAATATAATAATGTATCTCAAAAACAAAAACAAACCAAATGGGAAATAAGGAAGGCATAAGTAACAAGGATCAGAGTAGAAATAAATGAAATTTAATCTACAAAAATGATACAAAAAACAAAAAAAATAGGCTTTTTAGTCAATAAAATAGACTAACCTTTAGATAGAATAACAAAGAAAAAACACTCAAATAACTAAAAACTAGAAATAAAGTGATTATATTCTTTATGAAATACAAAGGCTTATAAGAAACAGCTATAAAAACTATATGCTAATAAACTCAAATATGTCAAAGTAATAATTAAATTCCTGAATACAATCTTCCCAGATTAATTCAAGAAGATATAAGCAATCCAAACAGATTTATATACAAGCAACAAAATTTAAGCAATAATTAAATGTCTTCCATCCAGGAAAATCCAGGGCCCAATGGCTTTACCATTGAAATCTACAAAACATCAAAAGTGGAAATAACTCCCAAACTACTCAGTTTTAGAATGCATGGTGGAACTCTGCCAAACTCTTATATGAGGCCAGCAACACTCTGATCCCAAAATCAAAGACACAACATGAAAACTATAGACCTATAGCCTTGATGAACATAGATTCAAAGATTCTCAAAAAAAATTAGGAAATTGATTCTACAACCATAATATAAAGAGCATACATCATGATCAAGTAGGATTTATCCCAGAGATGCAAGGGTGGTTTGACATTAACAGATCAATGATCATAAATCACATCAACATAATGAAGAACAAAAACCATTTGGTCACCTCAGTAGATGTGGAGAGTGCATTTGATAAGATTCATCATTCCTCCATGATAAAAACCCTCCAAACTAGTTACAGAAGAAACATATCTCAAAATTATAAAGGCTATCTATCACACACCAATAATCAATATTATAGTGAATGGGAAAAAGCTGAAAGCATTTCCTCTCAGATCTGGAAAAAGAAACAGATGCCAATTTTCACCACTGTTAATTAATATAGTACTGGCAATATTGGCAAAAGCAATTATAAAGAAAGAATCAAAAGGCACCAAAACTGGAAAAGGGTGATTGGGGCAGCATTGTGGTATAGCAGGGAAAGCCACTGTCTGTGACTCCAGAATCCCATTTATGTGCTGGTTCATGTATCAGCTACTCCTCTTCTAATCCAGCTCCCTATTAAAGGCCTAGGAAAGCAGAAGATGGCCCAAGAGTTTGGACCTCAACCACCCAACATGGAAGATCCAGACCAAGCTCCTGTCTTAAACCTGGCCTAGCACTGGCATTGTGGCCATCTAGGGAGTGGACCCGTAGATGGAAGATCTCTCTTTCTCTGTAACCCCTTCAAAATAAATAAATTGCTTTTTAAAAAATGGAAAAAAGATGAAATATGCATGCAGATGACACTATGTTGTATGTGGACATACCTAAATACTCCAAAAAAAGCTGTTGTAACTGGTAAACCAAGTTGCAGATTATAAAATAAAAATACAATTACAGTAGCATTTTTAATATACTAATGAATTCACTGAAAGAGAAATTAAAGAAATCCCATTCACAAATAACCACAAAAATTATCAAAGATTTAGGAATAAATTTAACCAAAGAAATGAAAAGACCTCTACAACTAAAATTATAAAACATTAATGCATGAAATCATCAAGCACACAAAATCGAAAAGATACTCCTTGCTTATGGATCAGAGAAATCAATATCATTAAAATGTCTACATAAAGCAATATGTAGATTCATTGTAATTCCTATCAAAATATCAATGGCATTCTTTAGAGAATTCAAAAAAAATCCTAAAATTCATATATAATCACAAAATAGCCAGAATAGCCAAAGTGGTTCCCAACAAAAGAGATCAAGCTGGAGGCATCACAATATCTGACTTCAAAGTATTCTGTAAAGCTATAGTAATCAAAACAGCATGGTACTGGTAGAATAAACCAAAGTATAGATCAATGGAACAGCATAGAGTCATAGATTAATCCACTTAAGTCAAGTTAACTGATTTTTGACAAAAGTTCCAGGCCAGGCAAGTGTTATGGTGAAGTAAGTTAAGCTGCCACCTCCAATGCCAGCATCACATATGGGTACTAGCTTGTGTACAGCCTGTTCGCACCCTGCCAAAGTGCCTGAGCCCCTATCATCCATGCAGGACACCCAGTGGAGTTCTAGACTCCTGACTTAAGATTGGGACATTCCCAACTATTGGAGCCATTTGGAGAGTGAACCAGTGAATACATAATCTCAGTCTTAACTAACACACTCTCTCCCTCCATTCCTCCTTCTCTCTATGTAACTCTACCTTTCAAATAAATCAATAAATCTTTAAAAAAAATTGTTCCCAGACCATACATTGGGGTAAAGATAATCTTCAATAAATGGTGCTGGCAAAACTCAATTTATATATGTAGGAGAATGAAATTACATCTGTATGTATCAACAAATACAAAAGTCAACTCAAAATTGTTCAAAGATCCAAATTAAAGACCTTAGCTGTGAAATTCCTGGAAAAAAAAAAAAACTGTAGGGGAAATACACCAAGACATTGGGTGTAGGTGATGACTTCTTGGATAAGAATGCCATGCCGAAGCACAGGCAACAAAAGCAAAAGTAAACAACTGGGATTGTAGCAAACACAAAATCTTCTGCACAGCAAAGAAAATGATCAATGGAGTGAATAAACATCCAATAGAATGGGAAAACCATTTATATATTACCTATTTGACAAAGGAGTAATATCCAGAATATATCAACAACTCAAATAACAACCAATTCAGTTAAGAAATGGTAAAAAGACAACAATACAGTTCGCAAAAGGAGAAATACGAGTGGCCAACACATATATGAAAAAATGCTCATCACTAGCCATCAAAGAAATGCAAATCAAAACCACAATGACTTATCACCTCATCCCATCAGAATGGCCATTGTCCAAAAGTTAGAAAGTAACAAATGCTGCTGAGAATGTGGAAAAAGGGAATACTTATACACTGTTGGCAGGGCTGTAAATTAGTGCAGCCACTGTGGAAAACAGTATAGAGATTTCTTATAAAAGTAGATGTAGACTTGCCAGGAATCCCACTACTGGGTATATACCCATGAGATATGAACCCATATGATCAAAATAATACCTGTACCACCATATTTATAGCAGCATGTTCACAATAGCCAAAATAGTAAATCAATCAAGCTGTCCACTCTCAGATGAATGAAGAAAATGTGACATATACATGAATATTATTCAGCTATAAAAATGAAATCCTACATATGTTGAGTGAAATAAGCTGGACACAGAAAAACAAATACTGTGTGTTCTGTTTGATATGTGGGAGCTAATATTTTAAAAAAAGGCAATGCCTGTACAGTATTACTGCAAATATATTTTGAATTTTGTTTTATATCTTTGTCAAACTAATGTTTAAGAATGTTATACTTACTATAGTTTTAATGATCTGTGATTATTTTCAAATTTAATATATATATATGAAGTGGTCATCTTTCCATCTGATTATTCTTTATAGCCCTTTTCTATATTACCACTGAATTAGGGTCTTTCGATTTTGTACTTGTTGATTTCTATTTAGTGGAACATTACACCCTTTACTGTTATATTAATGAAAATATGCTATCTCAAAAATAAAAAAAGGAAGGAAGGAAGGGCAGGAGGGAGGGAGGGATGGAGAAGGAGAGAGAAAGGAAGATTATATTCTTAGAATTGTATATCTGTACATTGAATTTGTTCTCTCTGTATTACTATTACACTAACATGAATAAAATATGAGGTGTCAATCTAGTGATGTAGTGGGCAACAAAAGATGTGGTACCGATTCTTGTCCTATTTTCCCACTTCTCATTCCAAATCAAAGGATTCTCACAGGAAACTATTTTCTTCCCCAAGAGAGTTGTCACTTTCAGTTTGGAGCAAGCCAGATAAATACATTTTCCAAACATGAGTGATAGGGAATCTGAATACAGCCCTACTCAGGACTGGGGGTCATTCCCCTTTCAGTAGTGCCTTTCCCAACCTTGATCCTGTATGTTTAGAGCAAGCCAAACCCCACTAGGACATTTCTTCCAAGTCTTTTGCATCAAGGGTGAAAGGAGAGCCATCTGTTTGTTCACTCCTCAGATGAACTCAGAGCACTGGCAGCTCCACAATGGTTAGGGCATCTGCTTTACCTTATTCACACAGACAAACTCATCAAATACTACAAATCACAACACTTTTGTGGTTATAATGGTTAGAACCAAGTTATCTTGGAAATTCATTTACCAGAAAAAAGAAAAAACTACTTATATCATTCACTACATATTCTACTTGTTTTCAAAGTTAATGGAAAATAATGGTAGTGATATTCCATACAATGGTAATAATCCAATTCTAAAAACTACATTTTGCTTGTGATTTATCTCTAATTTCTAAAATCTACATTTCCTAAAGCTAGGATCCTCTGCCCTCTGTGCCTATTTCTAATGTACCCAGTCATACACACTTCCTGTTACCTAGCAGGATGGAACTAAATAAACTATACCTTTCAAACTGCTTCTATAATTTATTCAGATTTAGGTCCAATGGTCGCATTGTCAATTCTTTAGAGAGATCATTTTACTAAGTAAAAAATGACCAGATGTTCCAGTTTTGGTTGAGTAAGACTCCAAGTAATAGTCCAATCATTGTATTCTCCATCACTGATAATATCTCTCCCTCTGATAATTCTGTCATTAAATCTCAAATGTTTGGCCAGAGTACTTGTACTATTGCCAACAGAAATACCACTTCCCATCTCCTCTCCTTTTATCTTCATTCAGATACTCTTTAACAAGGTTCTATCCTTGGGAGGGGCCCATATTGGATGCTGGCACTTCAGGCCAGGGTGTTAACCCACTGTGCCACAGCACCAGCCCCGTAGAAACTTGGGCTAACCAGTTATTGCCTATATGTGAACCTGTCATCTACAAGATACCTTTCCAATACATTGACATGGCAGCTATAACCCATCCCAGCAACTTATTGATCTCTAAAAGGTTTATCTCTCAATGTTGAAATCTCAATAATTATTTCCCCACTGAAAGATGAGTAAATTACATCAAGATGTTATTCTACCATTTCCTTTCCCATTCTACATCAGGTGGTACCTATCAGGGACTTGAATCAAATAGGCGTTTATGGGCAAAATGGATTGGAGCGGGGAGGGGTGGGTTCTATTTGTGGACAAAGCACTGGAGAAATAAAACCATTAGGGATTAAGAGCAGAGTGGAAATCAGAAAGGAGGAGGGTATAATGGAAGAGGAGGGTGTTGAAAGAAATATGAGTCTCTTGGTGCTAAATCAACTCTTTGGACATTAACTTTAGGACAGCTCATAAGCCACATCATTCATGAAAGACCACACAGCAGAGTGGAACTGCAAATCCAGTTATGCTACCAAGATCAATTTCTAATAATTTTTTTTACAAATCTTAAATTTTGTTTTAATCCTTTGCCAGTTTCTAAATGCCCTTTGTACAATGCTCTTTAAATGCAGCATCATCAAATGTTTCAACTCTAACCATGACTGTATGTCCTACAAGCCACCATCTTCAGAAGTCAGAACCCAACAGAGCTTGCCCTCTTGCCAGAAAGGAATCAGCTCACGCAATAGTCTATATAATCTTTCTCACACTTCTGCTTAAAATGGAGGGAAAATCCTCCCCCTATCTCCAGAAAAGGAATGTTTTTAGAATAAAATTCTTGATTGGTTTGTTTTTGCAATTAAATAACACAGTTCTACAATGTGGGGTATTTTGTGTGCCATCAATAAGTGTTATTAACCATACCTATGCAAGGCACTTCAAAATATTTGTAGAAACGGAATTTAAAAATAAGTTTATATGGGGCTGGTGCTGTGGTGCAGTGGGATAATGCCCTGGCCTGAAGCGCCAGCATCCCCTATGGATGCCAGTTCAAGACCCAGCTGCTCCACTTCCGATCCAGCTCTCTGCTATGGCCTGGAAAAGCAGTGAAAGATAGCCCAAGTCCTTGGGCCGCTGTACCCATGTGAGAGACCCGGAGGAAGCTCCTGGCTCCTGGCTTCGGTTTGGCGCAGCTCTGGCTGTTGTGGCTAATTGGAGAGTGAACCAGCAGATGGAAGACCTCTCTCTTTCTTTCTGCCTCTCCTCTGTGTAATTCTGACTTTCAAATAAATAAATAAATCTTTTTAAAAATGTTCATTTGGGCTGGTGTTGTGGTGCAGGAAGTTCAGCTAACATCTGTATTCCCTCAGAGAGCTAATTGCTGCCTCACTTACAATCCACCTTCCTGCTAATGTGCCTGGGAGGCAATGAACAGTTACCCAGGTACTTGGTCCCCTGCAATCCAGTTACGAGACATGTATGGAGATCTTGGCTTGCGCTTGGCTCAGTATTATTATAAAACAAGAAGCAAAATGCACAATATACAGAAAGGTGAGGGCAAAACAACATAGTTATGAGCTGTGGAGTGAGACCTGGCAAATTTAGGCCCCATGATTCTTCAAGAGATGACCCATGAAACCTGAAACATGTAAATTATCCATAAGGTAGGAATGTGGCCTGCAGAAATGAAAAATCAAGAGACTCAAGGACAGTTTGCTTGCTGGGCATTCACAAAATGCTCTGTTCTCACTTCTAAGAGCAATGGATCCGCGAGACTCAATTCTTTCACCTCAATGACATCCCAACAGGAGATGAAGAGCTTTGGTCTAACAATGCCATTTCCAGTTGGTTCTCACCATGGGATAGGCAAGAGAGAAGCAGAGCTGTTCAAGGCAGGGCAAGGATCCCAAAACCCTATCTGGAGGAATACTGTGACTTTCAGAAAGCCAAAGCACTGCACTAACAGCCCTTTCATTGGTTGTCCACCTATCTAACGCCATACATTTGGCCTCCTTTCCCCTGGACCATGCTTCCCAGGCCTCCAAGGAAAGACTTTGGCCCTATGCTCTCTTCCAGGTCCTCTTGCACTTCCATTCTTTGACTTTAAAATGAGTACAAATTGACAAAACAGAATCATTTCTGCTTGGCTCAGAGTTTGGCAACCAGAGAAATACCAGCAAAGCCAGGTCCACATTTACTCTCCCCGACTTCATCGGCATGCAAAGTTCCAAGATGGAAATTTGTTTCTCCTGCAGTTTTATGACACTTCTACTGCCTGATTATCCCACTTTATGGCAATTTGCATCGTTATGGGCCTGCGGCAAATGAAACAAATTGCCATGAAATGTTGGGAAAATCCTAAATCATGGCTCTGTCTGGCCTGCTGAATGATGACACTGGGGTTGAATTCAGATGGCTCAGTTCATTTTGCTACAAATAGTCGTGCCGGCCTTAATACGTGCCACTGGCTCACGAATCAGGCTGCATGGTGACTACTAAATGAGGCAAACTAATAGAATTTTTTTTCCGATGCACTAAGCAAGTCTTCAGTAAAGAAAAACATTGATTCCAAAGTTGTTTACTACCAACTAAGTAGAACCCCTATAGCTTTTTCCATGCAGCCCACATTAGAGCTAAATTAACAGCCCTCATATGTATCCATTCTACTAGTAGCAGACAAAAGTGCTTACACCATTAGGAATCTAAGTTGCCTCAGTCTAAATCATGATACAGAAAATTGTCTTTCTCATTTAACTGCTTGGCTATCAAAAGTTGTAATATCTGGCATAGACAAGGTTTTAAAAGAAAAAAATAAATGCAATGAAAGATCATAAATAATTGCTACATCTTAACTCAGTGATGATGCACTCATTTTAACATAAAGGAATAGGAGCATGATGATTGGACATCCAAAAATGAAAGGTTCAGAAATTATGACAACTTTATTAATTATTATGATCCCTGATGATCACAATCCTGGCTTTACTTTTGTCAACCTCTCCCATGGGTAAATTGATGAGGTCATATTCCTTATAAGAAATACCCTTGACTCACAACTCATAAGACTCATTTAGTTGATGAGGCCAAGATAAAAGCAATGGAATTTTATTTCTGATATCCTTCTATTTTCACATCCTATGAACTTCCAATTCATCCCCAACGGCCTAAGACACTTTCAGTGAATGCTTAGCTCTTCCTACTCAGAGGGAAACAGTTCTCCCTCCCCTATCCCCATCATGGAAGTTTCTAGTGTCCAATAAGACAAATAGCAGAGAAAGCCTAGATGTGAACAGTATTGATAAAGGAGATTCAGAGTCCTCGGTATGGCATTCATAAAATCATGAAGAACAAGTTACATCAAAAACTGATCTTCCAGACAACTGTACATATTTTAGAAAGGACGAAGTTTTGTTTTGTTTATTTATTTATTTATTTTACAGGCAGAGTTAGACAGTGAGAGTGAGAGACAGAGAGAAAGGTCTTCCTTCCACTGGTTCACCCCTCAAATGGCCACCACGGCCGGCGCTGCGCCGATCCGAAGCCAGGAGCCAGGTGCTTCCTCCTGGTCTCTCATGCGGGTGCAGGGCACAAGTACTTGGGCCATCCTCCACTACCTTCCCAGGCCACAGCAGAGAGCTGGACTGGAAGAGGAACAACCAGGAGTAGAACTCAGTGCCCATATGGGATGCTGCACTGCAGGCAGAGGATTAACCAAGTGAGCCACGGTGCCAGCCCCCAGAAAGGATGAAGCTTTACAGAGAATGGTTCACTTTACTTCAAACACATATTTTTATGTAATAATTTAAATAAAATTAAAAATTTACATTTATTGAACATACATATTATTGGTATGTTACATATACCAATACATATTACTGGTATGTGTCAAGCCCTGCATTTAGAGGCTTATGACTAGTTGATTTAATCAAAGCAGCCTCACCGTTAGAGAGGCTGAACTTCTTCTTCAAGGATTAATGGTTATCAAGAGACAGAACTGGAATCTGAAACAAGACCTAGTCTCATCACTAATTACTGCTCTTCACCACTACACCACACAGCTGCTTTGCAAAAATCAACTTTTCTGCTAAATTAATATCATATTAGTCCAACAATAAACTGCATAAGGATAAGAGATCTTTGCGTAATTTTAACAAGAAGCACAAGTTTGGCTTCACTTGGCTGATTTTTATGACTCATTAGTCTAGCCTTTTCTTCTGACTCATTTATCCTTTTCTATTTCACTGTCATTTGCTAGACAGTGTCTTATATTCTCTCAAATCAAAATGAAACTTTTTTGACTTCACTATCCTTCTTGCACTTGCTTACTTCTGAAGTCACAAATATTGCACCTGATAAACGATGGTTGTAACACCAACCAACTTAAAGCTCTTGAGAATCTTCTATTTACATGCAGCAGTTTGAATCCATGTTACACAAGGGACAAATAAATATGCATATTTCATAACTATAGATATTTATTCTGTTGGCTGAGGTTTCACATACATGTGTTTTCTTCCAATTTGGTTTCTTAAGTAGGATATATAAAAATTTTTCAAAACTATACTATTTTGAACTTTAGGGCTGATTGTAAATTTTAAACGCATCTGTCAGATTTATACATCTCTACACTATATTTAGATTTGGAAAGATACTTTGGTATGTATTACATATTTAACGTATTTTAAAAGATTATCAATGAGCTAAAATTCTGAAAAGCCAAGCAACTTTGTGTTTCATTTCATTTCAATGCCTTCACAATTTTCAGATCCACCTGTATTGTTCAGGTTTCCATCAACACAGAAACACTGGGATTCCCTCAAGAAATGCTTATATGCATATGTGCCATTGATACAACCCATTGGAACCAGATAAGCAGCAGTTTTCATTTTTTTCTCTCCAAAATGTGTAGTGTAAAGGCAAAAGTACTTTTTGCTATATATATATATATATATATATATATATATATATATCAAATAGTCGAAATTCTATTGTGGTTCAAATACCTCTATTCAAGTGCCCATATTTAGAAGATGCAAAATTATCAAATTGCTTTTCCATGTTTAAAGCAACATTAATTGATCAAAATACAGAAAAAATAACCAGAAATGATGTGAGACTATCAATAATTGAAAACATTCTCCTTTTTAAGGACTTGAGCTATCATTTATTATAGGCTACAGATAATCCCTATTAAGTTTGATCGGTAGGTACCTCACCTGAAATTGTCAAAGTTATAACCAGCTGTGTTATAACTTTCTCATGAGTCTGAAGGAATGTTATGTGACTAAGAATGCAGATTCAAATTTGAATCTTTTGATTCAAAGGAGTAACTGATTTTTTAGTTTTACTGAATTATTAATTAGATAGTTTCAAACTGATATGCTTTTGGTACAAAATCAAAGCAAAGTTTGATACCTTTCCAATATCTTCATGTGGGCACTGATTGCTATAAACTTCCCTCTTAACACTGCTTTGGCTGTATCCCATAAGTTTTGATACAGTATCTTAGAAAAACAAACCCTAGAAAATAAACTGCACAAATAAGCAAATTCCACTGATTAGGACCTTCTGCTTAAACTCTGGCCTTCTGCCTTGCCATCCACCACCAGACTTAAGTTTAAGTCCACCCATCTAAGGAGTGAGACAGAGTCTAAGACACACCATGAGGTACCTTTTGGCTAGATTCAGGAGCCTAAGATGTGTGTGTGTATGTGTGTGTGTGTGTATACATCTTTCTGGTAACCACTGGCCCAAGATAAAATAATTCCATTTCTTCATTCACATGATCCTTGGGTCCCTTCTGGCGTTAGTTCAAGTCTCTCCCAACACTTCAACTGGAAGTGCTATAAACCTGGAGCAGTCTTTGAATGAATTTGTCTCTAGTGGGCTTCTGGAGGAATCAATAAGTCATTCTTATCCATTCTCAATTTCCACAGGAAAGCACTTGTTTTTTATGGGTGAAACTGAACAGAAAAGGGAATCATTTTTATGGGGTGGAACATAGTTTGGCAACTAAAATTACCTTTTTTGCCGGAAGGATTAAACCATTGGAATTTTAATACTGAAAGCTACAGATCTCTTCTTCAGATCTCTCCAAAATCTTACAGAAACCCTAAATATCCCTGTGGTATAGTAACAATTCATACCAATTTGAGATTAGAGTTTTGTCTGAAAAAAAAAAAAAACAGTTTCAAAGACCCACTGGTAGAAAAGCAGGCCATTCTTCATCTGATAGACAAATACATGGAACTATGTCCAGAAAAACAATCAGTTCTTTTTATTTCCTCTACTGAACATAGACAACAAAAATGTAAGTCTTACCATTTTAAGAGAGATGGAGAGTTATTAACTGGTAACCATAACTCTGATTTTCAATGATGAATGATTCCTCACAACAGTTGAAGGGTTTGTGAGAATAAAAATGCCCCTGAGGAGTTCAAATTAAGAACAAACTCAAGAAGACTGTAAGTCTCTGAGAGGCCACATATATTAACTCTTTTTTTGACAGGCAGAGTCAGACAGTGAGAGAGAAAGAGACAGAGAAAATGTCTTCCTTACATTGATTCACCCCCCAAATGGCCACTATGGTGGGCACTGCACTGATCCGAAGGTCTCCCATGCAGATATAGGGACCAAGCACTTGGGCCATCCTCCACTGCCCTCCCGGGCCACAGCAGAGAGCTGGACTGGAAGAGGAGCAACCAGTACAGAATCCGGTGCCCCAGCTGGGACTAGAACCCAGGGTGCCGGCGCTGCAGGCGGAGGATTAGCCAAATGAGCCACGGTGCCAGCCCTACATCTATTCATTTTAACTTCATGGAAATCACAGTGCAATCGGAATCTATTTGTTTCCATCAGCTTGGAGTCTGCAGCCACTAAAATTTCTAGGACTTGTGAAATGTTACCACAAATTAAGCCTTGTAGAATTGAAATGGCACTTAAGCTTCTTCCTTTCTACAGGTAGTCATAGGAAATGTGATACAAGAGGCTCTCAGATGCCAGTCAGAAAACCTCTTCGATTGTCCTTAGGACTGCACTGTCTTAAAGTCAGGTAGCCCATTGCCACTTGGAAAAGACCAGAAAAATGTGAGCCATGAAGTCCAAGCCCTCACCCTGGCCCTGGCACAGAGGACTACATGGACTTTGAGGTAGGAAAGCAAACAGGTTCTACGATCCCTAGGAAGAGATTATTCCAGGTGTAGACTTTTAAGGTAACACCAGAATATGTACTATCGCTTTGCTACTGAAATGAGGAGTGTGTCTGTGGGAGGACCACTGTCACTGAGGAAGCGCCAGGCAGCAAGAGATCTGCAAGATAGGCTTTTGTTTCTTTTACCATGGAAGACAAGACAGCAGTGCCAGCAATATGGCCAACTACAAATTGGTCTCAAGGAAAACAGAACACAGGATAGCCACCTACTGCCATGTGATTATCTTTCCTGGAAGGCAGCACCCACCAGAGACAAGTTCTACCACCATAGCTACCACAAAGCTAGAGAAAGCTAAACTGCTAGAAACATAGCATTGTATAAAGTTACTTCTAAAATATTTCAAATATACAGAAATATAGAAACTATATACATACTCCCCCTAGTTAATATATTTGAACATTTTGCTACATTTGCTATTTTATTTGGTTTGTAGACACTGTGAAAATATATTCATATCCCTCTGTTACTCCCTTCTAGCATCCTCTCTGATGGAATAAAGACATAAGCCTCAGCCATTCTCCCTCATAGCCCCAAAGAGATTAACTTTAGAATGTATTCCTTGCCCTTGAAACTCAACTGGGTCTCACAGCCTATTGCCTTCATACCCCACCCCTTATAGCCACCTGCAAGACCAGTTCCAGGAATTCCCCTCTGCCTGTTGCTCCCTACCCCACTCCCCTCCCCAGCCCTCCTAAAATATAAAAGAGCCTGAGCCTGGGGGTCAGGGCCTTCTGCCATGTGCTCCATCAGTGTGCATGCGGGTAGTTGGTCACCCACCTCTACGGATTTATTTTTCTCTGAATAAATTCAGTCTGGCTGTAAATTCATACCCTGCCTCCTCTCTATTCTGTGCCTCTTTTCCTAACATTCTGGTGCCCCCTGTGAGGAGGCACCAATCTGCATTTTTTTTCCTAACACTCTCCTCCTACCCCTCTGAAATTTACTACTTTCTGGAAGCTGGTATGTCACTCCATGCATGCTGCTTAATTCTCAGTAAACAAGAAGAAAAGTAGATTTTTTGAGATATAAAATCAACATGCAAACAAAAGTAATTTTTGCATAACAGACTGTCCAAACAAGAAATCAAGAAAACAATCCCATTTGTAATAGCTATAGATAATAATACTTGGGAATAAATTTAACCAAGTAGGTGAAGAACTCTACATTGAAACAATAAAACACTGATGAAAGAAATTGAAGGCAGCACAAAAAATGGAAAGATATCCTGTGTTTGTGGGTTGGAAGAATTAATACTGATAAAATGTCCTTACTACCTGCTGTGGATTAAATGTGCTCTTCAAAGTTCACGACTTGGGAATTTGATCCTCAGTGGCACAGTGTTGGTAGAGTGGAGTTTCATAGAAAGCGTTTGGGTCATGGGGGCACTCCCTCCTGAGGGGATTAACACCATTTTCTCTGAAGTAGAGAGATGCATTATCACAGGAGTGGCTTTCTTACAAAAGGATGTTTGGTTCGTGCCTTCTCTTCCTCCCTCCCTCCCTTCCTCTTTCCTCCTCCTCCTCATTCTCTTCTTTCTCTTTCCTACTTTTCCCTCCCTCCCCCCTCTCCTCCCACTTCTTCCCCTCTGCCACACTATGACCTAACAGGAAGACCCTCACTGGATACTAACACCTTGAACACAGGCTTCTCAACCTCCAGACCATGAACCAGTAAGTTTCTCTTCTTTAAAACTTACCCAGTCTATAGTACTCCACTACAGCAGCACAAAACTAAAACATTACTCAAAATGATCTACAGATTCAATGCAATCCCCCATCAAAATTCCAATGCCATGTTGCACAGAAATAGAGAAAGCAATCCTAAAATGTGTGGAATCACAAAATACTGAATATTCAATGTACTCTTCAGAAAAAAAAAAAAGGTGGAGGCATCACACTACCTAAAAATATACTACAAAACAGCATGGAATTTCAGAAAAACAGACACATAGACCAATGAAACACAATGGAGAATGCAGAAATAAATCCACATATTTATAATAAAATGATTTTCTACAAAGGCACCCAACACACACAAAGGGGAAGGACAATCTCTTCAATAATTGGTATTAGGAAAACCAGGTAGTCACATTGAGAAGAAAGAAATTAAACTTTTTTTTTCTTTTCTTTTTTTTTTCTTTTCTTTTCTTTAAATTTTTTATAATGCTTTTATTTAAAGAATATAAATTTCCAAAATACAGCTTATAGATTACAATGGCTCCCCCCCCCCCATAACTTCCCTCCCACTATCTCTCACCATATGACGTAGCAAGTAAAGCCGCTGCCTGCAGAGCCACCATCCCATATGGGGGCTAGATCAAGTCCTGGCTGCTCCACTTCCCATCCGGCTCTCTACTATGGTCTGGGAAAGCAATATAAGATGGCCCAAGTCTTTGGGCCCTTGCAACTGTGTGGAAGACCCAGAAAAGGCTTCTGGCTTCATCTCTAGCTGTTGCAGCCATTTGGAGAGTAAACCAGTAGATTGGAGGCATCTCTCTCTCTGCCTCTGCCTCTCTAACTCTGCCTTTCAAATAAATAAATAAATCTTTAAATATATATATATATATATGTAAAATTACAATACCCCAAACTATAAAATTACTAGAAGAAAACATGGCACATGGGTGGGAGGGAATCTCTATAACATTGGTGAGGACAATTTTTTGCTGCATTTAAGCCCAAGCAATGAAAGTAGAAACAAATAGGATTATACCAAACCAAATTCTCCACAGCTAAGAAAAGAATTGACAGAATGAAGCAAAAACTTATAAAATGGGAAAAAATATTTGTAAACCATACATCTAATTCCTTTCCAAAATACCTAAGGAACTGGAAATCAATAGCAAGAAAATAACCAAATGGATAAACATTTCTCAAAAGAAAGCATACAAATGTCTAACAGATATGTGAAACATATTCAGTAGCACTCTTCATTAGGGAAATGCAAGTTAAAACTGCAGCAAGAATGACTACTATTCTGTACAGTGAGAATAACCACCTGTCAGAATGACTGCTAACAAAAGGATCAAAGATAAGAGGTGGTGGGAAGGATGTGGACAAAAGGGAATTCTTATACACTAATGTCAGGAATGAAAATTAGCATATACATTATAACATGAAAGACACAATGAAGGTTCACCAAGAATTTAATATACAACTACCATATGATCCATCAGTTCAAGTATAGGGTATATATCCAAAGGAAATTAAGTCAGTATGCCAAAGAGATCTCTGCACGCTCATATTCATTATAGTATTATTCACAATAGCCAAGCATAGAATCAGCCAAAGTGACCATCAACAGATAAATACAGATGGTTTATATATAAACTATATATATATATATATATTTGTAATATAAATACACACACAATGGAATTTTATTCAGTATTTTAAAAATGGGAAATTCTCCCATTGCAATAACTGGATGAACCTGGAGGGCATTATGCTACAAAATAAGGTAGATATAAAAAAACAAGTATCATACGATCTCACTTACATGTAGAACCTCAAAGAGTTGAACTCAGAGTATACAATAGTGGTTACCAGAGGCTGAGGGTGCAAGAAGGTGGTGAGGAATAAATTCAGAAGATCAATAGTACTACCTGGTGACTGTGGTTTATTACCTTTTGAAAATGTAATATACTTTTTGAAAAAATTGCTAAGAGTATATTAAGTGTTCTCATCAAACCAAAAAATAATATGTGAGGTAATACCTACTTAAGCACTCCACAATGTATGCATATCTTAAAATATCCTGTTAAAAATTTATTAATTAAGGCCGGCGCCGTGGCTCAACAGGCTAATCCTCCGCCTTGTGGTGCCGGCACACCGGGTTCTAGTCCCGGTCGGGGCGCCGGATTCTGTCCCGGTTGCCCCTCTTCCAGGCCAGCCCTCTGCTGTGGCCCGGGAGTGCAGTGGAGGATGGCCCAAGTGCTTGGGCCCTGCACCCCATGGGGAGACCAGGAAAAGCACCTGGCTCCTGGCTCCTGCCATCGGATAAGCGCGGTGCGCCGGCCGCAGCGCGCCATCCGTGGCGGCCATTGGAGGGTGAACCAACGGCAAAAAGGAAGACCTTTCTGTCTGTCTCTCTCTCTCTCACTGTCCACTCTGCCTGTCAAAAAAAAAAAAAATTTATTAATTAATACATATAGAGATCAAGAGGTTTTTATAATTTCAAGTGGCAGACATGATATTCTGTAGTATGATTTCTCAACCTTGGCCCTATGAACAATTAACACACATATTAGTTTGCCGTACTTGCTCTATCAAATCACCACAGACTTGGTGGCTGCCATGACACATACTCATGCTCTGATACTTCTGGAGGTCAGAAGTGCAGAATGAGTCTGATAGAGCTGAGATCAGATACTGGTAGAGCTGGCTCCTCTGAAGTCTACAGGAGAAAATCTCTCTCCCGTTCCACCACATTCTAGAGGCTGTCCACATTCCTTGGCTTGTGGCCCCCTCATAACACAGCCTGTTCCCCCGGTTTCACTATCATGTTTCCTTCTTCTTTCTGCGACCTATTTTGGAGGATCTTATGACTATATTTTCTATATCCCACTAGACTAAGATGGGACAATTTCTCCATCTCAAGATCCCTGATTCAATCTGCAAAGTCTTTTCTTGCCATAGAAGTAGTAAAATAAAAATATTAAATAAATTTAGAGTTTATTTGGGTAAAAAAATTCACAAATCAGGCAGCTGCCAGAACAAGAGGTTCAGAGAACTCCAACCAGCCTTTGAGCAGCAAGCATTTATAGGCAGAAAAGCAAAGTGGAGAAACCATTTGATTGCTTCTAGCTAAGACTGCCTCACTTAAGCATGATGTGATGAGTTGACTGCCGTTTATTCAAGAAGCTCAGCTGTTTGTGACTAACGGAAACCCAGATATTTGTTACAAAAAAATGAACTCCTAAATTTGGTTTCAGTTTGTTTGCATACTCAGTTTGAAATTTGTTGCATAGGAACTCAAAGTACAGGACAGATTCATTCTATTAATTTTAATTAATTTCTATTTAATTTAATAGCAAATGGCATTCACAAGTTCCAGGAACTGGGATGTGAACATCTTTGGAAGGCCATCATTGAGCCTACTCCAGATAATGCTCTGTAAATGACCCTCCTGTACATTGTAGGATGTTGAGCTGCATCCTTGGTCATTACCCATTAGATGCCAATAGTACTTACCCAGTTTTTACCACCAAAAGTGCCTCCAGACATTGACTGTCTCTCCTGGGGAACAAAATCACCCAATTAAGAACCACTGTCCTACATGTGTGTTTGCCACTAGTCTATTTTACTCTACATTGCATCTGAAATATTAAGACCTAGTTCATTCAATGTAAGTATTCTAATATCCTGTTGTATGAAGAAAATGCCTTTTGCTTACTTTATTGTAAATAAAATGCATAAATCATATGAATGAGTCTCCTATTAGAATGTGAGTAGTTTCTCTATGCTAAGGCAATGGTTCTCAAACTTTAACATGATCGGACTCACCTGGTCAGCTCCTTAAAACACAGGTTTCTGGGCAATATGCCCAGAGTTTCTGACTCCGTAACTCTGGAGGAGGGTTCAAAACTCTGAATTTTTCACACGTTCCCAGGGGATGCTGAATTTACTGGTTTGGGATCACTTTTTGGAAACTATTATTCTGTGATACATTCTTAGAAGAATGATTGCCAAGTAAAATTTACAATGTATTGCCAAATTGAAACCACAAGGAATGAATTCATATTTCCCTACTACCTGACCAAAAAATGGTGCAGAGAGACTGGAACTTTTTTGCAAAAGTAAAGGAAATGGAGTTACATCACACAGTTTATTATTTTCTATTTCCTTCATTACTAATGTTACACAGCTTTCCATAAAATTACCAGTCATCTGTGTTTCCTATTCTGTATGTTTCCTGTTCTTACGTTTCCCTGTTTTTCTCATTACTTACTTATAAGTATTCTTTTATTTTTACTCTGAATACTGAATTTTTGTCAGCTGCATATTGCAAACACCTTTTCTCAGTATCAGCTTTGTGTTTTGAAGTTACTTGTAGCTTTTTTGATTTTTCTAAATAAAAACATATTAAAATACTCAAATGAATTCATTTTATTTATTTAAAGACAAAGAGATAGAAACAGAGATCTCCTATCTACTGGTTTCCTCTGCAACAGCCCACAGAAGCCAAGGCTAGGCCAGACCAAACCTAGAAGCTGGGAATTCAATCTGGGTTTCCCAGTGCATGTGTATTTTCCACTATCTAGAATTTTAAAATACCACCATTTAAGATAATCTTATTAAATGATATTTAAGAACAATCTATCATGAGTTAAAATCAGCATAAAATTTCAGAATGCCAAATACTGAGATAAAATAATAACTGAAATTTAACTTTTAAATGATTAACAAAAGAGAAGCTCCAGGAAACATAATTAAAAACAAGCAAAATAATGCCTAGGATGATTTTAAAACATGAAATAAAATTAAATTTCAAATGAAAAATTAGGAATTTGAGATAAAAATTCCATGAAGTTAAATGCCACTTAGCACAAATAAAGAGAAACTTGGTAAACAGAAGACATATAAGTCCTCAGCACAATAAAATGAGAGAGGGTGATATATGGAGATAGAATTATTTGAGAGTGTTTCACAAAGTTTTTGGAAAATTGAATTCAAAGATAATTTTACTGCAAAATTTTTAGAAATCTACAGGTTTTTTTCATAAAATGCATTTTCCAAGAACTTTTTTGAAAACCTTTCACATGTGTGGATTTCAGAAATGCTTGCACCAAAATAGACTTAGCTTTCAATTCCAATGTCCAAGAACTTTTTGAAGAATTCTTGTAGATGTATTAAGTGGATCCCCAGAGAAACAGAGACACGGACTCCTTTGCCCCATTGTGCAGCTGCAATCCAGTCTCCCCCTGATTTTTGGAATTAATGATTCCAGCCAGTGTAGAGACCCATTCTTTAAGTGCTGCTTTTGAAGACATCCCAATTCCAAATATTAAAACTTGGTTAAGCAGCACATAAGGCATGGGATTAAAACACATGAGAAAGCATGATAAATCAAAAGCATAAAAATCCTAAATGTATCAAAGGTAATAAAAATATAAATGAATATATATTTTACCATTTTAAAGTAGATATTTTTTCCATTTGGGAAAACAAAACCTACTTACACTCCCTTTCAAAAAAAAACACCTAAAGCCTAATGAACAAAAGTTGCCAGTAAGAAAAGGGTATGACCTGTCAAATATTCACTAAAAGAAAACTTGCATAGCTCTATCAACCATCATTATGTGAGCATAGAATCATCACTTAGTCCAACAATTCATCAGGAAATGGTGAAATTCCAGATCTTCTAGGTACCTCAAAACATAGCTAAATCTAAGACAGAAAACTTAACAGAATCTCACAAAAGTATAAAATCTTAAGTCACAGAGATTTAACATATTTCTTGCAGTAACTAAAAGAAAAATCACATAAAAATTGATAATGAATGAGGCCAGCTCTATGGCACAGCAGGTTAAGATGCCATCTGCCATGCCAGCATCCCATATGAGTGTCAGTTCCAATCTAGCTTCCTACTATTGTATCTGGGAAAGCAGTAGAAGATACCTTAGTGCTTGGGCACCTGCATCCCCTGTGAGACCCAGATAAAGCTCCTGACACCAGGCTTCTACTTGGCCCAGTGCTGGCCATTACAGTCATTTTGGAAGTGAGCCAGTGGATAGAAGATCTCTCTCTTCCTTTCTCTCCGTAATTCTTTCAAATAAATTCATAAATCAATCTTGAAAAATAATGATGGATAAACATTTACAAGGTCAATCAAACATAATGAATTTTATATTACATATATTACTTATTCAACTATTTATAGGTGCAATCTTAAGATACTGTTGTCAAACATATATGTCAGATGAAAATACCAAGTCCTATACCCTTTTAGTTTCCATTTGCATGGAATATCTTTTTCATTCCTTAACTTTCAGTATATGTGAATCCTCTAAAGTGAACTGATTCTCTTATGGGCAGCAGGGAGGAGGAATAAGGCTGGAGCATGGGCATGAGGGAGAGTAGGGTGGGAAGTATCACCGTGCTCTGAAATCTGTACGTATGAAGTACATGAAACTTAATTTTTTTAAAAAAATGCAATAAAATGCATTAACCTTTCTATTCTTCTAATTGGATAATTTAACACACTTACATTCAAAATAACTGTCGATAATTAAAAACCTACTATCACCATTTTTCCCACTGTTTTCTGGTTCATTTGTACATCCTTCATTCCTATGTTCCTCCATGCTTTCCTCCTTTGTGGCTGATGTCTTTATTGATATGATTGAGATCTTTTCATCTTTACTGTGTCTGCATAAGGTTTTGCTTGCCAATTACCCTGAACATTACATAAGTATCTTGAAGAATTTCTTTAGCATTCATTTCTTAGAGGTAGTTATAATAAACTCAGATGTTGTTTGATTGATACAGGCTTTATCACTCCTTCATGTTTGAAAGATAGGGTTCCTGGGCATAGTATTTTTCATTGGCAATTATTTTTCTCTTGGGGTTTTGAATACGTCATGCCTCTCTGTTCTTTCAAAGTTTCTGCTGAAAAATCTTCCGATAATCTTAGGACAATTTCTTTGTACAGAATAATTGTTTTCCTGTGTTGCTTTCAAAACTCTCCTTGACTTTAAATTTTGGTCATTTAATTATATTATGTTATGTTATGAGTCTCTTTAGATTCTCTTATTTTGTGTCTTTTGGGTTTTTTGAATATAGATCTGTTTCAATTTTCAGGCATGAGAATTTCTATACCATTATTTCTCTAAATATGTTTTCTATCATTTTCTCCCTCTTCTTCTGGTCCACCAGTAATACATGCTTGTATGAGGATAACCAAAGTGAATATTATGAAAAAAACTAATGGGCGCGGGGTTTTAGTCCCGGTTGCTCCTCTTTCAGTCCAACTCTCTGCTGTGGTCCAGGAGGGCAGTGGAGGATGGCCCAAGTGCTTGGGCCCCTGCACCCACATGGAAGACCAGGGAGAAGCAACTGGTTCCTGGCTTCAGATCGGCGCAGCACTGACCATAGATGCCATTTGGGGAGTCAACCAATGGAAGGAAGACCTTTCTCTCTGTCTCTCACTCTCACTCTCACTGTCTATAACTCTACCTGTCAAAAAAATTTTTTAAAAGAAAGAAAAAAACTATGCAGGGATTTCAAAAACTTATAGTCATAACTTATCTTTTAATTCCATTTTCCATGAATTTTTAAGTGTCCATGTATATTATGCTTGATAACATACCATAACTCTTAAACTATCTTCATTGTTCCTCATTCTTTTTATTTTCAGATTAGATGATTTCCAGTGATCAGTCTCTGAGTGTACTAATCCAGTCTTCTTAATCTAGCCTGCAATTAAACTACTCTACAGAATTTTTTAGTCCAAATGTAGTATTCTCCTTCTCTGACTTCTGTTTAGCACTCTTTTATACTTGTTTTTATCGAAATTCTGTTTGTTAATGCATTTCTTTCCTGACTTGAATCATTATCTTTATAATCATTGAATTCCCTGTCAAGTAAGTCACATTATCTATAATTCACTTGGGTTGGTTTCTACAGATTTGTCTTGTTCTTTTATCTAGAATACATGTCCCTGTTTGTTGATTTCCCAAGATTCTCTGTGCCAGTTTCTGTAACTCTCCCATGCTTGTCAGACTGGCCTTGCATAACAGACTTTCCAATTTTTGTGTTTGTTTAGAATCCTGTTTTTTTCTTGATGGTTAAGGATATGATATACACTATCAATACCCCTAGACCAATAAAGATGGTGTCAGATTCTGTGCAAGGTTGTAGTGTTGGCTGTATGCTCTAGTTCTTTCTCTCTTCATCCTGAAACTGAGCACTGGTGTTTGCCTCACACTCTCTCTATGCTAAACCAGAGAGAAGATCTGTGGCAAATTCCTACCTTCACACCAAGTTGCACTCTCTGACTCAGCACGAAAGACTGTGCATCTACTTCATTTTCTATGTTCTACGGTGACTGGAATGTAAAGTCCCATCAACTCCATGACCTATCATGAAGAAGACAAAATGCTGGGTAGAAGCTGAAAAAGTTGTAGCACTTAGATCATGTACAAACTTTTTCCAGGAAGAATATGTCAACTTGGTTTATTACTGGAAGCAACTGTAAGAAAACCTTCTGATATGCCAAGCTCCACTTCAAGTTGCCAAAGTGCTACTGTTAGTTTCCTGCATTAGCTCCTCAATGTGAATTTGTTAGAAGTCAAGCCATCAAGTAGCTATTGGAAGTTTAAGTTACA
This sequence comes from Sylvilagus floridanus, assembly GCA_949820135.1. NCBI lineage: Eukaryota > Metazoa > Chordata > Mammalia > Lagomorpha > Leporidae > Sylvilagus > Sylvilagus floridanus. Next base: position 17,570,627 of record OX463243.1, read on the forward strand.
AGCCCCTTCCAGAGAAAAAGTGAGAGTTTGATGCTCCTCTCCCTTTTCTCTGCATCACTTCAAGCAAGTATAGCTCCTTGAAGTGTTTTGATACCTACACTATGAACCAAATGGACCTAATGGATATCTATAGAAGTTTTCACACCATTATTGCAGCAAACACATTCTTCTCCTCAATGCAAGGAAATTTCTCTAGGATAGTCCATATGCTAGGGCATAAAGCAAGTCTCAACAAATTAAAAAAAATGAAATCATACCGTGCATCTTCTCTGACCACAATGGAATGAAACTGGAAATCAATAACAAGAATCTCTAGATCATATGCAAACACATGGATACTGAATACATATCCCTGAACAAACAGTGGGTCATAGAATAAATCAAAAGATAAATATTAAAGTTCTGGAAGTGAATCAAGAGAATACATCATATCAAAATTTATGGGAAACAGCAAAAGCAGTGTTAAGAGGGGTGTTTATAGCAATTAGTGTCTACATCAAGAAACTAGAAAGGCACCAATTAAATGAGCTATCAATGCATCTCAAAGACCTAGAAAAACAATAACAAACCAAGTCCGAAATTAGTAAGAGTAAATAACTTAAAATAAAGAAAATTGAAGCCAAAAAACACAAAAAATCAGTGAAATGAAGAGCTAATTTTTGAGAAAATAAACAAAATTGACACACCATACGTCCAGTGAACCAAAAAAAAAAAAAAAAAAGAGGGAAAAGACCCAAGCTCCTTCTACGAGGCAAGCATCACCTTAATTCCTAAATCAGAAAAAGATAAAGAGGACTATAGACCAATATCTCTGAGGAACATAGATGCAACAATCCTCAAAAATATTAGCTAATTAAGTCCAAAAATACATCAGAAAGATCATTCACCTGGGCCAAGTGGGATTTATTATCCCTGGTATGCAGGGATGATTCAACATTCACAAATAAATAAATGTGATACATTACATTAACAAACTGAAAAATAAAAACCAAATGGTTATTTCAATAAATGCAAAGAAAAAAACTGCAAAAATACAATATGCTTTCATGATGAAAATCTTAAGCAAACTGGGTATAGAAGGAACATTCCTCAACATAATCAAGCAATTTATGACAAACCCACAGTTATCATCTTATTGAACTGGGACAGTTCAAAGCCTAAGATGTGAAACCAGACAAGGATACCCACTTTTACCATAACTATTCCATATAGTCTTGGAAGTTTTAGTCAGAGCCATTAAGCAAGAAAAAGAAATCAAAGGGATACAAAATTAGGAGGAGGAAGTCCAACTATCCCTATTTGCAGATGACATGATTCTATATATAGGGGATCCAAAAGACCACTAAGAGACTATTTTAACTAATGAAAGAGTTTGGTAAAGTTGCAGGATATAAAATCAATACACAAAAATCAACAGCGTTTGTATACACAGACAATATAACAGCTAATAAAGAACTTCTAAGATCAATCCCATCCACAATAGCTACAAAAAATTAAATACCTTGGAATAAACTTAACCAAGGATGTCAAAGATCTCTAGGATGAGCACTACAAAACCTTAAAGAAAGAAATAGAAGAGCATACCAAAAAAAAAAAAAATGGAAAAATCTTCCATGCTTATGGATTGGAAGAATCTATATAATCAAAATATCCATTCTCCCAAAATCAATTTATAGATTCAATGTGATGCCAATAAAAATCCCAAAGACATTCTTCTCAGATCTGGAAAAAATGATGCTGAAATTCATATGAAAGCACAGGAGACCTCGAATAGCTAAAGCAATACTGTACAACAAAAACAAAGCCAGAGGCATCACAATACCAGATTTCAAGACATACTACAGGGGGCTGGCGCTGTGGCACAGCAGGTAAAGCAGCTGCCTGCAGTGCCAGCATCCCATATGCGTGCTGGATCTAGTCCCAGCTGCTCCACTTCCAATCCATCTCTCTGCTATGGTCTTGGCAAACAATACAGATGGCCCAAGTGCTTGAGCCCCTGCACCCACATAGGAGACATGGAAGAAGCTCCTGGCCCCTGACTTTGGATTAGCACAGCTCCAACCATTGTGGCCATATGGGGAATAAACCAGCTGATGGAAGACTTCTGTCTCTGCTGCTCCTTAACTCTTCCTCTCAAATAAATAAATAAATATTTTTTTTTTTAAAAAAGACATACTACAGGACAGTTGTAATCAAAACAGCCTTGTGCTGGCACAAAAACAAACTTATAGACCAATGGAACAGAATAGAAACTCCAGAAATCACCCCATGCATCTACAACCAACCTATCTTTGACAAAGGAGCTAAAAATCAATCCCTGGAGCAAGGACAGTCTCTTCAACAAATGATGCTGGGAAAACTGGATTTCCACATGCAGAACTATGAAACTAGACCCCTACCTTACACCTCATACAAAAATTCAATCTGATTTGGGATCAGAGACCTAAATCTATGACCTGATCCCATCAAATTATGAGAATATTGGAGAAACCCTGAAAGACATTGGCATAGTCAGAGACTTCTTGAAAAAGACCCTAGAGGCCGGCGCTGTGGCTCAACAGGCTAATCCTCCGCCTTGCGGCGCCGGCACACCAGGTTCTAGTCCCGGTTGCCCCTCTTCCAGGCCAGCCCTCTGCTGTGGCCCAGGAGTGTAGTGGAGGATGGCCCAAGTGCTTGGGCCCTGCACCCCATGGGAGACCAGGAGGAAGCACCTGGCTCCTGCCTTAGGATCAGCGCTGTGCACGGCCACGGCGGCCATTGGAGGGTGAACCAACGGCAAAGGAAGACATTTCTCTCTCTCTCTCTCACTGTCCACTCTGCCTGTCAAAAAAAAAAGAAAAGAAAAATAAAAAAGAAAAAGACCCTAGAAGCACAGGAGATCAAAACCAAAATTGACAAATGGGATTACATCAGGCTGAGAAGTGTCTGTACTGCAAAGAAACAGCAAAGTGACGAGGTAACTGACAGAATGGGAGAAAATGTTTGCAACCACTGATAAATGTTTAACATCTAGAATCTATATGGAACTCTAGAAATTCAGCAACAACAAAGCAAACAATCCAGTTAAGAAATGGGCAAAAGACTTAAACAGGTATTTTTCAAGAGAGGAAATCCAAATGGCCAACAGACACTTGAAAAAATGCTCAGGATCATTAGCCATCCAGGAAATGCAAACCAAAACCACAATGGGTTTTCACCTCACTCCAGTTAGAGTGGCTCTCATACAGAAATCAACAAACAATGAATGCTGGCAAGGACGTGGGGAAAAGGATACCCTAATCCACTATTGGTGGGAATGTAAACTGGTGCAGCCACTGTGGAAGACACTATGGATATATCTCAGAAATTTGAATAAAGACCTACCATATGATCCAGCCATCTGACTCTTGGTAATTTACCCAAACAAACAAAAAAAATCAGCATCTGAAAGAGTGATCTGTACCCCCATGTTCATTGTAGCACAATTTACAATAGCTAAGATATTTAATCAACCCAGATATCCATCAATTGTTGACTGGATAAAGAAATTATGTTACATTTATACCATGCAGTGCTACTCAGCTATAAGAAACATGAAATCCTGTCTTTTGCAACAAGATGGACGCAAATGGAAACCATTATACTTAGTGAAATAAGTTTGTCCCAAAAAGACAGATATGTTTTCCTTGATGAGGGTAACTCAGAGTATCTAAAATATAATCTATTGCAGTGAAATGGACATTTTGAGATTTGATGATGTTTATAGCCCTTGTCTCTTCCACTGAGGAATAGTATCTTTTTCTTCATAGTATTTGTAGAACTCTTTTACTTAGTATAGAGTTAACTATATGATCATTAAATGAGCTGAAAATAGATCTTTGTAAAAATTAAGAGTGGGAATGGGAGAGGGAGGAAGAAGAAGCGTCAGAGCATGGGCAAGAGTGAGGATGGGGTGGGAAGTATCACTATTTTCCTAAATCTGTACATATGAAATACATGAAACTTATATAACAAGTAAAATTTTTAAAAAAGAAAGAAAACCACATCTTCATTCTGTAATCTGGAGAGACTCACAATGCTTGTTTTTTTCTGTTTCCAGAGCTAAGTTGAGGATGGGTGCTCTGTAAGATAGCTGGAAACATTGGGGTGTTTGATGTATGGACAGACTCTTTCCAGGAAGGACTAATAGACCTAGGGTTGCTGCTGGGCAAGCAGAGGTGAAGAGAAGCTCAGGAAATGTTGATCTGCTTCTTAAATGGCCATCTGGTCAATATTTGTCCTTTGAGCTTCCTGATTCAAGTCAGTTAGAATCCAGACCATGTGGGTGTGTCAAACTCCTTCCAAGGACAAAGAAGGGGCTGCATATATTTAAACCCCCCTCTCTGTCCTACTTCTGGGGATTAAGCCTCTAGCTATGTTTGTGTGCCTGTATTAAAACCACCATTTTTGGCTGGCGCCGCAGCTCACTAGGCTAATCCTCCGCCGGCACACCAGGTTCTAGTCTCGGTCGGGGCGCCAGATTCTCTCCGGGTTGCCCCTCTTCCAGGCCAGCTCTCTGCTGTGGCCAGGGAGTGCAGTGGAGGATGGCCCAAGTGCTTGGGCCCTGCACCCCATGGGAGACCAGGAGAAGCACCTGGCTCCTGGCTTCAGATCAGCGTGGTGTGCTGGCCGCAGCGCGCTGGCTGCAGCAGCCATTGGAGGGTGAACCAATGGCAAAGGAAGACCTTTCTCTCTGTTCTCACTGTCCACTCTGCTTGTATAAAAAAAAAAAAAAATCATTTTTTTTTTTACTGTGGTTAGAGAGACCCTAATGTGTCTAATCTCCTGTATTCTCAGAGTTGGTGAAATAGCAGCCAAACTGTGGGGAACCTTGGAGGATGCAGGGGTGGATGTGCAGTCCACAGGGAGATGTGGTGTGTTGGGTATTCCTATCCCAACTTTGTGGCATAACATTTGAGGATATTATGCCCAAGTGTGCCTCAGTTTTCTCACCTGTTTAATGCAGATGTTTCTCAGTTTCCAAGTGGGTGGGAGTCTCTCAGCTGCTGACTCTTGAAAGGAATTCAGCCACTTATACATGTTTGGTTGGTGGATCTAGGGGTGGAGAAAGAGTCAGGAGTTTCCTATTTTGCCATGTTGTTGATGTTGCCAACTGCAAATGTTGAAGGATGCTCTTGACCAACAATACATTTAGAGTCCCTTAAAAACCATGGCAGAACCTTGAAGAAATAATACATTACATGAGTAACATGTACCCACCACTAATAATATATACTTTTAGTCATCTAGTTCTTATCCTAAACTACCTACTAAAATTAATTCTGCAAAACAAGTGTTATAGAGAATTAAAGGGTGCTTCACTTGTGGCTATCAGCAAGATAAGGAGGATTAATTTAGAAGCACTGCATTAACCTTTTCTCATTTCATAATCACATTTTTAGGGAGAGGATTAAAATCTAATGTCTTTTAGTGCTTTATGAAGTTATAGAGAAGGAATAATTTATATGGAAAATTAATTCTTGAATTTTAATCATTATATTCGTATCTATCAAAAAATGCAAACTAAAAAGTAGGAAATAAATACATCACTTTATAATTCTATTTTAATTTCTGGGAAAGCATCGTTTGAGTATCTGAGTTCTACTCTCATTAATACCTCTTAGTATATTTTTCTTAGTACTGGGTTTCAACTAACTTGATAAAGTGGTAATAAATATTTTCCCTTACCTTGAAAACCTAATGAATACTTTTATTGCAAAACATGATTATCTGAAACGATTTTTATGCAAAATTTATAAACACCAGGTCCTAATTTGTTAAGCTTTTTGAAAGTACCCGATGATGGTTATTTTTATTACAGATTTTTTTCATATATTCTATTTCCCTACTAGTTTTCATGTCCTTAAGGATATCTGAAACTGACCTTACAATTGACAACTTCTAGAAGTCTTCCCAGTTACCTCCCCCATTCTACCAGCCTAACTCCAGTTGCAGGTTTCAGTTTTACCTTTTTGAGCTGAAAACCACTCAGGATTAGGGATAATATTATGCCTCGCAATGTTTTTACATCTTCTCATAATACCTACTTCATCGATCAGCACACAGTAGGCACTCAATGAGTGTACTTAGTGATTGGTCTGAGGATTGTACAAATCCTTCAGTTTGTAGCAGAAATGTGAATTACTACACAATAGGCTTTAATATCCACTTCCTCTTTGGAGGGAAATGGAAATAGATATTAAAGAAAAAACCCAGCTAAGTGTTCAATCTCCTTCATCATAATTCCTCTTATCAAATGTGTTCAGGTCTAAAATTATTTGATTCTTGCCAAGATCTTATTTAGAGAAGCTATAGAGTTCAATCCTGTTTCATCAAACCACAATGTCCTCTTTCACCATGATTTTTTTTCTTCTTATACTAAATAAGAGTTGGGCTCTTCAGAATAAGCCTAGCCACATATATATATATCTACAAGTTAACCCTTAAATCTCAGGTCTTGATGAAACAAATATTTATTTTTCATTCACACTATGTCCATTTGTGTTGGAAGAGGAGTTGACTCTGCTTCACAGATTCACTCATGTATATAGACAAAAAGAGATCCTATCACTTCAACACTGCACAAGGAAGTGAGGGGGCAGAGGATCTCAAATCATGTCATCAATGATGCAGCCCAGCTATGAACCAGGCTCTTGAACTTGCAGCTAATGGCCAACACTTGCTCCTGGCTCCAGAAACTGGGAAATGAGCATAAGAGTATTTGGTGAGTAGTAACCATCTCCCCCATAACAAATGTCCCATTAAAATTCTGCGTGGCAACATTGCTAAAGAATTTTGGATATAGTGTTATTATTTACATTCGAAGTTATTCCTAAACAAGTCCTAAGCTGCATAGACTCCCCTGTCCTCTTGCTAATCACCTCCCTTATCCTTTGAATGCATCATTCTTCTCCGTGACTACACATTAGTTGCACTTGGGCAGTTTCTAAACATGACTGATGTTTCAGGTCTGGGGCCAAGGGGATTAAGTAAGCTCAGATGTCTGACCTGGGATGAAAGGAGAGTCTTATAAAATCTTTGCAGAGGAATGGCCAGTGGATATGAATCTTGAAGATGAGTAGTTGACCAATGTAGACAAGAGTATCCCTGACAGTAATAATATTAGATGAGCTCCCCCAGAAGAAGGCAAGGACAGAACCAGATCTGTGCAAGGAAAGGAAAAGGAAAGATCATTGTGGGCCCTGCATGGGGCACAGAGTGAAACAGTAAAGACTTCAGGTCTGGACCATGGAGAGGGCACTAACAGAGGATGATAGTTGGGCACATCCATCTATCACCACATGGACACTACATTAATCTCTTACTTGTGTGTCCAGGTATGCAGTGAGTTACACTGCCCAGAGATGTGTCCAGCTTTCAGAAGCACAACTACCATACTAGGACTTAAATAAAGGTTTATTTTTTTCAAATATACACACAGTTATAATGCACCCCCAATTTGTTCTCTTCTTTCATTTCCACACTCTCTCATGGTACCTCCTGGGATCACCTCCCAAATAAATTATTTGCACCTGAATCGTTATTTTAGGGTCTGCTATGAAAAATTTGAAAGCATGTCTACCATATAGAATAGAGAGGATTGAGTTAATAAGCATGATTTATTGGCATACCTTGCCCTGTTCCTAACAAGCTCTAGTGCAGACTTCAACAAAGCTGGATCTATCTCCTACTTTTCACCTCACCTCAGCTCAAACATCCCCTCCTCAAAGAAGTCCTTTGTGCTACCTAAGCTCCACTCTGTGGTTCTCTTTCACACACTATTACTTTTTTGCTTTCATAGAGTTCAAAATAATTGTATTCATGTTTGCCTGTTTTTTCTTTCTCCTGCCACTAAAATAAAAACTCAGAGCACAGGTTTTCTACCTTGTTCAGTATGGTTTACTGATATAACAGTGTCTGACATGTTGTAGGGGCCCAGTGTATAGCCACTGAATGAATGGATGTCTCCCATCCAACTATATGGCCTCAAAGGATTTTCTACACATATGACATAGCTTTCCTGAAATTCCAGGTAAAGGACAAATTAGGCAAAATTGGAAATTAGAAACTTATTATGGTAGGCAGAATAAAGGCACCAACAAAAAGTTGATGCCTGATCCTTTTGAATGTATCATTTCATATGCCAGAAAGGACATTGTATATATAATTAAGTAATGAATTTTTATTTTTAAAAAATATTTTATTAATTTGAGAAGTACAGTTACAGACAATGAGAAAGGGAGACAGAGAGCAAGGTCTTCCATCTGCTGGTTCACTCCCCAGCTGGCTGCAACTGCTGGAGCTGAGCCAATCCAAAGCCAGGAGTTAGGAGCTTCTTCCTGGTCTCCCAAGCAGGTACAGGGGCCCAGGGACTTGGGCCATCTTACACTGCTTTCCCAGGCCATAGTAGAGAGCTGGATTGGAAGAGGAGCAGCCAGGACTAGAACCGACACCCATATGGGATGCAGACGTTGCAGGTGGAGGATAAACCTACTGTGCCATGGCGCCAGCCCAACTAATGGACTTTTAAAGTTAGCAACTTGATTGTCTTGATTGTCTCAGGCAGATCCAATCTAATCAAGTGAGTGCTTGGGAGTCAAAGATAGTTTCCAGCTGGTTACAGAAGAGTTAGTCAAGCTGAAAGAAGAAGAGGAAACCACAGAGACTGAAGTCTGAGAAGAACTTGATCTAAAACTACTGGAGGGTGAGCACCTGCAAAGCAGGAACCTCCAGAGGCAAAGACTGGCAGCCAGCGAGGGACGGGGAATCAGTTCTACACCCAAAAGTGCACTGGCCAACATTTCATTACCAAAATAAAATCCCTGAGGCAAATAACTTAACAAAAAGACTTATTAAGCTCACAGTTCTGAAGGTTCAAGTTCAAGATTCGGCAACCCTGCAGGTTTGGCCTCTGTTGGGAGTGGTGGATGGCAAGGAGAGAACACAGAGGAAGGATCATGTGGTGAACCAGGAAGCAGAGAGGCTTGGCCTAAATGTAAGTTTTAATAATTGTCTCCTCATTGGAACTACCTTTTGAGGACATCCCCATCATGAAATAAAGACCTTCCAATTGGCCTTACCTCCTGAAGTTTCCATCACTTCCATTAGTGCCACCTCGGAGACCAAGGTTTCTAACACAGGCTTTTGGAAGACATTCAACATGCAAACAATAGCAACAGCAACTTAAAGTCAATAACCTTTAAAGCAGGTTCATTCTCAGAGCTTCTAGAAAGGATAGCAGCCAGGCTGACACCTTGCGTTTGGCCTTACAAGATTCAAAGCAGAAAACCCAGCCACACTGTGAGTTAACTGAACTGGGAGATAATTGTTATTATTTTAACCTGCTAAGTTTATGGAACTATGTTACAGCAGTAATGGAAAACTATACCATCTGGCCCTAAAACTCTCCCTTGGTGAGATATGTCTAAAAGAAAAAGAGAACTAGAGGCTGGTGATTAGGGTACAATAACAGACATCCAAGGGAACCTGTCCAGTAATGCTTCAGTGATGTGTAAGGTTCAACTCCCGAAGAAAATGTGTTTCTGAAAAACTGGAATGAATAGGATTTCCTGCCACCCATGTGTCTTCCCACAGACTTGTCATTTGGAGTAGAAAGGGGTGAGCATCCAAAGATGATTTGTAAGATACAATTCTACCAAGATGCCGACAACTGGATTGTAATTGCTAACTAGGAGAGACCATTCTAATTAATGCACACTAAATATCAGATGCTAAGAAAGGAAAGGCAGCTAGCACTCCATTTCTCTTAATCAAGCTTGCCTCAAATGTTAAATATGCATGGGAGTATGCATAAATGCAGAGGCATTATGTTTCAAACATTCCAGAGTGGTCATTTTAGGATTTGAGTAAATTTCCAGTTTGGCTGTGTCTGTAAAATGGTGTATGTTCTAAAAGTGGTGATTTTTCTCTCAAAAAAAGCTATTTCAAAGCTAGATTAGTTTCATAGAAAGAGGAAATGTGGTACTTAGCATTTAAATGGCATTATGGGATCTAAATTTACTAGAGCTACTGCAATAAAGTATTAGAGAGACTGGGTGACTTTGACAACAAAAATTTATTTTCTCACAGTTCTGGATGCTTAACGTCCAAAATCAAGGTGTTAGCAGGTTCGATTTATCCTGAGGCCAATCTGTCTGGCTTATAAATGGTTGCCTTCTTACCATGTCCTGACATCATGGCCTTTCCTGTGTGTACTAGCATCCCTGATGTCCCTTTTTCTCTTCCTACAAGGACATCATAGTGAATTAGGACCCTACTCTTAAGAATTTATTTAACCTTAACTACCACCTTAAAGGTCCTATTGCCAAATACAGCTAAGCCAGAGTCTGAGGCTTCAACATAAGCATTTGAGGGGGGACACAATTCAGTCTATCACATATGGAGAACTAATATTGGTGTTTTGAGTGAGGAGAAACAAAACTAAGATGGACACTGGATTCTGCCTTTCCATGACATATTATCTCTGGTCTCCTGGATTGTTCAATGGTTTCCAGAAGAACCAAAGACAAACAGGCACATTTTATCAAATCTCAACTGTCAGAAGAACAGGAACTGAGGCTGTCAAGACTGTACAGAGGGAATGATGGTGGCAACACGAGGACCTAGACCAGAGAGTTATCTTGCAGAACAATTATCAGTTGACTCTCTCAGCCATGTTCAGCTCTAGTCACATCTCTTAGTTGAGTATTACAGAGTTCTTTCCTTGGTTCTTTTTTGAATTGTGGGATCAATGATTTGGATGAGATGCAAAAATACACTTAATAGATTTTCCACATGAAAAAATTGGGAGAGATGAATGTTATGCTGAATGAAAGGTTCAAGATCCAAAGAGCTCTTGAGAAGATGGAAAGTGTGGACAAGCAAACACCGCCGCATTTGAACACAGAAATGAATAGTTATCTTTGTAAATTTAAATAAGAAATGAAAATATTTTTAAATGAAAAGTTATGCACTGAAAGAAGGCAATTGTTCTAAAACAATTTTAAGTGAAGCTATTTAAGGGAAAAATCCCGTTGAAATTGGGAATCATGCAAAGAGATTCAAGCCAAAAGTAGATCTTAAACTGAAACTGTTAAGAAAATAGTGTGAAGCAAAAACCTATTTGAGCTCAAATCAAAATTATTTCATGAAGCTTTGCTTCCCTCATTTCCACACATAGTACGGTGACTTTTGTTAAAGGGTATTATCAATAATCCTGTGTTTCTTTATAGCAAATGAACACCAAGATTTAAGAGAGGATCAGATAGCTCATCACCACCACATCTTCCAGAACAAAACCCGAGGTTCTGAGCTCCATCATTCTGGACTCACACACAGACTTGACAAGGATGTGGACACTCAGATCTTGTCCACAGGGTCCACACCGCCCTTCTCACTTCTAAGCCACGATGCCAAGCTCCATTCAAACTGACAGCTTGTAGTGGCCTGTGCTCTTTCTGAACCCTCCCTTATGCAGCCTCCACGCATGCCAATTCCCCTCCCGGGAATGCCCTCCTCCCATCTTCTTTGAAAGCCTGCCCCTCTTTTCAGTTCCATTACAAGTGTATCCGTGAGATACAGATTCAGAACATCTTTGCAGATTTTGCTTCTAGACACCCAAGTATATGTAATTTTTCTTTTTCCTTTATGAACGTCTGTAGCATCTGTTTTTTCTATAGAGGGGCAGGTGTCTTTGTCAGCAAATTTTTTCAACAGTGAGGCCAAGTTTTCCTCATAGGGCTCACACAGGAAATAACAGCCCTGCTTCTCTGCACAGTCAGGCAGTCATATTGCCCTCTCACTCTAGAAGTTTTTTCCAGAGTAGTACACCTTTCAGTCCCATAAGCACTTGTTGTCTTTTATATAAAGCTTCTCACCATTCCAAGCAGAGAGTCATCATTTCTTTGCAGTACACTTTCACCTGGCACGTGTTTCTATTATACTGGTTTTAATATTTCAGTTGTCATGTTCCTTCAGTTATAAAAACTTTTAAACTATCAATAATTTAAAAGATGTAAAACCAAATGCTTTAATAACACTGTATCAGCTGTAAAATACATAATAATTTCAACAGTGACAAAGTACTTCTAAATAAGCATCCTATGACTGAAGAATACAATTATTGTTAAAGTGTATATCTTATCTCTTACATTGCAGGTCCCAGGCCAGCACCAAGAATCGTGTCTTATTCCTCATCTTACCAATGTTTGCCCAGTGGCTTGTAGATAGGATTGGCTCAAGAAATATTTGTTGAGTGAATCAAAGAATTGAACAAAAGTTTAGATTACCATAAATTTAAAGATTCAACACTGGCCTGGCTACTGTGAAATGTCACATAATACAGAATTGCATTGAATGAAGGCTCTTTAAAAAGTTTTTGGCAAGAGTAAATGATGAAAAAAATTATGTATGGATTACAAATGTTTTTGCACCCAAATAAACATCTTTTAATTCCATATTCCATGAGCTTTTTAAACTATCATCATACTAAGATGTTCAGATGACTCAAAAAGCCATTATCTTAGAAAGAGGCAATCATATTTGCAATACAGTGTTCAATGCATTAATTTGCTAAATATTTTCAAGGGAAAATTGGCCATGTAGGATGACCAGGATAGCATTTGGTGCAGAAATATTTTCATGGAAGGAACGGTTGAAAGAACTGAGTATATATACCCCAGCAAAAGAAAATCAGGTGGGAAGCATGCTCACCGTCCTCCCACATTTGAAGGACTAACCTAAGAGTTGAAAAACATGACACATGGGGCTCCAGAGAAGTAAAGACCAGTGTGATAGATTGTTCCAGAAGGAGACCTGGTTCTCTCTACACAATGCTGCTATGAAGCAATGGAATGGGATGTTTTGTGATACAGTGAACGCCCCATCTTAGGATGATTCAAAGCAGAAACTTCATGACGGAATACTCACCACTGGACAGAATAGTACACTAGATGTCCCTTTGGACTTCCTGCAGTTTTGAACTTTGTCAATATTGATACCTTTTCTAGAACAGAACACCATCACAACAGAAACAAGTGAAAAAACAGGTACTTGAGACAAATGGCCTGAAAGTTTCCAATTTTAGTTCCATTTTCAATGAAAATATATGTATCCAACCAGTCATTTATTTACCCCTCCAACTAACCTTTGCTGAGTACCCTTAAGTGCCAAACTCCATCCAAAGTCCTAGAGATGTATCAAAAAAGACACAGGTGCTATGCTCACAAACTTAGTGTCTAGTGCAAATATTAAGTACACAGAGAAATTATAATCCACATAACTGCTTCAGCATGAAGACATATAGTACAAGAGCCAGCTGAGTTAGTAGAGGGTTCAGAGAAGGCCACTTTCATATGAGCTAAAAACCCTAGGGCAAGTCATTTAACCCCTCCATTCGCCCACAATGATTGCTATTAAATGGAACAGAAAATTGCTGCCTTACCATGATTTTGAGGGAGTTAGAGCTTGTACCTGGGGCACTTATTGTCTCTGTAACCTTGGAGAAGGTCCTCTAAACTCTGTCAGCCTCAGTTTCCTCACCACCAGAATGGGACACATAATAGAACCATGGTCACAATGCTGTGGAATGACATGTGAAGCCCATAGAACCAATCCTCAATAACTGGCAACTAGTATTAAGATAAATAGAAACCACCCTGAGTACTTAGAAGAAAAAATGCCACATCCTAGATCCCGTTATCTTTTTTTTTTAACTCTTCTAAAATCCCCAGCTATTTGGTGAGGAGGGATAAAATAGCCAGTTTATGGTGATATTTATCTCAACCCGCACTCAAGAGCATCAACAAAGCTCCGTGAGTCGTGCTTCCTTCCTTAGAGTTAGCGGTCTACTCTAGGATGAAAAACATCTTCCTCCTTGCTTTCATGTTCAACCCTTTCTTTCTTCTCTTTAAGAAGCAGAGGGGGTTAGAAACAGCACTTCTAGAAAAATGAGATCACTTCCGTCTCAGTCCGTACAGCCACCAGATGAAAATTCACGGCATAGGCACCCTGATGTTCCAGGAGGAGACCAGCCCCGTATGAATAAATAATCCACATTTCAAGCAGGATTATGGATATAAATGAAAGACGAAAAGCACATCAGGGTACCAATTCGTCACACATCTCCACACAAAAGCACACCCTTGTTTCTCTCCTCTCCTCATCCCTGGCTTACCCCACTTTCCACTGCACTCTGTGGCCAAATACAAAGATTAAAAAAAAAAAAAAGATATAGAAAAAAGTAGGTCAGAGAGGGAGGTACGCAGAGACCCATCACACAGGCAGTTTCAGTGGTCTGGGAGGGCCGCCCAGGGCCGCCTTTCCTGTCAGCGCTTCCTGGATCCATTGAACCTTCGGGGTCAGACAGCCTCCACTGGAGCTCGCCTATCACCGCAGCAGGTATGTCCCACAGCCCCCAGCCTCGGTCTCCCTGAAACCTGCCCCTGTGCAGGATTTCCTGTTATCTCCCACTTGACTTGATAGCTAATACAGCTCCTACAGCTGCTGTATCCCATTAGGTCAGAGCGATGAAAACGAACGCCATTTTCTTGATGGGTTATGCAGAATTGCTGTAATTTGAAGCAAGCCTCCCTGGCCTGGCTTCCTATCACTGTCTCCACTGCACACGCTCCTTCCCCCTCCATCACCACCAACACAACCTCACCCCCCCTCCTTCCTCGGCTCCCCACTCTCCAACCCCTCCCACCAAGCCCCCTAGCGCCCATCTCTGTCTGTCCCTCTTCTCCCTTTTCAAACTGAATACATTGGGGCCCTGGCGGGCTGCCATTCTAACTGCACATTAGAAATGGTAGAGTTTCCCTCTATCTGATTCTATAAAATGAGTTCACCAGAAGGTGCAGACCCAGCACATTCGTGGTTTTTCCTATAAATTACTTTAACACTGTGTCCAATCATATATATAATTTCAGATTTTCAATTTCAACTCACTGCTGTGTCAGCACAGACTCCACTGATATGTCTAACGTATTTAGCTTAAAATGAAACGGATGGCATTTCATTACCAGGAAGATAATATTTTTGAATATGTTTCCTGCATGGCGGGATCCATCACTATTCTGCCATTTTATGTTCAGCGTGTGTAATAGCTTTTTAATGCTTTGACGTGTTTTATTTATATGTGTAATATTTTTCTAATACCATAGGACAGTTTAACTCATTGGCCACATTAGAAAATCTTAATTGAATGCTTTTAAATATTAGCAAAGAGGGGAAGGCTGGACAAATCACCAATATTTTTATCTAAGGTTTCATAAAGAGTAACAAAAAAGCCACAAAGATTGTTCAACCCTTGTTCTTCTCCTTTTATTCTCCCCAACCTCTTCCCACCCCCTCCCACTCAGTAGTCACCCCATAAATATACACACTTTGGAGAGGAAATAAAAAGAGAAAGAAAAATCCCCTGTTCCCCTGAGGCACAGAAGCTGTCAGGGTGAAAGTGAGGAACACAAGAAATATTGAGCAAGGCCCGGTGTGAATGACAGGAGCACTCTCATTGGCTGAAGCTTCTGACAGTGCTGAAATCTTTAATACCAGGTTCCTGGCTTTTTGACCAAAGTCATGGAATGTTTGAAAGGAGACTTTTCTCAAAAGCTGTCTTTGCAAAGAAAATGCAAAGAAATGTGATTCACCTTAAAAACTTGCTGGGAGCCAACTTTGCTACAGGCATTTCAAATTAATGGGTAAGTGCTAGAGACAGCACTTCTCTCTTCTGGTTCTTTCTCTTCTATCAAAGCAGCAGCTCACCCCAAATCAGAGATTTGGGCATCAGCATGGGAAAGGTGGTATGCTTTCCACACTTCCAGTGGGCTGCTGGACACTGCACACTGCTGGAAGGCCCTGGCTTGAGGTCACTCACAAGTGAGGGGGTGAGGATTAACATTTTCTTTGTTGGGCAAGCTCTGTGTTTGCTGTGTTTGAAGGACGTCTCCTGTTGCTCTAACTCCTGCTCTCCTAAGCCAGAGTCGATAGACCTAGATTCCAATTTCAGGCCACCTTTTATCACCTGTGAGACCCAGAGCACATTACTAGAGTGCTTTGTGCACAAGAGTATTTACCTGAAACACAGAGGTAGCTAATAGTTTCAGAATCGGAGGTTGGTGCAATAAGACAATGCATCTAGCAGGCACCTGGCCAACCCATGGCTTACGTAGTCGACCCACAAAAAATAATTTTTGCTATAATTAACAAATTGCTTTGGTGCTAAATGTGAGTCCATCTTTTTTCCTCTCTCCTTCAAATTCCCCAATCTAAAACCAGACACTCCAATATGCATGCTGATATAAGAAGCTCCCTCCTATAAATAAAAGTTGTCATAAAAGCGTAAGAAACCATAGTATTCATTTACTCAAACAGAGCTCCTTTGCGGGGGCTAGCACTGAGTGTAGCAGGTAAAGCTGCTGCCTGCAGTGCCAGCACCCCATATTGGCACCAGTTCAAGTCCCGGCTGTTCCACTTCAATCGAGCTCTTGCTATGGCCTAGGAAAGCAGGTGAAGATGGCCAAAGTCCTTGGGCCCTTGCACCCATGTTGAAGACCTGGAAGAAGCTCCTGGCTCCTAGCTTTGGATCGGCTCAGCTCTAGCCATTGCAGCCATCTGAGAAGGGAACCAGCTATGGAAGACATCTCTCTCTGCCTCAACCTCTCTGTAACTCTGCCTTTCAAATAAAAAAAAATAAATAAATAAAAAAAATAAAAAAAAAACTCCTTTGGAGCAAAATTCTCCAAGTTTAGCTTGTGGAATATCTTAAAGAATCTTTCCCTGTTTGCTGGTTACCTTCTCTTCCTAATAGTAGGAAATCAGCACAAAACTCCTTAGAAAAGAACTTGCCAATTAACAATTCCTTGGACCACACTAACATATTTGAAACTTGGAGCAACTTTGCCTAGTCCTCTAAGAGTTGGAAAAACAATGTTCTAAGAGATAAGAGAATTTTAAAGAGCCAGATAATAGTTAAGGATTTCCTGGTTCATTTCTGCTATTGTTACTCAAAAACAGCCTTACAAACCAGAGTAACTTAACATGTCTTTGTCCCAATCTAACTTGATTCACAAAAGCAGGCAGTTGGCATAGTTTGCAGACTAATCCCTGACCTAGCACAATAAGGTACCTGAATTTTTACATTTTTCAAGTCCCAGAGAGTATAATCATAAAATCAAATGCAGAGGAAAAGCAAATGTCAATAACATAGCTATTTAGGTTAGGTAAAGGAATTTTAAACCCCATATTTGGAGATTCTAAGTCCTCTTTTTTTAAAAAAACAAGTATTTTTATTTGTAGAGCAGAGAAAGAGAGACAGAGATCTCCCAACTGCTGGTTCACTCCCCAGTGTCAGCAAGATCAAATGTTGGGCCAGGTTGAAGCCAGGAGCTGGGAACTCAATCTGAGTGTCCCAGGTTGGTGGCAGGCACTTGATTACTTGAGCCATCATGTGTTGCTTCCCAGGGTGCTCATTAGCAGGAAGCTAGGATATGGCTGCCCACGCAGTATTACCCACTGAGCCAAACACCCACCCTAGATTCTATATTTTCTATCATTCTTAAATATGTTTTGATACATCATTTTATAAAAACTTATCAACAGAGGGTTTCCATTTTTTAGCACATGTATTTATTAAATATACTTCAAAATTAACCTCATTTACTGTTGAGGAGCTGGACAATCTTGGTCAAGACAAAAGTAGCATAAATAATTCAACATTCAACACACCCCTCATCTACCACTATATGCATGGTTTAAAAGCAGAAGATAAAAACAGACAAAATATACATCACCACACAGCTATGTTTTAGTGGTTGTACATAGAAAATATATAACTAAACAAGTAAATGATATGATAAATTTACTTACTAGTAAATACCAGTGATGATCAAAAAGCTGGTGTGACAGAAAAGATATAAGCTGGGGAAAAAGGAGACTGCTAGAGTGACCTCCTTGAGAGAGTGTGATCTGATATTTACAAGGAAAAGGGAACAGGTCCAGCCCTTTGAAAAACTAGAAATGACAATTCAAGGATCACAAGACAAAATAAAACAGCTTGGAGAGTAGAAAGAAAGAGATCAGTGCTGCGCTGTGCTGAAGGATTCAGCAGCTGCTTACAACACTGACATCCCTTATCAAAGCACCAGTTTCAGTTCTAGCTGATCTGCTTCCATTCCAACTTCCTGCTAATGTGTTGGGAAGGCAGCAGATGCTGGCCCGAGTGTTTGGACCCCTGGCCAC
The DNA here is from genome assembly GCA_949820135.1 of Sylvilagus floridanus. Classification (NCBI taxonomy): domain Eukaryota; kingdom Metazoa; phylum Chordata; class Mammalia; order Lagomorpha; family Leporidae; genus Sylvilagus; species Sylvilagus floridanus. Next base: position 17,588,882 of record OX463243.1, read on the forward strand.
CCACATGGGAGATCCAGGCAGAGTTCCTGGTTCCTGGCTTCAGCCTGGCCCAGTCCTGATTGTTGAGGCCATTTGGGGAGTGAACTAGCATCCATTTCCCTGTCACTCTGTCTTCAAATAAATAAATAATCCTTTTAAAAAAAGAAAATATAAAGAGAAATAAGGAAGCAAGTATGAATGGAGTATAGAAGATGACAAATACATGGAGAGACAGAATTTTAGAATTATAAAGACTAGATTTTATCCTCATCAATAGAAGAGTGTTTGCACTAATTCCCACTTATGTTATTTGTTGACAACTTTTGAACACATCATCTGGAAATGACCCCATGAGTCAACTACAGAAGGAAAATGAGAAATTCCTAATTACTCTGTTACAGGCCTCCTGATCCTCATATCTAAATTTCTGATGTCTAAATTCCTACTGCACAGAAGGAGGGGGAAATATTTAGACAGGCATGTGTACATCAGCATTGCCTTATATGGACTTGCTCTTTGGGGAAACAAAGCAGCAGCTATTTAATAATATTCCTCTTCGAATTTATGTGGCACTTTTCATCTAAGAATATCAGAACACTCTGTCGCAATTAAATCATTAATCCTCATGACAACTCCATCAACAAAGTATCTGCTTTATTATCAGTGAGAACACTTGGCATTTCCACACTCATCTTGAGGATGCTAGTCAATCCTGTGCAGTTAATTAATGCACACAGCACATTCAGGAGGCAGGTCAGCATTCTGGTCCCCAGTAACAGACAAAGAAACTGAGGTCCCCAAACAAAGAGGCATTTCCAGCTAATTTACCCAAATGAGAGCTGTACCAAAATTTGCCTGCTGCCTTCATCTTGATTAAGAGTAACTTTACATGTATTGAGTTTTCAAACACTAAAAACCTGTAATTATATAACTGATTATAGTATCAAATAGGTTGACATCAACCTGAGGGCACAACACTTCCACACATTTCTTATTTGACTTCCATTATAACCTTATGAAATTGATGCCACCATTTCACAAGAGAGAAACGGGGTATCAAAGAGTATATAAGATTTTCCCATCATTATAATGCATTCCATCATACAGACTTTTAATAGTACAAGTTTCCTCTCATTGATAATGAAACCTGCCATAAACAAAAGGGAGGAAAGCTGCAGTACATTTTAACACCCAGGCTGTATTTTGCTATATTCAATAAGGGAACAAAAACCTTCCAGGTATTTCAGATAGAGGGAATTTAATTCAGGGAATTGAAAGTTTGTAAAAGGAGAACAAGAAGGGGGGTGAATTTGCAAAATGGGAGAGTGCTTAGACCCAGAGGCTGCTAGCACTTCATTGAATCAAGCCCGTGCACCTGAACTGCCGCTCCCCAGCATGGTCAATTTCAGATCACAGAAGAACCATCTCCTCAGCTGAGTATGGAAATGCCAAAACAGTGCTGTTCTGCCTGAAGTCCAGAATGAGCACATCCCAGCAATCACCACTGCAAGTGACCCCAAAGACCCTTTTTCCCAACAGTTGATCCCTTACCAGGGCCTCCTCACGTAGATGCCAACAGGGAGCCAGCTGGCAAGATGCCAGGAAATTTAGCTTGCAAGCTCTCAGTCCTCACAGGGCATGGTATGAGAGGGTGGTCATGAGTCTGGAAGGAGTCAGGGAAATAAATGGCATGTTCCGTATGAGGAAGACAAAGGCAGATCAAACAGTGAGCTCCAGAGCTGTCCTTGTCCCCAGTTCAGGTTGACATCAACCTGAGGGCACAACACTTCCACACACATTTCTTATTTGACTTCCATTATGACCTTATGAAATTGATGCCACCATTTCACAAGAAAGAAATGAGGTATCAAAGTGTATATAATGACATACAAAGGAGGGATTATGAAGGCTACTCCCATAACCACCCTGAAAATATTGAAACTAAAACAAGATTCCCTTCCTCCTAAAAAACAGTATATACTAAACTCAAAGACTGGTGCTCTTGGGACAGGAGCTGTGGCATAGTTAATAAAGTTGCCAGCTGCAATGCCAGCATCCCAAATGGGGCACTAGTTCACATTCTGGCTGCTCCACTTTCTATCCAGCTCCCTACTAATGTGCCTGAGAAATCCACAGACAATAGCCCAAGAGTTTGGGCCCCTGCACCCATGTAGGAGACCTGGAAGAAGCTCCTAAGTTCCTGGATTTTGCCTGGCACAGCACCAGCCATGAGGCCATTTGGTGAGTGAACAAGTTGGTGGGAGATGTGTCATCTATTTATCCATCTATCTATTCATCTATCCATCTATCTCTGTGACTTTCAAATAAATAAAATCTTTTAAAAAAAAAAAAGAACCTTCAATAGGGAAGGGGAGGGGAGGGGAGGGGAGGGGAGGGGAGGGAAGTTGGTTGGTTGGAGCTCTTTGTACCAAAAGTCCATTAGGGAGAATAAGAAGACCATTCTGGCAAAATGACAGCTGCTGTCTATGCAAAAAGATGCCTTGTGAGTCCCTGCAAAAAATACAGATTTCTGCTATACTGGGGCAAGTAGCAAAGGTAGGAAGGGAGAAATAACAAACCGGATGTATGTAATGTTGTCAAAAGAGTTATGAGAAGGAACGTGGGAGGGTGAATATGAACCTCAAAAAACTGTAGAGTTCAAGAGAAATCAGGATGTATTTTCAGAGTGGAACGAAGGAAGCAGAGTGCTGTAAGAACCTGCTACAAGGACAAAGAAGGGAAGGCAGATAGAACACAGACACTTATCCGAAAGCTTCAAGCACAAGGCTGGCCAATGTCTGACAAGATCCGAAGGACAAAGCCCAAGGGAATGACAACTGAGTGTCGTGTACTGCCTCATTTTTCCAAGACATAAAGAGCCATGGGAGATAAGAGACCCTGAACCAGCACAATGCTTACTCGTGGCCACTGTTAAACCATCACTCTCCACCCTCCATCCACACCCCTGACATGATACATGAGAGAAATACCTGCCCATGTTGTGTTCTCTTTACTTATTATAGAGTAGGTAGCCACTAGAGCACCCACTTTTCTAAGCATCTTCATGCAGTAGAGGTTTCCCAGAACTCTAAACCGCTGAATTTTCTAAAATCATGAGGGACGGCTGCATGGTGTTGTCTCAGTTCTTACATTTTACAGATTTAAATATCCCTCTTGACCCAACACCTCCAGTTCTCTCTGAACCTTCCATTCATTTCCTACAGTCCAGCCACACACAATGGTTACGGTGTACAGATAGCAAACTATCACTGAATTCCAACCACAAACCTTCCCTTAGTTTCTACAGAAAGCAATTCAGAAATGCTTTATAAGATAAGCAGAAATCCAACTAAAGTTTGTGGGGACATTTTTTCCTTGCATCAGGAGGGATTTACCACTCCTCACTTGGAGAGCTTAATGAATGCAAGCCAATAGGTCATAAAATGACTGAGTAACTACAAATACTGTGCAAATTTTCCTTCAAGCTATGATTTCTGACTGCATATCCAGATTTTCCTATATAGGACATTTTCTTCATGCTAGTATCAGCCCTGTGTTATGTCCCTTCCTAACCAAATTTTTCATTTTTTTTCTAGCAAAGCATTCATGTTCATTTAGATCCTAACACAGACTTAAACTCTAGCATCTCTACACACATTCCCAGTTACATGCACTTCAACCACCATCTCTGACCTAACATGTGCTGCTTTAATCCCCATGTGGCAGCTCTCATCCCTCTCCCAACTCCTCATTCTCCTCCTAGAAAAAAGTCTTTTCATTCTCCAGGATCCAGCTCAGCTGAAGACTGAATTATGTTCTCACCATTCACCAAGAAAATTCTCATCTGCCGAATCCCTAATGTGACTGTATTTGTAGAGAGAGATTCTAGGAGATTATTAAGGCTAATTGAGAGTATAAGGCTGGACTTCTAGCCACCAAGGATTTGTGGCCTTCTAACAAGAGGAAGAGAAAGACAGTAATCTCTCACTCTGAACACTAAGGAAAGGCCGCACCAAGACACATGGAGAAAGTAACTGATGTCTATCAAGTCTGCAAGGCAAGGAGAGAATCCTTACCAAAACCTCAATTAGTGGGCACCCTGATCTTAGACTTCTCAGCCTCCAGAACTATGAGAAACTAATCTGTTGTTTAAACCAGCCAGTCTATATTATCTTCATTATCAAAGACCAAACAGACTAATACAGGTTCCCTACAGTCCCCCGCCTCTATAAATTCTTTCATTGTTTTCCACAAGGAAACATCAGTCATTCCTTACTCTGAACCCCCTCTGCACCTTGCACATACAAATAGAAAAGAGAACTCTCATAGAATTTGTGCCTCTCTCTCCAACAAGCATTTTTCCTTTCTTTTGGTAGCTCTCAAATTATTATTTGAGCATCCATTTAAGTCTTGTGTAGCCTGTATTATTGAGGAAGCATGGCTCAATCAACCTAACCCCACCTGTAGTCAATGATTCAGAGATGGGCATACCCCCAGAGTAAGCCAAAAATGCAAAAGGAGAGGTGTATGTCTAGCTTTGGAGGAGGAAGCTTCCCTGCTCTTAAGAGAGCTATTAAATAGAGAAGAATGCAGCTTCTTGAAAATATGAGAAGTGAACATTAGAATGATATAGACATCATGGAAGACAATAGTTAGAAATAGGATATTAAATGACATCTTTAATCCACTAATTCAAATCAAACAATACCCCCCAATCAAGCTAGATGGACAGGTTATACAAGACCTTTAAAAAATTATTATTGTGGCCAGCATTGTGGCATTAACGAGTTAAGTTGAAGCCTGTGATGCCAGCATCCCATATGGTGTCACTTCAAGACCTGGTGTTCTATTTCTTATCCAGCTCCCTGCCAATGACCTGGGAAAGCAGAAGATGGCCCAAGTGCTTTGGTCTCTGCACCCAGTGGAGTACCTGAATGAAGCCCCTGACTCCTGGCTGGCCCAATCTTGGCCACAGCAGCCACTTGGAGAGTGATTCAGTAGATGGAAGACCAATGTGTCTTCCTCTCTCTCAAACTCTGCCCTTCAAATAAATATAAATATTTTAAAAAGTTGAAGTCAGTTGGGATATTTTTGCTGCAATAGAAAACCACTCTAAGTCACCACATCTTGTGATGATTAAGATTAAATATGTGTCCTTTTCCCTCAGAATACTCTGACCTGCACAGTCTTCTTCAAGTTTCTACCATGCAAGGGAAGACCTAACATCATCTTCATGCTGCTAGCCTCTTGCTGTTTTCCATATTTAGTTGTCAAAAAGTGGACATTGGACATGACTGAATTGAGATAGAAGGCCATCACACTTCCCTTAAGTTTGGAAGCAATGCAATGAGCGCTCAGCTTCCTCACCTCCCAACATGATACTGGCTTAACCTTCATTCTACCCCTGTGAACAGCATTGCATCCCCAGTTCCAAAAACCACTGACACCACCCTGGACATCACACTTCAAAGTCACGATGCCACTAAAGACCTATCCATTCTAAATCTTCAAACCAAGGTCCCTCTACATACATCTCTCTCTCCATTGCAACACTTTATCCTGATCACCCACATGACCATTTTGAATGAATGAAATTGTCTTCAAAACTGGCCATCTCACTCAAATCTGATCTCCCTTCTCTATTTTCTCCAATCTGCAGTCAGAGTGATGACACTAAACTGCATATCTACCCATGTTGCTTACATTATCAGAAGTTTTTATTGACTACCCACTGTCAGGCTAAATCCAAATTCTTCGCTATCATAAGAAACCCTTGGAGATCTGAACCTTGGCTCATTTTCCATCCTCATTTCTCCCTACCATCTTCCTCACCATACCTTTCAACACCTCTAGAACAAGTCTTTCTGATAAGATGTTCCATCAGGAACAACCTTCCTCCAATTTTTGTCTACATAAATGCGTATTCCCATTTAGGACTCAATTCAGTCATTGCTTTTTCCCAGTGTCCTTCTCTTTTACAAAAATTGTCTTCTTTAATTTTTAAAAGATAAATTTATTTAAAAGAATGAGAGAGAACAAGCAAGAGCTCTTCAATCTGCTTGTTCATTCTCCTAATGATCACAACAGCCAGAGTTGGGCCAGGCTGAAGCCAGGAGTAAGAAACTCCATCAGGTCTCCACATGGATGGCAGCAACTCAAGTACTTGAGCCATCATCTGCCACTTCCCGGGCTCATGAGCAGAGAGCTGGATCTAAATGTAGTAACTGAGATTCAAACAGGCACTTCAGTGTGGGATACAGGCATCCCAAGCAGAAACGTAACTCACTGTGCCATTATGCTTACTCCCATGCCCCAGAATCCTTCTAAATCCTCGCCATGCCATTGAGCAGTTATTAGTCTCTGTTCTACTACTCCAGAACAACCTAATTTTACATCGCTTGTAGCATTCTTCATACTGTATTTTCTGCAACTACGTATACCTTTCTGCCAGGCTGTCACCCAACTTCTGGTGGCCAATTGCAGGCAGGGACTTTGTCACATTCACAACTGCCTGCCCAGGATGCACCTATTTCACAGCAGGTGCTCAGAAAACTTTGGGAAATGAACAGATGCACTAGCAAATGAAGAAAATACTGAACAAAAACATCCCAGCTTCTAGCTTCTCTTTCTCACTTTTAAGACCTATCAGATTTTTAAAACAGATTAATTCTTTCATGATTTCACAAAATAAATTCATCAGAAATCATTATCCAACAACTCTTCTGCAGCCCAACTTTACAAGTCACCCTGTACCTAAATCTTTCCTGTACACCTGAGTATCTGCCCTCATCTACTAGAAGATATATTTTCAGTTACATTGTTTGGCTGGCGATTGCGTAGAAAATACAGACCATGGGTATAATTAACAGTAAGTCTCAATACAGCTCCCTTTTTCTCAGGTCTCTGGGAAAGGAGATGATTCTTAGTTAACGAGGGGAACGAGGCATACTAAGTTCTTATCACTCCCACAGAACATACTGCACACTACTAGAGTGCTAGGTGGTCTTGCTTCCCAGTCCAGAGGTCTCCAAAGAGCCTAAGGAGAAGTGGCTGCTTACCAGCAGACCTTCTTAGGGGTCACAGCCAAGACTCAGACTGTCCTGGAGAGATGGTCAAAGCCCCACTGGTACCAGGGTGACAGAGGGTAGCCATTCCTTCTGTGCAGAACAACCTGGTGTCAGGCGTCAGGTGGCCCAGGAGCAAGCAAGTACACCCTACACATTTCCTCTAAAATGTTTATCTAAGAGCCATTGCACTCTTACAACTTAAATTTAGCATATTCCTATGGTTTGCAGAGAAAATACTGAACCTCTTATTAAAATTAACTTTCAAGTGAACAATAAGTATTTTTAGTATTTTAGTGGAAAAATGAATATTTTCAGTATAAACATGACCCCTGCAGTATCTTGGACAACTCTGTAATAAAAATCATTCACTGTTTATCTGAAATTCAAACATCACAGGGAATCATTTGTTTTTATTTCCTAAGTCTACCAACTCCACAGGATGTCAAAATCCAAACTGCTGCCTTTAATCAGCCCACCTTTCACTTTGCAAGGTCTATGGGCTTCCACAAACTTAGTAGTTAAAGAAAGGTTTTGCTATAAAGCAACAATCCCCAAAGTGGATTATCCTAGAGACCCTTACCAATACCACAACTCAAGGAGGGTAGATAGCATGGGTTTATTTTCTTTTTGACTTGTTTGCCTCAACTCAAGAGCTGAATCATGGTGGGTTTTTATTCCTTTTCTTTGGTACTGATGTGTAAGTTTCATACTTGAGCTACCAGCCATCTCCAAAGGCCAAATATTAAAGATATCAGAGGTCTATAAGACATTCACTCTTCTCTCTCAAAGCCATCAAAAGGTGGTCCTGTCCTGGGTGAGAGTTCATCCTCTCAATTCTCCTGATCCCTTCCAGATTCAGACAGGTGAGTAACTGCACCAGCAACAGGGGGAAAAGAACTGGGTTATGTGAGCACAAAGAGACACGAGGGAAATCCTCCTGGGGCTCTTCATAAGAAATCGAGTCCAACTTTCTGCATTAGTTAGCTTGACTCATTTGCTGTTCATGGCGTGGAGACTGAAATACAGCAGCCTGTGATGGTTAAATAGCTATGTTTTCTTTGGCTCATTGCTTTGAGGTGAAATCTCCCCTGCAGTAACTAATGCCATCCCCAGCACCCTAAATTGCAAAAAGTGTGTCCTGTCCTCTCTGCTGGCACATTCACAGGCTGTTGGGTAAGTGCCTCTATCGGGGGTCTTCAGGTAAGTACCCCACCATTTGCTTTTCATTTTTAGTGCACCATCTGAAAAACCAAAGTCTGAATGCAAAACTCCTCTAAGTCAGATAGCCAGATTCCTTCAGTCTCTTTTCTAAAGCAGAGACGTCCTCTTCCCCTTTCCCATGTGTCATCAGCAGCTTTAAAAGCAACCCCCTTGTGTCCGTCAGAGTGACTCAGAGCACCAGGCTGGGATCATTGTCATTGAGTGCTTCTGTGACACATGTGCCCTCCCTGCTTTCGTTTCTATGCTTCAACATACTAAGTGGGCCACACAGAGACACCTGTGATCACAAAGTGCTCATGCGATGGCTCTGGAACACAGGAAGGAGACTGTGTGGGGGTGACTTTTACGTAATTGGTGTTTATTTCTGCGGCAAGTGGCTAGTTGGGAAAACATGAATTTGAGGGACATTTGTGGCTTGGCATTTCAATCCTTGACTGCAGTCCTTGGAACTGCCATTTGCGTGGTGACATTTGAAACTTGACCAGCCCAGCCTGCCTGGTTGCCAGACAGCAGCCACTTTGGCAAGAAGGAGCTCCAGAGGGAAGGGAAGAGGCTGTCTTCAAAAAGCAATGGATAAATGTCGGCCTGCCCCGGTGCAGCCCAGACAAGCAGCTGCATTCAAAAGGTTTCTCCTCTCTTGCTGAGCCAGAGAAGGTGAGCAGCTCCAGCACCGGCCAGAGGAAAATGTACTAGAACATGTGTGGGCAAACCGCTCACTTTTAATGGAGCGGGTATGAACAGTAACTCCACCACCATTCTACCCACTCTTTGGTGTGTCTAGGCACAGAGAACCTGAACTTAAAGCCTGCAGGTTGAGCCCAGACCACTTTTACTAGAGGACCGTATGCTGATAGAAGCTGGTTCAGTGGAGACCATTTTTTTTTTCTTCATTGACCACACCTCCAAGTAACACACCATTGATGTTAGGAAAGGAGTTAATTGAAACTTTCTTCTTTCGTTTCTTCTTCACCTCATATCTCTGCTGTCTTTCCTATTCACCTATTTCTCTTTCTTGACCCCAAAAATAGATTCAATGAGAGGCAAGAGGGCCTTAAAAAGAAGAGTGAGTGGTGAGACAGGATGGAAAAGGCTTACAGAAAGCCCCAGCCCCCAGAGGACCTGTAGTGTGTGTTTTTTTATTTTATTTTTTTTGGAGGAGGTGTGAGGGGGGACGGCAGTTAACAGCACAGTACAGTTTCCTTATGAAGAAATCGAAACATTCCTAATAAAGAACAGACCAGGGGCCGACACTGTGGCGCTGTGGGCTAACGCCCTGACCTGAAGCACCAGCATCCCATATGGGCACTGGTTCTAGTCCCACATGCTCCTCTTCCGACCCAGCTCTCTGCTTTGGCCTAGGAAAGCAGAAGATGGCCCAAGTATTTGGGCCCCTGCACCCACGTGGGAGACCCGGAAGAAGTTCCTGGCTCCTGGCTTCAGATCAGTGTAGCTCCGGCCATTGCAGTCAATTGGGGAGTGAACCATCGGATGGAAGACCTCTCTCTCTCTCTCTCTCTCTCTCTCTCTCTCTCTCTCTCTCTGCCTCTCCTCTCTCTGTGTAACTCTGATTTTCAAATAAATAAATCAATCTTAAAAAATAACAGATCAGTGCCCTTTCCTATCATAATGTCATTAGAATAACAGGAAGAGGAAGCACCAAAGCAAGGCTTACACTGTTCTAAGTACTTCACAGGTTAACCTGTTTAATCATCACATACATTATGAGGTATATAATAGCATCTCTTTTAGTAAATCAGGAGACGAGCCCAGAAAGGGTAAGTAAATCACCCAACATCACACAGCAATCATGTTACAAAACAAAACCCTGGGGAATCACTCGAACCCTGCAGCCTAGCATTGTTATTTGTTGGCTGCCTCCCATAAACGACAAGTATTCATGTGTGCCCACTCTGTCCTCCTACTCTTTGATGGCATTTCACTTTTCATTTCCTCTTAGGGCTGAACTGTAGAGAAACACAGTTACCATTTCATAGATTTCACTAAATGTCCCCACCGTCCAGAAACAGGGACCTTAATGACGCAAGACAAGAACTGTCCAACTTCAACCCACAGATCAAGATCATTCCCCAGTGTACCTTTTTCAGTGGGTAACAGTTCAACCACAGAAGCAGTTTAAGAAATTAGGAGAAAGACTGAGTCCGACTAGCTGGTAGAAGCACGCTGAGCTGAGTGAGGGAATTTACTCACACAATGGTGGGGCTGGTTAAGTGTCATCCTTGAGAGTACTGCTGGAGGCCGACAACAGGATCCATCAGAACTCAGACATGCCAGAATTTCCTGAAGCAGCAAAGGTTGGAACCCGGCAAGGATGATGTGAAGCTCTTGAAAGCTCTTACTGACTCTTTGACCTTTGAGTGCCCTGCAGTAGCTGGTAGGAGGGGCAAGTCCTTGTGGTCAAGCTAAATGCTAATGCTTGGCCCAGGGGTTGGAGCGGCAAAAGGAGGACATAAGGGGAGGTAAACACAATCCAGCCACTACCTCCTCCGACAAGGTGAGCTGGCACAATACAACATCACTGTAAGCAGCAAGGTAACTTCTGCTTCACTTCCACCCTCCAGATCTCCTTCAAGGACATTACTTACAGCCTCCCTGACAGGATGCTCATGGCAAAGGGAGTTCTGGACAACATGGCTCAACCCAACCAAACTGACCCATTACAAAGCCTCCATACCACCTCACTGAAACTGCTCCATGCCACAGCTTTTGTGTAACAAACTCATTTCCAACCAACTTTACAACTATGTATGTGAGGCAGAGAGTCCAGAGCCCGAGACCTTACTTCCCAGATTCTTCTTCAAATCCTAGTCCCATGAGTTATTTGCCCTGTGACTTCTGTAGACTCATTTCTTTATTTGTAAAATAGGGACAACAATATGCTATCTTCATTGATACAGTGAGAAGTTCAGAGAGAAAACTCTTAGAAATTACTAGATTCTGAGTCTAGTGCCTGAAAATTGTTCAGGAATATAATATATGTAATATGAAGCAATATGCTATATATAATTATGTAGTAATAAAGCTAAGAATAGCTTTTATTAATCCTCTATAATTTTATCATAAATTACACAACGACCACATTAATTGAAGATGCATTTTCTCAGCCAAATAGAGTTCTTATTATGCATCATGAAAACCATCAGCCTATGAGGTCTCCCGATTCATTATATCCATATATCCAGAGTTTCCATGTAAGATATATTCATATTAAAATAAAAACTAAACCTTACTGAATGGTGATAAGGGAATCCCCTGAGTGGTTTTTGTTGAGGACCCTTGATTTAAATATGGTTATTTTAAGCTAGGAGAAATCATTAACAGGAAGACAATGGTAAAGAAATACAGATACCTCAGATCTACCCTACAAATTAAGTTCATGACTTACAAGATTTCTTTGATCTCTGGGATTTATGGGATCCCTGTAACTAAGAATTGATATGAACCATCAACAAAGTTTAATCCAGCCCTGCATCAGTCTCCTCTAGATCATTCTTATAGGCTGGGACTAAGAAAACTGAGTAATGAGAAACTTACCACCGAGAGGTAAACCAGTCCATATGAAGACAATCCAATTCTTAAAGTATGATGTGAATAGATTTTACCTCCTTGCAACTCAGAGTTGTTGGTCACTGTATTACTCCATTTGGCCATAAGAAAAAGTATATAGCACTTGGAGATTAAGTCTTTAAGAATCGGGTTAATTCTTTGGTACTCTTCAGCCCAAAAGTATAAATGCTCCCAAAAATGTGAATTCTGCACTTAATCTCTGGCTTCTCAGGCCTCCTTCAATACCTAGTGACCCACGTGACCGCTCTTCCTTTATCCAAAGGCAGCTGTCAAGTTCCTCCTGAGCTTCCCTTTGTGCACAATTCTATCAACTGCTTTTGACATGATTTCAAGATCTCCCACTATCACGGACCTGCTTGTATGAATCAACAAATCTCCCCAATTCTCTATTTTAATGTGCTGCACTCTGAAATGAACGCAGTGCTATCAAGTAGCAACCTGAAAGTCCAGAAGACAACAAAATCATCAGGATCTGCACCTCTCTTGTTCTGATTCAACCTAGTCCAATACTGCATGCACTTTTTTGGAAACCACACTGGGCTGGTCATTTTTGTTAAATGGAGTCTTTTTCTTTTTTTTAGTTTTATAGAGTAAAAGGTCCTTTAAGTGGAAACACTAAGTCTATTAGAGAAGATCCCCTGGAATGGACACTCGGCCAAGCTCTTAAGATGCCAGTTAAGACACCTATGTCCAACGTTACAGTGCCTGAGTTCAAGACCTGGCTGTGCATTAAAGCAGTAGTGGTAGTTCAAGTAACTGAGTCCTGTCACCCACATGGGAGATCTGGATTGTTTCTAGCTTTCAGCTTTGGCCAGTTCTGTGTATTTGGAGAGTGAACCAGAAGCCCCTCCCCTCCACAAAATTTTTAACAGAGTATTCAAAATGTAATACATATAAGTGAAATTGATCCTGAGATTTTATTATTGTGTATAGGTCTTGTCTATACTCCTGAGGAATAGTGGTCTTTCTACTTTATTTAGTGGAGGGTTAAGCTTGTGATTAAAAGTAAATTCAAAGTATGTCACTGTAAAAATTAAAAAAAAAATAAAGGAGGAGGAAGGAAGTGCCATTATGCTCTTGAAACTGTATATATGAAACTTGTTCCATTTATATAGGTTCTTAAATTTTTTTAAAAAATTAAAATAAAAATAAAGGACTCCCCAGAAGTCATAACCTCACCAACAAATTCCAGGGTTTTATCATTCTTTAACAAAGACAGGGAAGAAGATGATGGCCAATACATACACATTGGGTAAGATGTTACATGTTTTGTAAAGCTTTGGCCATGGATAATGAGACAGGTATAAAATGGAAAGATTTGTGATATATACTAAAATGCAAAACTAAGAGGAGAAAAGCTTTTCCTAAATTACCTTTGAAGAGCATTTTCAGGTTAATAAGGAGCTTTCATAAACATTAATTCAAACTATCTTGCTTGGAAGACTTGTACTTCCAAAGCTTTATTACACTGTCCTAATTAATGTTCAGCAAAGAAGCAAAGCACTGGCTTATCAGTCTCTCAGAAATGACGAGTTCCCAGTCATAACCAAGCTCATCACTTAGCATTTATGCATGTGTAGGAAGCATATGAATTTGTAGACTTCAGTTCAGCTGGTGTTCTTCAGATGAACTCCACTAATTTAAAGGACTTGAGACCAGATGTCTCGTAAAGTGGCGATTTATCTAGATTAGTCATCGCACATTGATAGCCACAATCCTTTTTGCAAAACACACAGCACATTCGGATCCTAAAAAGGCTCTGCATTATGAATTCCTTTCACTTGGTTGAGTGTTTCATTTGCCTGCTAATACAAAATTCATTGAGGCAGCAGGCAGCAATCGGAGCTGTTGGGAGTTCTAGTCCAATGCACCACAATCCCATTGCAGTAAGACTAATGGCAAAGAGGGCACCCCAGAATAACCCACTTACCTGTTTGGCATAACAGTAGGCATTTTGCATGTGTGAAGCACGTGTACAGGGTTTACAATGGTTTAGGATCAATTTGCAAATCTGACCACCAGAGACAAGGACTATTGCCACTGCGGTTGTGTAACTACTTATCGAAAATGCTTCAGAGCGCTCAGCGGGGAAAGGAAATGTGATAATTGTGAGAAGACTGGACATTATATTAGAGTGAGCTCTTTGGCACCAAAGAATAATGTCTGTGAAATACTAGTTTCGGGTCACATAACACTGAATTTCTATCATACTGCTTTGTGGACACAAAGTCGGAGGGCATCAGGCAACATTGCTTAAATCTGAACAAGGGGGCAACCACCCAAAGGTTCTGCCCCAAGGAACAGGGACAGATACATAGGCAGGAGCAGGCTCCAGATCACCCTAGGAACTGCAAAAGTTTAACATCTGGCTGCCAGACTTGAAGCACAGCATTTCAGCCCATCAAGGCATGAAAAAGGCCAAATTTTTTATAAAAAGGCTTGTGTCAAATTCCCAAGTGATTAGTTTGTGTGAGAACACAAAAGTATTTTTCAGAAAAAAAAATGGTGTCATTTGAGAAAAGTGAAAAGAAATGGGAGGGTTTCTTGGTGAATATGATGTCTTGGAGCAGCAAGGACTTTAATAGGATTTCTCTCCCTGAAGCTTCCCTGAATCCATAGCCTCCCTGTTCTAGCACAGATGAAAAAATACACTAACCAGGTTATCTCCAGGTTCCCTTCAACTAACAACTGTAAGTCACACAATTAGTAACCAGTAGAAGTTCTAAATAGTCCTCATTGACTATAAAACTTGGGTTCTTCACTCTTCATAATCCTAACCCTCAGCATAATTGTTTTTTAAACACTGCTATTAATGAACATCTTTTCAGTGAAGCATTAGACACAGATATGTTACAGCAACAATAGTATCTCAAATTCTACTGACTTGACACAGTGCTTCTAGGAAACTCTTCTCTAAGCAGTGACTGCACTCCAAGTAGTGAATGCACTTTCCATTGTACAACTGCACCATCTAGAATCCTTGGTGCCCAACATCTTTGTGCCACAAAATTGAAAAGTTGACATGAGGGCAGAGAAAAGCAGAGTGTGTAGCCTTCAGCTTTCTTAATGAAAGGCAGTTCTGCTTCTCAGTAAAATGCTCCTGGATACAAAAGAGGCATGGAAGCTACGCCAATCATATTAAGAAATGCCCAGTGTTCAGCCCAGTAACACCAGAAGCCATATAGGATATAAAATAAGCAATGCATGATTATAGCTTTGAAAGAAAATGACATAAAGGTCTGAGAGACTGATCTACAAAATCAGCTACAATTCCCAAGATAATATGGGGGAGGAAACATGACAAGTGCTTTTAATGGAACTAGCCAGTCTCAGAATTCCAATTAATATGTCTTAAATTCCTTCTAAATGTTGAGGTCAACTGAATCTCTTCATTTGTTCAAAAATGGCAGCAATATATAAAGAGATAAAAACTCATTCTTATAAAATGTGAAGACTTTTTCTCTTGAACGTTTTTTCAATCATTCTCTTAACAAAATCACTAAAATTTAATTATCTCATCTGGAAAATTGTTAAAAATTTCTTTGGGTGATGTCTACTACACAGTAGGCACTTAAATAGGTAATAGCCTGCTTTTCCTAACCCTGATTCATTGTTTTTTTTTTACTGCATCCAATAAAACAACACCCTGGTTGTTCCCGCCACAGGTCTGTCTTCTGGACTCACCTCTCTAACTTCAGTCTCATTAACAGAACTTGCCCTGTTACAGGTCACATTTGTTTCTCTAGGGTCTAAGTGGCTAGCCAAGTAATTTGATGAAATATTTTGCTATTATTTTAATGGGCGATAATTCACAGGTATATTCTTTCTCTGGAGTAAAATAGAATAGTAGTCCTCACTGTCTCAAGTCAATGCTGTGCATAAATAGTTGTATTTTTAGATAGTGCATTAGCCCCCGAGAGTGATTATATCCAGTCTCAGCATGACTGACATCTGGGACAAGATAATTCTTGGTTTCGGGGCGCTGTTCTGTGCACTGTAGAACTCATCCCTCACCTCTCCCCACCAAAATCCAGTAACAGGTTCCCCTCCCTCCCAAGGTGCAACCACTACAGCATTTCTCATCATTGCCACATGTCCTGCAGAAGTTTGGGGGGACAAAATTGCTCAAAGCCCACAGTTGAGAATCACCCATTTATAATAGGAAGTCTTACATATTTTTTATGAGAAATACTGATGGTTTCCTTCCAAAGATATATGTACATAATTCCAAAAGTACATATTTTGCCAATGTAAACTGAATCCTTAGATCATTGAACTCTATATCTTTCAGAGATGATGGTAACCCTATTCCAAAGTCAGAGGGATAACCTCAAAGTCTAATCTACTCACGATAATCCTTGTACCTCCAGCAAATGTGATTCAGAAACAATCAACTGGCTCAACTCTGGCCAGTAAGAAATAAGAAGGAGCCAGTGCTGCGGGTCAACAGGCTAAGCCTCCTCCTGCGGTGCTGGCACCCTGGGTTCTAGTCTTGGTCGGGGCGCCGGATTCTGTCCCCGTCGCTCCTCTTCCAGTCTAGCTCTCTGCTGTGGCCTGGGAGTGCAGTGGAGGATGGCCCAAGTGATTGGGCCCTGCACCTGCATGGAAGACCAGGAGAAGCACCTGGCTCCTGGCTTTGGATTGGCGCAGTGCACTAGCCATAGCAGCCATTTGGGGGGTGAACCAACAGAAGGAAGACCTTTCTCTCTGTCTCTCTCTCTCATTGTCTAACTCTGCCTGTCAAAAAAAAAAAAAACAAAAAAGGCAAGGAGAGAAAAATGCTCCATCCACTGATTCACTCTCCAAATGCCTTCAATATCCAGAGAAGGTCCAGGATTAGGTCAGGAACACAGAATTCAATCCGGGTCTCCCTTGTGGGTGTCAGGGACCCAGACACTTGAGCTATAACCTGCTGCCTCCTAGGACATACATTAGCAGCAAGCTGGAATCAGAAGCGGGGCCATGACACAAATTCAAGCTCTAGCACAGGATGAAGCGGTCCCAGGTGACATCTTAACCATAGCACCAAACAGCCAGCCTGGAAAATTTCTTCTTTTTCCATTGGGTATCAT